>CM060910.1:820948300-823348300 GCA_030737875.1 Allium sativum
ATGTTGTATCTTATCGTATTTCCAATATACAATGATTATTTCTTATACGAAGTAATCATATATTACAATATTACATTGGTTCATAAGCAGCAATCCGATGATCAAGATACAATGTGAGAATAACTCGGAATTATATAGTACAAGAAGGCAACACCAATGTTGAAAAATATAGTGCATAGTGCTTGCCAATCTTTGCTACATTCATGTGCTATATGCACCTCGATATGTGTCTAGTTCATACTACACATTTTTAAATATGTTCTTTTTTTCATAAAGCTGCCGGTTTTTATAGAGATCCGTAACATTTAATATGTTATTGTTAAATTTGGTGATATAAAAATCACAAATTGATTGGAACAAATTTGCAAAGAATGGAAAGTAAATATTTTTATAATAGGAATGCATTAATTGCATTTGATGAGATGGCAGAGAAATAAATGAAGGGATTAATTTCTTCCATCTATGCTAAAGAAACGGATTGATTTACTTCCTATGTTTGCACATTTGTTGTTATGGTAATTTGCCTCCATTATATTATTACCATATGTTGGTAATTTAATTGATGACTCACATAGATTTGCACTAGCTATATATTGAGGGGTAGACTTTAGTGTAAACCCATCCTGGCCTGGAGCCAGTGATCCCCAATGGTGTCTCTTGTTAAACCTGATTGAGGTTTGGATATGTAAACTCTTATTTTGTAATCTCTTGTAATTCTCTCATATAGAATAAAATCTCTCTCTATTGGACTGGACGTACACTATCTCGAGGATAGTGGAACCAGTATAAATATTGTGTCTCTTTGTTTCTCTGCTATAGTTATTTACTATTTTGTTGATGTAATAGAATAATTGCTATCGGATTAGATTGGTGTTCAATTGGCAAATCTAGATCCTGCTTATTACGCTTTCGCATATGCTCAATTTTTGCATAACAGATTGGTATCAGAGCGAGGCGGTTTGTTTTAAATTGTGCATCAAGTATTTCTACAAAGGTTGGTAGATTCAGTGGTGATTATGCTATTACTATTTTGGAGAAAAGGAGATTTTGGTGGAGGAGATTAAGTTGAGAGAAAAGAGCATTCCAATATGGGAACTTTGACGTGATATGGAGTTTACTGTGTTGAAGGGACTATTGGATTTGGGAAGTTTTGATCATGTTTCAGACAGGGATCTTCATGTTGATGATGCTCGAAGGATCCAAGATGATCAGGAAAGGAGCTTAGGTCAAGTGATAGACGGGTGTCAAGACAGAGATCATTGTGGTTTAGACAGGGGTCTTCACGTTGATGATGCTCGAGGGATCCAGGGTGATCGAGGAAGGAGCTCAGGTCAATTGTTAGACGGGTGTCGATGTGTATTGCAAGCACTTTTAGACCGTTGGTTTATACGTGGTGCAGCTCATGGTGGTAGATGCATCTTTTGCAGGCGGTGGGTGAAGCTCGTAATGGTATTGATCAAGTGGCAGGAGAGAGATTTTTTGTGAGTACATAGATTTGTATTTTGGCTCTGTATTTGAATTGGTGGTGTTGAGATTACTTTGGTGTCTGCCTTCTTTGTTATTTTGGATATTTGCAATAGTTTGTTGGCGGGCGGGGACGTAGTCTGAGCTTGTTAACAATGGTGTGATGGGGGGTAGCTTTGCTGGAACCCATTAGGCAAATATTCATTTTTGGTTTCTATCTCATTGTGAGATTTTGATTGAAGGTGGAGTTCCGTTGAAGAGTTTTATGATGTGAAGAGAATTTGATTGGAGATGGGGTGTTGCAGATATGTGATTTTGCATCAAGGTGGTGTGTTAAATTTGGTGATACAAAAATCACAAATTGATTGGAACAAATTTGCAAAGAATGGAAAGTAAATATTTTTATAATGGGAATGCATTAATTGCATTTGATGAGATGGCAGAGAAATAAATGAAGGGATTAATTTCTTCCATCTATGTTAAAGAAACGAATTGATTTACTTCCTATGTTTGCACATTTGTTGTTATGGTAATTTGCCTCCATTATATTATTACCATATGTTGGTAATTTAATTGATGACTCACATAGATTTGCACTGGCTATATATTGAGGGGTAGACTTTAGTGTAAACCCATCCTGGCCTGGAGCCAGTGATCCCCAATGGTGTCTCTTGTTAAACCTGATTGAGGTTTGGATATGTAAACTCTTATTTTGTAATCTCTTGTAATTCTCTCATATAGAATAAAATCTCTCTCTATTGGACTGGACGTACACTATCTCGAGGATAGTGGAACCAGTATAAATATTGTGTCTCTTTGTTTCTCTGCTATAGTTATTTACTATTTTGTTGATGTAATAGAATAATTGCTATCGGATTAGATTGGTGTTCAATTGGCAAATCTAGATCCTGCTTATTACGCTTCCGCATATGCTCAATTTTTGCATAACAGTTATATGTTTTCATACAAGATAATATACATATTAAATTATTTCATATCATATGTTTTATGCGATTTTGAGTAAAAGAATTTGTTATATGATGAAATGATGAAACAAAGAAGCTTAGGTGATCATATGATTTTAATTTTTTTATCATTTTAAAAAGATAAATACATTTATCTTTTTAAACTAGTTATATGTTTTCATACAAGATAATATACATATTACATTTTGATCATATCATATGTTTTCAGATGATTGTAAGTAAGAGAATTTATTATATGCAGAAACAAAGAAGCTTAGGTGATCATATACTTTAGTACGTTTATCATTTTAAAAAGATATATACACTTATCTTTTTAAAAAAGTTATGTGTTTTCATACAAAATAATATAAATATTAACTTTTTATGAAAAATTGACACTGTGTTATGATGATTGAAATAATTTAACTATTTGCTCTATACATATTAAAATTTTCATATAATTTAATGGATTTTAATGCTTTATTATGACCATTGAAAAGGCAAAAAATTGGATGTTTTCTGGCCTGTTATATTATCAACAAAATTATATGGGTAATCTAAGTACACTATAAGAAATGTTATCCAAATTGCAACAGCAAGTTGACATTAATGAACAAGATTACCTTTTGTTTTAGTATTCAAACAAGCTAGCAAACCAATTTCACATGCACACAATTTCTATGAAGTCATGCCACCGATTAGAGCATGACTGAAAATATTAAAAAAAACAATGTATATGTTGTCATCTTGCAGAGGTAGCAACCGAATATCAGAACTATACAAAAAAGATTGTGCAGTGGCACCGTCTAACGGACATGAAACTGAAGCAAGCTCTGCACGATTTCTATGCATCACTCATCAAACATGATTGAAAGTTTCGTCCACTGCCAAAAAGCCATATATCTTTGAGTAACGAATGACTCGAATGTACCCAAAATGACAGAAATAGCCAGGAAAACGACAGTAGAAGGAATAACAAAGACGACTAACATGGAAGCAAAGGATCAGAAAATACGATAATGACGTCATCTGATGCTATAAAAAAGGTTGACAAGGATAAGGTGAAAAAAATGATAATTGCGCATTAATGAAGCTATCAAATTGATTTGACAGAGAATTTTGAATTGAGATTGAAAATTTTGAATTTAGAAATTCCGGTGGATTAAGGGATGCAAACTTTTTTGTTGTAAAAGCGAACAAGAGAGGACGAGGAGAATAAGTGGCCTATTGTCCTTAAAAATAGTTATTTTAAACTCGTGTCTTAGAATTTAATAGTTTGATGTAAGTAGGCCCTTATGGTAAAATTCCCCATTTTAAAAGATAACGGGACGATTAATATTTAATCTGGCCTAATAAGGTCAAGGTCCAACCTCTGTCCAAAGCCCATTTGGTAGTTGACCGCTTAGCGCTATACTAGGACAGTCAATTAGTTGATGAATTTTGGTATGACTTAGACCAAGGATTCAACCATAAAAGTTGCATCCAAATCGTCCCTTAACTTCTTTCATCTTTCCTTCCTCATCTAATCGAGCCGCATTCCTATCCTTCTTGTCGTCGCCTCGTCTCCTCATTTTCCGCGTTTGTATGCGCAATAGATCTTGCCTCACTAGTACTCCAAGATCTAATTTCCTCTCTCCGAACTTTTTTTGGCCTATAACACCTAGTTGCACTATTCGATCTTACTCACACCATTTAAGTCTCATCCTTGGGTAGAGATCATTTGGCTGGATCGGAATGAGCAAAAAAGTCTTACCACTTTAGGGCGAAGAAAAATTGGCAAGGCAGTTGTGCTTGCATCGGCCCATTGCTTCGAGATTTTAGAATAGTATTTGTGTTACACCCGCCTTTGCTATACCTTGTTCAAATAGGTTCTTTCGAAGGCGATCGTCATTTTGGAGATTAATATTAAGCTATCTTTTGGATAGTTTTTCTGAGGAGAATCTTGCAGAGATTTTAGAGGAAACCACGTCTTATGTGGACTTGAATGGTCTCTTGTTTGACCGGCTTTGGAGATTTTGCCGCAAATCTCTTTTTCTTGATGTCGATTTTTGTGTTTGGAATCTATGTTCGAACGACCTATGTAGACGTGTGACCCATTTAGCACATCGTTCAATAAATGGGAAGTTATGACTAAATTTGTCTCACGATGCGGAAATCAATCCTTTGCTTTGTCGGTGGCGTAACCATCATTTAGTACCGCATCATATTCGATTCAGCTTGTTGTTCTTGTGTGTTGTCCTATGGAGTTACTTCATGTAAATTATCCTATTCACTATTGTCTGTAGACAATATTAGGTGGGTTTCCATGAGAAGCAATTTTTGGTAATTTTCTTTTCTCATCATAAATTCTCTTTTAGAAGAGATGGTGATATGGGAACCTATAAACAACACCATCAGCGTTGGTAACATGAGATTGAGTATTTTTGATACCATGATATGGTTAATTTAAAAATCATAAATATAGGTTCGAGCTCCGGCCGCGGAGCAAGACATCTCGTTGTTTACAACCATTGTTTTTCGGAGTTTGGTGTTGTTTTGTCGTTATCTTGGTTGTTATTGCTTTCCAGCACCGGGGTCATGGTTTTGTGGGGATTTGTGCTTGTAACTGTTAGTGTTGTTTAAATCGCACGACTTAGGTTAATGAGATTTCTATGTTTAGAGATGTTTATTTCATTCACACATGCCTGTTTGAATGAAATCCTATTTTTCTTATCTAAACTAACAGCTTGTACTCGGGCTGGAAAGAATAGAATTTTGTGTTAGATAAATTTTAGCCAACGACCGGTTTTGCATTATTTTCATCAAGGGTATATAAATAAATAAATCATCGTTCCTTGTTAAAGCTAAAATTTATTTTGGTCTTTTTGTATGTGATTTCAGTTTTCGCATTTTTGGCGTGACTGACTTCCTTATTCGCTAACATGTGACATGAATAGTTTAAATTTCCGCAATTTTCATTTTTAAAAGTTTATGGAAAATGGTGTTTGAAAAAAAACACATTTTTATCATTTTCTTATTTTATAGGAAAATGAAATGGTTTTGAAAGGAAAATTTCAAAATAAACATGACAAGTTTTTAAGCGAAAACTTATTTTTGTGAAAAATCTTGATTTTTGGTCACATGAATAGTGTAAGGAAGATGTCTGTATGCTTGGTGTGCGCATTTTAGCAGTGCAGTAGGACTGATGATACGATAAAAACGTTAACGATAATAAGGAAAAGACTGTTTTGGCCTTGGGAACGTTATTTCCATACCTTGTCAACGATGCGCGAGAATTATTAATTAACTAATTTTGCGTTTTAGAGCTTGTTTTTAGCATCCTTTATAGTCTATAGTTGGAAGTTTTTGGGGTATTTTGGGCAATCGAGGTGAAAATTTCACTATAGGTTGGGAAAAGGAATATTTGAAGGTGAAGGGAATGTTAAATTTCTTCGCCTTAATTTCCTTTTTCTGGTTTAAGAGAGATTAAGTGGGAAACAATTAGATTGCGTACGTTTTGGATGGTAGGGTTTGGATGCAAAATTGGTTACTTCGCACTTCTATTCATAGTTGTGTGAGGGCTATAGATGAAAAAGAACTTTCAAAATTTGCATTCATATAGAACTGTCAGTATTTTAGGATATTTTGAATCATGTTTTCAAAAAGTTTAATGCAAGCATATATGAGGATCCAATTAGAATCATCTTGCATGCATGTTTATGGTTGAAATTGCATTATGTACAACATGCATTTGTACATATGGTTGCAAAGTGTATGTACACAAATTGGTTGCCTAGTATAGGATTATAGGCGCCAGAATTTCGGGATGAAATTCCTTTTTAGGAGGGAAGAATGTAACAACCTGGAATTTTGGCGATATAAATTAATTATTAAAATTTCAAAAATAGGAATTTTTGCAAACAAAGGAATTTGGCCGCGAGGCTTTAACTGTTGCGTTCATCTCGGAATTCTGGTCAACTTGTATGTTTGAAATTTCACGAACGGAGTCTGTATGAAAAAGTTACAGACGAAATATGAAAACGGACAGAAAATAAATAAATATAATAATTAATTAATAATTTACCTAATATAACCAAGTTGACCTGGGCAGTTTGATGCCCAGGCGGTCGACATGGGGGTCGACCGCCTGGGCGTCAAACTGCCCAGTGAGGGCTAGGTTTTGAGGATTATATTATATTTATAACAGATGGACAGATATAATTTAAAACTAATCCGACGGTTTTAGGCCATTTCCACCCCTATAAATAAAGAGGTAGAGCCTCACTCTTTTGTCATTCAAATCTACGAAGGCATCGAAGCTCCGCCATTTTTCTTCCTCTTCTAACCTAATTTCTAAATAAAATATATTCATACATATACCAAATAAAATCAAATTCATATGGAATTGGGGAGATTAATAGATTCAATAAGATGCTCAATGATAGATTTCTTCGCTCTCTTTCCTTTTTCTCACATTTCTACAGACCTAGAATTTTCCCCTTTCTAGATAAACTGTATATTTATAAGAATTTGGGGATTGTAAGCCTAAAAGGTTCAAAACAGAGCAAGTGGAAGCAATAAGGTGAGTGGGAAATTTACTAATACAGATATAATGATTAATCTATTTCGTTTGAATCCAATCTATGTTTAATGCCTATAAGATCTGCTTATTTAAATAATTGTAAATTGTGGCAACCATAAGATCTGATTATGAACATACTTGAAATTGGCAAATTATAAGTTGTAATCGTGTATAACATGAATTGTAAGATTTTTATATATTTTTCACACATGTTACTTCAAGTTATGTCGTGAAATATGTTGTACATGTTACATAGTACTTTGGATCTGGAAATCAGTCCCATTAAACCTAAATTTGTTGTTGTTATGTTCCAGATCTTTAGTTCAATACTGAAATATGAAATATGAAATATGTAAATTTGATTGAAAAGATGAATTTGTGTATTATGTGATTGTAAGAATAAAAAAAAGAAATATTCCTGTTATATTCAATATTGTTGGGTTTTGGTTTAAATGTTGTAAAAATGCCTTTTCCTCCTCAAAAATATAAAGAGACATTATTTTAGAATCACAAGAAGTACGAAAAAAGGATTAAAAGGGGAAAGTGGTGCAAAGGTACATATAAATATAAATATATGTATTTCTATGTAATCTGCATTGACTACTCCAATATACACATATTTCTTGTGATTCGGAAATATGTCAAAATTCCATAAAATATGCATTTTTACAATGGTTACAACTAACGGTCCATGCAGACTTGAAACCTTTTTGGCAAGGTTGAATATAAAAAGGAATGCTTGGTAAATTGATTAGACCAAATCATTTAATTTAAAAATAAGAATAATAATAATAATAAAATAATAATAACTACGTTGGCCGCATGAAAACATAAAAATAAATGTATACATATTATCCGTTCAAATCAGTGTAAAACGGTGAAATATAAATTGCATGGAATGTTTGAATGTTTGGATAAGGTTCAATTATGGAATTATGTGTAAATATAATCCATTTTGAATTAATATATTTGTGGTCGCCATTTGTAGCAATCAATGCAATTAACTACTATAAATGAGACCACAAATAAAGAAATAACCATTGTAACCAATATTGATTGGGGAAAATAAATGTGATAAGAAAATAGTTACAGCTCCTAAAATCAATTAGGATAATTGTTGAGGAGCCCAAATTAGGAAATTTAAATTATAAAATCGCATTTAGACACGAGGTTAAACTTAGCTTGTGGTGTAAGCCTGCCCGGAACCAACCGGCAAATCCAGCAACCACATGTAGTCAGTTTAATATGAGGGGTCTAATGCATAAATATAAATGTACTATGGCATGAGGTTAAGTTCATTTGTGGTAGAAGTCTGTCCAGAACCGACCGGCAAATCCAGCATCTACAAGTAGTCAAATTAATGTGGGGCCTAGTGCATATATATATAACCACAAATAAACGGAAATAAATGAATAAAAATAGAAATTGTCCGTTTGGGTATAACAACAGATAACTGGGTACTGATATATAGTTGTAGAAAAATATGACTGTTAGAGTCATAAAGGGAAATAAAAATGAAATAAAAAGAAATGGGTGTCATAAGGGAGTTTATGATTATCAGTTAAACACTAAGTCCAAATTAGGGAAGGTATTAAATAAATATCCTAGGGAAAAAGAATATAACCTTCCTTATTAATAGTAATGGAAATAGCAAATATAGTTGGACTTAGTAAGTTAATAATGTAAGATATTATTAATCATATAAACACGTGGCGCAAATAAATGGTGTACGCATAGTATTTCCGTATAAAGGAACTAAACGGGAATGACTTAATAATGTAGCCTACTTTTTCCAAAAAAGGGAAAGGCATAAAAAGGCAAATAGGGTACAAACTAATAACCTTCGTGTATAGTCCGCTTCATCCGTCCTATAAGGCTAAGAGACTAGGGGTTGAAGATCCACCTGGGAATAGGCTTTTCAATATAGGAGTCTTAAATGGTAGGTGTGTGTGGGCCTACCCAAACCTGGAAATTAAAAGGGTCAGACATGGTCGTTTATCCTACGGGAAGTAATAAGCGACTAAGGAGGTTATCTGATAAGGTCAGCCAGAAGGTGTAACACACGATAAAATACCTACTCTCACCTTATGCAGAGTAAGGGTATATGCATGAATGACGGAAGCCTTAACTAGTAGGGCCCGTAGCTAGTGCCTCTTGTTTATGTCAATGTTGAATATATTATCAAGGGTTAATAAGTGACCAATAGGTCATCCTAGGGTCTTAAGTGATCAGGGAGAATCCACCTTATCTATCATTTGATAGTGAGGCGTTAAATAATAAAGAATAGTGAATTAGGATATAGAAAGAAACCCCGTAAATAATAAAGAATAGTGGTTAGATGGATAAGGCATTTGAGTGATTGTGAATTTGAGTTGAGTTCTATTCCGTCATGGAAAATTAAGGAACTGTCGTGCAAGGAAACGATGTGTATTTCCATTTCATGGCTTTCGTTTGGCGTGATGTTTTTTCCCTGACACGAACCAAACCCCCGCTCCATGGTGGTAAGGTCTGCCTTTGGAAAATAACACATTAATCACATCAGAAGATTACAGGATATAGGATAATACATAAAATCAGAGAATAATTTACATCATATATAACAGCTGAATCATAATCATCGACGTCAGAGTTACACAGATACAGGATCCTACTTAGTACACAACAAGTTTCATCAAGTAGATAATAAGTCTACAGCGGAATCAAATATAAACATGCATAAGATAGCACTTAAGCGTTCAAAATAAATGATAGAAAGATAAGTCTTCATCTTCAGCCAAAAGAGCACCCCATGCTAAGGTGGATATCCAAAAGAAAGCCAATCATCTGATCACTCGACTGCGCGTGTAAAAATAGAGGGCACCCGAGTTTGCAAGAGAAAAACAAACTACGAGTTAGTCATGGGACTGGTATGAGAAATCCTATAGTTACTTAACTTATTTAAGAATAATGCAAATCACAGGACCACGTCGTATAACACGGAACGGGTTTACTCCATTGGATTGCCGGTGCATAATATAAAGTACATTATAAATCACGCAATGTTTTTAGAAAAAATGAAGCCATTATAAGACTCATGTCCCATCACATAATGGAAACACAAGCCAGAGGATAGATTTTTTTCCTTATAATGGATAAACAGGCTTGATGCGTAGAAAAAAAAATCATCTGTTTTTATCATTAGTGTTTGGATGTTTCAAAGATAATTTCAAAATAAATGTATCAATCCTAGACAGCGTAGTACCCCATCCTACTATGTCGCCATACAGGTTTACAACTAAAACCGCACGATGTCGTATTGGAAATTGGATTTCCGTCATGAGTCAAGGAAAGGGATGTCTCCTTACCGGTTTCGAGCCATCTCTAGCGGGATGCCCAGGATCAACACACATGACCCTTGGATCTTCAAGGTCGGTCCTCTTACTTTTGAGGATTAGTTATTCTTGAACAATACGTTTCTCGGTCCTATCGGACCTCCAAAATGTTCATTGTCGACCAATATTTCCGAGGTGTCTCGCAATCCATCATCCATATAAGTAAAATGTCTAGGCTCCATACCATGACACCACTTCTAGCTAGAAAGAAACGCATGCATTCCCTGCAGTCACTATCCCGTTTTAGACTCATACCGGGGTGTAAGGGTCGCGAATTAACGCTACAACATGAATCTATGCTACTTAAAGTCGTGCTTCGATCATCATCCACAAGACTCTGCTTTTCAACAAAAAACTTGATCATAAGCATCTTAACATGCCACATTGACAATCCATGCCATACAACTGATATCTACCAATATATAACCTTTACGCTCTGATGTCTCAGAGAAGGGTGTTAAGTAAGAGAATAAATTCTCCGCCACCAAACAGATATATATTTTTTATAAATCAATCAATATAGAACGAAATCCAACGTCAAACATATAATCCATTTACAAGTTTGTTCTGGGTTTGAATGAAACCAGAGGCACCATATTCCTCATCCCATATCTCCAATACAGAAGAGATGTCCTCGCATATCCGGACAATCAACAAGTACGTCCGAACAACTACCACTATAACCCCTTCAAGGGAGCTACCCATATCAAAGGCATCAGTAATAATCCATTTGATGTGAAGATTTCCGATCTTGCACCGTCTTCATTATCTTCTACTTTTAGTCGTCGTTTAATTATTTGAAATGAGCATTAACTCGATCTTTTCAAACAATTCTCGCATATACAAATCATATCATATGATTTCCTTTGGTTTAATTATTGACCTTCCCAATTCATTTCACTACCTTATATTAAAAGGTTCAATCCAGAATTTAATTTGATCATCGAATTAAATAATCAGTCCCAACATATCCAAAATTCATTTAATAAGTTTTTATGCCAATCATACTTAACCATTTTCATAAACCAAGTAAATTTGGTTCACACACATTCCAAATCGCTTTTAATTATTTAAAACGATTTTTCGCTATTTTTATATATAGAAAAATAGCCCAATTCAGTCGAACGATGTTGCAGGTCATTCTGCTGCACTGGCGTTGTTTTCATTCAATTTTGAAATAAAAATTTCTAGTCATCTAACCATTGGATCTTAACATATTTATTATTGTTGGAAAGATCTTTTTGAAACGAATTCAATAGTTCTAATTTCGGGAAGATCCGATGGTCAGATCTCCCGGTATACTCGTTTTAAATTACGAGACAAAGACACAAACTACCGCTGCGCGATTCGTTTAATTAAATTTATATTTAATGTATATAAATTTAATTCCTCAAACGGCTTCCAAACTATTTACTTGACTAAATATTTGGCTAACGCCTTAAAATTTCGGAAAAATTCGCCATAACCTCCTTTGTATGGAGGGCTCCGAAAAATTGGAAATGACCTAAAAGGACTCCAATAAACCACAGTATATCCGTACAACATGTGTACACTAAGAGATGTGTAAAAATAAATCATCTCAATGCTCGTGTGGGAATTAAAAATCATGTGAACAACCATTATGCCTTACACATCGCCCCCATGCAATGTGTACAATTTAATTACCCAATCCCCATGTACCGTAACTATGCAAGAGTGACGTGTATATTTTTGTCACCTCTTGACCTGTGTAGGATATATTATTAATCTTGCAAATTTATTTATAGGTTCAATTAAGTCCAAATCATGTCTTCTGCCACATCGGATCAATATACAGTATACCTGGCATCCAGTCATTGTTCTCGTCGTATAACAACAAATAAGTGAATACAATACGGTTCATATCATATAAACATCAAGCTACTACATGCTTATATGGGTATGTCCCGATATGCTTATGTAGTGTAGTCCACATACCTGCTTTCTATTCTTATGGTGATGTTTAATTAATTCAGAGTCCATCACTCGCACCCAATGCATGCATAAAAATCATAAATAAATACTTGACATCCAATGCCATTTTAGGCGCCCCAAGTGCCCATCCACGTTGTATGTCATGCGAGTGTCACATATCCATACAACGCTTCTAATGCAAATTATTTATGAATAGTTTGAGTGTTGAACTTAAAAGAATATATATTCATGCATGTATGCAGTATGAACATCAATAAATATGATTATATATTTTTAATTGCCCTTATTCGTTAAAGATCACATTTTTAACTAACTAAAATTTTTGTCATCGCATATACTAGTTAAAAATCACATTTTTAACTATCTAAAATTTATGTCATCGCATACACTAGTTAAAAATCATATTTTTAAGTAATTAAAGTTTATGTCATCGCATACATTAGTTAAAAATCACATTTTTAACTATCTAAAATTTATGTCATCGCATACACTGGTTAAAAACTACATTTTTAACTATCTAAAGTTTATGTCATTGCATACACTAGTTAAAAATCACATTTTTAACTAATTAAAATTTATGTCATCGCATGCACTAGTTAAAAATCACATTTTTAACTATCTAAAATTTATGTGTAACGGCGCGATTTTCCAGAGGTATAATTAATTTAGTTAATTATATATATCGTGAGGTAGGGGATTAAATCGTCGTTTAATTAAATAACTGGGAATATTTAATTAATTTAAATAATTAAATAATATATTTAATTCAGGACTAACCAGAAATAGTGAATTGACGATATAATATGGACGGGGTCATCCCCGAGATTTAGTTCAGTTTAGAGTTGAATTATATTGATGAATATATTCAGACGAGATCGGTTGGAAGCCTAGAATTATAATATAATTAAAATAGAGCGCGAAACGATGCGGCAGTTCGCTATTTGGCGATTTAGACTTCAACTGGATGTACAGGGTCCGTTTTAAATCGGATTTCTGTGAAACAAGAAACGTGTGGAGCTGGCGGAGTATATCTTTCTAGTGGAAGAGAAATATCAGGATTTCGTCGTGTAAATTTTGAGTTATGTCCAAATCAAATTCTCAGAGATGCAGCGCCCTGACATTAACGATTTAATTATATTTTAAATAAGGATTTAAATAGAAATCGAGCGTCGATATAACCCTGGCGATGTAATATCGAGCTGTAAATACATACAGGAATATTCTGGAGCTGTATGGTATCCTACTGTGAATACAGACGATAATAATTAATTTTAAACAATTAATTAAATTATATTTAAATATATTTATATATTTAAATAGGCTATTTAGAGCGTTAAAAATAACCACTTTTGCAAACGAAGTCGAAATTCGATGAAACCAGTTTTGTTGGATCCGCAATATCAAATAATTGCTAGATGTCAAGTTTCGTGATTTTTAGAGTCAGTGTGTGATCGTACGGATTTTTAGACTGAGAAATAGTCAGTATTTCAAAGGTTAAAAATACGCTGTGTGGGCATACGAAGTCGGAATTCGACGAAACCAGTTCCGTTGGGACCGTAATGTCGAATTCTACCTACGTGTCCAGTTTCGTGATTTTTGGGCATCGTGTGTGGTCACACGGATTTTTAGAATGCTTAAACGAATATAAAACAATGAAATAAATATCTCAAATTTTTCTAAGGACTAAAACTGGCCACCCAACACCTTGTACAGCCACTAATCTCAACAACCCTCTTCTATAAAACACAGAACAATGTTCTCAAAGCCACCACAAATGCATTACACAGCAAACCAAATTGAGTAAAGAAAAATCAAAACAAATACTATAAAATCCAATATGTATATATATGAATTTGTATGTGGTTTCCCTTCAATTTGGTGTACCATTTGTGTAGTTCGACGGCTCTTGATTCATCGCAAGTTTTGAACAGCGACCGTGTTTTGCAAGTAGGGTTCGACTTTGGTTATTGTTCGACCATCGATTGGCAAATCCATGGTAATATTTGAATTGGTGGTGGAGAGGAGCATCGAGTGTGAAGTTTTAGTGGTGTTCGGTGAGAAAAGAGTTTGCTGGTTCCTGGAGGTTGCGCGATGAACTGTTGCGACGTGAGGGGTTCCAGAAGCTCGAGTTCAGTAAGTTTGGTATAGGGATGGAGTGTAATCGAAGAGATGAATTTCCATTTCTTTTGTTTGATTTTTAAGCAACTAGAGAAAGAGCATGGGTGGAGAGATGATTCGTGAGTTTGGGTAGTTGCTACAGGAGGTCACGGCGGAAATGTATGTTTGGGGAAGACGGGTATGAACGCAGGCGGGCTTGGTATTTGGTGAAGGGGTTTGGGCCTTGAGATAATTGTGAGCCCATAAAGTAAAATTTCTAAGTTTTTAATTTATTTAAAATAGTGTATGAACTTCGTAAATTCATATCTTGGTCGTACGATATCAGATTGACGAACCGTAGGATCCGTTTGGATCGTATGGACGAGCACTTCACGATGGAACTGACCGCGAGTCAATTGGAGTCCATCACAATTTATAGCAAAATAAATTGTCCAGCTGAATAAAGCGATGGTTATCGTCATTGACGATGATCGTCCAAAGGTGAGTAAAACTCACCAACTCCGAATAGTTCTATTTTTACAGTGTATTCTTAGGACTGTTAATTATTGTCTGTTTGACTATATGTTGACTGTTTGATTGAACTGCTAGTCAGTTAGTAGAGATTTTATATATATATATATATATATATATATATATGTATGTATATATATATAAACCGTCAAATAGTTATATGTTGATTCTGTTATCAGAATATTATACTGGTGTTGTCTAACATCTGTGGTGCAGGGGAACAGGTTGGAGGAATCCAACTGGATTCCTCAACAGTTATTTTTACTGTGATTTATATATTGTGACATATAATGTGATGTATATAATCCGTTGTGATTATGCGTGTTGGGAAAAATATTCACCGTTGTTAGATGATGTGTTAAAAACCATAAGTTAACCAAAGAGAGTTAGTAGAGTTAAACAAAGTAATTGGTTAGGTTAACCAAAGTAAGTTAGTTAAGTTAAACTAAGCGATAAATCGATGTGAATTAGTTAAGTTAAACTAAGTGGTTAATCGAAGTAAATTAGTTAAGTTAACTAAGTGGTTAATCAAAGTGAATTAGTTGAGTTAAACTAAGTGAATCGGTTAGAGTTAATCAACGTGAATTAGCTAAGTTAAACTAAGTGGATTTGTTCAGTTAATCAAGACGAGTTAACCAGTTAGGTTAAACCAGTAGAGTTAACTAGTTGAGTTAACCAGTTAGGTTAAACCAGTAGAGTTAACTAGTTGAGTTAACCAGTTAGGTTAAACCAGTAGAGTTAACTAGTTGAGTTAACCAGTTAGAGTTAACCAGTTAGGTTAAACCAGTTGAGTTGACCAGTTAGAGTTTACCAGTTAGAGT
Organism: Allium sativum; assembly: GCA_030737875.1. NCBI lineage: Eukaryota > Viridiplantae > Streptophyta > Magnoliopsida > Asparagales > Amaryllidaceae > Allium > Allium sativum. Next base: position 820,964,064 of record CM060910.1, read on the forward strand.
TAATCTGTTAGAGTTAACCAATTGAGTTAACCAGTTAGAATTAACCAGTTGAGTTAACCAGTTAGAGTTGACCAGTTAGAGTTGATCAGTTAGAGTAATCCAAGTAGAGTTAAACGAGTAGAGTTGTCGAATATCACTTATTCGAAGTAGAGTTATCGAATATAGTGTATTCGAGGGAAGAGTAATCGAATATAGTTTATTCGAGTGGAGAAATCAAATGTTATTCATTTGAGAAGAGTTACCGAATATTATTTATTCGAAGAGTAGTTATCGAATATTGGTTATTCGAAGTTAGTTAATCCAAAGGAGTTATTCAAAGTTAGTTAATCCAAAGGAGTTATTCAAAGTTAGTTAATCCAAAGGAGTTATTCGAAGTTAGCTAATCCAAAGGAGTTATTCGAAGTTAGTTAATCCAAAGGAGTTAGTCGAAGAGTTAATCGAATATAGTTATTCGAAAGAAGGTGTTAATCGAATATAGTTATTCGAGTAAAGTTAAAAGAGTTAATCGAATTTAGTTATTCGAAATGAGTTATTCGAATTAGATATTTGAATAGAGTTAAACACATTAGAGTTATTCGAATTAGTTATTCGAATAGAGTTAAACACATTAGAGTTATTCGAATTAGTTATTCGAATAGAGTTAAACACGTAAGAGTTAATTGAATATTAGTTATTCAATTTGAGTTAATCGAATGTAGTTATTCGAGAAGAGTTAAATCGAATTTAGTTATTCGAAAAGAGTTAATCAATTTGAGTTAAGTTAATCGATTTGATTTAAGTTGAATCGAAATGGAGTAAATCGATTAGAATTAAGATTTATCGAGTTAAGTAATCGAGTTAAGTAATCGAGTTGAGATAATCGAGTTAAGAAAATCAAGTTGAGTTAATCGAATAAGTTATTCGATAAGAGTAAATCCATTTAAGTTAAATCGGATGTTAGTTATTCGATAAGAATTGACACATTTAAGAAAATCGAATATTTGTTATTCGATAAGAGTTAATGAAATAGAGCCAACCAAGAAGAGTTATTCGAATATTAGTTATTTGATAGGAGTTAATCGAAATAGAGTTTATCGAATATCAGTTATTAAATGGGAGAGTTAATCGAATAGAGATTACTCGAAAGAGAGTAATACGTCGAATTCAATTATATCGAATTCGGGAAAGTACTATTTACCTTCCGAGTTTTAAATCAAGGTTTAGTTATTGATTAAGAAATTAGGTGTCCGTTTAATTATTCGAGTTAGGAGATAAAGTTATAATTTAGGTTAGATATTGTAGAAGTAGGAATTATAACGTTATAGTTATAATCAAACGTTGTCATATAAGAAGTAGATTCGTAACCTGAATCCGAGAATTTGCATAAACAGATGATTGGAAAAAGTGAGTGACGAGCGCCATCTATTTCACAGTAAAGGACGTTGTTCAATTAAGGTCTGAGAGGTAATTATACCCCAACTTGATTGACTTCATAATTGACAAAGGAATAGTTGTGGTTCGATATAAAAGGTTGATTTGAAATATGGTTAAGTAATAAGCGATTAATGGATTAAGCGTAACGATGTTTTATACAACGTTCATTGGAAATCCGTAAATGAGTTTTGGAAACGTTTTCCAAATATAGTCAGATATGTTTTCTAAACATAGAAAACGAAATGTTTTCATGATAAGAATTTAAGAAATAGAGTTAAGCAAATTCAGAAACTAACTGGAGAGGGTAAGTTGAACGGTTTTCTAAGTGACGATCTGATGTTGGTTTCGACCTTCCGGATTGATACTTAGAGAATTGTTCTCATACTAGTTACAGTTAGGGACTGATAGTTGCGAAATAATAGTGATGTGAAAATAAGCTATGGAAATGTTTTCCAATGATTAATAACATATATTTTCTAAATATATGAAATAAGGAAATATGAACATATGATGATTGATCGATCGAATTTCCATTTGGAAATAAGATCGTTGTTTGTACACAGACATGTTTTCATTTGATAGTTGAATCACAGACTATCAAAGTTTTTACCATTTTAACGTTGTTAATATGGAGAGACCGGTTGGATTATTATCCAAAGAACCACTCTGTATTGGCATAAGCGTTGCGAGCAATATCTGCCAAAGATAAATTGAAGACGGAGTAAAGTGCAAGGGCTGTTGTATAAGTCTTAGATAACAGTGACTAAGATGGATATACTGAATAGTGCTTTCGGTTTGTCCAGTCCCAGGACAACGTATATGGAAGAAGGTCTGACAGAGTATATCCAATGGATCGCGTAAGTTGATCTGTTCAAACGTATTCACGTTTGGTGGCGGAGGAATTCGTTTCTCTTAGCTATATACCCGTGTTATTTTTGGATAAGTCAATTTGTGATTTGGCGGGTATGACGATGTGGCATTCAAAGTGAATGGTGATCAGATGTTCTGAAGATAGACGTAGCTTCTAGCCTCACACCGGGAAGTAACAAAAGTTGGGCTAGGCAGCATGGCTAGTTGGGTCATCCCCAAGCAGGGTGTATTGTCACCGATCTAGAGAATATTCATATTTATACTTCTTTTTGATTCTGTATCTTCGAATGACGGTTTGATGGCCTACAACCGTGGTGGCAATATATTCGCGACACTCAAGCTAAATGAGTGAGCGGTCATGTGTGGCCGGGTTGCAAGACGTTCTTGTTGAACCCTGAGTGTATCACCTCTAGAGTACACTATTCAGAAGGTGCTCCGATACCTTGTCTGTTGGAATCCATTCTCCGATAAGCGCCCTGCGGTTTATGATTTTATACTATGTATGTAGAACGTGAGATGCAAACGTTTCTGCTAGATTGATACCTATTTGTACTTAGACATTATTATAATATCAAAATGATATTGCTTGTCAAAGTTGTTCAGATACTCATAAGGGAAAAACCCGTTCCGTATTCACGGCGTGGTCTTATGAGATATCCTATACCTGTTTTAAACTATTTTACTCACACCAGTCCCATGACTGACCCGGAGTTTACTTTGTTGTTTTCCCTAAACTCTTGGGTGCCTAAATTTGTACGGGCAGTCAAGTAGTCGGGATTTACAGATATACTTGGAGAGCTTGGAGCAGGAGACTGCAAGATTCTATAGCTATAGTTATTTCCGCTGTGTTGTAAGTGTTGTACTCTGATAAAGTGCTATTGTATATATAACTGTTATGTTTCAAAGATATGTTATATATTATATGTTATTCGTTCCGCTGTGAGTTTCGTGTTTACTCTGATTCTGATGTTCTTCTTCTTCTTCTATTCTATTAGTTCTATCTTTTCTATTCTCACCCTCTAACTTCTTTCACTAACGTCTCGGAATTTTCGACTCTCGAGGAGTCGAAAATTTCCAGCCGTTACATTATGTCATCGCATACACAAGTTAAAAATCACTTTTTTAACTAACTAAAATTTATTTCATCGCATACACTAGTTAAAAATTACATTTTAAACTATCTAAAATTTATGTTGTCGCATACACTAGTTAAAAATCTCATTTTTAACTAATTAAAATTTATGTCATCGCATAATAGCTTTTATTTATCAACTTACACTAATTGTTTACTTAATAATAAATTTTCATGTGACTAAATTTCTAGTCTACCCCTTTCTAAAGCGAGTTTAGATTTCTCACCGCGAGTTCCACTCCACCAAAACTTTAGTGCGGAGGGAATGCAACTTTGCCGAGCTTCTATGTGGCTTTCCGAAGGTCCAAAGAGCTCAAACTTCGCTCCAACACCTTCTAACACTTGCTAGCTTGTAGATCCGAGAGAATCAAGCTAAACGGAGGCGGAAATGAACACAAACGGGGAACCCGAAGACCCAAGCTCCATTGTCCGAAATTTTTATGGTGAATGAAGAGTGTTTTGGAGGTTGTAGATGGTGTATTAAGTGATGCAGAGGTGGTAGGAAGGTGTAGGAAGTGTCGAGGAGCAAAAAGGAGGATTTTTTAGTGAAATTGGAGAGAGAGAGAGAGGAGTGCTTGTGGAGGCATGGTCGTGGCCTAGGGGAGGGCGCTGGCATTGGGGAGGTAGGGGAGGCTCAGACGGTGGTTCACGAGGTGGTGGAGGCAACGGCAAGGTGGTGGGTGGAGGAAGTGGTCACATTTGTAAGAAAAAAGGAGGAAAAGAGAGAAAGAGAGAAAGAGAAAGGAGGAAGAAAGTAAAGGAGAAAGAGGGGTGGGCTTAAGTGCAAAATGTCCACTCATCACATGGATTGGTGACGTGGTGCGATTTGGGAGCTTGGAAAAAAACACTTGAAGTCGTTGGATGCTCTCTATTCATTTCAATTTATATAACTTCATGTTCATAAAAGTGTGCTAGTTAGCCTCCACCTCTTTTGATCGCACGGTCACAAACTAATTCCGTTTGTTACGAATTTTTAATACCAACTATAAAATGTAATTTCAGATTCAATGGAATAGGTTTCGTCAAATTCCGAGTTCGTTGGCCTCTCCGTTTTATTTTTCGATCAAGTTTGAACTAGGCTAAGAAATGTAATTTTACCGTACCTTTTCGTTTTGTACGTCTACATGCTAACTCTAAAAATTATGCCCTTTTGGATTTAACCATTATTTGACAATACGAATCCAAAAAAATGGAATCGAATTCTGAGATTGTCTCAACAGTGTTCCTTTGTAAACTGATCGTCAGTTTTACCCTGAACTGTTTTGCCTCGCACAGCCACACACTAACTTCGTTTGCGTGCCAATTGAAACCTACCCATGATTGATTATTATTAGTCCAAAAAAATTGGTCTCGTCGAATTCTGAGTTTTCTAACAAAATTTCACTTTTTATAGCCTATGCGATGCTTTTAAAAATCGATTTTTTAAATTCCGATGTATTTTCTTATAAAATTATATTAAAAATAAATTTTAAATTGGTTGTGAAATTCCAGGTTGTTACAATTAACCAGTTAAGTTCTTGTATAAAGGCTTCACAATAATGTACGTAAACGTCCTATCTCGGTTATATAATTTGGGTATACTGCTTTGGGCTAAATCGTAAAGTCATGCGTGAACATTTACTGGTTTGGGCTAGAATCACTAACCTGGTTAGGCGTACAGCTTGGGTTGAACCAAACAGAACATATCTGTGTTATTGTCTGTGTTGTACGTTTCTTAGTCACCAGAACTTGTTGTTCTTCCCCCCTCCCCCTCCTCATTACAACTTCCAGGTTTTATTGAAAAGATCGGGTTCTCACAGATGATTAAGTTTGGCTTTCGGTTTTCGTTCTCTCTCGTGCTCGGTATTGGCTAAGTGACTTACTTAGAAAAAGGTAGTTACTTGAGTTAGTACTAGTTATCGTATTTTGTTTCCACTGTGAGTTTTATTTATCGTACTCTGGTTATGCTCATGCTCATTTATTGCAGGTACCAGATATACGCTCTATGCTTGGATGTGTTCAAGTTTTGATTTTTGTCAAAAATTTGGGTGCAAAAAAGTGTGGAGTGTTACAATAGAGGAATCAGTTTAAAAACAATTAAATTGAACGCATCTAGCTCAAATCAATTCCTCCTTGCTCATAATTCATGCATTCCATGTCCTTGTGAAATACATCATTCATTTTAATTATGGTCCCCATCATATTGTTATTTTTACAATGAATCATTGGTTGTACTTAGCCTGTATTTTTATTTGTCCCATGGTAACTTGATATCACTAATGTAGAAACTATTTCTTTTACTTAAATTATGGATTTATATACTTTAATGTTAAATATTATATTAAGTTCAAGGTACCTAGTATATAAAGTTTACAAACCAGTCCCATACAATTTTCTCTTTGAATTTTGTTGTTTTTGTTAATAAATGATTTCACAGGGAAAGGATAAGGATATGCATATAAGCTTTGTACGTACTCGCCGACAATTTAAGAACGAGAAATCCCAAAAGTATAAACAAAAAAACCAAGCCAACCGTTGAAGTTTGCAAAGAAAATGAAATGCATGAGGAAATTAAAACTTGGGAAGAAATTGAAATGCATGAGGAAATTAAAACGCTTCACAAAGAAAATGAAATGCGTGAAGAAGTTGAAATAACTTGTAAAGAAAATGTTGGTGCCAAGGTGGAAATCAATAGACCAAATGGAGTTAACACTACAAATACAAATGTAAAAAAACGACCTGGAGGTCCAATAAGAGCAAAAAAATTGTCATTAAGTTTTGAGAATCGAATTGAAGTTGAAGTCAATGAGGTAGCCATACCCATATGAGACCAACTTGTGTAATACTTAAATAAGAATCTTAAGCCTATTGTAATCGGTATGTTATATCAAATTTATAATTTAAGCATTTGGGTTATTGTGTATTAAAGTTATTATAGGGGTGTGCTGTGTTTTATAAAACCAAACACAATTTGATTTGGGTATATTGAGTGATTTAAAGTGTAATAGTGGTGTCTTTATTGTATTAATATTGTTAATTGTGTTTATTTAACACACTTAAGTTAATTTGGGCCTTGATGGGGTTTATCCCATTTTCCTTACTTTTAATTACTTCTAGAGAAAACTCCAGTACGTTCGTTTCTGGAGGTCCTCCTCCTTCTTCCATCTGAGAAACCCTAAAAAGAATTCATGCGTTCTCTTCCTCCTCAAAACCCAAACCCTACCTATTCTAAAATTCACAACAAATCAAATAAAACTTCAAAAATCCTCAAATTTTGATATGATGTTGCTGAGATGTTTCAGCGCCTCTACTCTAGATCTCTTGGCATTTGGATTAGTGTTGATGGACCAAACATCTTCTTTTCTCTAGTGGTTTTCAGGCCAGATATGAGCAGAAAATGAAAGTCAGTAGAAAATTTATAACTAATTATATAAAACCATAAAATATGAGGTTTGTATATGTTGTTCCTAACTCATCTATTGACCTTATGTAAAAATTTAGTAGGAAAATAATTAAATTGGCTATGCCAAATCCTTGCTGCACCGAGGTCAAAAATGCAGATTTTTCAGGAGAATGTTTGTGTGTTAATGCATGCAAATTTGGGATGTTAAGGTGAGTTGCTACACTCACACTCTCTAGTTTAAACATTTTTATGATTTTGAATCTAAGTATTCTCACTCCTTCTAGTTTGATTCATGCTCTTCTGATGATATTGGTAGCTTTATGTAGGTTTGCATGTTCTTATCTTTGTAGTTGCTAGAAATAAGTTTTTGAGATTATAGCTAAAATGAAATTGGCCATATCTCCTACGTTTCATATCCAAATTCGATAATTCTTGATGTTTCGAAAAGCCTAGACCATCTTCTCCAAGTTATATGTTTTGAGTTTTGTGATATTTTTTGTTTTATATGGTCGAAAATGTCCTTTTATCGATGTCCCGAGATTAAAACGACAGAAGTAGTATAACTTGGATCTGAGAATTGTTTTAGTCGTATATTTCTCAATAATTGTCGGAATTCGATAATTCAAGATGTTCTGGAAAGCTTAGGTTGTTATCTATAAGTTTCATGTTTTGAGTTTTGTGTAATTTGGAGTATAAGTGGAGAAAAATCCGCTTCTTTGTTGTTGGCTTGTCGTTAAAAGACAGAGTTAATCGATCTAAACCTGAAACTATTTCGGCCATAACCTTAGAGTCGTAAGTCAAAATTAAATGTTTTTTTATACTTTAAGCTATTGCAATCATCTACAACTTTCGTACTTTAAGTTTCTTTATACGGGCTTAAGAAGGACGAATAAGCTAGATAAGTTGTAGTTCTGAGTTCATTTGCAAAGATTGTGCAGTTTCTACTGAATTTCTTTTTGAATGATTTCTAAAGTAATATTTAATGTCGTTTTGATGGGATTTATCCTCTTAGCCAATATTATCATCAATCGATATTTGGATTTGCAAATTTGTGTTAATTTCAAATGTCGCTTTCATGTTGAAGCTTTGTGTATTTGTGACACTGTGCACATTTTTCAAAATGTTTTCATAAGTAATTTATAAATATGAATTTTCTTATCACTTTGGGACAAAGTTAACTTCTTAGACTTTTTTTGGAAAAAAACACGTCTCAAGGCTATGTAGCATATTGTATTTTCAATATATAGATTTTCGGAGAAATATTCAAATGGTTTCCAAAGTATTTTACTAAAGCCTATATATAAATTTATTAAAATCATTTAATAAATCCTATTTTCTCTATAAATTATTTCAAATACATATATTAGCATATTCTTATGGCTTGGAAAAAAAAGAGAAGATGGATACGAACAAGATATCTAGCAACAAGAAGAAGGAAAAGGATTGAATAGAGGAACTCCCAAGCATTAATTTCGACGTATAGGAATGAGAATTAAACGTTTTGGTAAAAATATGTGGTATGGGACACGTGGTTTTACTTTATCGCTTAATATCAGACTTGTGCGATCGAACCCCTTTTGATGCGATGTTTTGAGATGTTGCCCAATTTTGGCGAAGCCCATCGGTTCTAGAACTACTCAATTGGAGTATGCTCGATGATGAACCAATGATGATGCTATGTAAACTTGCCAATAGGAAGACGCAAGCTATTCTATGATGAATTTACGATGTTTACGAATTTATGATGTTTTTATGTTTATGATGGATTTTTACTTGTCGATGAGATGAGACAAGATAGATCGCCACTTAGTACTCATTAGAAAGAGAGAAAGATGGGATGAGTTTGGTATCTTTGCACTCTCCAATGAGATAAGGTATTGTATATTGATGATGTTTTATGATGTTTTCTAGTGTGGTATCGACTAACGGCTAGTAAATTGGTAGCTGCAAACGTATGGTATAGGACGTACGTTGATGCCTTATGGATTCCTAACCTAGGGATTGAGACATAATCAAGGTGTTACTAATACTGTAGACTGAGTACTCGATTGGAGTCATCATGATGTTCATAATGGTATTATTCGACTCCAATCATCACGATGTTATCACTCGGGTTTTTGTGACTGGGTGTCATCGTGATGCTATCGACTATAGTCAATCACAATGATCATGATGTTATGATGTTATATGACCCCATGTCATCACGAAGAATGGTACCAAATAATAGTAGTACTAGTCAAGATGTTAAGCATGTGCATACTTATTTGCGATGGATCCATACTCTGCGTTTCTATGTTTATATTTGATTTCACCATAGTAATTATTATTAACTATGGTGATTTTATTTATGGTTTTGAACTCTTAATAGAGTTCTAGTGATTCGGCGATTTTATGATTCGGTGATTCCGTGTTTTATGTGGTTTTACGATTTTATCCTATGATTTGATGGTTTTAGAGTCTTCCGTTTCGTGTTATGTGATTCCAAGTGTTGATTATTACCCTACCATGTAGTTCAGGTAATTTGTGATATGGCGATGTAAAGTCCATATTCGAGTTTCTTATTCTCAAATCATATACTAATCTTGTGGAATTATGATTGATGTGCTTTGTTGACCACTGTGCATGACATTCCTTTCTGATAGAAAGGAAATAATTGGATCTGAGTTCCGATAATTCGTGTGTTGTGATTCCTTTTCTTATGTAAAGAAATTGGTGTATAGTGGCATTCTATTTCACTTATCATGTTATTTCTGATATGTTTAAACTAGACTGATCTGTGTATATAATACTCGGATCAGACCGAGTTGTTTCAGGTTCAGTTGTTGCAGATTCTAGGTTTGTTGTTATAGCTTGGACTATCCTTAAAGACTTATTGCAATTGTTCCTTAGTATACTCGTGTTGTAGAGCTGTTGTTCCCTTTGACATTATTGTATTTTGTATTGCATATTATTTTGAGATGTAGCACTTTATATGTTGTATTTAGTGATTGTATCTATGTGTATCCATTCTGTGATATGTGAATTGTGTATATTGTTCAGAAACAATCCTTAGCCATCATAGTTTCTTACTAGGAGTACTGGGTATGTTATCCACTTGAAATGAGAAAAGAAAATTTATTCACTCAATTGACTTATCCAATACTTCTCTAATATGAAATTACGAATGGCCGCCCCTAACAAGGCATATTCTCCGCTCTAATAAACAACATTACTCATTAGTGCTCTTTATTAGGGTAGGTCTCAGGGTAGGGTGTCACAGCTTATTCGAGAGCATGTTCCGGTTACATTTAGTGATTGGAGGTTGCTAAGCGATGAATTGAAAGTTGTATTCTAGGAATTGATTCAGGTATACACTTGCATATTATAATTGGCATTCAATTTCAATTTGATGTTCCTTGCATAAAGAGCATAATTTCAATCGATTTAGGTATACACTTGCATATTATAATTGCCAGTATTGAAAAATTTATATGCAACTCACTAAAGAAACATATCCAAGTTTAGTCATGTTGAGTTGTTGATTTTCCATTTAGTTCATAAAATATTTTCCAGTTTTTTCCTTTACCGTAACAAGAGCATCTATGCAGTATTAAACACTATGTTAACCTATTTTGTCATGTTCAACTACTTTGTTGAGCTAGTTATATACCAAAAGTATGGGATAAGTAAGAGAAAGGTAGAACAAAAGTACAATATTTTTATTATCCACTTTCCATTAGCAGAGTGGAAAATTAGGTTCTCGCCACTATTAATATAACGATGAATACATCAATAATTTCATTTTATGAAAAACTGATTTGTGTTAATTCAAATTAACTACAACAGAGATTACACCTCCATGTAAATTTAAATTAAGTGAATGTGTAAGCATAAATACATTTTATTTAGTTCACTGTCATACATAACAGGAATAAACTGCAAATTTCAAAATCCAAAATTTTAGTTGTCCTGTTCAATAGAGGGATATTAATACTGTTTAATTAGTTTGAAAATAGTGAATCATACATATTCATAATCTGACAGTTTATATAATGATTAAGTTGACTTCATTTGAATTTTTCATAATCATTATTACTTTGTTTCAAATATTCAAGTGTTCCATAGCTCACAAGTCACTAGAGTATAAGTGAAATTTTAGTGTTTTTTAACTTGTATACTCCAATATTCAATCCATAGAACTTAAAGAATGGATTACTTATCTAGAGATTGAGCATATCTTTGCTGTTTAACTGAGAAGTTTACCAGTATGGGGTTGTCGAATCTCATTTTGTATGAAGAAATATTAAAAGAAAATTTGCTATGAAATTATATATTTCTTTCTCTAAATATTTACATTTTTCATTTTTTCTATGTAATATAGCTTCTTTTTAAAGAAATATATACCGTATTTTTAATACTTATGCAATATCCAATTTAATGTCAAAAATTTCTTTCAGTAGCGATGCAGCGTCTATTTATCGTAGTAGACGCAAGTATGCATTGATGACTGTTTGGTAGGATTTCAGTTTCCATTAAATTTCTTTTTTTAGAGCAAACAGATGTGTAGCGTGGAACTGCATAGCCGATTAAATAACATAGATAATAAACGTATCTGATCAACAAGCCTGATCGGTAGCCAAAAATAGTGGTTTTGGATTAAGGTACAATCCCTGTAGTTCAAGCAGCTTAAAATACTAACTACAGATATACGTACATAAACAAAAGGGCGGTATCCACAGAAAACACAAAACAGCAATAAACAACATCCACGGTGATCAGGTATTCCTCCTTGCTAGCCAGTCTTCATTGGTGCTCCCTTGAGATTCTTCATAATGTGTCTCCATTGGGATAGTGAGCCTGAAAGGAGCGGAATCCGCAGTGCCTGAATAAGGATATAAAGGATGTGTGACACGTCTACAGAGGCCAGCAAAATTACTTTTAGGTTTGCCAAAAATGATGGCATTTTGTTCATTCCAAATGTGCCAGCAGTAAATGGCAATGAAAATATCCACTGATGAGCTAGTAGGATTGTATTGCCAATGGTCATAGAAAGATAGGACCGAGGGAATGAAGCCAAAGAGATGAGAACTTTTCGCTGCTAGAATGGGATAAGAGAAGTCATAGTCCAAGAAAAGGTTTGAATGGATTCTTCATTTAGTGAACAAAGGGCACAAGTAGAATCAATAGGTATACCGGAACGACGAAGTCTATCTTTAGTGTTGATACGTTCGTGAATGAGGCACCATTGGAAGAATAGAATATGAGGAGGTAAGTGACATTTCCATAGTCTGGTAAAAGAAAAGAGACAGCCACGATGGTTCGGGAAGTGATAGTATGATGACATAGAGAAGCCTCTGGTAGGTGAGAGAGCCCAAAAATAGGTGTCTGGAGCATTGGAGAAGTGAAGGGAGAGGAGTATATCATGCACATCCTGGAATTCAGATAGAGTGTCTAGGTCGAACAGAGAGTTAGGGCAAAAGCTAGCTGAGCCACGGTTGGAGGTTTGCAGGATAGCTAGGTCGTGTAGAGATGTGAGGGGGAAGAGGTTGGAAAAGGATCGGGAGAGAAGGAGAATGTCATGCCAAATTTCAAGCCATAAGAGGTAGTTGCTGCCATTGCCCACTGTGACATGAAAAAGGTTTTCGACTCTGGGTATGGTTGAGACGACGCCATACCAGAATGGGGAAGGGTTAGAATGGGGAGGGTAATGGAGAGCAATGTTAGGGTTTGAGTGGTAGTGCAGCGACAGAATCCAGTCTTCCTAGATGAAGCTAACAGGCGTGAGTAATCTCCAGAGCCATTTGGTTAATAACGCCATATTGAAGGAGTTTAGATTGATGATACCTAAGCCTCCCTGATCTCGTTGGAGACAAACAACTTGCTAGTTGAGTAGTCTTTTGAGCTTATTTCCATTCCAAAGGAAAGAGCTTCCAATGAATCAATTTGGTTAATTACCCAACACGGTGTTTTATGGAACGACATCCTATATGAGGGGATATCAGAGAGTACGAATTTTACTAGAACAAGGCAACCAGCAGTAGAGACGGAATTAGCTTTCCAGGTGGATAGTCTAGATCCAATCAATTCAATGAGAGGTATCCAATCATATTTTTTGAGCTTAGTCGGGCGGAGGGGAATACCAAGATATGTGACGAGGAAATGGGATTATCTACAGTTGAAAAAAATCGAAAATGGTAGGTTTAAGGTGGTCAGAATTGCCAAGCATTATGATGGAGCTTTTGTGGAAGTTTATGGACATGCAGGAGATAAGTTCAAAAATGTATATGAGAAGTTTGAGGCAGTGAAGATGGGAGCGTTCCATTGAGGCAGAGAGGATGGTATCATCGGCAAATTGTAAGTTGGAGATCATTTAATCGAACATTGGATGTTTGATGTCTGCAAAGCACTGGTTATTAATGGCCAACTTAACTATTTGGTTGAAAACATCAGCGATAAGGACAAAAATGAGAGGTGAGAGTGGGTCTCCCTGCCTAAGACCACGCGCAGATTTGATAAGTTTTCTTATTTTGCTATTGACATTAATGGAAGAAAAGATGGTATGAAGAATGCATTTTATCCAATTACACCACTTTGGCGGGAAGCCTCTATTGGCCATGATTATAAGGATGAAATTCCAATTAACATAATTGAAAGCTTAGAGAAGTAGAGCTCAAGAAGAACATCTGGCGTCGAGATGGAGTGGCAGAAGGGGATGACTCTTATGTGGCTGCAACACAGTCTAAAATATTTCAACCCAAAATAAAGGCAAATTCTTCAGGACTAATTAATGATGTAATAACCGATTGAAGTCTGTTTGCAAGGACTTTGGTGATGATTTTGAAAGTGGTGTTGAGGAGGCTGATAGGGCGAGAAGGGGAACGGGAGGTTGAGCCAGGTGACTTGGGTGGGAGCACAACATTTGCATAATTTAAACGTGTAACGGTCATTGGATCAGCATGAAATTCATTACACATCTCTAAAATATCAGGCTTAACAATGGGGCAGGATTTTTTTGAAGAAAAATAGGCCAGAATCATCTGGGCCTGGTGCCTTGTCATCAGCCATGCCTTTTAGTGCAACCCAAATTTCATCTTCTGAGAAAGGATGGTCAATTTGGATATGTGAGGGGTTGGGGTAGAGACGGTTCCAATCTATGTGTGGGAGGGGAGGAGATTCTTTGCCGAGGAGTTTAAGATAGAAGTCAGAGAATAGACGAAGAAGGTCAGATTGATTCAAGTAAGTGAAATTATCATATTGAATGAAAGTGGATATGCGTCTACTATTAGCAAGACGATGGAAGTACGATGTGTTTTTTCTCCTTCTTTAATCCATTTGGCTTTAAATCGTTGTTTCCACCATATTTCTTGTTTGATAAGCCTATCAATTTTGACTTCTAACCCTGTGAGTTTACCGAATTCATCAATTGTTAGTGAGCGGGATTCTTCCAATATGTTTAAGTTTAGGACTTCTTCTTGAGTTTCCACCAAAAGTATATGCAGTGAACCCTAGATTGTTTTATCCCATGGTCGGATAATTTCCGCAGTGATCGAAGCTTAAGGACAACTCTACCAGTGGCAGATTGACATTGCATTGGTTGTGACCATGCTAATTTGATGAAGTCTTCGAATGAGGGTTCAAGAAGCCAGAGACGCTCAAATCTAAAAGGACATTTAGTAGTGGTAAGGGAGCCTGAGTCAAGTAGGAGGGGAAAATGATCGCAGATGATTGTTGAAAGAACATTGACTAAGGAGAGGGGATGAAGGTCCCCCCATGCTGGGTTAAAGAGGAAATAATCGAGCATGGAAAGCAATAGGGTTGGCCTACGATTTGACCAGGTGAATAGGCGATTACTGATAGGAGGAACAATGAGTGAACATGAGTTAATGAAAGAGTTGAAGGCTTCAGTATCCTGGGAGAGATTGTCAAGCTTTATTTCAGAAAGAGTTCTAGTAGTAATGAAGTAACCTCCGATTACCTATGGGCCATTGATCTGGGTGGCAAACCAAACGCAGTTCTGCAATAAATCAATTTTATCTTTGCATCTTGTGGCCCATAGACATTAGCGACGAAGTATATTGTATTGGAAGGGAGGTGAAGAAGGTAAACATGAAGGGCAGAAGGTGAATAAAAAGTTTATTTTTAAGACCAGATGGATTCGTTCCAAGTAGTGATAATTCCTCCTTTACACCCGTCGGCGTTGATATATTCCCAACCCGACAAAGGATGGCCGCCTACCTCCTGATTAGCATTGAATATGGGTTAGCTTCTTGGAGAAGAAGAGTATCAATTCTATGTGGAGACAAGATGAGGTTTACGGAGTGACTTTTAGATTGGTCACCCAGCCTGTGAATATTCTAGGTGACGAACTTCATTGAGGGAGGTTTGAACGCTCGAATTCAAGTGTTTGCATGATGGTGTAGTGTTCATTACGCAAACTCACACTCATACAATGTGCTAACCTTTTATTTAAGCTTTTATTCTCAGTAGAAAAGACCACAGGTTTGAAGAAAGCACCTAAAGTTCCAGGGAAAGATCTGGCCCTGCTTACCCTTAAACTACGCCTAATCACTGCCTCCGTAAGCCTTGGTTCAATGGGTTGAGCGACTGGAGTAACTGGGGATTCATTATATGGTTGTAGAGGGGGCACTTGCACTTCTTAGAAGTTATAGTCATGCATGTGTTGTTGAGGAGTCTCTGGCCACTCTCTCCAGCCTACCGGGTCAACTACCTCCACTGAATTATCACGGATAGCTGCTTGTGGGATCTCGGGGAAAGGAGGGGAATGTGTACATGGTTCATAGCCCATGACATCAACGATCACACAAATCCAGATCTTGAATGACCTCAGTGTGGACTCTTTTGTTGAATTACTTGATGTCTCTTTCCTAACTCAAGCCAAGTAGTATTGTTTCTAGTCTTCTACTACGGTGGGAATGATCCCAACGTTTCACTTTTAGTATGTACTCTGAGTTGTTGATGTGTTCCACAATGGTGCATGGAGCATCCACCCCCATTTAAAATTGCATCGTTAAGAACAGATAACGATAATCAAGATTCGAGTGATCACAGTTATCTATTCCGTCACTCGACCCATGGTTTTCAATGCTTCACTAACAACCATAAATTATTCCTAAAAAATTCCAGGAAACCTTCAATTCTAGCCTATGAAACTGGATCCAGGTTAGGCCTTAGGTCTTCTTCAAAAAATTTCCATGGACGGAGGAGAAGGGTACCACCAAAATAGCGATTTGGTTTCCTTAAAGTTCCTAGTTGAATGGCTCATACATAGGCTTCGTGGATAGGATAGCAGATGAGGAATCGTTTATCTGAGATGTTCCATGTTGCCCAATCATCGTGTTTGAAGCAGTCTGAGAGAGCCAGTCGTAGAGTATTGAGGGTCCAGACTCCGTTGGTGATGGTGATAGTGATATAGAGTGAATTGTCTGCCATGGAGAAATTTTTGGTGGGAAATTGTTTAGGTTTCGAGAATGACAAAGAGATGAGTTGGAGGTGGTATTTTGAAGGGAACGAGGTGATGGCCCTGAATAGTTAAGGGGGATTTGATTTTTGATTGATTTGGGGGCCCACGTTGCAGTGTAGCGACGGATAGTAATTGGCGGGAGTTATTTTTTGGCAAAGGATGTAAAGATTTCTTCTAGGGACAATGCATGCTTGCATAGCCGAAAAAGTTGCAATTATAGCATATTTTTGGGTTACTGCACTATCTCGCCACGTGTCCTTTGTCTGCGCATTTTATGCAATGCCCATTCACCTTCAGAAAATCAACGGTAAGTTTGGTGCATTTGAATTTTGGTAAGGTATGACATCGAGCCTTCGGTTTTGGTGGAACGGAAGATGATGGAGTTGGCATAGCAATGACTTGTGCATAGGAATGTGTAGGGGAATATGGTCATGCCGATGGTGGATGTGGGGAAATGGAAGGAGATGGTCTGGAATGGGTAGGAATAGAGGGCCGGGTTGTGATGGGAGCTTGGGCTTAGACGGGGATGGTGCAGGTGATGTTTTAGGGAGAAGAGGTTGAAGGTAAGTGCAGTATCGGGGAGGGATGAAAGAGATGGGAGGAGGAGGGAGCAAGGCCGCCATCAAAACTAATGTAATTTTTTTAGTTTTCTATTAGTTTCCATTAAATTTCAATGATAAAAAGTTTTCTAATCGTACGATACATGAGGAAGTCTATTTCTTTATGCAAAGAATGGAATAGTAAACAAAGCAATTTGGTAAAAGATGAAAAAGGGTGAATGGTTCCTTTTTCCGTTACATGCCTTCTAGAAACATGCTGTATAATATACAATAATAAAATGTATATTGATTTGACAATTCAGTGCAAGCACCAAACATAAGTAGACTCATGACACAGTTGTAATACAACATCATCGTAGACTCGCTGAATTATAGGCTAATTATAACTAAACAACATAAATAATCCTCAAATAAGTATGTGTCGATTTAAAAAAGTTCATATTTTGAGTATTCAATGTAAACTACAGAAATAAATAAAATTTATTTAATGTTTCGTATGCTTGTTTAATATTCTAAAATGGTATTTCTACAACAGACCATGACCGTTCGTGTTTTTATATAAAATTGGAGAAGAAATGAAGCTAGCAGCAGCACAATGGCATGTGAGGAAATGGACGATCCAGATATGTCCCCTATATAAAATGTCATTTTTTTAGTAGGTAGTCCATGGTATATTGGGCCAATATAGTCGGCTTGTTACTTATCTTGGAATCGATACACTTTGAGGTAGGCTAGCAGCATTGCCTTGGATAGATGCAAGGCATGCACAACAAAGTTATATGGACACACAAATCTTCTTTTAGGAAACACAAACGAGGTCGAAACTTTGAAATTGAGAGTGAACTGCAATGCAACCCACGTTACCGCAGTGCAACCCCCAGAGTCACACGTATCACAAATAACAAAAACTCATCACAAGACACAAATTACAACACAAATGCCTTAATGAGCCAGAATAGAATGAACTACTCTAAGATGATACACATGCATTAGTCTTAATATGTATTCTCGTCTCCTTCTATTTTAGCAAATTTTGTCATGATGTTTGTTATAATATTTTATGTTATATTAATGGCACTTTGATTTAAAGTTTTTGTTCAGCCAGTTTGTTGAGCTAGTTATTATATTTTTATCTATGTACATATTTAGCCTTGTATCTTCAATTTAGTCATATTCATTTAGTTTTTCCCACACATAACTATTAGTGCAATGTTTATTTATTTTTAACTTGTAGGCTAGATTCAAAATGGAAGGATGGCAAAAAAATACCATATTTCAACAAATGGGAACTATTTGGAGATCCTTGAAAAGCAAATTGATACAAAAAATAGTTAATGCAACAACAGAAGAAGAAAGACTTGGTTTGAAAACTTACAATGTAAGAACCATGACTGAGTGGAGAAAGTTTGTAAAGATGAAATTAAGTTAGGAGTTTAAGGTATGCTTATACTTGCACATCAAGTAATTGTTCACAAGAGTTCTATTATACTTTATATGTAGTTTTCTCACTTTTATATTTATCATAGACATTAAAGTAAACACCATATTTTATGTTTCTACTCAGACTTTTAGGACTTGCTAGGCTATTACGTTTGCTTTTCTTTGTTTCAACTTTAGATTTAAACCACTTGTGACGTTCAGTTCAGTGTTAGGTTTAGCATACATACCTACAACTTTGTACATTTCTTTTTGAATTTCTTATTCTTGTGATATTCAGTTCATTGTCAATTTATGATTCTTCATATACTGTACCTATTGCAATTCGGTCTTTAGAGTAACATTCCATTTTTTGTTGTTTAGTTGGCATCGTACTAATAATTTGACATTGCAAACACTACTTATTATTATCTATATTTACGACAAAATGAAATGGTGTTGTACTGAAATTGGAACTGATTAACTGCTTGCTTCATCTATTAGCAGACTAGGCTGTTAGTTACAAATCGAAAACTGAATAAGTTTAAATGCAAGATCCATCTACTGGTCCACTAAACAATGCGTATTTTTTCATGTGCAACATATTGCTGCACTACAACAAAATGACTATATTACAACTATATTTTTACAACAGTTACAAAATAATTGTGTAATAAAGGTTTTTTACAATTTTTTTTATAAAAAAGTTGTAATAAACATAATTTCAACAATTTTTTTATTCTCTTTATTGTAATGGATGTTTATTACAACTTTTTTATAACTCCTCGTTTTAGCTGTCTGTAATAAATAAAATGGATTTCAAAATGAAAAGTTCCCTCCGACCTGAAATTTTTGGCTCCAATTTTTTTTCTCGTCCGCTCTTTTTTAAATTATCTTTCCCAACAAAAAACCGTACCTCATTTTTTCTCACCTAAAATCAAAACCCAAAGTCTAAAATCAATTAAATTTCAATCACCTTCCAACTGAGCCCTATATTTCAAAAACGATTTCAATCGCCGCCTCTGAAGCCATCATTGTCAAAAACCCTTATCGATTTTTCTTGTTCGTAGTCAACCATCCAAAAACACTAATCGATTTCACCTTTGAAGCATTCAAAATGATTTCCTCACATGCTTGCCTGCCTCATCATCTTTGACATCATAGTCTAGAAAAACTTCGCTGTCAAATTCACAACGGAGTTAAAATAGCCGAAGCCCGCTCCCTTTACGGATTTTAGATTGGCATTAAAATATCGTTTTGGGTATACTCGTTGGGCTGAAAACATAAATTAAAGATTCAGCTGAAAAAGGAAATATATTTCGTGCTATCCAGGTTGTTCCTTATGTAGCGATGCGTTGGATTGGTATGTTCTAGGTAAGTACTAATTTCAATACTATTATTATATTTTTTTGAGCTCAAGTTGATTCTTACTAACATATTTGTGTTAAAATCGTTTTGGCTATCGCAGATTAAGGCTCGGGCACAGTGAAGCCTTTAAGGCAGTAAAATCCAAAGCAAGCGTCTTTCCTTCTACATCAATACTAGATGGACGCCAGAATCTTCCCAAGGATCACTTCAAAGGATTCATTAGATTTCTATTATTTAGGTATATGTTAGCTTGTTCTCTCTTTCTTCTAATTTTATTAAATTTAATAGTTAACCTGTGTAGTTTTAAAAGAACCATTTAATTGTCATAGTTGCGGTTAACCTGTGGTAAAGAAGATGAAAAGGACACTGAGTGGAAAATGTCAAAGAGCTTAGCTTAATCGGTGATGGTTTCGAAAGTCAATATGAAGTTGCAGATTCTACTGCACACAAACATCATTCCTATGAGCTGGCTGCAGTATGTACTTTTATCATGCTTATTTGTTTGTATGTATTATTTATATTGTTTTATAAAGTATTCTTTTCTTCTTATTAGAACTCTAGTAAAGGAAGAACATTGTCTTCACAAGATTGGGATAAAGAAGATCCCAGAGCATGTTAGACGCCATAAACAAATTGACTTGGAAAAGGTGAAGCAAACATTGTAGTTGGCGATGTTGCCTAAATCTTTACTTTATAGAAATATATATCTACGATATGCTTGTATACCATCACATAATATGATGCTTGAATTGAGCCATTTTATTGACTGTTGAGCTTATTTTGTGGTGAAATAGATGAGATAGCTTCATTCATCAAAGGTGTTGTTTTTGGCAAACAATAGTTTGGGGTGCTGTCTTTTTATTCACGGTATTCCTGGGTTTGGCAAGGTGAGTGATACATTAGCAGTCTTATATTTCTCATGCCATAATGTTAAGTGGATATTACTATAGAGTTCCATTTGTATCGTACCGCAGACTATGAGCGTACTTGCAGTGATGCAAAATTTAAGGTCTGAAGTTGATGCGGGGAAAATGAGACCCTGCAGGCTTTAGCTATGTTGAGGTCAATGGCTTGAGGTTAGCTTCTCCTGAAAATGGGTTTTCAAGACATGAGTACTTGTGATTCTTATCATTAAATATAATCTGATATTCTTTTTGAAAATATGTATGTCTTATGGAAAAAGCTTTTAACACATGAGTACTTGTGATTTAGCTTTATATTTATGTCTATTGGTATATTATCCAAATGCAAAATGGATAGGATAACAAATTGAATTGAGGTTACAGTTGATGCTGAAGCCGAAATTAGATTTTGCAATCAAAATGATGTTGTTTGTCTTGATGCTGAAGTTAGATTTTGCAATCAAAATTATTGCTGGTTGTCTTGATGCTGGAGTTAAATCACAGCTTGGTTCTGTATAGATTACTTCTTTTATAGTTGATGTATCAATGCTTTTACCAAATAGGAAATAGTCTCAGCAAAGGATGAACCCGATCTTCCGATTCCTCCTGCGATTGATGCTCTTTTAGAAGTTCATAGTCGCATCATAGATGGCTTAGCTAGGGAAGCTCTTGCTCCCTCTACATTCCAGAAGTAACAAGACTACTTGCAGGAGCTACCCAAAATTGCACGTTAATTGGAAAGCAATGATAGAATATCAAATCAGTCCAAGGTGCTTTCGGCTGTAGTGTTCGTGTCATCGGTATGCATACCTTCTCATTTTACATGAGATGGATATCATGGACTTGCATGCTGCTTTTGCGAAATTATGTGTTTGATGTACGTGTGATGCTTTATGAACTTATGCTACTATCCATCAATGTACTTAAGTTATCTGTATGATTTATCAATTCAACGTATTATGTAAAAAAATGATGAGAGTTTGAAAAAAATTAGTATATTATTTTGGTTCATGTTTTAAGTTTGTTTGATATCTTCAGTTTTGTAGATAAGATGTTCTGAAATAAATTCTTTTATTAGTAATATGTATATAATTTGCGGATATACTACAATTGTATTTTAATAAAATATATTACAACAGTTGTAATAAAGTTTATTACAACGGTGAAAAAAAGTTGTAAAATATACATTTCACAACAGTGTCGCAACGGTGCAAAAAATTTGTAAAAGATTTTAGTCTATTACAACTTCTTAATAGACGACGGTGGCCCCACCGTCGTAGAAAGTTTTTTACAACTATTTTCCAATGTTGTAATATGATCAATTTGTTGTAGTGCCACTTGCTTGATTTGTTACCTGTATCATTGGTTTTTTTTCTTTAATAAGCCACATACTGGTTCCTTTTTGTATTTTACATAGAGGTTTAATCTAAGATATTGTACCCAGTAACTTTATTCACAATTGCTTGATCTTTCAGTGAGACACTTTAGAAAAAATTCCTAAGTAGTTCCACTTTTTGTTGTATATCAGCGTTCTTATTGGATTTGTTTCCTTCTCATTTAGAATAAATTCCTTTATCTCTTCTTAGGCAAAAAATGAGAAATATTGAGCCATCAGACAATTTTTTTTGCCACATACAACTAGACAAGAGGACTGGCTAGATTTACCGACGATTTGGTTAGTTAATTAAATGTAGCATTATTTATTTAGCTACTTAATAAACTTCTGTTTGATTTGTTTAGTGTTTCTATAAATATAGATAAAGCAGAGTCAAGATTCATCATCCATATCTAGAACAGATATTTGGGAGTTAACCGACCTGGTTCAGTTCCTAAAAGTACACCAGGCCCACTTGACTCGGGCCGTCGCGTGGCACCAAAGCTCGAAGTGTCGCCAAAACATTGAAAATTCAAGCCAAGAAGAAATCGAGTGGACTATAGCCTCACAACTCCTCAAAAAGTAACATATTTCATCAACCTACATCACCTTACTTCGCCTCATCAATCTCGCATCCCATCCAACTCGTATCCATCGCATCGCACCATACCTCCCCTCGCATCCACTTCACACCACTCAGTTTGCAAGCTATCACATCCTCCCTATATCTCATCCTACAGATGCATTGTTATCACATCCCTTGGAATGTGATATCACTGCACCCCATAGGATGTGATGTTATCACATCCTTTAGGATGCGAATGCGATGCCGCCACCTCCCCGGGATATGATGCCATCGCCTCCCGGATGCAATGCCATCACATCCACCAGATGCGATGCAATCGCATACAATGGATGTGACGCATCTCCCCTCGTTACTCCCCGAATGAAGTAAGATGCATCCCTTTGGGATGCGATTTTTCGCTTTACATCAGAGAGGATGCGATTTTCAAGTTCGGGTGCTCCTCGGATACGATTTTCTGCTGTGTTCCCCAAATCTCACCTACTTCCACCTAACCTACTACCTATAAATACCCCCTTGCTCATTCTATACAAGGGTTGGATTTTTTATTTGATAGCTCTACAAGCCCCAAGGACTCCATTAATGGCAGCATAGCTCTCGAGGAAGAAGAAGCATACATCACTTTTTTCCAAGACATCATATGAACAATATAACTCAAAAATACATGGAATCACTTGTAAACGAATGTCATGATGAAGTTCAATGCTTGTAACTCTCATTTTTGGATAAAAGATCAACAAACTCTTTCAAAGTGGACGCAGACCCCTCGCGAACCAAACCACTATAAACCTTTGTGTTATATACCGTGTGCACTTCATTTTCCGTATGTGAAACGTTATTCTTTAGTAATAGAGAATATTTGGGTGTTATGACATTTTTTTACCATCAACATTATGGTGCTTTCATTAAGAGGCTTAGACTCACTTCTTTTTGTGCACTTCCATCTTGAATTCGAAGCACTACTCAGGTTTCTTCCTAACCCACCGCTTGAATCCGCAAACGGTGGTTAAGCGATCAAATAAACCAATCCTTGAACCTCTGTCGCAGTCGACACTGCCACCTCTCAACAACTCCAACGACGGGATACCCGACCGAGATGGATATCATTCCTCACACGGACCCCGATGCTCCTGCAACTCAAGTGTATCTTTACGCGATTAATAAAAAGTTGGAAACCAGATCTCTAGAGCTCAACGACGTGTTGAAATCCGACATCGACTTATGCGTCAACTTCAGGAAATTCAATGTCTCGTCGTTCAACTCCATCTTGCTCAGAACAATGTTCGGCTGTAGCACAATGCCTCGGGAAGTTCTTTTCCTGTACTCAGGGCTGGAGCCAAAGGAGGAGGTTCACTCTCAACATCAATGTCGTTGTCTATACTAAAGCTAATGTCAGAGGAAACGACAGTAGAAACAGTCATGAGACAACTGTAACTTTCAGCAAAGAAACGCGTCAACGCGACTGTTCCCGGTTGGTTATCAACCGAACTAGGTCCGAATAACCGACCTCCTCTTCGATAGAACCTAATTGTCGTTGCTCTGAACTTGGGGCATATGCTTCCGGCAACCCAGCTGGCTCAAGTTCCGCCTAATCAGAGCCTACATCAAACCGCTCAACCTCATTAGCCATACCAGAATCTGGCAAACAATGTTGATGACATGGATGAGGACGAGCCCGATGTCCATCCCAAAAGACGTCCATAGCCCAGGACCCCTGAGGTGAACCACAACCGCTGGATCCCGCCAGAAGATGTTCAACCACATACCTCCCCAACCTAGTCCGAAGGATCATGATAGATATGCGAGGAAACACCACAGACATATTGGAAACCAACATGAGGTGTAACCACTTCACCAGGACCGTGCACAAAGCTAAATGGCCACACCGCTTCAACATGCAATAGCTCAGACTCCTTGGGAGAAAGACTAACCTCTATGCTTTTCTAAACTGCTATGAATAGCACATGGATTCCAGCCGAGCCACCGACATCGTCAAATGTAAATGCTTCTCAGTTTTCTTGGAAGGCACAACTTAGCTTTGGTTCACCCGACTCCCGATTTAATCTATCTCCATCTTCGACCAACTGGCTACGGAAATGGTTAATCAATTCAGAATGCATGTTCCTAGTCGAAGAATACTCTCACTCTCTCCAACCTCTATGAGGGCCCAACAGAAACCCTCAAAAGCTACCTCGAGCGTTCCAATAGTGCCCTCATTGAGGTTGACGATCAAGAACCTTGCACGGTTCTTGTCTAGCTTGACAAAGGTGTCCTCGCTATCTCCGAGTTTGGATCATGGATAGAAAGAAAGGAGCCGAAGACTCTAGAAGATTTCTACGAAAATGCCGGACAATTTTTGGGTCAAAAGGAAGCTCGACGCAACAAGGCAACCCAAGGCAGCCACCCCAACAACCCACACATTGGCACCGTCGAAGACAGTGTCAAGGGAAAGTAAGCCGGAGAATCTTCTGATAAGGGTGAAGGGCATCCCTTTACAAGCCCAAGCCGAATAGCGAGAAATCTAGCGGTCGCAACAACAATCAAGCTTCTAAGGACCCCAAGTAGCACGACCGTTACCCCAATTACAGGAACTACACTTAGCTAAATCGAAAGTTGGAGGCCACCTACTTAGAGACCTGTAATAATCTACAGTACAAGAAGCCCAACACTAGTGATTCTACCGACCGCGAGAAGAACTCTGACAAGTATTGCAGATTCCACGACATGTTTGGGCACAACACTGACTATTACCACCTCAAGGATGCGATTGAAAAACACATCTGTGATAACATCTGGAACAATACATTCAGAATCATGTTCCTCCCGAAGCAGCTAGGGGCCCTTCATCGCCTGCTCTTCCTCCACCCAATGCGGCCCCAGGGTCGTATAATCGAAGAGCACGTGGCATCGTGATCAACATTATCTTCGGTGAACCATACCCCGCGCATGAATGTTTTCGAAAGATGGAGGAGTATGCCAACCCCATTAAGCATGCTAGCTATGAAGCAGCTTTTCCCTGGACGAATCTGTCCTCACCATTTAGAAAACAATGCGGGACGATGTCATCTTCTGCGAGAGAGAGTCTATAGGAGTTGAGATCCCAACTATTGACCCTCTCGTTATCTCTATTCAGATTGGCCTTGGATTTGTTCGAAGGTTCCTCATCGATTCAAGAAGCTCGGTCAACATTATCTTCAAGTCGGCCTACGACCAGATAAGACTAGAGGCCAAAGAATTGAAGCCCTCCCATGCCATGATCAATATCTTCAATGGTTCTTCCAACCAACTGTGGGCATGGTCGACCTCTCGGTAGAACTTGGAGAAGGGGATCGGACCTGGGTCTGAATCCTTACCTTTGTAATCATCGACGTCATCTCTCCATACAACGTCTTCTTTAGGCGTCCCTTCCCTGCAGAATTCCGAGTCTGTATGTCCTCATGGTCCCTTCTCATGAAATTCCTGACAGAGAATGGGATTAGCACAATCCTCCGCCTTCCTGTGCCAAGACCGTCTCTGCATAGTAATCAAAATTGTCTGAGTCCTAGCTCAGGAACCACTTCCATCTTTCTGACGATCTCGATCCAAGGGGGACGAAGAGCTCAATTTCGAGAGGGCTACCCTGGTAGAACCAACGATGGATATTTCGATTACCTCCAACCTTGACATATTCGCTTGGACCGACTTAGAAATGTGCGGCATCGACCTAGGAATCGCTTGCCACATGCTCAGTATCGACCCAAAGTATCTTCCAATCAAACAAAAGTGTCGAACCTTGAGAACTAAAAGATCGACTTCACTCAAAGAGGAGGTGAATAGACTACTTGAATATGTCTTCATCCGCGATGCTCTCTACCTCGATGGGTCTCCAGCCCAGTCTTGGTCAAGAAAGCTAATGGCAAGTGGAGAACGTGTGTCAACTACTCAGACTTGAACAAAGTCTGCACGAAGGACTGCTTCCCACTTCCAAAGATCGATCGGCTTATTGATTCAACAGTCAGCTACCAGCTTCTCTCTTTCATGGATGCGTACTCAGGCTACAATCATATTCCAATGTACCTTCCAGATCAGGATTATACTTCTTTCATAACCCGACCTTGGGCTCTGTTGTTATATCATCAATCCCTTCAGTCTCAAGAATGCTGGAGCCACCTATCAGCGACTAGGAAACTGCATGTTCAAAGACCAGATTGAGAGATCCATGGAGGTTTTCGTGGATGGTATGCTCGTGAAAACGAGGGTATTGAATGGCCATGTCAACGACCTCGTCGAAATGTTCGGTGTGCCCCGTAAATATGGCATGAAACGCTACCCCTTGAAATGCTCTTTCAGCGTTGCATCAGAAAAGATCCTCGGTTTCATTCAATTCATAGGGAATTAAAGCCAATCTAGAAAAATTCCAGGCGATCTGAGATATCCAATCCCCTCAGAGCATTAAGGTTGTTTAAAGACAAAGGGGAAAGTGGCCACCATAAGCTGATTCAGCTCTAAAGCTATTGACAAATGCATACCCTTTATTGACTTGCTCAGAAAGGGGAAACACAACTTCACATGGATACCGGAGTGCATTGACGCATTCCAGGACCTCTTGAATCACTTAGAGCGACCACTACCTTGTCAAAACCAGTGGTTCACGAAGACTTATATCTCTATTTGGTTGTTTCTATGCAGGCAATTAGCTCAGTGCTCGTACGCATTGAAGGTCGTGTCCAACGGCCCGTTTACTACATCGGCAAGAGGTTGACATGTGCAGAAAAGAATTAATCTAAACTTGAGAAGCTTGCTTTCTACCTGTTGATCTCTTCCCGGAAGCTACCAGACGCTGCGATAAGTCCTGCAACAACCTGAGGCATCTGGGCGGCTCTTGAAGTGAAACATAGAACCGAGCAAATTCAAGATCACCTCCTTCATCCCTCGTCGAGCCATTGTCGGACAAGCCATTGCGGATTTCATAGTAGAGTTCACAATTTCCAAAGAACATCCTCCGGAAGACAGTGAGCCTCCATCATTCAATGGAAGATGTTCGTGGATGGATCCTCTAACAATCACTGTTCTAGCGCCAAAGTCATACTCGCTACTCCTGAGGAACGCTTGATCTTCTACGCTCTCAAGCTCGACTTCCTTACCACCAATAACAATGTAAAATATGAAGTCTTGATTGCTAGACTCAGAACTGAAATCAAACTTAACAATAAGGCTATCTAGATTTACTCTGACGCGCAGCTCATCGTATGCCAGGTGCAGGGTGAATATGAAGCAAGGGGGACATGGCTCGCTCCCTACCTCGCTCGGGTACGCAAATACTCACCAACTTCGACCATTACATCATTACGCACATCCCTCGAGGACAAGACGAGAAAGATGATTCTTTAGACAACCTGGAAAGCTCAAGGGATGCGCAATAATTGGGGTTAGCCCTAGTCAAAGTTCTCGACTCTCCGAGCATCAATCAAATGCAAACTGATTCGGTTGTAATGACAAGATCGAGCTCGAGACCAAGTCTTGGATGACAACGATCAAGAACTATTTACAACACAGAATCCTTCCTAAGCTCAACAGGGCAAGAATCCGGTGTATGGCCCACAACGATGTCGACCGTGTGCTATCAAACGTGCACGAAGGCGAGTGCGGTGACCACACTAGAGGCAAACTATGGCAAGGAAGATTCTCAGATATGGTTACTACTGGCCCAAACTCGACCAAGATGCCGCAGACTATGCCCGCAAGTGCGAAAAATGCCAGAGGTTATCCAAGATTCCAAGAGCACCACCTACCGAACTAACACAAATGGTCAATCCTTGGCCATTCACTATGTGAGGAATAGATATCATTGGAACTCTCCCATTGGCCAGAGGCGGTGCTCGCTATGCTATCGTCGCAGTCGACTACTTTACCAAATACACAGAAGCCGAAGCCCTCACTACAATTACAATGAAGAAGGCGATCAACTTCGTCATCCGCAACATTATTACTCGAAATGGAGTCCCCCAAGCTATCATTTCCAAAAATGGGAACCAATTCGAGAGTGTTGAGTTCAATACCTTTTGCTGATGGCACAACATCGAAAAAAGATTCTTGGCAGTAGCTCACCCTCATGCCAATGGGCAAGTCGAGGTTGTCAACAAAGTGATTAAATCCATCATCCGGAAGCGTTTGGAAAAAGCTGAAGGCTTATGGGTAGATGAGCTCCCTCTGTCCCTATAGGTCTACCGGACGACCCATAAGTCTACGACTGGCCATACTCCTTTTGCTCTTGCCTGTGGATCCAAAGTCGTTATTCGCATTGAGCTGAAACTCCAGTCTCATCGAGCTACTTACTACGATCCAAAGACCAACCAAGATCTTCTCTTGGAGTCGCCTGACTTACTCAAAGAGAAAAAAGACGAAGACGAACTCGGAGATATCTCTCAATGTTAATGAGTCGCCCAATATTTCAATTCCAGAGTTCGTCCAAAGGACCTTAACATCTATGACCTCGTTCAAAAGCAGATCTTTCCCACACCAACTAGTTCGGTCCTCCCTGGGAAGGTACATACACCATACAACGGAGGCTTAGAGATGGAACCTTCAAGCTAACTATTATTGAGGCGCTGAACTCGCAAGAGCGTGGAATAATGAACATCACCGCCGCTACTTCACATAACTTACTGTACATATTTGTTGCTTTCCAACAATGTTTTGTTTTCTTCAAATTCGTGGCATTGTAAAGGCCATAACGACCAAAGTTATCAGTAAAGATAGTTTTCAGTCCTCTATGTTCTTGATGTGTTTACTTTTTGTGTACTATGTTTGAGCAACTATTAAAACCAACTTGCATACAAAAGCACACAATTTTGGATCGACCCCTCGAAGTCGGGAACCGGTCCCCTGACTCGAATCTCGAACCAACGACGAGACCGAGTATAAATAACTCTAACTTGAGTCTCGAACCAACGACGAGGCCAAATATAAATAACTCAAGATGATCATTTACTTGAGCATCCAACCCCGTTACTAAGTCTTCAGACTTTGGGGAAGCCCATTAGTCGAAGGAGTGTGACGTCGGTCACTCGTTTGGCTCCATCTAACCTCGAAGGGTCTGGATCTGGGCAACATTGGGCGAACTAACGATCCCCTCAAACTCTAACCCGAATGAAATGACGGGGGAGTCTAAAGAACGAATCAACGATGTCCATGCCTTCCCATGAATCGGGACCAATAGCCTCAGGGAGGTCCCGAGAGCGGAGACACCAAACCCACACTCCACACGACTTGGAACTCCATACCAAGGGAAATACTGAGAAGCGGAGTCGACACCTGGAACCTACGCACGATTTGGGAGTATCAAGAGAGAAGCCTGAAATTATGATTGCTTAAGTGTAACGACAAGTATGTTTGCTAAAGTACAGGAAACTAGTAAGCGCAGACGAAGATTTGAAAACTCAATACAAAATGTGATATAAGAAAAGTCAACTAGCATATTCATTCACAAACCAAAAGCAAACTACATGTAGATAATTCTCTTCTAACAACATGATGTACATGAAAACCACATCATGCCTCCAAAAGCAAGGGTCGTACCCGCATATCCTATCAGTCTATATAACCAAAAGACAACTATAACAATCACTTGGGAAGTTCGCCCTCTTCCACTTCCTCGTCTCCTCCTCTTTCTCCTTCTGTTTCTTCTTCTTACTCGAGTCATCACTCGACGGATCATCACCCCTTCCCTGCAACCTTTTCTTGGAGCTACTCCCTCATTTCCCTTTCCTTCCCTTGGTAAGAGAACATGAGCTGAGGGTCGCCAGTGAAATATCTTCTCCTCGCCACTTGAAATATCTGTGACTTCCTCGCCTCCGGGCAGGATCGATTTCAGGGGTTTAGGTGTGACCTCGCTTGAGAGTGCAAGTATTGCGGGTGCTCCCTCTCCTATCTTCTACCCGGCCTTCCTAGCTACCTTTTGTTGCGCTGCATTTCCTACCTTAAGCTTTTTGGCCTGGTCCTTCTGTAGCTTCTAGTATATGTCATCATCCCTCTTCTTGGAAGCACCGACATCGGCCTTTTTCTTCACTTCCTCCTGCACCCTGGGTGCAGCTTCCTTATCCTCCCAAACCTTGGTCGTTTCTTTCTACTCAGCCTTCTTCCTGGCCTCTATCAAGGTTGTTTGCCTAGCCAACTCATCAGCCACCCTTTTCTGCTCCTGTTCCTTGACCTTAACAAGCAACTTAGCCCTCGGCTAAGTCATGCATTGTATGCTCACTTACCCCGTCTGACTCAATCGCCTGTCGCTCTTACCTATCTCCTCCTATCATTAACCTAAAAACACTAAATCAGACCCCAGAGAATGTAAACTCCATACCACCTCCTTTGCCCGACTGCTCCCAAAAACCTCATTCCTGCTCCGGCCTGTGTCGGTCCAAAGTCTATGGTCACTTCTATTCCAAATGGTCCTGCATGGGGAAGAGAAGGATTAATTAATCTACTTCACCTCCGTGTTACTATACTTCTAAGCACCCATGAGGACATGACTTTACCTACCGACACCTGAGGCGCTGCTACGATAGGCACAATAATTCCACATGATGGTAGAGGGAAACTCCCCAATCCCAACCCCGGTTGATCAGGATTATATTCAGCTTCGGCGGGGGATAGGACCTGCGGGCCACCTGTAGAGACAAATGGCACATATTGCTGTTGTGAAGAACTACCTCCACTAAACTCATGGGCCACTATCAAACTATCAGTGGACACCTACTGTATATAACGTTGTTGTATACACAATTATATGATTTTTGTTTGATGATAACAACCAAATATATATTAATATAAATGTGTTTGTTATTGTACTGCTTTATATACACATCACATACAGGAATATAATATTTATATTTAAATAGAATACGACTGTACAGACATTCATACATTGATACAGTATTTTATTTAAATTGAATATTATATTTCAAGCAATCAAACAGCACAACTATTTATAACTCCACTATTTGATCACATCACATTTCATATACATTCATATAAGATTGTACATGTAAATAAACTGAATAAAATAGACAAGTTTGTTTGACAACAATAAAATAATATTTTATTTCAATCAAACTTGTTTATTACAAACAGTACGATCTTTTTTATATACACAGCCCCTTTACTACAGAATCAATACATCTGTTCCTCACTACAACACTCAACACTCATAATACAGTTTCACTCATACATTCTTTTACACAGACTCGTATACAGACACGTTCACCGTTGCATACATCGACACTGCTTAATTCTTCAATCTTCTTTCTTCTGTCATTACAACATCCTTCAGTAAGTCCAATCATCTTCATACCTGTCATATACAGAAACACACACAGAGTATATGGAATAGAAATAATTTCAAAATACATGTGAATATAATTTTTATTTTTAAAATTTTATTTGTCTCATATTTCTAATGTGTTTCTCATCATTTTTCATGACTTGATCTGATTCATCTGTGTCTAGTCAGTTTGTATATGTGTAGTAAAGGGACAGGAAATCTTGTCTGATGGCTTCATATACACATGTGTATAGGTATGCACATGTGCACTGCCTTGCCAATCAGCGAGCAATTGAGGAGTAGCCACGAGGACCATCTCGACTCAATGCACACATGAAAACAACTCAATGTAAAGTCAAGCAAGTGGTCGAGACATATTCAAGTGCAAGGGTCAAACTATCATGGTCAAAGCAACATGAATCTAAATTGCCATAAGTACAGCATACATGAACATGGTGCAATGAAGAACCACAGTTTATACACAGCAATAGTGTTGTGTAGCACTGACATGTGCATGTCAGTTTGGTGGAGCAATGAAGTGATGCTACTGCTTCAGGATGGACACAGCAAAGAAGAACAACAATTTTTAGTTCGGTCGAGGCTAATACAGGAAGCATACATGGATGAAACAAGCATAATTAACATGCAACATAACAATTGAAGCATGGTGCATCATAGCAGCTATTTAGGTCAAATGGCCATAAGAGGACAAGCAAATTGTTTCAGCAATAATTAACATGGCAAAGAAATGTATGCAAGCAGATGGTGTACATATACATGGATGAATGGAACAGGCCATGAACATATGTTCAATGGAATACACAAAGCAGGAAAGCCAAATAGTAAAGCTCAACATAGACAGATCAGCATGAATCGGCATCAAGATTTCAAGTGTCACAAGTGCATAAATACCAAAGTGCAAATGGGTGAAGCACATTTCAGTTTACTAAGGCTACATGGATTCATATACAAGGCCAAATTTCATTTTCAAGTGACATCATTCAAAGTGCAATATAAACAGTAGGATGCAGATCAATGCAGAACAACAAGTGAGCGCAAACGTGATGAAGTTCAAGTTCAGCAAGCACTAAATGTTGCAGCAGCTTCAGGTGAGATATATTGATGCATGGTAACAAGGCATGACAATGTCGAGCCAGTTTTTAGTAATGTTTATCCATTCAGAGATTCTAGAAATGCATTATTGTTAAATCAATGTTCACTTTGAAATGAGATTCCAGGAATGGTTCAAAAGAAATTTCCAGCAATGCAAATAATATTTGGCAAGTTTCTTTTTAATTATTTCCAGGAATAAATCAAGTTTGTCTAGAATTCATGCTTAATTGTTTTTGGCAAGAAACAATTTGTCGTTATTTCCAGAAAGATAGATATTGCTTTTGGAAAGAAAGTGATTTCGTAATTTAATACTTTCTAAGATTGACCAGAATTGTTTTTCAAAGGAATTCATGATTTTAGAAGAACAAAAATTGGCAAGTATCAAATCATTTCGAGTGTACAAAAACATACATAGCATGAAAACATCTCAACATTGTCTAGAAATGTTTTTGTCAAGTCTCGTTTTCTTGAAATCTACATTTATGGACACGGCATCAATTTTTGGAATCATACAAGAATTAAGCTGCTTATCAAATAAATTATGGGCAGAAATTCAATCAAACTGTATCAGAAATCAAGTGTTTTCTTATGGGAACAAATTGAGTAATCTGTCAACAAAGGCAACAGTTCATCAATCACGCAAGAAATTCAAGGGTCACAAATTCTTTATTTCCAGAAATGCATTTGTTTTTAAAGCCAGTAAAATCAATTCACAAATCAAACAAGTTTTTTAGCATCTCATGTGCACTTTCTCGGACAAGATTTCATTCGATTATTTCCAAGAATGATTCAAGTTTAATCACGCAAGGGGTAGGTTATATCATCCAGATTCATCATTCAAGGCAGAGAATTTCAAAATTAAAAAGGGGAAATTTTGCAACAAATCAGGGTTTTCACACGTAAGCATTCAGATCGAATCATATATAGAAATCTGAGATGACTTAGGGAATTGAAACCCTATTTATACAACCACATCATCATTGGAAAATGATCAGCATCGAAAATCCAACACAACCATTTCAAAAAACCAAACAAGAGAAATCAAATTAAAAATACTCACTGATTTTCGATCGCAACATATAGCCCAAGTCAGATCGACCAATAGCAACAACAAGTACAAGCATCAGAGAAGCAATTTCATCAATACCAGAAGCCGTCGATTCGATTTGGGAAAATTAGAAAACCCTAATTCATTTTTTTAGAGCCGGCATTGTTTAAGAAAGAAAGAGATCGGGTGAACCCAAAACAAATGGGCCGGCTAAGTTGAAAGGGCTATAGACTTTATTATTCAAAGGGGGTTTTCTATTTGAATTTGGTTTTTTTGTTTTGTTTTTAAATTCGTACTGTAATCATTCGATCAGTTACTAGAGTCTGAAAAATTCTAGGAAACCAGTTAGGGTGTTAACTGGCGGTTTACTAGTGTTTGTAAAATCTAGGGTTACTGGTTACAAGGCTGTAATCAAGGAAAATTTGATCTAGGGGATTAGATCAGTCTAGGTTTTTGAGCGTAGGGTTAGGACAAGAGCAGGCGTTGCTGGTTTACATGGGATTGTAAGCAGGATCTGTTTAAAACACCTAGTAGAAACCTTAGGAATGCGGCAGTAGGCAGGATTTGCCGAAGCTGGCTATCTCTGTGTGTTATTTTCTTTTTGAACTTTTATTTCTGTTGCATTCTGTGTTCTGATTATTTTAATATCCCGCATGTTTTAACTTAGTGAAAAACTGTATTAACCCTGTTCACCCCCACTAGGGTTAATCTAGATCCAACAAGTGGTATCAGAGCTGGTTTAAGGTAACAACATGATAGGGGGTTCTCGCTGTATGATCATGTGGCGAAGTATTGACTCTTCCCCCACATGCCCTTGGGTTGTTGTCCGTGTCGAGAGGCATGACGTGAAACCAGTGTCTGAGGTATCTTTGGTAGCCACCTGGGTGCTTAAAATTCCTCGTAAATAGAGACACCATTTGGTATCAGAGCAGGTATTTTCATTAACTCTATCATGGGTAACCCTAATTATCAGTCCACCGAGAGTTAGTCCAGTAATATTCCACCTATTTTCAGTGGAACAGATTTTTAAAATTGGAAATTAAAAATGAAAATTTATTTAAAATATGTTCAAATTAAATATTGGAATATTATTATTAATGGAGGAGATCTATCAGATAAAAAGTGTAAAGTTATCAATACTCGTGCTATGAAAATTATTTTTTCTTGCCTTAGTATTGATTATTTTAATCTTGTCTCCTGTTGTTTAACTACGCAGGAAATATGGAGAACTCTCATGCAAAATACGGATGAAATGACAAAAATTCCTCAAAACCCCACAAGGACAACTCAAGTTCAGAATTTTGCCTAACTGGATTTACCAAGGATGAATCTGAAGATGGAGACTCAACAGACGGTGAGATAAGTGATTACTCATATGAAGATTTGGTTCATTTTTGTACTGAATCAACAAAAGTTGTTGATAGTCTCAAATCTAAAAATAAAACTCTGAAATCTGAAAAACTTGAGTTGATCACCAAAAATAACATTTTGGAATTAAAGCTTGAAAATGTCAGAAATTTAGAAAATTCCGACTGCAAAAACAATTTAGAAAATTCCGACTGCAAAAATTGTTTCAATTTCAAATCTGATTTAGTTCATCAAAATGAAGATCTTAAAAACCTTGAAAATGAAATCATGCTTTTAAAAGAAAAGGAGAATGAACTAATTTATAGAAACAATATTTTGCAAAAGGAATTAGATAATCTCAAGACATCTGAAAATTCAAAATTTGAAATTTTTGAAAGAGAAAGCCTGTTGAAAACTGAATCTATTTTGAAAGAACTTGAAAAGGAGATTGAAAAATTCAAGTGTTCTGAAAAACAACAATTTGAAAATCAAATTCAGTTTGAATCTAAGTTTTTTGAATCCAAGACCAAAATAAAACTTCTTGAAAATGAAAATTTGTTTTTGAAACAAAATGATAATGAAAGGAGAAAGATCAGTATTAATCGTTGTTCAGATCTAATGAAGAAAATTCTGATCTTAAATCCAAAATCAACGATCTTGAATTGAGCTTAAAGCGTTTTTCAACTGGAGAAAAATCATTGAATATACTGTTGAAAAATCAATTTTCTTCTAGAAATAAGAATGGTCTTGGCTTTGGAAAATTTGATGAATTTGAAAAGAGAAGTTCAAATGATGTTAAAAATCCTTCAAATCATTTTGGAAATATACATCTTGAAAATATGAATTCAAATAATTTCAAAGGGTTCTTAAATCGAAAGCGAAATGAGAATTTGTTTGATAATAATCCATTTAAACCATTTTGGACCCCCAAAAAGAAATACAGTGAATTCATTAAAATTCAGACAGATTTGGGTCCCTAAAGGTACTTTGGTAAATTCTGATGGATTGTTATATAAACAAATTTGGGTACCAAAACATATGAATACAACAGTGAGTGGTTTTACTAATTTTGTTAGACCACTCGATCCTTTAAACTGTTAGGTACCGAAGATGGCTAAGGAACTGCTGTGCTGAAAGGAAATTTGAAATCAAGCTTGTCTATATTTCTGTATCATTCAGAGTTCCTTAGCCTAAGATTGTCTTGAGTTAGAAATTCATTTGCTTACACCGAAATCTGGTATGATCTCTAGACTCAACCTTTGTAAATATTCTCAGTTTTTATTTTTTTTCTTTGTTTATTCCTCCTTCTACCCCTTTTGTTTTTTTTCATTATCTCTTCTGTTTTGGTTTGTCACTATCATATCATTTTAACTTCTTCTGGGATTCATTAACTTCCAATTGTTAAACTCATATTTTCTGGAAATTCGCTTTATTTGTATAAAACTCTGATTTTTAATAATTTCCAGATCTAGAATTCAAAATTGTAGATTTCTGCAATTATCATGAAGTTTATATTGTTTCTGAATTCATAACAGTGTTGATGTATTCTTGTCATATCTTGAACACTGTTAATTTGAATTCTAAAATTTTTAAGATCTGAAAGTTTAATGGAATTTCACACACAACTGTTGCTTTGAGTTTTTACTGATTCATTTTAGAAAAGATTGAAATATTATACTCATTACAGCACTTTACTATTTATCAATTGTGATAATTTCATTATTTTTCAGATTGGCTTGGATATTTTGAATTGTATTGAATCAGTGATACATCTTGAATTTCTCCTTTCTTCATGATCATTATGGTTGAAATTTGTTTGCCTGAAATCATTTGAAATTCTTGATATTTTGAATATCACACACCTCTTAATCCTGAAATTATCAATCTTGTGTGAATAATTCATTATATCTCAAACTTGACATTGATTCAAATGATTTCAAATAATTTTTTGGATCATGAATACCTCTCAAACTTGATGTAAATGATATGATATTTCTCTTATACTTGTCAGAGTTAATGTAACACCCCGTAGTTCTATAACACTAAGGTTTACAAATCAAGGCAGAATTAAAAGTTAAAATCAAAATCAAGGGAAACAGGCTGTGCCTTTACGTTCGTCTTGGAAAAATACGCGAAATAGAGTCCGAATTTTCGAAAATCGGAGTCCGTATGACCAAGATATGGCCCGTCAAAGTTTTCAGAAAATTCCAAGTTCAAAACAGTTTAAACTAGAGCCAAATTCGAATTCAAACACACAGGGGGCAGGGCGGGAAAATTCCCGCTCAGGTTAAGTCGACAGGGGTGTCGACTGCACAGTCGACACCACCCCAATCCCCCCCCCCCCCATGTCGACTGCCCAGTCAACATGGGTGTCGACCTCCCCTTTTTTTCCAGCTTCCTGCACCTGGTTCATTCTGATGTATTTGGTCACGTTTTCTGACCAGGTTCGTCTGCATAACACTATATAAACAGCCCTGGTCTTCTTCATTATTCACAATTCTTTTCTATCCTTGTGCTGCCTCTGAGAAAATATAAAAATAAGAAGACAATACGAAAATCCAAGACAAGGTTATGCTGCTCAAGTTGTCTAGAAGAGATTCAAAGCTTCAAGATAAGGATTAAAGGATAAACGTCGCACGAATCATAGCAACGCCAGCTTTCTATTCTAATCTAATCTCTGTAAGTCAGTTATTTCTAGATTTGAATGTTTTTCTCTGTTCGTGACATGAAATTAAAGGAATAAAAGAATATGCCAAATCTCTCTCTCTATTCGAATCAGTGCCTATACTCTTGAACCTAATTAAGAACTGTTATGATTCGAGGACAAATAAGACCATGACTATGAAACTATGGACCTTGAAACCATATGCCTATGACTATGAACATTTGCCTATGACTATGAACATTGCCTATGACTATGGAGATTGCCTATGACTATGAACATTGCCTATGACTGTGATTGTGACTATGAGGATTATTTCCTTGACTAAGCCTATGCCTTTGATTAGGAAATATAAACTATTGCCTATGACATAACAAGGACATCTGTGATTAAACACCTGTGATTCATGTCTAGGAAAGTGTTGCTTAAGTTTTGTGACTATGAAATTGGGTCTAAACCCAGTCATCTATTCTGTCTATTCTTGGTTATCTTTGGTTTTAGACCTTGGGAATTTACCTATTAAGTTAGGTCTACCCATGTTCTTGAACCTACGTCTCTATTCTGTCTATTCTTGGTTTTCTTTGGTTTTAAACCTTGGGAATTTACCTATTAAGTTAGGTCTACCCATGTTCTTGAACCGACGTCGTTATTCAACCCTTTTTATGCCAGTTAGTATGTCCATCTTTTGCATAACATCTTTGGTTCATTCCCTATTTTCTACGAACCTAGCTTTATTTATAATCTAGACTGAATCACGATTATACGAACGGTGGGAATGCGGTTTGGGCAAAATATGAAATTTACTAAAAACGTAGTTTAACTTGGAAATTGGCATAAATTAGGAACATGTATTATGGCATGTTCATAGAAATGCAAATTGGATAGATTTGACATGAATTATAAGATGTGAAACTTGAATCTAGTATTGATGTGTAAATCTAGCATTTACATGAATAGTGAACTAGAGTAATAAGTCTAGAATTAGAATGTTGAATCGGAATTGGATTAGCTAATTTGGCACGGTAAGTATATTGGCATAAATGTGAAATTGGCCATAATTGGGAGTAATTGGCAGGTTTAGCAAAAATCATGGTTAGTGACACTTAATTTGGTATAGTCCACATACCAAAAAGCATAAATATGATTTAGAAGGGGAAATGGGCCATAAGAATGAATGTAGACAATCTACATTAAAAGAGTAATTAGGAAATAAGTAAATTAGAAAATATTTTACTTATAGAATTTGGCCTGAATGAGGAAATATAAATTTAAATTAAAGGTTTATTAACGACATCTCTTTTAATGACACACCAGAAAGTTCTAGGGTGACAGAGATGATAGTGTCTGGGCTTGGGTTTAGAAAATACAAGTTTTCTGCTCTCCCTGGCTATCCCTAACTGATCCGACGAACGGGATGGTTACTGTAACACCCCACTCCCGCTATGATCACTCACTAAGGGAATGCCATAGCATCGGTGGAGTATTTTAGTGAATATAGAACAGAAAAATTACAACAAGACAGATATAAATAGTACTTGAAATTTTAAAACATCATCTCATAACAGCGGAAGTAAAACATGTCTGGTTACATCATAAAACCACAATAAAGGTCAAGTACAATATCCATCAAAATAAAGAAGTACATAATCCCACTCTCATACAATAGCCAAACAAAAGAAAAGATAACTGGATAACTGGAGCTTTACATCTATCCAAGCTCCTAAAGACTGGAACAGCAATCCGATCAAGCTCCACTACTGCTAGGATCCACCGTAGGACCTGAGGGTTGGGAAAAAGATAAAAACAACAGGGTCAGACATAAGTCTGAGCGAGTCCTATAACTTTAACAATACAATCGTTAAAGTAACCAGAGAAGACATAAACTGATATACGGTAACATATAGGGATGAATGGCTACCCTAAGCAGTCAACTAAACGAAGATAAAGGATAAAGACGCATCTACCCTCCCTAAGGTAAATTACTAAACTGCACCACACCAGTCGTTCCTAACTTAAAGGTTGATCCCACCCAAGGACTTATAAAATTTACTAATTAGTACCTGCGTACCCCTAGGTGACCAAGTAGGCGCCACGGGGCCCTACAATCCACTAGGTGTACACACTACTTCCCATTCGATCGGCTCCCTAACGTAGATACCCGTGCTGGCCCCACCGTGGGATGTATCATTCCCCAATGTGGCAACCTGATGAAACTAAAGGTGCACGGCTTATATCTACTCGATGCAACAACGGCTTACCTACCAGCCCGGGCCCACTCACGCATATGAAGCCCGTTGGACTTGCGTTGCCACCGCTAACCCGTTTGCCTCTTACAGTCAAGCCCAGTATGCGTGTCCCGTCCTCGACATGGGTCGAGCCCACAAAGATACGTATGGGTTACTGGTTGAAATGGGCCTCCACAAGCTACCCACCTAAGCTTGTCCCTTTTTCTAGTATATCCCACTTAACCCTTTAATCATGTTTTAATTACATGTTCTATTTTGGTTAAGTATTCTAATCGTATTTTCTATTGCCACCCAAGGCAACCACTAGATTTTCTCATGCCACCCGAGGCACCCACTTAACCCCTCATGTCCCTCTACATGCTA
Organism: Allium sativum; assembly: GCA_030737875.1. Classification (NCBI taxonomy): domain Eukaryota; kingdom Viridiplantae; phylum Streptophyta; class Magnoliopsida; order Asparagales; family Amaryllidaceae; genus Allium; species Allium sativum. The sequence continues at coordinate 821,004,599 of CM060910.1, forward strand.
ATGTGGTTAAGTGTTTCTTAATTAATTAATTAAGAACGTAACCTTTGTAAAGACCTCTCACATTAGACTGTCTTTTATGACCGCTGGTTAAGCCGGTTGGGTCCGGGCAGCCTTATGTCATAACAGAGTCTAACCTCGTGTCTTTACATTAATTACGTATTTAGTTTGTGCCTAAGACCTCTCACATTGGGCTAACATTTGTAGCAACTGGTTAAGCCGGTTGGGTCCGGGCAGTTTTACGCTACAACTGAGTCCAACCTCGTGTCTTAGTCAATTAATTACACCTAATTAATCACCCTCATAATTTTATATTAATTATCCCTAATTAATCAAGTTTTCTTAACATGGGTAGACCTAACTTAATAGGTAAATTCCCATGGGGTAGACCTAACTCAATAGGTAAATTCCCAACACATAGTATGGGTACACCTAACCAAATAGGCAAATTCCCATACTATGTTTATTTATTTTGTGTTATGCATAATTATATTAATTTCACACAATCTTATTAACTTATGCATTTAATTACCCCATCGTTCCCACGTAATTTCGTTCATGATATAACACATATAAAAGGTGTCAACTTGCATATGAATGAACATGTTTCAAAGGTGCCATCTTGCATATTAACAAACACATAACTTGCATATGAACTTGCATAACATGTCACATAACTTGCATATAATATGTCACATAACTTACATATTCATTTTGCATAACAAACTTGCATATTAGCTTATAGACTTGCATAATGTGTCATCATGAACTTGCATATTAATAAACATGTAACTTGCATATTTACATACATGTAACTCGCATATTAACAAACATGTAACTTGCATATAAAGAAACATGTAACTTGCATATTTACATACATGTAACTTGCATATTAACAAACATGTAACTTGCATATTAACAAACATGTAACTTGCATATTTACATACATGTAACTTGCATATTAACAAACATGTAACTTGCATATTAACAAACATGTAACTTGCATAGCATATTACCATGAACTTGCATAACATGCATATGATTACATAGCCCACAACTTGCATATTTAGCATCATGCAAACATAACATACATCATATTAAACTTGCATAAGCTTACATACTCAACATGCATAAACATAAGATTAATGCTAACATCATATCATATGATTCAAAGCTCATTAACCCACATACAAAACCATAAATCTCATCACATCTCATCTAATTAGTTTACCAAAAGATCATCAAAGTGATAGAAACTCACAACTAGCAACTTTGAACACCAAATGAAGAAGATTAAGATGCTAAGAAGGGATTAGAAGTTGATTAGAGAGTGATTAGTATGCAACCCTCTTCATAAAATTAGTGGAGGCCATGAGAGCTAGCATTTTGCCATAGTTTAGTCACTAGGTTTAATTATGAATGAATTAGGGTAGGTTAGGGTCTTATTTATAGATTAGGCAAGTGTTTTAGGCCATAGGATTAACCCTAGATTCAATCCAAGCCATCAAAGCATGTCTTGGGGAAGAAGTCAAGTGTAGGAACCATCTAGGGCCTTTAGATTAAAGATGGACCATGAGAACCATTCAAATGCAAAATCTGCACTTGAGCGAATCGGCCCACGGGTTGACAGCCAAACACCCTGGATTAACCCCTAGTCGACCCAGCGGGCTCGGGTCGACTTCAAAAATCGGCCGGTTCGGTTATTCCCCTCTCCCAATTCGCTGTTTTGAGCATTTTTGCATATTTATTTATTAAATTTTCAATTATATATATATATATATCAATATATATATATATATATATATATCTACACAACCCATTTCACTTAATTAAGTATACTTTAATTTGGGAATTTTCGTGAAACTTCGCGAGGCCATATCTTGGTCATACGGACTCCGATTTTCGAAAACTCGGACTCTATTTCGCGTATTTTTCCGAGACGAACACAATGGCATAGCCCGTTTCCCTTGATTCCCATTTTATAATTAAATTCTGCCTCGATTTATGTTATTACAGGTTATTGAAAATACGGGTTGTTACATTCTCCCCTCCTTAAAGGATTTCGTCCCCGAAATCTTCAAGTTAGGAAGAACGTATCCTACCATCCAATCATCCATCTACTCAAAGCATCATCCACGAGCAATCATTGTCCTTACAAGATTCTAAATGCTGGATGGATATATGCAAAAGTGTGTGTATATGTACTTACCTAATGCGAAAATCAGGCGGTTACTGATACAGTAAACCTCCTTAATGCAAACCATGATAGTGCCATGCATCCAATATGTATGCGAAACCCTATTGACACATACAAATTTCTACATGCGTGCACAACCATACACAAAAATGCATCATCCATATGATAACACAGCCATGATACATCCATCAATCTAACTACCACATCCATTTATGCAATATGCAACATGAAGTGACTGAGCCGATCTAGTGCCTAATGTGTGTGTATATGCATCCACGAGCAACCACTAGCAAACAATTGCATCCATATGCATCCATCAACCATAACATGTTTCAAACACATGTTTCAACCATAGGTTTTACCCTATCTAAAGGTCATAGGTATTAGCGAGAGGATATACTAAAGATAAGATAAGTACTAGACAAGCAATAAAGGAGAAGTTAAAAGACATACTCTCAAAAAGAAATGGATACAAAGAACGCATCTTTGCTTCCGTCTTCCAAGTAGCATTGCTTTCGTCATCTCCCCATTGCACTTTAACTAGCTGAACTTCTCTGTTCCTCAACTTCCTAGTTTCTGACCCAAGGATGCGAGTAGGAGCTCGTCGAATCGTCGCATCACGCTCTACCTCTACATCTCTAAGCAAGCTCGGCTCTACCACCTCCGCGGTCTCATGTAAGCACTTCCTCAAATGTGATACATGGAATACATCATGAACACCACTAAGTCTGTCGGGCAACTCCACCCTATATGCCATCCGTCCAATCCTTTCCTTAATAGGAAACGGCCCAACAAATCTCGGTGCTAACTTCCCTACGGACCCAAAGCGAACAACATTTCTCAATGGAGATACTTTGACAAAAACCATGTCCCCAACCTCAAACTCAAGATCCGTCCTTCTCCGATCCGCATAAGATTTCTGTCTATCTTGCGCTGCTTTCATCCTTTTTCGAATTAAATCAATCTTCTCTGAAGTCTCTCTAACCATATCCGGCCCAAGCAAGATCTTATCCGTAGATTCCCACCAACATGTAGGAGATCGACAAGGCCTTCCATAAAGAGCTTCGAAAGGAGCCATACCAATACTGGACTGAAAGCTGTTATTATATGCGAACTCCACCAAAGGAAGATGTTCTTCCCATGTACCTCCAAAATCCAAGATACAAAGCCTCAAAAGATCTTCTAAGATACGGTTCACCCTCTCGGTCTGACCGTCCGTCTGAGGATGATATGCAGTGCTCAAACACAACTGAGTCCCTACCGCCTCTTGCAAACTTCTCCAAAACTCACTAGTGAAAATAGGATCTCGATCACTCACAATGCTGGATGGTACGCCATGCAATCTAACAATCTCTCTAACATAGACTGAAGCAAGCCATGGAGCGGTCCTCTTACTCTTTACGGGTATAAAATGGGCACTCTTGGTAAGTCTGTCTACCACAACCCAAATTCCCGTATTGCCATTCCTCGATCTCGGTAACCCGTCGATGAAATCCATCGAGACACTATCCCACTTCCACTGTGGAACTTCCAATGGGTGTAGCAACCCACCGGGTTTCCTTTGCTCCACTTTAACTTGTTGGCACACTAAGCATCTAGCCACATACTCGGCCACATCTTTCTTCATACCGGCCCAGAAGAAAACTCTCTTCATGTCTTGGTACATTTTGTCTCCACCGGGATGAATAGTCATTCTTGAACGATGTGCATCATCCAAAATAGCCTTCTTCAAACCCTCATCTTGCGGTACACAAAGTCTACCGTCTCTATGCAACCATCCCTTATCATCTATGGTGTATCTACCCAAATGGCTGGACGACTCCCCTCTTATAAGCTTCTCTACCAACACAACCAACTGTGGGTCGTCTCGCTGAGCCTCGCCAATCCGTCTCAAAAGAGTAGGTCTAACCTCCAAGGATGCCAACAAACCAGGTACAAAATCAACAGAAGGTCTGAAGTCAAACAAAGAAAGAAACTCCAAGCTTCGTCGTTCCACGAACAATGGACTCAAAGATAGCCTTTTTCTACTTAAGGCGTCTGCCACCACGTTACCCTTACCAGGGGTATACGCTATCTCGAAATCATAGGATGCTAAGAACTCCATCCACCTTTGCTGTCTTAAGTTTAAATCCTTCTGAGAGAATAAGTACTTCAATGATTTATGGTCGGTGAACAACTCGAATCTCTCACCAAGAAGATAATGGCGCCAAGACTTAAGTGCGAAAACAATCGCGGCCAACTCTAGATCATGGGTAGGGTAATTCTTCTCATGCACTCTCAATTGTCTCCCTCCATAGGCTATTACCCTTCCCTCCTGCATCAAGACTGCGCCTAATCCTGTTCCACAAGCATCGGTATAAACAACAAACGGCTTACTCCCATCTGGAAGCACTAAAACTGGAGCGGTGGTCAAAGCTCTCTTTAACCGTCGGAAAGCATCATCACAATCTACATCCCATGAGAAAACCAGATTCTTCTTCGTCAAGCGGGTTAATGGGGCTGATATCTTCGCGAAGTCTTTGATGAACTTCCTATAATATCCTGCCAACCCCAAGAAACTTCTTACCTCGGTAGCATTTCTAGGAACTTTCCAATCCTGGATAGATACTATCTTTGCGGGATCCACAGCTATCCCTTCCTTAGAGACCACATGCCCTAAGAATCGCACTTCTCTTCTCCAAAAATGGCATTTAGAGAATTTAGCTTTAAGACTATGTGCTCGAAGAGTCTCCAACACTTCCTTGAGATGTAAGGCATGCTCTTCTTCATTCTTGGAAAAGACCAAGATGTCATCCACAAAAACTACTACAAACTTATTCAGATACTCTCTGAACACTCTACTCATGAGATCAACAAAGTATGCGGGGGCGTTTGTCAACCCAAATGGCATCACTAGCCACTCATAAAAACCATCCGGAGTCCGGAAAGCAGTCTTCTCTATACTGTCCTCCGCCACTCTTAACTGATGAAACCCTGTAGCTAAGTCCATCTGCGAAAATACTGACGCGCCAACCAACTGATCAAAGAGATCATCTATCCTCGGTAATGGGTGTCTATTCTTCTTCGTGAGCTTATTAAGTTCCCTATAATCCACACAAAGTCTGAGGGACCCATCCGCCTTCGTGGCAAACACTACTGGAGCTCCCCACTCCGATATACTTCGCCTTATGAACCCCTTCTCAAGCAACTCCCCTACTTGCTTATGAAGTTCTCTTCTCTCACGAGGAGCCATGTGGCGTACTGGCAAAGACACTGGTTTGGCATTATCCACCAAATAAATTCGGAAATCTATCTCCCGCTTCGGAGGCAAACCCTTTACTTCTTCAAACACATCCGGATATTCCCGGACTACTCTGACAGAACACAAACTTTCGACCGAAGCATCGAGCGATTCAAGATAACTTAGCAAAACAGATTCCATGGGATTGCAAGAGATCTCGAGAGTGTTACCCAAGCGGGTCATGAGCCTGACAACTCTCCTTTCGCAATCAAGAACGGCACCATTACTGGATAACCAGTCCATGCCCAAGATCAACCCATAGCCCGTGAAGCCCAATACAAAAGCATCACATCTAAACTCAACGCTAAGTATAGAAATCTTCAAACCCAAACATATCATAGACAGATATATGGAGCCCCCAATTGGGTTTGAGACAACCAAGGGATCATCAACTAGACTGGTGTCTAAGTGCAGTGACTCAACTAACGATGATGAGATAAAAGAATGCGATGCGCCAGAGTCAAACAAAGTACGAACTGAATGATCAAACAGAAAAACCAGACTTTCAACGGAAATAGTTCTACCTCTCTGCTGAATCGGTGGAACTGAGAGAACCTGAACTTGCCCCCCTGACTGAGGTGGTGCTATAAGAGCTTGCACCTGGCCTCCTGAGGTAGACCCCGTCTTCTGCCCCTTCTTTGGGCAGTTTTTCACAAGATGCCCTGCTTCACCACAATGAAAGCAACCGGTCTTCTTCTTTTTGCGACAATCCTTACTGAGGTGTCCTGGTGTTCCACAATTGAAGCACTTCTTCTTCGTCTTCTTTTTGTCACCATTGCCTTTTCCGCCCTTGCCTTGTTGTTGCTGTTGCGGTTTCTTCTGATCCCCCTTTTTCTCTGGTGCCTTAGAATTCTTATCATCCTCATGCATAAGTGCCATGTAGACAAGCTTCTCAAAAGTGGCCCCCATAGGAATGTGAGTCATAGCTATTCCTTGCAATGGTTCGTTCAAGCCTCTAACGAACCTCAAAGCCTTCTTCTCCGGTGTATTCACCAACTCTATGCCAAACCTTGCTAATTGATTGAATTTGTTGACATATTCTTTCACCGTGAGATTCCCTTGCTTCAAATTCAAGAACTTCTCCATAAACAGATTCTCTTCCGCCCTTGAGAGAAACTTAGCCCCAAACCTTTGCTTAAAATCTGCCCAAGAGTCAACAGGGCGTTCTCCATTAGTGACCTCCCACCAGAATGAGGCCTCTCCCTTCATTAACCAAGCCGCCAACTTGACTTTCTTTCCCTCTTCCACTTCAAAGATATCTAGCAACTCTTCCACTTCCTTAAGCCAATCTCTAGCCTCTACGAAAGTCTCTGAACCAAGAAAAGGTTTTCCTCCTATAGCCTTGAACTCCTTGCAAACCTTAGCAAAATTATCCACTCTAGGCTGAGGAGGAGGAGCGGTTGTCTCTGGTGTAGTAGCATTGGCCGGACCCGCAGCCGCGGCCCTAGCCTCTTGCAACCTCCTATACCATAGTGGTATAACTAAACCCTCCGGGATGTTAAGATCTTCAGCCATGCTGAAACGAAAGAGGAAAGATTCAAAAAGGAGATTCCGAAAGATAAAGATATGGCTATTGGGGATTATGCTTTTCTTTTTCAAAAACTTTTTCTCTTAGAAGACATGCTTTTAAAAATACTTTCTTCGAAAATACTCTTAGAAAGTAGTTTTTCTCAAAAAATTTATCTGTTCTGGTAACCTTAAGCTCTGATACCACGTGTAACACCCCACTCCCGCTATGATCACTCACTAAGGGAATGCCATAGCATCGGTGGAGTATTTTAGTGAATATAGAACAGAAAAATTACAACAAGACAGATATAAATAGTACTTGAAATTTTAAAACATCATCTCATAACAGCGGAAGTAAAACATGTCTGGTTACATCATAAAACCACAATAAAGGTCAAGTACAATATCCATCAAAATAAAGAGGTACATAATCCCACTCTCATACAATAGCCAAACAAAAGAAAAGATAACTGGATAACTGGAGCTTTACATCTATCCAAGCTCCTAAAGACTGGAACAGCAATCCGATCAAGCTCCACTACTGCTAGGATCCACCGTAGGACCTGAGGGTTGGGAAAAAGATAAAAACAACAGGGTCAGACATAAGTCTGAGCGAGTCCTATAACTTTAACAATACAATCGTTAAAGTAACCAGAGAAGACATAAACTGATATACGGTAACATATAGGGATGAATGGCTACCCTAAGCAGTCAACTAAACGAAGATAAAGGATAAAGACGCATCTACCCTCCCTAAGGTAAATTACTAAACTGCACCACACCAGTCGTTCCTAACTTAAAGGTTGATCCCACCCAAGGACTTATAAAATTTACTAATTAGTACCTGCGTACCCCTAGGTGACCAAGTAGGCGCCACGGGGCCCTACAATCCACTAGGTGTACACACTACTTCCCATTCGATCGGCTCCCTAACGTAGATACCCGTGCTGGCCCCACCGTGGGATGTATCATTCCCCAATGTGGCAACCTGATGAAACTAAAGGTGCACGGCTTATATCTACTCGATGCAACAACGGCTTACCTACCAGCCCGGGCCCACTCACGCATATGAAGCCCGTTGGACTTGCGTTGCCACCGCTAACCCGTTTGCCTCTTACAGTCAAGCCCAGTATGCGTGTCCCGTCCTCGACATGGGTCGAGCCCACAAAGATACGTATGGGTTACTGGTTGAAATGGGCCTCCACAAGCTACCCACCTAAGCTTGTCCCTTTTTCTAGTATATCCCACTTAACCCTTTAATCATGTTTTAATTACATGTTCTATTTTGGTTAAGTATTCTAATCGTATTTTCTATTGCCACCCAAGGCAACCACTAGATTTTCTCATGCCACCCGAGGCACCCACTTAACCCCTCATGTCCCTCTACATGCTAATGTGGTTAAGTGTTTCTTAATTAATTAATTAAGAACGTAACCTTTGTAAAGACCTCTCACATTAGACTGTCTTTTATGACCGCTGGTTAAGCCGGTTGGGTCCGGGCAGCCTTATGTCATAACAGAGTCTAACCTCGTGTCTTTACATTAATTACGTATTTAGTTTGTGCCTAAGACCTCTCACATTGGGCTAACATTTGTAGCAACTGGTTAAGCCGGTTGGGTCCGGGCAGTTTTACGCTACAACTGAGTCCAACCTCGTGTCTTAGTCAATTAATTACACCTAATTAATCACCCTCATAATTTTATATTAATTATCCCTAATTAATCAAGTTTTCTTAACATGGGTAGACCTAACTTAATAGGTAAATTCCCATGGGGTAGACCTAACTCAATAGGTAAATTCCCAACACATAGTATGGGTACACCTAACCAAATAGGCAAATTCCCATACTATGTTTATTTATTTTGTGTTATGCATAATTATATTAATTTCACACAATCTTATTAACTTATGCATTTAATTACCCCATCGTTCCCACGTAATTTCGTTCATGATATAACACATATAAAAGGTGTCAACTTGCATATGAATGAACATGTTTCAAAGGTGCCATCTTGCATATTAACAAACACATAACTTGCATATGAACTTGCATAACATGTCACATAACTTGCATATAATATGTCACATAACTTACATATTCATTTTGCATAACAAACTTGCATATTAGCTTATAGACTTGCATAATGTGTCATCATGAACTTGCATATTAATAAACATGTAACTTGCATATTTACATACATGTAACTCGCATATTAACAAACATGTAACTTGCATATAAAGAAACATGTAACTTGCATATTTACATACATGTAACTTGCATATTAACAAACATGTAACTTGCATATTAACAAACATGTAACTTGCATATTTACATACATGTAACTTGCATATTAACAAACATGTAACTTGCATATTAACAAACATGTAACTTGCATAGCATATTACCATGAACTTGCATAACATGCATATGATTACATAGCCCACAACTTGCATATTTAGCATCATGCAAACATAACATACATCATATTAAACTTGCATAAGCTTACATACTCAACATGCATAAACATAAGATTAATGCTAACATCATATCATATGATTCAAAGCTCATTAACCCACATACAAAACCATAAATCTCATCACATCTCATCTAATTAGTTTACCAAAAGATCATCAAAGTGATAGAAACTCACAACTAGCAACTTTGAACACCAAATGAAGAAGATTAAGATGCTAAGAAGGGATTAGAAGTTGATTAGAGAGTGATTAGTATGCAACCCTCTTCATAAAATTAGTGGAGGCCATGAGAGCTAGCATTTTGCCATAGTTTAGTCACTAGGTTTAATTATGAATGAATTAGGGTAGGTTAGGGTCTTATTTATAGATTAGGCAAGTGTTTTAGGCCATAGGATTAACCCTAGATTCAATCCAAGCCATCAAAGCATGTCTTGGGGAAGAAGTCAAGTGTAGGAACCATCTAGGGCCTTTAGATTAAAGATGGACCATGAGAACCATTCAAATGCAAAATCTGCACTTGAGCGAATCGGCCCACGGGTTGACAGCCAAACACCCTGGATTAACCCCTAGTCGACCCAGCGGGCTCGGGTCGACTTCAAAAATCGGCCGGTTCGGTTATTCCCCTCTCCCAATTCGCTGTTTTGAGCATTTTTGCATATTTATTTATTAAATTTTCAATTATATATATATATATATCAATATATATATATATATATATATATATATATATATATATATCTACACAACCCATTTCACTTAATTAAGTATACTTTAATTTGGGAATTTTCGTGAAACTTCGCGAGGCCATATCTTGCTCATACGGACTCCGATTTTCGAAAACTCGGACTCTATTTCGCGTATTTTTCCGAGACGAACACAATGGCATAGCCCGTTTCCCTTGATTCCCATTTTAGAATTAAATTCTGCCTCGATTTATGTTATTACAGGTTATTGAAAATACGGGTTGTTACAGTTACTTTCAAAACTTGATTTGAAAATAAATTGAAACCCTTGAACTTAGAAAACACGAATATGCCTAGCCCGAGGTTAGACTGAGTTGCGATGTAAACCTGCCCGGAACCAACCGGCACATCCAGTAGTCGCAACAATACCTGTCTAATGTGAGTGGTAGCGGCTCTAATTTATTTAGTTAAAGCTAGAACAAGAATGGTAGGGTTAAGTTAACTAAGACACTTAACCAGTTCAACATGATAACTAGACTGATGGGTGGGGTTAGGTTTAGACTGACACTTAACACAGTTAAGCTAGAATGGGAGGGTTAAGTTCATAGGAACACTTAACCAACTTAACACAGTTAAGCTAGAATGGGAGGGTTAAGTCCATAGGAACACTTAGCCAACTTAACACAGTTAAGCTAGAATGGGAGGGCTAAGTCCATAGAGACACTTAACCAAACTCAAGGTAGCAAAACGAGACTTGTAGGGGTTAAGTAAAGTTAATACACTTAGCCAAATTAATATGTTTACTAGACTAGAGGTTGGGGTTAAGTAAAATCTAATACACTTAGCCAATTTTGATATGTTAGCTGGGCTAGACCGTAGGGTTAAGTAAACCTGAACACTTAACCATCAGGTTGTGATAAAGGAATGAGGTTAAGTCTAAGACATGAAAGGATAATACTTAACCATTAATAACATGTTAGTTAGAACAGACGGGCAGGTTAAGTTAAAAAGGAACACTTAACCAATACAGGATGAAGGGGTAGGGTTAAGTAATAAGAAATATTTAACCAATATAACTTGGTTTGTGGTAGGGTTAAGTCAACGTGAATTGCCGATGACACTTAACAAGCTTAACAGGATAAATGAAGAGGGTTAAGTTAGCTTGAATTGACTAATGACACTTAACCAATCCAAACTGACGGGAAAGATAACTAAGTAGTAAACCTTAGTTAAAAGGAGCTAAGTAGTAAACCTTAGTTAAGAAAACAACGATTCTGGAAACTAAGTGGTAAACCTTAGTTGACAAAACTAAGTAGTAATTCTTAGTATAACACGAGGAGGAGCGAACGTCTGTCTGATTAAAAAGAAGGCTCCAACTAATTGGGTTACAAAGCCCAAGGCTTCGAGGGGACGTGAGGGTACTCTTGGTATCCCTCTGTGAAGTTGCAGATGATCCGCCTGGGCCCACAGAGGTTAAGGTCTGCGTAGAAGAACCAGGGTTATGCCTTGGTTGCAATACATGGCAACCTAAAGACTAGGATGGACTGGCGTGATTCGGCGAGCTAATGGTAGCCCTGTGATAGCGACTCGTCGTCCACCATCCATCTTGAGTCAATCGAGATACGTGAAGCGGAAAGGCGGAGAACTCCAAAAGACCATATACTTGCTATCTAGTTATGGGTGAGGATGGCCATAGGATAGTGGGGCACCGGGGGCCGGCGTATAGTTCTCATTTTACAAGGTGTGCCTTTCATTAGTTGAGGGAGGGGTCAAGTGGGACCATAGCCACTGGAATAAAAACAGACCTTAGTATCTGCATCGGCAGATATCTGAAAGCTTCCGACCGAGTTTTGTATTCCTTGATTTGCCCTGTCGCAGGACTCGGACCGCACATTACAGGACAAGTGCATCTAGACAAGCGATGACGATTCGCGATACATGCGTGGGGAAGTATAGGAACATATACCACTCTAGGTAGTGTGTCCTAGACTTGGGGGCATCGTTCGACATGTAGTGTAATCCCTAGTTGGACTAGGTGTCATAAACCCTGAACTCGAGAAGCGTTCAGCAGATAGCGTAAACTCTAGTTAAATCTAGAAAGCACTTGATAGAAAACCCTAGATTAGAACTAGGTAATAAATAATAAATGTATGCCTGAAGGTAATGGAAACTACAGGGTTTGGGATCACGTTATCGTTACTAGTTGGAACACTAGTTAGGGGTGCAGAGATATAGAAACCAGTATAACAAGGAAATAGCGAAGCGGCGAAAGTATTAGAGCATATCTTGTTTATCTTATCTTAGCATATCTTGTGATTATCTTGTCTAATCATGCTGACCCTATGGTCATGGTGTGATCTTGGATTCAGTTAATTCATGTCGTTTGTTTTTCCATGTTCACATGCTAGAAGTTACTGAACTTACTCAGGCTTTATGTCTGACTCTGTTTTTCTTTCGTCTTCTTTTCTTCCGTTCCCCTCCCCCTCCCCAGGTAGTAGAGGAGGGAGTAGTATAGCTCAGGTTAAGTTGGACTGTCACTCTTTCCCAGCTTGAAGATTTGTCGAAGTTTTGCTTGGATTTTCTTTTCAGATGCTATGGCTGGTTCTTACTACATTGGGGAATATAGCTTCTTTATTTTGTAAGACAGATGACACTCTGATATTGTAAAGAAATCTTTGCAAAAATTATTTTATCAATAAAGCAAAGTTTTATTTTCCGCTCTTTAATTTCTGTCTGTCTTATAATTTATCTGCATCTTTTACCCTAAATGCTCCACAGAACTTAGTGCATTCCCTTTGTGAGTGACACTAACGGACGTGGGGTGTTACACGTGGTATCAGAGCTGAAGGTTACCAGATCAGATAAAGGATTTGAAAAATTATTTTCAAAACGGTTTTAAAAGAAGCATTTTCAAAAGAAAAGTTTTGTTTTAAAGGCATATTCCCCAAAGCCATACGCACTATTTTCTCTTCCTCTGTTTTCTTATCTCCTTCTTTCTTGAGTCTCTGGGGCTCCTGGCTTTCTGGGAGGTAACCTCATCGAAGACCAAAGTAGTACTCGACTTCCATCTCGGGCTGTGTTTTCTTTCAAGCTTATAGGGTTTTCTGTACGACGGAAGCAACTTTCGAGAGATTTGTCAACATGACTACACACGGAAGGGGATGAGGAGTTTGGCTAGGGAGCACAACCCTAGGATGAGGAATTCATGGATGTAGATTTAGCTCACGAAGGAGGAAGAAATTATAAAACCTAAGACAAGAGGAAGTATCTTTACTACGGTATGATAGGGCACATAAGTAAGGATAAGGGCAAGAACGAGGGACAAGATTTTCAGAAAGGCAAGTACCTACTTTCGCCACCAAGCGTACCTAGGAGAGAGGTAGTAGAGTTCTGTTGGAAGAGTCTAGTTTTGTTGTTAGTACTCTTTCCTTTGGTGTTAGCACTTCGCATTTGTTCATATCCACTTCCATAGTTGAGTCTCTGCACCATGGTACTTGTATAGTAGAAAGACCCCACTAGAGTCTCAAATCCAGTTGGTGGTCCGACCAGTTTATTTTTGGTTAGTAGGGATTTGAGGATATCTATCGAGTTTGTTTACATCATCTCACATAGATCGTCTAAGTTCGGAGGAGATATTCCTTGGGTGCTTGTCTGATATTGGTTTAGGCCTTTGGGGCTTGTACTTGAGGAATGTTGAGTTCGACTAGGATGGTTTGCGTGAGAGATGAATAGTTGTGGCATGTACACTAAAGAGCACATAGTAACCTTTCGATCCTTATAGTTATGGCATGGTGGATAAGAGGGAGACCTCTAATCATCTTAGTACATATACTTGGTACCATGATTTACATCTGTTTATTTTAGAAATGGAGATCAGGAACTTCACAATCGTGAAGTTAAATTAGTTAAGATACAGTGGAGTAAAGCTCAAGAAGGCTACATACTAGCATCATACCCTTTCCTTAAGGGTGCATCCTTGATTTCTTTGTTTAGGAGCTTTACGCATAATTGTTTCTCTCTTTCCAAAGTATATCCTCAAGGTCGTATCTTCGATCCTTTAGGTAGAAGCCAATGGATGTAAACATGTGTTTGAAACATGTTATGGTTGGTGGTTGCTAATGGTTGCTCGAGGATGCATATGCATACGTATTAGGCACTAGATCAGTTCGGACGCTTTCATATTGCATTTACAGATATGTATTTGTTTGCAAATTGAACTTGATATGTTATCATATGGATGTTTCATATGGGTGAATGGCTATGCACATATGTAGTATTTACATAACTAGGGATGCTTGCATACATGATTGGACGCATGACACTGACATGATTTGCATTAAGGAGGTCAACTGAATCAGTAGACCGCCTGATTTTGCATTAGATTAAGACATGTACACACACTATGCATATGAACATGAAAGCATTAGAAATCTTTCAAGGACAATGAATGCCTGTGAGTGAATGGTTGAGTAGATGGGTGATTGGATGGTAGGACACATTCTTCCTAACTTGAAGATTTCAGGGACGAAATCCTTTTAAGTGGGGGAGAATGTAACACACCATAGTTCTGTAACACTAAGGTTTACAAATCAAGGCAGAATTAAAAGTTAAAATCAAAATCAAGGGAAACAGGCTGTGCCTTTGCGTTCTTCTCGGAAAAATACGCGAAATAGAGTCCGAATTTTTGAAAATCGGAGTCTGTATGACCAAGATATGGCCCGTCAAAGTTATCAGAAAATTCCAAGTTCAAAACAGTTTAAACTAGAGCCAAAATCGAATTCAAACACACAGGGGGCAGGGCGGGAAAATTCCCGCCCAGGTCAAGTCGACAGGTGTGTCGACTGCACAGTCGACCCCCCCCCCCCATGTCGACTGCCCAGTCGACATGGGTGTCGACCTCCCCGTTTTTTCCAGCTTCCTGCACCTGGTTCGTTCTGATGTATTTGGTCACGTTTTCTGACCAGGTTCGTCCGCCTAACACTATATAAACAGCCCTGGTCTTCTTCTCTATTCACAATTCTTTTCTATCCTTATGCTGCCTCTGAGAAAATATAAAAATAAGAAGATAATACGAAAATCCAAGACAAGGTTATGCTGCTCAAGTTGTCTAGAAGAAATTCAAAGCTTTAAGATAAGGATTAAAGGCTAAACGTCGCATGAATCATAGCAACGCCTCCTTTCTATTCTAATCTAATCTCTGTAAGTCAGTTATTTCTAGATTTGAACGTTTTTCTCTTTTCGTGACATGAAATTAAAGGAATAAAAGAATATGTCAAATCTCTCTCTCTCTATTCGAATCAGTGCCTATACTCTTGAACCGAATTAAGAACTGTTATGATTCGAGGACAAATAAGACCATGACTATGAAACTATGGACCTTGAAACCATATGCCTATGACTATGAACATTTGCCTATGACTATGAACATTACCTATGACTATGGATATTGCCTATGACTATGAATATTGCCTATGACTGTGACTGTGACTATGAGGATTATTTCCTTGACTAAGCCTATGCCTATGATTAGGAAATATAAACTATTGCCTATGACATAACAAGGAAATCTGTGATTAAACACCTGTGATTCATGTCTAGGAAAGTGTTGCTTAAGTTTTGTGACTATGAAATTGGGTCTAAACCCGGTCATCTATTCTGTCTATTCTTGGTTATCTTTGGTTTTAGACCTTGGGAATTTACCTATTAAGTTAGGTCTACCCATGTTCTTGAACCTACGTCTCTATTCTGTCTATTCTTGGTTTTCTTTGGTTTTAGACCTTGGGAATTTACCTATTAAGTTAGGTCTACCCATGTTCTTGAACCGACGTCGTTATTCAACCCTTTTTATGCCAGTTAGTATGTCTATCTTTTGCATAGCATCTTTGGTTCATTCCCTATTTTCTACGAACCTAGCTTTATTTATAATCTAGACTGAATCACGATTATACGAACGGTGGGAATGCGGTTTGGGCAAAATATGAAATTTACTAAAACCGTAGTTTAACTTGGAAATTGGCATAAATTGGGAACATGTATTATGGCATGTTCATAGAAATGCAAATTGGATAGATTTGACATGAATTATAAGATGTGAAACTTGAATCTAGTATTGACGTGTAAATCTAGCATTTACATGAATAGTGAACTAGAGTAATAAGTCTAGAATTAGAATGTTGAATCGGAATTGGATTAGCTAATTTGGCATGGCAAGTATATTGGCATAAATGTGAAATTGGCCATAATTGGGAGTAATTGGCAGGTTTAGCAAAAATCATGGTTAGTGACACTTAATTTGGTATAGTCCACATACCAAAAAGCATAAATATGATTTAGAAGGGGAAATGGGCCATAAGAATGAATGTAGACAATCTACATTAAAAGAGTAATTAGGAAATAAGTAAATTAGAAAATATTTTACTTATAGAATTTGGCCTGAATGAGGAAATATAAATTTAAATTAAAGGTTTATTAACGACATCTCTTTTAATGACACACCAGAAAGTTTTAGGGTGACAGAGAGGATAGTGTCTAGGCTTGGGTTTGGAAAATACAAGTTTCCTGCTCTCCCTGGCTATCCCTAACTGATCCGACGAACGGGATGGTTACTTTCAAAACTTGATTTGAAAATAAATTTAAACCCTTGAACTTAGAAAGCAAGAATATGCCTAGCCCGAGGTTAGACTGAGTTGCGATGTAAACCTGCCCGGAACCAACCGGCACATCCAGTAGTCGCAACAATACCTGTCTAATGTGAGTGGTAGCAGCTCTAATTTATTTAGTTAAAGCTAGAACAAGAATGGTAGGGTTAAGTTAACTAAGACACTTAACCAGTTCAACATGATAACTAGACTGATGGGTGGGGTTAGGTTTAGACTGACACTTAACACAGTTAAGCTAGAATGGGAGGGTTAAGTTCATAGGAACACTTAACCAACTTAACACAGTTAAGCTAGAATGGGAGGGTTAAGTCCATAGGAACACTTAACCAACTTAACACAGTTAAGCTAGAATGGGAGGGCTAAGTCCATAGAGACACTTAACCAAACTCAAGGTAGCAAAACGAGACTTGTAGGGGTTAAGTAAAGTTAATACACTTAGCCAAATTAATATGTTAACTAGACTAGAGGTTGGGGTTAAGTAAAATCTAATACACTTAGCCAATTTTGATATGTTAGCTGGGCTAGACCGTAGGGTTAAGTAAACCTGAACACTTAACCATCAGGTTGTGATAAAGGAATGAGGTTAAGTCTAAAACATGAAAGGATAATACTTAACCATTAATAACATGTTAGTTAGAACAGACGGGCAAGGTTAAGTTAAAAAGGAACACTTAACCAATACAGGATGAAGGGGTAGGGTTAAGTAATAAGAAATATTTAACCAATATAACTTGGTTTGTGGTAGGGTTAAGTCAATGTGAATTGCTGATGACACTTAACCAGCTTAACAGGATAAATGAAGAGGGTTAAGTTAGCTTGAATTGACTAATGACACTTAACCAATCCAAACTGATGGGAAAGAGAATTAAGTAGTAAACCTTAGTTAAAAGGAGCTAAGTAGTAAACCTTAGTTAAGAAAACAACGATTCTGGAAACTAAGTGGTAAACCTTAGTTGACAAAACTAAGTAGTAATTCTTAGTATAACACGAGGAGGAGCGAACGTCTGTCTGATTAAAAAGAAGGCTCCAACGAATTGGGTTACGAAGCCCGAGGCTTCGAGGGGACGTGAGGGTACTCTTGGTATCCCTCTGTGAGGCTGCATATGATCCGCCTGGGCCCACAGAGGTTAAGGTCTGCGTAGAAGAACCAGGGGTATGCCTTGGTTGCAATACATGGCAACCTAAAGACTAGGATGGACCGGCGTGATTCGGCGAGCAAATGGTAGCCCTGTGATAGCGACTCGTCGTCTACCATCCATCTTGAGTCAATCGAGATACGTGAAGCGGAAAGGCGGAGAACTCCAAAAGACCATATACTTGCTATCTAGTTATGGGTGAGGATGGCCATAGGATAGTGGGGCACCGGGGGCCAGCGTATAGTTCTCATTTTACAAGGTGTGCCTTTCATTAGATGAGGGAGGGGTCAAGTGGGACCATAGCCACTGGAATAAAAACAGACCTTAGTATCTGCATCGTCAGATATCTGAAAGCTCCCGACCGAGTTTTGTATTCCTTGATTTGCCCTGTCGCGGGACTCGGACCGCACATTACAGGACATGTGCATCTAGACAAGCGATGACGATTCGCGATACATGCATGGGGAAGTATAGGAACATATACCACTCTAGGTAGTGTGTCCTAGACTTGGGGGCATCGTTTGACAGGTTGTGTAATCCCTAGTTGGACTAGGTGGCATAAACCCTGAACTCGAGAAGCGTTCAGTAGATAGCGTAAACTCTAGTTAAATCTTGAAAGCACTTGATAGAAAACCCTAGATTAGATCTAGGTAATAAATAATAAATGTATGCCTAAAGGCAATGGAAACTACAGGGGTTGGGATCACGTTATCGTTACTAGTTGGAACACTAGTTAGGTGGTGCAGAGATATAAAAACCAGTATAACAAGGAAATAGCGAAGCGACGAAAGTATTAGAGCATATCATGTTTATCTTATCTTAGCATATCTTGTGATTATCTTGTCTAATCTTGCTGACCCTATTGTCATGGTGTAATCTTGGATTCAGTTAATTCATGTCTTTGTTTTTCCATGTTCACATGCTAGAAGTTACTGAACTTACTCAGGCTTTATGTCTGACTCTGTTTTTCTTTCGTCGTCTTTTCTTCCGTCCCCTCCCCCCCCAGGTAGTAGAGGAGGGAGTAGTATAGCTCAGGTTAAGTTGGACTATCACTCTTTCCCAGCTTGAAGATTTGTCGAAGTTTTGCTTGGATTTTCTTTTTATATGCTATGGCTGGTTCTTACTACATTAGGGAATATAAATGTATTTTTATGCTTCTTTATTTTGTAAGACAGATGACATTCTGATATTGTAAAGAAATCTTTGTACAAATTATTTTATCAATAAAGCAAAGTTTTATTTTCCGCTGTTTAATTTCTGTCTGTCTTGTAATTTATCTGCATCTTTTACCCTAAATGCTCCACAGAACTTAGTGCATTCCCTTTGTGAGTGACACTAACGGACGTGGGGTGTTACAGTTAATTTTGAACATTCTTTGAAAAAATGGTCTTAAATCTCTCTATTATTTTATGGTTATTTGATTTAAATATTTTTTTGTTTAAAATCATTTGAAATTATTGATTTATTGAATCTCACACATACCTTGAATCTGAAATTAATAATCTAGTGTGATTGATTCACTGAATCTAGAAAGTTTCATATTCCTCAAATGATTTCAAATAAACGGTATTTTTAACCATTGGATCTTGAATCATCTTATGTGACCGTTATCTTGACAAGCCTGATTTCAAACTATTTTCTGTGCTGCTCTAATACTGTTTTTGAAAAATGTTTGTTTTGGAATCATCTGTTGTGTTGCTCTGATAAAAGGAATCGCTCTTGAAAATATATTTTTTGGTAACTGCTTGTTTTGGTATCAAATATATACCATGCTCTGAAAAATGAAATTAATTTGCTTGATTTGTTAACCGTGTCTGCTTAGGCTTTGTGATTCTGTTGTCTAAGATATCTTTGTTTCATCTCTAGTGTCATTTTTAACATCCTCATGAATAGAGACATCAAGTGGTATCAGTTTAGAAGTGCTGAATATTTTTTTGTATATATTTTCTAATCTCTCTTGGCTTATATAGTTTTTCATATTCCTCTTGTAATTGATTTTTAGTTTTAAAGTTATTTATTGATTATTCATTCAGAAGTTGAAATCTATATCCAAGTTGAGCTGTACTTATAATTCATCAAAATTATTAACAGATTTTGAAATTGTGATGAATCATGACTGCAATATATTTCACTACAAGAGGAGATTTTATTTAAATTTTTCATGATGGTTGAACATTTATTATAATATCTTTGAATTGGCTATTATTTCATGACCATCTTCATTATCTATCATCATTCTGCCATCCATCGTGATTTTATATCAACGTGGAGAGTTAAATATATTTTAAAATATTTTTGAATAATTAGTGGAAATTTTATGATAGAAATTGAACTATGTTATTATTTATAATTAGTGATAATTGAAAATTTTCAATGATCCCGGTACAGTCGAGCATATTTCATAATATAATTAATTTAGAAATTTATTTCACAGTCCATTTCTGTACCTACCCCATTTTCTATCATCCATATATTGGTTTTATATACCGAGGAGTTTTTCCTTTTAAAGCTGGAATGATAAATATATATAATTAGTAAATGTAAATGTGTCTCTAATCTCATTTAAAAATCCAAGCTCTGGTCGTGTATGGTTAAGTGATAACTTATAATTTAAGCTACGACTGACCTCATTTAAAAATCCCACCTCTGGTTATTCGTGGTCAGTGTGCTCTTAAATAAAATAAAATAAAAAGAAAAAGGAAATAATGTGCTAAATTGAAATAAATCAGAAATTCTCCTTGGTATTTACAAACTAGCCTATCAATCCACCTTTTAATCTGTGAAATGTGTTGAAATCTTATGAAGTATTATGATTTGTTGATTGGTAACCATTGGGATTTGAGATTATACGATTTTGTCACTTAAGTTGAATTTACAATTATAGTCCAAATCCATCACTGTTTTTGTGCTTCAAGTTATAAATTTTTATTGGAAAATAGTTGGAAAATATTCTTATTTTTATTAACTCTCTCCATTTTTATAAATTTCATCGTAAATCCGTCATTCTCTGTAATGTGAAATATGCCACTAGTTCTCAATTTATTATGATTTTTGTTTGACGGATTGAGATTTATGATGACCGTTCTTCCTCTTAAGCTGAAATTGTACTTTTAGTCATTTTTCATCAATATTTTAAATTCTGTATCCTTTTGATGATAACAAAAGGGGGAGAATAGGTTGAGATTTTGATTTATGAGTGAATATTATATAAATATTTTTTATTTTGAAAATTTATTATTATTCATTCATTTCACTCATGCACAGTTATAGGGGGAGTTGTCTATTGTAGGGGGAGCATTTAAATAGGGGGAGTTCAGTTCTTCACTGTCAAACACATTTATTGGATTCAAAATCTTAATATTTGTTTGTCATCATCAAAAGGGGGAGATTGTTGTATATAATGTTGTTGTATACACAACTATATGATTTTTGTTTGATGATTACAACCAAATATATATTAATATAAATGTGTTTGTTATTGTACTGTTTTATATACACATCACAGACAGGAATATAATATTTATATTTAAATAGAACACGATTGTACATACATTCATACATTGGTACAATATTTCATTTAAATTGAATATTATATTTCAAGCATTCAAATAGTACAACTATTTATAACTCCACTATTTGATCACATCACATTTCATATACATTCACATAAGATTGTACTTGTAAATAAACTAAATAAAATAGACAAGTTTGTTTAACAACAATAAAATAATATTTTATTTCGATCAAACTTGTTTATTACAAACAGTACAATCTTTTTTATATACACAGCTCCTTTACTACAGAATCAATACATATGTTCCTCACTACAACACTCAACACCCATAATACAGTTTCACTCATACATTCTTTTACACATACTCATATAAAGACACGTTCACCGCTACACACATCGACACTGCTTAATTCTTCAATCTTCTGTCTTCTGTCATCACAACATCCTTCAGTCAGTCCAATCATCTTCATACCTGTCATATACAGAAACACACACACAATATATGGAACAGAAACAATTTTCAAAATACATGTGAATATAATTTTTATTTTTAAATTATATTTGCCTCAGATTTCTAGTGTGTTTCTCATCATTTTTCATGACTTGATTTGATTCATTTGAGTCTGGTCGGTTTGTATATGTATAGTAAAGGAACAGGAAATCTTGTCTGATGGTTGCATATACACACGTGTATAGATTTGCATGTGTGCACTGCCTCGCCAATCAGCGAGCAACTGAGGAGTAGTCACGAGGACCATCTCGACTCAGTGCACACATGAAAACAACTCAATGTAAAGTCAAGCAAGTTGTCGAGACATATTCAAGTGCAAGGGTCAAACTATCATTGTCAAAGCAGCATGAATCTAAATTGCCACAAGTACAGCATACATGAACATGGTGCAATGAAGAACCAAAGTTTATACACAACAATAGTGTAGTGCAGCACTGACATGTGCATGTCAGTTTGGTGGAGCAATGAAGTGATGCTACAGCTTCAAGATGGACATAACAAAGAAGAATGACAATTTTTAGTTCAGTCGAGGCTAATACAGGAAGCATACATGGATGAAACAAGTATGATTAACATTCAGCATAACAATTGCAGCAAGGTGCATCATAGCAGTTATTCAAGTCAAATAGTCATAAGTGGACAAGCAAATTGTTTCAGCAATAATGAACATGGCAAAGCAATGTATGCAAGCAGATGGTGTACATATACATGGAAGAATGGAACAGGCCATGAACATATGTTCAACGGAATACACAAAGCAGGAAAGCCAAATAGTAAAGCTCAACATGGCCAGATCAGCATGAATCAGCATCAAGATTTCAAGTGTCACAAGTGCATAAATACCAAAGTGCAAATGGGTGAAGCACGTTTCAGTTTACTAAGGCTACATGGGTTCATATACAAGGCCAAATTTCATTTTTCAAGTGACATCATTCAAAGTGCAACATAAACAGTAGGATGCAGATCAATGAAGAACAACAAGTGAGCGCAAACGTGATGAAGTTCAAGTTCAGCAAGCACTAAATGTTGCAGCAACTACAGGTGAGATATATTGATGCATAGTAACAAGGTATGACAATGTCGAGCCAGTTTTTAGTAAAGTTTATCCATTCAGAGATTTTTGAAACGTATTATTGTTAAATCAGCATTAACTTTGAAATGAGATTCCAGGAATGGTTCAAATGAAATTTCCAGCAATGCAAATAATATTTGGCAAGTTTCTTTTTAATTATTTCCAAGAATAAATCAAGTTTGTCCAGAATTCATGCTTAATTGTTGTTGGCAAGAAACAATTTGTCGTTGGGTCCAGAAAGACAGATATTGTTTTTGGAAAGAAAGTGATTTCGTAATTTAATACTTTCTAAGATTGACCAGAATTGTTTTCCAGAGGAATTCATGTTTTTAGAAGAACAAAAATTGGCAAGTATCAAATCATTTCAAGTGTACACAAACATACATGGCATGAAAACATCTCGACATTGTCCATAAATGTTTTTGTCAAGTCTTATTTTCCTGAAATCAACATTTATGGACACGACATCAACTTTTGGAATCATACAAGAATTAAGCTGCTTATCAAATAAATTATAGGCAGAAATTCAATCAAACTGTATCAGCAATCAAGTGTTTTCTTATGGGAACAAATCGAGTAATCTGTCAACAAAGGCAATAGTTTATCAATCATGCAAGAAATTCAAGGGTCACAAATTCTTTATTTCCATAAATGCATTTGTTTCTAAAGCCAGTAAAATCAATTCACAAATCAAACAAGTTTTTCAGCATCTCATGTGCACTTTCTTGGGCAAGATTTCATTCGATTATTTCCAAGATTGATTCAAGTTTAATCACACAAGGGTAGGTTATATCATCCAGATTCATTATTCAAGGCAGAGAATTTCAAAATTAAAAAGGGGAAATTTTGCAACAAATCAGGGTTTTCACACGTAAGCATTCAGATCGAATCATATACAGAAATCTGAGATGACTTAGGGAATTGAAACCCTATTTATACAACCACATCATCACTGGCAAATGATCAGCAACGAAAATCCAACACAGCCATTTTAAAAAACCAAACAAGTGAAATCAAATTAAAAATACTCACTGGTTTTCGATTGCAACATATAGCCTAAGTCAGATCGACTAAGAGCAACAACAAATACAAGCATCAGAGAAGCAATTTCATCAATACCAGAAGCCATTGATTCGATTTGGGAAAATTAGAAAACCCTAATTCATTATTTCAGAGCCGCCATTGTTTAAGAAAGAAAGAGATCGGGTGAACCCAAAACAAATGGGCCGACTAAGTTGAAAGGGCTATAGACTTTATTATTCAAAGGGGGTTTTCTATTTGAATTTGGTTTTTTTGTTTTGTTTTAAAATTCGTACTGTAATCATTCAAACAGTTACTAGAGTCTGAAAAATTCTAGGAAACCAGTTAGGGTGTTAACTGGCTGTTTATTAGAGTCTGTAAAATCTGGGGTTACAGGGCTATAATCAGGGGAAATCTGATCTAGGGGATTAGATCAGTCTAGGGTTTTGAGCGTAGGGTTAAGACAGGAGCAGGCGCTGCGGGTTTACATGGGATTGTAAACAGGATCTATTTATAACACCTAGTAGAAACCTTAGGAATGCAGCAGTAGGCAGGATTTGACGAAGTTAGGTATCTTAGTGTGTTATTTCCTTTTTGCACTTATTTCTGTTGCATTCTATGATCTGATTATTATTTTAATATCCCGTCTGTTTTAACTCAGTGAAAAATTGTATTAACCCTATTCACCCCCCTCTAGGGTTAATCTAAATCCAACAACACCATCTTTACCTTCGCAACAGTATGCTATGTCTCCCTCGCCCTTTCGCCATCCTCTCTCGACAACTGCCTTCTCTTCTGCTGCACCAAGCATTCTCTCTCGATCAGGTGTTATAGCATAAAATCGATTATGTCCACTAGCTCCACCTCCCATAAGTCGACCTCACATTCCAGCAGCCTATTCCACAATGAGCCAATGTACGGGGGTAATCTTCAACCCATGAGATTTCATGGTACTTAAGCGCCTTAAAGTACATTCCCCAGACATACGGCTCTAGATCCAACTCTTCATCAGCCTCAGTGATGCTGAAAAAGTCGCAAGAGATCAATGTCTCAACCTATTAAGGAGATAGAGAGGGGTGAGATGGGAGAAAAGTAAAAAAAGAGAGAATTAAGAGTTCATTTTCTTCTTTTCTCTGCTAAAAACTTATTACAATATTTATTTATAGGAAAGTACATATTGATTCATCCTTCCTAGTAATAAATACCGAATTCAAGTAGACATGATATTTAATTCAGCACTTAAATTGAGATGACGTTCCACTGTTAATTAATTGTTTTTAGGTGTAGCTGCATGTCCTACATCACTCAGCATCCTCAATCGCGTTCTAGATCTCCTTTACCTCCTTCTAGTGTTCTGCCCTTATCCCATCCATCTGGGTCAGCACCTCTTTAGTGGTAGTCTCGGCCTTTTCCTTATCTTTCTTGGCCTCATCCAGGAGTCTCTTCAGCTCAGCGTTTTCATTCATGATCTTTTGGGCCTCTTCATTCTCGGCTTTCAACCTCTCGTTGTCCTTCACTATGGCCTCGTTGTCTGTTTGGAGTTGGTACACTTTTTCAATCTCTTTAACCAAACGATTAATATCCTCTACCAGCTCCGACTTATCCTTCTTAAGATTTGCGTTGTCAGTCTTCACTGAGGCCACGGTATTCTTGAAAGTTGTATCAATATGCTTTGCCTATCTCTATAACCTCTCGTACTTTTCCATCAATTCACTTATTTCGATCACAGAGAGTTAACATATAAACGAGTTGCTCATAGCACAGGAATAGGTATAACTTAAAGGCTTGTCTTACTTAATGCCTCGTCCCGCTCCCGGACACTCAACGGTTCATATTTTACCGTTTTCTTCAAATTTGCAATCTCCGCGTTCTTGTTATGGGTCATCTCCGAGAGACGACCTTCATATTTTTTGAATTCCTTGCACTGATGATAGGCAGCGTGCACTTTCCTCCATATTATGTCGTTATCCTTGCGAGGGATTGGGCTGATGTCTGGAATCCATTTCAGCTTAAAATAATGCTTTGGAAATATCTCCTTTAAGATCGCCTTTCTCTCCTCGGAAGTACGCTTTGAAGCCTTCGACCATTCCGCTAACGTGTGTGCCTTCGATTGCCTGCGGTCTATCGGTAGTGCAACTTGATTAGTGGACTTGTGAGCAGGCACCGCTGGTGAAGCGTTAGGAGGAAGTGTCGAAGTTTGTTGTATGGTACCCGCGGTCTCAAGTCTTGAGTTGGTCACTGAAGTTCAAGCAAAATATGGTAGGGACTCTGAGTGTCTTGGTTGTCAATGATCACTTCCCCGACCACGGGAACAATAAGATTGTGAAAAATCAATCGTTTTCTAAAAGCATTTATTACCGAGCTCTTTTATGACTGTTGACCTCTAGACCCTTAACCTCGATGTTCGCCACTGCTGTTATCTAGAACCATGTCTCCTACACAGGACAGATTCACGATTACACTCAAGCACCCTGTACACACAAACAAACATTGTGATTATGCAATGTCCTAAGTGCTCTCTCCACAGACCAGATTGATGCTCGCTTGGAGGGGCTATCTCCCCAACAGTCAAAGTTAAACTTCCAGAGCTTGTGTCGCTGGACCAAGACAACGGGACATTAAGCGGGACCTTATCCAAGTCCTTAAATTAATCCTCTCTCTCCGGCGATATGGTGGTCTCAAAGGTGGTAACTGGGGAAACTGACCTGGTCGACACTCCTATCCCCGTCTCAATAGTTATAGACGGGACATGGGTGAGCAGTAGACCCTCTTCTCCAATGACTGTCACCACATCACCGGCGTCGCCCGCACTGGTCCGTTCCTGAGTCTTCGCGGCTTAGGCACAACAATGGGTACTTTCCTTTTATGCCCCGGAGAACTTCCTTCTCCCTCAGATTCCGCTTTCCCTTTTTTTGCAGCAGCTAACCAGAATATTGTATGTTTTGCGGGAAGTAATCCCGTCCGGCGAAGAGCTTCCTCATCCAAGATATTCTTTATAGACCGAGCTGCGATGAGAATGGATTTCAATAGTTCAATACGCCCCTGGTACGCTGTACCTTTCGGTTGCAGAGGAATCCCTGTTAAAGAAATTCAAAGTTAACTTGGAGCCTAGGACTCAACTAACTTCAAACTCAAAGCAATCAAAGATACTTACTTCCTTTCAGCCAACTTCTCGCAAATCGGAGGGGACAGCGGAGGAAGAACCATTCATTCTTAAGCATTCCGAGTCTGCTCCGCCACCCTCCGATGAATCAAGCGCTGTATATTGCCCCAAGTAATAAAGGGAGGGCACACTGCTAACTCTCCTCTTAATCTGAAGCAATGTCTGGATGTCCTCTTCGATAGGCTTTAAGTGTAGGTACCTCTGAACAAACGACAGGTACCAAGGATGAAGGCATACCCATTCGGATGAAGCTATGTTGGCACTAGGAAAAAGTAACGTAGCATATTCCGGACGAAGTTGCAAGATGGGGGCATGCACCCAAAAATGTATATGTTCCTATTCCAAGCAGTGTACCCTTCTAGAGGAGCGTGCGTACTGTCCTCCCTTCGGGGAGTGCGAACGTCAGTCCAAGATATGTTGAACCTTGTACAAATGCGCCTCAATGCACCCTCATCCGAACTCGATGGCACCGAATTCAGTGGGTTGTCTGTGACGGCCCGCCCCGCACCAACCGACACTTACTCCAAAAATGCGCTGTACACATGTCCGGTTAGCATGGGATGGTCGTCAGAAGGAAAGGAAAGAAGGAAATGAACTAACAAGGAACCTATAAAATGTCTCACAGCGCATGGAACAAAATATAATAACAACATACTTGACATAAAACAGGTAAGACGGTGCATAAGCTGGAAACAAACTAACATAGCAGCGGAAAATCCAAGTACAGCTTATGATCCAAAGCCAACATCATTACAACTTTTAAAACTGTCTCAAAAAGCAAAATCAAGATAAGGGAGGTACACTACTAATGCCCAAGTAGCGACCACCAACGACACAGGGAGAATGTCTATATATATATCAAATGTGGAAGCCTCCTGCTCGCCTCCGGATCAGCTACTCGCACATCACCAGCTAACCTGTCTCTAGTCTGCTCGTGTGAGCACCCAGAGTAATAAGAAGAGACATAAAACTCTGGGTCAAACAAAAGTCTGGTGTTCGCTAACGATTTTTCTATTGAATTAGAAAATCGTCACGAATATTAAAATAACCGCAAGTGCACGGCGTACTATTGTAGTACGTAGTGAGTGCGAGTCGATCCACAGGGAAAGAAGTGATTTCAATTTTATTCACTCAAATTAAACCAAACTTTGAATTGTTCTAATAAAAACTATGAAACTAGAAACTAATTTGAGAGCTAAATATGAAATTAGAGAGTAATTTAGAGGTAAATCCACTCTCACATTTATGTAAGTTGTCAAAATACAATGTATGATCTCAACAAGTGATATAAATGCAATATTTACACCACTTATGATTCTCATGAAAACGAAACTAAAGCAAAACTATTCTAAGTATGGTCTATGAACTATTGGCTAGAACTATAGACCATCAAATTTTGTTCATACTTTCATTTCAAAATCAATAATCACTTAGCAAATATTGATGTAACTTGTGTTTATATTGAATAAGCATAGATCATTTGCAAATGCAACATGACCTATCAAACCCATATGTATAAACTCACACCAATATTCACTAACATGAAGCACATATTAAAGATCACAAATCATACACATGTTGAACTTACACAAAGTTAGAGAGCATCATTACCCCTAAATCAAGGGATTAGCCACTCATATGTGTTGTAATATCAACACATGTAAGTTTAAACATTAGTAAATTAAGCAAAATGAAAGAAAAACTAAGTAAAACAAGAAGAGAACTAAACTAAGAACATAAAGTAAATCTAAGCTATGAGCATGAAAGTAAATCTAAGCTATGAACATGAATGTAAAGAGCATAGAAATTAAATTACATTAAAGCAAAGAAGTTACATAAAGAAAATGGCTAAGTAGCCATTAAAATAAAAGAGAGATATGAACTAAACTAAACTACTAAAGGATAAAAGAGAGGATCCAAGAAAAAGATGGATAAATGAACATGAAGGGGGTATATATACAAGATCACAAACCCTAAAACCCTAATCACTCATAATGGGAAATCCCCAAAATGGCCCTTCATGAAGCTTCTAATCCTCTCTTAGCCACTAATGAGTCATGTAGGATGCATGAGGCCTTTTGTCTCATTCAATTAGTCCTTAACAAGAAGCTTTAAGAGAAAAAGGTTAATTTGAGAGGTGGGGTCCTCCATGATCATATATGAGAATTATTTCCTCTTCATTCCTTTGTATGCATGCATTTATGCTCCAAATCTTCATGTGTATGCATTATTTGTGCACCAAAATTCCCATTAGAGACAAAAACAAAGAACAAGTAAATGCAATCACAAAATAAAACATGCATAAGTGATCAATTTTTCCCAAAATGAGTGATGATTTTGAAAATATTTAAAATATGGTTTGATTGTATAAAACACCCAAAAATGTTCATTTATTTATTTAACAAGAGTAAATATGTGAATATAAATGTGCAATTTTACGTGCACATCAAATACCCCCACACTTATCTTTTTATTCGTCCTCGAATAAAGTAAAAAAACTAAGATAAATCCATTTTCGTAGGGAGCACGATTGCATTGAGCGTATGCAACAAGCCGTTAAACCTCTGGGTGTCCCCAGTAGGACGAGTGTTGTCTCGTGAGGGTTTTCAGCGGATACTACCCACAAAATCCAAATGTTAAATGCAAAAAAATATTTACAAAATGCAAGATTAGAAAATATGTACAAGATGAATACAAGATTATTTACAAATGGGTAATTTACTTTTAAATTTACACGAAGGAGTTAACACAAGTTTGGGTCGTCACTATGAAATTTAAGTCCGTTACTAATCAAAACTACAAACAAATGTCAGTTATCGCTACCAGCTCCTCTAGCTTGGCCAGTTGTTTTGGTAGAAACATAGTGCAAATATGAAATGGATTCTGTAATCGATATCAACAATCGTACATTGGCATCTTTATTTATTTTTGGTTAGCAAGTTAGGTCAAATAAGTGAAGAGTGTGCTTGGATTTCAAGTTCTAACTCTCTCTTTATTACAAAATATTTACATTATTATTATTTACAAATACCTAGGTATACCACCCCTACACTGCACTACGACTTACGTGAGGGTCAGTAATCCTAAGGTGTCCAACTCATAAAATGAGACCAAGATATACCGACGCTGACTTTGTCAACAAGGTGCCGGATAGAGCTTGGCGGGTTTGCACACCAACGCCAGATGTACCAGCAATGTTGGATACCCTTGGATTATTAAATATATTCTCTTTTTTCTTCTTTTTTTTTACGAGAGAGAGTTTAGCGAGAATATCTTAGCACAACTTCACTTAGACGATCTAAAATGTTAACATAAGTAATCTAAATCAACCGTTCATTCAATCGGATTACAATTTAGAAAACACTTCATACTCATCACCCATGAATTTCACTATATACCGGTTACACTAAATTTGCTCATAATTCAAACTTTTCTTTCGTTATCCGTTAAGAGAAGTAAAATTCCAAATATTTTAATCGTACGACCAAAACCGTATATCCACTTTATCGTGCCTATTTAAAAGTAAATTAAAATGCAATTTTTTTTTTGAAATTTTGTTTTGGGATGAAAAAGGAAAAGAAAGTTGAAATCTATGCAAAAACAAATAAATATAAAACTCCCCCCACACTTGATTTTGACTGTGTCCCCACAGTCAACCCAAGTGGCAAGAGAAAAGAAAAAGAAAATTTTGAAAATATGCCCTATATTTACAAAAAATAAAAAAATGATAATTAAAGTATATCAGAAAATATATTGACAAGAAGTAAATGAAACGGTCTTCTAAAGACCGATTCATTTGTCTCTTCAATTGTGAGAGACACAGCTTAAGGTCGAAACACCAAATCGTAAAAGCTTTTGAAGTTAGGCGTAGATTCGGAAAAACAAATGTTGTTTTATTAAAAATCGAATGAGTTGATTTATTTTCGATGATTCTTGGGGTAGATTGAATAAATGGTTGCAATTCATTTTTAATTTCACCAATTTGAACTTCAAATTTATCATTGAAAATTTGTTCAAAAATAACGATTTCAAAATCCAATTGGTGATTCAAATCTACTCTTTCATAATTCAACTCTTCTTCGAAAAGTCCAAATTTTTTGTGTTCATTAAATTCATCTTCCTTTGAATCATTAACAACTTCATTAATTATATCATTTTCAAAGTCTAAAATTGTTATTTTCAAATTTTCAGAAAAAGGAAGATCGAATTTTAAATTTCGTTCCACCTTCTCATAATTGAAATCCAACTCAATTATCGTGTTATTAACAAGTTCGTTAAGATTGTCATTTTCCATTTCAAAAGTTGTTATTTCAAAATCATCAATTGTAGGCAAAGGTGGATTATCATTCAAATCGCCACACGTTGAAACTTGATTTTGTTGGTCATGTTGTTTCAAGTATGTTTCAAATACCAAATCCGTGTGATTATCAAAAATTTCGTTCATTTGCTCAACAAAATCAAAGTTATAATTATTAACTTGAGTAGCTTGAAATTGTTGAGAGCAAAAATCGTTAATTGCACCATCATTGAAATTATTTCCATTTCCAAAATCATTTGTAAAGTGTTTCACATTTCCATTTTGAATTTGAAATTCATTTTGAAGTTCGAAATTGTATTGGCAAGGGTTATGATCAAAATCATTTGAATTTAAATTTGGAATTAAATTTTGAATATTTTGAAAACTTTGACTTGAATTGTTGCACAAATATGAATTACACCATTCATTTATTCTTTGATTTTGTTGTGTGCTCATTTCAAGTAAAGATTCAATTTGTGTTTCAAGAGTTGAAGGTTGATCATTATATGGTGGAAAATCAGAGTTATTTTGAATATTTTGAAAAGTTGATGGTGTAAAATCCAAAGTGTTTGGACAATAGTTGTTATTAAAATATCCATATGAATTTGGTGTAAAATTATAAGGATTATATTGATTTCCACAACTATCGTAATATCCGTGAAAATAAGGAAATTGAGACATTTTGAAAAGAAATGTTTTTTTTTTAGTTTTTTTTTTTTGTTTAAGTGAAAAGGAAATATTCACAAAAGATTCTTTTTTTTTATGTATGCATGAACCTAATGCAACTATATGAATGCAAACTAAATATTTACAAATTTTCTAAAATTATATAATGATGGTTAGATTAATTTCAACAAAAGATTTCTCAGCCAGTTAACGGACAGGAGTTATCGGTGCACCAGGAATCACCCTAGCAATGCAGCCGAAGGTTTAAGTACCTTCAGAGAAACAACCGATATAATATTTACGAATCACCGTAATATTTATAAACGGTTATTACTCTGCCGTAGTCTAGACACCGAGAAAAAATTCGTTGGAAATAAACCAATTTGTCATTATATAATAATGTCCTTAAAAATAAAAATAAAATGAGATGAATGCCAAACAGAAATCAAACGTGAATTACCAATGCAACTATGAATGAATTTTTTGTTTTGTTTTTGTTTTTGTTATGAATGCAAATGCAAGCAAACAACAATGCAAGAAAAATAAAAAACACGGGAGAAGAAAACAATACCAGAGCGTCTGAATTTATCAGCATTTTTTTTAGCGGCAAATTTTTTAGCAAGCAAGCAAAGTGGCGCAATTTCGAGCAATTCATTTCTCCAGCTTGGGCCCCCTGAAAAAAAAGTAGAACGAACTTCCAGTACCCACAACAAATAAAAGCCTAAAACAACAAATTTTCCTTTGTTTTTTTTCTTTTTAGTAAGGCACAAACAAAAGAAGACCAAAGCAAATCTAACTTTTTTTTTCTTGGAAGAGAAGGGCTTTTTTTTCAAACTAAAATTTAAACTAAAAAAATGGCCTTAAAAGGAGAAAAAGAAAATTAAGCTAAAAGAAATGAATCACTAACTCGGGCCACCATCCCAAACAAAACGATTCTCCAGAAACAACCACAACTCCCTTTTTTTTTCTTTTTCAAACTCAACCCGATAACCACTTTGCCCACAAACATTCACTTTAAAAATTTCCTGAAAGAACGGCACAAAAAATAAAACTCGGAGATTCTAAACTTAAATCAGAAAATCCAGAATGAAATTCTAAAGTTCAAAGGGTGAATTGGTTTTGGATTTTGGGGATTTTGCAATTGGTTCGGTAAAGGGCATGAATGTGGGTTTGGGGATTTGTGGTCTTCAATTTGGGTATGCGGGATTCTCAGCAGGGTTTTGTGATTTGCGGTTGTAGGCACTTCAATTTTATTTGTGATTTCGCCTAGGAGTAGAAGTTGGAAGGTTGAGTTTCTGGCGTTCAAGCTTTGAACATTGGTGACAGGGTTGCGTGACTGTGGAGGTTGCGTGATTAACAGTTTGAAGGAGCAGTTAGGAGGTCTCGGGTTATGTTGGCTTGCGATGGTTTAAGTGAGGAGTTAGTATGAACTGTAAAGGAAATTGGTGGAGGGAATTGGTTAATGGATTTGAAGTGTGGAACTGCTTTGTGATGGTAAATGTGAAGTATGGAGTTGTTAGGGTATTGGGAGGCTGTTGTTCTTTCGGCAGTAGAGTTCTTGGGTGAATGGTTGTAGAATGCAGCTATGAATGGAGATGCAGGTAGTATTGTTGAATGGTGGTATTGTCGGGACAGTTGATGTTCAAGGGGAGTGTGGTGGTTACATGGCAGATTGGTGAGTTGATGCTTCAGTGAAGATGAGTTGGTGAAGGAGCAAGATACTAAGGTGAATGTGTAGGGTGAAGAGGCAGAAGCTTTGTTTGGTCAGTTTGGTTAGAGGAGGTGATTGTTGGCCGAGAACAGATTTGCCTAAGTGGATTTTAACTGTGAAGATGACGCACTGTGTTGAAGAGGTAGTTCAATCAGGTTGAACAGAAGTTCGTGAACTGCTTTGTAAAACGGTGAAGTATGTTCTAATTCATAAGCAGTTGTCGGAATTGAGTGTTTGACAGGGAGCTGGTTATAGAAGAGGGTGGGGAGAGTGAGTGTTTCTGTGTTGACAGTTTTGGACTGAGGGGAGTGATGATCAGACAGTGGAGGGTGAAAGCCAGATGTAGGAGTGTGACTATTGGTGTGGCTTGGTTGTCGAAGCAGTGGCAAAAATATATGGCAGAGGTGGTAGTTTTATGGAACTAGTTGGATGTGAAGGTGGATTTGCAGTGACGTTTGATGGTGTATAGTTTGAATGAGTTGCAGTCGTGGTTGTGCTGAGTGAAGGGAAGTGGAGATGACCAATGATTCGAGTAGTTGTATGTCAGGTCGAGGCTTTGGTTGAGGAGATGTTTGGTAGCCTGGTAGGAGTGTTTGTAGTTTGAAGTCTGTCGGACTGGTCGGAGTTGCTCTGGTAAGTGCATGACTTGAAGAAGTAGGTGAATTGAGGGAAGGTATTTTGACAGAATGGTATATATGAGAATGAAAACAAAAATGAATGTAAAATGGAAGACAGAAGTTGTAATGAAAACTGAAAATTTAATTCAATGAAATGGAAAAAGATTGGCAATGGATATTGTTTTGTGAAACTTGAAATGCTTGGTTTGAAATTGAACATAGTGCACCATGAAATGCAAGTGCACAGGAGTAAAAGAAAAACTGAGAACAATAAACAAAAACTAAACAGAGAACTGAGTATAGAAACACTGAACTGAGAAGGAGAAAGAAAACTATCAAAGAAACCCAGAACTAATATGCACAAGAAACCTTCAACTAGACACTTTGTCTTGCATAGGAATACAAAAAACAAAAGATACAATACAAATGTAAAAACAGAAATGCACAAGAACTCAACACTACTAAGAACAAGTGCAACAGAGCTAAACACGAATGCAAATGCAAACTGTAATGATATTTCTTTTTTTTCTAAGATGAAATAAAACAAAACAAAGCAAGCACACAAACAACACAAAATCTACACAAGAACAAAAGTTTTTTTTTTTTTTAAGTATAAAACTTACACTCCTAAGATAGAACACTAAAATCACAAACAATTAGAACAAAACAAAAAACAAGAACTATCACACAAATGCACTTTTTTTTTTTGAAAAAGAGAACTAACCCAAAAACTTAGTGAACTAACACACAAACTAACAAAGAAAAATGAACAATATAAGACAGAACAAACACCATTTTTTTCTGTAAGATGAAGATGAAGTAGAACAAAACCAACACACAAATTCAACACAAGAATAAAAGTGAAACAACACACAAAAACAAGTAAACAAACACAAAATCTATGAACAATCTCACCTTTTTTTTTTTTTAGAATGAAAGTAAAGCTAAATAAACAAATAAAAACACGCAACAAGGTTTTTTTTTTAAAGAGAACACAATGAGAACGAAGAACACAAACAACAAACACACAAATGCAAGTGAACAAAAAGAAACTAACAAACTATACAACGAAACAACACAATTTTTTTTTAATAACAAATAAAACAACAAGATGAAAATTAATCCGAAGAATATAACTAAAATCAAATTTCTCTCCCCTGCAACGACGCCAAAAACTTGTTCGCTAACGATTTTTCTATTGAATTAGAAAATCGTCACGAATATTAAAATAACCGCAAGTGCACGGCGTACTATTGTAGTACGTAGTGAGTGCGAGTCGATCCACAGGGAAAGAAGTGATTTCAATTTTATTCACTCAAATTAAACCAAACTTTGAATTGTTCTAATAAAAACTATGAAACTAGAAACTAAGTTGAGAGCTAAATATGAAATTAGAGAGTAATTTAGAGGTAAATCCACTCTCACATTTATGTAAGTTGTCAAACATACAATGTATGATCTCAACAAGTGATATAAATGCAATATTTACACCACTTATGATTCTCATGAAATGAAACTAAAGCAAAACTATTCTAAGTATGGTCTATGAACTATTGGCTAGAACTATAGACCATCAAATTTTGTTCATACTTTCATTTCAAAATCAATAATCACTTAGCAAATATTGATGTAACTTGTGTTTATATTGAATAAGCATAGATCATTTGCAAATGCAACATGACCTATCAAACCCATATGTATAAACTCACACCAATATTCACTAACATGAAGCACATATTAAAGATCACAAATCATACACATGTTGAACTTACACAAAGTTAGAGAGCATCATTACCCCTAAATCAAGGGATTAGCCACTCATATGTGTTGTAATATCAACACATGTAAGTTTCAACATTAGTAAATTAAGCAAAATGAAAGAAAAACTAAGTAAAACAAGAAGAGAACTAAACTAAGAACATAAAGTAAATCTAAGCTATGAGCATGAAAGTAAATCTAAGCTATGAACATGAATGTAAAGAGCATAGAAATTAAATTACATTAAAGCAAAGAAGTTACATAAAGAAAATGGCTAAGTAGCCATTAAAATAAAAGAGAGATATGAACTAAACTAAACTACTAAAGGATAAAAGAGAGGATCCAAGAAAAAGATGGATAAATGAACATGAAGGGGGTATATATACAAGATCACAAACCCTAAAACCCTAATCACTCATAATGGGAAATCCCCAAAATGGCCCTTCATGAAGCTTCTAATCCTCTCTTAGCCACTAATGAGTCATGTAGGATGCATGAGGCCTTTTGTCTCATTCAATTAGTCCTTAATAAGAAGCTTTAAGAGAAAAAGGTTAATTTGAGAGGTGGGGTCCTCCATGATCATATATGAGAATTATTTCCTCTTCATTCCTTTGTATGCATGCATTTGTGCTCCAAATCTTCATGTGTATGCATTATTTGTGCACCAAAATTCCTATTAGAGACAATAACAAAGAACAAGTAAATGCAATCACAAAATAAAACATGCATAAGTGATCAATTTTTCCCAAAATGAGTGATGATTTTGAAAATATTTAAAATATGGTTTGATCGTATAAAACACCAAAAATGTTCATTTATTTATTTAACAAGAATAAATGTGTGAATACAAATGTGCAATTTTACGTGCACATCATCTGGTATGAGCGATAAGCATCTAAATAGAACAATAACAGGTATACTAAACCATACCTGAACCTGGACCTGCAACCAAAGAGTTAGCACTACATACTGTACAACACTCTAAGGTGCCATTTCAAATGGTGTAAAGATAACGAGGGTGGGGGTGTGCATGTCATAGTGATGGCAAACAATCAAGCATAACAACCATCCTCACATCTCTCACTCAATGCGTAAAGCATACGATATCCACCACTTCGATCACCCAATATACTTTGCTATGATCACTTTGCCCCATGAAGCCACAATGACTTCACTGCACTGATCCATAGCCGCTAATCCTTCGCTATGTCCACTCTACCCCCATGGAGTCGCAATGACCCCACTGCACTGGTTCATAGCCTTACTAATCCTTTACTATGTCCACTCTGCCCCATGGAGTCACAATGACCCCACTGCACTGGCTCATAGTCTTACTACGATCACTTTACCCCTCGAGTCATAATGACTCTACTGCACTGATACGTAGCCCATCATTCCTTTTCAGTGGTTAATAGAAGTTATGAACGTCAACAACTCCTTAGCACACGTCTCGCAGCAAAGCCCAACCATGAAGTGAACTCATTTGTTCCCAACTGGATCATGAGCTCTAACTTCCATTTGGA
Organism: Allium sativum; assembly: GCA_030737875.1. Lineage (NCBI taxonomy): Eukaryota > Viridiplantae > Streptophyta > Magnoliopsida > Asparagales > Amaryllidaceae > Allium > Allium sativum. The sequence goes on from CM060910.1 coordinate 821,042,387, forward strand.
CTACCTTTGCATCTCGGGTTATTGGTCATCACCGGATCGGTTCGGATCTCCCCCTAATCATCAGTTCAGTTCGGATCGGAATGCTCCTTCTTCACTGGATCGGATCGGCAGACATCACCCTTGGTGGACCGAGTCGGGTTCTTCAAGTCCAATCACCACGCGTCGGTTCAGTTTGGAGGTGGCGATGCGGGTCGGATCGGAGTGCTGCATGCCACGAGAGGTGCAAGTGGATCGGAGCTTCCCCAGTTCATGTTGCCCTCCTCTGATCGGATCGGGGTGTGAAGTGCAAGAGCGGATCGGGTACGAGAGCTATTGTGGGGAAGGGCGTTGTAGTGGTTCGGTTCGGGTCCTCCTAACCGATCCGATCTGGTTCGGGTGTCTTCCTGCATTTTTTTCCAGCAAGCAGTTGACGCCACTTGACGACGTTTTCGACCATTCCAACTATTTTAATCAATCACAAATCATACCATACAGTCATAGCAACATGTATAATCAACCACAAACACCAAAACAACAATATGATAGGTTAAAATGGATCAAACATAGCCAAAACCCCATATTTTCCCTTAAGCATGTTTAGGTGAAACTAATGACATGATTAGCAAAACTTAACCAAATTAACCCAAACTCATATCATAGGTCTATAACATCATTTAAGAATTTATAAATATTTTTCCAGAATTTTATCATGTTTAAATTAGCTAATTAACACTAATTACCCTTAATTAGCCATAATTAGTGAGGAACTATGCAAATCATTCACCTTAGCCACAAATAAGACTTAGATCTGAAATAAATCTCTGATTTGGTGCGAATCCCAATGCTAAACAGCAGCTCTAATGTTGATTTGGTGTTGATCTCTCTTGATTTGATGTTGCTAAGCCCAATCTTCAAGTAGAAAGTGATTTGGAGGTGATTTACAGGTTGGAGACCATTTTTAGGGTTTCTAAGAGGTAAGTGGAGGCTAGAAAACTAAAAATGGAATGAAACCCTAACTCTTTTCAGCCTCCCCATAACCCTAATCCCGAAATGGGTTATGGGCCCATTCACTAATCACCCTATTTGGTCCGGTTAAGCAGTTTTTCACCTTCCAAACCTTATTTCAGCCATATCTCCCAAACGGTAAGTCCGTTTTTCGCATGTGACCACTCTACAGAAAGGTAAACCATCAAACGAATCTAATGGAAGTGGTTTCAGGTCAAAACTCCTTTCCAATCAAAAGTTATGGCTGAAACAAGATCAGCTAGGGGCAAAACGGTCATTTAAAAATCGGCAAAAATCATGAACATGGGAAATGACCCCAATAGTCGTTTCCCAAAGTTACATGATCATACGACTTCGTATGGGAAAGAAATAAATATTCTACGATCCTCCAATGTGTAGAATGCGGGTTGTTACATTCCCCCCCCCCCCCCCCCTTAAGAAATTTCGCCCCCGAAATTACCTAATCCAAACACACAAAGGGTCCCGCATTCCTATTAGCCGTAAAACAACAATCATACACGCAAAACAAGTCTATCCTAGCATGCGGAATAACTAAATTGTAAAGTAAATCTTACCAAGCAAAGAGTTCTGGAGATGTCTTCCTAATGCTCTCCTCTGTCTCCCAAGTACAGTCATTCTCGTTCTCGCCCCACTGAACCTTGACTAGCTTCACCGCCTTCCTTCGAAGTTGCTTCGTATCGTGCTCGACAATACGAATCGGCTTGCGGTTCCCAACCGCCTCGGGTTCCACTTCGAAGTCCTCTAATTGATCAGGTGAAATAGTCATATCTGGGTCGTGCACGAACTTCCTTAGTTGGGAAACATGAAATACGTTGTGAACTCCTGCCATCTTTTCGGGTAAGTCAACTCTATATGCCAAATTCCCAACTAGTTCAAGAACCGGGAATGGGCCAACAAATCTTGGTGCCAATTTGCCTCTTCTGCCAAATCGTATCACGCTCTTCAACGGAGAAATCTTGACAAACACCAAGTCACCAACGGAGAATTTTAAGTCTCTTCTCCTCTTATCAGCTTAACTCTTCTACCTATCTTGGGCAGCCTTCATTCGTTGTTGAATGATCTTAATCTTGTCTGAAGTTTCTCTTACCACATCTGGTCCAAGCATAAACTTCTCACCGATCTCTATCCAACATGATGGTGAGTTGCACGGTCTTCCATACAAAGCTTCATATGGAGCCATACTGATACTGGATTGGTAGCTATTGTTATATGCAAACTCTACTAGATGCAAATGGTCATCCCATGATCCACCAAAATCCAATATACAAGCTCTCAAGAGATCTTCCAATATACGATTCACCCTCTCCGTCTGACCGTCGGTCTGAGGATGATATGCAGTACTGAGATGTAATTCTGACCCTAGAGCCTCTTGTAAGCTCTTCCAAAACCCACTAGTAAACAACGGGTCTCGGTCACTCACAATGCTTTTAGGTACTCCATGAAATCTCACTACCCACTTCATATACAATTCTGCTAACTTAGTTGCCGTTCTGGTCGATTTGACTGGTATAGATCTTGCACTCTTAGTCAATCGATCCACAATTACCCAAATGCTATCATGTCCCGATCTAGTCCTTGGTAAACCATCAATGAAATCCCTCGAGACTTGCTCCCATTTCCATTCGGGAATTTCTAATGGTTGCAACAAACCACTAAGCTTCTTTTGCTCGGCTTTAACTAGCTGGCAATTCATGCATTTGGATATAAACTTCCCAACGTCTCTTTTCATCCCTTCCCAGTAATAAGTATGTCTCATGTCTCGATACATCTTATCACCACCGGGGTGTATAGTCAGTTTTGAGTGATGACATTCTCTAAGCACTTCATCTCTCAAACCATTCACGTTGGGTACAACTAGTCTTCCATTCTTTCTAAGCCATCCATCTCTATCAAGCCCATACAAATTCATCTCCTCACCGTCAATATTCATTTCTAACTTGGAGATTATTTCCAATAGATTAGGATCGTCCCTCTGACTGGAACCAATCCGCTCCATCAAAGTGGGTCTGATCGTCAAACTTGCTAACATCTCTGGATCCAATTCGCACTTTGGTCTGAAATCATACCCTGCAATATACTCCAGTTGCTTCCATTCTAGAAACATAGCCCCTAAACTGGCATGTCTTCTACTCTAGGCATCGGCTACCGCATTGCCCTTCCCAGGTGTATATGCGATATCAAAATCATGCGAAGCCAAAAACTCTAACCATCTCTGCTAGTGGAGATTCAAATCTTTCTGAGAGAAGAAACACTTTAATGATTTATGATCGGTAAACAAATCAAATCTCTCTCCCAAGAGATAATGTCTCCACATCTTCAGCGCAAACACGATCGCTGCTAGTTCCAAATCATGGGTAGGGTACCTTTTCTCATGTGGCTTTAGTTGCTGACTAGCATAAGCTACAACCCTACCTCCTTGCATCAATACAGCACCTAGTCCGGTACCACAAGCATCCGTGTATACCGTCATCTCATCATTCCCTTTAGGACTGACTAGCACTGGCGCACGCGTCAACTTTTCTTTTAGACTCTTGAATGCATTCTCACACACTCCGTCCCAGACGAAGGCCTGATTCTTCTTAGTCAACTGACTCAACGGTGCTGCTATCTTGGAGAAGTCCTAGATAAATTTACGATAATATCCTGCTAACCCCAAGAAGCTTCTTACGTCTGTTGCATTCTTGGGCGTAGACCAATCCTGTACCGTAGCCACCTTCGCAGGATCCACGACAATACCATTCTCTGAAACAACATGGCCCAAGAATCTCACTTCCCTCCTCCAGAAGTGACACTTAGAGAATTTCGCTTTTAATTGGTGTTTCCTCAACACCTCCATCACTATCCTCAAGTGTCCCTTGTGTTCCTCCTCTGTCCTCGAGTAAACAAGGATATCGTCTACGAACACAAGAACAAACTTATTCAACTGATCTCTAGATACCCGATTCATAAGATCCACGAAATATGCTGGTGCATTGGTCAACCCAAATGACATAACCAACCACTCATAGAATCCAGACGGCGTCCTAAACGCCGTTTTCGAAACACTCTCATATGCTACTCGGAGCTGATGAAATCTTGTCGCGAGGTCCAACTGGGAGAACACTCTTGCTCCTTCCAGTTGATCAAATAAATCATTTATCAGCGGTAGAGGATACTTATTCTTCCTCGTCACCTTATTCAACTCGCGATAGTCCACACACAAACGAAGGGAACCATCTGCCTTAGTGGCAAACACAACTGGTGCTCCCCACTCGGAGACACTTCTTCTAATAAACCCCTTCTTCAAAAGATGGTAGACTTGCACCCCGAGCTCTCGCTGCTCCCTTGGTGCCATACGACGAAGTGGCATCACTATAGGTCTGGCATCTTTCACTAAATCAATACGGAACTCAATCTCTCGGTGTGGTGGAAGCCCGGTCACCTCCTCGAAGACGTCCGGATACTGGCCAACCACGGGCACATCTGACAACTCATCATACTAAGGTTAGTCGAACCACCAATCGGGTTCGTCACAACCAACAGTCTATCGACTATATCGGGTTCCAGTCCCAACTTATCCACCAGGTCACTAGATATGAAGGAACGGGAAGCCCCAGTATCAAACAAAACTCGAACTGGTACATCATAAATAGAAAGCATACCTTGAATGACAACATTCTTTCCTTTCTCTGCCGCAGTTGGGGCATTCGACGAAGAAGGAACAACATTAATAGCATATGCTTTCACAATCTGCTTCCCTTTAAGAGGTTGTGGACACTTATCCTTATGATGTCCCACTTGGCCACAGTTGTAGCAGTTCCTATCCGCTGGCTTGGCCCGACATTCTTTAGCATAATGGCCCTTCTTACCACAGCTGAAGCACTCAACATCTTTCTTGCTCTTTTTCTGGCGATCCTTAGATTGGTTCTGTTTCCTCTTGTTCTGAGAGTTATTCTTGTCTCCGCCGCCGCTTGCGGTTTCAGTCCTTCTGCAGATGCAGTCTTAGTCTTTGGCTTAGGGTAAAGACTCTCTTATCTCAAAGCTTTCCCCACAATCGATTCAAAAGTCTCATCGATGTGGTTGATAAGCCATTCCCCCAAGTATCCATCCAAACCAGTAATGAACTTCTCATTCTTCTTCTCAGGAGTATCGATAAGGGATAAACCATACTTCGACAAAGTGTCGAATTCAGCAATATAGTCCGAGACTGCCCTACCATTCTGCTTGAGTTCCAAGAATCTCTGAAACAACACTGACTTCTGGGCAGCTTGAATGAACTTCTCGCTAAAGCGAGCCTTAAACTGATCCCAAGTAACCTGATCCTCTGGAGTAGCTATCCTGATAGCATTCCACCAATTCATCGCTCGCCCTTGCAGCTAACGAGACGCTAGCCTTCTCTTCATCGCATCCTCGATACCCAAGTCGTCGAAGATACGATCACAGCTTTCCAACCAATCCTGAACATCTGTGGCCGACTCCGTTCCGTGGAACGGCTTCCCACCAAGGTTAGTGTAATCCTTGCACAACTTGGCGAAATCGACCCTAGGCGCCTGCACTACCGGACCACCACCATATCCGGGATTGGGAACAGCTCCCTGAACATCCCTCAGCATCTCCCTCATGAAGTTAGTGAACATTGTCCTCATGTCAGGAGCATTTCCATTATTGGTCCCTCTACCAGCACCCCTCGTGTCTCAACTCATCGTTCAATCTGTAAAGAGAAAACGATTAACGACCCCATAGTGGTGCTAGTGCAGTACGACTTCATTCTTATACTATTAATAGTATATATATAGCTTTTGAAAACCAAAGTAATCACAAATACGCGCTCTCATATACATACTATCTCTCCCTAGTGTCTTTCCCTAGGTTAACTACACAACCTAGAGCTCTGATACCAAATGTGACGGCCCGCCCCACACCAACCGACACTTACTCCAAAAGTGCGCTGTACACATGTCCGGTTAGCACGGGACGGTCGTCAGAAGGAAAGGAAAGAAGGAAATGAACTAACAAGGAACCTGTGAAATGTCTCACAGCGCATGGAACAAAATACAATAACAACATACTTGACATAAAACATGTGAGACAGTGCATAAGCTGGAAACAAACTAACATAGCAAGCGAAAAATCCAAGTACAGCTTATGATCCAAAGCCAACATTATTACAACTTTTAAAACTGTCTCAAAAAGCAAAAGCAAGATAAGGGAGGTACACTACTAATGCCCAAGTAGCGACCATCAACGACACAGGGAGAATGTCTATATATATATATATCATATGTGGAAGCCTCCTGCTCGCCTCCGGATCAGCTACTCGCACAACACCAGCTAACCTGTCTCTAGTCTGCTCGTGTGAGCACCCAGAGTAATAAGAAGAGACATAAAACTCTGGGTCAGACAAAAGTCTGGTATGAGCGATAAGCATCTAAACAGAACAATAACAGGTATACTAAACCATACCTGAACCTGGACCTGCAACCAAAGAGTTAGCACTACATACTGTACAATACTCTAAGGTGCCATTTCAAATGGTGTAAAGATAACGGGGGTGGGGGTGTGCATGTCATAGTGATGGCAACAAATCAAGCATAACAACCATCCTCACATCTCTCACTCGGTGCGTAAAGCATACGATATCCACCACTTCGATCACCCAATATACTTTGCTATGATCACTTTGCCCCATGAAGTCACAATGACTTCACTGCACTGATCCATAGCCGCTAATCCTTCGCTATGTCCACTCTGCCCCATGGAGTCACAATGACCCCACTGCACTGGCTCATAGCCTTACTAATCCTTTACTATGTCCACTCTGCCCCATGGAGTCACAATGACCCCACTGCACTAGCTCATAGTCTTACTATGATCACTTTGCCCCTCGAGTCATAATGACTCTACTGCACTGATATGTAGTCCATCATTCCTTTTCAGTGGTGAATCGAAGTTATGAACGTCGACAACTCCTTAGCACACGTCCCGCAGCAAAGCCCAACCATGAAGTGAACTCATTTGTTCCCAACTGGATCATGAGCTCTAACTTCCATTTGGACTACCTTTGCATCTCGGTTATTGGTCATCACCGGATCGGTTCAGATCTCCCCCTAATCATCAGTTCGATTCGGATCGGAATGTTCCTTCTTCACTGGATCGGATCGGCAGACATTACCCCTAGTGGACCGGGTCGGGTTCTTCAAGTCCAATCACCACGCGTCGGTTCAGTTCGGAGGTGGCCATGCGGGTCGGATCGGAGTGCTGCATGCCACGAGAGGTGCAAGTAGATCGGAGCTTCCCCAGTTCATGTTGCCCTCCTCTGATTGGATCGGGGTGTGAAGTGCAAGAGCGGATCGGGTACGAGAGCTATTGTGGGGAAGGGCGTTGTAGTGGTTCGGTTCGGGTCCTCCTAACCGATCCGATCTGGTTCGGGTGTCTTCCTGCATTTTTTTCCAGCAAGCAGTTCACGCCACTCGACGGCGTTTTCGACCATTCCAACTATTCTAATCAATCACAAAGCATACCATACAGTCATAGCAACATGTATAATCAACCACAAACACCAAAACAACAATATGATAGGTTAAATTGGATCAAACATAGCCAAAACCCCAAATTTTCTCTTAAGCGTGTTTAGGATAAACTAATGATATGATTAGCAAAACTTAACCAAATTAACCCAAACTCATATCGGAGGTCTAAAACATCATTTAAGAATTTATAAATATTTTTCCAGAATTTTATCATGTTTAAATTCGCTAATTAACACTAATTACCCTTAATTAGCCATAATTAGTGAGGAACTATGCAAATCACTCACCTTAGCCACAAATAAGACTTAGATCTGAAATAAATCCCTGATTTGGTGTGAATCCCAATGCTAAACAGCAGCTCTAATGTTGATTTGGTGTTGATCTCTCTTAATTTGATGTTGCTAAGCCCAATCTTCAAGTAGAAAGTGATTTGGAGGTGATTTAGAGGTTGGAGGCCATTTTTAGGGTTTCTAAGAGGTAAGCGGAGGCTAGAAAACTGTAAATGGAATGAAACCCTAACTCTTTTCAGCCTCCCCATAACCCTAATCCCGAAATGGGTTATGGGCCCATTCACTAATCACCCTATTTGGCCCGGTTAAGCAGTTTTTCACCTTCCAAACCTTATTTCAGCCATATCTCCCAAACGGTAAGTCCGTTTTTTGCGTGTGACCACTCTACGGAAAGGTAAACCATCAAACGAATCTAATGAAAGTAGTTTCAGGTCAAAATTCCTTTCCAACCAAAAGTTATGGCCGAAACAATATCAACTAGGGGCAAAACGGTCATTTAAAAATCGGCAAAAATCATGAACATGGGAAATGACCCCAATAGTCGTTTCCCAAAGTTACATGATCATACGACTTCGTATGGGAAAGAAATAAATATTCTACGATCCTCTAATGCGTAGAATACGGGTTGTTACATTGTCAACTATGATGGCATCCGCCATTGTCTCCAGAGCCTTGGGGCATCACTACCCTCGATATTAACGTGTTCTTCTTCCTTAGCTTTCTCGTCATCTGCGGTAGCCCCTTCCGGCACCGACGGTTCAGTCGGATGCTCGGCCGCCGATTGTAAATCTCTTGGTTGCGAACCATGGTCGGGCGCTTTCAACGAACCTATAGTTTGAGAAGGGTTGGACTCTGAAAAGTCTCCAGCTTGTTGTCCCCCGAACTAGGACTGCTACTTGCTCCGGATTGGGTTGACAAGTGTTGTGAAGTTTCATCGTCCAAAGTTTGTTGTTTCTTAGACCTTGTCTCCATTGCTAGCTATACTTTTAATATAGTTGCATTAGACATCACATTGAAAACCTGTACCCCTCGAGTCAGTGTAAACTAACATGTATGCGTAGTGAAGTGCGATGATAATATGATTATAATAAATGAATTCGGGACACGATGACGATCCCTAATTCGTAATACTGTAACCATCATCGTCGCCGACCGATAGTGTTGGAATCACATCAAGTTGCAACCGCATCGTGATTAGAACTGGGAAATGGTTCTAAAAGTTTGATAGTCCAACTGTTGTCCATAGCCCGAGTTATGTACTCTAAACCCTATGTGCAAAACCTAAGGCCCGTTGAATCACGAAACGTCTTGAAAACAATGTGAGTTCAATAGCTGAAGGGCAAGGATTCGAGCTTTTCAGTGCAAACAATCGGTGTTACTAAAGCGGAAGGGCTCGAAAATCCCAAAGTCCATCGGATACGAAAATCGCATTCCCTTGACCTTTAGCTTTCGCATCCCTCCCTGAGTTCAAAAACTCACATCCTAGTTTTCCACAAAAGTCTTGCATCGCATCCATACCATCCGCAAGCTCCCGCATCCTCCAAGTGCAAGAACTCGCATCCATCGATGCAAGACTTTGCATCCACCAGATGCGAGAAAATCGCATCCACGGGATGCGATGTCTTACATCCACGGGATGCGATGTCTCGCATCCATGGGATGCGAAGCCTCACATCTGAAGGATGCAACATTTCGCATCCGAATAGACACGAGATACCGCTATATGGGGAAGAGATGCTCCTTCTTCTCCCTCTTCTCCTCTCCTCCTATCTTCTTTCCCTTCTCCTTTGTGTATCACCACTTCCATTAGCACGAAATCGAGCCCCTCTAGGCTTCAAATCTCAAGCTCAACGAACTCGAATCCAAAGCCTTTGGGGATTGATTTTGAATCCGCATCATAATCCAATCGAAATCCACCTGCTAGTTCAATTCGAATTCGAGTTTTTGGGATAAAGTTATTGGGGTTTAGATGCGAGAACTATCGGCAACGAAAAAATGAGAGAAAGGAGCGGTTTATATATGGGAAGTGGGGAAGTCGGCCTTGGCCCGTTAGTACATTTAGCATCCCTTCAGGGACGTAAAATTTTGCATCCTCCTATGGGATGCGAAATTCCCCTTCATATATATATATATATATATATGTATGTATGTGTGTGTGTGTGTGTTCTGTGTACTCCTTATGTATGCCCATCGATATGTTCACGTATACGTATACATACATTTGCACACACGTATATATATACACACACACGTTTATGAAAATAATTGGTGACCGAGAATGAAATTTCCAAACTTCAAGAAATTTTCAACTCACGATCCCAATTACGACCACATGCATGTACTTTCGACGTTACGACAATCGACATGACCTGATTAGCTAACTGATGTTACACACTTGAGTCGACTTGAGAACATACGACAAGCGATAGAATCCACAATTCGACGTCGTTCCTCGAAATCCCACCCGCATAGTCATAAACCAACAATACACTCACTACTCAAGCTTTGTTTTCAAACTCCGATAGCACCATGCGAAATCACATGAAAACGTGTTAGCGTACACGCGACACTATGTTGACAACGGCTCGTTTACGTTACGATGTTAATTGGATTCGATGACTAATGTTTAATTTACCGAGTAAACAAGAATGAATTAGAAAATCAACGAAACTATCTGTGGGTCGAGTTTTACGACAAGCTAAACAGAAAGATCGCGGCCAAGTATTAAACAACTTGGAGATCTTTCCAGTTTCCAGAGGCGATTTTCTCAACTCAAAACACATCATGTCGAGATAAGACATGCATTGAGGGGAAAATGTTAACCTACCTTTTGGTCCGATTCCCAAAACTACACCAGGTCCACTCGACTCGACCCGTCGCACGGCACCAAAGCTCGAAGTGTCGCCAAAATATTGAAGATTCAAGCTCAGAAGGAATCGAGCGGGCTATAGCCTCGCAACTCCTCAAAAAAATAACATATCGCATCACCCTACATCACCTTGCTTCACTTTATCAATCTCGCATCCCATCCAACTCGTATCCACTGCATCGCATCGCACCATACCTCGCCTCGCATCCACTTCACACCACTCCATTAGCAAGCCATCACATCCTCCATGTATCGCATCCTACAGATGCAATGTTATCGCATCCCTTGGGATACGATGCCAGCACCACCCTCGGATGTGATGCCATCGCTTCCCTCGGATGCAACGCAGCCACATCCATCGAATGCGACGCATCTCCCCTCATCACTCCCCGAATAAAGTTAAATGCACCCCGCCCGAGGGATGCGATTTTCTGCTTTATATTAGAGAGAGATGCAGTTTTGTGGTTTAGGTGCTCCTAGGATGCAATTTTCTGTTGTGTGGTCCCCAAATCTCACCTACTCCCACATAGCCCACTACCTATAAATACCCCCTTGCCCATTCTTCACAAGGTTTGGATTTTGTTGATTTGACAGCTCTACAAGCTCCAAGGACTCCGTAAATACGCGAAACGTTATTCTCTGGTAATAGAGAATCTTTGGGTGTTACGACATTTTCTGCCCTCAACATTGGGTTAAATCTCATACTAAAAAGAATGGTGAACCAGTAAATACGGATATGGCAAATGTTATTGTAAGTATTTTGATTTTTGTCACTAATTGTACATTGTGATATTTTTACCATCGTGTATAACATATATGTATGTTAATTTATATAGGAAGAGATTAGAAATGGATAATGCCACACAATCCGACTCGATAAAGAAAGTCCAAGAAGACGAAATTGCACAAATATTGGGATAAGATAAATTAGGACAGTTAAGAGCACTAGGAAGGGGATACACCAAAAGCAACTGTAACGAACAAGAACCTTCGACCCTGAAAATTAACATAAAACGCCATGTCGACTATTCGAGTATCGGAAATACTAGGTCATTAATAGAAAGAAGTTAGAGGGTGAGAAATAGAAAGAAAAAAAGTTAGAATAGAAGAAGAAGAATCATACCAAAACAGGATCAGAATAACTACGAATCTTACAACAGAACGAATAAAATATATTATATAACAAAACTTTGAAATAAAAAACTGCATTTGTACCTACATACGTCATCAAAGTGCATCATATATCATAGCGGAAATAAATGATAGCTATAAAATATTTAAGCCTCTTGCTCCAAGCTCTTCCAAGTATATCTGTAAAATCCCGACTACTTGACTGCCCGTACAAATTTGAACACCCAAGAGTTTAGGGTAAAACAAAACAAAATAAACTCTGGGTCAGTCATAGGACTGGTGTGAGTAAACTACAATCATTTGGTTTAACTTTTTAAAAATCATTTAAAAGAGATGATAATCGTAAGACTGATCCACACATAAACACGGATGGTTTTACATTACGATAACCCAAAACATTTGTTAAAACAATATTATTCTAATATTATAATAGTGTCTAATACAAGTAAATATCAATCTAGCAAAATGCTTTCATCTCACGTTCTACATATATAATATACAATCAAAACTGCAGGCTCTTATTGGGTAATGGATTTCAAATTATGACAAAGTATGGAACCACCTTCCGATCAGTGTACTCTAGAGGAGATACACTGGAGTTCAACAAGAACATCTTGTAACTCAGCCACACACGATCGACCATTCATTTCGCTTGAATGTTCTGAATATATTGTCACTTACGGTTGGTATACCAACATAATCATTCCCGGGAGATACAGAATTTAAAGAAGTAACAAATATGAATATTCTTTAGATGATTACAATATCCCTAATTGGGTGCGACCAACTTAGCCATGCTGCCTGCCCGATTTCTGTCATTTCTCGGTTGATGAGGCTTGAGATCATAACGTATTCTTTTAACAGATCATACCTTTATTTACTTTGAATGCCACATCGTCATACCCGCTAAATAACAAATTGATTTCCCTAAAATACCTAGGTATAAAGCTAAGAGAAATGAATTCCTCCACCACCAAACATGAATATAGTTGAAGAGATCAACTTATGCGATCTATTAGATATATCCTGTCATACATAAATCCATACAACTTGTCCTGGGACTGGACAAACCGTAGGCACTATTATGTAAATCCTTCTTAGGCAATTTCTACCTAGGATCGCCAAAACATCCCTTGCATAAACTCCGTCTTCAATTATCTTCATCATATTTGATTCGTAATGCCAATGCCCATACAAAGTGGTTTTCAGACAATAAATATGATCCCGGTCTATCCTTATTGACAACGGAAAAAAGGTCAAAAACTTTGATAGTCGGTTATTTAACTATCAAAGGAAAACATACATACAAACAACGATCGTATTTCTAAGTGGAAGTCTTAACGATCAATCATCATTTCATTTCCCCATTTCCTATTTCCCATATTTTTCCCAAATATTTCTCAAAACCCATTTTGCCTCACACGATCCTTGGAAGACGTTTCCATCTATTCTGAACTATTTATTTTTTATACTTAGAAATATCTCTTTTTAACATCGGGAATTAATTCCATATATTCACAAACTTTTATTTTCTATATTTAGAAATTATACATTATCAACATTGGAAAACATTTCCATTACTTATTCACGCATTACCATTTTTCCATATCCATCAGTCCCTAACTGTAAACTAGTAAGAGAACAACTCTCTAACTATCAACCTCGAAGACCGAAACCAACATCAGATCGATACTCAGAAAGCCAATCACATAACTAATCTACAATCAATTTCCAATTTCTTTAACTCCATTCTTAACTTCTTACTAACAAATCGTTTCCTTTTATAATCATTTTAATCTTGCAAATCGTTGGCTCAAAAATCATTATTTAACTTATAACGTGAATATTATTCTTCTATAGAAATCTGGTCTCATTTTATTAAATCCAATCTTGATTTAAATAAATATTACCATTACAGTTTAAAATCCCATCTATCTAGTTCTTTTATAAATTTATATTTGTATTGCACTACATAAACCCCATTTACAAGTCAACTCCTTGTTAGTTATATAATAAGCTTATAACTAAATCTCGATTTACACATTCAATCATAAATTATTGGTTTTTAAACCAAATATTACTATCTTGTCAATTTCTAAATTTTATAATCTATAATTTCTAAAATAAATTATTGTTAATATATTTGACATAGTCGACATCAAATTATAAATCCTCATGGGTTTATTTCAATTATATTTACATTTCGAACATCGAAATAAATTTCATCGTTTCTGTTTGAAACGATTACCAAATTTTCCTTTTATAAATTCATCTTATATTTCCTAATTATTTAATAATAATTATTCCACTTTATTTCTAAACATCGTTTATAAATCAAAACTACTTGAATATAATTAAAACAAGTTATTATATTTTAGTCCATTCGAAATTCGATTCCTATTTAAAAATAGAATTTTCCCTTTCAAAAACCTGAACCATTTTCTAATATATTTTACGGTATTTTAAATACCAATTATTCAGGTCAATGTTATTCGAACATCTCAAACACACAATAATCAACATTAGATTATTTGTCACATCATATAATACAATATATGAAAAACAACAATATAATTGTTGAGGAATCTAGTTGGATCCTTCCAACCTGTTTCCCTGCATCCACATGTGTTAATCAATATGAATAATACCAGTTTCAGATCAAATCTGAGATATAATAATAAATATAAACAGTATTAAATTAACGACTTATATATGTATAACTATATATATTATTTCAACCAATTTATTTGCAAATCATCCAAAGAACCATCATAGACAGCATTCAACCATTTATATCAATATTAAATAATGTTTATAAAATTATAAAACTAGACAGAGTTAGTGAGTTAACTCACTTTGGCCATTAATCGTTAAATAACGATTAATGTTAGTTGATTAGATCTGGCGTTTAAATTTGCCATGAATTCAGACGAGCTCCAAACAGTTCCAAACGAACTTCATCGCGTAGCCTACGTTCATACGACCCCAGCGGATCAGACCATTCGAAATTCTGACTATGTATGAGTGAGGTATAGTATTTATAAGTTTGTATATAGATTTAAATTAAATTAACTTAAACTTTATTTAAATTTTGGGCTTTACCTTTCTTGAACCGGCCCAATAGTTTTATAAACCCCACATCTTCTTATACTTGACTTATTCCCTGAGTAAACTTCACGAAACCGATAGTTCCTTCAGCACCCAAAAACCACAACTGCACCATGTCACATTCTCCTAAATTAACATATCAATCCTCCCCATTCACGGTTCACGTTTTCCCTTTTTTATTTCCTTCTTTCTTATTAACATATTTTGTAAATGGGCCTTAATTGAATTCAAACCCGCTAATGCACCGACCCGCATGTACAATCCATCTTCTCTCCTCTCCCGGTATTCATTCACGAACCACACTTCCGCTCCAGTAACATTTCATGGCCGAACCAAACAAGAACCAAAGCTCTCTCACCTTACCACTATTTTTCAAACTGCAATCATCAAAAATTATCTCACTCAAATCTCTATCTAGCCATACCCAAAAGACTCAAGTTGCATACCATCCCGAGTCGCGTTCAACAGCTCCATAATGGAAGCAATACACGGTAGTGACCCGTACTCCATTCTTATTCACGTCATCTACTCCATTTCGTTGTTGCTCATCTACACCTCACAGAATCTTGTCCTTCCACCCTAAACAGAGCTGCCATCACCGAAAATAATGCCCAGAGATCTCCGCATTGCTGAACAGTAAATAACGTGTCCTTCCTTTTTTCGAGATCGGAGAAAATGTGTCGAGTTCCATCAGAAGTAGCCCGCTTGAAGATTTTATGTTTGGCGTCTCATATATATCAGTTTCAAATTTTTGTATGCGAGAATGAATTTTATTTTATTTCTTTCAGTCTACATGGAAAGTTGCAGTAATGGGTTTTGTCGAATGAAAGTAAAAGGAAGACGAGCTATATTTATAGTTGAGGAAGCTTAGTCATTAAGGTATAGAACATAACTGTAAAAATAACATGAGTTTTCACTTCACTATAATAGTCTGCGTGCAAATATATAATCTGTACCGTTTCCTTTGCCATGTGGTGTTTACTTTATTTAGGGAGGAGGCAGGTCTGGGTTTAAGATTTTTAGCACTTTAGGGGACTGTGAATCAAAGTACATGATCAACTGCATAGTACACATATAATGTAATATATCTCATGCGTACACATATTGCCGAACACATGCATCAACTGTTTTTTTCCTCTTGGTAAATATTAACTAATTATAGTCTTAGCAGTCATTCCTTGTTTGTTTATGTAAATATTATTCCTTGTTTGTTTTTGTAAATATTATATATAAATTAAGGGTACCCTATAGCCTAAAATTATGTTCGGTTACGTTCAACCATTGAGCCATCGACAAAAATTAAAAACACTATTGCGACGGGCAATGTGCCACGATCCCAAAATTATAATAAAATAGAAAAGTTAGCTTATTTTGTGAGACCCAAAATAGCTGATATAGGGTGTAAAATACTTCAAATAAAAAGTTTCTTATTTTCCAAAATAAAAATTATAGGAAAATTCTATAAATTAAACTGAAAATACGTCTTGAAAATCTTATCCAAATTCAGAATTAACGGTTTATTATATTTAATAAATCATTATGGTCTATAAACGATTCCATGACGACTATTTGAAAATTTTATTTGAACATAGCTTACAATTTACAAGATGAAATCTCGATTTTTCACTTTCATTTGAAAAATGTGATTCAATAGATTCAGACGTTTCTTGTTTCACAGAAATCCGACTTATAACGAATCATGCACACTCCGTTGAAGTTCAAAACTAAATATTACGAACTACTGTGACACTACGAGCTAAATTATAATTATATTATAATTTATGCGTTCAACTGTCGTTATTAAATATATTTTTTATTAAAACTCGAATATAAATATAGTTAAATATCCCATATAACGAATTCATGCAACCAATCCAACTATTTTCGACTATTTTGGAAATTAAATTTTATCACACCATTATTTATATTAATTAAATATTTGAAACATTTGAATTCAAACTATTTAAATTACCAAACCAAATATATTAGAAAAAATTGAATAAATTAATTATTAAATCGCTATGGAACATTACATTCCTTCCCTCTTAAAAGAATTTCGTCCCCGATGTTACTAAGGTAGGCAAAATGCTTAAAACCCATTAAATAGGTTAAAAATCGT
Source organism: Allium sativum (assembly GCA_030737875.1). Taxonomy (NCBI): domain Eukaryota; kingdom Viridiplantae; phylum Streptophyta; class Magnoliopsida; order Asparagales; family Amaryllidaceae; genus Allium; species Allium sativum. The sequence continues at coordinate 821,059,418 of CM060910.1, forward strand.
TTCAGTTTCGTATGAACCAATTATTTTTAATTAAAGTATTAACTTATTCTTACTTTTGAAAATTTTCAAAAATTCTGAAAATTTCCTAACTTCTTAAATTCTCGAAAATTTTCACCAGCGTCTCCTTTGCATGGCTCAATGGGTACAACTACAACTCGCCTCTCTAAGCCTTTTCCAAACAAAAAAGAAAACCAAATAGCCAAGCGGCTTACCAAACAGGCTCATAAATCTCATACTCATACAAAATATAAAGTTGTACCTTTTTTCCAGACATCCAACTCTTTCTCTACCATTTTCTATTAATTACTTTAGCATATACAATTTCATTGCCAGTTGTTCTCCAGTCAATTCATCCTCAAATCCAATCATTCGCTTTTATCCAAGCCAAATCCATTTCAAACTCTAGTTGCAATCTAAATTCCAAGTTCTTACTCAACAATCCGATTCCATTCCATATTATCTCTAATCCAACCCAATGTTATTTGTCTTGGCTTAAGTCAAATTTCAGTTTATTTATTCGCCCCTACCATTTCATTCTATTTAACTTCATAAGTTAAATTTTAAGTTTCAGCATTCAAATTTCTGGATTTTATTTCAAATCAGTTCGAAATCAAATATATGTATACATAATAATAGCAATTCAAAATATTTGAATTTTTGAACAACTTGTTTCCTCAAAATAATTCAAAACAAAATCATTAATAGTAATCCATCACTTAACAACTCGAAAACGAACACTGATGATGCAGCCATCATCATCCGAATTATTTTCCAACGAACGAAGTGAGTTCAATACTATTTCACTTTCAAAACATATTCTTAAATACTTCCATTTTGAAATCAATTCAAAATACCTTTTAAAATATTTGAAAAACATTTTCAAATCACCCAGGATCTTAAAATTTGCTTATATAATCCAAACTTCATTTCAAATAATTTTCTAAGTTTCCAGAATTTAATTTCTCAATTTTGATTTAATTCCAGATTTAGTCCTTCTGATTTCATATATTATCCTTATATGTGTGATAACCCGAAAGCCCGTGTCATGGAATTAAGGATAATCATTGGAATATAACACATTAATCATCATTAGTAGAGTACAGATAATAGCATAATCATGAAACAAAATACTTTACATTAATATGACAACGGAATCATAAAAAGTAATAAACATCAGAGTAGCACAGTCATAGGATACAACTTAGTGCATAAATGAAATGATCAGTCTACATCAAGATCACTAGGACATATACATCAGATAATACATAATAAAGATAAATCAGTCTACATCGCGATCAGCGGTACATATACATATGATAATACTGGCGGTAATGTCAATAGCCAAAATACAGATAAAGCAAGTCTTCGCCCTAATCCAAAAGTGCACTCCGTTCTGAAGTGCTAAGCCAAAATATCACCTGCAACCTGTCATTAGGCTGCCCATGTAGAAATAAGGGTACCCGAGTTTGCAAAGTGAAACAAACTACGAGTCAGTCGTGAGACTGGTATGAGAAATCTACTTAACTGATTTAACAATGATAATAAGGCAAATCGTAGGACCACGTCGCTAACGCAGAACGGGTTTCCTCCAGTGATTGCCAGTTCATGAAATAAAGTAAATCTTTTGTACAACGCAATGCTTTTTATAAAAATGAAGCCATTACAAGACTCAGGTCCCATCACACAATGCAACGCAAGTCGGGGGATAGAGTTTTACCTTATAATGACCAAAATATGCTTGATACGTATAAAACAAAATCATCTTGTACTATCACTAGTGCATATATATTTCAAAAGCAATTTCAATCATAATGTATCAATCATAAACGGCATGGGTACCATATATCATGTCGCCGTATATAGGTTCACAATCAAAACCATAATGTCGTATTGGAAATTGGATTTCTGTCATGAGTCTGGGCAAGGAATGTACTCCTTTCCGCTTCGAGACACTCTAGCAAATGTCTCGGGACTGCACACTCTGGGCAACCCCTGGATCCTCTAAGGCCGGTCCACACTTACGTTAGTGGATTAGTTACTCCTGAACACACGTTTCCCGATCCTATCGGACCTATCCATCGGCTCTGTAGAGACCATATAACCAAGGCGCCTCGCAGTCCAGCAACCACAAAGGTAAAAATAATATAAATGTTAGGGCTTGCAATACCCCGACACCACCCATAGCTAGAAAGAAACATCATGTCCTCCTTGGGTTCCCTTATCCCGTTTTTAACTCATACCGAGGTGTGAGGCTCGCGAATCAACGCTATACACAAAGCTATGCTATATTAAAGCCGTGCTTTGATCATCAACCACAAGACTTTGCTTTTCAACAAAGGCCTTGATCATTTGCATCTTTGCATGACACGCTGTCAATCCCCACCATACCATTGATGTCTACCGATATATAACCTCTGAGCTCGTACGTATCAAAGAAAGGCGTTAAGCAAGAGAATAAATTCTCCGCCGCCAAACAGATGTATATTTAGTAGAGATCAACGAATACAACACACGTCAGACACACATCCATTTACAAGTCAGTTCTGGGTGTGAACGAAATCGGAGGCACCTTATTCCTCATTCCACATGTCCAATATGGAAGAGAGGCCCTCGCACATCCGAACGATCAACAAGTACGTTCAGACCACTACCACTGTAACCTCGTCAATGGAGCTACCCATATCTAAGGCATCAATAGCAATCCATACGATGTGAAGATCACCGGTCTTGCACCGTCTTCATATCTTCGACTTTTTATCATCGATCAATTATTTGAAATGAGAGTTAACTCGGCCTTTTCAAATAATTCACGTATATATAAAATTCAAATCAATTCTTTCTATGGTTAAATTATTTGACATCCACATTTCAGTTCATTAATATAATTTTCATGTCAAACACATCCAACCATCAAAATATCTGATAAACCGAGTAAAGTCGATTTATTTCCATTCCATATCGCTATATATATTTTATAACAATTTATCGCTATTTTTATTTATTATAAAATAGCTCCATTTAATTAAACGACGTTTCAGGTCGTGCTGTGGCACTGGCGCTGTTTTTTTTTTCTTCAGATTTGATATACACATATCTAAAAATCTAACCGTTGGATCTTAACAAAATTTATATCGTTGGAAAGATCTTTCCAAAGTGAACCCAACGGTTCTGGTTTTGGGAAAATCCGATGGTTGGATCTCTCGATATAATCGTTTAAAATTACGATTTCAAAACACGAACAACAACGTCGTTATTCGTTTTATTTAATTTATATATATATATATATATATAAATAATTCATTCTAGCGCTGTTTTTATTCAGATCTGAATTAAACATTTCACACAATCTAACTGTTGGATCTTAACAAAATTTATATCGTTGGAAAGATATTTCCAAAGCGAACCCAACGGTTCTGCTTTCGGGAAAACTCGATGGTCAGATCTCTCGGTATAATCGTTTAAAGTTACGATTTCAAAACGGTAACTGCAGCGGCTCGATTCATTTTAATTTTTAGTATATATATATATAATTTATTCAACGATTTCCAAATCGTTTCTACTTCAAAAATATGGCTAACACTTTGAAACGTTGGAAAATTTCGCCATAGTCTCCTTTGTACGGAGAGGGGTTTGGAAATCCGTAACTCACCTCGTAGGGCTCTCATCCATCTAAAAGAATAGAAAGTGCCAAGTGACCAGCCTTAGGCTCATAAATCATTTAAAGAAAAGAAAAATAGCCAAGCGGCCAGCCTTAGGCTCATAAATCATTTAAAGAAAAGTAAATTGCCAAGTGACCAGCCTTAGGCTCATAAATCATTTATAGAAAAGAAAAATTGCCAAGCGGCCAGCCTTAGGCTCATAAATCTTTAAAGAAAAGAAAATTGCCAACCGGCCAGCCTTAGGCTCATAAAAACGTACCTATTTGTCGGGCACACAAATAAATTCTTTACTCTACAGCTAATCCATTTACCTGTTTAACAATGTGTGTATATATAAATGCACATCTAAGCTAAAAATAATATTTTTAGCGAACAAATATTTATTTCAACACATCATTATTTTTAACACTTCATATACAAGTTAAAAAGATTATTTTCAAACAACAAATATTTATTTCAACCATTCGTTATTTTTAACACTTCAAATACATGTTAAAAATATTATTCTCAAACAACAAATATTTATTTCAACCATTCATTATTTTTAACACTTCAAATACATGTTAAAAATGTTATTTTCAATCAACAAATATTTATTTCAACCATTCGTTATTTTTAGCACTTCAAATACATGTTAAAAAAATTATTTTTAATCAACAAATATTTATTTCAACCATTCGTTATTTTTAACACTTCAAATACATGTTAAAAATATTGTTTTCAATCAATAAATATTTATTTCAATCATTCGTTATTTTTAAAGGTTCATACATACAATAAAAATATGATTTTTATTGTTGAAACATTTTATTTCAAACATGAACCTTTTTAGCGATTCATATACACAATAAAATTGTGATTTTTATTGTTCCAACAATTTATTTCTAACATGAATATTTTTAGCGATTCATATACGCAATAAAAATGTGATATTTATTATCTAAGCAGTTTATTTCTAACATGAATATTTTTAGCGATTCATATACACAATAAAAATGTGATTTTTATTATTCCAACAATTTATTTCTAACATGAATATTTTTAGCGATTCACATACACAATAAAAATGTGATTCTTATTATCTAAGCAATTTACTTCAATCATGAATAAATTATCAACGCATGAATATTTTTCAACATATGAATATAATTCTAACACAAGAATATTTCAGAAGATTTCGGCAACATAATGGTAGAGGGTTTAAAATCGGCACCGTCCAAAGTACGGCTCCTCGCACTACCTTAGGCCTTGCGGCATTCCCTAAGGGGCTTATTTCAATAATCTGAACATTTCGACCATTTTTCGTATCATAATGAATTTTTCCACAAACTAATCCCATTTTGTTTCAACCACAAACAACCGTAATCAACCATCCGCAATATCAACAAATTTTCACGCCAATCACAATCAATTCATATCGTCCATTGTTTGTGGACGAGGGGAGTGTATATATATATATATATATACGTATATAAATATATTTCATTTCCATTTCAATTTCATTTCAACTCCATTCAACGCACATATGATTTATACGACGTATATATAACTTATACATCGCACATATAATTTATACAGCGCTTGTATGTGAGATATTCAACGCTTATATAACTTATACATCGATTATATAATTTACACAACGCATTTCCATTCCAGATTGAATTTAGAAGTCTCACATTGGCTTTCCACTCCTTTAAAAAATTTAGGAAGCTCCAAATGCGTTCTAGTCTCTTCTAGAATGTAGATGACGTCGCTACGAGTCCGATGTCTCCGGTTTCACTGGATTTCGACAACATAGCAAAAGGATATGATTTTTATACTAAAATCATGATTTGCAACACTTAAAAGTGTTATAGCCTTAATTAAAAATCAGGCCGTTACCTTTCGCGAAGGGTTCAAACTAGGGTTTGCGATTTTCTGCAAATCCGTTGGTCGAGGTTGAAATCGGTTGGCGCCACACTCTAGAGCTTGGGGAGGCGCGCAAAACGAGGGCGTGCTGGCGAACTCGATAGCGGCTAGCGGCGGCGCTTCGAAGATCGGAACTTTGAAGAGGTAGAACTCGACGTAGACATAACGATGGGGGTGCTACTTATATGGATTTGAAGAGGGGAGGGAGGTCTTCAAAAACTTCAACTAGGTCGAAGGGTAATGATGCGTGGATTCGCCGGAATCTGGTCGGGAAGGGTGGAACAGCTTCCGTCGTCAACGAGAGGGAAATATCGGGTTTATTTGACTGGGACGATAATGAATGGCTAATTCTGATTGGCCATTTATTTATATATTTATTTTTTATTCTTTTATTTTAAAAAATATGGTTTTCTTAGACGAGCACCAAATTAAACCCAACGAGTGTTACCCCTAGCTAAATACCCCCATCCCGGACACAATGGAATATGTTTTGTAAGCCCGTTCGACTGTTACAGTCAGTTATTCTTCAAATTAAAATATAAAACATTCAATTTTAGATTTAAACGTACTTTTTAATTTGTTGGGGCCACATACTGATTCTAAAAATTCCAGAAAAATAAATCTGGCTATGTTGGGACGATACGGTCCCAACAAAATTAATTTCGTCGAATTTGGAGACCATTCGAAAAATGTTCTTTTTCTGGTCGATCCAATTCAAACTGAAATTACCAAACACGTTTTCAATTGTAACGCTCACATATTAATTCTAAAAATTATGGAATTTGAAACCTAGCAATAATTTGACATTCCATATCCAACCAAAGTGGTTTCGTCGAAAAAGGAGGTTGTTTGCAAAATGTCTACATTTACGGGCTATATTTATATTAAATTTCATAGCGACTACTTTGAATATTCAACTGGCCATAACTTTTGATTCCCACTATGAAATTTCGAATTTTTGGATTCGTTAGAAAGATATTTTCAAACAGATTTAAATATTTTTGTTTTTACTAAAATCCGATTTATTTTGAATCTTATACATTCAGTCAAAGTTCAAAGTCAATTTTCAAACTGTCGCGCCATTTCAGGCTCGTTATATAATTAAAATAAATTTATTCGTTCTAACTTCGATTTAAATAAATTTTTGGTCATTATTATTTAAACTAAATCATTTTAAATATTCAAAATTCATTAAAATAGCCAAATTAAAAATTTTAAATTGGTTCTGATTTTCCGGGTTGTTACAATACGGATTCTGATTGGTTATATATATAACCATCTTAATTATAATCTTATTCGATTATAAAAATAACCAACACATCAAATACGATAAGTTCAATATAATATACTTCTTTATATCAAAATATATTTTGGGAAAAAATATTTCATTTACCCTCTTTTCAAAACATACTATGTCTATTCATCGTATTCGAGTGTTTAGAAATCTCTATCGACGTTGTGATGCCCCACCATCGATCAGAATTCATAAGCCACTCAACCAATAAATCTCCATAATACAAAACCATTTTTATATAATCTACAAATACGTTCTCTCTCGTATATACATACTCACTCAATCTAGGGTATTACTAACCCCATCTCTATTGAGTTACGCCACAGAGCCAAGGTAATCACTTAATCTTTAGCTCTAATACCGCTGTAAAGAACAGGAATTTTCGACCCTGAAAATCAACATAAAATACCATGTTGACTATTCAAGTATCGGAAATACCAGATCATTAATAGAAAGAAGTTAGAGGGTGAGAAATAGAAAGAAAGTTGGAATAGAAGAAGAAGAATCATACCAGAACAGGATCAGATTAACTATGATTCTCACAATGGAATGACTAAAATATATTATATAACAAAATTTTGAAATACAAAACTATATTTGTACTTACATACATCATCATAGTACATCATATATCACAGCAGAAATAAACAATAGCTATAAAATGTTGAAGCCTCCTGCTCCAAGCTCTTCCAAGTATATCTACAAAATTCCAAATACTTGACTGCCCGTACAAATTTGGGTACCCAAGAGTTTAGGATAAAACAAAACAAAATAAACTTTGGGTCAGTCATGGGACTGGTGTGAGTAACTCCAATCACTTGGTTTAACTTTTTTAAAAATCCTTTAAAAGAGATGGTAATCGTAAGACCGATTCACACATAAACACGGATGATTTTTACTTTAGGATAACCCAAAACATTTGTTAAAACTGTATTATTCTGATATAATAATAGTGTCTAGTATAAGTAAATATCAATCTAGCAGAACGCTTTCATCTCATGTTCTACGAATACAATATACAACCAAAACCGCGGGCTCTTATTGGGTAATGGATTTCCAACTATGACAAGGTATGGAACCACCTTCCGATCAGTGTACTTTAGGGGAGATACACTGGAGTTCAACAAGAACATCTTGTAACTCAGCCACACATGACCGACCATTCATTTCGCTTGAATGTTACGAATATGTTATCACCTTATGATTGGTATACCAACATAATCATTCCTGGGAGATATAGAATTTAAAGAAGTAACAAATATGAATATTTTCTAGATGGTGACAATATACCCTAATTGGGTGCGACACACTCAACCATGCTGCTTGGCCAATTTCTGCCATTTCGTGGGTGATGAGACTTGAGGTCATAATGTATTTTTTTAACAAATCAGGCCTTTATTGACTTTGAATGCCATACTGTCATACCTGCCAAATCACAAATTGATTTCCCCAAAAATACCACAGGTATAAAGCTAAGAGAAACGAATTCCTCCACCACCAAAATGTGAATACGTTTGAAGAGCTCAACTTACGCGATCTATTAGATATATTCTATCAAACATACGTCCATACAAGTTTTCGTGGGATTGGACAAACCAAAGGCACTATTATGTAAATCCATCTTAGGCAATTTCTACCTAGAATCACCAAAACAGCCCTTGCATAAACTCCTCTTCAATTATCTTCGTCATATTTGATTCGCAATGCTAATGCCCATACGAATTGGTTTTCAGACAATAAATATGATACAGGTAACAACGGAAAAATGGTCAAAAACTTTGATAGCCGGACTATCAAAAGAAAACATACATACAAACAATGGTCGTATTTCCAAGTGGAAATCTTACCGATCAATCATCATTTCATTTCTCCATTTCCTGTTTCCTATATTTTTCCCAAGTATTTCTCTAAACCCATTTTGCCTCACATGATCCTTGGAAGACGTTCCCATCTATTCTAAACCATTTATTTTCTATATTTAGAAATATCTCTTTTTAACATCGGGAATTAATTCCATATATTCACAAACTCTTATTTTCTATATTTAGAAAACATACGTATTAACATCAGAAAACATATCCATTGCTTATTCACGCATTACCATTCTTCCACATCCATCAGTCGCAAACTATAAACTAGTCAGAGAACTACTCTCTAAGTATCAACCCCGAAGGCCGAAACCAACATCAGATCGATACTCAGAAAGCAATTCACATAACTAATGTCCAGTGAGTTTCTAATTTCTTTAACTCCATTCTTAACTTCTTACTAACACAACTCATTTCCTTTTATAATCATTTTAATCTTGCAAATTGTTCGCTCAAAAATAATTATTTACCTTATAACGTGAATATTATTGTTCTATAGATTCTGGTCTCATTTTATTAAATCCAATCTTGATTTAAATAAATACTACCATTATAGTTTAAAATCCCATCTATCTAGTTCTTTTATAAATTCATATTCGTATTGCACTTCATAAACCCCATTTACGAGTCAACTCCTTGTTAATTATATAATAAGCTTATAACAAAATCTCGATTTACACATTCGATTATATATTATTGGTTTTTAAACCAAATTTGCTTATCTTGTCAATTTTTAAGTTTTATAGTCTATAATTTCTAAAATAAATTATCGTTAATATATTCGACATAGTCGAAATCAAATTATAAATCCTTATGGGTTCATTTTAATTATATTTACATTTCGAACATCGAAATAAATTACATCATTACCTTTGGAACCATTACCAAATTTTCCTTTTATAGATTCATTTTATATTTCCTAATCATTTAATAATCATTATTCCACTTTATTTCTAAACAACATTTACAAATCAAACTACTTGTTTAATATAATTAAAACAAATTATTATATTTTAGTCCATATGAAATTCGATTTCTATTTAAAAATAGAAATTTTCCTTTTTAAAACTCGAACCATTTTCTAATATATTTTATGGTATTTTAAATAACAATTATTTTGGTCAATGTTATTCGAACATCTCAAACACACAACAATCAACACCACATTATTTGTCACATCATATAATACAATATATGAAAAACAACAATATAGTTGTTGAGGAATCTAGTTGGATCCCTCCAACCCGTTTCCCTGCATCCGCAGATGTTAATCAATATGAATAATACCAGTTTCAGATCAAATCTAAGATATAATAATAAACATAAACAGTATTAAATTAACGACTTGTATATGTATAACTATACATATTATCTCAACCAATTTATTTGCAAATCATCAAACAACCATTACACACAACATTCAACCATTTATATCAATATTAAATAAAGATTATAAAATTATAAAACTGGGCAGAGTTGGTGAGTTTACTCACTTTGGCCATTAATTGTTAAATAACGATTAACGTTAGTTGATTAGATCTGATGTTTAAATTTGCTATAAATTCAGACGATAACCAAACAGTTCCAAACCAACTTCATCGCATATCCTACGTCCATACGATCCCAATGGATCAGACCGTTCGAAATTCTGACTATGTATGAACGAGATATAGTATTTGTAATTTTGTATATACATTTAAATTAAATTAACTTAAACTTTATTTAAATTTTGGGCTTTACCTTTCTTTAACCGACCCAATACTTTATAAACCCCACGTCTTCTCATACTCGACTTCTTCCCTGGGCAATCTTCACAAACCCGACAGTTCCTTCAGCATCCAAAAACCACAACTGCACCACGTCACATTCTCCTAAATTAACATAGCAATCCTCCCCATTCACGGTTCACATTTTCCCTTCTTTTATTTCCCTCTTTCTTATTTTCTTATTTTATAAATGGATCTTAATTGAATTCAAGCCGCCAATGCACTGACCGGCATGTACAATCCATCTTCTCTCCTCTCCCAATATTCATTCACAAACCACGCTTCGGCTCCAGTTATCATTTCATGGTCGAACAAAACAAGAACCGAACCTCTTTCACCTTATCGCTATTCTTCATGTTGGATCTAGATTAACCCTAAAGGGGGTGAATAGGGTTTATTGAAAATTAAGCGAGATATAAAAAAATATCAGATCACAGAATGCAGCAGAAATAAAAAGAAAAATGGAAATAACACACAGAGAAACTCAGCTTCGGCAAGACTCTGCCTACTGCTGCATTCCTAAAGTTTCTACTAGGTGATAGAACAGATCCCACTTACAAGACCTTGTAAACTTGCGAACCCCTCGCTCCTATTCTAACCCAACGCTCAAAACTCTATACTAGTCTATATCCCCTAGACCAGATTTCCCCTAGTTTTACAGACGCTAGTGAACTGCCAGTTAACACCCTAACTGGATTCCCCTAGAATTTTACAGACTCTAGAAAACTGTTTGAACGATTACAAAAGAAATAAACAATAAAAACAATAAAACCCCCTTTGTCTAAAGTAATATAGGCCTGCCACTTTGCTTTGTCAAAAAAACTTGCTTTCCTCTTTGTTGATGGTGGCTGAGAAAATAAAGTAGCGTTTTGCCCCAAATCAATTCAACTTTGATTGAAAAAAAAAATGATTCTTAGATGATCTTTAACGTTGTTCTTCGTCGATGATTTGGCTGAGGTTGCGATCAAAAACAAAGTGAATAGTACTGATTTGAACTTGTTTTCTTTTTGAGTTGTTGCTTTGGTTTTTCGATGCACTAATGCCTGTGATGAAGTGGTGATTAAATAGGATTATAGAATCCTATTAATGCTCTGATTTCGACTAGTGACTTGGCTTCGATTTTGTGTTGCCCTTTTTGAATGCTCTGTAAAATACCTTCTTTGTTGCCAAGTTTGAATTTGAGTGATTTAAAAACTTTGTCGTGAATAACTTTTTGATTGCTGGAAATACATTGAACCTTAAAAGAAGAATTCCTCACTGGTTGTGTATTTGTGGAAATGTTTGAGAGCATGTTTCCTGGAAATTAAAAACTGACATGAACATCTCATTAAATATTTCAAAGACCTTTCCAAATATGTCTCTCTGATTTCTTAAAAAAACATTTTGCTTGATTGATGCTGTAGAAACTCTCGCCAAAAATGTTTTTCCTGAAAAGTTTTCTTGCCTAGTACCATACTAGAAAAAAACTTGTTTCCCGGAAATTTACAACTTGTCATAAATTGTCACTTGATTGCTTTGCTGGAAAGATGTAATTACTTGCCAAAAAATTTTGTTTGCTGATTGAGTACTTGCCACAGTATTTATTCATTTCTGAAAAAACAATTATATATGATTTAGGAAATCATTCAATTGTTTTTCTTGGCCCCGAATAAAATCCTTAAATGCAAGAAACATTAAAGAGTGTTTAATTTGATTTTTGTCAATTTTGGAAACATAAAAAATGTTTTCTTGCCAAAGATATCTTTGTCCAAAACATGTGTGCTCTTGTGTGATTTAGACAATCATTTAAAAACTGTATTTTTTGCCATAAAGACTTGAATTGTGGTTTTCTGGAAACTGATTTGTTGTGCATGATTTGTCCTGCCTTTGATCACTCTTCTTCACCATTGTTATCCATATTCATGTGTTGCACCAAATGCAAAACAGTTTTCACATGCATTGAAGTTGCTCCATGTTCATGCAACTTGTTCACTTAAAAAAATTGTTGTGTTGGGTTGAATGTGTACACAGGCCTTGACACTGTTCTTTATCAATGTGAATGCGCACTTGCCAAAAATAATTTTTTTGCCATACTTCTGAAAAACTGAAAACATTTTTGAGAATGTTCTTGCCCAAAAACTGTGCATGTTGATGAACTGAATTGCCTTTTTATATTTTTCCAAAAATGAGACATTAAAGTTAAAAAGATACTTCCTTTGTATTCTTTCTGAATTGCTCGTACACATATTTGTGTAAACCTTCCATGTTTTTCACTGGTCCATTATTTTGTACTTGCTTGACCATACTTGATCATACTGGTTCATGTTGACTTGAGGTATCACCTGACATGATGTTGCATGCATGCTTGTTGGCTTATCCCCTGCTTGTATGTTCCTACAAAATGAAAATGTTTTCTAAGTTAGATTCTGCATGTGCTGGGATTTTCAAACCAGGAAACTTCTTTTTGATTGTGTATTATTGCACCATGCAATTATGAATACATACATGATAAAAAAATGTTTTATTCAAATCTTTTCTTGCCAAATTTTACATTTGAAAGATTGCAAGCTTAATCTCTTTCCTGTTTTTGAACCTGTGACTTTTCTTTTCAAATTTTAAAAGTGATTCTCCCCCTTTTTTACCCATTTGAACATGAAAAGAATTCTTTGCTGCTCCACAGAACCTCTACATGTATATTTTCATCAAATTAGTTCACTTGAGCATTGCGTGTTGATGCATGTTGTACACTGTTGCTTTTGGCCATTTTTTTTAAACATCTTGCTTGAAATGAAGATTGCTTTGTAGTTGCCAAATTTTCACATGTTCAAAAAATAATAATTGAAACATGCCCTTTTTCACTGTTGTACACTTGTGAACATCACTGCTTGCATACCTGGTTTCTTGTTTTGTTCTTTGGCTTGTTGATTTGTATTAGTATCATTGTGGGCTACTTGGACAGGAAAAAAAAATGTTGTTCCTCCTTTTTTGTGTTCCATAATTGCAATGTGAATGAGTGAAATGCTGTAGTAAGGCAATGATTGTATTTGTGATGAGCGTTTGTAGTGAGGAACAAATGTACAGAATGAGAAAAATTGTACTGATATTCGTAATAACCAAATTTGATTGAAATAAAATATTATTTTATTATGTTCAAACAAACTTGTCTATCGTATTCAGTTTATATACAAGTACAATAACATGTGAATGTATATGATATGTGAAATATTAGTGAAGTGTACAAATAGCGGAGTTGTATAACTGTACTGTTTGAAAATTAAAATAAAATATTATATTTAAACAAAATACTGTGTAAATATATGAATGTCTGTATAGTTGTATTTTATTTGAATATAAATATTATATTCCTGTCTGTGATGATATATGAAAATAGTAGAGTAACAAGCACATTTAAAATTATAAATATTTGGTTGTTATCATCAAACAAAAAATCATATAATTGTGTATACAACACCGTTATATACAACAATCTCCCCCTTTTGATCATGACAAACAAATATAAGATTTTGAGCACAATAAATGTGTTTGACAGTGAATATTGAACCCCCCCTATTTATTAGCTGCCCCTACAGCAGAAAAACTCCCCCTATAACTGTGCATGAGTGAAGAATTTGAATAATAATAAATTTTCAAAATTAAAAATATTTATAAAATATTCACTCATAAATCAAAATCTCAACCCATTCTCCCCCTTTTGTTATCATCAAAAGGATATATAATTTAAAATATAGATGACAAATGACTAACAAATACAATATCAGCTTAAGAGGAAGAACGGTCGTCATAAATCTCAATCAGTCAAACAAAAATCATAATAAACTAAGAACTGGTGGCATATTTCACAATATAGAGAATGACGGATTTACGATGAATTTTATATAAAATGGAGAGAGTTACAAAAATATGATTTCCAATTATTTTGTAAAATTTAGCACAAAAGCAGTGATGGATTTGGACTATAGTTAATAATTCAATTTAAGTGACAAAATCGTATAATCTCAAATCCCAATAGCTATTAATCAACAAATCATAATACTTCATAAGATTTCAACACATTTCACAGATTAGAAAGATGGATTGATAGGCTGGTTTTTATACACCAAGGAGAATTTCAGATTAATTTCAATTTATAACACAATATTACCTTTTTCTTTTTATTTTATTTAAGAGCACACTGACCACGCATAACCAGAGCATGGATTTTAAATGAGGTCAGTCGCAGCTTAAATTATAATTTGTCTCATAACCATGCATGACCAAAGCTTGGATTTTTAAATGAGGTTAGAGACACACTTATGTATTAATTATATTTTTATCGTTTTCAGCTTCAAAAGAAAAAACTCCTCGGTATATACAACCAATATGAATGATAGAAATGTGATAGGTACAGAAATGGACTATGAAATAAATTTCTAAATTAATTATATTATGAAATATGCTCGACTGTACCGGGATCATTGAAAATTTTCAATTATCACTAATTCTGAAAAATAACATAGTCAAATTTCTATCACAAATATCTTCACTGTTTATTCAAAAAGTTTTTTTTTAATATTAAACTCTCCACATAATATAAAAAACAGGACGGATGAAAGAATAATGGTAGATAAAGAAGATGGTCGTGAAATAATCGCCAATTCAAAGATATTATAATAATTATTCAACCATCATGAAAATCTAAATAAAATCTCCTCTTGATGTGAAATATATTGCAGTCACAATTCATCACAATTTCAAAGTCTAATAATAATTTTGATGAATTAAAGATATAGTTCAATTTGGATATTGATTTCAATTTCTAAATGAATAATCAATAAATAATTTTAGAATAGAAAATCAGTTACAAGAGGGATTTGAAAGATCTATACAAGACATGAGAGATTAAAAATATATACAGCAAAACAAATTCAGTACCTCCACTTTATGTCTCTATTGACGAGGATTGTAACAAGACACTGGAGACAAACAAGGATATCACAGACAAAAGAATTTTAAGCACAAAGTCCAAAATAGACAAGACTAACAAATCAGGCTTTTATATCAGAGCAGCAAACAGTTCTTCTCAAAACAAGCAGTGATTTAAAGCATTTTTCAAATCAAGATCTTATAATCAGAACAACATGATAACCAATTTTAAAGCAGACTTGTCGATATGATGGTCACATAAGATGATTCATGATCCAAGATTAAAATACAGTTTATTTGAAATCATTTGAGAAATATGAAACTCTTAAGATTCAGTGAATCAATCACACCAGAATGTAAATTTCAGATTGAAGATATGTGTGTGATTCAATAAATCAATAACTTCAAATGATTTTAAACAAACATATATTCAAATCAAATAATCATGAAATACCAATAAATTTCAAGACCCAAATTTTTCAAGGAATTTTTCAAAACAATTTCTGACAAACATATGAGTAATTTCAGATCATTTACATCAAACTTAAGAGATATTCATGATCTAGAAAATTAAAAATAATTTATTTGAAATCACTTGAATCAATGTCAAGTTTTGAGATATAATGAATCGGTCACACAAAATTGAGAATCTCAAATTTAAGAGGTATGTGAGATTCATAATATCAAGTATTTCAGATGATTTCAAACAAACAGATTTCAACCATAAAATGATCATGAATATAAGATGAATTTCTAGATGTATCATTGTAATTCAAGACATTTCTAAATATCCAAGCCAATGTGAAAAACATTGAAATTTTCACAACTGAGAAGTAGCAGTGTGCTGTAATGAGTATAATATTTCAAGTTTTTCTAAAATGAATTAGAAGAAACTCAAAACAGCAGAGGTGCGTGAATTTCCATTTAATTTTCAGATCTTCAAAAATTTAGAATTCACATTAATAGTGTTCAAGATATAACAAGAATACATCAACACTGTTATGAATTTAGAAAACAGAAAATAAACTTCAAAACAATTGCAGATATTTACAAATTTATATTCAAGATCTAAAAAAGATTTAAACATCAGATTTTCATTCAAGTGAAGCACATTTCCAGAAAATCAAGAGTTATGTAATTGGAAGTTAATGAAGCCCAAAAGAAGTTACAATGATATAACAGTGACAAATCAAAACAGAAAACAAAGAAAAATAAACAGAAGCGACAGAAGGAGAAATAAACAAAGATAATAAAAACAGAGAATATTTACAAAGGTGAGTTTAGAGATCATACCAAAATCCAATGTAAATTAGAATCTCTAACTCAACAAATCTTGGCCAAGGAACTGTAAAGAATACAGAAATATAGAACAACTTGAAATCAATCTCTTTCCAGCACAGCAGTTCCTCAACCATCTTCGGTACCTAACAGTTGAAAGGATCGAGTGGTCTAACAAAATTTGTAAAACCACTCACAGTTTTGTTAACATCTTTCGGTACCCAAACCTGTTTGTATAACAATCCATTTGAATCTACCTTTGTGCCCTTAGGAACCCAAATCTGTTTAAATTTAGTCCAAGTTGTCTTATTTCTTTTTAGGATCCAAGAATGATAAAATGGTTTGTTATAAAACAAACTCTTATTTTGTTTATGATTCAAAAAATCTTTTGAATTGCCAAAGTTTAAATTTTCAAAACAATCTTTTCCAAAACAGTTTGAAGTTTCTTCAAAATCATTTGAATTCAGCCCATCAAAACGATTGATATTCCCAAAACCAAGTCCACTTTTATTTCTCGATGAAACTTGATTTTCCAACAACATATTTAAAGATTTTTCACCATTTGAAAATTTAGCCAATGTTGTTTCAAGTTGTTGAATTTTAGATCTAAGATCACTGTTTTCTTTCATTAAATCTGACCAATGGTTTCTTGTGATCTTACTCTTTTCAAAATCAGTTTTCGAAACCAAATTTTCATCTTTAAGAGAATTAATTTTGGTTTGGGACTCAGCAATCCCAGATTCAAAATGTTTTCAACATTCAGATTCAAATTTCTTGAAATTTTCAATTTCAGCTTCAAGCTATTTGAAAATTGTTTCAGTTTTCATTAAACTCTCCATTTCAAAAGATTATGTTTGAAATTAACTTTATCCAACTCCTTTTGCAAAGCATTATTTTTATGGATTTGCTCATCTTCATGACTTTTCAAAATCAAAATCTCGTTTTCAAGTTTTGTACGATTTTCATTAAGATGAGTTAAATAAATTTTCAAATTCACACAATCTTTACAGTCGGAGTTTTCAAGTTTTAATTTCAAATCATTATTTTTGCATTGCAACTCAGAATTTTCAGATTTTAGAATTTTATTTTTCTGTTGGAGACGATTTACAGTTTTACTTAAATCATTACAAAGAGAAACCAATTTTTCATTAGAAAAACTCCATCGTACGAATCATCATTAATAGCTCCAGTTAAGCACACATCTGAGTCTGAGTTGGCAATTGAGGGTTTTGATCTGTTGTTGTCATTTCCATACAACGTGTTGAGAGTTTTCCAGATATCCTACGCAGTTAAACAATGAGAGATAAATTTTAATTGATCATTGCCAAGATAGGAATAAATAATATGCATAGCATGAGCATTGAAAACCTTTTTCCCAAATTTTCAATAATATTCCAATATTCTAAATTAACAGATTTTAAATAGATTCCATTTCTGATTTCCAAATTAAAAAATCTGTACCATTAAAAATAACTGGAATACGACTAGATTGACTCTCAGAAGGTTGACAATTAGGGATCACCATGACTCTAAAGTTAATAAAATAACCTGCTCTGATACAACTTGTTGGATCTAGATTAACCCTAGAGGGGGTGAATAGGGTTTATTGAAAATTAAGCGAGATATAAAAATATATTAGATCATAGAATGCAGCAGAATAAAAAGAAAAAAGGAAATAACACACAGAGATACCCAGCTTCGGCAAGACTCTGCCTATTGTTGCATTCCTAAAGTTTCTAGTAGGTGATAGAACAGATCCCGCTTACAAGACCTTGTAAACTTACGAACCCCTCGCTCCTATTCTAACCCTACGCTCAAAACTCTAGACTACTCTATATCCCCTAGACCAGATTTCCCCTAGTTTTACAGATGCTAGTAAACTGCCAGTTAACACCCTAACTGGATTCCCCTAGAATTTTACAGACTCTAGAAAACTGTTTGAACGATTACAAAAGAAATAAACAATAAAACCAATAAAACCCCCTTTGTCTAAAGTAATATAGGCCTGCCACTTTGCTTTGTCAAAAAAACTTGTTCTCCTCTTTGTTGATGGTGGCTGAGAAAATAAAGTAGGGTTTTGCCCCAAATCAGTTTGACTTTTTTGAAAAAAAAAATGATTCTCTGATGATCTTTAATGTTGTTCTTTGTCGATGATTTGGCTGAGGTTGCGATCGAAAACAAAGTGAGTAGTACTGATTTGAACTTGTTTTCTTTTTGAGTTGTTGCTTTGGTTTTTCGATGCACTAATGCCTGTGATGAAGTGGTGATTAAATAGGATTATAGAATCCTATTAATGCTCTGATTTCGACTAGTGACTTGGCTTTGATTTTGTGTTGCCCTTTTTGAATGCTCTGTAAATTACCTTCTTTGTTGCCAAGTTTGAATTTGAGTGATTTAAAAACTTTGCCGTGAATAACTTGTTGATTGCTGAAAATACATTGAAGCTGAAAAGAAGAATTCCTCACTGATTGTGTATTTGTGGAAATGTTTGAGAGCATGTTTCCTGGAAATTAAAAACTGACATGAACATCTCATTAAATATTTCAAAGACCTTGCCAAATATGTTTCTCTGATTTCTTAAAAAAAAACATTTTGCTTGATTGATGCTATAGAAACTCTCGCCAAAAATGTTTTTCCTGAAAAGTTTTCTTGCCTAGTACCATACTGGAAAAAAAGATTGTTTCCAGGAAATTTACAACTTGCCATAAATTGTCACTTGATTGCTTTGCTGGAAAGATGAAATTACTTGCCAAAAAATTTTGTTCACTGATTGAGTACTTGCCACAGTATTTATTCATTTCTGAAAAAACAATTGTATATGATTTAGGAAACCATTCAATTGTTTTTCTTGGCCCCGAATAAAATCCTTTTATGCAAGAAACATTAAAGAGTGTTCAGTTTGATTTTTGTCAATTTTGGAAACATAAAAAATGTTTTCTTACCAAAGGTATCTTTGTCCAAAACATGTGTGCTCTTGTGTGATTTAGACAATCATTTAAAAACTGTATTTTGCCATAAAGACTTGAATTGTGGTTTTTTGGAAACTGATTTGTTGTGCATGATTTGTCCTGCCTTTGATCACTCTTCTTCACCATTGTTATCCATATTCATGTGTTGCACCACATGCATTGAAGTTGCTTCATGTTCGTGCAACTTGTTCACTTAAAAAATTTGCTGTGTTGGGTTGAATGTGTACACAGGCCTTGACACTGTTCTTTGTCAACGTTAATGCGCACTTGCCAAAAATAAATTTTTTGCCATGCTTCTGAAAAACTGAAAACATTTTTGAGAATGTTCTTGCCCAAAAACTGTGCACTTGATGAACTGAATTGCCTTTTTATATTTTTTCAAAAATGAGACATTAAAGTTAAAAAGAAACTTCCCTTGTATTCTTTCTGAATTGCTCGTACACATATTTGTGTAAACCTTCCATGTTTTTCACTAGTCCATTATTTTGTACTTGTTTGACCATACTTGATCATACTGGTTCATGTTGACTTGAGGTATCACCTGACATGATGTTGCATGCATGCTTGTTGGCTTATCCCCTGCTTTTATGTTCCTACAAAATGAAAATGTTTTCTAAGTTAGATTCTGCATGTGCTGGGATTTTCAAACTAGGAAACTTCTTTTTGATTGTGTATTATTGCACCATGCAATTATGAATACATGCATGATAAAAAAATGTTTTATTCAAATCTTTTCTTGCCAAATTTTACATTTGTCAAGATTGCAAGCTTAATCTCTTTCCTGCTTTTGAACCTGTGACTTTTCTTTTCAAATTTCAAAAGATATCCCCCGCCCCCTTTTTTACCTATTTGAATATGAAAAGAATTTTTTGCTGCTCCACTGAACCTCTACATGTATATTTTCATCAGATTAGTTCGCTTGAGCCTTGCATGTTAATGCATGTTGTACACTGTTGCTTTTAGCTTTTTTTTTTTTAAACATCTTGCTTTAAATGAAGATTGCATTGTAGTTGCCAAATTTTCACATGTTCAAAAAATAATAATTGAAAGATGCCCTTTTTCACTGTTGTACACTTGTGAACATCACCTGCTTGCATACCTGGTTTCTTGTTTTGTTCTTTGGCTTGCTGATTTGTATTAGTATCATTGTGGGCTACTTGAACAGAAAAAAAATGTTGTTCCTCCTTTTTTGTGTTCCATAATTGCAATGTGAATGAGTGAAATGTTGTAGTGAGGCAATGACTGTATTTGTGATGAGCGTTTGTAGTGAGGAACAAATGTACAGAATGAGAAAAATTGTACTGATATTTGTAATAACCAAATTTGATTGAAATAAAATATTATTTTATTGTGTTCAAACAAATTTGTCTATCGTATTCAGTTTATATACAAGTACAATTTCATGTGAATGTATATGAAATGTGAAATATTAGTGAAGTGTACAAATAGTGGAGTTGTAAAACTGTACTGTTTGAAAATTAAAATAAAATATTATATTTAGATAAAATACTGTGTAAATATCTGAATGTCTGTACAGTTGTATTTTATTTGGATATAAATATTATATTCCTGTCTGTGATGATATATGAAAACAATACAGTAACAAACACATTTAAAATAATAAATATTTGGTTGTTATCATCAAACAAAAAATCATATAATTGTGTATACAACACCGTTATATACAACACTTCAAACCGTAATCATCAAAAATCATCTCCCTCAAATCTCTACCTAACCATACCCAAAGACTCAACTCGCATCACCATTCTGAGCCACGTTCAACAGCTCCATAATGCACGCAATGCACGGTAGTGACCCATACTCCATTTTTATTCACGTCATCTACTCCCTTTCGTTGCAGCTCATCTACATCTCACAGAACCTTGTCCTTCCACCCTAAACAGAGCTGCCATCACCGAAAAATATGTGCCCAGAGACCTCTACATTGCTGAATTGTAAACAATGTGTCTTTCCTTTTTTCGAGATCGGAGAAAATGTGCCGAGTTCCACAAGAAGTAGCTGGCTTGAAACTTTTACGTTCGGCATCTCATATATATCAGTTTCGAATTTTTGTATGCAAGAATGAATTTTATTTTATTTCTTTCAGTCTACGTGGAAAGCTTCAGCAATGGGTTTTGTCGAACGAAAGTATAAGGAAGACGAGCTATATTTAAAGTTGAGGATGCTTAGTCGTTAAGGTATAGAACATAGCTATAAAAATAACATGAGTTTTCACTTCACTATCATAGTCTGCATGCAAATATAGGGTTTGTACCGTTTCCTTGGCCATGAAGTATTTACTTTATTTAGGTGAAGGTAGGTTTGGGTTTAAGCTTTTTAGCTCTTTAGGGGACTGTGAATCAAAGTACATGATCAAATGCACAGTACACGAATAATGTTACATATCTCATGCGTACACATACTGTCGAACACATGCATCAACTGTTTTTTCCCTCCTATTACATATTAACTAATTATAGTCTTAGCAGTCATCCCTTGTTTGTTTTTGTAGATATTTTATATAAAGTAAGGGTACCTTATGGCCTAAAATTATGTTTGGTTACGGACAACTATCGACAAAAGTAAAACACTATCGTGATGGGCAATGTGCCACGATCCTAAAATTATATTAAAATAGGCAAGTTAGCTTATTTTGTGAGACCCCAAAATAGTTTATATAGGGTGTAAAATACTTCAAATAAAAAGTTGCTTATTTTCCAAAATAAAAATTACAGAAAAATTCTATAAATCAAACTGAAAATGTGTCTTGAAAATCTTATCCAAATTCGGAATCAACGATTTATTATATATAATAAATAGTTATGGTTTATAAACGATTCCATAGCGACTATTTGAAAATATGATTTGGACATAATTTACAGTCTACAAGATGAAATCTCGATTTTTCACTTCCACTAGAAAATTTTAATTCAATAGATTCGAACATTTCTTATTTCACAAAAATCCAACTTATAACGAATCATGTACACTCAGTTGAAGTTCAAAACTAAATATTATGAACTATCGCGATGTTACGAGCTAAATTATAATTATATTATAATTTATACGTTCAACTGTCGTTATTAAATATATTCGTTATTATAACTTGAATCCAAATATAGATAAATATCATATATAATCCAATTCACATAATATTGCCAATCCAACTGTTTCCGACTATTTCGGAAATTAAATTTTATTACACCATTATTTATATGAATTAAATATTTGAAACATTTGAATTCAAACTATTTAAATTACCAAAATAAATATATTAAAAAAATTAATTATTAAATCGCCAAAATTGCGGGACGTTGTAGTAAGTTAGCTTTGTCACAATCAAGCGATATTCAGATAACTCAATGTCAAAAAGGAATTTCAGAATTGGGGAATATGTTACAGTTTCTAATGAATAAAGAGGTATACTTTAATTTATGGTACACTAAGATTTACTTTCAATTATTGCTTTATATCCACTCATGTTAGTGTGATCGAATTACTGCATTTTAATTTTGAAAAAAATGCTATTCTGCAATATGTAGCAGCATAGAAGTTTAAAAACAATCAGCAAATAGCTACAATATAAGCAATAAAACTGTAAACAAAAAAAGCGTGACTTATTGGCATGTCGTTTGAAATAGAATATCATATGCACATTATATTTGGATTAGAAGACAGTTAACTGAAGGTTTGAGTGTTCTTACTCCTTTGCTAAATAGACATTTTCATCATCCTCGTAAGCATCATTAATTTTTATTGAGTTTTTTTTCTTTATATAAATAATAATATGAAATTTAATCTGGTGCTACTAATTTTGCTTTAGCAAGGTAAAGAAGGTTCAAAAAATCGGAGCACACCAGAAATGGTATAAATCACTTATATTTGATATAACATCATTTAAAGTTTTGCTATTTTACTTCTTGACTTGAGTTATCCTTTTAATTTTTTGGTTTTACTCACAGTGTTAAAAGTGACAATTTATCTCACAATGTTAGCTACGCTGATATATACAGGTAATAAATTTGGAAAATTATAATTATTTTTCATATTTATTTATTTTGTAACATAGAAGAGAAGAATTTGGTGGCCTACTAAGGATAAATTAACATGACTTTGGTTCACATATTCTGTTTTGATGTCCGAAGCACCTTTTTCTGAGAGGAAATGTTAGTTTTTAGCGGTAATTTCCTCCTAGATCCTCAAATAAAGTCATCACTGGGTCCTTTCTTACTTATTTGGCTACACTGAACAGTTGCATATTATTGTAAGCTAAAATATGTGTGTATATAATATGGGTCTAGGACTGTCAACCGATCTATTAGATAGGAAGGTGCCATGGAGCCCGAAAACAAAGTATACGAATTGTGCGAATTTGGAATTTGAGAGTGGAATTGATTTGAGGTTGTGGTATTGAACAAAGGAGATACATTCGCACATGTTTTGGGCCTTTATTTTCTGGCCTCCAAGAATTACTGTATTAGATACGGGTGTTACGGTTGTGGATATATTAAAATGTGCTAATGGTAAAAGGTGCTCGTCAGGCGAAGCTCTATCTGCAAATAAAGCCTAGAATCTATGCATAAATTTGTATGAGAAATGAGTTAAACTACCATCTGCAATGTATCATCTGTAGTGTTTTTTAAAAAAATAGAAAAGATAATAATTACTAGTTGTCAATAATACTACCTATAATGAGGAGCTTCACAACAAATTGCTCTTTTATGATGGTATAACTTTGATATGATTACTGGATTTTCTAGTTGGGTCCCATTTTCTCGTCCAAGTGAAGGATTGTTCTGGCGAAATGTTCGGCTATACTATGTAATATTGAAACAAAACTTTAGCTACTGCATTTCAGTTATAATTCTGATGGCTTACTATTGCACATACTTTTAAACCATTAGAAACAAAAAGAAAGCCTTATGTAGATGGTTGTTAGGCATATAGAGATCAACCCATGGACTGGGCAAATATTGATGGTTTTATTAGAATTTAGTCAGAAATTAAAACTATGTGAGATATATTATCACTAATTTTTTGAGTTTTCTCTTCTATGTTAAAGTTTTATATTTTCATAACTAATCGACTTTAACGGTCTATATTTAATTCATTTGTTAACAAATTTGGTCATAATTGTAGAACAATGACAACATATATGAGCTGTTAAATTGGGATGGATGGAATCAACGAAATTGTTGCTGAAGGGAGAATGGTGTCCACCAACCCAAATGAAGTTGTCAATGATATTCGTATTGGACCAAATTCCATGAAAGTTGTTATAGATTGCATAAAAAGAGTGGATGCTTATTTATGGAGGCCTACATCTAATATACCAGTATTAGGAGAAGCCAAAGGTAAGTCAGTAGCATGGCCTGCAAACCGTGTTGTTGCACTGCGAGGACACATGATAGAAGACAATATGGTAAAATTTATGAATCGCGGTAGCTAATATGTAATTATGTACATATTTTTTCCATTAAATATATTTATTGGTCTTTTTAGAGTAAAACTAGCAGCGCAAACAACAATTGCAAGCTTTTCGATTGGAATGAGGGTGAAGTGTTGGTCGTCGAGGGACGACTTTGCTCAAGTGATTCGAAAATGATTATTAAAGATATTCTGCTTGGTCCATTATAATAAATATGTCATGCATTAAAGAAGCTGTACGTAAGAAAATAACATGGCCAAAATCAAAAGTTGTAGCTGAAAAAGCAAGCATTGTGGCTTCTCCTTCCAAGGTTAGAGCAAATACTGTAACTTCTCCTGGCATGGATAAATCAACTCCTTAGGTAACTAAGCAACCCTATTTAGAATTTAACCTTAAAGATGAGTTAGAGAAAGTCATTAAACTGGAAGAAATAATGTTCTCACATGTTCATAGCTCCAATTGGTTACTTTAGTTCTTTTTAGTGTTATGCCAATTTTGGAAAAATAAATAAAGAACATGAATTAACGTATACCAATTAAAATAGGAAGTTAGAATAACCTAAATTGATTGGTTAGGAAAATGGAATATATTTCATAGTTTGGTTTGTAAGAAAAATGGGAAAATGTAATTGCAAGTATAAAAAGAAATAAAGACAGACTAGTGCGAAATGGGGATTTAGTTGTATTGCGCGCTTTCCAATATCCTAAAAATAATTGAGAAGAATATGTTGCGATTATGGGTTTCTATTATGGTAACTACCTTAAACTATGAAAATAGATTATTGTGCAATTTGAATAACTAAGCAAATAAGAACATGTTAACTTTCTAATGAATAAATCTACAAAGACGAAAAGAAAAATAGGAAAAAATAACTAGAAAACTTTATGTAAAGAAAAGAAGTAAGAAATCATGCTAAATATTTGACAATTAGAAATGAATGTAATATATTATGATAATTGTACGAAGATAAAAATGAATCATAACATGCAGTTTTGATTACAAAATGAAGGTTTATTATATACAAATTTAAAAGTGTAAATTAAGTTTAATAAACATAATTCTATGGATATGGTTCCATTGTGAAAGTAAGACAATAACCTGTAAGTTGTAGTTAAAAGTGAAATGAAACAAGAAAGGCTTATTACGAATAAACTTAAAAGTGTGAATTATGTTTAATAAGAAAAATTCTATGGTGGCCTTGTGATTAGGCATTCTATAGTTATTCGATGGCTCTATGGAATTTAATAAAGTTAATAAATAAGCTATTAAAGTTTAAATTTAATGAATTGAACAATAATGACAATTAGCAAAAAAAGTAAGGTAAATCATAACAAAAGATAAGACATAGGATCTAATAAAATAGCACGATGCATTTAGACCAGTCCAAAGGAATTCTGAATGAAGAGCTCAACGAGAAAGATCATAGTAGGTGTCTGGAGACACGGTGTAAACATGTCCAACTTAATATTCAATGTGACTAGGGAAAGAAGACTAGGGGAAGCCCATGGTCAGTTGAGCTCCAAAGGCAGGAAGTTCGAGACTTCTACGGGACGTGAGGATGCTCTGAAATGGCCCTCTGAGGATGCCCATGGTCAGCCATCCCAGAGGCAGGTATCTAGTTTCTTCTAGAGTATGTATTGGTTGCATTTATGATGAGAGCAGCCAGAAGACCGATGAGAGATTTTTAGGATTCATGGGTTGCCTCGGCTCCGAGAGGAGGCTTCGTGGTCAGGACCCAATAAGGATAGTAGATCATTGGATGCCTATCATCGTCGGTCAGAGCGTGTATAAGAAAGACTGAAGCTAAATCAACAAGCCAATGGTCTTTTACTATCAAGATACTAGATGAGAGACAACATCAATTGGATGTTTAGATTGTTTGTTAGGGGCACAGTCACTTGGCTCTTGAAACGGTCTTTCATTAATTGAGGGGAGGGGAGTGAGGCTATAGCACCAAAAAAGGGACAAACCAATCTATGGATATCTGTATCGGAGGCAGATGTAGAAACCCCTGGCTAAGTTGCATGCAAGGGTTTAGGCTGACAGTGAAACTCAAATATTAAACAGTATAATCGTAAGTCTCGGTGTACGCATTGGATGGTGCATCGTGGATGTCCGAGTTTACCTCAATGCAGTGTAACGAATCGACCAATTCCCAATCCTGACTATCAACACAAGTATCATGTCAACTAACGAAGCACCTGAATTACCGGATCATTAGTAGAAAGAAGTAGAGGGTGAGAAATAGAAAGAAAGAAATATATGAATAGAAGAAGAAGAAACAAATAACACCAAAAACAGAGTAAATACAAATCTCATAGTGCAACGAACAAAATATATTATATAACATAACTTTTGAATTACAAATTTGCAACTATACACACATACCATCATTAGAGTACAGTATTTACAACACAACGGAAATAAACAATAGTTATCTAATGCTGAAGCCTCCTGCTCCAAGCTCCTCTAAGTGTATCTGTAAATCCGACTACTTGACTGCCCATACAAATTAGGGAAACCAAGAGTTTAACATAAAACAAAAATAAAATAAACTCTGGGTCGGTCATAGGACTGGTGTTAGTAAATTCCCATCACTTGATTTAACTTTTAAAAATCCTTTTTAAAAGAAAGGATAATCGTAAGATCGATCCACACATAAACACAGATGGTTTCTATCTTACGATAACCCAAAATATTCTTTTTATCAACACTATTTTGATAGTGTCTAATCACATCAATAGCAATCTAGCATAACGCTTGCATCTCACGCTCCACATACATAGTATACAATTAAAATTGCGGGCGCTTATTAAGTAATGAATTTCCAACTATGACAAGGTATGGAACCACCTTCTGATAGTATATCTCTAGTGAGGAATACACAAGGTTCAACAAGAACATCTTATAACCTAGGCCACGCATATCCGACCACTCATTTCCTTTGAGTGTACTGAATTTTGTTATCACCAACGGTTAGTATCAGCAACCATTACTGAAGCATAGAACAACGATAGAATAAAGTAAAAAAAAAATATTTTTCTCTAGATCAGGTGACAATACAGCCTAATAGGAGCGACCCACTTCTATGTTGCCTGCCTGATTTTTTCCATTTCCTGGTTGTGAGGCTTGAGGCCATACTTACCTTTTTAATACCACAACATCATCCACTTTAAATGCCACATCGTCAAACCCACCAAATCATTGATTGACTTACCCAAAAATATCATAGGAATAAAGCTAAGAGAAATGAATTCCTCGGCCACCAACGTAAATACGTTTGAAGAGATTGATGTAGATGATTTGTTAGGCATATTCTGTCAGACATTCGTCCATACAAGTTGTCCTGGGACTGGACAAGCCGAAGACACCATCCTGTCAATCCATCTTAGGCAATTTATACCTAGGATTAACAAAACAACCCTTGCACTTTACTCCATACTCAATTATCTTCAGCATAATTAATTCGCAATGCTTATGCGCATACAGAGTAGTTTTTAGATAATAAACCTGATCCTGGTCTCTCCGTATTGGCAACAGAAATATAAAATGGGCCAAAAACTTTGATAGCCGGTTATTTAATTGTTAACGTTGGGAATTGTCATTTTATTCAGCATACGCCAACTCCGATGTGTATGTGTAGTGTGAACACAGTAATCCAAAGATGTAATAAAGTAAATGTAGGAGGCACAGCTTTTTATAGTGGTTTGGCACTAACGCCTACATCCACTTCATAGTAATCATTCATAATATAATATTCGATTACGATGTTGTACAAGTTCGGACAATAGTTGAATGCAAAGTGTTACAATAGAATACCAAAAAGATTGTTAATTCTAAATTTTGACTAAAATATCCTTCTTCTTCTTCGTTGAGATGAGTTGACTTGGTCAATGTTAGACCAAAAAATGGCACCAACACCCAGTTATCTAGAATTCGTAGAGAACACTGAAGAATTATAATCTAAAGACAGAAGAAAAACAATCAAAACACAAGATTTATAGTGATTTGGCGTTTACGAGCCTGCATCCACTTCATGGTTTTTCAATTCATTCAGAAATTACAATTATAATAAATATAGACACTCAATCACTCGAATTCAATGAATAATTCTCTCGAAATTCATTGATTTTTATTAAAGAAGAAGGTAGTTATTTATGGAGGAATTCGGTCATGGCATACGTGGAGAAACAAAATGCCAAAAGTCCTTTAATTCGTTGTATTCTCATGTATAGCTGCGGGTAAGTGCTAGTTCGGTTATGCCACGTGGCGGCATTAGAGGGGATTTCGGAAGTAGTGGATAATGTGGGATAACGATCTTCAACTGTCCAGAATTCATCATTCCAGGCAGGTCGGGTCCTTCCATTCCGATCCGAACCGAATGCTCAAAGTTCCAGCTTTAGGCCATTTCAGTATACAGGGATCAGGTCAGGTCCGATCTGAAAGGAGGGATCCGGTCCGATCCGAAAGGGGGGATCGATCCGACAGGGGGATCCGACCCGGTGACATTTGCATTTACAATTCAAGTTTTCCAACCTTCTATCACCTCATCCAAGTAATCACCGATCAATGTAAGTTCATACTCACGTCCCTGGCTTTGGGTAGCCTGGTCACAAAGCAGGCTAACATTTTGCTCCCCAAAGTATGTCTTATCGCATATGAGATGTGCTTTGAATAAGTCGAGCTGAGTCTTTTTGGAACGTCATCCACCCTTGAGTAGGATTTATCAAATTGTTGTGTCCTATTGAGTAGTTACATCATATGGGTCTTTTCCTGTATAAATGGCTTGTCATATATCGCACTACTTCCGTTGATGCTTATCGGACCAAATTCCATGGCTAGAGTGGTCAAGATGATCAAGTGATTGTTTGGACCTCGTCGAATCAAGAGGTTGAATTCCTTAATCATAAGTCATGTAGGATCGTTGGCTCCCGTGTGAGATCGTACATTCATAAGTTAATGCCATATGACGTCGTCTTCCTATGCCAGTCAAGTGTATTACTGAGTCGTGCTTTCTTTTATGTATAAGTCAATGTACGAAATAGTCATCCAAGTCATAGGGTACTATCAGAATCTTCGGACTTTAAGTTAGCATCTGGACCATTGGGATAGAGTGCATCAGAATTGACATACGAATATGTCATTTGTGCTTGGATTTGGACTATCTCGATATCAGGATATTAATCTAGGGCTCCACGATCGCATTGAATCGTAACAATAAGGCAACCATGATCACTCCAAATCGTTTTATAATCCTGTGATCACTTACGAATCAGTGCAAGATGTTGTTGAAAACATGCAAGCCAATAGCTGGTAGGATCATCACAATCATAAGGAAGCAGAGGAGTTTATCACACTCTCCATTTGATGTAGTTGCGGATCAAGTCTTTGGGTTCATTCTTGATCCATTAGTTGGATCACTTGGATGGTCAAGATAGATCATGTCATATTCCAGAGATATAGTACATGTTCTTAATCATGCATTGAGTCAGGGTCAAGTTCAAAGTCAATCTGTCAGTTGAAGGTGATGCTCCCAACATTAGTGGAGGACGAGCGAAGTCAGTGCTTATTCCCCCAACAACAGTGGGAGTTAGGCCAAGTCAATCGGACATCCATTCTTCTAACTTTTATTCTTTCTTTCATCGCATCAGGTTAGAGCTGCATGTTCAGCAATCTTAGTCAACTCATGTTGTTCTGTGCTCTTTCTCAAATCGTCAAGGGTTGGAGTTCAATACGCGAATGGTCGAATCACATTCGCGTCGGTGTCATCCCATCCGTTTATGATGTTGATGGCAGCAGTATTAGATATTCTGGGTCTATGATGTTGATGGCAGCAATATCCGATATTCTGAATAACCCCGACTTCAAAGTCTCTCTGTATTGAGACCCATTAGAAGGCTCTTTGCCAAATTATCGACTCAAACTCCCATACCACCGAATTTTTCTGCTTTATTCAGATTACATCCAAACTTTTGGAGTACAATTCCATAAATTGGAGAGAGATTATCAATTGTATAAGTGAGATTGAGCGAAAATTAGTATTGTGCTTGTATTCATCAATAATCAAAGAAGCATAAAGTGGACGTAGGCTTTTTTAACGCCAAACCACTATAAATCGCTTGTTCTTGTCGTTAGTCTTTTCATTTTTCTTAGAATTATCATTCAATTGGGTGTTAGAACCCTTTTTTGGTCTAACAGTCAACTATGTCCAAAATTAGCTTCAATGTCCAAGAAGTCCAAAAGTGTCTCAAAGTGGTGTTTTTGTCCTTGTAAATGTTCAAGGAGTGGTGGAGAATGTTTGTGCAACATTTTAATGGTCCATGCCATGTCCAATGGCCATAATGGAGATGGTGGCTACCATTAATAAGGTTTGGGAGCTCTAAGAAGTTCAAAATTCTCAGGGAAAAAGGATCCAAATGAAGGCCAAGATTTGTGATATTTATAGTAGAGGGTTGGTAGTGAAGTAGGTACGATATAACGACCCGAACTTCCCCGTGAAGGAAAGCCCGGATTGCTTTGAGAACACGACGAATCAGAACACAAATAGAAGAACATTTCATTGCTTATTACAACAATTTCATCAGAATAGAAGAATATTCCAGAGTATACATGAATAATATACAGAGAAAAATATCAGAGATTTAAATTACATTACATCGCAATGGAAAATAATACATAACACAACTGGAAGGCATACACGGATACAGAGCTTTCTGAATATAGTTCCAGCTGTAAACCAGGATCCTGTGAATATTATATCTGCAAAACCCAACTACTAGCTGCCCATGTGGAAAATAAGAGCACCCAGAGTTTAGGTTAAAACAATAAACTCCAGGTCAGTCATGTGACCGGTGTGAGAACTAAAAAAGTTATTTGAAACTTTACTTTAAAATTTGGTAAATAAGGGGACCACGCCGTATAACACAGAACGAGTTTCCTCCTAAGAATACCAGTGCATAACAGTTATAAACAGCGCAATGCTTTTTGAAAAATGAAGTTATTATAAGACTCAGGTCCCATCAATAATGCAACGCAAGCCGGAGGATAGAGTTTTCCCTTATAATTGCCAAACATGCTTGGTACATTTAAAACAAATCATTTTGATATTATTATAGTGTAAAGTGTATGAAAACAACTTCAAATATAAATGTATCAATCATAGACGGCATAGTGCCCCATCCCACTATGTCGCCATACTAGGCTCTACAGATAAAATCGAATGTCTCGTATTGGAAGTTGGGTTTCCATCTATGATCATCCTTACCGCTTCGAGAAGCTCTAGCCCGTGTCGTAGGATTAGAACGCATCAACCCTTGAATCGTCAGGGTCGGTCCACTCGATGTAGATTAAAATGCCTGAACACTACGTTTCCCCACCCTATGGGGAGTCAATCTGGTCTATATAAAGACCATATCATCCATCGGCCCCGTAGTGCCGATATATCCGAGGCGCCTTGCTATCCATCATTCACATAAGTAAAACGTTTGGGCATGAAAAACCCCGACACCACTCCTAGCTAGAAGGAAACACATGTCCTCCCTGAGGTCCTCTCCCGTTTCTGGTTCACAACGGGGTGTGAGGCTCGCGAATTAACGCTATACACAAAGCTATGCTATATTAAAGTCGTGCTTTGATCATCAACCACAAGACTCTGCTTTCAACAAAAGCCTTGATCATT
Source organism: Allium sativum (assembly GCA_030737875.1). NCBI lineage: Eukaryota > Viridiplantae > Streptophyta > Magnoliopsida > Asparagales > Amaryllidaceae > Allium > Allium sativum. The sequence continues at coordinate 821,092,171 of CM060910.1, forward strand.
TGCATCTAAGCATGCCACACAGGCAATTCACGCTATGCAACCGATGTTTATCAATCAAACAGAATGAAATTCGATGTCAGACACACATCCATACAAGTCCGTTCTGGGCCTGAACGAAACCGAAGGCACCTTATTCCTCGTCCCATATGTCCAATACAGGAGAGAGGTCCTCGCATATCCGGTCGATCTCCAAGTACGTCTGGACGATCACCACTTATTACCTTGTCTTGGGTGTATAGCCCAATCAAGACATCAGTAATCATCCAAACGATGTGAAGACCTCCGGTCTTCAACCACCGTCTTCATCGTCGACTCAATGGGATAGACCTGGTCTTTCTGAATAACTCGCGTATATAATAAACAAGTGCTATAAAAACACAACATATGCCTCATTCCAATTCTAAATATTCTTTTATTTAAATATTCATATCCTTTGGGAAAGGTTCCCATTAATTTTATCAAAGATAAATTCTTTAAAAATTATTCTTTAATCTTCCTTTGGATATCAATCCAAACCAAATTATAATTTATCCAAACTAGTCGGGATTAGCGATCCTTACCGAAGTAATCATTTGTTATATTTCCCAATCCCAACCTATTCATCCCATGAAGCAAAACTGATAATACTTCATATCTAACACCACAGTGTTATCGGTAAAATTAATTACCATTTCACGTTCAAATCTAATTAAAGATTTAACTATCGCTTGGAGCAAAACTGGTGATACTCCATTCTCGATCTTTTCTTGAATTTGATAATTTTAGTTATCAAATTCACCTTTCAGTCTATTTAATGATTCACCAAAACTCTAATTCAGTTTTAATTTCCAAAAATTATTACTTAATGATTATTCAAAGTTAAGAAATTAATCTTATCTTTAACTGGGTTAAAGAACTAATGTCATTTAAAACACAACTCACGACAAACCCAAAATCACATTCCATTAACAGTGGAATCTTCACAGAATACAAATCAATATACATAATCGATATGAACTTCTGTATCCAACCGATAATATAAATGGAATAACAGCAAAGCCTTTTAAATTCCATATATATTAACAGTCTTCCTCTACAGAAACTCACTTCGATTATTATCAAATCGAATTCCATTCCATTCCAATATATTAAATTGGAAAACTTTACTTTGGGAAATCTCTACTAAATCTTTAATAAAAAGATTTATAAGTTCCAAATCTCATTTCACTGTAAATCGGGTTAAAGAACGAATGTCGTTAAAAACACAGTTCGCGATAAACCCAATTCACATTTCATTTCAAATCCAATTAAATGTTAATTAATTGGTAATTCTTCTCTACATCTTAATTAAAAGATTTATTCTTTTCACACGGGGTTTAAGAACAATGTTATTGAAGACCCCATCCTATCAGCCTCTAACCATAAATTAGTAAGAGAACAATTCCCTAAGTATTAATCCCGAAGGCCGAAACAACCATCAGATCAATACCTAGGAAACCACTCAACTTAGATAATCTCCAGTTAGTTTCTAATTTTCTTAACTCCATGGGTTTAAGAACAGTATTTTTAAAGATACCATTCACGACAAACCCAAAATCTCGTTCCATTGTTAATCGGGTTAAAGAACAAGTGTTATTTAAAACACCGTTCACAATAAACCCAAAAACCAATTTCAATTTAATTCCAATTAAATGTTAATTAATTGGTAAACTTCATTAAATCTTAATAAAAAGATTTATATATTTTCTCAACTGGGTTTAAGAACGGTGTTAATAAAGACATCGTTCACGACAAACCCAAAATCCAATTTGACATTAAATACAAGGCTCTGAATATAAAATATATCGGCTTATATTCAATATCAAATTCTGAAACCGACAAATATCGTATTGGGAATAACGATATATATATCTTCCAAATTCCTCCACAATATCTGTATAATCACGGAATCCAATATCGAAATATTCCAAAGATAATTTCGATTCAAATCCATTCCAATTCATATATTGGAAATTCTGGTTATTTTTAAAACCATTTCAAATCCAATTTATTTTAATTAAAAATAATAGATTTATAATTCTAGTCCATAACTAGTTCATTTCGACAAAAATATATTTTTATCTTTTAAAATATGGAATTTTTTATCCAATTCTTTCCAAATCATTTACTATGATTTTAAACAAATTATTGATATTTTTAATAATTTTATCAAAGCCCGTACAGTCGATTTCCATAAACGCCCATCGAACTGCACTTACAACAACCTTTTCCAAATTTGATTTGAGCATAATTCCAAATCCAACTGTTAAATTTCAAATCTCTTGTATTCATTGGAAAGCTCTTTCCGATGCGAACCCAAGGTTCTGATTTTAGGAGAATCCGACGGTCGGATCTCCCGTATTATCCATTTGAAGTCAATGGTCGAAATTTGCGAACTACCGCGGTGCGGTGAGTTCTATTCAGGCCATTAAATATATATAATAAATGTATTATATATATTTCGTCGATTTCCATTTAAAAAGTATTTTATAAATCGTTTATAAATTCGTTTTAAAACGAATCCAACTTCATTTTAAATTTCAAATCAAATTTGGGTATTCCTTATTAAATTCGTTTTAATTTCATTTTAAAATGATTTCAATTCCATTTCAAATCAAATTTGAATATTCCTTATTAATTTGGTTTATATTCATTTTAAAACGATTTCAATTACATTTCAAATCAAATTTGAATATTCCTTATTAAATTCGTTTTAAATTCATTTTAAAACGATTTCAATTCCGTTTCAAATTTCATATCAAATTTGAATATTCCTTATTAAATTCGTTCTAAATTCATTTTAAAACAATTTCGATTCCATTTCAAATTTCAAATCAAATTTGAATATTCCTTATAATTGTACTATTTAAATGATAATATTTTCAAAATATTTAATTTTGAAATCACTTTTCGATATTCATTATAAAATGAATAAAATCGACTAAATTCCCGTTCGTGTTAAAATGGCGGTTAACTACTTAACACAACTTCACATTTCAAGATTCACTGAATATTATTTTAAAATATTCGTTAATTCTGAACTAGAATCAAACACAGTCAATTACCATATAATTTTATTTATTTATATGGTTTTCATACACACATATACACAAAAATAATCAAACACAGTCAACCATCCAGAGTGCATTACACAACTGTATAAGCGTTAAAAATAAATAAATAACACTCATCACAGCCTGTAAACCCATCGATTGACATACCACTAATTATTGGGATCAGTGTATATCAAATATCATCCCAATACCCGTGTGGGGTTTTCAAACAACAAACACAGATTTTATTTGTGCAGTTGGGCGATGTGTAAAATATATCGTCCCAATCAATATCAGTCAAATGGGTGTACATAAACAAATCGTCCGATTTGTAAATGAATATTTATTTTATTTCAACACATGAATATTTTATTTTATTCAACACATGAATATTTTTGTTTTCCATTCCACATCACAAACCAAATTCACACAAACAATTTTCACAACGCAATACAATCAAACAAAACAAGTTGTCCATGGTCTGTGGACGACGGGGAACAATTCATATATGTAGTTATAAAATAAATAACTGTATAAATAAAATTATAGTGAGGAGTTCTCACATTGGGATCCACTCCGTCGGTTTTATTTCTGAATTTCTGAACAGTTTGCATTTGAATTTGCCCGAAATTCAAATTAGCTCTGTTTCAATTCTGGTTTGTGCCATTGTGTAGCGCTCGACAAGAGGAATCCAACGGACCCAAGTTTGCTGAATTTTGTGTTCGTATGCAAAATTTATGGAGATACAATCATTTATTACATAATTAAAAGGATTAAATAGTTAATTACTCTAATTAATTACACTAAAAAAACATTGTCGTTTACCCCTTAACCATCGTTCCTCTTCATCGTTCGCTGAAACCCATCCGCTTCCCCTTCTCTCTCCACTACCACACGCGCAGACCCCACAGTATCCCAATTGGAAACCTCAACTCGAACGAGCTCGGGCTCCTCCTCCATCGCCGACAACTAGGCCGAGTTTGGTGGCCTCTTCAGCCCCAAAACCAAGCTCGAACGCGAGCGCTTTAGACCAGAAATTCTTCACGATATAGATCTCCTTCCCCTCTTCGATTTTCCCTTTTAAATGATTGAATTTTATTGAACCGATTGGGAGATCTGGAGGAGCGATTTTGGGGCGATTCTGGCCTTCCAAATGGACAAGGCAGCGGCTCCAAGTTCTGGAAAGGAGCTAGGGTTTTATAGAAAATTTTATATTATATTTTATTATTTATTTAATTCCAAAAATAGAGATTTTGCATGCGAACTCCAAATCGAACCCAACGACTACCGCCCCTAGCTAATTACCCCCATTCCGAACACAATGGGATATGTATCATTAGCTAATTCGACTGTTTCGATCAGTTTCCGTTAAATTTAAAATATAAATCAATATATTTTAAATTCAAACGCACATTGTAATTTACCAGGGCCATATAGAAAAATAAATCTAGCTATGTTTTAACGATACGGTCCTAACAAAATTAATTTCTTCGAATTTGGAGACCGTTTGAAAAATGGCCGTTTTCTGGTCGAACCAAATTGACTGAAATTGACAAAACACGTTTTCTTTTGCCATGCTCACATATTGATCCCAAAAACTATGAAAATTGGAATCCAGCAATACTTTGACATTCCAGATCCAACAAAAGTGGTTTCGTTGAAAAGGAGGTCGTTTGCAAAATGGCTATTTTTAAGGGCTATATTTCCAAAGCGACTATTTTGAATTTTCAATTGGGCATAACTTTTTATTCCCTCTATGAAATTTCAATTTTTCGAATTCGTTGGAAAGATATTTTCAAACAGATTCAAATATTCTCGTTTCGCTAAAATCCGGTTTGTTTTTAAATCTTGTACATTCATTTGAAATTTGAAATCGAATTTTCAAACTACCGCACCATTTCCTATTCCTTTTATAATTAAAATAAATATTTATATTCTAACTTAGATTTAAATAAATTTATACATTCTAATTCTATTCAAAATAAATTTCTAGTCATTATTATTTAAAATAATTCATTTTAAATATTCAAAATTCATTAAAATTGCCTAAATAAATTTTTTAAATTAGTTCCGATTTTTCGAGTTGTTACAATCTCCCTCACTTAATATCTTTTCGTCCTCGAGAAGGAACGGAGCTGAAAATTGTTTAACTAACCAACTCAACTTTCTTTTTGGCTTTCATTCTTCAACTTTTCAGTTGCTAAGAATTTTCAAATTCTTAAAAATTTTGGCTAACGCCCTTAATTTTCAAAAAAAATCGCCATAAACTACTTTGTACGGGGAGCATCAGGAAAATCCCCAAACCGCCACACAGGCCCTCTCATCCCAAAAAGAAAAATGAAAAGCCAAGCGGCTAGCCAATTGGCTAATAAAATCATCCAAACCCAATAAATTAGTAAACATGCACCTATTTGTCGGGCGTACAATTTTATTCCTCTTCTTTAGCCTCCTTGCTATGACCTGCTCAATGTATATATATGTATATGCATGCAATCTCAAACAATTTTCAATTTAGTTCAACATTTGATACAATTTAGCTAAATTTACCTTGCATTCACATAATGGTTTAAATGAATAATCACACAACATAACCATCAATCAATTAGTGGATTAGTATTTCAAATGCATAACTTTAATATATATTCAAAGATCATCTTTTTGGTGCCAAATCACAACAATAAACCCTATCTAGTTTTGGTTCTCACACCAATCAATTGGAAATATATAGATACCCCACTTTCGAAAGTCGAACATAAATACTGATGATGCCGTGGCATCACCAGAATCATCTTCGGGCGCCTAGAGTGTGATTCTATATCTATCCAGTATATTAAAACTTCGAATATACGTTCATAAGCATATATGCAAAATCTCATCTACTTGATTGTCCAAAATAAAATAAAATAATATACTCAAATACATATAATTAGCTTAAATTTTCAAAACTAAATTTGATTTTCATTTTTATTTTAAAAATAACACTCTTCAGACTCATTCTAGGATACCACTGATCCCATCTCTAACGACTCATTCTCATTGGATATTACTAATCCAATCTCTGATGAATTCTTTTGTTTGGTTCTAACGTGCCTTGTTCTCGAGCTCTGTAAACAAAAGCCCCGATACCAAACTTTAACGACCCGAACTTCCCCGTAAAGGAAAGATCAGATTGCTTTGAGAACACGACGAATCAGAACACAAACAGAAGAACATTTCATTGTTTATTACAACAATTTCATCTGAATACAAGAATATTCCAAAGTATACGTGAATAATATACAGAAGAAAAATATCATAGATTTAAATTACATTACATCGTAGCGGAAAATAATACATAACACAATTGGAAGGCATACACGGATACAGAGCTTTCCGAATATAGTTTTAGCTGTAAACCAGGATCCTGTTAATATAATATCTGCAAAACTCAACTACTAGCTGCCCGTGTGGAAAATAAGGGCACCCAGAGTTTAGGTTAAAACAATAAACTCCAGGTCAGTCATGTGCTGATGTTAGAACTAAAACAGTTATTTGAAACTTTACTTTAAAATTTGGTAAATTAAGGGACCACGCAGTATAACACGGAACGGGTTTCCTTCCAAGAATACCAGTGCATAACAGTTATAAACAGCGCAATGCTTTTTGAAAAATGAAGCTATTTTAAGACTCAGGTCCCATCACACAATGCAACAGAAGCCGGAGGATAGAGTTTTCCCTTATAAAAGCTAATCATGCTTGGTACATTTAAAACAAATCATTTTGATACTATTATAGTGTAAAGTGTATGAAAACAACTTCAAATATAAATGTATCAATCATAGACGGCATAGTGTCCCATCCTACTATGTCGCCATACTAGGCTCTACAAATAAAATCGAACGTCTCGTATTGGAATTTGGGTTTCCATCTATGAACCAAGACAAGGGATCGTCCTTACCGCTTCGAGACACTCTAGCCCGTGTCTCAGGATCAGAACGCATCAACCCTTGGATCGTCAGGGCCGGTCCACTCGATGTGGATTAAAATGCCTGAACACTTCGTTTCCCTGCCCTATGGGGCGTCAATCTGGTCTGTACAAAGACCATATCATCCATCGGCCCCCGCAGTGCCGATATATCCGAGGCGCCTCGCTATCCATCATCCACATAAGTAAAACGTCTGGGCGTGCAAAACCCAGACACCACTCCTAGCTAGAAGGAAATGCATGTCATCCCTGAGGTCCTCTCCCGTTTCTGGTTCACACCGGAGTGTGAGGCTCGCGAGTTAATGTTATACACAAAGCTATGCTATATTAAAGCCGTGCTTTGATCATCAACCACAAGACTCTACTTTTCAACAGAAGCCTTGATCATTTGCATCTCAGCATGCCACACAGGCAATTCACGCTATGCAACAGATGTCTATCAATCACACAGAATGAAATCTGATGTCAGACACACATCCATACAAGTCCGTTCTGGGCCTGAACGAAACTGGAGGCACCTTATTCCTCGTCCCATATGTCCAATACAGGAGATAGGTCCTCGCATATCCGGTCGATCTCCAAGTACGTCTGGACGATCACCACTTATTACCTTGTCTTGGGTGTACAGCCCAATCAAGACATCAGTAATCATCCAAACGATGTGAAGACCTCAACTCTTCAACCACCGTCTTCATCATCGACTCATCGTCGATTCAGTTATTCAGAATGGGATAAACCCGGCCTTTCTGAATAACTCGCGTATATAATAAACAAGTGCTATAAAAACAAAACATACGCCTTATTCCAATTCTGAATATTCTTTTATTTAAATATTCATATCATTTGGGAAAGGTTCCCATTAATTTTAGCAAAGATAAATTCTTTGAAATTTGTTCTTTAATCTTCCTTTGGATATCAATCCAAACCAAATTATGGTTTATCCAAACTAGTTGGGATTAGCAATCCTTACCGAAGTAATCATTTGTTATATTTCACAATCCCAACCTATTCATCCCATGAAGCAAAACTAGTAATACTTCATATCTAACATCACGGTGTTATTGGTAAAATTAATTACTATTTCACGTTCTAATCCAATTAAAAATTTAACTATCGCATGGAGCAAAACTGGTGATACTCCATTCTCGATCTTTTCTTGAATTTGATAATTTTAGTTATCAAATTCACCTTTCAATCAATTTAATGATTCACTAAAACTCTAATTCAGTTTTAATTTCAAAAAAATCATTACTTACTGATTATTCAAAGTTAAGAAATTAATCTTATCTTTAACTGGGTTAAAGAACTAATGTCATTTAAACACAGCTCACGACAAACCCAAAATCACATTCCATTAACAATGGAATCTTCGCGGAATACAAATCAATATATGTAATCTTCACGTAATACTTCATATCTAACACCACGGTGTTATCGGTAGGAAGTGGGGACCATGCAACAGAAATTCGGATCCCAGAAGAGGCCTAGAACAGGAATTTTGTATCCGTCAGGGGATACGAAATTTGTATCCCCTGAGGGACATGAGAAAGGGAGAGGAGGAGCCGAAATTCTGATGTTGGCGGATAAGAAAATTATGAATTTAGAGGAGAGGGATGCGAAAGTAGAGAGGGATCTGAAATTCTTGAGTTGACTAGCATGCGTTCACGGAAACAGGCATAACTTTCAAACTGTAAGTCTGTTTTGGCCTAACGAAAGCTGTACCTGATGCTAATTTAGACGGCTACTAGATTTATAGTGAAAAGCACCGTGATTAACATTTTCGAGTCCAAAAAAGGTCATTTAAAGGGGTTTTTAGCCATTTTTATGTTCATGATGTGACTTCGACCAAACTATTTTGTGTTTGCTGACGATATTATTGATGCTTGAACGTGTTTCTAACTTGACGTATAAAAACTTTGACCAAAAATCTTCTCAACATTAACTACTAAAGTAAACATCCATACAACCAACAATCCTGTTTCAAAATGGAAATTCTACCAATCAAGCATTAACCAATATTATGCCCGTTTAGTTAATTTTTTATTAAATTTATCACTAATCAATTCATTTTCCTTCCCCAGATATCTCTCAAAACTCATTTGGCCTCTCATGATTCTTGGAAGATGTTTCCATATATTCATAAATGACTTATTTTCTATATTACAGAAAATATCTCTTATTAACGTCGAAAAAAACATTTCCATACATATTCACATTCTCTTATTTTCTATATTTAGAAAATATATGTTATTAACATCGGAAAACATTTCCATTTCTTATTCACGCATCACTATTCTTCTACATTCATCAGTCCCTAACCGTAAACTAGTAAGAGAACAACTACCTAAGTATCAACCCGAATGACCGAAACCAACATCAGATCGACACTCAGGAAGCTATTCAACTCAACCAATCTCTAATCATTTTCTAATTTCTTTAACTTTTTATCAACAAAATCAGTTCATTTTCTATGCTTAGAAAACATCTCTGATTATATTTGGAAAACGTTTCCAAAATTCATTTTTATAGATTTAAAAGAATGTTGTATAAAACATCGTTACTACAACTCAAACCATAATTCACTCATTAACAAACTGTATTTCTATGCAATCCTCGCTAACGAATCTTAACTATTCCTTAATTAATTATGAAGTCAATCAAGTTAGGGTATAATTACCTCTCAGATCTTGACTAAACATCATTCTTAACTTCGAAACAGACAAATCTCATAACTTTGAATAGCAATAAAACATCGCTCACGCAACTCTCGGATTCACTTCTTTTACGGAAATTTGATTATAACAATAGTGTTATAATCCATGCTTCGAGATATTAAATCTTAAAATATAACTTTTATTTATTAATTTAAATAAATAAAATAATGACTAATTAAATAAATAATTAAATCTTGATTAAAATAGAAAGTAATTAATACTTTCCTGAATTCAATATAGTATAATTTCAATATCAACTTTCTCTTGAATAATAACTCTCTTTCGAATAATCTTTGTTCGATACTCTCTTTCGAATAATCTCTATTCGACTACTATCTTTCACATTCGATTAATTATCAAATCTCATTTTCATATCAACCTTCCAGTCCATTTTATTTAATAAGTTTATAATTCTATATCGATTATAAAATATTGGTTTCGACTTGAATATTAACTTTCTTGTCAGATTCTAAATTATATAATATATAATTTATTGAAAATAAATCACTTACATATAATTTGACATAGTTGAATTCAAATTATAAATCCTTACAGATTTATTTTAATTATATTCACATCTCGAAGATCGAAATAAATTTCATCATTTCCTTTTTAAATGATTCCCAATTTCCCAGTTTTAAATCCCTTTTGAATTTACATTCCCAAATTATCTAATGATAATTATTTTACTTCATTTATAAACATTGTTTATAAATTAAAGTACTTGTTCTATTATTAAAAAATTTATTGTTTCATCGCCCATTCGAAGTTTAATTTTTCTACTTTAGAAAAAAAAAAGATTTTAAAACTCAAATTCACTTACCTTTCATTTGAATATATTTCTACGGTATTTAAATAATAATTTTTGGGCTAGTGCTATTCAACATCCAACATAACAAAATTTGTCACAGAATATCTATCACATCGTATATCACAATATATGAAAACAAACAGTAATAATTTTGAGGAATCTAGTCGGATCCCACCAACCTGTTTTCCTGCATCCACAGACGTTAATCAACGTAAATAACATAAATTTCATTTCAATATGAGATATCAAAATAAATAGAATCAATATTTAACCAAAGATTTTTATATATAACTATATCTATGATTTCAACCAATTTATTAGCAATTCATCCAAATAACCATCACACAACATTCAATCAACATTTATCAATTCTAAAATATGTTTGTAAAATTATAAAACTGGACAGAATTAGTGAGTTTACTCACTTTGGTTATTAATCATTGAATACAATTAATTTCCGATAGTTCCAATTTAGCATTCTATTTTTTCAAAAATTGCAACGAGCTCTAAATTGCTCCAAACTAGTTTCATTGTGTATCTTGCATCCATACGATCTCAACGGATCTTGTTTCGTCAGACTATGATTATGTAGGGAGAAGTTATGATTTTACACGATTGTATACATTACAAAGTCATTAACTCTATAATTAATTAATTATACCCCTTAATTATATCATTACCACGTTAACACCCTTGCTCATCTCTTCTTCGTCTTCACGAAGCACGCGGCCTATTGCTAATGGCCATTGCCGATCCATCATTGCTTCCAACTCCCATTCTATTCCACTGTAAATCACACAAACTATACCAAAATTCATCTTATCAAAATCTCTTCCTCTTTATGTCAATTATACGCAACTCGCACCTCCTAATGTCATAGCATCATTTTCCAGGTTCCACCATGCAACAGTACATTGATCCACACTTTTAATTTTCTAAAATTCCCAAAAATTCAAACAAATGCTAAATCACCTCTCCAATCCCAAAACAAATTCAAATTCGTGAATTGATGCTTAAACTCCACAAAATTTTCAACCTTAGAACACTTATAACGTGCGCTGTGTATTTTACAGCGAACCCAATTCATTCCAACCTCCTTGAAATGGATACCAGTTTGAAGAGAAATGAAAAACTAGTGCAAAGATTACCTCTTGCAATTTATAGAATTTTATTTGATTTTAAATTGGAACTTCAAACTCACCGTTTCCCTTCTAATGGTGGCGTCGAAAAAAAAATTGTTGACCGTGGAATGAATTTTGTTAAGTTTAGGGTAAGGATATGTGGGGTATTTATAGGGATAGTTTAATATATTTTAATCGATTATTTTATAAATTTTTATTCAATCATTACTTCCATTTGTCATTTAAAAATTCATATGACCACATACGATATCCAATTTCGTTGAAAATGGACATATAATTGTAGTTAGACATTACAGACCCAACGAGACTTGTTTCATTGAAATCTGAGTCCGTTTTCTCGCATAGCGTTATTTTAAAGTCAAATTACTGATTGATTCAAATTTTAATTTCGCGCGGTCACAAAACAACTCCGATTTGGCGTGAAATTTGAAATTTTATAATTAATCATTATGGATTCAATAAAATTCGTTTAATTGAAAACATAGGTCGTTTGCAAAATGGTTATTTTTAAGGCTTAGATAAAACCAATAAAATATTAACAAAACTAAAAAACAATTCAATTTAACAATAATAAATTAATATTATCGTATACATTCAAATAGAATATCATATAGCTCCAAAATAAACATACTTGTATTTATAACTCGATTTTCAAAATCCAAGTTAAATCGATATTCAATTTATATTAAAATCCTTTTATATTATTAAATAAATCGTAATGGTTTATAAACAATTCCATAGTGACTTTCTGAAAATTTGATTTGGACATAACTCAAAATTTACAAGACTCTCCATTTTTCTCGTTCATTAAAAAAAATATAGTTCAATAGATTCAAACGTTTCTTATTTCAAAGAAGTCTGACTTATAACGAATCTTGTATATTCAATCGAAGTTCAAAACGTAAAACTAGTAACTATCACGACGTTACAAGCTCATTTATAGTTATATTAAAATTAATACGTTCAAACTCCGTTTATTAAATAAATTCGTTATTATTTTTCAATTTAAACTGAATTAAATATCTTACATTATCCAATTCACTCAATATTTCAAATTCGACTATTTCCGACTATTTCAGAATTAAATATATTATCTCACTATTTATAATAATTAAATAATCAAAATTATTTAATTTAAGTCATTTAAATGACCAAATAGATATTTAAATAATTAAATAAATTAACCATTCGATCACTAAAAACTTGGGATGTTACATTTGGTCTGGTAGCGAAGTTCGGATAATGGATAGTATGCTTTCGTAATGTAGCGATGGAGATCTAGTACAGTTTTGTAGCGTGAAGAAGAAGACCTTTCGAGGAGGTTAGTGTGTGTAGTACCTAAATATATCAGACATATAGTTATATATATATATATGGATTATTAGGTTTGATATACTGGGGAGTAGATGGCTACGATGTACGCACAGAGGCGAGAGTGTTATATACCCTAACAACCTAATTAAAATAAACCAGTGACAGAACGATATGTGTACAATTATGTTTAAAAAGTATAATTTGTCTATTCACCAGAACTTTTGTTTTGACTCCCTTCTTATAACAAACATAGGGGTTATATAAGTGGTAGAGATTTTACAGGTTAGAGACACTTGCTACTCAATGTCATTATTATGGTAAGTATTTCAATACTACTATATTTTATTCGTTCTACTGTGAGATATTTTATTATGAGTCTGATATATTTATCTTTGCATTTCTGTCGGATACCAGACAAACCAACTCGAATTTCAGTGGACTTTGAATTTAGCATTTTACAAAAAATTCGAACCCATTGAAATTTATGTTGTTACATAATTCTCATGAAAACCGATCGTTTTCGATGGAGGCCGCTTCTTTAAATATACGTGTCTGCTTTTCTGTTTACTTAGGGAAGTGTAGCATGCTATGTTATAATGTTGTAATTGTATTTTTTGTTGAAATTGAAATATTATGTTAAATAGATAATTTATCAAATAAAAAAATAAACCATTTAATTTTTTAAAATGTTAATACTGTATGATTTAAGACAATAATTAAATATACATTTCATAATTACTCTGCTACAAATGTTTAGTTCCGGACCTATTCTCTACAATGAGTTGTTTCTATTCCATCGAGTACTGCATTGTTATTATATCCATTTTCGTTGCATCCTTTTCAATAACAATGGACTTTTGATGTTGACGTTCTATCTTGAACCTTCCATTCTTAATCTTGACCAAGGCTTTTTAATACGTCACTGTAACGTCTTGGAAATTTGCGATCTTTGGTCATCGACATAAAACCCACGTCGATTATCCAAACATCGAAAATACCGGTAGTTAATGAAAGAAATTAGAGGGTGAGAGCAGATAAGATAGAAACTTAGAATTTAAGAACATACAACATTAGAGTAAACACGAATCTCACAGCGGAACGAATAAATATATTCCATAACCTAACTTTGAAATAAAACAGTATCTGTATACAATACCATTATTAGAGTATAACACTTAAAACACAGCGAAAATAACAATAGCTATATAATCCTGAAGCCTCCTGCTCCATCTCTTCAAGTATCTGTAAATCCCGACTACTTGACTGCCCATACAAAATTGGGCACCCAAGAGTTTAGGGAAAACAAAACAAAATAAACTCTGGGTCAGTCATGTAACTGGTGTGAGTAAACTCAAATCATTTGATTTAACTTTCAAAATTCTTTTGAAACAAAGGATAATCACAAGACCGATCCACACATAAACACGGATGGCTTTTACCTTATGATAACCCAAAATATTTCGAAAATGATACTTGTTTGATATTATAATAATATCTAGATCAAGTAAATAGAAATCTAGCAAAAACGCTTGCACCTAACATTCTACATATATAATATACAATCAATACCGTAGGCTCTTATTTGGGGAATGGATTCCAACTATAACAAGGTATGGATCCACCTTCCGCTTAGTGTACTCTAGAAGCGATACACTAGAGTTTAACAAGAACATCTTGTAACTCAGCCACACATGACCGACCATTCATTTCTCTTGAATGTATCGAATATATTGCCACCCCTCGGTTAGTATTCCAACATAACCGTTCCCGGGAGATAAAGAATTGAAAGAAGTACAAATATGAATATTCTCTATATGGCGAAAATATACCCTAATTGGGTGCGGCCCACTTAGCCATGCTGCCTGCCCGATTTCTGTCATTTCCCAGTTGATGAGGCTTGAGGTTATAACGTATCTCTATATAGATCATGTCTTCATTTACTTTGAATGCCACATCATCATACCCGTCAAATCACAAATTGATTTCCCCAAAAATACCACGGGTATAAGCTAAGAGAAACGAATTCCTCCACCACCAACGTAAATATGTTTGAAACGATCAACTTACGCGATCTACCAGATATACTGTGTCAGACGTTCGTCCATTCAAGTTGTCCTGGGACTGGACAAACCGAAGGCACTATTCAGTACATCCATCTTAGGCAATCTACACCTAAGATTTATACAATAGCCCTTGCACTTTACTTCGTCTTCAATATATTCAGCATACTTGGTTTGCAACACTTATGCTAATACAGAGTGGTTCTTCGGATAATAATCCAACCGGTCTCTCCATATTAACAACGTAAAAATGGTCAAAAAACTTTGATAGTCGGTGATTTAACTATCAAATGAAAACACGTGTGCAAACAACAATCTTATTTCCAATTGGAATTTCTATTGATCAATTGTTATATATATATATATTCATATTTCCTTATTTTCTATATTTAGAAAATATATGTTATTAACATTGGAAAAACATCTCCATTGCTTATTTACATATTAACAGAACATTTCATTTTCTATGCTTAGAAAATATCTCTGATTCTATATTTGGAAAACGTTTCCAAAACTCATTTATATGGATTTCAAACTAACGTTGTATAAAACATCATTACGACCGCTCAATCCATAAATCGTTTATTACTTAACTGTATTTCTAACTAACTCTCGCCATCGAACCTCAACTATTTCTTAGTTAAATAAGGAAGTCCATATGACCTAGTTATGACCCTTCAAAGTTTCATAAATTTCAGGTTCAAAAACAGCTCAGAATTCGAATTCAAATTTCGAATTCAAACCCCGGATCGGACTGGGCGGGAAATTTCCCGCCCAGGACCAGGTCGACCTGGGGGTCGACCATAGTGTCGACCTTCCCAGGACCAGGTCGACCATAGAGTCGACCTGGGTGTCGACCTGGTTGCCGAGCCCATTTTTGAGTCAGAGTTCACTCTGATGTATCTAGTCCGATTTCTGTCTAAATTTGTTGGCCTCACCCTATATAAACAACCCCTAACTCTAGTCTCTCTACACAAATTCTCTCTGGTCTTATGCTGCTAAAACTCTGGTTGAAAAGTTAGAGAAAAGGAATTGCTTCTTCTCCAACAAGGCTACGTGTAGAGTATTGCTGTTTGGGGGATTTCTGTTAGACTCGAGATTCAACGTCGCCTCTTTGTTTTCTAATTCTCAAACCACGATCTGTAAGCCTCAGTTACTTTTAGATCTAAACTTTAAACTTAATATGGACATGTTATAAATTGAAATTGAACCTAAGTATGATAATTATCTTGGATCTGTCATTGTATATCTTGGGTCTATTATTGTTCCTTTTGGATCTATTATTTTGGATCTACTATTATTCACCTGGGATCTATTCATCTTGAATCTTGACTTGTGGGAATATTTATATAAAATTGATTTGGGGCCTAAACATGTTGTAAACCTAAACCCCTCATGTCCATGATGTTAACATGCCTGTGATGTTGAATTAGTTGTTATTCACAAGTTTGGGGTTATTGTCTTATGTCAACTGTTACTATGACTATCACCCTATTTTGCTAGGTAGATATTTAAGACCACTATTCCATATGCCAGTATTGTTGTAGTCAATTATCTCAAGTTATACCATGCTTGACTTATAATCACTTTTGCCACCTTATGCCCGTTCTTTCTATGTTATTCCCTAATTAGATTTGTTTGTGTCGATTCGAATTCACGTGCGATGGGAATACGATTTGGGTAGTTTAGGAAAACCTGAATTTACTATAAACTTGAAACGTGAACATTGTTATAACTTGAACCTAGATATGGACATGAACTTGACACGATTTGACATGAAACATGACATGAAAACTTGACATGAATCTAGACTCGAAACTTGAACTTGGACATGACACTTAGAATAAACTTGAAAATGGCTAACTCGAGGTTGGGTTGAGTTTGCAGTGTAAATCTGCCCGGAACCGCCCGACGAATCCAGTAACTGCAAACAATAGGATCCAATGTGGGTAGTTGGTCATATCACACCTAAAACCCGAGGTTAGACTATGTTGTGGTGTAAATCTGCCCGGAGCCGCCCGGCAAATCCAGTGACCACAACAACTAGTCTAATGTGAGAGGTTGGGGGTGCATTAGTGAATTTATGCTACAGGGTAGGGTTAAGTCATGAACCACTTGAATATACTTAACCAATTTGACACGATGATTTGATAGGGTTAAGTCATGAACCGCTTGAACACACTTAACCAACTTGATACATGATTTGGATAGGGTTAAGTCACGAATTTGAATGACAACACTTAACCCATTAGAAACCCTAGTTACGCGGTCCTTTTCAGTAGTAACCCACTTAGATGTATCACGATACCCTAGGACTAGGCAGGGTGGGGCACGATTACTGGGCTGATTGTAAGCGACCAGAACGACGGCTGAGTAGGTGCGCCATTGTAGGTTCAGGCGGACTATGGTCGTGCACGTAGTCCGGAGTTGAAAAAGCAGGCATTGGGCACCAATAGGTTTACACCGTGCATGCTTGATTCGTGTCGGTGGTTGGCACCCTAGGGCTTGATACGCCCTAGGGTGGACCTAGCACAGGTGACTACATTTCGTGATTAGGCCGTATGACATAGACACATGACGAGCTAGAACTTGTAGGGAGCCGATCGATTAGTAGATCGTACCGTAGGACCCCGTAATGGGTCACTTAATGATATTGGGCCAAGGGATCATTTCATGGTTGATACTTGACATGGGTTAGAATACTAGTACAGTTGGTGCAGCGAATCTTGAATATGCGATGCTAGACTTTATTTATCTTGTTATCTTAGTTATCTTGCCAGTCTTATTATCGTCCCTATGTTTACTTTCCGTTTACTCATGTCTTGTTAACTTTACTAGTTTTTATACTGAAAGTCACTAGGACTTACCAGTCTTTATGACTGACCCTTTTTCTTTCGCCTCTTTTTCTTTCGTTCCCCCCCAGGTTCTCAGGGAGGAAACACTAGCTCTTAGCTTGGATTTAGCTCGCTTTCTATCAGCTCATGTACGGTTTGGTCTTGAGCTATGCTATGGCTGCACTTCTACTATGTTTGGGGAATAATTTACTTTTGTTATCTTAAGTTTATGCTTCTTTATTTAGAACTTGATGTAATGGAATAATTTGTACCTTGGATATATGGGGTTTTGACTCTTTTCTTGAAAGTAATAAAAATTTGGTTTTTAATTTCTACCGCTGCTTTATTTATGTTCTGCCTAGTGATATCTCTGTGTATGTTTACCTAGATAATACCCCACCAAAACTAGTGCATTCCCTTTGTGAGTGACCCTAGCGGAGGTGGGGTGTTACAGGTATAATTACCTCTCAGACCTTAACTGAACAACGTTCTTAACCTTGCAATAGACAAAGCTCACCGCACCAATTTCTACAATAATTTGCTTACACAAATTCTCGGATTCAAATTATGAATCCACTTCTTTTATGAAAACATTTATTATAACGCTAACGTTACAAACCCTACTTTTGAAATATCCAACTTAGACTTAAATTCTTATTTTGAATAAACAAGCCAAAAACTAATTTATTAATAAATAAACAAATCTTGATTAAAAACCGGAAAGTAAATAATACTTTCCCGAATTCGATATAATCGAATTCGACGTATAACTCTCTTTCGAGTAATCTCTGTTCGATTAACTCCTTCGAATAACTAATATTCGATTATCTCACTTCGAATAACTTATATTCGATAATTCTATTCGAATAAGCTATATTCGATTACTCCTTTCTTCGAACAACTGTATTCGATTAACTCCTTTCGAATAAACTAATATTCGATAACTCCTTTCTTAAAATATCTATATTCGGTTAACTTTTTTTGAATAAACTAATATTCGATAAATTCACTTTCGAATAAGTAATATTCGATTAACTCCTTTCGAATAAACTATATTCGATAAATTCATTTTCGAATAAGTAATATTCGATTAACTCCTTTCGAATAAACTATATTCGATAAATTCACTTTCGTTAATATTCGATTAATTCCTTTCGAATAAACTATATTCGATTAACTCCTTTTAACTCTATTCGAATAACTAATATTCGACAAATCCTTTTTACTCTATTCGAATAACTAATATTCGATTAACTTTATTTAATTAACTTTATCGATTAACTCTAACTGGTTAACTCTAATTGATTAACTCTAAGTGATTAACTCTAACTGATTACTCTAACTGGTTAACTCTAACTGATTAACTCTAACTGATTAACTCTAACTAATTAACTCTAACTGGTTAATTCTAACTGATGAACTCTAACTGATTAACTCTAATCAATTAACTATAACTCTAATCGATTAATTCTAACTCTAATCGATTAACTATAATTCGATTAAATCCTTTGATTTAACTCTACGTCCATATTTAGTTCAAATATCGATGTTGAAATCGATTCTTACTTCTCCGTATAAGTCCTGACTTATATATTCTATTTATCCAATGATAAACATTTTATTTATAAAATATTATTTATAAATTTATCTTCTCCACTTATATGTTAAAATAGATTTCTATTTAAAATCTACTTTATATTCATATTCTGTTATACTCGTGTGTGAAGCACGGGTCTAAACTTTCCTTAGTGTAAAATTCTCTTTTTATACACTTCTTCCATTTTTCAAGTATTTCCTTTTATAATCTATTTATTTTCTAAATAAATATTTCCTTTCAATTCTATTTATTTTCTAAATAAATATTTCTTTTACATTTGTTTTACAAATATTTTCTTTTATTTTGTTTTACAAATATTTTCCTTTTCAAAACCCTTTTCCTTTTATATATAAAATCCATTAATTTTATATAAATAATTTAATTTCAAAATATACTTTGAAAATCCCCTTTTCTACATTCCAGTATTTCCTATGGTATTTAAAATACCAAATCACAGTGATCGATATCATTCAAACACACATAATCAACAACAGATTATATATCACATCATATATCACAATATATGAAACAAAACAGTATTTTATATATTGAGTAACCCGGTTGGGTCCCTCCAACCTGTTTCCCTGCATCATAGATGTTAAACAATATAATTAACATCGATTTCATTTCAATATGAAATATTCTGCTAAACAGAATCAATATTTGATTAACGATTTATATATTTATATTTATATATATCGTTATCTATAATTTCAACCAACACATAAGCAATTCAACCAAACAGTTAACACACAGCAATCAACAGATAATTATCAGTTCTAAAAATATGTTAAAAAAATACAACTGTTCAGAGTTGGTGAGTTTTACTCACATTGGACGATCATCGTTAAATAACGACTACTATCTTTGATTTGATTCAGATCCAACAATTTATTTCGCTATAAATTATAACGAGCTCTAATTCACTCCCAGTCAGTTGCATGGTGTAGCCACCGTCCATACGATCCTAATGGATCTTGTTTTGTCAAATTCTGATCATATATGAATAAGATATGACTTATACAAGTTTGTACAAAC
This sequence comes from Allium sativum, assembly GCA_030737875.1. Taxonomy (NCBI): domain Eukaryota; kingdom Viridiplantae; phylum Streptophyta; class Magnoliopsida; order Asparagales; family Amaryllidaceae; genus Allium; species Allium sativum. The sequence goes on from CM060910.1 coordinate 821,112,716, forward strand.
ATTTAAACTATATTAAAACTAAAACTTTAAATTTTAGTTGGGCTCACCCTCTTATCTAAAGGCCCAAACCCGTTTCTTAATTACACAGACCTGCTCCTTCTTCCCCAACTCCATCGACAGTATCTCGTGCCATTTCCCAAAACTTTAACCTCCGTTCTCTTCCAATTTTCACCATCGTTTGCCGAAACAAAAACACCAACAAACCCCTGTTTCATTTCTCTTCACACTCATATGATTCATGAACATCTCGAGCTCACCGTTCCAAACCCGTCGACAGCAATTCCTTGCACTGTACAATGCAACTCGCAACAGAATGAATGTCGGATTCCTTCAAAAAAGTCTACAACAATGCTACTTTACATCTTAAGCCCAAATCCGATCTTAACTTCTCGAATTAAAAACCCAATTGCACGAACGCCGCAACCCTAGCTATCGCTGTAAATTAGACAGCGACTGAACATGATTTCGCATTCAATGAAATGCGCACCATTAGAAGAGAATGTTACGAGGAATTGAAATATATATATGTATTAGGATTTTAGGGATTAAATTTTGGATTCTTGGTAAAGGATTCCCCACGTTTTGCATTTTGCTTTGGTGGTGGCTGAGAAAAACAATGTGTGTTCTTCATTTTGACCAAGTAATGAGGAAGTTAGGTTTAGGTAAAAAGGCTAACCTATTTATAGGGTTAGAAATATCTATTTTATTAATTTATAAGCTAACACTATTTGTATATGTCCTTTAAAAATTTCTGTGATCACATATGATTCCCAAAAATCATGAAAACGGGCATGCAGCTACAGTTCGACATTGCGGAACCAACGAAACTGATTTCATCGAATTCCGACTCCGTTTGCTCACACAGTGTATTTTTAACCGTTAGAATATTGGCTGTTTTTCACATCAAAATCGCGCACGACCACATACTGACTTCAAAAATCACATAAATTGAAATCTAGCAATAATTTGACATTACAAATCCAAAAAAATTGGTTTCGTCGAGTTTGGAGGTCATTTGAAAAACTGGCTGTTTTTAAAGCTCTAAATAACCAATTTAAATATATAAATATATTTAAAAATAATTAAATCAAATATTTAAAAATAAATATTACCATATATATTTGCAATAGAATATCATACAGTTCCATACCGATATTCCAAATCCAGTGTTACATCGATATTCGATTTATATTTAAAATCCATTTAAGATATAAATAAATTGATATAAATTATAAAGGAATTCCACAGCGACTTTTCTAAAATTTGATTTGGACATAACTAAAAACTTACACGACGAAATCCTGATTTTTCTCTTCCATCAGAAAAATATACTTCACCAGCTCCTAACGTTTCTTGTTTCATAGAAATCCGATTTAAAACAGACCCTGTATATTCAGTTGAAGTTCAAATCACCAAATAGCGAACTGTCGCGCCATTTCGAGCTCGATTATAATTATAATATAAATTATACGCTCAACCATCGTTAATTAAATATATTCGTTATTGTAATTCAATTTTAACTGAATTATATATTTTGAATTTCCCAATTCACGAAATATTGCCATTTCAGCTAATTCTGATTATTTCAGAATTACATATATTATTTAATTATTATATTAATTAAATATTCACTATTATTTAATTCAATAACCATTTAGTTCTCTATATCACTATTTAAATAATTAAATTAATTAATTATTATATCGCTAAAAATACGGGTCGTTACATTCTTCCCCCTTAAAATAATTTCGTCCTTGAAATTGCTAAGGTAGAAAATAGACCCTATTAACTGGGTTAAATTATTTGTTTACTTCTTTAATTCAATTTCAACTAAACAAATAAATTCCAATTAAATATTAATTCATTTCGACTAATGGAAATTTTCAAAAATTCTGAAAATTTTCTAACACCTTAAATTTTTAGAAAATTTCGCCAGCACCTCCTTTGTACGGCTCAATCGGTACAACTACAACTCGCCTCTCTAGGCCTTCTCCAACACAAAAGAAAATCAAACAGCCAAGCGGCTTGCCAATTCGGCTCAACAAAATCTCAAATCCATATATAATATAAACTTGTACCTTTTTGTTGGCATATTGTAACACCCCGTGTATTCTATAACAGTGAAATTCACAAATTAAAGTATAACTAATTTCAAATCAAATAATTAAGGGAAATGGGATACGCCATTGCGATCGTCTCGGAATTCTTCTTGAAATGGAGTCCGAGTTTGCGTAAAACGGACTCCGTATGAAGGAGATATGGTCTCCGGAAGTTTCAGAATTCAGTTTAAAATTCAAACAGACCAAAACAGCTCAGAAATCAGATTTAAAATTCAAAAATCGGGCCGGATTGGCCGGGGCGGGAAATTTCCCGCCCAAGACACCCAGGTCGACTGGGTAGTCGACCTGGGGGTCGACTAGGGGGTCGACCTGACCCCTGAGCCAGGTCGAACCCAGCCCCCCCGGCTGGCCTGGTCTGTGTTTGGTCGATTTTCTGAGCCTTGCCTTGTCACTAGGGCTAGGTGTCAGCTCCTGATTGGTCTCTCCTTCAAACGAACGGCTATTATTAAACCAAGCTCCATCAACGGTCCTAATCAACTCACAAACTCTATAAAAAGGACCTAAGACTCACCCTAATTCATACAAACAAAAAATGGAGATGAGACCGTCATGCTGCTGAGGAAAGACTAGGAATAGCCGTCAGAAATTGAGAGACAATTATGAGGCAATTCGAAGGCTTAAAGCAATATCAATTAAATCAAAACAACGCCTACGACAAAGGATAACATCTCCAAATTCAGAATACAGATTCCTGAATTGAAGATTCGTCATACGTTGTAAGTAGAGTGCTATTCCGATGTGAATAAAATAATTGTGTTTTGATTTGTGTAAAATGTGAAATAGAATTGTACTTGATTTGTGGTGACAATAATTCATATTGGTATAACGTTATGATTCTAATCGATTTGGGATATTGTGGTATAACGATTGGATATTTGCAAGTATGTAATTCATGTTGAAAACTACATGTTTGTGGTAGTTTATTCCGACACCTATTGGAAAATTTCAAGTATGTGATTCATGTTGAAAATAACGTCTATATGATTGTGGTAGTTTATTTGAGATTCCTGCAAGCATATGATTCACTATTATGCCAACATGATGAACATACTTTTGGGATCACTTTTAGTGTGTAATTGGATTCAACTAAGTATTATAGTTTATTTGAATTTATGTTGGAGTTGGCATCGTGATTCAAGTGTAAAACCATACTTTTGTGTTAGAGACAAAAGTAAACATCTTTATGAACATGACTAAACTATGTTTGGTGTTATGCCTAGTTGAAAACATGTTTTAGGCCTATATTGTTATCAAAATCATATGGTGATATATGTGACGCATAATTAAGTTTGACTTACATCCCAATTGCAAGTTTACATGAATAGATTAAAAACCATAATTCATGTTTAGGTATGTTTATGCCATGATTATATGAATAGAATAATTCATGTTTAGGTATGTTTATGCCATGATTATATGAATAGAATGATTCATGTTTTAAGTATGTTTATGTCATGATTATATGCTATTACAATGCAAGTTCAGATGTGCCTAATTCATGTTAATTAGATCGTTATGTTGCAAGTTCATGCGTTCACACTCCCCTTTTTGTGTTACTTAGAATATATATAAACACTATGTTCTAAGCCTCCCCTTTTCCATATGGCTAAGTTGGGTTTAATTGTTAAACCCAACATATGTTACATTTTAGCGAACGTATAAAACGGGGGTAATGACGTTTGGGTTAAAATATAAAACATGTGTGTTGGCATGTTTGACGCAAGCCAACGACCTTGAAAAACAATTAAGTAATATAAATTAATTTTACCCAATAAAGATGAATTTGAATAATGGGCCGCAGATATTTACATATAAAAAGGAAAGAGACAAAATATGTAAATATAGAAAATACGATGTGTTTAACCCGAGGTTGGATTGAGTTGTGATGTAAACCTGCCCGGAACCGCCCGGCTGTCCAGTAGTCACAACAATACCTATCCAATGTGGGTGGTTAAACACGGAGCCCAATAAGGACCCAAGGTTAGACTGAGTTGTGGCGTAAGACTGCCCGGACCCAACCGGCAACAGGCAGCCACAACAATACATGTCTAATGTGAGAGGTCGAGGCTTTAATAAGACAATTAAGGCTGAGTCAGGATTGATAGGATTAAGTAAATTGAATTAAGACTTAATCAAAATGGAACATGCTAAACTATACAGACTGATTGGGGGATAGGTTTACAAAACACTTAACCAACTTAGCATGTTGGCTAGAAATAGAAAACCTAGTAGCGGGGGACCCTTTTCAGTAGTAACCCTATAAGGTGTATCAGGATACCCTGAACTAGGCAGGGTGGGGCACGATTACTGGGCTGACTGTAAGAGGTCAAATCGACGACGGTGGTGCAGCAGTGTAGGTTCTAACGGGGTGCGGGCGTGCACACACTCCGGCGCAGAAAAATAAGGCACTGGGCACCAGTAGCATACCTGTGCATTCTAGGATTGCGTCGGGCCGCCACCATGGGACTTGATACACCCCATGGTGGGACCAGCATAGGTAACTACAACATCGGGGGCCGTAAGACACATGTAGCTATGCGAGTAGGAGCCGATCATTAGAAACGGATCACTTCACCCTGATTATGGGGTGCCTGATGGGAACTAGTTTATATGGATGCAGAGATTAATATGGGGTACGATAAGTACATTCAACTCTAGACAACTTAACTTAGTTTATAGTGCTTTTCCATTTCCAGTTTATACCTATCATGCCCAATTCTTTATTCATAGACTGAATAGTCCTAGACTTACTCAGGCTTTATGTCTGACTCTACTTTTCTTTCGTCTTCTTTTCTTTCGTCCCCCCCCCCCCCCAGGTCCACAGGGAGGGAATACTGCAACCTGACCAGTTTTCACATCCAGCTTGAAGAGAAAGAATGTATTGCTTGGATCTTTTTCGTTTTGGACTATGGCTTTGGACAACAATTATGGGACTTATGCAGTTTACTTAAGTTTTTATGCTTCTTTAAATAATGTAATCAAGACAGTTATGAAGATGTTATGTTTTTGGAAGTATTGTAAGACAAATTATGACATGGTTTGTGTAACACGTATTTTGTTGAAATAAAGATTGCTGTTGTTTTCTGCTGTTCAAAAATATGTGTATTTATATCTGTCTTGTGTATCTGTGACTTATACTTATAAACCTCCACCAAAATTAGGGCATTCCCTTTGAGAGTGACCCTAACGGAGGTGGGGTGTTTCACATTTCATTATATCCTTTACATCTGCTAATTCAGCATATACCAATGTTATCCCAATCAAACTCCAATCACTTTTATCTCCAACACAACCATTCACTTATGTCCAAGCCAAATATCATCTCAAACTCGAGTTTCATTTTTGATTCCAAACTCTTAACTTGATTATCAAATTACACTTCAAATTCAAGTCTCACAAATCCAATTTGTCTCGATATCATTCTAATTCAATTTCAGTTACCACTTAACTGACTTTATTTTAATTCCAATTGGCTTTCCGAAATTTTAATTCAATTTGTTTTTAATTCAAACTGCTCTTTCTTGGGATTTTTAATCAGTTTACCATATCAAAAATCAAACTTTCCCTTTCAGGATTTCAAACAACTTGTCTTCTCAAAACAATTCCAAAAACCAAATCTTTGGTAGTAATCTGTCACTTAGCAACTCAAAAATGAACACCGATGATGGTCGACTTCATCATCAGAATTTATTTTCCAGCGATCGAAGTGAGTTCAATACTATATCACTTTCAAAGCCATTTCTAAACACTTCCATTTTGAAATACATTTCAAAATATCATTTACAATGCTTGTAAAACAATTTAAAATCTCCCAGGATTTTAAAATCCCCATATATTAAATTCTATATTCATTAACAAACACTATTTCAAATTTCCAGGGTTCTAATTTCAATTCTGATTTAAATTCAGATTTAATTCATCTGATTCCATATATTACACTTATATGAATTCTGATTGGTTATTTACATAACCATTAAATTTATAATCTTACTCGATTATAATAACAACCAATATATCTAATATATTATAATCATTTCAATATAAATCCATTATATCAAAAACTATAATTTGGGTAAAATTATTTCATTTACCCTCTTTTCAAAACATACCATGTTAGTTCATCGTATTCGATTGTTTATAAACTCCTACCGATACAGTGGATCAAACTGATCGATCAGAACCCATAAACAATTCAATCAATAAATCTCCACAATATAAAATCATTTTATATTGAACAACAAATACGCGCTCATATATATACACTCAACTCAATCTAGGGTATTTCTAACCCCATCTCTACTGAGTCACGCCAAAGAGCCAAGGTAATTACTTAACCTTAAGCTCTGATACCAACTGTAACGTCCCAGAAATTTGCGATCTTTGGTCATCGACATAAAACCCACGTCGATTATCCAAACATCGAAAATACCGGTAGTTAATGAAAGAAATTAGAGGGTGAGAATAGATAAGATAGGAACTTAGAAAAGAAGAAGAAGAAGAACATACAACATCAGAGTAAACATGAATCTCACAGCAGAACGAATACATATATTCCATAACCTAACTTTGAAATAAAACAATATCTGTATACAATACCATTATTAGAGTATAACACTTACAACACAACTGAAATAACAATAGCTATATAATCCTGAAGCTTCCTGCTCCAGCTCTTCAAGTATCTGTAAATCCCGACCACTTGACGGTCAGTACAAAATTGGGCACCTAAGAGTTTAGAGAAAACAAAACAAAACAAACTCTAGGTCAGTCATGTGACTGGTGCGAGTAAACTCAAATCATTTGATTTAACTTTCAAAATTCTTTTGAAACAAAGGATAATCGCAAGACCGATCCACACATAAACACAGATGGCTTTTACTTTTTGATAACCCAAAATATTTCTAATACGATACTTGTTTGATACTATAATAATGTCTACATCAAGTAAATAGAAATCTAGCAGAAACGCTTGCATATAACATTCTACATATATAATATACAATCAAAACCGCGGGCTCTTATTTTGGGAATGGATTCCAACTATGACAAGGTATGGATCCACCTTCCGCTCAGTGTACTCTAGAAGAGATACACTGGAGTTCAACAAGAACATCTTGTAACTCGGCCACACATGACCGACCATTCATTTCTCTTGAATGTATCGAATATATTGCCACCACTCGGTTAGTATTCCAACATAACCGTTCCCGGGAGATACAGAATTGAAAGAAGTACAAATATAAATATTCTCTAGATGGTGAATACCCTAATTGGGTGCGGCCCACTTAGCCATGTTGCCTGCCCAATTTTTGTCATTTCCCAGTTGATGAGGCTTGAGGTTATCACGTATCTCTATACAGATCACATCTTCATTTACTTTGAATGCCACATCATCATACCTGTCAAATCACAAATTGATTTCCCTAAAAATACCACGGGTATAAGCTAAGAAAACGAATTCCTCCGCCACCAACGTAAATACGTTTGAAACGATCAACTTACGCGATCTACCAGATATACTCTGTCAGACGTTCATCCATTCAAGTTGTCCTGGGACTGGACAAACTGAAGGCACTATTCAGTACATCCATCTTAGGCAATCTCTACGTAAGATTTATACAATAGCGCTTGCACTTTACTCCGTCTTCAATATATTCAGCATACTTGGTTTGCAACGCTTATGCCAATACAGAGTGGTTCTTCGGATAATAATCCAATCGGTCTCTCCATATTAACAACGTAAAAATGGTCAAAAAACTTTGATAGTCGGTGATATAACTATGAAATGAAAACACGTTTGCAAATAACAATCTTATTTCCAATTGGAATTTCTATTGATCAATCATCAACATATATATATATATATATATATATATATATATATATATTCATATTTCCTTATTTTCTATATTTAGAAAATATATGTTATTAACATTGGAAAAACATTTCTGTTGCTTATTTACATATCAACAAAATATTTCATTTTCTATGCTTAGAAAATATCTCTGATTCTATATTTGGAAAACGTTTCCAAAACTCATTTATATGGATTTCAAACTAATGTTGTATAAAATATCGTTATGACCGCTCAATCCATAAATCGTTTATTACTTAATTGTATTTCTAACTAACTCTCGCCATCGAACCTCAACTATTTCTTAGTTAAATAAGGAAGTCAATCAAGTTGGGGTATAATTACCTCTCAGACCTTAACTGAACAACGTTCTTAACCTTGCAATAGACAAAGCTCACCGCACTAATTTCTACAATCATTTGCTTACGCAAATTCTTGGATTCAGATTATGAATCCACTTCTTTTATGAAAACATTTATTATAACGCTAACGTTATAAACCCAACTTTTGAAATATCCAACTTAGAAATCTAACTTAAATTCTTATTTTGAATAAAAAAGCCAACAACTAATTTATTTATAAATAAACAAATCTTGACTAAAAACCGGAAAGTAAATAATACTTTCCCGAATTCGATATAATCGAATTCGACGTATAACACTCTTTCGAGTAATCTCTGTTCGATTAACTCCTTCGAATAACTAATATTCGGTTATCTCACTTCGAATAACTTATATTCGATAATTCTATTCGAATAAGCTATATTCGATTACTCCTTTCTTCGAATAACTATATTCGATTAACTCCTTTCGAATAAACTAATATTCGGTAACTCCTTTCTTCGAATAACTATATTCAATTAACTCCTTTCAAATAAACTAATATTCGATAAATTCACTTTCAAATAAGTAATATTCGATTAACTTCTTTCGAATAAACTATATTCGATAAATTCACTTTCGAATAAGTAATATTCGATTAACTCCTTTCGAATAAACTATATTCGATAAATTCACTTTCGAATAAGTAATATTCGATTAACTCCTTTCGAATAAACTATATTCGATTAACTCCTTTTAACTCTATTCAAATAACTAATATTCGACAACTCCTTTTTACTCTATTTGAATAACTAATATTCGATTAACTTTATTTAATTAACTCTATCGATTAACTCTAACTGATTAACTCTAACTGATTAACTCTAACTGATTACTCTAACTGGTTAACTCTAACTGATTAATTCTAACTGATTAACTCTAACTGGTTAACTCTAGCTGATTAACTCTAATCAATTAACTCTAACTCTAATCGATTAATTCTAACTCTAATCGATTAACTATAATTCGATTAACTCCTTTGATTTAACTCTACATCCATATTCAGTTCAAATATCGATGTTGAAATCGATTCTTACTTCTCCATATAAGTCCTGACTTATATATTCTATATATCCAATGATAAGCATTTTATTTAAGTTATAAAATATTATTTATAAATTTATCTTCTCCACTTATCTGTTAAAATAGATTTCTATTTAAAATCTACTTTATATTCATATTCTATTATACCCGTGTGCGAAGCACGGGTCTAAACTTTCCTTAGTGTAAAATTCCATTTTTATACACTTCTTTCATTTTTTTAATATTTCCTTTTATAATCTATTTATTTTCTAAATAAATATTTCCTTTTAATTCTATTTATTTTCTAAATAAATATTTCTTTTACATTTGTTTTTCAAATATTTTCTTTTATATTTGTTTTACAAATATTTTCTTTTTCAAAACCCTTTTCCTTTTATATATAAAATCCATTGATTTTATATAAATAATTTAATTTCAAAATATACTTTGAAAATTCCCTTTTCTACATTCCAGTATTTCCTACGGTATTTAAAATACCAAATCACAGTGATCGATATCATTCAAACACACATAATCAACAACATATTATATATCACATCATATATCACAATATATGAAACAAAACAGTATTTTATATATTGAGGAACCCAGTTGGGTCCCTCCAACCTATTTCCCTGCATCATAGATGTTAAACAATATAATTAACATCGACTTCATTTCAATATGAAATATTCTGCTAAACAGAATCAATATTTGATTAACGATATATATATATATATATGTATATATCGTTATCTATAATTTCAACCAATTCATAAGCAATTCAACCAAACAGTTAACACGCAGCAATCAACAGATAATTATCATGTCTAAAAATATGTTAAAAAATATAACTGTTCAGAGTTGGTGAGTTTTACTCACATTGGACGATCATCGTTAAATAATGATAACTGTCTTTGATTTGATTTAGATACGACAATTTATTTCTCTATAAATTGTAACGAGCTCTAATTCACTCCCAGTCAGTTGCATGGTGTAGCCACAGTCCATACGATCTTAATGGATCTTGTTTTGTCAAATTCTGATCATATATGAATAAGATATGACTTATACAAGTTTGTACAAACATTTAAACTAAATTAAAACTAAAACTTTAAATTTTAGTTAGGCTCACCCTCTTATCTAAAGGCCCGAACCCGTTTCTTAATTACATAGACCTGCTCCTTCTTCCCCAACTCCAACGACAGTATCTCGTGTCATTTCCCAAAACTTTAACCTCCGTTCTCTTCCAATTTTCACCATCGTTTGCCAAAACAAAAACACCAACGACCCCCTCTTTCATTTCTCTTCACACTCATACCATTCATGAACATCTCGAGCTCACCGTTCCAAACCCGTCGACAGCAGTTCCTTGCACTGTACAGTGCAACTCGCAACAGAATGAATGTCGGATTAATTCAAAAAAATCTACAACGATGCTACTTTACATCCTAAGCCCAAATCCGATCTTAACTTCTCGAATTAAAAACCCAATTGCACGAACGCCGCAACCCTAGCTATCGCTGTAAATTAGACAGCGACTGAACCTGATTCCGCATTCAATGAAATGCGCACCATTAGAAGAGAATGTTACGAGAATTGAAATATATATATATATATATATGTATTAGGATTTTAGGGATTAAATTTTGGATTCTTGGAAAAGGATTCCCCACGTTTTGCGTTTTGCTTTGGTGGTGGCTGAGAAAAACAATGCGTGTTCTTCATTTTGACCAAGTAATGAGGAAGTTAGGTTTAGGTAAAAAGGCTAACCTATTTATAGGGTTAGAAATATCTATTTTATTAATTTATAAGCCAACGCTATTTGTATATGTCCTTTAAAAATTTCCGTGATCACATATGATTCCCAAAAATCATGAAAATGGGCATGCAGCTACAGTTCGACATTGCGGACCCAACGAAACTGATTTCGTCGAATTCCAACTCCGTTTGCTCACACAACGTATTTTTAACCATCAGAATATCGACTGTTTTTCACATTAAAATCGCGCACGACCACATATTGACATCAAAAATCACATAAATTGAAATCTAGCAATAATTTGACATTACAAATCCAAAAAAATTGGTTTCGTCGAATTTGGAGGTCATTTGAAAAACTGGCTGTTTTTAAAGCTCTAAATAACCCATTTAAATATATAAATATATTTAAAAATAATTAAATCAAATATTTAAAAATAAATATTATCGTATATATATGCAATAAAATATCATACAGTTCCATATCGGGATTTATAACTCGATATTCCAAATCCAGTGTTACATCAATATTCGATTTATATTTAAAATCCATTTAAAATATAAATAAATCGATATAAATTATAAAGGAATTCCATAGCGACTTTTCTAAAATTTGATTTGGACATAACTAAAAATTTACACGACGAAATCCTAATTTTTTTCTTCCATCAGAAAAATATACTTCACTAGCTCCTAACGTTTCTTGTTTCATAGAAATTCGATTTAAAACAAACCCTATATATTCAGTTGAAGTTCAAATCGCCAAATAGCAAACTGCCGCGCCATTTCGAGCATGATTATAATTATAATATAAATTATACGCTCAACCATCGTTAATTAAATATATTCGTTATCGTAATTCAATTTTAACTGAATTATATATTTTGAATTTCCCAATTCACGAAATATTGTCATTTCAGCTAATTCTGATTATTTCAGAATTACATATATTAATTAAATATTCACTATTATTTAATTCAACGACCATTTAATTCTCTAAATCACTATTTAAATAATTAAATTGATTAATTATTATTTCGCTAAAAATACGGGTCGTTACATTCACTCTCCGCAGTGCCCCTTTGACATTCAACGTTTTCTCCGCATGCATAATGACCATTGAAGAGTCAATCTGGATCTAAATATCAATCTTCTTCTTAGCCATCATCTGCCCCATCGGAGTACCATCTTCATCCAGTGTAGGTTCTCCTTCTTCAGCTTTGATATCTGAGCATAAGTTAGAATCCAAACTAGAAGAGTCATATGGACTAGAATCGTAGTCAGTCCTCTGAATTTTCTTCTTTCCTTGGAGTTTGATTGAACATTTATCAATCTCTTTGCATTATTAAAGCTTCATTTTTGCTGATTAACATGCAATTAGCAGGTTGCAAACTGATAGTGATGAAGTCTTACGACACCATTTTCCTTTGGAAATTGCTCCAAAAACCGATCATTCGCATATCTCTTCTGGAAGAATTTAAAAGCAAAATGAATGAAAAATATATCAACATTGTTGCAAACTAAAGTTTGAAAAATGTATTGATTATGCATCACTACCCATTCCACTCGAATTTTCCTTTCTTATTTTGTAAATTTGTGACTTATAGAACCATGTTTGTTGATTAATTTTTCCAAACCTATCAGTAATTGCCGACATTGACCTTCTCTTCTTCTCAACATGTTTTTGATTATACATGATCATTACTTTGGCTCAATACGTTTCTTCACTTCGATCATTTCCCTTCACCGAATCATTAGAAAAGCGATAGTTGATATAACAGAGATCTTTATCTTATTTGCTACTTCATGAAGCGAATGAATGAAAGTTTAGAAGGGGAGCAGTTTATGAAGGAACACTTTGTTGGGTTGGAATCAAAACCCCAATTTTTCATATTTATGGCTCTAGTATATGATTCAAAGGGATAAGACATACTTTAATTATGTTGAATTTGAGAATATTGTTTTTGAGTAGAAAAATATGTGTGTTGAATTAAACAAAATGAGCTGAATTTATAGGAGTGATTCATGAATATGGTCGTTTATAGCTGTTAGAATTCAAAAAATATAACAATTACAATTCAAAAACAAACATGACCATTAGTAGCCGTTGGAAGGGGCCAGAGGCCAGAGGCCAGAGGAAGAGAGGGCATGAAGCTTAGGTGTCCATTGAAATGAGCGTCTGATCTTGACTGACCAATCCCGGTTCAGTATCCTGAATCGAAAGACAAATAATAGCCTTAAGTATTCGGTCTTAATTTTACATTTGGACACCATTTTCTTAACATTCAACCTTAATTTGCAAACCACTGAATTGCTTTTAAGTGTTGGAGTTTTTTTTTTCCAAACGTTTGATAAAAAATCATATAAGATACCAGTTCTTTTGATGCTAAATAACTTTTGAGTCCGATTATCCCCATCCTATAATTTGCTCTATTCCTCCCATTAATTACAAAATAAAACACGTCATAATTTTTTCTCTTTACAGCTTGTTTATTCCAAAAGTAACACTACCTTTTTATTCATTTTACTTTTTTTTCGTTTTCTCTTCTTCTTTCTAACTCGTTGCTCTCACTTTCCAAATCCCAGGAATTTAAAAGCAGTGAAGATAAGCGTTGAAGAGATAGTATTTGTTAAACAATGTTTTCATTACTTTATAGTATTCTAGTATGTACTAATTTGTCTTTTGAGAAATTCCAAACGTCAGTGGCATTTGATATGCTAATTCCTCATACGGTAGTGGTTATGAAGGAACCATGTCTGGTTTTGTTGCACGACTTACAACTTTTATTATTCATGATAATTTCAGTAGGTAAACGATGAGAAATGATAACCATCTAATTAGTCGTCAAAGAGTAGAAAAGGAGTTAAAGATTTCAAAACTTTAAATGGGGTGAAGAGAAAGGGTCCGTTTGATTTTGAACAGAAAGAGGTATTTGGAAGAGTTATTTTGAAGGAGTATTTGAAGGGGAATTGTTGCGAACGGAGAATATGTTTTTTTGAACGAAAGGGGCATATTGGAAGGGGCAAATGTATTATTTTATTGTTTTCGTATATATTATTTATAATTATTTATGTTTATGTGTGTTTATTGTTGAACAGAATAGTAGAATGCAGAATACAAATTGCAGAATCCAAATTACAAATTAAAAATTAAAAATTGTAGAATTAAAATTACATAATTACGGAATACAAATTGCAGAATTTAAAATGTAAATATAAAATATAGAATACAATGAAACTTTTTAATGCATTCCCGCGGCAACTAGTTCGTTTCGTATATTGTCTCGTACAATCGCCATGGTGGATGTTGTTCTGGTTCTTTGAACGGGTTCTCAATCCCTGTTTCCACGATTTGATATATTGTAATATTCTTCGAGATATTCTTCTAGCACTAAATCAGGGTTGTCATCATATGGCATAAAATTTGGATTGCCAGTGTTGTATTTTCTGATGTAGTTGTGAATAGCCATTGTAGTAGTAACAATTTGTACTTGAACATGGTATGCATACGTCTGCATGTTACATAAGATGACAAATTTTTTCCTCCAAATACGAAATGTTCTTTCAATTGTCATACGCAAACCAGAGTAATAGTAGTTGAAAATTTTCATTTTCTGACTTCGGTTCATTCTATATGTCATTAAAGTCTGGTATATGATATCTTATGGATTAGTAAGGAGTTATATATTCTTCAACTAATGGATATCCTGAATCCACTAAATAATACTGTCCGGCAGGAGGATGAGGGAAATTAAGATCCAGATTATTTATAGCTTCCCGAAATACTTTAGCGTCGTGCGCAGTTCCTTCTCATCCCGCTCTTACAAATGTAAAACTTAAATCAAACACACAAACAAACATAATATTTTGTGTAGCAGATCCTTTCCGCCCTACAAAACGCTGCATGTCTTCTTGACCCACATGAGCCATCACATGTGTCCCATCAATAGCTCCAATACAATTTTTAAAGAAAAGATAATATCGGGGTAAAGAACTAATTTGTTCTGGAATTCGGTTAAATTGGGTATCGACCGATCTAATAATATCGACTGCCAATAAGAGAACTAAATCCAAAATTTTATGAAAAATGACACAAATCGTACCATTTGATCGTTGAAATCGCTCAGCAGCCTGCCTTGTAGAAAGGACCAACGCAATAATATATAAGAATACAACCACCATTTATATGACCGTAATGTGTATTGAGGCTTCCAATCCGTAATTTGCTAGCCGTTCACATAAGGATCTGAAACATAATCGCTACATTCGAAAATTGCGTTGATAACGGTCTACGTGTCCTGGTAGTATCTCATGAATCCAAGTAAGATCAGAACTTACAGAATTATGTATTCTGCTCCTTTCTCGTGTTTGATTAGCGTTAATTTCTTGAATATCGAGCATATCTTAGAAAACTTACAAACCTTCTAAATTTGAATCATCACTGTCTATCATCATATTTAATCTAGAATACTACAGAAATGAAGAACGGAAAGAAAATTAGAAATGATGATGGTGATGTAGTGTTGAAATGAATGAGATATATATAGGGGGAGGGAATGGAAGGAGGGGGGAGGGAATGGAAGGAGGGGGGAGGGGGGGGGGGGCGCAAAAAATATCTATCGCGTTTGTGTCGGACGAGTCTGAGGCGTCTGACGCGAAAACTAATTTTCCAACTTTTCCTCCTAACGGGGCATTGTTGTGGGTCTTACGTAAGACGCGCCTGACGCCGACGCGAACGAAACTTGTCCTTTCTGAATTGAAATGCTACCAAAATCATGAGATGCAAATAGATGTTCCCGTAACTTTTTAAATTTTAATCATACCACGCAAACCGCTAACCAAGCCCATTTTCTTCGCAAATGAATCTGCAAACTAGCTTATTTATTTCTTTAAACAGGTCCGAAGATATTTTATAAAAAGTTCCAATTAGGTTTTGGGTTTTGTTTCTCGGCCGCCGCACGATTCCCCGAAGAAGAAACTAGTCATGGCCGGACGCAAAAGAAAAGAACGCCAAAACCAGCTTAAGTTAAACCATACCAAAACCCTAGACGCATCTCAAGACGAAGACACAGTTTCCAAAAAGCGATACCGTGTTCCGAAATCCCATCAGGAAGAATCAAATATGATTCCGAAGAAAATGAGCGAAAAAATCATGAAAGAAGCGTTTAAGCAGCAGAAAGAGATCGAGAATGAAGAGAGGAAGGCTTCAACTTTTGATAATTTAAACTTGAAGAGTTTTGAGGAGGTAGATGACGACGATGGTGATGCAGAGGATGGTACAGATAGGTTTGACGAACTTGAAGAAACACAGAGTTTGTATGATGCTGGAGTTGTACGTATATTATTTTATAAAACCAAATTCAAAGCCAACATGTGCGGGTTTGGTTGTTATTTTTTTTTTTCTTTTTTTTTCTTTTTTTTTTTATATACAATCAACTGGCTAAAGGCATGAATTAAACATGGACGTTGTTAATGATACTGCTAATTTGGTTATGAAAGGGTATTTTGATGGGATCTGCCGAATCTAAGTCTTAAATTCGGCGTGGGCTCTGAACTTTGTGTACAAATTTTGTTTGGCGAGGAGATGTGGAATTTCAATTTTTTTTGGGTGTCCCTCTCATAACCAATTTTGGAGTGTCAGTAACAACACCCTAAATCAAAATAAACACACAAAGTTTATTGACCACTTACTTGTGGTTTCTTTTGTGTTGGATCGGTAGCAAGAGATTGATGAAGATGACGAGAGATTGTTGGAAGCATTCATGTCAAAGAATGATGGCCCACAGCTAAATCTGGCGGATATAATCATGCAGAAAATAAAAGAAAAGGATGTCGATGTTACATCTGGTAGTAATTTCGTTTCTGTTTGTATATCTTGTTTCAGTGTGATTTTGTTATGTCTCACATTGCCTAGTATGGGATAGTTGATTAGGCACCCTCTTCTTACAGTCTAGATTTAGGGGTCTGTTATACCTAACTTGGTTTGGTTGGTTACAAGTTTTCTACTGACACGTTAGAATAATAATCTTCTACAACTTGTTGCTAGAAATGAGTGCAAGGCTGTAATAATTATTGTAAATTACTTCACAGTTTTTTCTATGATTACAAGTAAATGACATATACTTATATATGAGGTAAAATGAATCCATCCCTAAATGCTTATACAGTTTTGATTGCTGGTTTTATATATGTATAGCTGCACACATTTGTGTTTGTAAAGGTAAGTGATGTGCTTGTCGTTTGCCCCTTGATATATTTGAAGCCATGGCAGATATAGTGCTGCTGACAAATGTAGAATGTAATTGTTAAACATGGCTTGTACCATAGCTTAGGCATATGCTGATCAATTATCCAACAACAAGTAACTCTATTTATTAATATGCTTGTTCCAACATGCAGTTACGGAAGCAAAACCTATCCCTCCTGATGTTAAAGAACTTTATAAAGGGTATGCTATCTTATCTTATTTTTGTATTACCCCACCAGTTGAAACTATGCTTAATATTAGCTACTCTAAATTACAGAGTAGGTACAATACTTAGAAAGTATACAAATGGGAAAATTCCCAAGGCGTTTAAACATATTCCACATTTGCAAAGATGGGAAGAATATTTGTTGCTAACAGAGCCAGAAAATTGGTCTGCAAATGCAATGTACCAAGCCACACGAATATTCTCTTCAAACTTCAATGTGAAAGGGGCCCAAAAGTTCTACAATTGTGTTTTGCTGCCACGAATTAGAGATGATATACAAAAGAATAAAAGACTTCATTTTGCGCTCTATCAGTCTTTGAAGAAGTCTTTGTATAAACCTGCTGCCTTTAACAAGGGAATCTTGTTTCCATTGTGCCAGGTATGCAACTTTTATATTGTAGAACAAAGCGAATGCAGTATGCTTTATTTAGCCTGTAAATTTAACCCATTTCAATACTATAGAACATGTAAATTGTGTAGTTCTGTTTTGGAATCTCCGGCACTGTTTGACTGACCAGCCATTCATGCTGCACAACTAACTGATACCTGAAAGTCAAGATGAAAAGTTGCTAAAAGGTGCAAGGCTGTCTTGTGCCTTTCTGCACTATATGCCATGCCTTATGTCTATTTGCGCCTTAAGTATCATTTTTTTATTTTCTTCACAAAAACCTGCAGTTAAAATTGCTGCCAAAACTGAGTTTTGAGCTTTTAAAACCGACTGCACGGACATACAGACACGCACATATACATACACACATGTATATGCGATTTTGAGAATAGAACACTGTGAATTTTACACAAACCAGGACAAGTCACAAAGATGTCTGATCTCTTTTGTTCAAACCCTTAGCTAAGATCAAAACGAGTTTGGGTCGGGTATGCTGAAGTAAAATAGGTAAATTCAGGTTGGACTTTGGAATTGAAAGCTCAAATTTTATCCTGATTAATCTTCGATCAATCTCTGCCTGAGCGATTAATCCCTAACCCATGCTTATCGCCTAACATCTGCCTAGCGATTTTTACAACCTTGCCCGTGCCTTATAGATCATCGATGCTTGCCTTTTTAGACTTTTCACTTTGTGCGGCTTTTGCTCTTTGTTTACACCTTTGCACCATCTGCAACCTTGGCTACTGAATGGCGTAGCATCCGTGCGTCGGCTTTTTTCCTAGACAAGTGGCTCGTTACCGCACTGCTATCTTCATTTGAGTGTTATGTGGCAAATGCAAATCTGGAGTTGATTGTTTTGACTCAGCCCAGTAGCATTCAACATAAAACATGTTAAAGAAAACATGCTTTATTTAGTTATGCATATTTGTGCTATATGCATTTTGATTTCAAATTTGAATTCACTAGATGAAGATTAGCGCTGTGTTTGTTTGCACAAACATATTTTTTTCATGATGCTATATTGCTTATACTAGTGTGTAACCCGTGTGTTGCACACAATAATATTATTAAAAATAGTTTTTTTTTAATTTTAATGTTAAAAAGCGAACTTTGTTGTGCAATATATGATAAATTTTAATGTGAAATATATAAACTATTAATTAAAGTTATTATTGTTGTTTGTGTGTAATTTATGTTGTATGACTTAAACAATGAAATGCCACTGCCCTCTTTTTCGCGGACATGATAAAGTTTATATAACAATTTCAGTTTTTTGTGGCAATGTTCATTTTTGGCTAATACTATTTCAATTCAATTTAGTCTGGAACCTGCAATCTCCGAGAAGCAGTCATAGTGGGAAGTATTATTCAGAAAGTATCTATTCCTCCCCTTCATTCAAGGTCATATATCTATTAGCTGTATTTTCATTATGAAGACGGTGATAGCTAAAACAATTTTCTAATATAAAGTTTAATTTGAACAGTGCAGCACTACTAAAGCTGGCTGAAATGGACTATTGTGGCACGACAAGGTAGCTATGTTATTACTCTAGCACTTATAATTTCCTGGCTCATAGACTACGTTTTAAATTTTGTTGGATGTTGTGTGTGTGCTTGAACCCTTTAGTAACTAGTTGGTATACATAAATAACTGGGCTGAGTTATATATGTTTTTCCTTTGCTAATTTTGGATTTAAAAAACAAACGTTATGTTGATAGAGTTATGTTAACACGTGTCTATAGTGCTACATAACCTTAAAAAGCACAATATGATTTGCATGAACATAAAAATATGTTGATAACAACCTTTAAAGTTAAGTGTGTGTCTATATGCACAAACCATTGTTTCAAAAATCCAGCCTCGATACTCGCCTCAAGGCCGCCTCGAGGAAATAAGAGATAAAACACCTTGAGGCTTATTCCAAAAGGCTTTTTACCTCTAAAGCTTACACCTCAACAACTTGAGGCATACAAAGCGCATAAAGTGTACGCCTCAAACAACTGAGGCATATGGCTTAAAAACCTTTTTATCTTTAGTTGCAGATGTTGACATAGATAAAAGTCAAATTTTAATTATTTAATGAAAATAAAAAAAGACAATTTAAGAAAATAAAAATTAGTATTTTTTACTTTTCAATTTCAATATCGACATGATCAAGTAAGATTATTTATGAAATAATGATCATGAGCAATGTAATGAACTTTCTCATTGTTATTTAAACTTTGTTTTCAATAAACTTTGTTAAATTTCGAAATAAATTTTGCAAAGTGATTTTAGTTGATAGTATGTATCAAAATTGGACTTTGATGTGTTCTTCAAATAGTTTTAAGAAATCAGAATTTGTATCATATGAGTTTCGATTATATATTTTTAATCTGGAATAAAACTATGTACTTGGTAAAAGTCGGATTTTAAATTATTTGTTTTTCATTTTTTGCATTGATCAATTTAAAGTGTCGAAATTTCTTTATTTGTTTTGCGTTTTATTTTTACCCAAAAAACTTACGCCTCAACGTTTCGAGCTCGTCTCGTAGACCTGAAAACGCCTCATGTACGCCTTTCGCATTTTAAAACTTTGGCGCAAACCAAGGTTCAATATCTCGATTTTGATCTTTTGTAAATTTGGGAACTTCTACCTAACTTGGAAAGTTTGGAGATTTCAATTTCAGATCTCATTTTTTTTATTTTTCTTATAATTTACCATTTTTTAAAATTTATTGAAACAAAACATATAACTTAATAAAAAAATAAAATACACGAACAAAATTGATTAATTATAAATATTTGAAGCACTAATAAATATTATTCATTACTTCATTTTTACCTTTTAGTTACATATATTGTGAATTTTGTATGTTTTCTAGGTTAAAATTTCAGATTTTGAATATTTGTATATTTGGAAATTCAAATGAATTCTTTTATTGAGGTTTTTTCTGTATAATTTCAAGTTCATATTTGTTGAACCGGAATTCGGGTTGGTTTTGTTTCGGTCCCTACTAAATTCTAAATGGGACTATCAAAATCCAGGTGTTTCGGTCTAAACCTTAAACATTGGCTCGCACACCAAAAAGGTATACAATATTAAAGTGTATGTCTGTTCATTGTGTACGCATTAACATGTTTATCTTAACCAGGGGTGAATTCAAGAGGGTTATATTTGAGAGGCGCCAGATGCAAACAACAAAAAAATATTATCTGTAAACAAATGCATTTGTATACATTAATAAATCAAGGTTTGTTTTAGATTAAAAATAATAATATAAGTTTGACAACTACTTTTCCATTATAATTGCTCACATTGAGATTTCATGCTCATCTTGATAGTGTTACATTTATCCAAAGAATAAAATAATGATAATTTTTGAATAAACAATAATGCCAAACTTTGTACTCAAATATGTACATTTTTTGACTCATTTCTCAAAAGTATCAAAATATACACAACAACAATAACGACGACAAAGCTATTATTCCCAAACAAGTTGGTACATTTATCCAAAGAATAAAATAATGATAATTTTTGAATAAACAATAAAGCCAAACTTTGTACTCAAATATGTACAATTTTTGACTCATTTCTCAAAAGTGTCAAAATATACACAGCAACAATAACAACGACAAAGCCATTATTCCCAAACAAGTTGGGGTTGGATAGAGATGTAGCCCAAAACCAAATGACCGAAATACACATATATACTAAATTTAACATAACAAGTTTTTATTTTATCAACTAACTTAATAATAAAGCAAGCTTATTTTAGAACTATATTTTATTATCTAATTTATCGGTATATATCATTTGAACAATATTAATTTAGTTAACACCATTCAGCTTGAATTAGATTACAAGCAACTTTGCATTAGCGAATGAAATTTAAGATTCGTAAAACAAGGAATGACATACCTTACTTGAAGCAATTAAGAGGGTGGATGAAGAGTGGGTCGACAAAGCATCATTGGGATATCGAAGAAGAGCATTCAACAAATAAGATAATTTGTTATTTAATTGAAATGGTTGATAAAGTGATTAAAATATAAGGTTTACATATATAGTTTTAGGGAAGAAGAGAAGTGGGTATGAAAAATCGAAGATACAAAGTAAAAGATGGATCGGAAATAATTTATCCATATTTTTTTTTATTTCTGAAAAACTGTTGTAAGCTGTTAAATTTGAGGAGGGATACTTTTCTGTTTTTTGTCCATGTACATATATTAAAAAAAAAACGAGGAATGGGGGTCAGTTTATCCTCCTAGGTCATGGATTAATTTGCCTTTGATCTTTCTTCATGCATAAAAACATGTGCATGCATTTAATGATACTCGTTGCATATCACTCATTATACACTGTTGGTACTACATCTAACACACTCAGTATATTGCATTAGCATTGAAGATTTATTCTGAGCTTATATCTGCACATTGTACTTTGTCATTATATCCTGTTGTATTATTTTTTTACATTTCACCTGATTTTGGACGTACCCATACCATTGTATTTTTCTATATTTTGTGAACCGTTGAAGAAATTGTCTTTTCTCCCTCAAAATTTATGATATATATCACACTTCTCCCCAATAAGGTTCTCCAAAATGGGTTTTTATAGCTCAGTTGGTCAGGACTGTCTAGCAACATGAACCAAAGTTCCTTGAGGTTGTGGTTCGAGTCCTAGCAAGCTGCACTGTGTAATCCTTATGACGTGGTGTTGTTTTGTCTTGGAAAAGCGATAATGCTTGAGGGATTGATGCTCTGTGCTGTAATCTTTATTTACTTCTGTCCTTTTCATTTATGTTAAACTAGTATATACAGGTAAGCACGATTTGCATACGTGTCTGCATTCATCAAATATTCATAGTTTGAAGTAAGTGGCAGCTTTTGTGGTATGTAAAATAACAAGTGCTTTCCTCAGATGTATGCATTCATCAAATATTTTTAGCTTGAAGCAAATGGCATCTTTTGTGATATTAAATTTAGAAGTCTTTGTGATATGTAGATGCTGCCTGTATTCAGCCTTTTTTCCTCTCTTCGTCTTTTATTTCTGTTGGAAAGAACGAAAATGAAATTTAAGTTTATAGACCATTGAAATGACAATGGTTGAAATCCTATGCCAATCAGTTCCTTTTGTTGGTAGTTAATAAGTAAAGATTATCATTCAAGTACGTAACGTAATATAAAGCTTTTGTAGTATATTAGAAGTGCATTTCTTTCATCCCATCACGCATTTTGGGACAGTTAATTCCGTAAATTGAAATTCCGATCAGCATGTGTACATGCTAGAATTTTGGTATGTGTTTGCATTCATCAAATATTCATAGTTCGAGCAATGACAGCTTTTGTAATATGTAAAATAACAAGTGCTCTCCTCAGATGTATGCATTCATCAAATGTTTTTAGTATGAAGTAAATGGCAACTTTTGTTATTGAAAGTCATCTTTGTGATATGCAATTTATTAGAGTTTATAGACAATTTAAATGAAACGGTTGGAATCCTATGCCAATCAGTTCCTTTTGCTGGTAGTTAATAAGTGAAGATCATCATTCGAGTGCGTAATGTGATATAAAGCTTTTGTAGTATATTAGAAGTGCATTTCTTTCTTCCCATCAATCATTTTGGGACACTTAATTTCATATATTGAAAAATTGTTTTGCATGTGTATACATATTAGAATTTTGGTCCGATTTTGGTGACAGTCAGCTTGAAATTACTTGAAACCCAGTTTCAGTCAAAACTATTCTGGCCTTCAGGGGGATCGCCAGCAGAGTACACATTGGCCAAAATAAGCCTTCCAACTTTTGATTTAAGGTATAAATCAGGGGGTTGGCGCCTGGTTAGTAGGTATCCGACTAAGTCTGTCAATGAATATCCAGACTTACTTTGACAAATAATTCAGGGGGTTGGCGTGGTGAGTAGGTTTTCATAAATAGGCAAATAATTCATGAATAAATAAGAAAATCTGATCAACTTATTTTGACATAGGTACTTTCAACACTTTTGGGCAATGCTTCAAATGGTAAAATAAGTAAATAAAAAAATCCAATAATTTCCAGTTAAACAATTATGCATGACGATAGCACTAACACGTGGATTTTCAGTTAAACAATTAAATATCTAATATATTACAGAAAGTATATTCTCCATTTTTTAGCGACACTAAGTATTAAATTACACTTAGATTCGTCGCTAACTGTACAATGCATGACATGCTGAACAGGTTTATAGGCTTTTGTAATTAACATGGAGGCAATAATATTTGGTCTTGACTCTTTTATCTCTTGCTTTTCTAGTAAGTGTAATGCTTTTAACTTTTAAGTGGTTGAAAAATTAGGCATTTAACTATTGAACATTTTCTGTATGCAAAGTTGCAAACCACTTAAACTGTTCTTAAATGCTAACTGGATGCAGTTGGCAAGTTTGCAAACAGAATAAGTTTATGAGTTGTCATTTTAACTGTTATGTTAGTTATTATGTTCCGCCTCAACGGTTGAAGTGCTGTATGATATGTAAACAATAACTCAGGTGAACTGTGCGCTTTCTATCCGAACGCTTTCCGAAATGACTGATTTCACAAGCTTGATAATTGACACTTGAATTGCAATTCATTTATTACAGCTACTTCATAAAGCTATTTCTGGACAAGAAGTATGCATTGCCTTACCGAGTGATCGATGCGCTTGTGGCCCATTTTACGAGATTCTGTAATGAGGAGCGAATCATGCCGGTAATATGGCACCAATCACTTCTTGCCTTTGTGCAAAGGTAATATTTTCCCTTAAACCATTTTTAATCTGTTTCTTTTTCCCTATATTGTACTCGAGTTTCACTTTTTTTATTCTTGATTCTTGATTACATTATCCTTGATATGTAGGGGTGAGCATTATCCGGTTAAACCAAATAAACCAACCAAACCAATTGAGTCTGGTCAGTTTGGTTCGGTTTTCAAATTAAATCGGTTTGTAATCTGCCCGGAAAAATATTAAGTTCGGTTATCGGTTTAACCAAATTAACCGAACTTTTACTATATGTTCAAAATTATCGATATTATAATAAATATTTTAGGTTAGTTTAGTTATTTAAATAAATTTAAATCATCACTTATGTGTCAAAATTGATATTAAAAAGCATAAAAATCATAAATAATAATACTTTAGTCATATATTTATAAATTTTTTTCTAATTATAGTGAATATTTCAAACACAAATTGTAAAACATTTTTAGTTCGGTTTAATCGGATAACCAACCGAACCAACCAAACTTAATTTGGTTGGTTTGGTTTGGTTTTCATTTTAATTGGTTTTAGTTTGGTTTGACAAATTTCATCATCGGATAAACCGAACCAACCAAACGCTCACCCCTGTTGATATGTCATTGTACTTGCAGAACGGGAAGTTAATTTTCTGTCTCCTTCAAGAATAGAAATGTAGACTAATATAGTTCTGTATAACATATATTATATGTGAGAAATGAAAATTAATGTGCCTTGACTGCATGTGCCACAAGCAATTAGTTTTCTTCTTAATCTCATTTTTTTGCGAAGAAATGACTGCAGTACTGTACTTGTTTGAAGCAAATCATAAGTCAAAAAAATAGGGCTAGAATTATTCGATTGAACCTTGGTACAGTACTTGTTTGAAGCAAATCATAAGTCAATTAAACCTACATTTGTAGTGAAAAAAAAAAACATTATTTTTTCAAATAGAGTAAATGTCATCGTAAACAGTATATCTTTGCCATGTTCGAGCTTTTATGCTTTTAATTTTTGTTTTAAAAATAATTTTTAAAAAGTATAATGACAGGGCTCATAGTTTTCAAGTGTGAAGACATATATAATGCTTTTTTCCCCCACAGGTTACTCTGTTTACTTAAGTTTTTTCTTGCAATTTCTTCCGATTTTGTATTGAACAACTAGCTCTCCTGTCTCTTCCTTTCTTTTTCTAGGACTTAATATTATGTTCTTAGGACCTAGGAGTGTAGTTATGTAACATGCCTAAAGTTAATTAAACTAAAGATGTAACCTTACAAGGCGGTTACTAAAGTGAACACGAATAAGTCGAGGAAGAAGTGAATTGACAAGGACAAAACCTGTAATATTTTGAAGAGTGTAGCATTATTCAGTTTGTATGAACAAAGAAAATATACCCGTTTACATTTTTCTCATCAGTCCCTTCAGCTGAAACAAAAACAGAACGTTAACCTATGGATAACAGAAGCTGACAGTTCTATGTGCTACGATTTTTTTAATAGTTTAAAATAATCTATAAGTATAATGAAAGTCATCACTTGATATCCTGAATTAACTACCGAGCAACCAAACAAATATTACTGCCTCATCATTTCAATTTACGGATGTACCAAATTATGATGTATCATGGTCTTCATCACATGTATATATTAAAATACAGAAATTAATCTATTTGCTTTTCTCTTTGATTGATATTTTTAGAGGGTTGGGGTTTTGATGGAACGTCTCTTAACATAGATGGGGGGAAAATGTCAGCTATTTATATGTCTGATTTAATTGGTTAAGGCCTGCAATTTTATTAGATTTCTGTAAGTAATATACTCTATTTATGTGCGTGTTAGAATAATCTTTTCCCTCTTATTTTAACTTCTCCGTTTATTTCTTTGGTAATTACTTTTGCAAGCAACACATAATGAGCTGACCATAAAATGCATGCTTTTCAGAGTAGTTTCACTATATTTTGATATCTAATCTTCACAGGTATAAAAATGAGCTGACGAAGGAGGACAAGGTCAACTTAGATCGCTTAATTCAACACCAGAAACATCATTTGGTATTCTTTGGGCATTATCGTTCATGCTGATCCCTGCAATTTTGTTTCAATTTCTAAATTGGATAAAATTCAGCATGCAATTGTTCCGTTTCACAGGTGACCCCAGAAATTCGTCGTGAACTGAAAAATAGTAGAAATCGCGGGGAAAAGGAAGATGATATGATGTCAATTGATATCCTTTTATAGTTTATTCTTCATGTTTATACAAGTCATTACTATTGCTTTTCATAGAAAAAAAAACATTATTTTTGTTTGAGGATATGCAGAGTATGTGTTTCTTTGTATGTCTGTTTTGAAAATGTTTTGTCCATGTGGAGATAGGGGCCTTGCGTAGAGGTCCTTGTAACCACTTAAGCAGAACAATATATCCAAGCATTAACAAAGTTTTTTTTTCCCCCCACTTTCCTGAAGTTATCTTGATTTGAATTTCTAGTCTATAATTTTGATGCCGTTGTTTTCTTAACTGAACTTACCACCATCTATTTCCATTATTAATAATAAAATCGAAGAAGATAGATGGGATGTTCCAGAAGTTCCCATGGAAGAGGATTGAAGAGGAAAATATTGCTTTAGGTAAGTGACCTTATTGTTTTGGGTTAAGCATTCCTTATCAGACATTTAAATCTGCTTATCTTTTCTGGCACCAACTGGAATTCTGGTACATCTCCATGATTTGCATGTTGTGTATGTCTGTATAGTTTACATCAAGATTTGAAAAAATTGTTCTTTAATTCAAGTTTTGTGGATGTGAGTGAGTTATTTTAATGTATGCATGCTACTTGAAGCAGAATTGTTATACTCACTCCGTTTAATATCCTTGCACTTCAAATTTTTGTGATGTAGGAAACAGCAGTTCTTGGATGTATATACCTTGGCTTTTACAGTGGGAGTAGCAGTTCCCTTGTGTGTGTGTGTGTGTGTGTTTTTTTTTTTTTTTTTAATTTATAAATGTTAGGTTGCTATAGTGCTCTGTGCTTATGGGAATTACAGGAATGTAATGCTGGGTACACACACACACTCAGATATATATATATATATATATATATATATATAAAATACGAGGAGCGTTCAATGACACCTCAAACAGTTTCGCACCCCAAATGCCCTCCGATTTCTACCACAAGTAACCTCTTAGTGGAAGGACAGAGGACGAGCGGAAGGAGAGAGGGGGGTGGGGGGGGCATTTGGGGTGCCGTTGAACGCTTCTCTCTCTCTCTCTCTATATATATATATATATATATATATATATAGAGAGAGAGAGAGAGAGAGAGAGAGAGAGAGAGAGAGGTTCGAGGGCACCTGTAACAGTGCAGCACCCCAGATGCCCCCTCATTCTCCATCAAGCATTTCTCCTTCTCTCTCCTTCCAATAATTCTCTCACTTTCCACTCACTTTGTTTAATATAAATCGGTGGTGGATATCGTGGGCATTTGGGGTGCTCCATTTTTGGGGTGCTGCCGATCCCTTGCCATATATATATATATGTATGTATGTCTGCCTGCGTGCGCGCGTGCGTGCGTCTACCTTTGACTGGTCCTCACTTCAAAAAGTGGCCATGCTGATTATTACTACCAAAATGATGGTTTTGCTCATCCTTGTACCTAGGTGATTAAACCATGATTCACTATGTAAAACCTTCCATTATATTTTTGGGATATGAGTGAAAACTTTTTAGGCATGAAATCTAAAGCATTATGGGTATCGAAATACTAATTAATTTGTGTATAGTTCATTTGACTAGTATTTTAGTAAGCATTGAGCTTTAGTTAATTTATCTT
Source organism: Allium sativum (assembly GCA_030737875.1). Taxonomy (NCBI): domain Eukaryota; kingdom Viridiplantae; phylum Streptophyta; class Magnoliopsida; order Asparagales; family Amaryllidaceae; genus Allium; species Allium sativum. The sequence continues at coordinate 821,141,284 of CM060910.1, forward strand.
TCAGTGATTTGTTTGCTTAAATGTTTTCCCTTCTACAATTACAGAATTGGTTGATTTGGGGAGATCAGAGGACAATACAAGTAACTGATATACACTACAACCAAGTGTTTGTGTGTTGCTAAAGTTACGGGAACATGTTGGAAGAACGCTATTTAACTTGCTTATTTTGCTTGTTTATGAATTTTGTTGGGTTGCTTATTTGTTTAATTACTGAATATAGTTGTCTTGAATATTCAACCTCAGTTGTTTATAGTTATGTGTATTTAGTAGCTTGCATCAACGTTCATGATTGCATATTTTGCATGGTTCATTATTGTTTTTGGATTTTCAGAATAGGAATTCGGTGAATCACTGGCAGTTATGCTACTGTCATTATTCAGTCTTTGGGCGTATATATTTCCATATTTCAATGGTTTACTGGTTCTTTTGACGTTTGCGTAGGTATCATAGTGAGAGCGTTTCTGCTGTTGAAAATAAATTTATAGCGGGGTGGATGATTTAGGGTAGAATGAAAGATTATGCCCAAAAATGGACAGTAACAGAAAAATTGTCATTATGATGAGCAAAGAGAGAAAATTATCTTCATGTGCTTAGAATTGTTATTTTTTATTGTAGATCTGGGACTGATACAGCTATATTACTTACCATGATGTGCAAGTGAACTGCAAACTCACGTTACTCTTGCGTTAATCTGGGAAAGAGGAGGGGAGGGGAGGGTGGACACACGTGGTTTGCAATTTCACAAGGGCCTGGAAAAGTGTTAACATTTAGGTCTAAATGGATACAAGTGTAGTTTAATTCTAAGGGGTTTATAATGTACTTATATTATACTCAATATGTGAGTGTATATATATATGGATAATATCAAAAGCATCCCAAACGTTGCAGCATTCCTTTAGTCTTCTAGTTTCCACCACACTTTCCACATTCTCTCTCTTTTCATAACTTTCTCTTCTCTAACTAACATATTTTATTATAAGTTGTTGAAATCTAGATGCAAAAGAAGTGCTAAAAAATTGGGGTGTCATAGAGCATGTCACACACGCGCGCGCGCGCGCACACACACACATATATATATATACACACACACACACACACACACGCACGCACACTTACACACACACACACACACACACACACACACACACACACACACACACACACACACACATATATATATATATATATATATATATAAGGCAGGTTCAATGACACCCCAATTATTTAGCACCTAAATAGCCTATCATTTTTCATCACACATTTACTCATTCTCTCATCTTTCACTTATTTTCTCACCTTCCACTAACTTTAATTAATATAAACGAGAGGTGAAAAACATGGAAGTCAAAGAGGTGCTCCATTTTTGGGGTGCCATTGAACGCTCGCATATATATATATATATATATATATATATATATATATATACACACATATATATATATACATATATATATATACACACACACACAAACACACACACATATATATATATATATATATATATATATATATATATATATATATACACACACACACGCACACAACAAATAGACACAATTGGTGGTACAAGTAGTTTGCACTACTGGATTGTCTCCTGATTTCCACCTTTCATATAAAATCAAAAAAGTTCAATGGTCAAGATTCCTCCGATATATGTCTAATTTTGTGTCCAAATAGTCGGGTCCATATGTATAAATACATTTCTTAAAAAGAACGAAATCAATTACGTACTTCACTATATACACACACATATACATTTAAATGAAATGAAAACTTAAATACATTCACATAAACGTATACTAGTAGAATACAATGAAATAGGGAATGTGTAACAAACCGGAAAATCGGAACCAATTTGAAATTTTTATTTTAGCAATTTTAATGAGTTTTGAATATTTAAAATGGCTTATTTTAAATAATAACGACCAAAAATTTATTTAAATCAAAGTTAGAACGTATATATTTATTTTATATAATGAATGTACATGATTCAAAATAAACCGGATTTTAGTGAAACCAGAAATATTTGAATTTGTTTGAAAATATCTTTCCAATGGATGTGAAAAATCTAGATTTCATAATGGAAATAAAAAAGTTATGCCCAAAATTCAGAATAATCGCTATGGAATTTATATAATATATAGCCCTTAAAAATAGCGATTTTGCAAACGATCTCTGTTTTCGACGAAACCACTTTTGTTGGATCCGGAATATCAAATTATTGGTAGATTCCAATTTTTGGAATAAATATGTGAGCGTGGTGAATTTAAACGTGTTTGGTCAAATTCATTTTGAATTTAATCGACTGAAAAATGACCGATTTTCAAATGGTCTCCAAATTCGATGAAATTAATTTTGTTAGGGCCGTATCGTCAAATCATACCTAGATTTATTTTTTGGAAATTTTTGGAGTCAGCATGTGATCCCAGTAAATTAAAATGTGCGTTTAAATATAAAATATAATGATTCATATTTTAAATTTAGCGGAAACTGATCATAACAGCCGAATTGGGTTACGAAACATATCCCATTGTGTTCGGATGGGGTTAATTAGCTAGGAGCGACAGTCGTTGGGATTCGTTTGGAGTTCGTGGTGGTAAATAACTAAGTGAAGAATTAAAATATTATTAAATTATAAAATATAATATATATTTCTCCTAAACCCTATATTTTCCTTCAGTCAAATATCGAGCCCCCTTTTCAATTAAAATCCCGCCGCCTTCAATCCCATCCACCGCCGCCACTCAGGCGATCACGCCCCCTGGCCGCCGCCTCAGGCGCCTTCCCCGACCGCCCCTCCCTTTCCTCACCACCACGCTTCAGTCGAAGACCACGACCCCCAAACCCGAACAAAAACGCGCCTCAGTCCACCACCATGCCTAGCCGCCACCTCTGGTCAAGCCGCAGCCCCTCTGCTCCGCACCGCCACCACCTCTGACGCGTCATTTCTCCCTCCTCTCCGTTCAACGATGGCTGTAAGTTCTTTTTTATTTTATTTAGTGGTTTATTTTTATGTATTTAAAAGTAATTAGTTTTATAGTAATAAAAATAGGATTTTTATAAATATGATTACGATATAAAAATCGGATTTTTATAAATATGATAACCATATAAAAATAGGATTTTTATATATATGAAAAGCATATAGAAAAGATTTGATTTTTCGCTATAGAGAAGATTTGATTTTTGATTATAGAAAAGATTTTTTTTTTTTTTTTTTTTGATTTACGTGTTGAACCTAAGACTTCACTCAGGCCATTACTTGTCGGTCTTAGTAAACCCCACGGGTAGTGATATACCCCGATTTTTCAACGCCTTCACACTACCTAGGTAGTCACCCCTAGAAATTAGCAGAGGTGACCCTAGAACCTGAGACCTATGTCTCATCCCAATTCGCCCACCTCTGAGAAAAGATTTTAATTTTTATTATAGAAAAGATATAATTTTTTGTTATAGAAAGATATAATTTATATATATATATATCTTTGTTTTAAAAATGTAATCTTTATATAAAAGACATAAGATAAAGATGAGATTTTGAATCATATAAAGATGAGATTTTGAATCATAAAAAGATTTGATTTTTATAAATAAAAAGATTTGATTTTTATTTAAATAACTTCGTTTTAAAATGCGATTTTTATCCATTTAGCGTTGCTATAAAAATATGATTTTTATGTACATGTAGCGTTAATAATAAAAATATGATTTTTATTATGAAGTTAGCGAAATAAAGTATGATATATATATATATATATATATATATATTATATAACGTTAGAATAGAGCTGTGATTTTTATTTATATAGTAACATAATAAAAATGTGATTTTTAATATAAAAATCATGTGAAACAGATTGCGATGGAACTGATGGAAAACAAATCCAAATCTGAAACGTTCAGAAATAAAGAATGGAGGAGTGGATCCCAAAGGTGAAGAACATCTCACTTTAATTTATTTTCTAGTTAAATATATATACTAGGATGCAGACGGTGCTTAGTAGCACCCGATAACTTTGTTTGAAGCCATGTTTGTTTGGTTGATTGGATTATTTGGTTGAATTTGGTTTGGGAAATGAAATGAGTTGATTAGAATTTGGTTTGTATATGGCGTGAGCCATTATTAGGCGAGGGATAAGGCTAGACCTTATTCCGGTTCTAGTATCGCGTCGTTATGCTGCCGAAATCTTCTAAGAATGTTAGAACAATAAAAAAATCATTTTTATTGTATAAATGAACTGTATAAACTATTCATGTGTTGAAATAAATATTTTATAGTTAGAAATATAATTTTTAACGTGTATATGAATAAAATAAATATTCATTTATAAATCGGACGATCTGTTTATGCACACACATTTGACTGATATTGATTGGGACGATAATTTTACACATCGCCCAACTGCACAAATAATATTCAATATTTGTTGGTTAAAACCCCACACGGGTATTGGGATGATATTTGACATACACTAATCCCAATTGTTTAGTTGTATGTCAGTCGATGGGTTGACAGGCTGTTGTAAGCGTTAGTTATTTATATTTAACACTTATGCAGTTGTGTAATGCACTCTGGATGATGGTTGACTGTGTTTGATTATTGTTGTGTGCATGTGTGTATGAAATCCATATAAATAAAATTAAATGGAAATTGACTGTGTTTGATTCCAATTCGGAAAGAACGAATATTTTAGATTAATGAATATTTTAAAATGACGAATAATGAATATTTTAAAATAATATTCAGTAATGGATCAAAATATGATTTTGATGTCCGATTTGGGATGGACACGGAAATATTTAAATATATAAAGCTGTGTTGATTAGATTAACGTCATTTTGACATGAACGATATTTATATCGATTTTATTCATTTTTATAATGAATATCGAAAAGGAAGTGATTTCAAAATCTAATGTTTTGAAAATATATCAATGATATAGAATATTCAATTTTAATTTAAAATTGAATATGAAGTTGAAATCGTTTTGAAAATGAATTTAAAACGATTTATAAAATACGTTTTAAAGGGAAATCGATGAAATATATATAATATATATATATATATATTATATATATTTAGTGGCCTGAATAGAACGTGCAGCGCCGCGGTAGTTCGCGAATTTCGACCATTGACTTCGAATTGACATTACGGGAGATCCGACTGTTGGATTCTCCTAAAACCGGAATCGTTGGGTTCGTATCGAGAAGAGCTTTCCAAAGAATATAAGAGATTTGAAATCTGATGGTTGGATTTGGGATTATGTCCAAATCAAATTTGGAAAAGGTCGCTGTAAGTGCAGTTCGATAACCGTCTATGGAAATCGACAGTACGAGCCTTGATAAAATTATTAAAATTATTAATAATTTGTTTAAAATCATAATAAATGATTTGAAAAGAATTTGGATGAAAAATTCCACATATTTAAAGATAAAAATATATTTTTATCAAAATGAACTAGAATTATAATCCAATATTTTTAAATAAATAAATTGGGTCTGAAATGGTTTTAAAAATAACCAGAATTTCCAATATATAAATTGGAATGGATTTGAATCGAAATTATCTTTGGAATATTTCAATATTGGATTATGTGATTATACGGATATTGTGGAGGAATTTGGAAGATATATATATCGTTATTCCTAATACGATATTTGTTGATTTCAGAATTTAATATTGAATATAAGCCGATATAATTTCTATTCAGAGCCTTATATTTAATATTGAATTGGATTTTGGGTTTGTCGTGAATGGTGTCTTTGTTAACACTGTTCTTAAACCCAGTGGAGAAAAGAATAAATCTTTTAATCAAGATTTAGTGAAGTTTTCCAATTAATTAATATTTATTCGGGATTGAATAAAAGAATGTGGATTTTGGATTTATCGTGAGTGGTGTCTTAAATAATATTGTTATTAAACCCCGTGTGAAAAGAATAAATCTTTTAATTAAGATTATTAGTGTTTCCAGTTAATTAACATTTAATTGGAATAAAATGGAATGTGAATTGGGTTTATTGTGAACTGTGTTTTTAATGACATTTGTTCTTTAACCCGATTTACGGTCAAATATGATTTGGAATTTGTAATTCTTTTTATTAAGATTTAACGGGAATTTTCCAAAGTAAAGTTTTCCAATTTAATATATTAAATTGGAATTAGATGGGATTCAATTTGATAATAATCGAAATGAGCTTCTGTGGAGGAAGATTGTTAATATATATGGAATTTAAAAGACTTTGTCGTTATTCCATTTATATTATTAGTTGGATACGGAAATTGATATTGATTATAGGTTGATCTGTTTTCCGTGAAGATTCCATAATTAATTGGAATGTGATTTGGGTTTATCGTGAACTGTGTTTTAAATGACATTAGTTCTTTAACCCAATTAAAGACAGGATTACATGTCTAACATTGTATTTCGAAATGTATGGTTGATCTCTGCTAAATATATATCTGTTTGATGGCGGAGAATTTACTCTCTTGCTTAACACCCTTCTCTAAGACGTACGAGCTTAGAGGTTATATATAGGCAGAAATCAATAGTACGGTATAGATTGTCGATGCGGCATGTTTGTGTTTCCAAAGTTAAATAATCATTAATATTGATTTTTAGGAAGATCAAAACTAAGTGGAGTTTTAATGTATCTTTAATTAGATTGAAAAGATAATGTGGTAATATAAATTATCAAATTCGGGAAATGATCGAGAATGGAGTAGCACCAGTTTTACTCCAAGCAATAATTAAATCTTTAATTAGATTTGAACATGAAATGGTAATTAAATTTACCGATAACACTGTGGTGTTAGATATGGAGTATTAGCAGTTTTGCTCCATGGGATGATTAAGTTGGGATTGGGAAATTAAATAAATGATTACTTCGGTAAGGTGCGCTAATCCCGACTAGTTTGGATAAACCTTAATATGGTTTGAATTAATATCCAAAGGAAGATTAAAGAATAAATTTAAAGGATTTATCTTTGATAAAATTAATGGGAACCTTTCCCAAGGGACATGAATGTTTAAATAAAAGGATATTCTAAATTGGAATGAGGCGTTTGTTGTGTTTTTATAGCACTTGTTTATTATATACGCGAGTTATTCGGAAAGTCTGGGTTTATACCCATTCTGAATAACTGATTCGACGATATGTCGACGATGAGATGGTGGTTGAAGACTAGAGGTCTTCACATCGTTTGGATGATTACTGATGTCTTGATTGGGCTGTACACCCAAGACAATGTAATAAGTGGTGATCGTTCAGATGTACTTGGAGATCGACCGGATATGCGAGGACCTCTCTCCTGTATTGGACATATGGGACGAGGAATAAGGTGCCTCCAGTTTCGTTCAGACCCAGAAAGAACTTGTAAATGGATGTGTATGTCTGACATTGGATTTTATTCTGTGTTGATTGATCTCTATTAAATATATATATCTGTTTGGTGGCGGAGAATTTATTCTCTTGCTTAACGCCCTTCTTTGAGACGTACGAGCTGAGAGTTTATATATCGATAGACATCAGTCGCATGACGTGAATTGCCTGTGTGGCATGCTGAGATGCAAATGATCAAGACTTCTGTTGAAATGCAGAGTCTTGTGGTTGATGATCAAAGCACGGCTTTAATATAGCATAACTTTGTGTATAACGTTAATTCGCGAGCCTCACACCTCGGTATGAGCCAAAAACGAGATCGGACCATTGGGAGAACATGACGTTTCTTTCTGCCTATGGGTGGTGTCATGGTATGGAGCCCAGACATTGATTATATGTTTACCTATGTGGATGATGAAAGGCGAGGCGACTCGGATATATCGGTTACTATGGAGCCGATGGATATAGGCCCGATAGGACCGGGAAACGTGTGTTCAGGAGTAACTAATCCTCAAACGTAAGGGAGGACCGGCCCAACCGCATCCCGGGTTCTCTGCGGGGAATCCTGAGACATTTGCTAGAGTGTCTCGAATTGGTGGGGAGCCATCCCTGGCCTCGACTCATAACGGAAATCCAATTTCCAATACGTGACTTTTCGGTTTTGATTGTAGAGCCTAGTATTGGCGACATGATAGATGGTACCCATGCCGTCTATGATTGATACATTTATATTTGAAGTTGTTTTATACACTATACACTTATAATAGTATCAAATGATTTGTTTTAAACGTACCAAGCATGTTTGGCTATTATAAGGGAAAACCCTATCCTCCAACTTGTGTTGCATTGTGTGATATGACGTGGGTCTTATAATAGCTTCATTTTTCCAAAAAGCATTGCGCTGTTTATTTTATGCACTGGTATTCTTGGGGGTAAACCCGTTCCATGTTATACAGCGTGGTCCCTTAATTTATCTAACTTTAAAAATCAAGTTAATAGTTGTTTTATTTCTCACACCAGTCACATGACTGACCTGGAGTTTATTGTTTTAACCTAAACTCTGGGTGCCCCTATTTTCTACACGGGTAGCTAGTAGTTTTGGTTTTGCAGATATTTTATTCACAGGATCCTGGTTTACTGCTGGAGCTATATTCGGAACGCTCTGTATCCATGTATTTATTTCAGTTGTGTTTTGCATTATTTTCTGCTGCATTGTAATTTGTAAAGCTCTGATATTTATCAAATGTATATTATTTGTTCATACTCTGTATATTCTTGTACTCTGATGTAAATTGTTGTAATAGCAATGAAATGTTCTTCTGTTTGTGTAATGATTTGTCATGTTCTCAACTCAATCCGGGCTTTCCCGTAAGGGCGAGTTTGGTCATTAAAGAATGAGTACAAGAACAAGTGTCGTTCGATTTTGCGATTTTTTAAGTCAAAATTGTGAAGGTGGAGCAATAAACGTTCAAATTTCACAAAATGGAAAATGACGTTCTTCTTAGAATATAATATAGCATTTTTATATCAGAATCGCCTAAATTTCGGTAATATTTCATTTCTAACAATTTATTAATATTCATTTTACAATTTAAGTTCATTTATTTTTGCTTAGATTGATTTCATTTAATTCCTTTTTAAGTTGGTTTCAATTTGTAATTCATAATTTTCTATTAATATCGAATTCATTAGTGAAATGCCTTATTTATTGTTCTTTTGGTTATATTAATTTTACCACTCATTTGCTATTTAATTTATTCATTAAACACACCGTAACATTCATTTAATTACCCGAAAACTATTTCCTACAATAGTTATGATCGGTGCATTTTTTAACTTTCGTTTGTAGAAAATTCGTTCTTGGTTTTATTTTGTTTTATGTTTTTCCATATCATAACTCTGTTAAGAGTTGGTTTGAAAACCCGATCATAAGCTTTTAAAAATAGTCTTATATGTTTTTAACTCTATATATTGCTAAAATAAGACTTAATTATTAAGTAATTTTACAGATTCATACTGTATTTTTGAACATATTAATAAATCTTAATATCACTTAAAAACATGATCTAACAAATACACGTGATTTCAGCATAAAATTGTGTAAATCATTCGCTTTTGAATGTATTAGCATATGTAATTTTTAAAAATATAATTTATGGTACAAACATTATCATAATCACGCGAAAAGCGCCTGCCGTGACGTTCATTTGAAACAATATTGCCAGGATCAATGTGGTAGGGTTCAATTAAAAGTTTATTTTTGCTTTTGGCTCTTCTCTACATTATCGTATTGATGTAGAGGTCGAGGATGGATGCGACATAAGTATAGTGTTATTGATTTAGTAGATTGTTATTTGCAGGCAGGTCTAGCACTAGGGCAATGTGCTTGGATCCTGGAGGGGCAACAATGTAGATCCATATTGATTCTCTATAATAAATATAATTACGAGATTTCATTGCATGCCACGTGAATAAAAAATGCTTATAAAATTATAAATTTCCAAGTAGTTTCGATAGAAATAAATTGAACAAAACATAAAATCGTCTTTTTTTTTTGTTTGAGTGAAGTGTGGAGCTTATAATTTTATTTATACTAAAAAAAATATTGTAAATTGTTAACCCGTCTTTTTACAAGGTAGTAACACCATAGAGAGGGGTGAGCCATATTCAGTTAAAACTGAATTAACCAACCAAGTTGGTTTACTTTGGTTGGTTTGGATTTGAAACTAAATTGGTTCGAATTTGGTTTTGAAAATAATATTTTTGCTATTGGTTTAAATGAATTAATTGAACTTTTATTACATTCTCCAATTTTATGGTACTATAACACTATATATAATTGGTTTAGTGACAAAATACAAAGTTTACATATTAAATTATATCAAATTTGATTATAAACATAAATAAACAAAACAAAATCTACCTAAACATAAATTTTTGTTTTCTTTTTAGTTAATTAATTATTTGAATAATAACATATTTTTCTAGTTTGTTTAAATTGGTTACTAATTGAATTAATAAAAACTAAATCGGTTTGGTATGATTTTGAATTTTTCAGTTTTAATTTGCTTTGATACTTTCTTATCTCAAAACCTGCCAGACCAATCAATTGCTCAGCTCTGATCACAATATGATGAATTAAATTATGAAGTTATCAAGGCAGGAAGCTCGAAGAGATAACTGCTAGGTTGGAAATCAGACATTGTTAAGGTAGTGAAGCAACGGTCAAGCAGACTCAAACGAAGGACATCCTGAAACTGGTTGCAGTTACCTTAGACGGGATTGGTATGAATCACTATGGTTTTGGATAACTTGAACTAGCAGTTCAAAACATCATAAATCAATAGATATCTCCAAAAAAAAAAAAATAATACCAAGGCAACATTATAAAATAACTTCAGTAGCACAAAGATAACATCAAGAGGGTCTTACCCTCGGGAACGTCGACCCCAATTCACAAGGAATGATGATAGGTATCAATACCTTTATAGGGGTATACCGATCTTAAGGACCGTCTCATATAGGTCGCATTTTTCTAGAGGGGGTCATCTCGATCTCGAGGTCTTCTATGTGGATTTCTAACTGGATATTTGTACGCTTTCCCCTATAAATACTAGAGGCATACACGCTCTTGGGATCTTCTTTTTGTCTCCTGTTTCTTACTATATTATTATTTAGGCTTTCATGTCAACTGCACTTGTAATCCTAAAGTATAATAAAACGTTACATGGAGTGGGTATAAGCTAGAGTTTGCTGAACCACTATAATTCTTGTGTATAAGCTTCGTTACTGTTTTTAATTTTTATTCTTTATATCTTATTCTCTACCTCATACTACTAGGTGGTGGTGCAGTTTTTGATATCAATATTTTGGAGCTTTCATCAAGAATACTTGCACCCGCGGATTCGAGAGTTTGGACATTGAGGTATGACTAGACAATCGACAACGAGGATTTTGATTGAAGGAATTCGATAGGGGGAAGCCAGAAGGCATCTTTAGGAGCTAGCAATCCATCTATTTACATGACTAGAGATGAGATGCAGGCTGTGATAAATGACATGCAGGATTTGATGATTGCACGACAAAAGGAGATGATGGAAAACTTGCTCGGAAGAATAGAATAAGCTGTAGCAGCTGGAGAACAGAATCAAGGGAATGAAAAGGAGCGACCAGGGGCATTCCTCGACCAAGTATTGGGGATCGATACCAATACCTTACGGGTTGACACCAATTTCCAAAGTATGGAGGGCATAACCTCAGTCGACTTTAGAAGAAATGTTATTCGTTTGGTGATTACTGCTGGGAAAGTTGATGTAAATCATAATGTGAAAGTACGACCATAAAAATATATTGCAGAATTTCCTCTTGGAGTTGGGGTAGGCTGGAAATGCTAATTGGTAATCACCTTTGTATGGTATCGATTGATGTGCAAAGATGATCAGACATGTTGTTAAGGGTGGATTGTCAAACAGAAACTTAAATGATGTAAGTAAGACTCCATTCATCCATAATATCAAATATGCTAGGAACCAATTTGGGTTTGAATAACTAACACTAGAGACCTATGACGGGAAATCGAACCCTACCAGTCACTTAATGAGGAATATACAAATACATGGAAGTGCCGTGGGAACTAGAAGTAGTGACGATAAGGTGCTTCCCTTTATATCTGATGCATTTGGATGTGCTTTGATTTCGACAACTGTAACGACCCACCTTTTCGAGCGTTTTAAGTCTATGATAAAACCAACTCAAATCGTTCGAAACAACAGATTGTTATTGCTATGTGGTTAAATATAAAAATCATCACGTAATCATAGATATAGAAAACAGAATATCTCGCAGTAGAATAAATAAAATACAATAGTAGTTCATGAAGCTACTATATACAAAATCTCAAAATATTACATAATGTTAGAGTAAGAGAATCAGGTACAAAGGAAGTCTAAATACAAAAGATTTCACTAATACATAAGCAAGTGACTGAGATAAACCAATAAGAAAAATATGGGAAATAAGTGAAATGGATAAATAGGTAGAGATACGATCTTAACCAAATCTCCAACTCACAAAGGTGAAATCTCAAATTGTAACACTCGGCCTGATCCGAGCAAAATGCAAAAACAAAATATTCGGATCAGGACTAACATTCTAACGAAAATATATCGACTCAAGTAAACTATTCAAATAAAACACATTAGTAACTTAAAGGATGCTTGGGATTCCTATCCTCTAAGGATTCATTAAACTAGATATATATAATACAATATGATATTATAATAGTGTCTACGATAAATATACTATCGATAATAGCATAAGCGGGATCACATTTTTACCCTTACACACTACACCACAAAGCTTATTTTGCCACTCCCCTCTCCTATAAATTTGATACGGGCTATAGCCGTATTAAATTAGAGAGGGCTCTGAGCCGTACCTACTTATTTAGAAAAGGCTTGTGGCCTAATTAAAATTTGGCTCCATATTTGACCGTATCAATTTCCTTCCATTGTTGGTGTAAAAAATTTCCCATCCAGACGTGCTCCCTCCTTTTTTTTCATTTCCCTCCACATGATCTATTTCCCCCTTTTTTTCTGATTCCCTTACCCGTGCCCTCATGCGATCGAAAACTTTGGAAATAAAAGAAAATCTGCTCTAATAAAATTCGAACGCTCAAATCTGGTAAATTTTTATTTGATTCAATGATTATTCCTTTTCATACCATGTTTTGGGGTTACGTCTCGAAGCTAAATATCCTGATTTTTGATTTGATGATTCGATGTTTTTAGGGTTAAGGTTTTCTCAATTTGACGTCAAACTGCTGGCCACAGAAAGCAAAAACTTTGGTTGAAGTACAGCTTCTCAATTTAGCGGTAAAGTTAAGGTTTTCTTTATTTGATTTTTATTGTGGGTTCCCTTTACGTTGAATTCAAAGATATGTTCGGAATATTAGATTCCGAAAGGGAATTGATGATAACTTTGTGCAATAAGAATATAGATTTTGTTGAACAAGAAGGGGATCTGGGACATTTTATTTATCCGTCAACAAAAATTGAATGGGCTGCTTTCATTCGAAATCTAAGAATTGTTGAAGGATGATTAAATTATGTTCCCTACATTCTCATCGTATTGCTTCTTATATTCTCCTTGTTATTTTTAGGCTTTTGGCAACTTAAAGTACTAAAATATTGTACAATGATGAGAACTTATTTCTTAATGAGTGTTGCATCAGTGAAATGTTTAAAAGTTCAGAGATGTTTCAGAAATGAAGCAACTTTTCAATCACTGGACTTATATTATACGTTATATATTACTTGGGATTTGTACGACCATGTATATCACTTAAGTATCCAGTTTAAATAAAACAAAACAAAACATGCACATTAAATTCGCTAATCTTAAGGTCATATCCAACAGTAAAGGATTTCAGCTGAACATTCAGCCAATCTTAAATGGTTTGACGGGGGTTCTAGAAGCAGATGGTTAATTCATGCATGCTTAGTTTTAAATGAAATAAAGCATGATGCAATATGAGTATTCTTTATGCCAAGTAAAATGTTAGTTTGTAGAAAAGCAGAAACTTGCTGCAATCCTAACCTAGTTTTCTTTACTTGTAACAGGTCATGAATTACTACAGACTTAGTTATAAAAGGATTTAAGGTGAAATTTCCACTCGCATTGGTTTAATGCTTGCTTATGTCATAATGGATAAAGATATTTATTATTCACAACTTTGCACCATTCATTGACAGTGACAAAAATGTTAACACTCTTTCACACATAATTCTTTTTTCTTTTTTAAGTGAGGTATGTTTCATGCGACCCATTAATAAAAATTTGCACCATTTTTTTTTGTCACAAGCAAAAAATATAATGTTTTACTGATTCAAAAACACTAGCCAATCCAAGCAGCACGTACGAATCAACATCCAAACTATAAGACAGTAAGCCTAGTAATGTTTTTGCTACTGCAGGCATGCATGGTTTTACACTTTTTTTTCTTTCCTACCTTTGTTGTACCATGTTTCTTTTTCTACTGTTCAAATATACCATCACAAAAGATTTAGTAAACACTTTCTAAAACCTACAAGCACTTACACTTCAAAAGGAAGGCTTGTTATGGTCTCTTTCCCCTTTTTCTTCTTGTTCCACCTCTAAAAGATCCGTTTGTAAGACACATGCCTCTTACAATTGTATGTTGACATTCTTTAATCATTTTGTAGGCATTGTTGCTATGCATGACATTCTTTAATCAAGAGACCTACTGCCATTTTTTTTGTTTACTGCACCTACTGAGAAATTTACTCAATGCCTACTAAGCCGATGTTTGTTATTTTAATTTCTTTTCAGGCTTTGGAACAAGCATGAGTTGTATGAGCTCGACAACTGCAGTTTTGTTGTCTTTTTTTTTTTTTTAGAGGAAGAACAGTGAACATTATGCTTTGTATATATTGTGTTATGTATTAACTGAAGTTATGAATTATGTATTAATCAAATTATTCTTAGCGTATGTCTTCTTTATATACTGTTATATGAGTGTTAGTGTACCTTCTTTATTGTGCATATATATATATATATATATATATATATATATATATATCAATGGGTGCAGTGATTTTGTATATTGCATATATAATATACCGATTTTGATACGGTTAAAAGCTGTATCTAATTCATTGTTATCATTGTAGGAGTGAGGCATTAAGCACGGTTTTGAGCCGTATCAGTAAACTAGTTTAATACGGTTCTAAACCGTATCAAATTTCTCAACTGATACGGCTTAAAACCGTATCCATCTACAAAATTGACAGTGCCAGCATACCAATTTGAAATTTGAGACGGTTTTAAGCCGTATCAATTGAGAAATTTGATACGGTTCTGAACCTTATCAAATTAGCAATTTGATACGGCTTAAAACCGTATCAAATATCTCCTTTGATACGGTTTTAAGCCGTGTCAAATTGCTAATTTGATAAGGTTCAAAACCGTATCAAATTTCTCAATTGATACGGCTTAAAACCGTATCAAATAAACAGAGACGCCATTTTTTGATACGGCTTAAAACCGTATCAAATTGATTTTGATACGGCCATTAGCACTGCCAAATTGGCATTTTTGGTGTAGTGACACCATTTATAAACATTGTAGTCTATACAGTACTGTAAGCTCCACCAAACCGGTGGGCTATCAAGGAGCAATCCATAGTTACAACACAACTCAAACTCGTCGGGGCTCTATCAGGATAATATGACAAGACACTCGAGGAAATACCTAGGGTAGGATTCTGCCAATTGCACTTACGGACCTGTGGTAATGCATAGCAGCTAAAAACACCCATCTCAAAAACACTCCCATTATCAAGGGTGGCAACCAATCAAATCACAAATAGATATGGCACGAAGAAATGTGCCCGATAAGAGGAATGACCTCACTAAATCACGGTATAGCTCTGGTTTTAGTCATTTTAATTATTACCCAAAAGTCAAGGATATCCATCATCGTTCTCGTACTTCATTCCAGTAGCATTCGCCAAATCCATCCTACTTCATTCTGGATTCTCCACCACGTACACAGTTGTTAAAGTGGTCCCCGGTATTGGTAAAGAGTATGCCAACGTCCAACCCCGGTCTCTTTGACAACCGAACGTTTATTTCACACCGTGGTCATTTAATTAAAATCATACTCAAGTGTCATTTCAATTTTAAGCATTGATTTCTTAAAAATCATTTACTTAAACAATTAAGTATCAAATCCAATTCGAAAATTCAAATTTGATATTATCGAATGGTTCATTGTCAAATTCAAATTTTGATTTTAGCTCTTATTTCACAAATATCATTATTGATTGGAATCGTTATCGTAAAACAATTAGGAATTAATAGTTTGGATTAGGAATATACTATATTATAAATAGTAAATTACATTTAAAAATAATTTAAATTTAAAATAGTTAAATTGTAAATTTAAATTTAATATAAAATAGTTTTATAAAAGGATTTTTAATTAAAATAGTTATATATATAATAGTTTATTAAAAATACTTATAAAATTTTAATAAACAAAATAGTTGAAATTAAGTAGTTATAAAAATAATTGCTATGAAAATAATTAGCAAGAATATTCCAGTTTAAGTAAAATATTTGATATAAATAATAATCTAAATCAATTTAAATATAATAATCCCGTCCGAACCAAATATCCACATTTCAAAATTCGATTTACCTAGGGCTGACAACTAGAACCGAGAATCGAAAACCCGAGCGAAACGGAACTCGATGGGTCTCGGGTCGGGTCTAGGTGATGAAAAATACAATTAAGATCTGATAAAACCTGACCCGAAAGATCAAACAAAAAACATACGTATTTTTAGTGTTATTATCCAGCCGAACCTGAACCGAAGCTCGGGTCGGGTCCAGAATTTTTAGATTATAGTTTAGACCCAACAAAATCCGACCTGCCTAGAATCGAGACCCACAGGGTCGAGTCCGGGTCTAATTACCACCCCTAAATTTAGCATTTAAATCAGAGTTCAAATTCCATTTGAATCAATCTTAAATTCATGTAGTATAAGTTATAATTAATTTACAACTAGAATTACTGTTCTAAACTACTACCTCAATTTGATTTAAAACTTAAATTTTAAATTCATTAATATTTTTCAAACATCATTCCAAGTTTAATTATCAATTTAATTTTCTCAAATCAAAAATTTCAATTTCAAAATTTATAAATTAAATGTTACATCAGTTCAACCTTAAAGTAAAAATCAATTCAATCATTCACTTAATTTAAAACAAGTAAATCTTTTAAACTAAATTCTTCTTTAAATCAGTTTAACTTTATATTCATAAATTCAAAAAACTCATTTTTATTGATCAACGGTGTCTTTATATAATTTTCTAAAATATGATCAAGTGAATCGGGCATGTATCATTTCAACATGTTTAATTAAATTTGCGGGAATATATCATTTCAACCCACATCCCAATTAAATATCAAAATGGTATAATGGTTCAGGTATATATATCATTTCAACCTATAGTGATTTTTTTTTTAATTCTACGGGAACTTGCAATGTGAGAGCAACATAAATAAACATGTCATATATATATATATATATATATATATATATATAAAACAACAAATATCACTTGCGTTAATTCATGTCATGTATCGTGTGTCAATAATATGTGTCATATGTGCACATTATACATGTCCTATAATATAGTTCTCTGCAAGCAATCCTAACATTCCAATTAATCAATTCAAATGTATAGAAATGTATTTCATAAAAATGTCAGTCAAGTGTGAGATAAACTCACATGAAGCGTCAACAATGAAAAAATATGAAATAAAATGACAAAATCCGACGGAGACTACGACGAACAAATACAACCCCGATATCGATTAAACACGACAAGTAGCTTGAATCAAATCAGTGACAAACCCGGATCACAATGGCACCAAAGATTCAAACAAAATCTTCAACAATTTTTTGTTAAATAACTCACAAGAAATGAAATGAACTTTTGCAACCCAAAAAACCTCTCGGCCAAGACAAGTTTTAATTTCTAGATTTTTTTTATAAATATAGGAGAACCAAACACTCAACAACCAAAAACTTTCGGCTAGCAATGCAAGCTTGAGGAGTAAAAGCATCAGCACCAAACAAACCTCTCGATTAAAAAAAAAATCTAAGCATAGCCTGTACTGGGCTTCGGCCTGACAAGGACTTCCAAGGCGGATCGAAGGTGGTTTCTCAGGTCGGCGTCGAAAAAGGTTGCTCTTGCCTAGTGTTGCGCATAGAGGAAGACAAGGGGCACAGGCTTTGCAGCGTAGGTTAGAATGGGTTTACTGGTCGGGTTGTTTCTAGGCTTCGATCTGAGGAGAGCATGTAGGTCAGCGCTGGCAACAAGCAGGGGGGAGAGTGGGGCTGGCTTGGCTGGAGGCGAACTCGATGGCGGGTGGACTTGGGGAAGGCGATGGGAAGATTTCGTTCAACATTTTTTTCTTCTGGAAAGCTTGTTTAGCCTTCCCATTCCTTTCTTTTAAAAGTAGCGATCTGGAAATGATAATATACAAGAGAGAAGAGAGAGTGAATTTGAGATTCAATCTTTTTTTATTTTTCTTTATGGTGTAGGTTTCGTGAAAGATGCCTACTACTCATTCCTCGGCCATAAATCTTGGATCCAACATTTTACTATCTCAACATCATTTTGAATGTGAAGATTAGTATAACCGCCTTTTTCCTTTTAAACGTGCATGCATGTTTTTTTACGAGAAGAATTTTTTTTATTCCACTAAACGGTAAGGATAGTGGGCTGAAAGAAGGGCCAAGTCATAGTGTAGGACGTACCAATATTTCAATAAGACACACTTAGGGACACAAAATTCAAAAATGACATAATATTGGGTACTAATATGGCTCACTATTTTATTGATCCAGACATCCACCGGCCATCAACATGCACAAATGAATACACTACGATAATCAACGTGACGAGAAGGACATAATGGTACCCAGATATCAGTGTCGTTACTCTCTTATCAAAACTACAACTTTTAATGACGATGAACTGCTAATTCATACAGAAAAATTCTGATGGACCTACAAACGTCCGAATTTCGCGAAACGAATTACACCATTGGGTTCAAAACGAGGAAACTATTTTTTCTCATGTTGGAACATTTAGGTTTTAGAAATAATTTCGTTTGCTCAATATTTGAACTGACTTGCGTTGAAATAACGCTAACGAATGAACTTCCGTGTTTACGTAATTTATTTCTATGCTATGTCTAGTTAACGTATCAAAAATATAAAATTTTGGAATTTAATTCAACTTCTAAATTTTTAATGTTAATTGCTTTATATAGGTTGTTGCTGGCGTAAATCGACCGTATAAATCGATTAAAACAGAGCGAGCGAATTTTAACGTTTTCATTATAAAATTTACAAGATCAATTTTATGTAAAAATATTTTGTTTTAAGAACTATTGTAACAACCCAAATTTCAACAGACCGATTTTTTAAAAAAAAATCCAAATCTACCGTAACCCGAGCTGGTTTATCTGGTACCTGCAGAAAGTCAAAGATAAATATATTAAAACTCCTAATAGAAATTTCACAGCGAAAGATAATAAAATATAATAGTAAGTACATACTCACCAATATAATGATACTATCTAACAAGTGTCTCTAAGCTGCAGATTCTCAACCACTTGCTCCCTAGTAGATTAACCTTATAAATAATATATATGTAGCTATATACCCAATATCGAGGTACTTCCCATAGTACTCTCCTTGAGTGGTTTGCATCGTCATACTACAAAAACGTACTAGACCTCCATCTCCATGCTACGAAAGCGTACTAGACTATGTTACGAAGGCATACCAAGTCTCCAACGTCACGACATGAAAGCATACTAGGCTATACTGCGAAAACGAATAAGCCGCTATCGATGCGCCTAAAGGGCGCTCTAATCCCTGTGTTTTTGCACGAAAGTTAGTCGGGGGTTTTACACATATCTATAAAGAACAATCTCGTTAGGCCTATAGTACATATATCTAAATTTTGGTCTGTCCCTTTGATGGTTCTCTAAGGCCCAACTCTAGCCTACCCCTCATTCTAATGAAATGCTATTCAAAAGAGCTAAATGACCTACCTATCATCCAATCTAAACAAACATGCGGTCCCTCATCCAGTGACGCGATAGTAAAAGATCATTAGTTTATTGGCTTAGCTCCAGTGTTTCCTGCACTCACTCCAACTGGCGATGATAGGTATCCGACGATCTACTATCCTTAGTTGGGTCCAGACCACGAAGCCTACCTCCTTGAGGTAGCTGCCGAATCATCTTAAGATCATCCTCTTATCGGTCTTTAGGTTGTCCATCATCGAAGAAGCAACTAGCGCATACTCACCAGGATGGAACCGTACAGATCATGCCTGCTTAACATGAAAATGTGTTTATTTTATGCTCTTATATTTATCTTTTGTATATAAATAAATATTACTTGGGTATTATTTTGTCACTTTTACAGATATGTCAACTAAGCCACATGCAGTTAAAAAATAGAAAATAAAGATCAAAATGCTATGTATATACACATGAAGGCTTACAGATGTAGATCTTACATCTAGTTTCTTTTTGGATAAGAAAATAATTAGTAGAAAGGATATACATATCACAAATCAAGGAAGAATTGTCAGAAGCAAGAGGAAAGGACAAAACTTAATAGATTTAACCAAGGCTCATTTGTGATTGTATTAGGGTTTAAGTTGGCTATCTATCCCATAAACACCCTTGCAATCTCATTGTAAACTTCGTCCAGGAATTGAGAGTTCTTTGTTTTCGTTTTTATATTCCGCTTGGGTCTAGTAAATTTGTGTCGTCTATTCAATTAGATTTGATAGAGCACAATTTACAATTGTATTTTATTTTCTTATTAGTGATTGACCATCTGATTAAATTTCAACAGTAATCCTAATTTTACTTTCCTGTTTGTTTATTTCTGTTCTGCAGTTTTATTTTTAGTATTCTGTTTTATTTTTCTTAGTTAATCATTGAATTTATTATAGATTTGAATATATTCGAATATGCAGTAAATTCAATTGTAGTTTTAATTCGCTTTCAATTGATAATTGTGATTTGGTCGTTGGTTCAATTAGATTTGTTCTGAATCAGGTTGCAATTCCAATTTTTATTTTTTTCAATCAAATCCTCAAAATTCTTCTAACTCGCCGATGAAATATATAAACAATAAATTTTAATACTACACCTGTGCGCTTGCAGTTATTTATTACATAATTTGCGCTTTTCTATTCCATAAGAAAGTGTCCAACAAGTTTTTGGCGCTGTTGCCCGAGGGCAATAATTAAATTTTATTATTTATTTAATTTCCAATTCGTATTAGTTTTTATTTTTTCTTATTTTTGTTTTCTTTCATTTTTAAAAGAAAATCTTGATTAATTGATCTGGTATTATTGATACCATAATCTCAAAGAAAAGAGAGGAAAAAACTTGCTAATTTTTTTGATTTATTTCCTCTTAACCTTCTTTCCCGTTTTCAAATATTTAACTTCCTTTCCTGTTTTCGAAATTCTTAATCTTCTTTTCAATAAATTCCTTTCCTTACATTGCTTTTCCTCTTTTACAAGTTCCAAAAATAAAAAATATACAAAAAAAATCCTCTTTTCTCAGTTTCTTCACTGCCACATTCACTATCGATCATCCATCACTATCTGGCCACAGTTGCACAAACCACGTCGCAACAATCCACAATACTCCCTCTCTTCCACAGTTCATCATACATACTCCAACATCCGATCAAAAATACCATTTCTCCACTGCAAATCTCTCACCAAGCACTCCTGATCATTTGGTCTTCCATACAAAAAAAACCAAGCAGCATCCACCCACGATCTTCTGTATACCAGATCTAAAATCCATCATCAACGATCACGTTTACAACCATGTCACCTTTATCACCTTCCTTTTGACCATGCATCAAAAAACACCATCTTCCTTGTGCTAAATCCACAAACAACCTCAAACTAAGGCTGTGTTTGTTTTGGGGAAAAAGCACTTTTTAGGCGCTGAATCAAAATGCTGAATACATTCAGCGGGAATAAGCACGTTTGTTTCGAACCCTCAATCAGCAAAACTCGGTCAAACAAGCAAAATATCATTAAGCTCAAATCTCGAGCTTTTTGAGCTGCTGAATCGCTGATATCTTACAACGGTTAATTTGAGTTTTTTATATGCTGGACCATTGAAGGAAGTCGCACAGGAAAACAGTATCTCTGCACTGATTCATCAGCTTCATCAACTGCTTTATCTTTCTACCGTACAGGTAACAACACTTTTTTTTCTTTGAATTGGATATATTTTTTGCTGAAGGTACTTTTACAGCTAGCACTTTGTACTCATTGCATGAAATGTACTTTTATAATGGCTTCATTGACTGACTTGTTCCTATCATCTGTTCAAAATGAGTGTAATTGTAATAAGACATTTGAAACTACTCAGAACACTTGTTTGCATTTGTTTGATGTATTTGGCCATTTAGGATAATATGGACCACTCATATAAGTTAAATTTACTCTACTACTAAGATACTGTGGAGTGTTTTTGTCCATTTGGTTAGTAAAGCAGGAAAGAGGCTATGTTATGGCTTGACACCATCACGTTATACATGTTTGGTACATTTTAAAGTACACGAAGTATAAAGTTGTAGATTGTAAAAGATAGTAAGCCAACATAGATTTTTTCTGCTTTCATGTTGATAAATTTTGTTTATTGTATGATGAGGTGCACCATTGCCTTGCAAAATAAAATACTGTACAATTAGTATGCTGTGTTTGACTTTGTGAAGTTTTTACTTGACTGTGTGTTTACTTGACTATGGCATTGTTCCTCTTGCCATATTTAACATGTAATAGGACATTTGAAACTACTCAGAACACTTGTTATACTTGATACTTGTCTTGTTCACACCTAGGCCATGCTACATATCCTTGAACACATGTTTTGGTTATCTACAAATTGTATGCTATTAGTGATTACTTACGATTAGATTTGTTTCAAGATTTATTTCCGTATGCTGTTATGTTGCACCTATTTATGCACTAGAATTAAAAAGAGTAGCATTGAACGGAAGAGAAACAACATAGACCACTTATCTGTTAATGTCTTCCATTAAAATCCCAGTAGTTACTCATATAAAAGCATGCCGTATCAACATAAAGAATATGAGAACGCAAAATTTTGATTTATGGAGAATGGTAATATTATTTGTGCACTTTGTAGGAATGACGTCACGTAGGAACTCTAGTAGTAAATATGTGGGCAACGAAGCAAAAAAAGCTTCCAAGAGCAGTGCCACATATGCATTAAATCCTGAAATGGAAAAAGATTTTCTTTAGTTATGTGTACGAGAACTCACTAAACAAGGATATAAAGGTGCTTTGACTTTAGACTCGTGGAAAAAACTGGAGAAAGAGTTTAATACAAAGTGGAATGTCAACTATGAACATAAGCAATTCAAAAATCATTATACTTATTTAAAAGAAGATTATTCAACGTGGACTAAAATAATTGGGTTGTCTGGACATGGATTCAATGCTGAGACGAATACCATACATTGGCCTTCTGAAAAATGGGATGATGTCAGTAAGGCAAGTTCATCATGTTTTATAGTGTTTAAATAGTAATTTTATTATTTTTCTCATACTTTGAAAATGATTTATCTTGTTTATTGTACTTAACAGCAATATCCTAAAGCACGGAAATTTAGAAATAATCCTTTAGAAAATGTTGACATGTTGAAGGAGATATTTGAAAGTACTATTGCAAAAGGAGGAAATGCATGGTCATCTGCATCATCTGGTCCACCTCCTAATACAGACAATGTTCAAGCAGAGGATGAAAATAGAAATGAAGCTAATGCAAAGGTAGAAGAAGAACGTTTGCCTACTTATGTGGAAGATGAGTTTTTTGAAGGCGTCGCAGTAACTAGAGCGCAAAATAGTCCACATAATAGAAAGGCAGATGATAATGACTCACCTAAATTCAAACCTAGTTCATCTACGAAAAGAAAACGCAACAGCTCAGGTGGTGAACCAGTGGATAAACAAATTGAAGATCTAGTTGGAGTTATAAAAGGACAACTGGAAAAGGAGGAAGTTGCAAATGAATGTTCGATCGATGCTGTAATTGTTGCATTAAAGGAATTAAGAGACATGAGTGTTATATCTCAGCAGGAGTATATGAAAGCTAAGATATTATTTTGTGACAAACAAGAGTTGAGGGTAGCTTTTTTGGATGAGGAGAGCATAGTTAACAGACTTAAAATTTTAAACTATGTATTAGACGTTTAAAAACGATTTGCTTGTTATAGTGGAGATGATGGACTTTTTAGGTTTTATTTTGAAATGAATAATTGTTTAGAGTTGGACTAGTTATTTATGTCTGCTTAGCATGTTGTATTTAGGTATGTCTTTGATATTTTCATGAATAAATTTGAAGTTCCTTTTGATTTTCATTTCATACATATTTCATTTTGGATATGAAGCTTATATGGTAATAAATAGTGATGATATTTAGTTATATTATGATCACCTTTCATCCCTTTAATATATAATCTTTAAGTAATACAGATATGTTATATTTATGTTATTTCAGGATGATGTCTAAAGAAAGGCTCTTAATGATGTTGTTAGCACTTTCAGTATTACTTAAGAACAAGAAACGTAAAAGTGGTAGACAGAAGGTTCTAACTTAATCCCTTTCTGGAAAAGAGTAGATGGAAGAGCTCTTGAATGGTCCTTCGGTTGTGATGTACGATAAATTTAGAATGGATAAATCATCATTCATGAAGCTATGTTGTTACTTTCGAGACAGTCAACTCATATAACACAACTGAGTATTTTATACCATTTTTTTAAGATGGATGCCACTTTTATTTTTTTCTTCGAAATAAATGAAAGCCACTTTAATTTTCCTATCTCAATAGACGTATCCTCTATGTCCTTTGAAGAGCTATTTGCGGACGAGCTTAAAATTTTAAACAACGAATTGGGAGTATGTCTCGTAGACAATCTTAATTCCATACCATCGAATGAAATTGTTGTTAAAAACTTAAGTTTATGGGAATTTGATAATCTTCATTTGAATGGTATAAGCCCTTGACACGACGAAATTTTCATTGGGAGGATTTTGATTTCTAAATTCACTAACATGCCTGTTATACTTCAAAATTCAAATAGGAAGTCATCACGCATCATTTTCGATAGAAGCAAGTATGGGGGAAACATCATTTTTTCACAAAATATTCATTATCTTCGTAGATCTAATTTTTCATATGATTGACATTCACATATAATTGTTAAACTCCATTTCATTTTGTAAATAATTTTGCATCTCGTTCACATTTAGGTATTATTTTTCAAATTTAGGAAACGTGTTTACAATGTGGACACTGTTTTGTCTAGGTGTGGGAGGAGTCTACATTACATTCTTTTTATTTTTCCTTAATTTTTTTCTTTTCATTTTCATGCATTTTGATAGGACCATCATGCATTTTAGGTCGTAGTAACATACCTTTTTTAATTTTTTTTAGGAAATAAGGCTCATTTTAGATTGGTACAACAAAGCATGTTAACAATTTTTTTGTCAGTTGATAGTAAAAAAAATTCTCTCAACCAAGATCGAATAAGAAATGTAATGAAATATTGAATTACGTGATATAATAGTGTAGCCGGTACATAGGAAGATTCTTAGGTGATGGCCATGAAGTTTATTATAAATTGTAGTCTTTGTTTAATGAGTGGAGGACTTAAAATGCTTATGATTGGCTTTTCAAAAATTTAAAACTAAGTTGTGTTAAGATGAAATTGCATAACTCTCTCTTATTCTTATATTCAATAATAATAATAGTAATCCAAGGCTATCCAACATTGCTTGTAAATCTAGCGTTGGTGTGCAAACTCGCCAAGCTCTTTCCCAACTCTCACGTCATCCCGCAAGGCAGTGCATGGGTGGTATACGTTGGTCTCATTTTATGAGTTGGACACCTAAGGATTACCGACATCTTGTTGACAAAGTCAGCGTCGGTCTGCACAATCTGCCAAGCTCTGTCCCAAACTTTCATGTCAGTCCGTGAGGCAGTGCATGGGTGATATATCTTGGTTTTTAAAGTTAGGTGTGTGTAATTAATTATAAATCTTCATTTTTATAGAGACAGAGAATAAATAATGATGCCCAAACACTTCTTGACCTTATAGATTTGATTAGTCATACATAAGGAAATGAGAATACCACTTTGCAAACTGTGACAAGCATACTAGAATTTATTTCATGGCTGCACTATGTTATCAACCGAACCAACTGACCAAACTAGAATTTAATGTATGAAAACTTGAATTATGTTGAAAATTTGTGATAAGTTGAGGAACCAAAGATTTCTATAGATTGTTTTTTAATTATATACAACCATGTTACAACTTTTCTGAAACAAGTCGTGTTTTCATTTGCATATGTCCATTGCATTCATATAGTTGTATTAAAATCATAACATACTACATTTGGATTTTGTGGGTAGTATCCGCTGAAAACCCTCACGAGACACCACTCTTCCTACTAGGGACACCAAGAGGTTTAATGGCTTGTTTCATACGCTCAATTCAATCGTGTTTCCTATGAAAGTGTGACCTATCTAATTTAGTTTTTAATATTTTGTTTTACTCGGAGACGAGTAAAAGATAAGCGTAGGGGTATTTGATTAACATGAAAATGTGTTTATTTTATTCCCTTATTTTTATCTTTTGTATATAAATAAATATTACTTGGGTATTATTCTGTCACTTTTATAGATATGCCAACTAAGCTATATGCAGTTAGAAAAATAGAAAATTAATATCAAAATGCTGTGTATATACATATGGAGGCTTGCAGATGCAGATCTTACATCAATTTCTTTTTGGACAAGAAAATAATTGGTGAAAATGATACATATCACAAATCAAGGAAGAATTGTCAAGGAAGCAAGAGGAAAAGAGGAAAGGCCAAAACTTAATAGATTTAACGAAGGCCCATTTATGATTGTATTAGGGTTTAGGTTGGCTATCTATCATATAAATACCTTTGTATTCTCATTGTAAACTTCATCCAGGAATTGAGAGTTTTTTGTTTTATGTTTTGTACTCCTCTTGGGTCTAGTAAATTTGTGTTGTCTATTCAATTAGATTTGATAGAGCACAATTTACTATTGCATTTTATTTTCTTATTGGTGATTGACCATATGATTAGATTCAACAGTGATCCTAATTTTACTTTCCTGTTTGTTTATTTCTGTTCTGCAATTTTATTTTCATTATTCTATTTTATTTTTCTTAGTTAATCATTGAATTTATTATAGATCCGATTAGATTCGAATCTGTAGTAAATTCAATTATAGTTTTAATTCGTTTTCAATTGATAATTGTGATTTGGTCGTCAGTTCAATTAGTTTTGTTCTCAATCAGATTGCAATTTCAATTTTTCTTGTTTTTAATCAAATCTTCAAATTCGTCTAACTCGCCCATGAATCAGATTACCTTTATATGGGAAATTCAGCAAAGGCAGCGGTTAAAGGGAAGGGGATTGTGGATTTGGAATTTACGTCTGGAAAAGTTCTAACATTAAATTATGTAAATTATATACCTGAAATTAGGAAGAACCTTGTTTCAGGAAGTCTTCTTAATAAGTTTGGTTCCAAACAAGTCTTTGAGTCAGACAAATATGTATTGACCAAAGGCGGTGTGTTTGTGGGAAAAGGGTACATGTGTGATGGTATGTTTAAGTTGAATGTTGATATTAATAAAAGTATTAATTCTGCTTATGTTGTTGATTCATTTTCATTATGGCATAATAGATTAGGACATGTTAATCATAAACGCATGCTTGATATGATATCTTTAAATTTAATTCCCAAACACCAAAATGATATGCTAGATAAGTGTAGGATATGTTCATTAACTAAGATCACTAGAAAACCATTTCCTTATAAACCATAAAGTGAAACAAAATTGTTACAACTTATTCATAGTGATGTATGTGATATACATAGTACTCCTACTAGAGGAGGAAAGAGATATTTCGTTACATTTATAGATGATTACTCTAAATATTGTTATGTTTATCTTATGCATGCTAATAGTGAAGTGTTAAATTCATTTATTACTTATAAAAATGAAGTAGAAAACCAATGTGATGCTAAAATAAAAACACTTAAGTCTAATAGGGGTAGTGAGTATCGATTTCCTGAATATTGTGAATCATCAGGAATTATACGAAACATCTATTGCTTACACTCTACAAAAAAATGGAGTGGTTGAAAGGAAAAATAGGACTCTTACCAAAATGGTAAATGCAATGTTGTGTAGTTCTGGACTTAATACTAGTTTCTAAGGTGAAGCTTTACTTACCGCATGTTATATTCTAAACATAATACCTCATAAGAAAAGTAAAGTTACTCCTTATGAACTCTAGAAGAAAAGAAAGCCAAATCTTGATTATTATTGAGTCTGGGGATGTAGAGCTATTGTTCTATTACCTGAACCAAGAATTAGGAAATTAGGACAAAAGGCTATCGAGTGCATATTCTTAGGATATGCTCAACATAGAAAAGGATATAGGTTTCTTATAATAGAACCTAATAGCTCTATTGAAGAAAATAAAGTAATATAACTAAGGGATGTAGTGTTTTATGAGAATAGAATTGCATCTATTCAAGATAAATCGGTTCACGAAACGGTGGAGGTTAATACACCTATTGGTGAAATGGTGGAGGTTAATGAACCTACTGAAAACACTGACTTAAATATCGACGAAAATGGTGATTCTCTAAGGAGAAGTAAACGAAGAAGAAAAGAAAAATCTTTTGGACCAGATTTTTTCATAAATTTGGTAGAGGGATCTAGAGATAATGTTGAACATCAATTAATGATTTCTACAAACATAGAACCTGATCGTTTAACATATAGTGAAGCAATGAAATCTCAAGATTTGTCTTTTTGGCAAGAAGCCATAAATGATGAAATGGATTCTATTATGGGAAATAAAACGTGGAAACTAGTAGATTTACCTTCTGGTTCTAAACCAATAGGATGAAAATGGATATTCAATAAAAAGTTAAAAGGCAAATGGAAAATTTGAAAAGTTTAAAGCTAGATTAGTTGCCAAAGGATTTACGTAGAAAGAAGGAATAGATCATTTTGATACATATGCCCCAGTAGCTAGAATTTCAACTATTAGAACTTTAATCGCGTTAACTTCTATCAATAATTTTGAAATTCATCAAATGGACGTCAAGACAACATTTTTTAATGGTGAACTTGATGAAGAGATATATATGTATCAACCAAAAGGTTTTGTGATGCCTGGACAAGAACGTAAAGTATGTAAACTTATCAAATCACTTTACGGTCTTAAACAAGCACTACAACAATGGCATGAAAATTTGATAAAATTATTATATCTAATGGTTTTAGGATTTTTGAATCTAACAAATGTGTCTATATCAAGTTTCATTCAGGTAAAGGTGTAATTATATGCCTTTACGTGGATGATATGCTTATATTTGGAATGGATACTTCGAGTATTGAAGAAACTAAACAATATCTATCTTCATACTTTGACACGAAAGATATGGGAATAGTTGAAATGATTCTTGGAATAAGAATCATGAAAACAAAAGATGGGTTATAAATTACTCAGCCTCATTACATTGTGAAAATTTTGAAAAGGTTCAAGCTATTCGATTGTAAACCCATGTCTACTCCGTTTAATCCAAATATGCAGTTATACACTAATACTGGAAGAGCTATAGAGCAATTGGAATATGCTAGAGTTATTGGAAGTTTGATGTATGTTATGACATGCACAAGACCAGATATTGCCTATGCTGTTGGCAAAATGAGTAGATATACTAGTAACCCTAGTCATATCCATTGGAATGCAATACATAGAATTTTAAAGTATCTAAAATGTATCATAAATTATGGTATACATTACAATGGTTATCCGAGTGTAATAGAAGGATACACATATGCTAGTTGGAACACTGGAAGTGAAGATAATAAATCAACTAGTGGATGGATATTCACTCTTGGTGGGGAACAATATTCTGGGCCTCAAAGAAACAAAAATGTATTGCTAATTCAATAATGCCTGCTGAGTTTATAGCATTGACTTCTGATAGTAAAAAAGCAGAATGGTTAAGGAATTTATTATTATAAATTCCTATGCGGCCAAAACCTATGCCACCAATATCTGTGCATTGTGATAGTCAATCTACATTATCACAGGCAAACAACCAAGTTTATAATGGTAAATCTAGACATATTGGTCTAAGGCACAGTTTCATTAGACAAATAATCACTGAAGGGGTAATTACCATAGATTTTGTAAGATCTAGCCAGAATTTGGTAGATTCATTTACTAAAGGACTTACAAGGAATTTAGTGATAAAAACATCACAGGGAATGGGTTTAAAGCCTATACAATACAATCGCCAATGAAGGAAACTCAACATAATAAAAAAATTGTTATCTTGAGTTCAAAGAGCAAAAGTACTTCATATTTTTGCGGTTGGAAATACTATAATATTTAGTTTGAAAAACTAAGTATTATCATACATTCCAAGGAAAAGTGCTTGGTACTTATAATGACTGTTAGCATGCTCTGTAACCAGGCTATACAAAGCTTAGAGATTAGATGTTGGATATGGTTGAAGGTGAAGAAGCATGTTCAATCAAGAAAATAGATTCGTAGGATTGGATACGAGAAGATGTGTCGGTTCGGCCATTACACTCACTTTCACCAAAACACCAGGAAAGCGGTTCGGACCGGATAATAGACATCCATTCCGATTTGTTCACCAACATTCACTATGACCCAACTTAAAGATTTTAAAATCATGAAATTAAGAAATTTCATGTGCATCCATGAATATGACATAAAATATTTAAATATATTGTTATATGCACAAATATTGGTACTTCATATAGCCGCACAAACATATAGGCTATAAATTCAGGCACATCATACAGCCTGAAAGCCTTGAAAGCTATCTATTTTGTTTAATTCATAGGTTGCACTAGATTTGTACCTCATGTAGGAATGTATACGTGCACTTATATACTAGCTATGTTGTTTTCTTAAGCAATATAGTCCAGCTATACAAACCATACAACATTTCTTTCAAATCACTAACACAACAGCTAAGCCATAGCTTTAATTACACCATACGTCAGCTATACCAAATATGCACAGAACCTTGTACATCAATTCTGCGACATAGACTGGCTTTGCTTAGGCCTGGAAAGGATTCAATGTGATAAGCTTCATTATAATGTCTTTCAATCTAAATCAATGTTGTAGCTACAACAAATTTAGTAGCCTGTGTAGCTTGGCAATGAAGTAACTTTAAATATCCAATTTGTACATAGCTATGTACATAAATTTGTGCTTCATAACATGTCATGCCTTCCCACTGAAGTAATAGCAACAACTAACAACCTAGCATAGCAGTTCATTCGTTCTAATACAACTATACACATAGAGCAACAACAGCTATGTTTGTACTTCAATTTTTGACTGTCGTGCCTTGTCTGTTGAACATTTTAGGACCAGCTAGCAAAATTCCTTCAATCAAACTCTAAAAATATGATAGCTACATTTCATTCCAATCACACCAGGTACACAACTAAAACACGTAGCTGCACTTTTTAAATCAATAGCAGCAGTTCGAAGTGGAACCAAAGGAAAAGGGAATTAAGTCGTTTATTTGATTAAATGCATTGGTTTTACATATTTTAGTTAATCAAAGTTAACTTGATGGAAATTTCCAAAACAACAACGTTGTTTTGAAAATGTTTTAAGATTTGAAAATCAAATTGATTTACAAATTTTGGTTTGTCAAACATTTTGAATATCGAACTTCTGCAAATCTTAACGATAAGAATGATTTCGACTCAAGGTCTAAGAGGTAATTAAAACACCCCAACTTGTAAGATTTCACTATTATCTGATAGATAGTATTAGTTTGTGTTTGAAATAAGTGTTAGATTTGAATATCGCGTTCAGCTATGAAACATATATTATAAAGTGAGATTATCATGTATGATTTTAAATAATAATTTCTGCGGTTAAAAGAATACTTGTGTTTCATATAAGTATGTATAAGTTAATATTTGAATTTAAATTATTTAAAATTATTTAAAATAAGGGTTAGAAAATCCTATGGAAATAAATCTGTTCACTTTATTTTATATTTGATAGTTAAATCACCGACTATCAAATCTTGACCTTTTACGTTATCATTTCGAAGAGTACAGAATTTAATTCCACTTCGATTCGATTAATACGTTTCAAGTCAGAGATTATTGAAGACGGAGTTTATGCAAGGGCTGTTCTGTTAATCCTAGGTAGAAATTGCCTAAGATGGATTTATACGATAGTGCTTTCGGTTTGTCCAGGGCCAGGACAACTTGCATGGACGAATGTCTGACGAGTATGCCTAACAGATCATATGATTGATCTCTTCAAACTATTTTTGGTGGCGAAGGAATTCATTTCTCTTAGATTTATACCCGTGGTACTAGGGAAATCAATTTGTTATTTGATGGGTTTGACGATGTAGCATTCAAAGTGAATGAAAATGTGATATGTCTAAAGATATGTTCAGACCTCAAGCCTCATCAACCAAGAAATGGTATAAAACCGGGTAGGTCTCATGGCTATGTGGGTCGCTCCCATCAAAAGGGCATATCATTACCTGATCTGTAGAAATCGAATGCCTTCGGTTGTCTCTTTTATTTGTATGTTATCAATTCGGTTGGCTAGCCCCCAACCGTGGTAATGATACATTTGGTACTCTCAAGCAAAATGAGGGGCCGATCATGTTTAGCTGAGTTGCAAGATGTTCTTGTTGAACTCTAATGTATTCATCTCCAGAGGTACATTATCGGAAGGTGGTCCCATACCTTTCCATAGTTCGAATCCATTTCCAATAAGTGCCCGCGGTTTTGATTGTATACTATGTATGTGGAGCGTGAGATGCAAGTATTCTGCTAGATTGCTATTTATTTGTATTTAGACACTATTATAATATCAAAATAATGTTGTTTCCAAAGATTTCTTTGGTTTATCGTAAAGTAAAAACCATCCATATTTATGTGTGGATCGGTCTTAGGATTATCTTTTCTTTCAAAAGGGTTTTTTGAAAGTTAAAATCAAGCTGTTTAAAATCGTTTACTCACCTAGTCCCATGACTTACCCAGAACTCATTTTTCTGTGTTTTTCCCTAAACTCTTGGGTGCCCAAATTTGTACAGATAGTCAAGTAGTTCAGGATTTTACATATTTTCTGGAGGAGATTGGAGCAGGAGGCTTCAACGTTAGATATATAGAGTTTGTTTTCCGCTGTGATGTATATGTATTATACTCTGATGATGTATGTAATTTCAAATCCAGTTTGTATTTCAAAAGTGATTATATACCTATTATATTTTATTCATTCCACTTTGAGATTCGTGTTTACTCTGATTCTGTTGTTGTGATCTTCTTTTCTTCTTTTCTTCTATTCTAACTTTTTTATCTTATCTATTCTCGCCCTCTAATTTCTTTCTTCGACATCTGGGTTTTAGTATTCTTTGGGTCGAACCTGTGATGTATTTAGTCGACTCAAAGGACGCCGAAATCTGGGCCGTCGCACTTGGTATCAGAGCTTAAGGTTGAGTAGTAACCTTGGCTCTGTGGAGTAACTCGGTAGAGATGGGGATGGTTATACCCTAGATTGAGTGTGAGTGTATATATATGAGCGCATATTTGTTAATCGATATAAAAAACTATTTTGTATTGTGATGATTGGTTTGTCGAGTGGTTTATGAATTCTGGTTGATACAGGATGGACAACTGTATCGATAGGTGTTTCTAAACTTTTGAAAAGAGTAATTCGACACAATATTGTTTTTAAAGCTGAGTAAGTGAAATAATTTTGCCAAAAAATAAATATATTTTGTTATAAAAGAAATAATTTTCTGAAATTATTATATATAGATGTGTCGATTTCTGTTATTATAATCAAATAAGATTTTAAAATTTTTAAATGGTTATTTATATAACCAAATTGGGTTTGTATAGGAATAAAGTATGCAAATAGTACAAACTGGGAATTGTTTGAGTAAAACAAAATATTTTGGGAAAATTCAAATTTTTTGAATTTATAATGGAATTGAGATATGTGATTTCAAATTGGTTTCGAATAAAAACTGGGAATATGGAATTTGAAAATTTTACTGGAGTAGGTTAAATTGAGTTGGGATTTAGAAAGAGAATTTGAAGCAGATAAATATGTTGGAATAAGGTTGATTCAAACTAATGAAATAGATAAGATTTGGAATTTATTTTCCAAATGTAATCAAGGATATTTTCTTAAATGAAAATGAGGTAAATATGGATTGATAAGAAAGTAGGATTTGGGGTTAAGAAATTGGAGCCTTGCTGAAGATTGTTTGAGTTAAATGATTTTCATAGTATTGATCTGATGTTGACTTCGGTCTTCGGGTTTGAAACTTAGAGGATTATTTTCTTACCAATTTATAGTCAGGAGCTGATGAATGTTGTATTGCTGTGAAATCTTTTGGTAGTTAACCTATGTGTTTTAGGATGCCTTGTTTGTTTTGATAGTTAGGATATGACCCATGTAAGTGTTTTGTTTTAAATCTACGACTTTTAATATAACTAGAATCTACTCGTACTCTTTAATCTCGGGGATGAAATTCTTTTAAAGGGGGTAGATTGTAATGTCCCGGGTTTTGACTGAGTTTGTAATACGGTTGATTATGGATTATTTCAGTAATTATTATAAATAATTTGGATTTAATTATTTGAGAAAATTAAATAATCTTTTTGAAAAGAAAAATCCTATATGTATATAATCATTTATATTGTTTAGTTCTTTCACAAATATGTATAGATGTGTATATAAACAAGTGTGTAATAATTTTTTTATATTTTCATATACAATGGTTTTTAGACTCTTATAAATAAAATATATGTGTCTTCATATTTAAGCAATATTATGTTGACAAGTGATGTAATCTTTTGCACTTAAAGATTTTAAAATCATGAAATTAAGAAATTTCATGTGTATCCATGAATATGACATAAAATATTTAAATATATTGTTATATCCACAAATATTGGTACTTTATATAGCCGCACAAACATACAGGCTATACATTCATGCACATCATATAGTCTGAAAGCCTTGAAAGCAATGTCTAGTTATCTATTTTGTTTAATTCAAGGGTTGCACTAGATTTGTACCTCATGTAGGAATGTATACGTGCACTTATATACTAGCTATGTTGTTTTCTTAAGCAATATAGTCCAGCTATACAAACCATACAACATTTCTTTCAAATCACTAACACAACAGCTAAGCCATAGCTTCAATTACCTCAGACGCCAGCTATACCAAATATGCACATGGCCTTGTACATCAATTCTGCGACATAGACTAACTTTGCTTAGGCCTCAGAAGGATTCCATATGATGAGCTTCATTATAATGTTTTTCAATCTAAATCAATGATGTAGCTACAAAAAATTTGGTAGCCTGTGTAGCTTGGCAATGAAGTAACTTTAATTATCCAATTTGTACATAGTTATGTACATAAATTCTTACTTCATAACATGTCGTACCTTTCCATTGAAGTAATAACAACAGCTAACAACCTAACATAGCAGTTCATTCATTCTAATACAACTATACACATAGAGCAACAATAGCTAAACAACATGTGTAACGACCCGGATTTTTGAACAGTTTGTTTTAAATATTTAATATGGTTTTAAATATTGTGATTTATAATATAAATCGATATATGATTTTATTTTGAATATATATATATATATAATTGTTTAATCTGAAATAATTATAATAATACGAGAATCTGAATTTAATTGAATTCAAAAATTAAACTGAAGTCAGAATGATTTATATGAATTTTATTTGAATTAAAAACGATAATAATAATTTATTGTCTA
This sequence comes from Allium sativum, assembly GCA_030737875.1. Lineage (NCBI taxonomy): Eukaryota > Viridiplantae > Streptophyta > Magnoliopsida > Asparagales > Amaryllidaceae > Allium > Allium sativum. The sequence continues at coordinate 821,177,258 of CM060910.1, forward strand.
GAAAATGATTTGTTTTGAATTTAAATTATATTATATTAATTCAATATGATATATATGTTCAAATTAAATATAACTGTTGAATTCAGAATATGGTTATTAATTTGAAACGATGGTCGGTACGCTAAAATAGCGGTTCACGATTTTTAATTGTGAACCCCGAGATATTTAGAATGGATAAGATCGAAATCAAATCGATATCTGTTTAAAAAGAATAAAAATCTCCTTATATCAAATCAAATTAAATTAAATTGTATTGAAAATCAAAATCGAAATCTTTTTAAATCCTTTAAAAAGATATTGCCATGTACTTAGGAAACATTCAGTTAATGGTGCGCGTACAGTTGGTTCCCCCATTTCCATATATAAATATCACGAGTGAACCCCCCTTCTTCTTTTTATTTTTCTGCCTCTTCTATGTTTCTTTTTCTCTTATTAGAACGGAAGAAAACATCTTCCTTCATCATTCCAATAAAATCAAAACAAAAACGAGTCCATGCCTCGATCGAAAACAAGACGCAGTCGAGATTCTGGGATCGATTGAAATACGACGGAGTCTGTAATGAAGCTCGACGCGAATCAACGTACTGAAGAATCAAAGTCGCGATTGAATCGCGATGCTTCTAAAGTCTCGCGCTCGCAGAATAGATGGGGGATTGTCATCGTTTGTTTTGAGATCTGGAGAGAGGGATTCCGACTTTGAGGTGTGCTAATTGCTGAAGGAACGTTGTGCTTTGAGGTAAGGACAAGCCTGTATTTTGGCGAGTGGAGTTTGAACTTGCTTATGCGTTTGTGTGGAGCTCGAATTACTGATGAGGGGATCTATGGTTCTAGTTCTAGCTTGGAAGTTGTACAGAAGGAGAAGTTTAAGGTTGATAGTAGGATTAGTGGAAGCTTGGTCTGCGTTATTTGAGTATGTTTGGTGTTCGAACGAGAAGAATTGGGTGCTAGTTGTTTTGGTTTTCATGAAGTAAGGAGATGATGGGGTGAGTAGGACTTGGTAATGGTGAAAAAGGCACAGGGAGGTTCGTATAGGAATCGAGGAAGAAGACTGTACACTGTCTTTAAGGTATATGTTTTATGTAATTTAAAATGCATAAAATAAATTGTTTATTTTAATAGTTAGTTTAAAATTTTGTTTAATCGATAATTTAAACTAAATAATTAAGGTACTAGATACGACTCGAGTAAATTGGTAGCCGAGCCAATATGGAAATAAAAAAGGATATTCAGCAACGAAAAATTCAAGGTGAGTAAATCTCACTCGCCTTTTATTTATAATTATTTTTACTTCGTAAAAATAATTGTTGTTGCTTGTTTGGATTTTTCTGCTTGTTATATATATATTAGTTATTTAGGCTATATATATATATATATTGGGTTGATTGATTGGTTGGATTCCCGCAGTCTCATTAGCGGATGCCCGCGGTACCATAGCGGATGATTACCCTATACGCCCCACGCTATGATTAGTGGATGACCTTCTATACCGCGATATTCTGCCACGAAGCAGAATGGATATTATTTTTGTGCTAACGTCTGTGGATGCAGGGAAACAGGTTGGAGGAATCCAACAGGATTCCTCAAAAATATATCATCTGTTTGCTATTTGTTTGATTTCATATATATTCATATATGATGTGTTAAAAATCAAATGAATGAAAATTGGTTGATTTGATTGTTTAAAATATCACTGGGGCTTGAATATTGATTTATAAAAATATCGCGGAAGGGATATTTGATATTTAAAAGAGAAAATTCTATTTTTCTAAAATAGAATTTGAATTTAAAATGGAATAAAAATATTTGACTTGTTTTAAAGGGAATAAAACAAGTAGTTCATTTATACACAAAGTTTTAATTGAAGTGAAAAGAATTATCATTGGACAATTCAAAAGTAAATTATAAGGGTGAATTTTTTAAGGGGAAATCTATTTTTCCAAAGTAGAAAATATTGATAAGGAAATTGGAAGCGATACTTTGTTCAAAAATATAAACAAGTAAAATAAAAGGGAATTTGAATAAAGAGAAATTTGAAAAGAAGTTTGAATATTTGAATTCAAATAGAATTTAAAAGAAGTTTTGAATATTTGGATTTCAAATAGAAACCCAAATGGAGTTAAATATTTAAATTCAAGTATGAATTTCAAATATAGGTATTCATAAAAAAAAAGAGGACTTGAATATAGAAATTAAAGTGGAATTTAAATCAAGAAAATAAAGTATGGTATTTGAATTCAACGAGATATAAATATGGTATTTAAATTCAAAAAGAAATTAAATATGGCATTTGAATTCAAGGAAAATTTAAATATGGAATTTGAGTCCAAGGAGAATCAATATGGAATTTGAGTTAAAAGGAGTTTTAAATACTTGGAATTCAAAAAGAGTTGGAATATTTGGGAATTCAATAAAAGTAGAAATAAGGTTTGAATAATAGAAATTGGAAGAGAATTTGAGAATTTGAATTATATAATTCAAATGGAATTTAAAACATAGAATTTGAAATAAAATTCAAATAGAATTCAAATATGGGATTTGAATATAGCAATTCAAATATAATTTGAATAAATGAATTTGAATATAGAATTTAAAGGTAGAATTGTAATGAAATTTGAAATATCGAATTCAAGAGAATTGAATATGGTTTTGAATTTAGAATTCAAAGAAGAATCGAATATAAACTTCAAATATAATCGAAATAGAGTTTGAATATATAACTCAAATAGAATTGAATATGAAGTTTGAATAGAGATTTGAAATAGAAATTCAAGTATTGAATTTGAATATCAAATAGAAAAGGAATTGGGATTTGAAAATAGAATTCAAAAGTGAGATTGGAATTTGAATCAAGAAATTCAAATAGAGGAAAATGGAGTTTGAATATTAGAAATTCAAATGGAGTTAAAATGGAGTTGGATTCATTTTAACGAAAGTTTAAAAGTTTATATATATAAATATAAATAAAACGAACTCGCCGCAGCGCTGCAGTTCGTAAATTGGCGATTCGAACTTCAATTGAATATACAGAACTCAATTGAAGTCGAAATTCTTTGAAACAAGAAACGTCAGGACCGATTTGATAATAGCTTTCTAATGAAGTAGAAAAATCTGGATTTCATCGAATAGATTTTGAGTTATGTCAAAAATCAAATTTTCAGAAAAGCAGCGCCAGAACCATTATAAAACCATAACGGTTTGTTTAAATAAACTAAAGGATTTTAAAGAAATAAAATCCGAATTTGCCATGAGAAAAATCCAGACTTGAGTTGTAAATTAAATACGAACTCAAGTGGTGTAAATGAGATGATTGTTGAAACAAAAAAATCAGATTTTTAATTATTGATTAGAATTGACTAATTTAAAGAAATTAGTTAATGGAATTTTAGAATCGAAATTTGGGTTTTGAATCAGACAAGGGGTGTGTAAATTCATATTCGAAATCGAATATGAAACTTGAATTAGAAATGACATTCGATTGTTGTATCAACAAATTAATATATATTTGAACGTGATATGTTCAAATAACAAGTGAAATAGGCTAAGAAGCTAATTAAAGAATAAATGGGCGGAACTGAATTCAAACGATTAGTTTGAGTTGAATTGAATTGCAAACAGGTGAACATGTGTAAGCAGGTTTGATATGAAGTATATGAAGATTTAAATTTATGTGCTCGACTGAAAGGTACATGTTTAATTCATATATGAGATTTTATGCGCCGTATCGGCAAGCTGCTTGGCTTTTTCTTTTTCTTTTTGAGATTAGAAGGACCGGGGAAGCTATTTGAAATTTCCCGATGCTCCCGATACAGGGGAGGTTATGGAGAATTTTTCCGGAAATTTAAGGAGTTAGAATATTTTTAAGAAAATTTGATAATTAGAATCAGTGTATCGATATATATAGAATTCAATAAGGAAACGAACTTAAAAATAAAACAGTATAAACAAAATGGAAAATTTGTTTAATATGGTATTGATTATTCGAGTAGCAGTCTGGCCTGTTTTGAAGTTAATAATATTTTCAGTCAAGGTCTGAGAGGTAATTATACCCCAACTTGATTGATTATTATTGGCTGATAAATGGCAAGACTCGGTCTCGAGATCAATGTTTAAAGAGATTCAGTTGAAGGAAGTATTTTGGGTTGTTGTAACGATGTTTTACACAACATTCGTTTATCCCAAGTGATGGAAACTTTGGAAATATAAAAGTAAATATTTCCTGAGTATAATTAAAATAGTCGGGATAGAGATAAGTGATTGAAATTGTTCCCAAATTGCAAATAGAGATATTTTCTAATATATAGAAAATAAAAGAAGTTAATATTTGGAAACGTTTTCCAAATGGCATAAGGGCCAATATGGTTATTGAAAATATTTGGTTAACAAATATTAATGAATAATTAATTAAAGAGCCCAGTGATTTGTTTGATATGTTGGATGAACACTTGTTTTTATTCGATAGTTAAATCACAGACTATCGAAGTTTTTACCATCGTTGTCAGTATGGAGAGACCGGTTGGATTATTATCCGAGAACCACTCTGTATTGGCAGTAGCGTTGCGAATCAGATTATATGAAGATAATCGAAGACAGAGTAAAGAGCAAGGGCTTTTTCTAGTAATAGAAATTGTGCCTTCGGTTTCGTTCAGTCCCAGAACGAACGTAAATGGACGAATGTCTGACAGAGTATTTCCAATGATCAAATGGGTTGGTCTGTATAAATATATATGGTTGCAACGGATTTATCCCTTAGCATAATATCCAGAATATTTGTGCAAACTCAACTAGTGATTAACGGATCTGACAATGTGGCATTCAAAGTGATTGTGCTATCAATGAATGGTAAGTATTCGTAGCCTCAGGCCTCAACAACCAGGAAAGGACAAAAATCGGGCAGGCAGCATGGCTATGTGGGTCGCACCCATTAGGATGTATAATCACCTATCTAGAGGTTCATTTAATTTCTTATTCTATTCGATGCTGTCCCAGTCGGGAGGCGGTTGCTGATCCCAACCGCTGGTGATATACATTCGATACACTCAAGCGAAATGAGTGGTCGGTCATGTGTGGGCCGAGTTACAAGATGTTCTTGTTGAACCCAGTGTATTCCTCTCTAGAGATACACAGTCGGAAGGTGGTTCCATACCTTGTCATGTTGGAAATCCAATCTCCAATAAGCGCCATGCGGTTTTTGATTTTATACTATATATGTGGAGCGTGAGATGCAAGCGTTCTGCTATTTGGTTATTTACTTGATGTAGACATTACTATAATATCACTGGATTTTCGTATCAAAGTGTTTTGGGTTATAGTAAGGTAAAAACCGTCCATGTTTTATGTATGGGCTGGTCTTACTATTATCTTTTCTTTTGAAAGGATTTTAAAGGTTAAACCAATGATTTGAGTTTACTCACACCAGTCCCATGACTGACCCAGAGTTTATTTTGTTTTGTTTTCCCTAAACTCTTGGGTGCCCCAATTTGTACGGGCAGTCAAGTGGTCGGGATTTCACAGATTAAATTGGAGGAGCTGGAAGCAGGAGGCTTCACCAGTTAGCTGTAGATTATCGTATTTTCGCTGTGTACTATGTTGTATCTGGAAACAGGTGTTTATAACTGTTCCAGAAATGACTGTTGTGCTCTGATGATGGTTTGTATATAAAGTTACTGATTTGTATTTCAAAAGTTATGTTATATAATATATTTTATTCGTTCCGCTGTGAGTTTGTGATCTTCGTTTTTCTTCTATTCTAATATTTCTTTCTTTCTATTTCTCATCCTCTAACTTCTTTCTAACAATGATTCGTATTTCTGTGAAATTTGGGTTGGACGTGTGGTGTTTTAGTCAACTCAGATAGCACGGATTTGCGGGTCGTTACAGTTGGTATCAGAGCTTAGGTTGAGTTAATACCTAGGCTTTGTGGAGTTGTGCTCATTAGAGATAGGGTCAGCAGTGCCCTAGAATGAGTTGAGTGTATAATACGAGAGCGCGTATTTGTTACTAATATAAAAGTTGATTTATATTGTGTTGGCTAGCCTGTTGAGTGGTTTATGAATTCTGGTCGAATCGTGGGACGCCACGAAGTCGTTAGGAATTTCTAAACACTTAAACAGAGAAATTCGACACAGTATTGTTTTAAAGAGGGTAAATGAAATAATTTTACCCAAAATTCTATTTTGATATAGAAAGAATAATTTTATAAAATTATTATAATATATGGATGTGTTGGATGTTAATATTATAATCAAATGAGATTATAAAAATTGAAATGGGTAATTAGAACCAAATAGAATTTGTATATGAATTAAATATACAAATGAGATGAATTAAAATTAAATTCAAACCAGAATTTGGAATTTAAAATCCTGGGAGGTTTGAAATTATTTTCGAAGTATATTAAGATAATATAGCTTTGATTTGGACGGATTTACGAATAAAATCATTTTGAATGGGTGCTGAAAGTGATAAAGCACTAAAATTACTTCAGTGGCTGGAAAATAATTCTGATGATGACTGCAGTATCATCAGTGTTCATTTTCGAGTTCTAAGTGATGGATTGCTACCTCAGAAAAGTTCTTGGTCGAAATTTGTTTTGAAAGAAAATAAGTGGTTTGAAAATTCAAATGTTTTGAATTTGAAATGGAAATAAATAAATATGTATATATTTATGTGATTTTAGAAGGATTTGAGAGGAAGACCCAGGAATTTGAATTCTGGAGTTTAAATTTAACTTAAGCAAGTTAAATGGATCGAGGTAAATTAATTAATGAAATTCAATTTGAATAAGATCGAATGGAATTTGAATTGGGTGTAAATCATTTAGATTAAATATGTGAAGACCAAAAGTTTTGGTTGGAGCTAATTTGTTGGAATATGAAGAGGTGAGTTTCAACTTAAAGGGGTTTTTGAAAAGTAAATGGGTTAGTAGCACTTTTCCTACCTTAGCAATTTCGAGGACGAAATTATTTTAAGGGGGGAAGAATGTAACGACCCGGATTTTTGAACAGTTTGTTTTAAATATTTAATATGGTTTTAAATATTGTGATTTATAATATAAATCGATATATGATTTTATTTTGAATATATATATATATATATATAATTGTTTAATCTAAAATAATTATAATAATACGAGAATCTAAATTTAATTGAATTCAAAAATTAAACTGAAGTCAGAATGATTTATATGAATTTTATTTGAATCAAAAACGATAATAATAATTTATTGTCTAGAAAATGATTTGTTTTGAATTTAAATTAAATTATATTAATTCAATATGATATATATGTTCAAATTAAATATAACTGTTGAATTCAGAATATGGTTATTAATTTGAAACGATGGTCGGTACGCTAAAATAGCGGTTCACGATTTTTAATTGTGAACCCCGAGATATTTAGAGTGGATAAGATCGAAATCAAATCGATATCTGTTTAAAAAGAATAAAAATCTCCTTATATCAAATCAAATTAAATTAAATTGTATTGAAAATCAAAATCGAAATCTTTTTAAATCCTTTAAAAAGATATTGCCATGTACTTAGGAAACATTCAGTTAATGGTGCGCGTACAGTTGGTTCCCCCATTTCCATATATAAATATCACGAGTGAACCCCCCTTCTTCTTTTTATTTTTCTGCCTCTTCTATGTTTCTTTTTCTTTGATTAGAACGGAAGAAAACATCTTCCTTCATCATTCCAATAAAATCAAAACAAAAACGAGTCCATGCCTCGATCGAAAACAAGACGCAGTCGAGATTCTGGGATCGATTGAAATACGACGGAGTCTGTAATGAAGCTCGACGCGAATCAACGTACTGAAGAATCAAAGTCGCGATTGAATCGCGATGCTTCTAAAGTCTCGCGCTCGCAGAATAGATGGGGGATTGTCATCGTTTGTTTTGAGATCTGGAGAGAGGGATTCCGACTTTGAGGTGTGCTAATTGCTGAAGGAACGTTGTGCTTTGAGGTAAGGACAAGCCTGTATTTTGGCGAGTGGAGTTTGAACTTGCTTATGCGTTTGTGTGGAGCTCGAATTACTGATGAGGGGATCTATGGTTCTAGTTCTAGCTTGGAAGTTGTACAGAAGGAGAAGTTTAAGGTTGATAGTCGGATTAGTGGAAGCTTGGTCTGCGTTATTTGAGTATGTTTGGTGTTCGAACGAGAAGAATTGGGTGCTAGTTGTTTTGGTTTTCATGAAGTAAGGAGATGATGGGGTGAGTAGGACTTGGTAATGGTGAAAAAGGCACAGGGAGGTTCGTATAGGAATCGAGGAAGAAGACTGTACACTGTCTTTAAGGTATATGTTTTATGTAATTTAAAATGCATAAAATAAATTGTTTATTTTAATAGTTAGTTTAAAATTTTGTTTAATCGATAATTTAAACTAAATAATTAAGGTACTAGATACGACTCGAGTAAATTGGTAGCCGAGCCAATATGGAAATAAAAAAGGATATTCAGCAACGAAAAATTCAAGGTGAGTAAATCTCACTCGCCTTTTATTTATAATTATTTTTACTTCGTAAAAATAATTGTTGTTGCTTGTTTGGATTTTTCTGCTTGTTATATATATATTAGTTATTTAGGCTATATATATATATATATTGGGTTGATTGATTGGTTGGATTCCCGCAGTCTCATTAGCGGATGCCCGCGGTACCATAGCGGATGATTACCCTATACGCCCCACGCTATGATTAGTGGATGACCTTCTATACCGCGATATTCTGCCACGAAGCAGAATGGATATTATTTTTGTGCTAACGTCTGTGGATGCAGGGAAACAGGTTGGAGGAATCCAACAGGATTCCTCAAAAATATATCATTTGTTTGCTGTTTGTTTGATTTCATATATATTCATATATGATGTGTTAAAAATCAAATGAATGAAAATTGGTTGATTTGATTGTTTAAAATATCACTGGGGCTTGAATATTGATTTATAAAAATATCGCGGAAGGGATATTTGATATTTAAAAGAGAAAATTCTATTTTTCTAAAATAGAATTTGAATTTAAAATGGAATAAAAATATTTGACTTGTTTTAAAGGGAATAAAACAAGTAGTTCATTTATACACAAAGTTTTAATTGAAGTGAAAAGAATTATCATTGGACAATTCAAAAGTAAATTATAAGGGTGAATTTTTTAAGGGGAAATCTATTTTTCCAAAGTAGAAAATATTGATAAGGAAATTGGAAGCGATACTTTGTTCAAAAATATAAACAAGTAAAATAAAAGGGAATTTGAATAAAGAGAAATTTGAAAAGAAGTTTGAATATTTGAATTCAAATAGAATTTAAAAGAAGTTTTGAATATTTGGATTTCAAATAGAAACCCAAATGGAGTTAAATATTTAAATTCAAGTATGAATTTCAAATATAGGTATTCATAAAAAAAAAGAGGACTTGAATATAGAAATTAAAGTGGAATTTAAATCAAGAAAATAAAGTATGGTATTTGAATTCAACGAGATATAAATATGGTATTTAAATTCAAAAAGAAATTAAATATGGCATTTGAATTCAAGGAAAATTTAAATATGGAATTTGAGTCCAAGGAGAATCAATATGGAATTTGAGTTAAAAGGAGTTTTAAATACTTGGAATTCAAAAAGAGTTGGAATATTTGGGAATTCAATAAAAGTAGAAATAAGGTTTGAATAATAGAAATTGGAAGAGAATTTGAGAATTTGAATTATATAATTCAAATGGAATTTAAAACATAGAATTTGAAATAAAATTCAAATAGAATTCAAATATGGGATTTGAATATAGCAATTCAAATATAATTTGAATAAATGAATTTGAATATAGAATTTAAAGGTAGAATTGTAATGAAATTTGAAATATCGAATTCAAGAGAATTGAATATGGTTTTGAATTTAGAATTCAAAGAAGAATCGAATATAAACTTCAAATATAATCGAAATAGAGTTTGAATATATAACTCAAATAGAATTGAATATGAAGTTTGAATAGAGATTTGAAATAGAAATTCAAGTATTGAATTTGAATATCAAATAGAAAAGGAATTGGGATTTGAAAATAGAATTCAAAAGTGAGATTGGAATTTGAATCAAGAAATTCAAATAGAGGAAAATGGAGTTTGAATATTAGAAATTCAAATGGAGTTGATGTATTAACCCGGAAAATCTGGGCCAGTTTAAAATTTTTATTTTGGCAATTTTAGCGAATTTTGATTATTTAAAATGAATTATTTTAAATAATATCGACGAGAAATTTATTTTTGAATATATTAGAACGTATATATTATATACGTCGTCGTTAGAATATAAATATTTATATATAATTATAAATAGAATTGAAAATGGCGCGGTAGTTCGATAATTCGATTTCAAACTTCAATTGAATGTACCGGGTGCAAAACAATCCGGATTTTAGTGAAACCAAAAACATTAGAATCTAATTGATGATATCTTTCCAACGAATCCGAATAATCAAAATTTGATAGCGGGAATCAAAAGATATGTCCAGTTGAAAATTCTGAATAGTCGCTATGGAATTCAGGCCCTTAAAAATGGACATTTTGCAAACGACCTCGGATTTCGACGAAACCACTTTTGTTGGGTCCGTGATGTAAAGTTATTGCTAGATTCCAAATTTCATATTTTTTCGAATCAATATGTGAGCGTGGCAAAGGAAAACGCGTTTGACCGGTTTCAGTTGATTTTAATCAACTGGAAAATGGCCATTTTTCCAACAGCCTCAGAATACGATGAAACCAGTTTTGTTAGGACCGTATCGTCAATACGAAGCTAGAAAATATTTTTCGAGAATTTTTAGAGTTAGTATGTAACCCCAGTAATTCAAAATGTACGTTTAAAATTCAATATAAAGATTTATATTTTAAATTTAACGGAAACTGACTGTAACAGTCGAAATGGCTTACGAAACCTATTCCATTGTGTCCGGGATGGGGGTAGTTAGCTAGGGGCGATAATGGTTCGGTTTGATTTGGACTTAAAATGAAAATTCCCTTTTTAAAAGAAAAATAGAATTAAATATTAATTAAAATAAACTATACCCCTACCCCCTTCTCCTTCTATACCGTTCATTTCAAAATAAAAAAAAAAGAGAAAAAAAACCGTCGAACCCTGGAATCGCCGCAGCTCCCCTCGAAGACCGCCGCCGCCAGAGGTTTCCCCCCCCTCCGTTGATCGACTTCTTCTTCCTCCTCCCCTTCTCTTCCTGGACCGCGTCGCAGACCCTTCCCCCCCCATCAGAAATCGAACCCAATCCACCACCTAGCCGACTGCTCCGACCACCAGAGCCGCCATAGACCACTGCGACGCCCCAACGACCATCCTTTCCTCTAGCCTCGCGCAACCCTAAAAACCACGAACCCCGAGACCCGAGACCTCCAGGTCTCGACGCGACGACCACTGCCTCCGCCTAGCGAACCGCCTGAAGCTTCTCCAGCGCAGCAGCAAGCCTTCGCCCCCTCCCAATTCGTATTATAAGTTTTTGTTATTCAAATATGTGTTTTAAAATAGGATTTTTAGTTTTTAAAATAGGATTTCCAGTTTAATGCAAATGAGAATGTTATAATTTTAAACCTTAGAATTCTAAAAGGAAATGATGCGATTTTTCATGGATTCAAAAATGTGATTTTTAAAGAAATTAACATTGATTTATAAAATAGAATTGGTTTTGAAAATAGAAAAGCATTGTATTTAAGATAGAAATGGCATTAAAAATAAAAATAGGATTTTTATTTAACATGAAGAAAATAAAAATATGATTTTTATTGCGAAGTTAGCAAGACAAAAACACGATTTTTATATACATGAAAGTGAAATAAAAATATGATTTTTATTTGAAAAACCTTGATAATAAAAATGTGATTTCTATGATATGAATAGCGAAATAAAATACGATTTTTACATTGAAGTCGAAGTCATAAAATTCCGATTTTCATATTGAAAACGAAGTAATAAGAATACGATTTTTTATATTGAAAGCGAAGTAATAAAAATGTGATTTTTATATATGTAGTGGATACGGGCGACGAAGGTGACAAAAGGCGAACGCGACGAAGATCTCCTACATAAGAAGAGTCGAGGCGTTTGGATTAGCTTAGGTGAGAACTTCTCACCTTTCAATTTAATTTTTCTAGTTATATTTATATACTAGGATGCAGACGGTGCTTAGTAGCACCCGACACAATCGTCCACAGACCATGGACTTGTTTGTTTGATTGCATAGATTAGTTAGATGATGTGATTTGAAATTGAACTGTTTGGTGAAATGAATGGATTGATTGATGTGTGAATGGCGTGGGCCTTCACTAGACCGGGGATAAGGCTAGGCCTTGTCCCGTTTCTAGTATCGTGTCGTTATGCCGCCGAAATTTTCTAAAATATGTTAGAAAAATAAAAATATCATTTTTATTGAGTAAATGAAATGAATAGAAATTCATGTGTTAAAATAAAATATATTATCATTAAAAATATAATTTTAACGTGAAAGTGAATAAATAAATATTTATAAACAAATCGGCCGATTTGTTTATATACACTGATTTGACTGATATTGAATGGGTCGATAAATTTTACACATCGCCCAACTGCACAACTAAAAATCTGTGTTTGATTATTTGAAACCCCACACGGGTTTGGGATGAAATTTGAAGTTCACTCATCCTGATTGATTAAATATGTCGATCGATTGATTGACAGGCTGTTATAAGCGTAAGATATCTATATTTGATGCTTATACAGTGTAGTGCACTTTGGTTGATGTTTGATTGTTTATTATTGCTATTATATACATGTGTTGTATGGAATCCATATAATTAACGTCATATGGTGATTGATTGGGCCTCATTCCAATTGGGAAAGTAATGAATATTATAAAAGAAAATTCATGTGTTGAATATAAAAATAGTGATGTGTTGACAGTACTCATGTGTTGAGATTAGTCGTGTGTTGAAATAAATATAGATTCATGTGTTGAGTGGGATAATATTCATTTGTTGGATAGAATAAAGAAGTTTTAAAAATACAAAGCCGTGTTGATTAGATTGACGCCATTTTGACGTAAACGATATTTATATCGATTTTATTCATTTCGAAATGAATTGGATTGAAAACGATTTCGAAATGAATTGAATTGAAAACGATTTCGAAATGAATTGGATTGAAAACGATTTCGAAATGAATTGAATTGAAAACGATTTCGAAATGAATTGAATTGAAAACGATTTCGAAATGAATTGAATTGAAAACGATTTCGAAATGAATTGGATTGAAAACGATTTCGAAATGAATTGAATTGAAAACGATTTCGAAATGAATTGAATTGAAAACGATTTCGAAATGAATTGAATTGAAAACGATTTCGAAATGAATTGAATTGAAAACGATTTCGAAATGAATTGAATTGAAAACGATTTCGAAATGAATTGAATTGAAAACGATTTCGAAATGAATTGAATTGAAAACGATTTCGAAATGAATTGGATTGAAAACGATTTCGAAATGAATTGAATTGAAAACGATTTCGAAATGAATTGAATTGAAAACGATTTCGAAATGAATTGAATTGAAAACGATTTCGAAATGAATTGAATTGAAAACGATTTCGAAATGAATTGAATTGAAAAAGATTTCGAAATGAATTGAATTGAAAGCGAATTCGAAATGAATTCAAATTGAATTGAATAGAAATGAATTTTAAAACGAATTTATAAAGAAGAATTCAATTTTGATTTGAATTGAAATGGAAGTTGAAATTGTTTTGAAACGAATGTAGAACTATTTATAAAATTCGTTTTAAAAGGAAATCGACGAAATATATATAATATATATATATTATATATATAATGGCCTGAATAGAACGCGCCGCACCGCGGCAGTTCGTGAATTTCGACCATTTATTTCAAACGGACATTGCGGGAGATCCGACCGTCGGATTCTCCTAAAACCGGAACCGTTGGGTTCGTATCGAAAAGATGTTTCCAATGAATATTAGAAATTTGAAATCTAACGGTTGGATTTGGAGTTATGTCCAAATCAAATTCGAAAAAGGTCGCTGTAAGTGCAGTTCGATGGCCGTTGTTGGAAATCGACTGTACGGGCCTTGGTAAAATTATTAAAAATATCTATAATTTGTGTAAAATCATAATATATGGATTGGAAAGAGATGAGCTGGAAAATTCCACATTTGAAAAGATAAAAATAGTTTTTTATCGAATTAAACTAGTTTTGAACTAGAATTAAAATCAATTTATTTTTGAAATAAATAAATTGAATTTGAAAGTGATTTTAAAAATAATCAATACTCCCAATACGTGGATTGGACTGGAGTTGAATCGAAATTATCTTCGGGATATTTCGATGTTGGATTTCGTGACTATACAAATATTGTTATGGGGATTTGAAAGATATATTTTATATCGCTATTTCCAATACGATATATGTTGGTTTCAGAATTTGATATTGAATGTAAGCCGATATATTTTCTATTCAGAGCCTTGTATTTAATATCAAATGTGATTTGGGTTTGTCGTGAATCGTGTTTTAGAAGACATTGGTTCTTTAACCCAGTTAAAGACATAATATTGATTTTTGAGAAGATTAAAACTAAGTGGAGTTTTAATGAATCTTTAATTAGATTAAAAAGTGAATTGATAATTTAAATTATCAAATCTGAAAAGTGATCGAGAGTGGAGTATCACCAGTTTTGCTCCAAAGCGATAGTTAAATCTTTAATTGGATTTGAACGTGAAATGGTAATCAATTTTACCGATAACACCGTGGTGTTAGATATGGAGTATCACCAGTTTTGCTCCATGGGATATATAGGTTGGGATTGGGAAATAAAACAAATAATTACTTCGGTGTGGTTCGCTAATCCCGACTAGTTTGAAATGATATCCAAAGGAAGATTAAAGAATAAATTTAGAAGAATTTATCTTGGATAAAATTAATGGGAACCTTTCCCTAAAAATGTGATTTTGTGAATAAAAGAATATTCTGAATTGGAATGAGGCATTTGATGTGTTTGTGTAACATTTGTTTATCATATACGTGGGTTATTCAGAAAGGCCGGGTTTACACCCATTCTGAATAACCGATTCGACGAGATGTCGAAGATGAAGACGGTGGTTGAAGACCGGAAGTCTTCACATCGTTTGGATAATTACTGACGATCCTGATTGGGCTGTACACCCAAGAGGATGGAAATAGTTGGCGGTCGTCCAGACGTACTTGGAGATGGATGGATATGCGAGGAAAGTGCCTCCGGTTTCGTTCAGACCTAGAACGGACTTGTAAATGGATGGTGTGTCTGACATTGTATTCCTTTATATTGTATTTGTTGATCTCTGCTAAATATATATCTGTTTGGCGGCGGAGAATTTATTCTCTTGCTTAACGCCCTTCTCTGAGACATATGAGCTCAGAGGTTATATATTGGCAGAAATCAGTGGTACGATATGGATTGATAGTGTGGCATACTGAGATGCAGTGATCCAGACTTTTGTTGAAAAGCAAAGTTTGGTGGTTGATGATCAAAGCGCAGCTGATATAGCATGGCTTTGTGTATAGCGTTGATCCGCGAGCCTCACAACCCGGAATGGTGGTAAACTGATGGTTTGATCAGTATACATTTTTAGTGTAGTGGATTCGGTCGACCGATATTGAGCTTCGTGCTCGGAGGGATAGAGTAAGCGGTGTTTTCTCTTGCTGGGACGTAAGCCGCGGTGATACTTGAGTCCCAAAAGTGCGGGTGTGCATAGCGGTGTTTTCTCTCGCTGAGACGTAAGCCGCGGTGATTTGTACTACGCGATCGATCTTTCGAATCAGGAGCCACCATGATGGAAATCCAATTTCCAATACGTGTATTTCGGCTTTATTTGTAGAGCCTAGTATGGCGACATAGTGGGATGGGGCACTCATGCCGTCTATGATTTATATTTATGATTGAAATTGTTCTTGACACTATACACTTATTATAGTATCAAATGATTTGTTTTAAACGTATCAAGCATGTTTGGCTGTTATAAGGTAAAACCCTATCCTCCGGCTTGCGTTGCATTGTGTGATGGGACCTGGGTCTTATAACAGCTTCATTTTTCGAAAAAGCATTGCGCTGTTTATTCTATGCACTAGTATTCTTGGGAGGAAACCCGTTCCGTGTTATACGGCGTGGTCCCTTGAATTACTCTCTTTTAATGTAAAGTTTTAAATAACTGTTTTAGTTCTCACACCAGTCACATGACTGACCTGGAGTTTATTGTTTCAACCTAAACTCTGGGTGCCCTTATTTTCCACACGGGCAGCTAGTAGTTTTGGTTTTGCAGATTTATATTCACAGGATCCTGGTTTACAGCTGGAATGATATCCGGAAGGCTTTGTATCCGTATATCTCTTCTAGTTGTGTATTGTATTATTTTCCGCTGCGTTGTATTTAAATGTAATTTAAATCTCTGATATTTCTGTGTAATATTCATTTATACTCTGTATATTCTTGTAATCTGATGCATTGTTGTAATAACAGTGAAATGTTCTTCTGTTTGTGTTCTGATTTGTCTTGTCCTCATAGTAATTCGTTCTTTCTCATCTCTTCGGAGACCGGGGAAGTTTCGGGTCGCTTCATTTGGTATCAGAGCTTTGGTTTACAGAGCTCGAGAACAAGACACATTAGAACCATACGAAAGAATTCATCAGATATTGGATTAGTAATATCCAATTAGAATTACTCGTTGGAGATAGGATCAGTAGTATCCTAGAACGAGTGTGAAGAGTATATTTTTCAAATGAAAACAATTTTGTTTAGAAATTTAAATCACTTTTTACGTATTTGAATATTTATTTATTTTGAATATGGACAATCTAGTATATAAAGGTTTTGCATATACGCGTCATGAACGTATATTCGAAGTTTTAATATATTAGATAGATATAGAATCACATTCTAGTTGCCCGGGAATGATTCTGATAATGCTGCAACGTTACCAGTATTTATTTTCGAGTGACGAAGGTATGATATCTATATATTTCCATTAGGATGGTGTGAGAACCAAAACCTATATAGTTAGAACACATTGTTGTGAATTGGCATCAAAAACAAGATTTTCTTTATATATATCAAAATTATGAATTTGAAACGTTAATCCACTAATTGATTGATGTTTGTGTTGTTTGTTTATTTGTTTGCTAATTTTTAACCATTTAGCCTAATTGTATCAAATATTGAATTATTTTAAAAATTGGTTGCTTTTGCTTGCATATACATATACTTATATTGAACAGGTCATAGCAAGGAGGCTAGAGCCAGAGAATAAAATTTGTTTGCCCGACAAATAGGTACATGTTTACTACATAATTTACTGTATTGTTTGGGTGATGATGATTTTATGAGCCTATTGGCTAGCCGCTTGGCTTTTTCTTTTTCTTTTTGAGATCTGAAGGACCGGGGAAGCTATTTGAAATTCCCCGATGCTCCCGGTGCAGGGGAGGTTATGGCGAAATTTTTCGAAAATTTAGGGTGTTAGCCAAATTTTTGAAATTTTGAAAATTCTCAGAAACTGAAAAGTTGGAGAACAGAAGCCTGACCGATCGTAGAGTTGATTAATCAAACCACTTTCGACTTTGTTCCTTTTCGGGGACGAAAATTTTTAAGTGGGGGAGATTGTAATAACCCGGAAAAACTGGGCCAGTTTAAAATTTTTATTTTGGCAATTTTAGCGAATTTTGATTATTTAAAATGAATTATTTTAAATAATATCGACGAGAAATTTATTTTTGAATATATTAGAACGTATATATTATATACGTCGTCGTTAGAATATAAATATTTATATATAATTATAAATAGAATTGAAAATGGCGCGGTAGTTCGATAATTCGATTTCAAACTTCAATTGAATGTACCGGGTGCAAAACAATCCGGATTTTAGTGAAACCAAAAACATTAGAATCTAATTGATGATATCTTTCCAACGAATCCGAATAATCAAAATTTGATAGCGGGAATCAAAAGATATGTCCAGTTGAAAATTCTGAATAGTCGCTATGGAATTCAGGCCCTTAAAAATGGACATTTTGCAAATGACCTCGGATTTCGACGAAACCACTTTTGTTGGGTCCGTGATGTAAAGTTATTGCTAGATTCCAAATTTCATATTTTTTCGAATCAATATGTGAGCGTGGCAAAGGAAAACGCGTTTGACTGGTTTCAGTTGATTTTAATCAACTGGAAAATGGCCATTTTTCCAACAGCCTCAGAATACGATGAAACCAGTTTTGTTAGGACCGTATCGTCAATACGAAGCTAGAAAATATTTTTCGAGAATTTTTAGAGTTAGTATGTAACCCCAGTAATTCAAAATGTACGTTTAAAATTCAATATAAAGATTTATATTTTAAATTTAACGAAAACTGACTGTAACAGTCGAAATGGCTTACGAAACCTATTCCATTGTGTCCGGGATGGGGGTAGTTAGCTAGGGGAGACAATGGTTCGGTTTGATTTGGAGTTAAAATGAAAATTCCCTTTTTAAAAGAAAAATAGAATTAAATATTAATTAAAATAAACTATACCCCTACCCCCTTCTCCTTCTATACCGTTCATTTCAAAAAAAAAAAAAAAAAAGAGAAAAAAAACCGTCGAACCCTGGAATCGCCGCCGCTCCCCTCGAAGACCGCCGCCGCCAGAGGTTCCCCCCCTCCGTTGATCGACTTCTTCTTCCTCCTCCCCTTCTCTTCCTGGACCGCGTCGCAGACCCTTCCCCCCCATCAGAAATCGAACCCAATCCACCGCCTACCCGACTGCTCCGACCACCAGAGCCGCCATAGACCATTGCGACGCCCCAACGACCATCCTTTCCTCTAGCCTCGCGCAACCCTAAAAACCACGAACCCCGAGACCCGAGACCTCCAGGTCTCGACGCGACGACCACTGCCTCCGCCTAGCGAACCGCCTGAAGCTTCTCCAGCGTAGCAGCAAGCCTTCGCCCCCTCCCAATTCGTATTGTAAGTTTTTGTTATTCAAATATGTGTTTTAAAATAGGATTTTTAGTTTTTAAAATAGGATTTCCAATTTAATGCAAATGAGAATGTTATAATTTTAAACCTGAGAATTCTAAAAGGAAATGATGCGATTTTTCATGGATTCAAAAATGTGATTTTTAAAGAAATTAACATTGATTTATAAAATAGAATTGGTTTTGAAAATAGAAAAGCATTGTATTTAAGATAGAAATGGCATTAAAAATAAAAATAGGATTTTTATTTAACATGAAGAAAATAAAAATATGATTTTTATTGCGAAGTTAGCAAGACAAAAACACGATTTTTATATACATGAAAGTGAAATAAAAATATGATTTTTATTTGAAAAACCTTGATAATAAAAATGTGATTTCTATGATATGAATAGCGAAATAAAATACGATTTTTACATTGAAGTCGAAGTAATAAAAATCCGATTTTCATATTGAAAACGAAGTAATAAGAATACGATTTTTTATATTGAAAGCAAAGTAATAAAAATGTGATTTTTATATATGTAGTGGATACGGGCGACGAAGGTGACAAAAGGCAAACGCGACGAAGATCTCCTACATAAGAAGAGTCAAGGCGTTTGGATTAGCTTAGGTGAGAACTTCTCACCTTTCAATTTAATTTTTCTAGTTATATTTATATACTAGGATGCAGACGGTGCTTAGTAGCACCCGACACAATCGTCCACAGACCATGGACTTGTTTGTTTGGTTGCATAGATTAGTTAGATGATGTGATTTGAAATTGAATTGTTTGGTGAAATGAATGGATTGATTGATGTGTGAATGGCGTGGGCCTTCACTAGACCGGGGATAAGGCTAGGCCTTGTCCCGTTTCTAGTATCGTGCCGTTATGCCGCCGAAATTTTCTAAAATATGTTAGAAAAATAAAAATATCATTTTTATTGAGTAAATGAAATGAATAGAAATTCATGTGTTAAAATAAAATATATTATCATTAAAAATATAATTTTAACGTGAAAGTGAATAAATAAATATTTATAAACAAATCGGCCGATTTGTTTATATACACTGATTTGACTGATATTGAATGGGTCGATAAATTTTACACATCGCCCAACTGCACAACTAAAAATCTGTGTTTGATTGTTTGAAACCCCACACGGGTTTGGGATGAAATTTGAAGTTCACTCATCCTGATTGATTAAATATGTCGATCGATTGATTGACAGGCTGTTATAAGCGTAAGATATCTATATTTGATGCTTATACAGTGTAGTGCACTTTGGTTGATGTTTGATTGTTTATTATTGCTATTATATACATGTGTTGTATGGAATCCATATAATTAACGTCATATGGTGATTGATTGGGCCTCATTCCAATCGGGAAAGTAATGAATATTATAAAAGAAAATTCATGTGTTGAATATAAAAATAGTGATGTGTTGACAGTACTCATGTGTTGAGATTAGTCGTGTGTTGAAATAAATATAGATTCATGTGTTGAATGGGATAATATTCATTTGTTGGATAGAATAAAGAAGTTTTAAAAATATAAAGCCGTGTTGATTAGATTGACGCCATTTTGACGTAAACGATATTTATATCAATTTTATTCATTTCGAAATGAATTGGATTGAAAATGATTTCGAAATGAATTGAATTGAAAACGATTTCAAAATGAATTGGATTGAAAACGATTTCGAAATGAATTGAATTGAAAACGATTTCGAAATGAATTGAATTGAAAACGATTTCGAAATGAATTGAATTGAAAACGATTTCGAAATGAATTGAATTGAAAACGATTTCGAAATGAATTGAATTGAAAACGATTTCGAAATGAATTGAATTGAAAACGATTTAGAAATGAATTGAATTGAAAACGATTTCGAAATGAATTGAATTGAAAACGATTTCGAAATGAATTGAATTGAAAACGATTTCGAAATGAATTGAATTGAAAACGATTTCGAAATGAATTGGATTGAAAACGATTTCGAAATGAATTGGATTGAAAACGATTTCGAAATGAATTGGATTGAAAACGATTTCGAAATGAATTGAATTGAAAACGATTTCAAAATGAATTGAATTGAAAACGATTTCGAAATGAATTGAATTGAAAACGATATCGAAATGAATTGAATTGAAAACGATTTCGAAATGAATTGAATTGAAAACGATTTCGAAATGAATTGAATTGAAAAAGATTTCGAAATGAATTGAATTGAAAGCGAATTCGAAATGAATTCAAATTGAATTGAATAGAAATGAATTTTAAAACGAATTTATAAAGAAGAATTCAATTTTGATTTGAATTGAAATGGAAGTTGAAATTGTTTTGAAACGAATGTAGAACTATTTATAAAATTCGTTTTAAAAGGAAATCGACGAAATATATATAATATATATATATTATATATATAATGGCCTGAATAGAACGCGCCGCGCCGCGGCAGTTCGTGAATTTCGACCATTTATTTCAAACGGACATTGCGGGAGATCCGACCGTCGGATTCTCCTAAAACCGGAACCGTTGGGTTCGTATCGAAAAGAGCTTTCCAATGAATATTAGAAATTTGAAATCTAACGGTGGGATTTGGAGTTATGTCCAAATCAAATTCGAAAAAGGTCGCTGTAAGTGCAGTTCGATGGCCGTTGTTGGAAATCGACTGTACGGGCCTTGGTAAAATTATTAAAAATATCTATAATTTGTGTAAAATCATAATATATGGATTGGAAAGAGTTGAGCTGGAAAATTCCACATTTGAAAAGATAAAAATAGATTTTTATCGAAATAAACTAGTTTTGAACTAGAATTAAAATCAATTTATTTTTGAAATAAATAAATTGAATTTGAAAGTGATTTTAAAAATAATCAATACTCCCAATACGTGGATTGGACTGGAGTTGAATCGAAATTATCTTCGGGATATTTCGATGTTGGATTTCGTGACTATACAAATATTGTTATGGGGATTTGAAAGATATATTTTATATCGCTATTTCCAATACGATATATGTTGGTTTCAGAATTTGATATTGAATGTAAGCCGATATATTTTCTATTCAGAGCCTTGTATTTAATATCAAATGTGATTTGGGTTTGTCGTGAATCGTGTTTTAGAAGACATTGGTTCTTTAACCCAGTTAAAGACATAATATTGATTTTTGAGAAGATTAAAACTAAGTGGAGTTTTAATGAATCTTTAATTAGATTAAAAAGTGAATTGATAATTTAAATTATCAAATCTGAAAAGTGATCGAGAGTGGAGTATCACCAGTTTTGCTCCAAAGCGATAGTTAAATCTTTAATTGGATTTGAACGTGAAATGGTAATCAATTTTACCGATAACACCGTGGTGTTAGATATGGAGTATCACCAGTTTTGCTCTATGGGATATATAGGTTGGGATTGGGAAATAAAACAAATAATTACTTCGGTGTGGTTCGCTAATCCCGACTAGTTTGAAATGATATCCAAAGGAAGATTAAAGAATAAATTTAGAAGAATTTATCTTGGATAAAATTAATGGGAACCTTTCCCTAAAAATGTGATTTTGTGAATAAAAGAATATTCTGAATTGGAATGAGGCGTTTGATGTGTTTGTGTAACATTTGTTTATCATATACGTGGGTTATTCAGAAAGGCCGGGTTTACACCCATTCTGAATAACCGATTCGACGAGATGTCGAAGATGAAGACGGTGGTTGAAGACCGGAAGTCTTCACATCGTTTGGATAATTACTGACGATCCTGATTGGGCTGTACACCCAAGAGGATGGAAATAGTTGGCGGTCGTCCAGACGTACTTGGAGATGGATGGATATGCGAGGAAAGTGCCTCCGGTTTCGTTCAGACCTAGAACGGACTTGTAAATGGATGGTGTGTCTGACATTGTATTCCTTTATATTGTATTTGTTGATCTCTGCTAAATATATATCTGTTTGGCGGCGGAGAATTTATTCTCTTGCTTAACGCCCTTCTCTGAGACATATGAGCTCAGAGGTTATATATTGGCAGAAATCAGTGGTACGATATGGATTGATAGTGTGGCATACTGAGATGCAGTGATCCAGACTTTTGTTGAAAAGCAAAGTTTGGTGGTTGATGATCAAAGCGCAGCTGATATAGCATGGCTTTGTGTATAGCGTTGATCCGCGAGCCTCACAGCCCTGAATGGTGGTAAACTGATGGTTTGATCAGTATACATTTTTAGTGTAGTGGATTCGGTCGACCGATATTGAGCTTCGTGCTCGGAGGGATAGAGTAAGCGGTGTTTTCTCTTGCTGGGACGTAAGCCGCGGTGATACTTGAGTCCCAAAAGTGCGGGTGTGCATAGCGGTGTTTTCTCTCGCTGAGACGTAAGCCGCGGTGATTTGTACTACGCGATCGATCTTTCGAATCAGGAGCCACCATGATGGAAATCCAATTTCCAATACGTGTATTTCGGCTTTATTTGTAGAGCCTAGTATGGCGACATAGTGGGATGGGGCACTCATGCCGTCTATGATTTATATTTATGATTGAAATTGTTCTTGACACTATAAACTTATTATAGTATCAAATGATTTGTTTTAAACGTATCAAGCATGTTTGGCTGTTATAAGGTAAAACCCTATCCTCCGGCTTGCGTTGCATTGTGTGATGGGACCTGGGTCTTATAACAGCTTCATTTTTCGAAAAAGCATTGCGCTGTTTATTCTATGCACTAGTATTCTTGGGAGGAAACCCGTTCCGTGTTATACGGCGTGGTCCCTTGAATTACTCTCTTTTAAAGTAAAGTTTTAAATAACTGTTTTAGTTCTCACACTAGTCACATGACTGACCTGGAGTTTATTGTTTCAACCGAAACTCTGGGTGCCCTTATTTTCCACACGGGCAGCTAGTAGTTTTGGTTTTGCAGATTTATATTCACAGGATCCTGGTTTACAGCTGGAATGATATCCGGAAGGCTTTGTATCCGTATATCTCTTCTAGTTGTGTATTGTATTATTTTCCGCTGCGTTGTATTTAAATGTAATTTAAATCTCTGATATTTCTGTGTAATATTCATTTATACTCTGTATATTCTTGTAATCTGATGCATTGTTGTAATAACAGTGAAATGTTCTTCTGTTTGTGTTCTGATTTGTCTTGTCCTCACAGTAATTCGTTCTTTCTCATCTCTTCGGAGACCGGGGAAGTTTCGGGTCGCTTCAGTTAAAATGGAGTTGGATTCATTTTAACGAAAGTTTAAAAGTTTATATATATAAATATAAATAAAACGAACTCGCCGCAGCGCTGCAGTTCGTAAATTGGCGATTCGAACTTCAATTGAATATACAGAACTCAATTGAAGTCGAAATTCTTTGAAACAAGAAACGTCAGGACCGATTTGATAATAGCTTTCTAATGAAGGAGAAAAATCTGGATTTCATCGAATAGATTTTGAGTTATGTCAAAAATCAAATTTTCAGAAAAGCAGCGCCAGAACCATTATAAAACCATAACGGTTTGTTTAAATAAACTAAAGGATTTTAAAGAAATAAAATCCGAATTTGCCATGAGAAAAATCCAGACTTGAGTTGTAAATTAAATACGAACTCAAGTGGTGTAAATGAGATGATTGTTGAAACAAAAAAAATCAGATTTTTAATTATTGATTAGAATTGACTAATTTAAAGAAATTAGTTAATGGAATTTTAGAATCGAAATTTGGGTTTTGAATCAGACAAGGGGTGTGTAAATTCATATTCGAAATCGAATATGAAACTTGAATTAGAAATGACATTCGATTGTTGTATCAACAAATTAATATATATTTGAACGTGATATGTTCAAATAACAAGTGAAATAGGCTAAGAAGCTAATTAAAGAATAAATGGGCGGAACTGAATTCAAACGATTAGTTTGAGTTGAATTGAATTGCAAACAGGTGAACATGTGTAAGCAGGTTTGATATGAAGTATATGAAGATTTAAATTTATGTGCTCGACTGAAAGGTACATGTTTAATTCATATATGAGATTTTATGCGCCGTATCGGCAAGCCGCTTGGCTTTTTCTTTTTCTTTTTGAGATTAGAAGGACCGGGGAAGCTATTTGAAATTTCCCGATGCTCCCGATACAGGGGAGGTTATGGCGAATTTTTCCGGAAATTTAAGGAGTTAGAATATTTTTAAGAAAATTTGATAATTAGAATCAGTGTATCGATATATATAGAATTCAATAAGGAAATGAACTTAAAAATAAAACAGTATAAACAAAATGGAAAATTTGTTTAATATGGTATTGATTATTCGAGTAGCAGTCTGGCCTGTTTTGAAGTTAATAATATTTTCAGTCAAGGTCTGAGAGGTAATTATACCCCAACTTGATTGATTATTATTGGCTGATAAATGGCAAGACTCGGTCTCGAGATCAATGTTTAAAGAGATTCAGTTGAAGGAAGTATTTTGGGTTGTTGTAACGATGTTTTACACAACATTCGTTTATCCCAAGTGATGGAAACTTTGGAAATATAAAAGTAAATATTTCCTGAGTATAATTAAAATAGTCGGGATAGAGATAAGTGATTGAAATTGTTCCCAAATTGCAAATAGAGCTATTTTCTAATATATAGAAAATAAAAGAAGTTAATATTTGGAAACGTTTTCCAAATGCCATAAGGGCCAATATGGTTATTGAAAATATTTGGTTAACAAATATTAATGAATAATTAATTAAAGAGCCCAGTGATTTGTTTGATATGTTGGATGAACACTTGTTTTTATTCGATAGTTAAATCACAGACTATCGAAGTTTTACCATCGTTGTCAGTATGGAGAGACCGGTTGGATTATTATCCGAGAACCACTCTGTATTGGCAGTAGCGTTGCGAATCAGATTATATGAAGATAATCGAAGACAGAGTAAAGAGCAAGGGCTTTTTCTAGTAATAGAAATTGTGCCTTCGGTTTCGTTCAGTCCCAGAACGAACGTAAATGGACGAATGTCTGACAGAGTATTTCCAATGATCAAATGGGTTGGTCTGTATAAATATATATGGTTGCAACGGATTTATCCCTTAGCATAATATCCAGAATATTTGTGCAAACTCAACTAGTGATTAACGGATCTGACAATGTGGCATTCAAAGTGATTGTGCTATCAATGAATGGTAAGTATTCGTAGCCTCAGGCCTCAACAACCAGGAAAGGACAAAAATCGGGCAGGCAGCATGGCTATGTGGGTCGCACCCATTAGGATGTATAATCACCTATCTAGAGGTTCATTTAATTTCTTATTCTATTCGATGCTGTCCCAGTCGGGAGGCGGTTGCTGATCCCAACCGCTGGTGATATACATTCGATACACTCAAGCGAAATGAGTGGTCGGTCATGTGTGGGCCGGGTTACAAGATGTTCTTGTTGAACCCAGTGTATTCCTCTCTAGAGATACACAGTCGGAAGGTGGTTCCATACCTTGTCATGTTGGAAATCCAATCTCCAATAAGCGCCATGCGGTTTTTGATTTTATACTATATATGTGGAGCGTGAGATGCAAGCGTTCTGTTATTTGGTTATTTACTTGATGTAGACATTACTATAATATCACTGGATTTTCGTATCAAAGTGTTTTGGGTTATAGTAAGGTAAAAACCGTCCATGTTTTATGTATGGGCTGGTCTTACTATTATCTTTTCTTTTGAAAGGATTTTAAAGGTTAAACCAATGATTTGAGTTTACTCACACCAGTCCCATGACTGACCCAGAGTTTATTTTGTTTTGTTTTCCCTAAACTCTTGGGTGCCCAAATTTGTATGGGCAGTCAAGTGGTCGGGATTTCACAGATTAAATTGGAGGAGCTGGAAGCAGGAGGCTTCACCAGTTAGCTGTAGATTATCGTATTTTCGCTGTGTACTATGTTGTATCTGGAAACAGGTGTTTATAACTGTTCCAGAAATGACTGTTGTGCTCTGATGATGGTATGTATATAAAGTTACTGATTTGTATTTCAAAAGTTATGTTATATAATATATTTTATTCGTTCCGCTGTGAGTTTGTGATCTTCGTTTTTCTTCTATTCTAATATTTCTTTCTTTCTATTTCTCATCCTCTAACTTCTTTCTAAAAATGATTCGTATTTCTGTGAAATTTGGGTTGGACGTGTGGTGTTTTAGTCAACTCAGATAGCATGGATTTGCGGGTCGTTACAACATGGCTATATGTTTGTACTTTGATTTTTAACTGTCGTGCCTTGTCTGTTGAACATTTTAGGACCAGCTAGCAAAATTCCTTCAATGAAACTCTAAAAATAGCTAATATGATAGCAACATTTCATTCCAATCACACTAGGTACACAGCTAAAAAAATATTTGCACTTTTTAAACCAATAGCAGTAGTTCGAACCTTCCCATTTGCTGCACATTACACTTTCCCATGTACACATGGGTTGCGCAATATTTTAATCAATTCTTTGCACTTATAAATACACACACATACCCTGCTGCATACACACACAGTCATTTGAATAAAACTAGAAACAGTGGCTGCAACAAGACTTGAAACCCATAATACTGGTGAGCAAAACACAAGCCTGGGACTTAAAAGTTAAACAGTGGACTACTTGTTGAGAAAACCAGGAACACTATGCATGAAGAACATAGAAGCATGGGACTATTTCCTGTGAGTAAACTTTACTCTTTACTTTTATACTTAAATATATCCATTATTGTTTTCTGATGCTATTTTATCATGATGTCTGTGTGTTGATTTTTTTGAAAAGCATGAACTAAACTAAACTAACAGAGAACATTTCCTGTGAGTAAACTCTGTTTTTTTCCTTGTTGATCATGTCTTGTATATGACTATATTGGTTAATAAATTATTTATACATACATAAACTTGTATATATAATATGTTGTATCAATTAAGATCGATCGTTAGAGTTGCATGATGAACATAGTCTCTGTTACCCATTGTAAATGTTCCAGTATGTTTAAATTGGTAGATTATACCCCTCTGTAACTTTTAAAAATCCATAAGTAAGTTTTTAGTATGTGTTAGTATTTAGGGTCTACATGATTTTATCTGTAGTATGGATTAAAAATAGTTGCAACATTTATCATATTATATATTAACCCATATTAACAAATAGACTGTAATTAGCTTAGAAACATGAACTTTCAAACGTTATAATCTTATATCTTAAGTGTTAATATTCTTTGACAATATTATACAATTTTTATTATGCAAAAATTGCACGAATGCGGAAGTGTAATAAGCAGGATCTAGATTTGCCAATTGAACACCAATCTAATCTGATAGCAATTATTCTATTACATCAACAAAATAGTAAATAACTATAGCAGAGAAACAAAGAGACACAATATTTATACTGGTTCCACTATCCTCGAGATAGTGTACGTCCAGTCTAACAGAGAGAGATTTTATTCCACATGAGAGAATTACAAGAGATTACAAAATAAGAGTTTACATATCCAAACCTCAATCAGGTTTAACAAGAAGAGACACCATTGGGGATCACTGGTTCCAGGCCAAGATGGGTTTACACTAAAGTCTACCCCACAATATATAGCCAGTGCAAATTTATGTGAGTCATCAGTTAAATTACCAACATATGGTAATAATATAATGGAGGCAAATTACCATAACAAAAAATGTGCAAACATAGGAAGTAAACCAATCCGTTTCTTTAGCATAAATGGAAGAAATTAATCCCTTCATTTATTTCTCTACCACCTCATCAAATGCAATCAATGCATTCCCATTATAAAAATATTTACTTTCCATTCTTTGCAAATTTGTTCCAATCAATTTGTGATTTTGTATCACCAAATTTAACACTTCACCTTGATGCAAAATCACATATCTCCAGCACCCCCACTTTGAGTCAAATTATCTTCTCATCATAAAACTCTTCAACAGAACTCCACCTTCAATCAAAATCTCACAACGAGATACACCAAAAAATGAATATTTACCAAATGGGTTCCAGCAAAGCCACCCCCCATCACACAATTATTAACGAGCTCAGACTACGTCCCCGCCCGCCAACAAAATGTTGCAAATATCCAAAATAAAAAAAGGCAGATTCCAAAGTAATCTCAACACCACCAAGACCAAAAAATTATTCTCTCAATTAAAACCAACCTCGATTTCAGGGCAACGAGATACACCCAGTTGATCTGAAAGGACTACGACCGCACCTCAATTACAAACACAACCCACCACCTGCAAAAGATACATCTACCACCTGAGCTGCACCGTGCATCAACCAATGGTCTAAAAAACTGCTTGCAATACCACAAGATCTCCATCGTCTTTGTGGATTTCAAAACTCGACATCCGTCTTCCGTTTGACATGATCTCTTCATCTCCGGGATCCCTTGAGCATCGTCAACATCTAGACCCTTGTCGATAACATGATCCTCCACCTTAGGGCCATAAGCAGTGACCATATTAACCTCTCCATCTTGCTGTGGACTTGGTTCTTCAACCGTCACCCGCTTTCTTCTTCGTCTTCTTCCATCTTCCCTCATCCATATCAGAGGGATTCTTCACAATAAACTCCATATCACGTCAAAGTTCCCAGATTGGAATGCTCTTCACTCTCGACATAATCTCCTCCACCAAAGTCTCATTTTCTCCAAAATAGTAATAGCATAATCACCACTAAATCTACCAACCTTTGTAGAAATAATTGATGCAAAATTTAAAACAAATCGCCTCGCTCTGATACCAATTTGTTGTGCAAAAATTGCACGAATGCAGAAGTGTAATAAGCAGGATCTAGATTTGCCAATTGAACACCAATCTAATCTGATAGCAATTATTCTATTACATCAACAAAATAGTAAATAACTATAGCAGAGAACCAAAGAGACACAATATTTATACTGGTTCCACTATCCTCGAGATAGTGTACGTCCAGTCCAACAGAGAGAGATTTTATTCCACATGAGAGAATTACAAGAGATTACAAAATAAGAGTTTACATATCCAAACCTCAATCAGGTTTAACAAGAAGAGACACCATTGGGGATCACTGGCTTCAGGCCAGGATGGGTTTACACTAGAGTCTACCCCTCAATATATAGCTAGTGCAAATCTATGTGAGTCATCAATTAAATTACCAACATATGGTAATAATATAATGGAGGCAAATTACCATAACTACAAATGTGCAAACATAGGAAGTAAATCAATCCATTTCTTTAGCATAGATGGAAGAAATTAATCCCTTCATTTATTTCTCTACCACCTCATCAAATGCAATCAATGTATTCCCATTATAAAAATATTTACTTTCCATTCTTTGCAAATTTGTTCCAATCAATTTGTGATTTTGTATCACCAAATTTAACAATTTTACCCATACATACATAAGGATTCAACTAAATTCTAACATACAGACACCATATTTTATTATGGAATGGTAATCATGTGAAAGCATCAAGCCTGGGAGGATCTCGTGAGAAACTCAATTGATGATACTTTAGCTTTTGTATGCTAAAGTGAAAAGAGTTGTTTGACCAGACCCATTGATTTATGAGGATCTCAAACCTTATATTCATTGATGTTATATCCATATTGTTGCTATAGGGATCCTCAAACCGTGGTACATTATTATGAAAGGTAACTCCAAAGAGTAAACCAATGCATATACGTTGTGATATTCCATACTTTGATCTTGCTGTTGCTAACTACAACATACAACAAACAAAAATTTAGTAGTTTAATAATTTATATCTAATGAATGCAATGATTTAAACAAGAATTTGCGAAAACATTTCATTACCAATAGAGCTTAAAAGCAGTGAGTTTGCGCAACGTTGATACATTATGATCAACGTGGATACATGAGTTATGGATGGATGGTGCACTTGCAACAGTGCACAAGTGTACACCCTAAACATGGAAGTTTACAGGAGGAGGAAAGGGAAACAGTAGCAATAAATTAAAGGGTGGAGTAAGTATGGATCAATCAGTGTTTTGTGTGGCCAAACCCTCTTGTTTAACATGAAAATGGTGTGTTTGCTGAAGCGTGATGACTTAATTACGGAGCCCCAGAAGCACGCTTGGAAGAACAGGAGCAAGGCTGATGAATACCAATACAAATAAAAGGGAGAAAGGGCGTAGGCCAAGAGTTGTTGGGCCTTGTTCGGGCCAGAGAAAAAAATAGGAGAAGAAAATTAGAGAAAAGGATGATATAAAAGGAAATGAAAGTTTAAAAATTCAAAAATTATAAAAACATATAATTATATATGTAAACTAGTAAACATATAAAGATAAAGGGGTATGTACTAATGTAATTGGTCTCAGCCTAATCAATTAAAAAGAAGGAATTAAATTTTTAAGTGAAAAATTTAAATATGAATTGATAGGAGTTAGATCAAGAGCATATCAGATGGGTTTTGGTTCATGTGTGTGTAGTCGGTCAATGGTGTATGTAAATCGACGTTGTATCTGTTCTTCAGAATGGATTGTTTAGGCAAAGCAAACACTAGAGGGGGGGGTGAATAGTGTTTGTAAGAATTTAAACAAAACTAAAAACAAGAGAGAACTATGGGATGAGTCAAAGACCACAAACACAATCATAGACACAGATTCAAACACAAATGCAAAATAAACAGAAATAAAAGTGCAGAAAAGGAAAGAACACACCAGATTTTATACTAGTTTGGATCACTCCTACGTCCAGTCCCACACAACACTGGATTGTGCAGAGTTTTATTACTATTTTCAAATAGCCAAATACAACCTCCTTGATTTCACGGCTCAACAAGGAGACACCGACTCCTATTCCTTGATTCACGGCTCAACAAGGGCATACCGACTCATATTCCTTGATTTCACGGCTACAAGGATACACCGATTACTTTTTGACTTACAAACAGGGTTTATTCAACCCAAGAAGTCACAAAACAACCCTATAATTCTTCAATAGCACTTAATTCAGAGAGCAGAGAGTGTAGAGAGAAGAAGTTTGTTCAAATCAGAAGTGAATTCGGCAGAGTATAAGTGTAAAAACCATAAAAATGATTAAGAATAATGGTAGGATGAAAGAGGATAAAGATGGAGAAGAAGAGATATCAAAAAATTTGGTTTTAACATCTTTTTATGGAGTATGAAGGGTTGCAACGGTTCTGAAGCGTTTCAAATAGTGAAAAGACACCTCCCTTCAAAATTAGAAAAATAGTTGTTATATGTCAGAATACATATTTTGCTATGTCGACATAGTCATGTGTAATTTTCATTTTCAAAGCATTTTTCAAGTATATTGATATAAAATTAATTCTGAAAATTCTTGAGTAAAATTCTAACGTTGTAAATCAATATTATATGATAGAAAAACATATGAAAACACATTTTAAAACTATATAAATATATTTATAAAATTATAAGGTTTTAAATTATGTAAAATATAAATAAAGTATATATTAAAACTTAAGTTTGAAAAACAAAGAAGAATAATAATAGAAACAAATATAAAAACAAAATAGAAAGGATTGAGAATAAAATAGAAAAACAAAATAGAGAGGATTGAGAAAAGAATTAAAAAAATCAGAATTTGAATTTGGATTTGAACCTGGAGTGTTATTTAGAGTCTTACAAAATCTAGACTCTATAAATATATTAATCTTAAACTCTTGAAATCTTGATTACTCATGAGTCTTGAATCTACTCTGAATTCTGAATCTCTAAAAGCTCTTAAACTGTACAATTTTCAGTATTAATTCCTATATACAAATCCTACATATGTGTGTGTATATATATATATATGTTCTAGATAAAGATGTTAGTATATATTTTATAATCAATGATAATTGAAATAAGGTTGTTGTCATGAAAACTCCATTCTCTAACAATCTCCCCCTTTTGATGATGACAACCTTAGTTTATAAAATATCATACCTATATATACCTGTTTGATGATGATCCTCTTATACTCCCCTGTCTATAAGAATTATAAAACTATGTCTATATTTTATAATTTCTCCCCCTTTGGCATTATCAAAAAGAAAGATTAAAGATACTCCCCCTAAATCCTATAACTATCCAAATAATTCCTATACTAAAGTAAAGTACTCCCCCTGAGTCCTAAATCTATAAAATACTCCCCATAAATCCTATATCTATCTATACATATTCTATATAACTCTCTGTGATTCTATTATACCCTTATATCTCCTTCTAACTCTATGATTCTAAGCCTAAAAGATTATAAATCCCCCTAAAATTATGACTATACTAGTCTAATAGAAGAATAATAAATAAGGCAATCTAATCAATGTTTATATTCAATTCTAACAATCAATCCAAACAAGCAATTCAAGCAATTAATTTAAGCAAGCAATTCAAGCAATCTATTTAAGCAATTAATTCAGGCTATCAATGTAAGCAATCAATCAAATTAAATGATATGTGTTAATAAACACTTCTTTAACCTTTAATTAAACCTAGAAACTACTCCCCCTTAATCTAATACAAGAGTAAACCTCCTATTTGTAACGACCCAGATTTTCAGCCGTTGAACTCTGAATATTTAAATTGGTTTAAATATTTTAATTGAATTATATAAAGGATTTTATAACGAATTTATTTATAAAACGAAGTTTGAACGTAAATTTATAATATAATTATAAAACGAGCTCGAAATGGCGCGGCAGTTCGCAATATAGAGTTTTGAACTTCAACTGAGTATACAGGATTCGTTATAACTCGGATTTCTGTGAAAACAAGACACGTTGGAACCGTATTGATTATAATTCTCATATGAAAGAGAAAAATCTAGATTTCGTGTTATAATTTGTTAGTTATGGTCAAATCAAATTTTCAAATAGTCGCTATGGAAATCGCTATTTAAATATAGGCCTTTAAAATAGCCGTTTTGCAAACAGACTCAGATTTCGACGAAATCAGTTTCATTAGGACCGTATCGTTAAATTATTGTACGGTGGTGAGTGGCGTGGAAAACCGATGTCGTATGTAACCACGGTAGCCGTAAACGCTCGTTCAGTGCAATTAAATTAATTCAGCTGAATAAAGAGATATTTGGGTGTAACTTGAACAGACGATCGAATCAGGCCACGAAACTAGTTCCGGTGAGTTCGTATCGTCGATTTTAGTCAGGGTAGGTATATAGTTTGTTAATTTTAGAGATCGGGAAATTTGGTGTTCAGAGGGGCAGTGCGGTACGCGTTGAAAACAGTCTACCGGGGCAACAGTCTCAGAATGCGACGAAACTAGTGCCGTTGGGTTCGTATCGAAAAGTTATTGTCGGTATTCGCAGTTTCAAGTTGATTTAAATTATCTGGTGATCGTGAAAAATTTAAACGCGTGTTCATTTCTGGTTTTATAAAGGAATTTTTTTCAAACGATGTCGGAATTCGACGAAACTTGTCCCGTTGGATTCAGAATACCTTTTTACATCAAGATTAGCCTTTTTATCAGTAGACAGAAGTCGACTGTGATTAGTTCTACTTGATACTTCACCGCGAAGTTTCGTTATAATATAAAATAATAATATCTTTAAAACGGTGCCCAGACCTTTTAAAAATGCAAATCTCTCACATAGGCACAGACCTATGGCTATAACAATAAATGAATGCACATGCCTAGCTTAAAAATCTTCATACCTACTCTGAAACGGCAGGCTAAGGAAAATAAATTTTACCTTACCCTTTACATTTCAAACTGCGTGTTTGCCAAGATTTTTCAACACCGTGTTTGCCAAGGTTTCCCAAACACCGTGCCTGCCACGCTGACTAAAATACTTGCGTGACAAACCAACCGAAGCCGTGCTATCCAAGCTATATCCTCTTTAAATACTGGTACTTTCTTTCTTTTTCGCCTTAAGAAAGAAAAATACAAATATAAAATAAACAAAAACCATTTTTCGTTTCTTCCCAAAAT
Organism: Allium sativum; assembly: GCA_030737875.1. Lineage (NCBI taxonomy): Eukaryota > Viridiplantae > Streptophyta > Magnoliopsida > Asparagales > Amaryllidaceae > Allium > Allium sativum. The sequence continues at coordinate 821,212,153 of CM060910.1, forward strand.
TTCAGATTGGTCCAAGCTAGAGCGATAGGGGTTGCAAACATGAAATCTGCTTGTCTAGAGCCAAGCTTCCGATTACCAGTCTTTGTTTGTTGACAGGTTGGGTAATTTGACCTAGATCTAGCGAGTTAAGGTGCTGGTTCTTGGAGTTTTTGGCGGGATTGGGATCCTGAAGCCACCGCGTTTGAAGGGGGTTTACAGAAGAGAAGGCACACCGTCCTAGGGGGTTCAGTAGTCGAAATCCGATGGCACCGTGATGGTGAAGGAAGGAGACGCATCGATGGTGAAGTCAAATGGAGTTCGGTAGATGTACTGTTGGAGGTTGCTATGCTTGCTGATGTCGCGAGTCTCTTTGGCGATGGAGTCGGGTTGGAGTTGTTCGCTGTAAGTAGCATGAAGGAGTGATTGTTTGATTAAATATGGGGAGGAAGATTTAATATACTTAAAAGATGGTAACTATGAAAGAATGGATTTCACTTGAACTGAAGATAGATGGGTACGGTATCTAAAATAAATGGCGCAAGGACGCTAAAACAATTGGGAAATGAGTCTGATGTAGTATGAACAGAAGGGTATTGACTGAAGTTAGGGGGGATGAAAGGGATTTGCGTAGAACGTGAGTGGGATTCTTTTACTGGGAAGGAGAGATTAGTGTGGGGATGGGACACGCTGTAGTGAAGTGGAGCGGCATTTGTTACTCTGTTGTTGGGGATGAAACACTGTCTTGGACAAGGGACTGATGGAAATTCCGTCTGTTGGGTTTGGGCGTAAGAAAACTGAATGGAACTATGTTGGAAATGGTGATATAAGCCATGTCAATACTGGTACGTTATGTTAGATTGAACTTATATATATATAAAAAAATATTAGTATTTAATTTAAAGATCACGCCCATGACAATAACAAATCTTATCAGAATGATCTAAAGAAGCAAGGAGTTAACTTATGCACTGTACCTGCAAGAGCTCTTGCAATCACTTGGGAAAGCGATTTCAGATTTTGGAGCTAGGTTATTCATGAAGAAGTATTAACGCTAATAAAAGAAGAAGAAAAATGAGATGCTGAACGGTTTGATGGGATCGGTTGTGCATGGAGAGGAAGTATGGATGGAAAGGACATATCGGTCATGGTGCACTGCGGAGATGCTAATGTCGGGGAAGAAAATAGCTACCAGAGCAATTAGAGGCATAACAGACAGTTAAGAATTTGACGGAGCTGATCATGTTGGAACCGTAACGATAGAATCTAAACTTTGGAACTAATGCGGTTGAGAACAACGCTATTGGAATTTCATGATGAAATCAAATGCTTGTTTGATTTTAAAAGGAATTGGAAGCAGAACCATCAACTGCGAAACGAGGTGAGTAAACTCACTAACTCCCTCTCGTTTATATTTTTATATATATAAACGAGTTTTAAATTATTTTATAATGTGAAATGGTTGCTTGGTTGAATAGTTGATAAATTGGTTGATATAACCACATCGTTGATTGATTTTTCATTAATGCGATATTTTTGATATTACTAACATCTGTGGATGCAGGGAAACAGGTTGGAGGGATCCAACTGGATCCCTCAACATTTTATTTACTGTTTATTTGATGGTGATATATGTTATGCTACATTATCCATGGTTGAATTTGTGTGTTTGGTTTACCCTGGCCTTAGGAACCTGGTATTTTAGATACCGTAAATTATCATCGAATGTGAAAAAGGAAATTATAATTTAAAAGCAGAGTTTATTTCCAAATTAGAAATAATTTCTTTTTCATTGAGTTGCAAATGGAAACCTATTCCATTGGGTAAACTAAGAAAAATGTTATAAATAAAGATATAAATTAAGTGGATCATTAACCATTGGATAAATTAAAAGGTGAGTTCAAATATGAATTTATATTTGAAAGTGAGTATCGGTTTTGAAACCAATATTTGGAAATGGATCCGAATTTAGCAAATTACCGAGGAAAGTTTAAAGAAAGATTTTCAAATGCTTAAAATAAAAGAATAAATAGTTTAAAACAAGGAAATATTTTGCAAATAAAATGTATATAAAAAAGGGGATTTATAGAAATCGAATTAAGTGGTTAGAAGAATGTATAGTTTATAAATATGTTTAAAGGAGAACTTGAATTGTTTAAAATAAACAGAGTTTATAAATGAACAACGGAAGCGTGTGCGTCGCACACGGTATTTTGTTCAAAACAGCAATCATAACGCTGTTGTTATAAGAAATGCTTTTTAAAATTTTAAACAGCGATTTTAACGCTGTCTTTGTAAGAAATGCTTTTATAAAACTAAATAGTGATTTTAGCGCTGTTGTTATAATAGATGTTGTAAATCTATACAGCAATTTTAGACGCTGCTGGTATAATAACTGTTTTAATAGCAATTTTAATGCTATGGTTATGATAAGTGTTCTATAATGCTAAGACAGCGGTTTTAACGCTGTTGTTGAAAACAATGTTTTATAAATCAAACATTTGAAGACAGCGATCATAACGTTACCGTTATAATTAGTATTTTTATAAAGAAGGTGTGTTCGTAGATCAAATCTGAGAGTCATGTAAGCAATGTTTGGTTTAAAGTCGTGAGTTCTGACTATTCAAAGTTAAGAATGTCGTTCAGTTAAGGTCTGAGAGGTAATTATACCCCAACTTGACTGACTGCATTATTGACGGAGAAATGGTTAAGGCTCGATAACAAGGGTTGGTTAGTGATATCGTTAGTTAACGAATGATTTATGATTTGAGTTATAATAACGATGTTTATAACATCAGTTAATTCAAAGGATTTAGAAATGTTTTCTAACTGGAGTAAAGGATATTTTCTCAATAAAGGAATTAGATATATTGGAAATGTTTCCCAATAATCAAGAGAGAAAATAGAGCTTTGAAAGAACACGAAAGGCGGAAAATGGGAATTGGAAATGATAATGAAATAAAGAACTAATATAAAAAGGGCCCAGTGTTGTTTGATGCTTGATTGATAGAATTTCCATTTGGAAATAAGACCGTTGATTGTATGGATGTTTCTTTGATAGTTAAATCACCGACTATCAAAGTTTTATCTTTTTATATATACCTCCGTTGTCAATATGGAGAGACCGGGATCAGATTTGATATCTGAAAACCACTCCGTATTGGCGTAAGCGTTATGAAGCAACTTATGCTGAAGAAAATTGAAGACGGAGTTATGCAAGGGCTATCCTGTTTACGGGATAGTGCCTTCGGTTTGTCCAGACCCATGACAACTTGTATGGACGAGTGTCTGACAGAGTATTTCCAAAAGGAGGTTACGTACGTTGATTTCTTCAAACGTACGAAGTTGGTGGCATAGAAGGGAAACTTCTTTAGCCTAACAATCTGAGTATTTTTGTGGGAATCAATTAGTGATTTCCGATGGATCTGACGATGTGGCATTCAAAGTGAATGATGGCCAGATGTTCTGGAAGATAATTCAAACCTCAAGCCTCATCAACCCGGAATTGGACAAAAATCGGGCAGGCAGCATGGCTATGTGGGTCGCACCCATTAGGATGTATGATCACCTATCTAGAGAAATTCCTTTTGTTCTTAAATCTATCGATGCTGTCCCTTATCGGGAGACGGTTGCTGATCCCAACCGTTGGTGATATATATTCGATACACTCAAGCGAAATGAGTGGTCGGTCATGTGTGGGCCGGGTTGCAAGATGTTCTTGTTGAACCCAGTGTATTTGCCTCTAGAGATACACGTTCGGAAGGTGGTCCCATACCTTGTCAAGTGGGAATCCAATCTCCAATAAGTGCCTGCGAGTTTGATTGTATATTATATATGTAGAGCGTGAGATGCAAGCGTTCTACTAGATTTTAATTACTAGTGATTAGACATTATTATAATATCAGATAATATATGATTTCCAAAGTGTTTTGGGTTATCGTAAGGTAAAAACCATCCGTGTTTATGTGTGGATTGGTCTTACGATTATCATTTCTTTTGAAAGGATTTTTGAAAGTTAAACCAATGGTTGGAGTTTACTCACACCAGTCCCATGACTGACCCAGAGTTTATTTTGTTTGTTTTCCCTAAACCCTTGGGTGCCCAAATTTGTACGGGCAGTCAAGTAGTCGGGATTTTTCAGATTCACTTGGAGGAGCTTGAAGCAGGAGGCTTCAACAGTTAGCTATAGACTATCATATTTTCCGCTGTGTATTTTGTTGTATCTGGAAACAGGTGTTTATAACTGTTCCAGGGATAATCGTTGTGCTCTGATAATGGTATGTATATACAAATACTGATTTGTGCTTCAAAGTTATATTATCTAATATATTTTATTCGTTCCGCTGTGAGTTTGTGATCTTCGTTTTCTCCTATTCTAATATTTCTTTCTTTCTATTTCTCATCCTCTGACTTCTTTCTAAAAATGATGCGTATTTCTGTGCAATTTGGGTTGGACGTGTGGTATGTTTAGTCGACTCAAAGGGTACGGATTTGCGGGTCGTTTCATTTGGTATCAGAGCTGAAGGTTAAGTGATTACCTTGGCCCTGTGGCGTAACTCAATAGAGATGGGGTTAGTAATACCCTAGATTGAGTTTGAGTGTATATATATGAGCGCGTATTTGTAGATCTGATATAAAATTGTTTTATATTGTGTTGACTGGTTTGTTGAGTGGTTTATGAATTCTGGTCGATACAGGAAGTACAACCGTATCGATAGGTGTTTCTAAACTCTCGAACAGAACAAATCGACTCAGTATTGTTTTAAAGTGGGTAAGTGATATAATTTGCCCAAAAGTTATTTTGATACAAAAGGAATAATTTTCTGAAATTATTGAATGTGTTGATTGTTATTACAATCAAATGGAATTATAAAATATTGAAATGGTTATATAACCAAGATAAACTAGAATTAAATTCAAACCATAAGTTGGAATTTAAATCCCGGATATTTTGAAAATATTCCTTGAAGTATTTTAAAGGTGATATATCATTGGGTTGAAGATATTTTTGAATTAGAATGATTTTAAATGGATTTTTAAAGTGATTAAGCACTGAAACCACTTCAGTGGCGTGAAAATAATTCTGATAATGGACTGCAGCATTATCGGTATTCATTTTCGAGTTTCTGAGTGACGGATTGCTACCATAGTAATTTGGAAATGAAAATATGTTTAAAAAGGACAAGTTGTTTTAGAAATTCAAATGTTTTGAATTGAGTTGATTATAATGTATATAAATATATATGATTTTCAAACTAATTTGAAATAAAACTCGGGAATTTGAATCCTGAAAAAAAAAATTAACTTGTGTAAGTGGAAGAAATTGAAATGGTGGAAGTAAATCAATGAATTGAAATTTAACTTTAGATAAACAAAATTGGATTAAATTAGAGATAATCCAGAATGAATTAAACAAAGAGAAAGGCTTGAAATTGGAATTAATAAAGTGAACTCGACTTATGAATAAGAAAGTTGAATATATGGGATGTTGTTGAATGGGATTGAATTGGATTCAAGGATAATAAGTGGATTGATTTAAATAGAAATCAGATTTGAATTGATAGAATGGAAGTGACTAATCAGAAGTTGATTAGAGATTTCAAACTGGAAGTTGTATTGATTTGAAACCAACTGGAAATGGATATATGTATGCTGAGCAGAATGGAAGAAAGTGCAAGAGATAGAATTATGCCCGACAAAAAGGTACATGTTTACAATATTGTTTGGGTTGATGATTTTATGAGCCTATGAGGCTAGCCGCTTGGCTTTTTATTTTCTTTTGGATTGGAGAAGGCCTAGAAAGGCGAGTAGTGGTTGTACCGATTGAGCCATGCAGAGGAGATGCTGCCGAAAATTTTCAGAATTTAAAGTGTTAAAAGATTTTCAAAATTTTTGAAAATTTTCGTTAATAAGAATAAATTAATATTTTAATTGAAATAAATTGGTCCAATTGAACTGAAGTCAAGAATTGAACGAAAAGAAATTTTGGACCTAGTTAATAGTGTATGTAGCATCTTTTCCTACCATTAGCAATTTCGAGGACGAAATTTTTTAAAGGGGGAAGGAATGTAACGACCCAGATTTTCAGCCGTTGAACTCTGAATATTTAAATTGGTTTAAATATTTTAATTGAATTATATAAAGGATTTTATAATGAATTTATTTATAAAACGAAGTTTGAACGTAAATTTATAATATAATTATAAAACGAGCTCGAAATGGCGCGGCAGTTCGCAATATAGAGTTTTGAACTTCAACTGAGTATACAGGATTCGTTATAACTCGGATTTCTGTGAAAACAAGACACGTTGGAACCGTATTGATTATAATTCTCATATGAAAGAGAAAAATCTAGATTTCGTGTTATAATTTGTTAGTTATGGTCAAATCAAATTTTCAAATAGTCGCTATGGAAATCGCTATTTAAATATAGGCCTTTAAAATAGCCGTTTTGCAAACAGACTCAGATTTCGACGAAATCAGTTTCATTAGGACCGTATCGTTAAATTATTGTACGGTGGTGAGTGGCGTGGAAAACCGATGTCGTATGTAACCACGGTAGCCGTAAACGCTCGTTCAGTGCAATTAAATTAATTCAGCTGAATAAAGAGATATTTGGGTGTAACTTGAACAGACGATCGAATCAGGCCACGAAACTAGTTCCGGTGAGTTCGTATCGTCGATTTTAGTCAGGGTAGGTATATAGTTTGTTAATTTTAGAGATCGGGAAATTTGGTGTTCAGAGGGGCAGTGCGGTACGCGTTGAAAACAGTCTACCGGGGCAACAGTCTCAGAATGCGACGAAACTAGTGCCGCTGGGTTCGTATCGAAAAGTTATTGTCGGTATTCGCAGTTTCAAGTTGATTTAAATTATCTGGTGATCGTGAAAAATTTAAACGCGTGTTCATTTCTGGTTTTATAAAGGAATTTTTTTCAAACGATGTCGGAATTCGACGAAACTTGTCCCGTTGGATTCAGAATACCTTTTTACATCAAGATTAGCCTTTTTATCAGTAGACAGAAGTCGACTGTGATTAGTTCTACTTGATACTTCACCGCGAAGTTTCGTTATAATATAAAATAATAATATCTTTAAAACGGTGCCCAGACCTTTTAAAAATGCAAATCTCTCACATAGGCACAGACCTATGGCTATAACAATAAATGAATGCACATGCCTAGCTTAAAAATCTTCATACCTACTCTGAAACGGCAGGCTAAGGAAAATAAATTTTACCTTACCCTTTACATTTCAAACTGCGTGTTTGCCAAGATTTTTCAACACCGTGTTTGCCAAGGTTTCCCAAACACCGTGCCTGCCACGCTGACTAAAATACTTGCGTGACAAACCAACCGAAGCCGTGCTATCCAAGCTATATCCTCTTTAAATACTGGTACTTTCTTTCTTTTTCGCCTTAAGAAAGAAAAATACAAATATAAAATAAACAAAAACCATTTTTCGTTTCTTCCCAAAATTTCAGATTGGTCCAAGCTAGAGCGATAGGGGTTACAAACATGAAATCTGCTTGTCTAGAGCCAAGCTTCCGATTACCAGTCTTTGTTTGTTGACAGGTTGGGTAATTTGACCTAGATCTAGCGAGTTAAGGTGCCGGTTCTTGGAGTTTTTGGCGGGATTGGGATCCTGAAGCCACCGCGTTTGAAGGGGGTTTACAGAAGAGAAGGCACACCGTCCTAGGGGGTTCAGTAGTCGAAATCCGATGGCACCGTGATGGTGAAGGAAGGAGACGCATCGATGGTGAAGTCAAATGGAGTTCGGTAGATGTACTGTTGGAGGTTGCTATGCTTGCTGATGTCGCGAGTCTCTTTGGCGATGGAGTCGGGTTGGAGTTGTTCGCTGTAAGTAGCATGAAGGAGTGATTGTTTGATTAAATATGGGGAGGAAGATTTAATATACTTAAAAGATGGTAACTATGAAAGAATGGATTTCACTTGAACTGAAGATAGATGGGTACGGTATCTAAAATAAATGGCGCAAGGACGCTAAAACAATTGGGAAATGAGTCTGATGTAGTATGAACAGAAGGGTATTGACTGAAGTTAGGGGGGATGAAAGGGATTTGCGTAGAACGTGAGTGGGATTCTTTTACTGGGAATGAGAGATTAGTGTGGGGATGGGACACGCTGTAGTGAAGTGGAGCGGCATTTGTTACTCTGTTGTTGGGGATGAAACACTGTCTTGGACAAGGGACTGATGGAAATTCCGTCTGTTGGGTTTGGGCGTAAGAAAACTGAATGGAACTATGTTGGAAATGGTGATATAAGCCATGTCAATACTGGTACGTTATGTTAGATTGAACTTATATATAAAAAAAATATATTAGTATTTAATTTAAAGATCACGCCCATGACAATAACAAATCTTATCAGAATGATCTAAAGAAGCAAGGAGTTAACTTATGCACTGTACCTGCAAGAGCTCTTGCAATCACTTGGGAAAGCGATTTCAGATTTTGGAGCTAGGTTATTCATGAAGAAGTATTAACGCTAATAAAAGAAGAAGAAAAATGAGATGCTGAACGGTTTGATGGGATCGGTTGTGCATGGAGAGGAAGTATGGATGGAAAGGACATATCGGTCATGGTGCACTGCGGAGATGCTAATGTCGGGGAAGAAAATAGCTACCAGAGCAATTAGAGGCATAACAGACAGTTAAGAATTTGACGGAGCTGATCATGTTGGAACCGTAACGATAGAATCTAAACTTTGGAACTAATGCGGTTGAGAACAACGCTATTGGAATTTCATGATGAAATCAAATGCTTGTTTGATTTTAAAAGGAAATGGAAGCAGAACCATCAACTGCGAAACGAGGTGAGTAAACTCACTAACTCCCTCTCGTTTATATTTTTATATATATAAACGAGTTTTAAATTATTTTATAATGTGAAATGGTTGCTTGGTTGAATAGTTGATAAATTGGTTGATATAACCACATCGTTGATTGATTTTTCATTAATGCGATATTTTTGATGTTACTAACATCTGTGGATGAAGGGAAACAGGTTGGAGGGATCCAACTGGATCCCTCAACATTTTATTTACTGTTTATTTGATGGTGATATATGTTATGCTACATTATCCATGGTTGAATTTGTGTGTTTGGTTTACCCTGGCCTTAGGAACCTGGTATTTTAGATACCGTAAATTATCATCGAATGTGAAAAAGGAAATTAGAATTTAAAAGCAGAGTTTATTTCCAAATTAGAAATAATTTCTTTTTCATTGAGTTGCAAATGGAAACCTATTCCATTGGGTAAACTAAGAAAAATGTTATAAATAAAGATATAAATTAAGTGGATCATTAACCATTGGATAAATTAAAAGGTGAGTTCAAATATGAATTTATATTTGAAAGTGAGTATCGGTTTTGAAACCAATATTTGGAAATGGATCCGAATTTAGCAAATTACCGAGGAAAGTTTAAAGAAAGATATTCAAATGCTTAAAATAAAAGAATAAATAGTTTAAAACAAGGAAATATTTTGCAAATAAAATGTATATAAAAAAGGGGATTTATAGAAATCGAATTAAGTGGTTAGAAGAATGTATAGTTTATAAATATGTTTAAAGGAGAACTTGAATTGTTTAAAATAAACAGAGTTTATAAATGAACAACGGAAGCGTGTGCGTCGCACACGGTATTTTGTTCAAAACAGCAATCATAACGCTGTTGTTATAAGAAATGCTTTTTAAAATTTTAAACAGCGATTTTAACGCTGTCTTTGTAAGAAATGCTTTTATAAAACTAAATAGCGATTTTAGCGCTGTTGTTATAATAGATGTTGTAAATCTATACAGCAATTTTAGACGCTGCTGGTATAATAACTGTTTTAATAGCAATTTTAATGCTATGGTTATGATAAGTGTTCTATAATGCTAAGACAGCGGTTTTAACGCTGTTGTTGAAAACAATGTTTTATAAATCAAACATTTGAAGACAGCGATCATAACGTTACCGTTATAATCAGTATTTTTATAAAGAAGGTGTGTTCGTAGATCAAATCCGAGAGTCATGTAAGCAATGTTTGGTTTAAAGTCGTGAGTTCTGACTATTCAAAGTTAAGAATGTCGTTCAGTTAAGGTCTGAGAGGTAATTATACCCCAACTTGACTGACTGCATTATTGACGGAGAAATGGTTAAGGCTCGATAACAAGGGTTGGTTAGTGATATCGTTAGTTAACGAATGATTTATGATTTGAGTTATAATAACGATGTTTATAACATCAGTTAATTCAAAGGATTTAGAAATGTTTTCTAACTGGAGTAAAGGATATTTTCTCAATAAAGGAATTAGATATATTGGAAATGTTTCCCAATAATCAAGAGAGAAAATAGAGCTTTGAAAGAACACGAAAGGCGGAAAATGGGAATTGGAAATGATAATGAAATAAAGAACTAATATAAAAAGGGCCCAGTGTTGTTTGATGCTTGATTGATAGAATTTCCATTTGGAAATAAGACCGTTGATTGTATGGATGTTTCTTTGATAGTTAAATCACCGACTATCAAAGTTTTATCTTTTTATATATACCTCCGTTGTCAATATGGAGAGACCGGGATCAGATTTGATATCTGAAAACCACTCCGTATTGGCGTAAGCGTTATGAAGCAACTTATGCTGAAGAAAATTGAAGACGGAGTTATGCAAGGGCTATCCTGTTTACGGGATAGTGCCTTCGGTTTGTCCAGACCCAGGACAACTTGTATGGACGAGTGTCTGACAGAGTATTTCCAAAAGGAGGTTACGTACGTTGATTTCTTCAAACGTACGAAGTTGGTGGCATAGAAGGGAAACTTCTTTAGCCTAACAATCTGAGTATTTTTGTGGGAATCAATTAGTGATTTCCGATGGATCTGACGATGTGGCATTCAAAGTGAATGATGGCCAGATGTTCTGGAAGATAATTCAAACCTCAAGCCTCATCAACCCGGAATTGGACAAAAATCGGGCAGGCAGCATGGCTATGTGGGTCGCACCCATTAGGATGTATGATCACCTATCTAGAGAAATTCCTTTTGTTCTTAAATCTATCGATGCTGTCCCTTATCGGGAGACGGTTGCTGATCCCAACCGTTGGTGATATATATTCGATACACTCAAGCGAAATGAGTGGTCGGTCATGTGTGGGCCGGGTTGCAAGATGTTCTTGTTGAACCCAGTGTATTTGCCTCTAGAGATACATGTTCGGAAGGTGGTCCCATACCTTGTCAAGTGGGAATCCAATCTCCAATAAGTGCCTGCGAGTTTGATTGTATATTATATATGTAGAGCGTGAGATGCAAGCGTTCTACTAGATTTTAATTACTTGTGATTAGACATTATTATAATATCAGATAATATATGATTTCCAAAGTGTTTTGGGTTATCGTAAGGTAAAAACCATCCGTGTTTATGTGTGGATTGGTCTTACGATTATCATTTCTTTTGAAAGGATTTTTGAAAGTTAAACCAATGGTTGGAGTTTACTCAGTCCCATGACTGACCCAGAGTTTATTTTGTTTGTTTTCCCTAAACTCTTGGGTGCCCAAATTTGTACGGGCAGTCAAGTAGTCGGGATTTTTCAGATTCACTTGGAGGAGCTTGAAGCAGGAGGCTTCAACAGTTAGCTATAGACTATCATATTTTCCGCTGTGTATTTTGTTGTATCTGGAAACAGGTGTTTATAACTGTTCCAGGGATAATCGTTGTGCTCTGATAATGGTATGTATATACAAATACTGATTTGTGCTTCAAAGTTATATTATCTAATATATTTTATTCGTTCCGCTGTGAGTTTGTGATCTTCGTTTTCTCCTATTCTAATATTTCTTTCTTTCTATTTCTCATCCTCTGACTTCTTTCTAAAAATGATGCGTATTTCTGTGCAATTTGGGTTGGACGTGTGGTATGTTTAGTCGACTCAAAGGGTACGGATTTGCGGGTCGTTTCACTATTGTTAGGGGTCATCACTAACTAGTGACCTAGCCTATGCTCTAGTTCCCTTAAAACTATAATAAGACCTTAATCTAGACTTAGCAATAACTCTGATAAGATATCCTTAAAATTATTGTATAAGTAAAGTGATCCAATCCAATCAATGAATCAATTTAAGTTTTGTTGTCACAAAACATCAACTCAAACATGAAACTAAACATTTCTTGTAACTTCTATCTATCCTAAAAGCTATAAAGCTTCTATCAACTATAAATTCATAAGTATATTTCTAACAAACCTATCAACCACTAATGAAATTTAACCATGTCAATCAAGTTATTCAAGTCAATAAAATAAACCAAACAAGTCAATCAATTCAATCAAATTAATCAAGGTAAAGTAAATATGTTATGTATTTAATTAAAATTCCTATATTTCTAATAAAAACTTTTCATGCTATATACTTGTTATGTGTGGAGTTAAAGTTAACATGTAATGGAGTGTGTGAAGTATGTTTATTATAATGTAGTATGAAATGTATGTCATATTCAAAACAATATGAAATGCAAGTGTGAATAATCTTGATTTGAAATGCAATTGTAATTTATAATGATGATATGAAATAAGATGTATAATAGTATGTAGATGATTTGGTGATAATATATATTTCGGTAAAATATATTCAAAGTACTATCTAATTATTATAAATTATTTGAATCAAACAAAGATAATGTTAATTTCTAGACTTAGGTTAATTATTTTAATGAAATTGATTAAAAGAATAATAAAGATAAGAGTTTAATTAAAAAATATTCATGATAAGTAGTAAAATATTCAGAAAAATCATGAAGTTAAATAATATTAGTAGGGTAAATATTGTAAAAATTGAAGATCTTTCTAAGGAGAATATAAAATTTGTATAATATAAAGTAAGCTATATAAGCATATAAACATAAGTATATATAAAACTAATTTAAAAAGAACTTAAATTTTAATTTATGAGATATACATTAATATTTTGATTAAATTTAAACTTTAGAAATCAAAACATATTTATTTGCTAAAAAACCATTTACACTTTAGAAGGAAACATTATAAAGTAATCTATAAAACTTCTTATATTTAAACTACTTAAAAAAAAATCATGTATATATATTTCTTTATATTAAGTTAAATATACACGTTTTATAAATCTTAATAGGAAGTCAAAATAAGTATTAAGTTACAAATAGTATTTGTGATAATGTAACCAAAAATTCTTATAAAATCATAAGAATAATATATAAGTTAAACTATGCATGTTTAAACTATATAAAAGATGAATAAATTTATATTTTATAATAATATCAAAAAGTTATATTAACTCTATATTAACATGTTTATATAATTTTATTAAATTATTTATTTTAATATATATATATATATATTGAACGAGATATAAGAAAATAAGTGTATAGATAAATTTAATAACTAGAATTTTAACTGCCTTTTCTAATTGAAAAAGATGGAGGGAAGTTTGAAAGTTTAAATCTTTGAGATAAAAAAATTGAATTTCATTCTATAGGCTGATATGTTAACATATAGATATATGTATGTTGACATATATGTATAATTTCAAAGAGAATATGGTTTTGTGACTTTGGTTTTGAAATATTGATTTATATTTCAGGTTTAACTATTTCCTGACATAATATTAATCCTAACAAACAACCAAAATTTATTTTATTATTATATTAATTTTATTATAACTATTTTTGAATTTCAAATTTCAAATTTGAATTTTAAATTCCAAAATTGAATTTTAAAGTTTAAATTTCAAATTTAAAAGCAAGCAAAGCAAGCAAAACATCCATTCAACCAAAAATCTAAAAATTAATTAAGGCGTACCCAGTTTTTAGATCCATTTCTTCAACATTCTCTAAATTATGAATTGATCCTCTGGAATGATGAGATCTGCTCTATTGCGACGGGCTCGTTTTTCTGATCAGGATAGTATATTTATTTGCAGAATTTGAACACCGTATGAGAAAGATATCAAAGATTTAGTTGTTCAACCAACTTGGAGCCAAAATTTGAATTTGAATTTTGAAATTTGAATGAATGGACACTTCTATCACTATATAAAGGCCCAAAAGTCATGTCCCTTCACAATCTCTTCTCTTCTTCTTCTTCCCATTTTCCATTTTCAGTCAAACTTTTAGGAGACATAACTTCTTCGTTTCTTGACAGAATTGGACGAAATTAGCGGCAAGTCGAAGAGGAATTCAAGGAATACGATCTAATAGCAGTTTGGGGATGAATTTGGATGGTATTGGGGTGCAGCAAGTCGAAACAGTAAGAGGTATGCATAAAATTCCCTAACAGTTTTCAATTTGGAATCGCCAACTTCAAACTGCCATATCTCACTCAGTTTTGATCGGAATTTGACGAACTACCCATCAAATTGACCGCAAGAACGAGAAATACAATCTGGAAAAGGATTTGAGACAAAATAGTCTAACCTATGAAATTTGAAGATAACCATTGACAATTTTGGTTTTCTTCTCTCTTTATTCACCAAAACTTCATTTGATCATTACTTGATCAATTCTTGACGAATTTACATGAAACCAGCGGCACTGCGAAGCAAATGAAGAGAAGTATAGTATAAAATAAGTTGTAGATGAAAATCTAAAGTTATAAAGTGATCTGGTACCCATTTCTTTGTTAATTTATATTATATATATATCCATTTCTTCTTGATGTCTCTTCACCAACCGTCATTACTCTTCTCCTCTTTTTAATTTCTTTTCAGAAGTTGAATTTTCAATAGCCACCATTTCGAAATTTGAATTGCCAACAGCCACGTCACCCATTTTTTCAGAGTTTGAATGTCCAATAGCCATATAACACATCCTTTCCTATAAGACAACACAAATTTTCAAATAATCAAATAACTTTTCAAGTAATTCAAATGTCTTTTCAAATATTCAAATGACTTTTCAGATAATCAAATGACTTTTCAAAATAACTAACTACAAGAATATCATGAAGGTTTGCAACATATCCATAGATCAAAATTTTCAAAATTTAGTAACATTTCAAATTTCAAAATTTCAAAATTTAAAAATCAAATCATAGTAACTTGATTTTTTCAATAAAATTGAATGCAGACTTATCTAATACTTGATGCAATGCGTGAATTAAAATTAGTGTTCAAAATTTACCGTTTAACATTTTCAAAAATCAGATTATGAACTTTTTGAAAGACCTTGCTCTAATACTAGTTGTTAGGGACTGCGGAATGGATCGTTCAGGCAAAGCAAACACTAGAGGGGGGTTAATAGCGTTTGTAAGAATTAAAAAAAAAAACTAAAAATAAGAGAGAATCACGGGATGAATCAAACACCACAAACACAATCACGGACACAGATTCAAACACAGATGCAAAATAAACAGAAATAAAAGTGCAGAAAAGGAAAGAACACACCGGATTTTATACTAGTTCGGATCACTCCTACGTCCTGTCCCGCACAACGCTGGATTGTGCAGAGTTTTATTATTATTTTCAAATAGCCAAATACAACCTCCTTGATTTCACGGCTGAACAAGGAGACACCAACTCCTATCCCTTGATTCATGGCTCAACAAGGGCACACCGACTCCTAATCCTTGATTTCACGGCTACGAGGATACACCGATTACTTTTTGACTTACAAAAAGGGTTTATTCAACTGAAGCAATTACAAAAAAACCCTATAACTCTTCAATAGCACTTGATTCAGAGAGCAGAGAGTGTAGAGAGAAGAAGTTTGATCAAATCAGAAGTGAATTCGGCAGAGTATAAGTGGAAAAACCATAAAAATGATTAAGAATAATGGTAGGATGAAAGAGGATGAAGATGGAGAAGAAGAGATATCGAAAATTTTGGTTTTAACCTCTTTATATAGAGTATGAAGGGTTGTAACGGTTCTGAAGTGTTTCAAATAGTGAAAAGACACTTTCCTTCAAAATTAGAAAAATAGCTGTTATATGTCGACATACATATTTTGTTATGTCGACATAGTCATGTATAATTTTCATTTTCAAAGCATTTTTCAAGTATTTTGATATAAAATTAATTCTGAAAATTCTTGGGTAAAATTCTAATGTTGTAAATCAATATTATATGATAGAAAAACATATGAAAACATATTTTTAAACTATATAAATATATTTATAAAATTACAAGGTTTTAAACTATATAAAAACTTAAGTTTGAAAAACAAAGAAGAATAATAATAGAAACAAATATAAAAACAAAATAGAGAGGATTGAGAAAAGAATTGAAAAATCAGAATTTGAATTTGAACCTGGAGTGCTATTTAGAGTCTTACAAAATCTAGACTCTATAATTATATTAATCTTGATCTCTTGAAATCTTGATTAGTCATGAGTCTTGAATCTACTCTGAATTCTGAATCTCTAAAAGCTCTTAAACTGTACAGTCTTCAGTATTAATTCATGTATTCAAATCCTGCATATGTGTATATATACATATATATATTCTAGATAAAGATGTTAGTATATATTTTATAATCAATGATAATTGAAATAAGGTTGTTGTCATCAAAACTCCATTCTCCAACAGTATCGAATTTTAAATAAATTGTTTTATTGAATAATTAAAAGTGGTTTTTAATACTAAATATCATTTAAATTAAATCAAACGTAAAATTAGACGTAAACTGAAAAGACGCGTAAACTATTACGAATTTATCAGTAATGATCCGTAAATGCAAGAAATACTGAATTGATTGATTGATAAATTTGGTTTTGTTTAATTACATTAATTGTAATTATATATTTTCATTGACATATGTTAGTAGAAATAAACGTTGTTCCACTAGTAATTGGATTGACTGAATTGTTTCGACATCTGTTACTAGAAATAAACACCGTTCTGCTATTGTATTAGTTTGATATATTTTATCAGCTATATAGTTGTTTGTGTAAATTATTGTTAACAACTTGAATGTCATCAGCTGAAGAACTGTGATATGCCATTGGACCGACAAGTTGTAATTTCTGTAAAATAAATCAGAAATTAATTTAAATTATTAACAGTTTGAATATTTGTTTTAAGAAACAATTAAAGGTGATTATTTTAAATTAATTATTTTATTAATTTAAAAAGGAAGATTAACTATAACCAGTTAATCAAATTGTTTTAGGCTGATTTACATCAACTGTTTTAAATGCAAATTTATTATTAAATTAATTTGTTTCCAATTAATTTAATGGAAATAGTAACAAGTAATTGCTAAACGTATAAATATTTTATTGAAAGCTAAGTAATATTAACAGATTGTGTTAAGATAATTGTGCCGTTAAATATAGAAGTTGAAATTTGATAAAATATCCAAGATAATGTTTTAATTAATCTTTTAATTAATTTTTAAAGATAATGTAATTATCAAAGGAAAAGGGAATTAAGTTGTTTATTTGATTAAATTCATTGGTTTTAAATATTTCAGTTAATCAAAGTAAACTTGATGGATATTTTCAAATCAACAACGTTGTTTCGAAAATGGTTTAAGATTTTAAAATCAAATGGATTTACAAAGTCTGGTTTTTCAAACATTTTGAATATCGAACTTCTACAAATCTTAACGATAAGAATGATTTCGACTCAAGGTCTGAGAGGTAGTCAAGTAGTTCAGGATTTTACATATTTTCTGGAGGAGATTGGAGCAGGAGGCTTCAATGTTAGATATATAGAGTTTGTTTCCCGCTGTGATGTATACGTATTATACTCTGATGATGTATGTAACTTCAAATCCAGATTGCATTTCAAAAGTGATTATTTATCTATTATATTTTATTCATTCCGCTGTGAGATTCGTGCTTACTCTGCTTCTGTTGTTGTGATCTTCTTTACTTCTATTCTAACTTTTCTATCTTATCTATTATCACCCTCTAATTTCTTTCCTCGACATCTGGGTTTTAGTATTCTTTCGGTTGAACTTGTGATGTATTTATTCGACTCAAAGGACGCCGAAATCCGGATCGTCACAACTTACCCACGTTGCTGATGTGCTGTCACTACACCATATGTGCTAATTAGGCTATGTTTTTAGCCGTATCTAAAGCAGTTAGGCATGGTAAAAAGCCCTATCAAAAACTGGCGTGTTAAATTATTAGATACGGCTATAAACTGTATCTCACTTGAAGTTACATATGGCTCTTAGCCATATCTAAAGTGTAATCAGACATGACATTTGACCGTATCTAATTATATGTGTGTACACACACACACACACACATGTTTGTGTGAGTGTATATATATCATACATGTGTGTGTATATATATAAAAATAGAAACTGTAGCACATATTTTTCATAACACAGAGCGTATATACCACAAATTATACACAGGAATAACAAAATTTATTTATTTATATATATATATATATATACTCAAAGCATTACAAGTTTTGTCATAACATGAACACAATGTACGTACAAACATATATAATAAAAGGAAACTGTCAAATATTTTCATCACATTACGAACTACCAAAAAAAAAGGTAAAAACATATCAGCCTGATAAAACTCCAGTCGAGGCCGGGAAGTTTGAGATTGATAGCCACGCTGAGTTCAAGTTTCATTTGGCAGCAAAACTGAATCGTGATATATAGCCTGCAGTCTAAGTTCCAATAGCACAAAAGCACCAAAATCTCCAACATGACTGCCTATAAAATACAAGAAACAAGTTACAAATACTTCACTGGACAGGAGATCCACATTGTAACTCACTGTGACTGAGATGCAAACATGAATACAGAGATAAGTGTATGTCGATCAGTGTGTTTGTGTACACGGTAGTCGATCACTGTAAGGGGTTCGGATCGACCAGTTGATCAATGTGTTTGTGTGATTTCACTGGACACTAATAACAATGAAGGGCATATCGTGTCGATCAGTGTGTTTGTGTAATTTCATGGAAGTCGATCAGTGTGTTTGTGTACAAATACTTCACAGAACATCCTCCTATACACACAAAAAGGAACGAATAAGCCAAATGTCGACTTTCTGATTAAGAATTTACTGGGCTTTCTGATTAAGTGTAAAATAATATATACCTTCTCCAACGTCTAAATATATCGAATCATCATCTTCGGATGACACACATACTAGACTTTCTGATGAAGAATTTACTGGGCGATCCACCAGGTGGATGCATATTAGCTCATGCATAGGGTCAGTAACCCATGCTTATTAGCTTTATCTCAATGTCTAATGCCCCTTCACTTAACCTTTGGAAGAAGCTACTTTCACTTGCAACTTTCAGTTTCTTTGAAGCAGAATATGTAGTGCAAGTTAACTTACAGTACATTCTGCTACAAAGTAGGGGAAAGTTGCTAGTGAAATCAGCTTTTTACTAAGCTTAAGTGCAGCAGCATCCGACATTTGGATAAACCTAATAAGCATGGATACCCGACCCTACACGTGAGCTAAAATGCATTCACCTAGTGGATCACCTATTAAAATATTAACCAGAAAGTCTAGCAATCATCCATCTACCAAAATTTTCAACAAACCTATTAAAATATTTTTAGTACACTTGTTATCTCTGGAAACAGAGTAAACTTGTTATAACACAAGCCAATTTAAATTACAAGCATAAGGCAAACAAATAGTCAAATGACGATGAAATCATGGTTGAATATTGAACTACAATTATCCATTTTCTCAGTTCCCGCCACATTTCAGATTCAATGTGGAAAACGATCTAAATAACATATCATCAAATGGCTATTGCAAATAGAATCAGGTTATGAACAATTGACATTAAACATCTTAACATTAGTAAAGATTACTGCATCCTTATGACTAACTCATTGTTATTTCTTTGTTTCATGGATATAATGCAATCTAAAATTATACAATACATGTTTCCAATAGCAATTCAAATGTTTTTTACATTATCACAAAACATGATTCAAATTTGATTTCTCTGATTTCAGTGTATAACCACATATCCATCCCTAACCCAAAGTAGCAATCAGCTAACACACTTACACAAACCAATTCAATTGAAACAGCTAACACACTAACACAAAATAGCAATCAACTATCATACAAATATTTCAATTTGTTCCCTACTATCAGGCATGCATGCCAAAATTCAATTGAAATACATACCTGCGATGTCGAAGGAGGGCTAGGGAGACCAACGGTTGCTGCGTTTCTGCCGAAGGAGAGGGTTGTTCGTCTCTGTTGAAAGTGGAGGCACGATTTGGTGACCGAAAATCCTAATTTGGGTTTTTAGTCACCATTAAAGTAAAACAAATGGAAAATGGAGCGTCAAAATTTTTATTCCGAGTGCCTAATGTGATGTACAATATGATACATATTCGATTTGGTCCAAAGCCATATCAAATTGACTAATCCGTGGTTTCATTGATGGACGATCAGAATTAGGGCGTTTAGGGTGGTGTGGATCGCAAAATGTAGTTTGATACGGATCTGAGCACTATCAACTATGATACGGCTTTAAGCCATATTATATCTCTGCATCCTTCTATGCCAAATTGGCTGTTATGGTGTAGTGTGTCCTCACCATGGAGCATCCAAATTCGAGATTTAAGGGATGGGACCCACATGGCATCCGACCTGCCTTGCTCTATTCCTATAAATACACCACAACACCCCATTTTAAAGGATCTTTTGGCTCTCCATCTACTCAAACTCCATCACTAATGATATCTCTTTGTTTATTTCAGATTATTCTCTAAGTCCTAGAGTGTATTTCAACAAAATTGAAGAGATTACCAATTGATACAAGTGAGATTGAGTGGCTATTACCATTGTATTTGTAAACAATTCATCAATTGAAGAAGTATAAAATGGACGCATGCTCGTTAACGCCGAACCAGTATAAATCTTATGTGTTGATTGCTCTTTCATTCATTTTTGAGTTATTTTTCTCTAGAATTATTAGTCAGTTGGGTGTTAGAACCACTTTTTGGTCTAACATTTTGGTGCTTTCACTGAGAAACTTGAATTTTCAGCATATCGGATTATCATTCTACTTTTTGGATTCTCAAGTTCGAAGAAGTTAGCCAGCTTTTCCACTATTTTTAAAGTTTCATTGATTTTAGAAGACTCGGATTTTATGGCTCCAAGAAAAGGAAAGGAACCATAGGCTTCTCGGGAAAATGATGCGAATGAAGATCAGCAGGCGATCGTAGTCACCTGGTCATGAGGGCCCGGTTCGGATCTGAACCCATCCGAAGGGAACAATCCAACTCGACCCGGACGTGATGCACCGAACCGATCTGAAGGTTTGACCGAAGCTGATGTTGCTCCACTGGTCCGACCCGATGGCATTACTATCACCTCCTCTGATCTGAATCCAGTTGAAGTTGCTGTCTCTACTCGAGCTAATGAAAATGCTCCGATGCCAGCTACGACAACTAGTAGTCAACCTTGTTCCTCTACACCTGTCTCACACGTGGATTTCTCGTGCATGCTCGATATGTCGGATAGAACCAATTATGATTTAGAGGCCCAAAATGTGATAGTGTTGCTATATAGGAAAATATGAATGCAATGAGTAGACAGATAGACGAGCTTCGTAGACAGAGGACACATTCTCCGACCCATCGTCTAGCTGCATACTACTCACCTTCTTTGGAGGAAAGGCTTCCATGTTAGAGAAGGCTATATGAGAGACCCGAGAACCTTGAGAAAATGACATTTGGATCATTGGGATCTCGCAAAGGTGCACCATGTGTCTTGGGACCTAATGACCCTAGCTTTAGAGAGCCGATGTTGCTACCGATGCAGGGATCCCAATATTACTAACCCTACTCAACAACAACTCCTCTAGCCCACACGTCTTGTGAACGACCAGGATCATAGAGGGAAGGGGAATCCAACTACTTCCAAAGACCGAAGAATGTCACTCGATGTAGGAACTGGATATATTAGGAGAACCAGAAGTGTAGATCCCGAGGCAACGCTAACCAATGTTGAGGTGGAAGCGATGGTACGCTAGATTATGGCTGATAGTAGGGGTTACACCAATGAAGATTTGTGCATTGAGCATAGCCATACCCCTTTTACTGATGATATCTTAGACTTTCAGTTCCCTAGACGATTTAATCTGCCTACAATGGATTGATATGGAGGAAGAACTGATCCATGGCAACATTTGATGAGATACTTTTGGTATATGAATGCAGCCGCAGCCCTGGATGCGATTAAATGCAAAGCTTTCCCAACATATCTAGAAGACGTCGCATTGATGTGGTTCACTCGACTTCCTCCTCGACCAATCTCTAGTTTTAAAGAACTAAGTGAGAGTTTTATGAACCAGTTCCGACTGCATGCCCGAAACTCTAAAAGTGTCATTGAGTTGTTTGCGATCAAGAAAGCTACTGGGGAAACCCTGAAATCGTATTTGGATCGATTCAATCTGGCAGTTACAGAGGTAAGTGACCCGCATGAGCAGACCATCCTAATGGCTCTGATAGATGGGGTTGACAAGGACACGGAGTTCGGGGGATACTTGGCCAGAAAACAACCATTAACACGGGAGCTATTCTATGAAAAGGAAAATATTCGTCTACGACAAGAGGAAATATATGCCAACCGAAAGAGAAAGTATGACGGAGTTCCCAGAGAGGACATTCCTAGTAATGTCACCGTTAAGCAGTCCAGAGACAGCGCATGAAAGGTCGAAGTGAATGTTGGTAATAAGAATGAAGGGAATAATCGATGGGGTGGAAATGGTGGCAAGAGAAACCGAAATCGAAGAAACGACTCCAAAAAGAGACCTCGATTTCAGATTTTTGAAAATTACACGCTGCTGAGCGACACTTTGGAAAATATCTATTTGGACACTTATAACGTTGTCCAAAATAAGAAACCTCCACCCAGGTATTCGACTGAAAAAAAGAGTGAAACCGAGAAGTTTTGCTTATTCTACGAAACTTACGGCCATTCTACAAATGAATGTCGCCACCTAAGAGATGTTATAGAGAAGTTACTTCGTGCAGGCAAACTGGATGAATACAAAGTCGCCCCAAAAGACAGGGGGCAAGGAGGACAAGCTCCAAACCAGAATCAAACTGCTTCTAAGCCCACTGCCCAGCAAAAGAGAAAAGGTATAGTCACTAATACCATCATCGGAGGACCACATCCAACTCGATTCAGAAACAAGTCCATGGGGCAATATATTAATGCTGCCAAACACCCAGAAGTTGGGAAGGGCAACATTCTTGAGGACTCTACACCCGTGAAATAGCAAAGACATCAACGGATGATGTTATTTTCTGAGATAAAGAGAGCATAGGAGTTGAGGCACCTAGCGTCAATCCATTAGTGATAACTACCACTATTGGACCCGCATTGGTACAGAAAGTCCTTGTGGATTGAGGGAGTTCCGTCAACATCTTGTTCAAAATGGCATTCAACCAAATGAAGGACTTCAAACTGTATGGGGGTTGGATACGTGGCTTTAATGGATCATCAAATGGTCCGATTGGTATGGTAGACCTATCAGTGGAACTATGAGAGGGAGATCATTGAAGAGTGAGGATCCTCCCGTTCATGATTATGGATATTGATTCGCCCTACAACGCCTTCTTAGGTCGACCGACCCTTGCAGAGTTTAGGGCCTACATCGCCCCCTGGTGCCTGTTGATGAAATTTCTAACCGAAGCCGGAGTGGGAATGGTACGTGGTGACCAAGTTACTGGAAGAGCCTATTACATGGAAGAGCTGAAAATGCTACACAATGGAAAGGACATAGAGCCTAAGAATGCTTCTCCTCCTACCGAGCAGGGCTCGACATAGCAAGTAAAGAGAATATCGCTGAAGGAGTCACCTGCCGGCCTGCCCGATGACATCGATCCTAGAGAGGGCGAGGAACCGGGACGCAGGAAGGCGACGCCTAATGAAGAAACTGTGGATATTCCAATCGATAACGACGACTCGATAAAGTTCTTGAAAATCGGAGCTCACTTGGACCCCCTCCAAAAAGGGAATTAACAGACTTTTTAAAAGCGAACCTAGATGTGTTTGATTGGACCCACGTTGATATGTGTGGGATTTCCTATAACACCCTACATTTTTAATTAAAAATGATAAAATGAGAATAACTTAATTGAATATTTAGAATTAAGAAAAACAGTTGTACGATTGCGTTCGTCTCGGAATTCTGGCTCAGGTAGACTCCGAGTTTGCGTAAAAAGGACAACGTATGAAGAAGTTATGGGATTTAGAAGTTTGTACACACATAAGGTTTATTATGTATATATAAACGAATAAATAAAATTAGAAAAACCAAATTATCAACGCTGGAAGTCTGGGCAGGAAACAAAACCATTAGGGGTCGACCCCTTCTCTTAGGTGTCGACCCTAGGGTCGACCCCATAAAGGGGGTGTCAACCCACGTGTCGACCCCCCCATCTAGGCAGATTCTTTGACAATTTTGGACTGCTTTTTGGACCATATTCATGCTGACTCAGCGCTGCGTGTGCATGAATACCTATAAATAGGCTAGTAGAGCCTAGCCTAAATCTCATATTTTCTGAGAGGCTGCCTAAGCTCTGCCATTCTTCTTCCTCCTCAAATCTCTATTGAAAAGTAGAATAATTAGTTTAGGAAAATTCTGATTAAAGATCTGGAGGAAAAGAATGTATATTAATAAATAAGGTGTTCAGAATTATATTCGAAGTAAGGTAAATTTTTGGATCTGGTCAATTTAAATTTCTCCTCTTTCTTCCCTTTTTCTTTTAGTTGAGAATTATGGATCCATGGTTATTTAGGTTCTAAATTTAGTTAGGAGAACCATGGAATGCAAGGTCTGGACCAGATTCATGAATTGGAAAACAATTAGGTGAGTGGATTTAAGTTATACCTTTTTGATAATGGTATATTTATCGTTTGACATTCCCCGTTAATATGCATAGTAAATCTGCTGAAATGTAAACCTACTGAAATGTGTAAATCTGCTGAAATGTTAATATGTTGAAATGTTAATATGTTAAAATGTTAATATGTCGAAATGTATAAACTTGTTAAAATATGTGGAAACGATTACTATTGTAAACATACATGTTCTAATAACTTGTTAATCGGATGTTGTAAGTTAAGTTATAGTGAAATTGGGATAATTACATGTTAATCTGTGACATATAATGTATTTGAACCCTTAATTGTAAGAATTGGGGTAATTACATGTTAATCTGTGACATATTATGTACTTGAACCCTTAACTATAAGAATTGGGATAATTACATGGTTAAATGATTCCATGTAAAATAGAATTAATTACATGTTAGGAGGAACATGCAACATGATAATTAGAAAATAGACTTAATGTGATATTAAGTGTGACATGTAAAATAGATCACAGTAAAATTTGGAAGAATGAGTATGCCTAAACTTACAGTAAATAGAAAATTAAAACCGCACTTAGACAAAAGGTTAAATTCTACTTGTGGTAGAAGTCTAGCTGGACCCGCCTGACAAATCCAGCATCCACAAGTTGTTAATTTAATGTGAGGGGTCTAGTGCGTAAATATACTTGTCACAGTCCTAAGACATGAGGTTAAGTCCAACTTGTGGTAGAAGTCTGCCCGGAACCGCCAGGCAAATCCAGCATCCACAGGTGGTCGGTTTAATGTGAGAGGTCTAGTGCATAAACATATATATGAATACATGCATATAAAAGGATAGAAATAAATGGCACTAATTGTGATTAATGGAAATGAATGAAAGTTACAACAGTAAAATAAGTGGAATGAACGGGGATGATAATAATCTATTATGGATAAACTTGAAGGGGAAAAGGAAAGATAATAGGTAGGGTTGTCCTAGGGACAAATGGAAATTATAACTTAGGTTATAATAAACGATAAAGAAAATGTGATAACTTATGTAATGAGATAAATTGTACTTATCCATCTCGTCGCAACCATCCTCTATCGTCTGTGGAATATCTACTGAGGTGACTAGAAGTCTCCCCTCTACTGAGCTTATCCAAGATATCTGCTAGTTGTGGGTCGTCTCGCTGTGAAGTCCCTATCTGGTCCAACAGAGTAAGTCGCACCTCTAGTGATGCCAATAAACCAGGTGTAAACTCTGTGGATGTTCTAAAATCAAAAGTTAATATAAACTCCAAGCTTTTGCTCTCCACAAACAGAGGACTCAAAGTCATCCTCTGCCTACTCAATGCGTCTTCCACCGCATTACCTTTGCCTGGGGTATAAGTAATATCAAAGTCATAGGATAGTAGGAACTCCATCCATCTTTGTTGCCTTAAATTAAGATCCTTCTGCGAGAACAAGTACTTGAAAGATTTTTGATCGGTGTACAACTCGAACTTCTCTCCAAGTAGATAGTGGCGCTAAGTCTTAAGCATGAATACTATGGCAGCCAACTCTAAGTCATGGATAGGGTAGTATTTCTCATGAACTCTTAGCTGTCTACCTCCATAACATACTACCCTTCCCATTTGCATCAGAACCGCACCAAGCCTTGTACCGCATGCATCAGTGTATACTGTGAACACCTTGTTACCATCAGGCAAAGTCAAGGCTGGGGCTGTTATCAGAGCCCTCCTAAATCACTGATAGGCATCGTCACAATCTATATCCCAAGAAAATGTCAGATTCCTCTTCGTCAGTCTGGTGAGTGGGGCTGATATCTTTGCGAAGTCCTTAACGAACTTCCTATAATAGACCACTAAACCAAGAAAACTCCTCACCTCTGTTGCATTCTTTGGGATCTACCAATCTTGAACTGCAACTACCTTCGCCGGATCCACTGCTATCCCATCTTTAGGGATCACATGCCCTAGAAATCTCACTTCTTTTCTCCAAAAACGACATTGAGAATTTTGCCTTAAGCTGGTGCGCATGGAGAGTTTTTAAAATCTCCCTTAAATGTCGGGCATGTTCTTCCTCACTCACTACAAGAAAACACTGATTTTGCGTCAAATTTTAGAAGCGGAAATTTCCGCCGCTAATTTGCAACAGATTTCCATGAGATCTACAAGGGATATTTTTTGTTTTATCAATTTTTTGTCATTTTTATTTATCACCGTCGGCTTTTGTGTTATCCCTCGCTAATCCGCAGCAAATTGTGTCAGTTTACCAACAAAAAATTCCCGTCGCTATTTTCCGCTACAAATTAAGATAGAATACCGACAGATATGTTTCAAAGGCATTTTGCAGCAGAATTCCAATGTATTTGCAAGAGATATTTATGTTATTTTTGTAAAAGATGTTTTAGTATTTTTTTTATAATTATTAACATGTTTAATAATTAATTACAAAAAATATATTAAGAAGTTATCTTTAATAATATATGATTAATAAGTAATTTTTAATAATTAAAAAGTAAAATTTATTATCTAGTATCTAAATTCAATAATTATAATTGATAATTATGTTTAATACATATTAATTCAAAAAAAAGGTAAAACTTCCATATTTTTTAAAATAAATATAGAGTTTAAATATAAAATTTTGTAAAATGTTCAAAATTTTAAAATAAGAAATTTTATAAATATTAAAGAGTTCTGAAATTCAAAGAATACAAACATTACCATACTAGTTATTATATCCTTGCTCATTTAAAGGCTTTCACATGTAATTATCTTCTCTCACACATAGTAAGTATTGAATATGTTTCCAATTGTGAAGAATAGTTTATAATTACACACTGAATGTTATGTATTTTTTAGAAACTGGTTTTCCTTGAACATATTTTTAATAATCGATGGTCGTGAGTTGATTCTAACCATCTGATAATTAAAATTACTATTATAGTAAAAAATTAGTAATTAATTGATAGTCGTGGGTCGATCACACCTTAATCTCTTTCAGTTCGCATGTCTTTGTCTCCGTACACTTTAAAACAACTATTTATTTTCCACTTCACCAACTCCTCTCTCACCATCATCGCTTCCTAACCCAAATATGTCTACTTCTTCCAAAAGTCATGGAACGACCAATGCAAACAATATTTAACAATTAATATGTAATATTTATTATCAATATTTTATAATCATATTGTTATTCAATATGAACAGTTTAGTATTTCATAGTTAAACTTGCAGTTTTTTAAATTGATTTTAAATATAAAATTTGAAATTTTCATCAGATACAAAAATAAAAAAACTAACTGTTAAATTAAAACTTTAAAAAATTCAAAGTAAATAATAATAACCTATTATTTATACCTCATGTTTGATAATTTATAATTAACTTTCAGTAATTAGTATCTAATGACTAATGTTAGTTATATGATAATTAATAATATATATAATAGTCAACATTTAATAATTGATGTTGTAATAAAGGAGTAAACAGTATAATGATATATATACTTAATGTTTGAATGTGATATTCTATTGGAATAAATTACAAATTTAAATCCTATATTTTTTTAATTATAATATGTTGAAAATTATTCAACAAGTATAAACCATTCAATCATAACGAACCTTCTAACTTTCTTTTACAAGCTTAAAAAAAGCGCCTTCGTGATATTTTATATCCTGCTTTAATTTTTGTTTTAGCGCGTCCACCACTTTAATTTTTCCCATTAACCCTAAAATCCCAAACCGTCCCCTAAATCGAAAATCGCTCCCTACATATTTCTTCCCTAAACGATGGCAATTACTTTAGCGACAGTAAGACGTACCGGAATCTGTAATTGTCAGAACAGCCCATTCATTTGGAAGTATTTCTTCTGCTATTCCATATCTTAGACAATCATCACAATCACAATTGTAGTGAATTGTTTACATGTATCTAGCTTACCTTAAAACAAATCCCATATGAAAAGATTAAGACTGAATTCTTTATAGCTTCCTTGAACAAATTAATCTTTTTATTACTATATTTAGTGAAATTATGACTACGGTTACATTGTAAAGAGTGTGCATGAATGGCGAATTAGACAATATTACAAAAATAAACTCTATATTCCCTGCTAACAGTTGAATCTAACCATAGAATCTGTCTTGTCACATTTTCTCATTATGCATATAGGCATAGGCATGTATAGACAATCATGACGTATCATGCGGTTAATCACTAGACTTTCATACATATAGTAAGATGATAATATTGGATCTATTTCTGCTTTTGAGTAGGTTGTCTCTGATGGATTGGAGGTAGCACCTGTATCTCAACTGGGTTCCTCTAATCCACTATTGGCACTACCTAAGGATATTAAATCACCTACTCCCGTAGATGAAAAGCCAACTGCTGTGATAGAGAACTCAAGCACACCACATACAAGTGATTCCATTTCTTGGTTATTTGATGCATCATCTCTTGTTTTGCGATGGATAGAAACAACAAGTGTGATCTTGTCAAAAACTACATATGTGAATATAATTTGCGGTTTTTTGAGTATGATCCTATTTTGGAAATGAACAAGCAGATCTTGTGATATTAATTCGCTGTGAGGATACTTTGATGGTAAAGTTTTGTGAAATATCAAGAGCTAATATCCACGGGTCTATGACGAGTTTGCCCTATCGTTATTGGTGAAATAGTATGCTACCCGTGCTTTATAATCGATTATTGAGTTCTACTGTGTGAAATAGTACACATCTCATATCTTCTATTTGTATTTGGACGTCATTGTCAAAATAAATCATCCACATACTAATTTGTATGTCACCCTGTTTCTATGATTTTCTTTTATAATAGGAGCGTTTATAAAAATATCTTATGTTCATTATTACTTTTATTTTTATTTCTATATATTTTGCATGAACTACTGAGAAAGTCATGGGCCAATTAAAAAAAATCAATGCAAGCAGAACAAGTAAAGTTGAAAGAATCATATTTTGCGCTTTGCTTTCTCTTCATCCTCTGTGCTTATAGCACAACTCAGAATCTTGAAAGCACTGTCAACAATGTAAGTTTGTACCTTTAACACACACAAACTCATAATAAAATATATTACAATTCATCAGTATATTAATTTCAGTATTTTGGTTGGTAGCAATCTTTGATATTGGTCTTTGTAAAGACTAAGAGGGGTTCGATGCTTTAGAATACTGGTTATGTTCAAACCAATTTCCAGCAACAAGCATACATGGTGATAGATCACAACAAGTGACTTAAAAACATCGTAACTTGTTTGTCTTGTAGTGGTTGTTGCATTTTTATTGGAAACCATGTGTGTGGCTAATACTTATAAGTATGAATGTTGTCTTTAGATAGAATTTTTTTGAAATAAGCTCAGGAAAAAAGCTAACGGCAATAATAATAGTCTATGATACCTTAAACTCCCTGTATATAAAGTGTAATTTAGAGACATTTAAAATAAATTTATATTTTACATATGTAAAATACATTACTTAATCTTAACGTATCATGTGACTTAACCTTGTGCATTTAATGTCTTTACACAACTGAAAAACAATCCTTGTGGATTACAGTGAATGCGATTATGAGTTACATAATATACGAGTATAGGTATGCGATATAACACTATAAGTACGTCAACTAAAAAATTCATATAATACATGAATGATAACAAAAATATAGACCTGAATGCACGCCCAGAATTATTTTTGGCAACATTACATGTGCAAATGAAGATATTCTAAAGTGAATTGCCAATTTATTCTGTAAGCCAACAAACAATTATTGTGCACGCAAGAAAGAGAAGTAGCTCTGAAATCGTTTAAAAGTGGAGTAACCCCAATATTAGTGGCGACAGACGTGGCAGCACGTGGACTGGACTTCCCGCACGTTACACACGAGGTAAACATCGACCTCCCAAACGATATTGATGACTACGTGTTCAAATAACAAAGATGATGACAATGCTTAGGGGTTGTGATATAATTTTGCGTTTGTCGTTGTAACACCCTGTAATTTTAAAACATGACATAAGGGATAACTAAAGAATACTTAATTATTAAAAGAAGAATTAGGTGAAACGTGTTACTCCATTGTGTTCGTCTCAGAATTCTGCTTGAGATAGAGTCCGAGTTTGCATAAAACGGATAATGTATGACGGAGATATGGACGAACGAAGTTAGGAGGAAAAACCGAAAACAGACCAGAATGCACTGGCGCACTTGTGAAGTGCGCCAGTACAAAAATGCACTAGCGCACTTGTAAAGTGCGCCCATACCGAGGGCAGTCCAGCACAGAATTCTGGAGTGTTCTGTGATGACATGTCTCCTTCTGATTGGCTGGATGACCTGTCTTCGAGCTGTGTGGTTCTGATGATCTCCTAGTTAATCTAAAGGCTCTAACTAATCCTATACATCTATATAATCACATCTAACCTAAACCCTAATCTAAGCTAAAATCATTTATGAGCCTATATGCTGTTGCATCCTAAACTAACCTAGCCTCCACCATAACAAATCAAATTCAAGCTAGAAGATAAAAATCAAAGTCTACATCAAGGGTTAATCTTAACAAATTCAGAAGTCAGATCCCAGAATTCAAGATTCGTTCTTTTTCTGTGAGTGCTAGTCACTTTTAGGTTTAAATAGATAAATGTGAATTGTGGTAGACTATGAATTGGGTATATGCTGTAAATCATGAACTTATGCAAGCATACTATGTCATTTTCCCTAGATCTGATATATGGACATTCTACTATGTCTCCTATGTGAATCTTGAATTACAATTATATTGTGGTACATGTGAACTTGTTAATACAGATCTAACTTTCTAGATCTGATTGTGGTGATTCAATATGATGTTTATATTGATTTGTAACCATGTTAGGATGATAGTACATCCATTAATTTGACATTACTTGAATCTAGATTTTGGTGTTAATCACCTTTCACTTGCTATATTATGATACCTTGGTATATGTGGTAAACTTGACATGTGAATCTGAACTTGTTATTATGCCACCCTGTCTATGCTAGATTTAGGTAATTGGACACCTAATATTGAATCTAGATCTCATTATGCTTGACTAAACACAAGTTATTAATTTGACATCTACTTTATTATGATAATTATCACATGTCAATTCACTTAGTTACTATG
The DNA here is from genome assembly GCA_030737875.1 of Allium sativum. NCBI lineage: Eukaryota > Viridiplantae > Streptophyta > Magnoliopsida > Asparagales > Amaryllidaceae > Allium > Allium sativum. The sequence goes on from CM060910.1 coordinate 821,244,092, forward strand.
CCAGTTATGTTGATATCTATACCAAAACATGTTGAACTGTCACCCTTATCATGATCCCTTTTCATTGTTATGACGAGGCTACTTTATAGCCTCGATGCCGCCAAAATACGTGTGAATACGTTAGTTAGGAACGAGGATAAAGGGAATTTGTAATTGGCATGGTTTATATAATATTTATATGAAATGAGCATATAATTCAAATGGGGAAACATAGAATTAATTACCTATAATGACATAGGTAAATTTGGGTAAAGATGAATTAATTACCTATAATGACATAGGTAAATTTGGATAAAGATAGAATGTTTAGTAATTAAAATTAATAATGTTATTTGTACTTATGACACGAGGTTAGGTTACATTAGTGGCGGAAGTCTGCCCGGACCCGACCAGCATATCCAGCAGCCACTAATGTTGAACCTAATGTGGGAGGTCTAAGTACGCAAATACGAATCGGGCTAAGACACGAGGTTAGGCCCAACTGTGGAATAATACTGCCCGGACCCGACCGACATATCCATCATCCACACGTTGTAGGCCTAATGTGGGAGATCTAGCTCATTATAACCATAATTGGACATGGTAAAGAAATGGACTACTTAACCTAAATTAATATGAATATGGACTTAAATTAGGGTTAAGTAAAATTGGCTGAATAAAAGGGGAGGGTTAAGTAAATCATGGGCATGTGGGTAATATTAGTATATATAGGCCCACAAACTTAACTGTTAAATAAACATGCTTGAATTAGTGGGAAATCTTGGGTAGGTGGGTAATATTAGTATATATAGGCCACAAACTTAACCTGATAAGGTTATGTAATTAAAGACACCTAGTGGTATACATAACCGAGGGAAATAATAAAGTTATGTAATTAAAGACACCCTTTAGGGTATACATAACTGGTATTGGGCTATGTAATTAAAGATCACCCTTTTTGGGTATACATAGTCAGTGGAAAACCTAGTGGGGATACAAGACAAAGGGGAGGGCTTGTATCATATTGTGTGGGAGTTATGTATTTAAAGATCACCCTTTAGGGTATACATAACTAGTATAGGATACTTAATTAAAGATCACCCTTTTAGGATGTACATAGTCAGTGGAAAACCTAATGGGGATACAAGACAAAGGGGAGAGCTTGTATCATATTGTGTGGGACCCATTTCAGTCAGTAACCCGTAGTTGGTATCAGAGTAGAGAACTCCGTACTAGACGGAGAAGGGGCACGCTTACTGATTGATTATAAGAGATCCAAAATGTGACGGGTGGTGTAGACGGCGCAAACCGACTGGGGACATGTGCGTGTATGGGCCGGGCAGAGGGGGCCAAGATGACCGTGACATCAGTAGGTATCCCTGTGCACATCTTAGGTTGCCACTTTAGGGAAGTGATACCCCCTGCTGTGGGGCCAGCATAGGATATCTACAGAGCAGGGAGCCGATCGATTAGGGTAGTGGTTAGTGTATACTTGGACGTATGACCTAAGTCTACCAACTTATAGTGGAAGGGATCATCTCATTTTAAATTATACTAGTGATAGTGCAGAGTTGTCATTAGTGAAGCATGTATATACCTTACCTTATCTGCCTTGTCACACCTGCCATTTGTATAGTGATCTCTCTTATCCACTTTATGCCTGTCATGTTCACCTTTATTTATTTACTGGCTAAAAGTCACTAGACTCGCCAGACTTTATGTCTGACCCCTTTTTTCTTTTCCTTCTCTCTTCCGTTCCCCCCCAGGTTCTCAAGGAGGAAACACTCAGGCTTAGCTAGGATTTGGATATTATCTTGCTAGGAGCTACTGTTGAAGTATGGCTCGAGTCTTTGTCTCTGCTATGGCTTACTCTTTTTATTAGGGAATAATGTTTTCTTTTAATTCCTATGTACTCTGATTATGCAAGACAGAAGTATTTTGTTGTAATGTTTTTTATGAATTATGGTATTGTAAACCACAGGATTATGATTTATGTTTGAAATAAATTTTTTGAAATTTCCGCTGCTATCTTATTTATATCTGTCTTGTAATTATTCTGTGTCTGTTTACCTACAACGCTTCACGAAACTTAATGCTTTCCCTTAGTGAGTGACATTACCGGACGTGGGGTGTTTCACTTGGTATCAGAGCTGAAGGTTACCAGATTAGATAAAAGTTTTGAAAAATATTTTTCAAAAAGGTTTTAAAAGAAAGTATTTTCAAATAGAAAAGTCTGTTTTGAAAATATTCCCCAAGAAGCCATATGTAGTATCCTTCAGCCCCTTATCTAAATTTCATCCTTTCTCCTTTTTCAGCATGTCTGGGGAAGAAAACATCCCTAATCTCCCAGAGGGCGTCACTATACCCGGTTGGTTCCGTAGGTATTTGGAAGCCACGACAACAGCCGAAGAACAAAGAGACGTTCCTCCCCCAACTACACCAATCATTCCTCCTCCTCCCCCTCTAAGAGCAGATAACTTCGCCAAGATCTGCAAAGACTTCCTTGCTATGGGAGGGAAGCCATTCCGTGGGAAAGAGACATTCATAGAAGCCCGGAATTGGCTTAAGGAGACTGAGGACTTATTCATCATCTTTAAAATGGAGGGCCGAAGAAAAATTCAATTAGCTGCTTGGTTGTTAAAGGACGAAGCCTCATTTTGGTGGGAAGTCACCCAAGCTGGACGTCCGGTGGAAACTTGGGGAGATTTTGGACACAGGTTCGAAATGAATTTTCTTTCCCAAGCTGAGAGAAGCATTCAGATGGAGAGGTTTTTAGCTCTCAAACAAGGAAATTTGAGGATGAAGGAATATGTGAACAAGTTCAACCAACCGACAAGGTTCGGACTAGAGTTGGTGGGTACACCACACAAAAAGGCTTTATGATTTGCTAAAGGACTGAATGAGCCTCTGCATGGTCTTGCTATGTCCCATATTCCTATGGGGGCCACCTTTGAAAGGCTTGTGGATATGGCCCTAATGCATGAGGAGGAAAAGGGAGAAAAGAAGGAAGTGAAAGCTGAGGAGTCATCGCAGAATAAGAAGGTGTGGCCCAAGAAGGGGCAACAACAGCAACAACAATAGCAGAAGAAAGGAGAGAAAGATTAAAAAGGCAGGGATAAGAGAAAATGTCACGGTTGCAGGAAGGAAGGTCACTTGATTAAAGATTGTAAGAGAAGGAAGGTCAGTTGCTTTAATTGCGGAGAACTCGGACACTATTCTATAGAGTGCCCAAAGAAACAAGGATCGCAGGGACAAGGTTATAGAGCCGGAACTTCTGGAGGGCAAATCAATGCTTTCGCAATCAGTGCTCCTGAAAGAGGTAGAAAATTTTCCATAGAAAACTTAGTTTCTCTTTCAGACTTTCCAGTTAGAACACTTTTTGATTCTGGCGCTTCACACTCATTTATATCAAGTCCTGTAGTTGAATCTCTGCACTTAATTACTGGTATAATAGTAGATCCTGTAGTCGTCTCAAACCCTATTGGTGATTCAGCTCATTTATCAATGATTTGTAGGGGTTTGAGAATATCTGTGTTAGGCATCAAATTTGAATGTGATGCATATGTACTCGGGTTTATGGGCTATGGGTTGATTCTAGGGATAGGTTGGTTTACCACATATGGTGCCATTCTGGGTGGTGAGAGGAGGGTCGTTAAGCACCCTCGAAAATTCTTGTGACCCATAAGGGTCTGTCATGCTTAGTTTCCTAGAGTCTCTTAAGGCGTCTGCTGATGATCTGCGATCGGCATCAGTAGTCCGTGAGTATCCTGATGTCTTAGACAAGGTTCGGGGATTACCCCCGAGGTGCAAGATTGATTTCCGTATATACTTGGTGGACAATGTAAAGCCAGTTGCATTACATGTGCGCCATATGGCACCTAAAAGAAAAGAGGGAACTTGATAAGCAAGTGGTGGGGCTACTTGAGAAGAGGTTTGATAGGTGAATCAAATCAGGATGGGATACCTATTGAAGACAGTCCTTGAGGAAGCCCATCATTCCAAGATGACTATTCATCCATGTGGCGATAAAATGTATAGAGTTCGAGGTAGTGGGGCCAAACTTGCGAAATGAAGTGAAAATAAAGAAGGAAGCAATGATTGGATGAGTTCCAACTTGCATATTTGGATCAGAGGTTAAGAAGCTACGAAAATGAGAAGTCAAGTTGGTGAAGGTCCAGTGGGGGGACAATAAAGAAGATGCAACTTGGGAGACCGAAGATAAGATTTTTACGCTTCATACCCTTTCCTTTTCAAGAGAATGTTCTTAACTTCTCTTCCAATAAGCTTTTATTTGCATTCGCTTCTATCATCTGAGTATATCCTATCAATCAAATCTTTGACCTTTAGATAGGAATCCTATGGTTGTAAACATGTGTTTGAAACATGTTATGGTTGATGGATGCAAGTGGATGCAAGTTTTTGCTAGTGGTTGCCTATGGACGCATATACACACACATTAGGTACTAAGATCGGCTCAATCACTCTCATACTGCATATGGATGTGTGTACATTTTCTTTTCTTTTATGGTTGAAATGGATGAACTAGCATATGGACTTTGCATTTGGACGAATGAGTGTGCACACATATAGAACTTACATGTTATAATAGGCTTATTTGCATATATATTGGATTCATGGCACTAACATACATTGCATTAAGGAGGTCAATTGAATCAGTAGACCGCCTGATTTTTGCATTAGATAAGGAACATATACACACAATTTTGCATATGTTCATATAGCATTAGAAATCTTTTGAGGACAATGGATGCTTGTGGATGATGACTGAGTAGATGCATGATTGGATGGTAGGATACAATCTTCTTAACTTAAAGATTTCGAGGACGAAATCCTTCAAGTAGGGGAGAATGTAACACCCCGTAATTTTAAAACATGACATAAGGGATAACTTTAGAATACTTAATTATTAAAAGAAGAATTAGGTGAAACGAGTTACGCCATTGCGTTTGTCTCGGAATTCTTCTTGAGATAGAGTCCGAGTTAGCGTAAAACGGATACAGTATGAAGGAGATATGGACGAACGAAGTTAGGCGGAAAAACCCGAAACAAGCCAGAATGCACTGGTGCACTTGTGAAGTGCGCCAGTACAAAAATGCACTAGCGCACTTGTCAAGTGCGCCCATACCGAGGGCAGTCCAGCACAGAATTCTGTAGTGTTATGTGACGACGTGTATCCTTCTGATTGGCTGGATGACCTGTCTTCGAGCTGTGTGGTTCTGATGATCTCCTAGTTAATCTAAAGGCTCTAATTAATCCTATACATCTATACAATCACATCTAACCCAAACCCTAATCTAAGCTAAAATCATTCACGAGCCTATATGTTGCTGCATCCTAAACTAACCTAGCCTCCACCATAACAAATCAAATTCAAGCTAGAAGATAAAAATCAAAGTCTACATCAAGGGTTAAGCTTAACAAATTTAGAAATCACATCCCAGAATTCGAGATCCGTTCTTTTTCTATGAATACTAGTCACTTTTAGGTTTAAATAGATAAATGTGAATTGTGGTAGACTATGAATTGGGTATATGCTGTAAATCATGAAATTATGCAAGCATACTATATCATTTTCCATATATCTAATATATGTACATTCTACTATGTCTCCTATGTGAATCTTGAATTACAATTATTTTATGGTACATGTGAACTTGTTAATACATATCTAACTTTCTAGATCTAATTGTGGTGATTCGATATGATGTTTATATGGACATTGATTTGTAACCATGTTAGGATGATAGTACATCCATTAATTTGACATTACTTGAATCTAGATTTTGGTGTTAATCACCTTTCACTTGCTATATTATGATACCTTGGTATATGTGGTAAACTTGACATGTGAACCTAAACTTGTTGTTATGCCACCCTGTCTATGCTAGATTTAGGTAATTGGACACCTAATATTGAATCTAGATCTCATTATGCTTGACTAAACACAAGTTATTAAATTTGATGTCCACTTTATTATGATAATTATCATATATCCATTCACTTAGTTACTATGCCAGTTATGTTGATATTTATGCCAAAACATGTTGAATTGTCACCTTTATCATGTTCCCTTTTTATTGTTATGACGAGGCTACTTTATAGCCTCGATGCCGCCAAAATACGTGTGAATACGTTAGTTAGGAACGGGGATAAAGGGAATTTGTAATTGGCATAGTTTATATAGTATTTATATGAAATGAGCAGAAATTCAAATGGGGAAACATAGAATTAATTACCTATAATGACATAGGTAAATTTGGGTAAAGATGAATTAATTACCTATAATGACATAGGTAAACTTGGATAAAGATAGAATGTTTAGTAATTAAAATTAATAATTTTAATTGTACTTATGACACGAGGTTAGGTTACATTAGTGGCGGAAGTCTGCCCGGACCCGACCGGCATATCCAGCAACCACTAATGTTGAACCTAATATGGGAGGTCTAAGTACGCAAATACGAATCGGGCTAAGATACGAGGTTAGGCCCAACTGTGGAATAAGACTGGCCGGACCCGACCGACATATCCAGTATCCACACGTTGTAGGCCTAATGTGGGAGGTCTAGCCCATTATAACCATAATTGGACATGGTAAAGAAATGGACTACTCGACCTAATTTAATATGAATATGGGCTTAAGTTATGGTTAAGTAAAATTGGCTGAATAAAAGGGGAGGGTTAAGTAAATCATGGGTAGGTGGATAATATTAGTATATATAGGCCCACAAATTTAACCGTTAAATAAACATGCTTGAATCAGTGGGAGGGTTAAGTAAATCTTGGGTAGGTGGGTAATATTAGTATATATAGGGCCACAAACTTAACCTGGTAAGGTTATGTAATTAAAGACACCTAGTGGTATACATAATCGAGGGAAATAATAAAGTTATGTAATTAAAGACACCCTTTAGGGTATACATAACTAGTACAGGGCTATGTAATTAAAGATCACCCTTTTCGGTATACATAGTCAGTGGAAAACCTAGTGGGGATACAAGACAAAGGGGAGGGCTTGTATCATATTGTGTGGGAGTTATGTAATTAAAGATCACCCTTTAGGGTATACATAACTAGTATAAGGCTATGTAATTAAATATCACCCTTTTAGGGTATACATAGTCAGTGGAAAGCCTAGTGGGGATACAAGACAAAGGGGAGAGCTTGTATCATATTGTGTAGGACCCATTTCAGTCAGTAACCCATAGTTGGTATCAGAGTAGAGAACTTCGTACTAGGCGGAGAAGGGGCACGCTTACTGATTGATTATAAGAAATCCAAAACGTGACGGGTGATGTAGACGACTCAAACCGACCGAGGACATGTGCATGCATGGGCCGGGCAGAGGGGGACAAGACGACCGTGACACCAGTAGGTATCCATGTGCACATCTTGGGTTGCCACTTTAGGGAAGTGATACCCCCTACTGTGGGGCCAACACAGGATATCTACAGAGTAGGGAGCCGATCGATTAGGGTAGTTGTTAGTGTATACTTGGATGTATGACCTAAGTCTACCAAATTATAGTGGAAGGGATCATCTCATTTTAAATTATACTAGTGATAGTGCAGAGTAGTCATTAGTGAAGCATGTATATACCTTACCTTATCTGCCTTGTAACACCTGCCATTTGTATAATGATCTCTCTTATCCACTTTATGCCTGTCATTTTCACCTTTATTTATTTACTGGCTAAAAGTCACTAGACTCGCCAGACTTTATGGCCCGACCCCTTTTTGTTTTTCCTTCTCTCTTCCGTCCCCCCCCCCAAGGTTTTCAGGGAGGAATCACCCAGGCTTAGCCAGGATTTGGATATCATGTTGCTAGGAGCTACTGTTGAAGTATGGCTCGAGTTTTTGTCTCTACTATGGCTTACTCTTTTTATTGGTGAATAATGTTTTCTTTTAATTCCTATGTACTCTGATTATGTAAGACAGAAGTATTTTGTTGTAATAGTTTTTATGACTTATGGTACTGTAAACCACGGGATTATGATTTATGTCTGAAATAAAATTTTTGAAATTTCCGCTTCTATCTTATTTATACCTGTCTTGTAATTATTCTGTGTCTGTTTACCTACAACGCTTCACGAAACTTAATGCATTCCCTTAGTGAGTGACATTAACGGACGTGGGGTGTTTCAGTCGTTGTCTTCGTAGATTGGTTATGTATGTTAAAACTTATTTTAGTGTAAATATAATGTTATGTGGTATTAGTATGACATGATGTGTTTGTATATGGGATAATGTTAGCATCAGTTAATTATTTTTGTTGATCATAATTCAACTTCGTGTATGAATTATTCGTATATAATTTAATGAAGGATTATGGATGTTTTTTTTTGTATTTGATTATAATGTTTTTTTCAGTTCAAAATTAATAACATTGGCAAATTTAACTTTGTTTTTTTGATATGTTATTTATTTCAGCATTCACAATTGGATGATATTAGTTATATATATATATATATATATATATATATATATATATAGGTTGATTAGAAGGGGAATAACGATGGATTTCCAACTAATTATGTTAGATGAAATGTTCACATAAACAAAAATACGTCGCTAATCCTTTACTAAATTGTAAGGGTTTACCGACAAATTACCGACAAAAATATTTTAAATAAAAAATATTTCATCACAAGTCCCTTGCAATTAGCAAGGGTTTACCGGCGGATATTTATAAATAATAATTTCTCAAAAATACATATCCGTCGCTAAAACATCGGTAAATAAATTTTAAAATAATCTAAAATTAAAATTTCATATTGAGAGAAATGACGGAAAATGGTCAGAGAACTCACGATAAAATCCGTCGTAAAAGTTTGACACAAATACCATCTTGAAATTTACCGACCACTCGGATCCATAGGTAATCCATCGCTAATGCCTATATAGCGATGGATTACCAACGGATTTTCCCGCTGCAAAATCAGCTTTTTCTTGTAGTGGCTCTTCGAGAAAATTAAGATGTCATCAACAAAGACCACAATGAACTTATTTAGAAACTCCCGAAACACCCTACTCATCAGATCAACAAAATAGGCGGGTGCATTCGTCAACACAAAAGGCATAACGAGCCACTCAAAGAAACCATCTGGATTTCTAAAATCGGTCTTGTCTATACTGTCCTCGGCCACCCTCAACTGATGAAACCCCGTGGCTAAGTCTAACTGAGAGAAAACAGATGCACAGACAAGCTGGTCAAACAGGTCATATATCCTCGGAAGTGGGTGCCTATTCTTCTTAGTGAGTTTATTCAACTCTCTATAATCCACACATAAAGCGAAGCGAACCATCCGCCTTAGTGGCGAATACCACCGAAGCACCCCATTCAGATATGCCTCGCCTAATAAACCCTTTCTCAAGTAGCTCCCCTACTTGCTTGCTGAGCTCCCTCCTTTCTCTTGGAGCCATATGGTGCACGGGAAATGCAACTGGCTTTGCATTGTCCACTAAGTATATACGGAAATCAATCTCGCGCCTCAGAGGTAAGCCTCAAACCTCCTCAAAGACATCAGGATACTCACATACTACTGGTACAGATCGTAGATCATCAATAGATGCATCAAGCGACTCTAGGAAACTAAGCATGACAGACCCTTTAGGGTCACAAGAAATCCCATAGCAAGTCAAAAGTCTAACGACACTCCTCTAACAATCCAGAATGACACCATACATAGCTAGCCAATCCATCCCTAAAATCAAACCATATCCCATGAAACTAAGAATGTATGCGTCGCATTCAAACTCATCATCTAACACAGGTATTTTCAAACCCTGACAAATCATAGACAGATGAGACGTACCCCCATTGGGGTTTGAGACAACAACAGGATCCAAAACCATACTAGTACTAAGGTGCAGAGACTCAATTACAGAATCAGATATAAAAGAATGTGAAGCGCTAGAATCAAAAAGAGTCCTAATTGGATGATTGGAAAGAGAAATCAAACCTTCAACGCAAACTTTCCTACCTCCATCTAGCACACTGGCCACGAGAGCATGCGCCTGCCCTCTAGAAGATCCTGCCCTTTGACACTATCCTTGCTTCTTCGGGCAATCCTTAACAAGATGTGCGACTTCTCCACAACGAAAACAAGCGTTCTTTTTTTTCTTGCAATCCTTGATCACATGACCCTCGCATCCGCAATGATGACATTTCCTCTTATCTCGAGCTTTGTCGTTCTTACCGCCCTTCTTTTGTTGCTGTTGTTATTTCTTGGGCCACACTTTCTTGTTTTGTGTTTCCTCAACCTTAGCCTCTTTCTTTTCACCTTTATCTTCCTTATGCATTAATGTCATATCAACGAGTTTCTCAAAAGTTGCTACCATCGGAATATGAGACATAGCCAACCCATGGAGAGTGTAACACCCCGTAATTCTATAACATTAAGTTTCACAAATTAAAGTATAATTAATTCAAAATGGAAGAATTAAGGGAAATGGGTTACGCCATTGCGTTCGTCTCGGAATTCTGCTTGAGATAGAGTCCCAGTCGACCTGGTCAGGTCTTGGCTGGCCTGGTCGGGTTCTGGTCGAATTTCTGAGTCTTGGTGTGTCACTAGGGCTGACTTGTCACCTCTTGATTGGCTCCTCTTGGTGTGTATGGTCTGGATTCACTCTATGATCATCTGACGGCTCAAATCAATCTGAAATTCTATATAAACAACATAAGTCTCCAACCTAAAATTCACACAAAAATTAGAATCAGAGTCGCCATGCTGTCGGGAGAAAACTGAGAGGGGCCTCCACTTGAAGAAAGCTAAGAGACGAACAAATCTAATTCAATTAAAATCAAAACAAGAATCAAACAACGTTTATCTACCCAAAGGAATGCATCTCAATTTCAGAACTCAGAATCCAGAATTCAAGTTCATCGATCGTTGTAAGTCTAGTTACGTTTGAGATGTGAATAGAAATAGAACGTAATTTGATATGGATTGAAAATTGGAATCACACTATGTTGTATAATGTTAACAATGTAAATTTATATATGTTGCGGTGATTTCATTAGAATGTTTGTGGATTAATTTAGTTGATGTTGGATCTATTCAAATGAAAACAACATCACATGCAAGTTGTGTAGTTCATGTTATAATCTACACCTATATGTTTATGTGATTAATATAGGTTGTATGTGTTATGTCCAAGTTAAGATCTCATGTATATATTTTATGCTAAAACCTCTATGCCTGCATGATTAAGTTTATATACATGTTCATATGTTCACACAAAAGTTGCAAGTTCATAATTGGATCCATGCCAAGATCCAGTTTAATACATGTTTCAAGTTATAATTGGACATATGATTTGATCTAGTTCACACATGTGATAAAATTATACATACTTTATGGACATGTCATATTCTTGTCATATGCTAGTTATGCTCGATGTTATGCCTAGATCTAAATATGTTTAGACTCATGTTTATCCAAGTTTAAATCATATGCTAATTCATGTGACACCTATTTAATTGGATTCCCATTTTAATGCAAGTTCACATGACAAGTTGAAACCCATGATTTATGCTAAGTTGCAAGTTCACCTTATTAATCTAGTTTATGCCTGTATGTCAATGTTATAATTACACATGTGTTGGAATTTGACATGCCATGATTTTGTCATGCTAGTCAATAACTATGTTTAGGCCAAATTACATGATATAGGTTCATTAAACCTATGTTCCCTTCTTTACCTTGTTTATGGATTGGGCCTATTAGCGGGCCCAATATCTTCATGCGATTAATATAAAAAATCGAGCGGGGGTAACGTTGGGGTTAACTATTAAATCAAAACATGTTATTATGTAGGCGGGCCTAAAAACCATGAAATGGGTTAAGGCCATGAATGGTATAATTTATATACGATTAGTCTTGGACTAAAACATGTGACATGAAACACTAGTAAGAAATTTACATAAATAAAATGTAAATTTAGAAAATATGAATATGCTTAACCCGAGGTTGGATTGAGTTGTGATGTAAACCTGCCCGGACCCGCCCGACTGTCCAGTAATCACAACAATACCTATCCAATGTGGGAGCCCAATAAAGACCCGAGGTTAGACTGAGTTATGACATAAGATTACCCGGAACCGCCCGGCATACAGGCAGCCACAACAATACCTGTCTAATGTGAGTGGTTGGTGCTTTAATAAGACAATTAAAGCTAAGCTAGGATTGGTAGGGTTAAGTCAATTAAATAAATACTTAACCGAATTCAACATGTTAACTAAACAGATGGGTGGGGTTAGGTTCATACAGACACTTAACCACTTAACATGTTTGATTAGAAAACCCTAGTAACGGGGACCTAGTTCAGCAGTAACCCAATTAGGTATCATAGTACCCTGAAACTAAGCAGGGTAGGGCACGATTACTGGGATGATTGTAAGCGGTCAAAGCAACGACGGTTGGTGCACCAGTGTGGGTTCTAACGGAGTGCGGGCGTGCACAAACTTCGAAGTAGACAAACAGGGCACTGGGCATCAGTAGTATAACCTATGCATTCTAGGATTGTGTCGGGTCGCCACCATGGGACTTGATACCCCCCATGGTGGGACCAGCATAGGTATCTACAATCAAGTGGGGTCGTATGACACATATGATTATGCGAGTAAGAGCCGATCTTTAGAAAAAGGGGATCACTTCACCCCGATCATGGGGTGCCAGTTGAAACAGTACAAGTAGGTGCAGAGATATAATGTGGGGTGCGATAGTATACTCGGTTCTAAACTACTTTATCTTAGTTTATGATACTTTCCTATTTTCAGTTTATTCCTATCATGCCCTTTTTCTTATTCACACACTGAAGAGTCACTAGACTTACCAGGCTTTATGTCTGACTCTATTTTTCTTTCGTCTTCTTTTCTTCCGTTCCCCTCCCCCCTAGGCCCACAGGGAGGAAACAATCCAGCTTAGTCAGACTCTTTGCAAGCTTCAAGATAGTAGATGTATGCTTGGACTCTCTTTACTTGGCTATGGCTTTTGGACACATCTATGGGGATTTATGCAGTTTTAATTATGTTTCATGCTTCTTTAAGTTTTAAAGCAAGACAGTATTATGGTTGTAATAATTAGAAGTTTGTTTTGAGGTAATGTTTTGTATGAACACGTATTTATGAAATGAAAGTCTGTTTGTTTTTCCGCTGCTTATATATATGTGTTTATATCTGTCTTGTGTTTATCTGTGACTTTTACTTTTAAACCTCCTCCGAAGTTAAGGAATTCCCTTTGAGAGTGACCTTAATTGAGTTGGGGTGTTTCAGAGAGGTTCATTCAATCCTCAAGCAAACCTCAAAGCTTTCTTGTACGGGGTATCTACTAGTTCCAGACCAAACCTCGCCAATTGATTAAACTTATTAACATACCCCCTACCAGACATGCCTCCTTGCTTAAGCGCCAAAAATATTTCCATTTGCATACTTTGTTCAGCTTGAGAAAGAAACTTCATTTCGAATCTCTATCGGAAATCATCCCAAGTCTCCACCGGACGCCCTGCTTGCATCACTTCTCACCATAATGAAGCTTCATCTTTCAGCTACCAAACGGCTAACTGAATCTTTATACGATCGTCTACTTCGAAAATTCCAATTAAATCCTCCGTCTCTTTAAGCCAATTCCTTACCTCTACGAAAGTCTCAGTTCCTCGGAATGGCTTCCCGCCCATACCACATAAATCTGTGCATATCTTAGAGAAATTATCAGCACGCGGAGGAGGAGGAACATTGACTGCAGCTGGGGGAGGGGCGCCTGCTTGGCCCTCGGCAGGTGTCGTAGCCTCCATATACATACGAAACCAAGCTGGTATCTTTATGCCCTCTAGAATATTAGGTTCTCCAGACATGCTACAAAGAAAAGGAAAAAGGGACTCAAATAGAGAATCGAAAGATATTTCATATGGCTTTGGGGAATATGTTTTTCAAAATAGACTTTTCTTTTGAAAATGCTTTCTTTTAAAACCCTTCTGAAAACAATTTTCAAAATCTTTTATCCGATCTGGTAACCTTCAGCTCTGATACCAGATGCGGCACCTCACGTCCGTTAATGTCACTCTTTATCAAAATGCATTATGTTTCGTGAAGCGTTATAGGTAAACAGTAACAGAAACATTACAAGATAGATATAAAATAATAGTGGAATTAAAACTTTATTAAATAGAAAAGCTTCTTGGTTCAAACCCGATTACATAATAAGTCTGGAATACTGAAAACATAAAACTTCTGCCTTATTAAAAAATCATCATCAGAGTTCAATGATATTAAAAGAGCATAATCCCCAAAATATAGCCATAGTAGAGCAAATGTGAAATCGAGCAATACATCTAAAAAGCTCCAAGCAGAAAAGAATAATCTTGATCAATCTTGAGTATTCCCACCCTGAGAACCTGTCCCCCGGGGGGGGGGGGGGACAGAAGAGAAAGAAGAGGAAACAAAATGGGTCAGGCATAAAGTCTGGCGAGTCCAGTTACTTTTAGCATATAAATAAGTAAAAGCATCATGACAGGCATATAAGTTGGAGAGAGATAACAATGTCATAAGGCAGGTATAACAAGGTAAACAAAATAAATAGAACATAATATACATTATGCTTCTCTAATACTTTTCTCTCTCTCTCTCTCTCTACACCAATACTAGTATCACAAGAACAAGATGATCCCAACAAGTACAAGATGGTAGACTTAGGTGTATTTCTAGTGAGAGATTTTACCCCATACAATAACTGGTAACCCAACAGAACTGACGGGTGTTACCCTCAACGATAATAACGGGCTCCTAAATAAGCAAGACTAGATGTACCCTAATTACTACCCCAATCGATCGGCTCCCTAACTCGTGGATACCCTGTGCTAGCCCCACAATAGGATGTATCACTTCCTAAAGTGGCAACCCTTGTTTACAAGATATGCACAAGCTATATCTACAGGTGTCACGGTATCTTAACCTGCCTGGATCGGACCCATACACGCACATGACCCCATCAGAATGCGCCGCCCACATCGTCCCTTAGATGGACCACTTACAATCAGCTCAATAAGCGTGACCAGACCCCGACCTAGTTCGGGGTTCCCCGTTTGATACCAAAATGGGTTATTGACTGAATGGGTCCCACACAACAGATGATACAAGCTTCCCCCTAGGCTTGCATCCCCACTACTAGGATTTTAACAAGTTATGCCTACTAGTTTAACAAGATTGCATAACCCCACATGTTAAGTTTGTTGGGTTCATAAGTACAACTTATCCCCATATATTTAAGAAGATTAACTTAACTCTCCCACCATTTCAAGCAAGTTTACTTAACCCCTACTCAAGGTAATAGGTTCACGTAATCCTTATGGATTCAAACAGGTTAAGTAATACAAGTTCATCACCATTCATTCATTTGTTGTTATAATGCGCTAGAACTCCACCATTAAGTCTACCACTTGTGGATGTTGGATATAACCTCGTGTCTTAGCACCGTTACGTGTACGTTTATGCACTTAGACCCCTTACATTAGATTCACCACTTGTGGATGTTGGATATGCTGGGCGGTTCTGGCAAAATTCTACCACAAGACCTCGTGTCTAAGCGCGATTACAGTTTCTAATTACTGTAAA
This sequence comes from Allium sativum, assembly GCA_030737875.1. Lineage (NCBI taxonomy): Eukaryota > Viridiplantae > Streptophyta > Magnoliopsida > Asparagales > Amaryllidaceae > Allium > Allium sativum. The sequence continues at coordinate 821,259,701 of CM060910.1, forward strand.
TCTAGGCATTTTCATTACTAACCAATTATCATGATTATTATGCCATACATCCTTGTCTGATCTACGATACAAGTTATGCCCTAGATTAAAGTTTTAGATCAAGATAAAGATTATGCCCCCAAATCTCAAGTTTTGGCTCAAAGTCTAAATTATGCCCAAAAATTCCCAATCATGTTTACAATATGAATTATGCCCCAAATTAATCATTCCTTATCGTTCCCAAATTTGTGCGTTCGCGTATTTTAGCGATTGGCCTAGGCTCGAAGGTAGCCTGGCTATAAAACAAAAAGGGAAAAAGGGAGAGGAGAGAACAAGAATAGGCATAGTAAATAAAACTGGCAAATGTTGATAGAACTGGTCATGCTAACGGAATAGGAATACAGTGACATGATTAAGCGAACTAACATAATAGGCATATGGTGACATGATTAGGCAAACTAACAGGATAGGGATATCATGAACATACATATGAGATCTAAACAGTAAATTAGATATACAAGTAATGGAAAATCTGTCGTGATTCAGATTTTTAATAGGCATAGGCTTAGATCCAATCTTATAAACATGTCAATATTACATTTTAGGTGTTTATATCTAAAACCAACATAAAATCACCGTAATTGGATCTAAAGGACAGAGAATTTGATTGCAGATGTTGATACAGATTTCGCTCGGACCTAATCGATCGCTAAATCGACCAAGACCGTTCAAAACCCGAATACGTTAACTCTGGGAATACAACACATCAGAACAAATAACAGAAGACTTTTATAAACATTACATTAATGTTACATCAGAGTACATAATATCAGAGTACATCGAATATAATAATACAGCGGAAGATAAATTAAAAATAATGTAATACAAGGCAGCGGAAATAAATGAACTGATACAGCGAAAATCTATCAATACTCTGGACACAACTTTAAGCTTCGATCCAGAATCCTGCTCAATATATCTGGAAAATAAGCTACTCGACTGCCCATGTGAAAAAGAGGGCACCCGAGTTTGCAAAGTGAAACAAACTACAGGTCAATCGTGGGACTGGTATGAGAAATCTTTCCTAACTTGTCTAATAATAAGGCTAATCACAGGACCACGCCGCTAACGCGGAACGGGTTTACTCCATTGGATTGCCAGTGCAAGAAATAAAGTAAATCGTTAAACAACGCAATGCTTTTTAGAAAAATGAAACCATTATAAGACTCAAGTCCCATCAACAATGCATCGCAAACCGCAGGATAGAGTTTTCCCTTATAATGGTCAAAAATGCTTGATACGATAAAAACGGATTTGATATTATTATTGGTGTATGTATGTTTCAAAAAAAATTCAATCATAATGTATCAATCATAGACGGCATAGTACCCCATCCTACTATGTCGCCATACTAGTTCTACAATCAAAACCGCATGGTGTCGTATTGGAAGTTGGATTTCCATTATGAGTCAAGGCTAGGAACGATCTCCTTACCGATTCGAGACACTCTAGCATTGTCTCAGGATTCGGACGCCGGCGAACCCTTGGATACATAGGGCAGGTCCACAAATACTTTAGTGTATTGGCAATTCCTGAACACACGCTTCTCGATCCTGTTGAACCTATAATACGACCATTGGCGACCGATAAATCCCAGGCCTCGAAAATTCCATCATCCACATAAGTAAAATGTCAGGGCTGGTAAGTCGCTGACACCACTTCTAGCTAGAAAGAAACGTGCGCACTCCCTGCGTTCCCTTGCTCCGTTTCTAACTCATACCGGGGTGTGAGGCTCGCGGATTCACGTTATACACAAAGCTATGCCGAAATAAGCTATGCTTTGATCATCATCCACAAGGCTCTGCTTTTCAGCAAAAGTCTTGATCATTTGCATCTTGGCACGCCACATTGAAAACTCACGCCATGCGATCGATAACTAGCAATATGTAACCTCTGAGCTCATGCGTCTCAGAGAAGAGTGTTAAGCAAGAGAATAAATTCTCCACCATCACAGATATATATTAAATAGAAATCAATTTAATTACATGGAATGAAATCCAATGTCAGACATACATCCATTTACAAGTCCGTTCGGCGTCTGAACGAAACCGGAGACACCTTATTCCTCGTTCCGTATGTCCAATACGGAAGAGAGGTGCTCGCTTATCCGGAAAGAAAACTACCGCGTGTGATTTGTTTAATTTTAATATATATATATATATATATATATATATATATATTATTATATACAAATATAAATCGTTCGACGATTCTACTAACGTGTTTAACATACCAAATAAAAGATTGATTTATATGCATAGCACATCTAAATGTTCATAATGTCAAATAAATATGTATTTTATTTATATTACATCTTAGCTAATGACACATAAAAGATAATTTCTATTTTCATTATTTTATGCAATTTCTATTTTATACTATAACAAATAAAAAGAAATATTTTATTTGTATATAGTTTCAATATATGACATGACACACATAAAAATGTTTATTTTAATTTGCATACAAACTCTAATATACATTATGACAATAAAAATGTCACTTTAATTTATACACAGGTTCAAAAGTGTATATTTGCAATAAAAATGTCTCTTTAATATATACACAAATTCTAATGTGTATATTGACAATAAAAATGATTCTATAATTTGCATACAAACTCTATTTCAACAAAATGCATAAAAAGTGATACATTCATTTTTGTTGACAATTCTAATTCAATAAAATGATTAAAAAGTGATTCATTCATTTTGTTGACCATTCTATTTCAACAAAATTATAAAAATTGGTTCTTAACTAAATCTACAATTACATGTTAACAAAATGGCAACTACATATTGTTAACAATTCTATTTTGATAAGATGAATAAAATTGACACTTCGTTTTGTTAACAATTCTATTTTTAACAAATTGAATAAAGGTGATTTTTCATATTGTTAACAAATTCTAATTTAGCAAAATGAATAAAAGAGATACTTCATGTTGTTAACAATTCTAAATTTAACAAAAAGAATAAAGGTGACGACTTAATTTTGTTAACAATTCTAGTTTAACAAAATGAAATAAAATGACAATTTCATTTTATCTAAAAATTGCATTTCAACAAAATGAATAAAAAGTGGCAACTTCATATTGTTAACAATTCTAATTTAACAAAATGAATATTTTTGTTGTAACACAAATCTATTTACCAAAAATGCTATTTGTGCTTTGACACAAATCTATATAACAAAAATGCTATTTGTGTTTTGACACAAATCTATTTAACAAAAATGCTATTTATGTTTTGACTCGTTTATTTAACAAAAATGTGAATTTTGTTTTATTTCAAATTTAATTAACAAAAATGTAATTTTTGTTTTCAACCAACATATTTAACAAAAATATAATTTTTGTTTCAACTATTATATTTTGACAAACATGAATATTTTGGTTCAACTAATCTATTTGGCTAAAAATGTTCATTTTGACAAAAATGTGTATTTTGATTCAACTAATCTATTTTGACAAAAGTGAATATTTTGACAAAAATATATGTTTTGATTCAACCAATCTATTTTTGTAAAACAATAAAAATGATAACTTTGTTTTGTCGACAATTCTAATTCAACAAAACAAATAAAAATGATATGTTTGTTATCAAAATATGTTTTCTAACAAACATGACATATTTTGTTTCATACATTTACCTATGTATTCTAATGGCAAACAAAAGAATGATTTATTTGTATAGATTTTTCTATTTAGCATGACAAATTAAAATGATAATTTTATTTGTTTTCAAGTTCTATTTAACACGAATGATATTATTGTTTTAACATAAATCTCCTTAACAAAGATGTTATTTTGTGTTTCAACTATTTGGTTTCAACAGAAATGATATATTTTTGTTTCAACCAATCAAACTTGGCAAAAGTGCATATTTTGTTTTAACTAATCAAATTTGACAAAAGTGCATATTTGGTTTTAACTAATCAAATTTGACAAAAGTGCATATTTTGTTTTAACTAATCAAATTTGACAAAAGTGCATATTTTGTTTTAACTAATCAAATTTGACAAAAGTTCATATTTTTGTTTCAACTAACTAATTTGACGAAAATGAATGTTTTTGTGTATACTATACTATATTGACAAAAATGGATGTTTTTTTTAACTATTCTATATTGACAAAAATGAGTACTTTTGTTTCAACCTTTCTAATTAACAAAAATGTTTATTTTTGTTTAATCCTTTTTAATCAAAAATGTATTCATTCTTTCCAATGAACTAAAATGTCTCATTCATTCTAATGAACTAAAATGTGTATTTTTGTTTAATCATTTTTTCTAAACGAAAATGTTTCAATCTTTCTAATGACAAATACAGGAATATTTTATTTGTATAGATTTTTTTATGTTAACTTAGCAAATTAAAATGATAATTTTATTTGTTAACAATTTGTATTCAACATAACAAATAAATAAGGATAATTTATTTGTTACAATTTCTAATTTAACATAACAAATAAAAATGATAATTTTAGTGGATATTTGTTTCAAGGACGCATTTCAGTAAAAAATTAGATCCAAGGACAAACAACTTTTGCTACCTAAATCAAGGACAACTTTTATGTTTTAATTGAAAAAAGTCCATATATTTTAAATTAAGGACACACATTGATATCTTGTAAATAATAAAAATTAATAAAAAAAATGTTTTTCTATGATTATTACCTTAAAAATTAATAAAAATTTAATTAGAAAATGTTTTTGGATTTACAAATATAGAAAAAATGAATATAAGACAATTCAGGACGGAAAGCTAAATGAATATAGCTTCGCTTTTTACATATAGCTTTTTTTGGGTGTAAACGACATTAGCTTTAAAATGACTTGGTTCTGTGTTTATGTGATACAATATAAAGCTATATTTTTAAGTTATAAAGCTATATTCATTTAGCTTTCCGAGCTGATTATTTTTATATGTTTATAATTACATTAATAGACTAAAATAATTTTAAAATTACATTATTTTTAACAAATTTTTTTGAAGGTTATTTATTATTCTTTAATTAATTTAGTAATGATGAGAAACAAAGTGAATTTCATGTTGATGTAGTTCAATTTAGTCTTTGTCCTTAATTTAATTATGAAACTTGGTTGTCCTTTGATCTAATTTTTTATTGGAATGTGTCCTTAAAACTAAATACCCCATAATTTTATTTGTTAACAATTTCTAATTAAAAATGATATTTTGTTTTATCTAAACTATTTTAACAAAAATGAGTATTTTGTCCAATTATTATAATTTGCCAAAATGATAACTCTAATTCAAATTTGTCTAGAATGACAATTATAATTCAACTATTCAAATTTGTCAAAAATGACAATTATGATTCAACTATTGAAATTTGTCAAAAATGACAATTATGATTCAACTATTCAAATTTGTCAAAAATGACAAATTATGATTCAACTATTCAGATTTGTCCAAAAATGACAATTAAAAATGTAAATTCATTTGCATACAAATATCTATCCTTCACATAACAAATAAAAATGACTATTTTTATTTGTGAACAATCCAATGTTTAAATTTGACAAATAAAAATCAATGTTTTTTTTTATTTGTGAACAATTCAATGTAAATTTGACACATAAAAATCGATGTTTTTATTTGTGAACAATTCAATGTAAATTTGACAATCTAACGAGCAAAATGATAATTTTAAATTTCAACTATCTTATTATAATCAAGCATGAATACACATAATTCAAATCAGAGGTTCATCGCAATCACAAAACAATCAACATTTCAATAGATATATACAACACCAACATGAATTTTATATAGATTAAATATATAAATTTCGCAATGAAATAGAAAATTAATTTTATTTTAAAATAGAAATCTCACATCGATTTATCTGAATTTTCAAAGTGCTCCTTTTCAGATCTGGTCTTTACTGTAGTGTAGATCGTGTCGAGACGAACCCAATGCATCTGAAATCTCTGGATTTTCACATCGTATGGTCTAGATATTGTTTTTACAAGTTAATAGGAGTTTTATATATAATTAAATTAATATTTTAAATAAATTCCACCCACCCCTTTCTTCCATATTGTATAAACCTCTTACCGATATTCAAAACTGAGCTCCCAACCTTCAACTGCCTGCGCCTGCAAATCTGCCGATCAGAACACCTGACGTCGAAGCCCTTCGAGCGAGCCGCCTCCTCCTCCACCCGTGAGCAGCTCACGCCCGTCTCCTGGTCTCGGTCAGCGTGCGAACGCCAGAGGTACCAGCTCAAAATTCAAGCAACACACCATACTAAATATGATCAAAGCCGCATCATTTTAAAGAGGATGGATTGCTCTTGGATTTGTATTGATTTCATGATCAAATTCGAAAAGATGAGGGAGAAATTAAGGATCAAAATTTGGAGGATTGTGGCCATTCGTTCTGAGGATGGCGGCTGGAATATTTTTAGGGTTTTGTGTTAGAGAGGGTTATATATAATATTATTTAATTAATATTTAATTCTTTAATTTACAAATAAACCCGTTATTTCATACCAACTCCGATTCTGTGAAGACCCGCAACTTCCCCGTAAAGGAAAGCGTCGGATAGTTCGAGAACAAGCCACAACAGAACACATACAGAAGAACATTTCATTGTATATTACAACAATGCATCAGAATACAAGAATATACAGAGTATAAATGAATATTACACAGAAATATCAGAGATTTAAATTACATTTAAATACATAGCAGCGGAAAATAATACAATAGACAACTAGAAGTAGATATACGGATACAAAGCTTTCCGGATATCGTTCCAGCTGTAAACCAGGATCCTGTGAATATAAATCTGCAAAACCAGAACTACTAGCTGCCCGTGTCAAAATAAGGGCACCCAGAGTTTAGGTTAAAACAATAAACTCCAGGTCAGTCATGTGACTGGTGTGAGAACTAAAACAGTTAATCTTTATTTTTAAAGCTAGGTAAATCAAGGGACCACGCCGTATAACACGGAACGGGTTTCCTCCCAAGAATACCAGTGCATAAATAAACAACGCAATGCTAAATAAAGAAAAATGAAGCTGTTATAAGACCCAGGTCCTATCACACAATGCAAACGCAAGCCGGGGGATAGGGTTTTCCCTTATAACAGCCAAAGAATGCTGGATACGTTTAAAACAAATCATTTGATACTATTATAAGTGCATAGTGTATAAAACAACTTCAAATCATAAGTATCAATCATAGGCGGCATGAGCGTCCCATGCCACTATGTCGCCATATATAGGATTACAACTAAAACCGCAAGATCACGTATTTGGAAATTGGATTTCCGTCTATGAACCGAGGCAAAAGATAGTCCTCAACCGATTCGAGACTGCCTAGCCCGAGTCTCAGGATCAGAGCTCGAGTGACCCTTGGATCCTCAGGGCCGGTCCACACGGAGTGGATTAAAATGCCTGAACATGCGTTTCTCCGCCCTATGGGGCGTAAACGAGCCAACTAAATGACTCCATCGGTTCGAGAACGACCGATCAATCCGAGGCGCCTCGCAACAGCAACAACCACATAAGTCAAACTCGTCAGGGCGTGTAAAACCACTGACGCCACTTCTAGCTAGGAAGAAACGCATGCCCTCCCTGACGTCCCCTCCCGTTTTTGGTTCATACCGGGTGTGAAACACGCGAAGGAAACGTTACACAAAGCTACGCCACAAAGGCCGTGCTTTGATCATCAACCACAAGACTTTGCTTTTCAACAGAAGCCTTGATCATTTGCATCTTAGCATGCCACACAGGCAAGCCATCCTATGCAACCGATATCAGTCACACAGAATGAAATCCGATGTCAGACACACAGTCCATTTACAAGTCCGTTCTGGGTCTGAACGAAACCGGAGGCACCTAGTACCCCGCATATCCATCGATCTCCAAGTACGTCTGGACGATCACTAACTGTTTCCATCTTCTTGGGTGTACAGCCCAATCAAGATCATCAGTTATCACCCAAACGACGTGAAGACCTCCGGTCTTCGACCATCGTCTTCATCTTCGACTTATCGTCGTATCAGTTATCCAGAATGGGATAAACCCGGTCTTTCCGAATAACTCGCGTATATTTTAAATAAGTGTTACACAAACACAACATACGCCTCATTCCAATTCATTAGTCACTAACCGTGAATTAATCAAGAGAATAATTCCCCAAATATTAACCCCGAAGGCCGAAACCAACATCAGATCAATATCCAGAAAACCATTCTGCTTGGCTAACCGCCAGTTAGTTTCTAAATTTCACATTCAAATCTAATTAAAGATTTAACTATCGCCTGGAGCAAAACTGGTGATACTCCATTCTCGATCTTTTCAATCTAATTAAAGATTCATTAAAACTCTACTTAGTTTTAATCTGTGACTGGGTTAAAGAATCAGTGTCATTTAAAACACGGCTCACGATAAACCCAAAGTCACATCCCATTAATTATCGGGTTAAAGAACAAGTGTTATTTAAAACACTGTTCACGATAAACCCAAAAATCAATATCCATTCAATTCCAATTAAATATTATTTAATTGGTACACTTCATTAAATCTAAATAAAAAGATTTAATCTTTTCTCAACTGGGTTCAAGAACAGTGTTAGTGAAGACACCATTCACGACAAACCCAAATCACATTCGATATTCAATACAAGGCTCTGAATAGAAAATATATCGGCTTATATTCAATATCGAATTCTACGACTAACAAATGTCGTATTGGAAATAGCGATATAAATATATATCTTTCAAATTTCCATAACAACACCTGTATAATCACGAATTCCAACATCGAAATATTCCGAAGACAATTTCGATTCAAATCCACTCCAATGCAATCATTGGAAATTTTGGTTATTTTCAAAACCCTTTTCAAATTCAATTTATTTATTTAAAAATAAATAGAATTATATTTCTAGTTCAAAACTAGTTCATTTCGATAAAAATCCATTTTTATCTTTTCAAATATGGAGTTTTTCATCCCAATTCTTTCTAAATCATTTCTTATGATTTTACACAAATTATTACTATTTTTAATAATTTTATCAAGGCCCGTACAGCCGATTTCCATCAACGGCCATCGAACTGCACTTACAGCGACCTTTTTCGAATTTGATTTGGACGTGTCTCCAAATCCAACCGTTAGATTTCAAATTTCTAATATTCGTTAGAAAGCTCTTTTCGATACGAACCCAACGGTTCCGGTTTTAGGAGAATCCGACGGTCGGATCTCCCGCAATGTCCGTTCGAAATAAATGGTCGAAATTCGCGAACTACCGCGGCGCGGCGCGTTCTATTCAGGCCATTATATTATATATATAATATATATAATATATATTTCGTCGATTCCTATTTAAAACGGATTATATAAATAGTTTTAAATCCGTTTCAAATTCTATTTCAACTTCTATTTCAATTCAAAGCCTAAATTGAATTCTTCTTTATAAATTCGTTTTAAAATTCATTTCTATTCAATTCGAATTTCAATTCAATTTGAATTCATTTCAATTCGCTTTCAATTCAATTCGAATTCGTTTTCAATTCAATTCATTTCGAAATCGTTTTCAATTCAATTCATTTCGAAATCGTTTTCAATTCAATTCATTTCGAAATCGTTTTCAATTCAATTCATTTCGAAATCGTTTTCAATTCAATTCATTTCGAAATCGTTTTCAATTCAATTCATTTCGAAATCGTTTTCAATTCAATTCATTTCGAAATCGTTTTCAATTCAATTCATTTCGAAATCGTTTTCAATTCAATTCATTTCGAAATCGTTTTCAATTCAATTCATTTCGAAATCGTTTTCAATTCAATTCATTTCGAAATCGTTTTCAATTCAATTCATTTCGAAATCGTTTTCAATTCAATTCATTTCGAAATCGTTTTCAATTCAATTCATTTCGAAATCGTTTTCAATTCAATTCATTTCGAAATCGCGTTTCAATATTCATTTTAAAATGAATAAAATCGATATAAATATCGTTCACGTCAAAATGGCGTCAATCTAATCCTCACGGCTTCACATATTTCTATTTTCAAATATTCTATTTCAAATATTTCTATTTCAAATATTTCTATTTCAAATATTTCTTTTTTTTTCGAAACTGGAATGAGGCCCAATCAATTACCATATAATGTTAATTATATGGATTTTCTACAACACATGTATATATCTACAACGATGAATAATCAACCATCAACCAAAGTGCACTACACTGTATAAGCATCAAATATAGACATTTAACGCTTATAGCAGCTTGTCAATCAATCGATCGACATATTTAATCAATCAGGATGAGTGAACTTCAAATTTCATCCTAACACCCGTGTGGGGTTTCAAACAATCAAACACATATTTTATTTGTGCAGTTAGGCGATGTGTAAAATTTATCGACCCAATCAACGTCATTCAAATAGGTGTACATAAACAAACCGTCTGGTTTGTAAATGAATATTTATTTATTCACATTCACGTTAAAAATTATATTTTTAACGATAACACATTTTATTTTAACATATGAATTTCTATTCAGTTCATTCGTTAAATAAAATGCTATTTTTATTTTTCTAACTTATTTTAGAAAATTTCGGCGGCATAACGGCACGATACTAGAAACGGGACAAGGCCTAGCCTTATCCCCGGTCTAGTGAAGGCCCACGCCATTCACACATCAATCAAATCAATTCGTTATGCAAACCACAAACTTTGGAGTAAGGGTCTAACCTAGCCTTACTCCTTCGCCTTATAACGGCGCACGTCTAATCCTAACCAATTTATCAATTCGATTTTTCACACCACAAACCACATTCAAACCAATATCGCAATCAATCACCAAACAGTCAAACAAACAAGTCCATGGTCTGTGGACGATTGTGTCGGGTGCTACTAAGCACCGTCTGCATCCTAGTATATATATATAACTAGAAATAAAATAGAAAGGTGAGAAATTCTCACTTATAGCTATCCTAGCTCCACGGCTCTTCTTTTGCAGAAGTCTTCGTCGTTTCGCCTTTTTGTCACCTTCGTTGTCCGCTTTCACTACATATGTAAAAATCGAATTTTTACTTCGCTATTCCATATATAAAAATCATATTTTTCTATCGAAGTTCAATATATAAAAACCATATTTTTCTATCGAAGTTCAATATATAAAAATTCTATTTTTCTATCGAAGTTCAATATATAAAAATTCTATTTTTCTATCGAAGTTCAATATATAAAAATTCTATTTTTCTATCGAAGTTCAATATATAAAAATTCTATTTTTCTATCGAAGTTCAATATATAAAAATTCTATTTTTCTATCGAAGTTCAATATATAAAAATTCTATTTTTCTATCGAAGTTCAATATATAAAAATTCCATTTTTAAGATATAGACTTCGCCTTTTCTAATAAAAAGTTTTCCTTTTTTTCTAATAAAGATCAAATCTTTTCCCTTTAAAGTCAAAACCTTTTTCTATTTCAAATTTTAAACCTTTTCCCTATTTCAAAGTTTAAACCTTAAAATAAAATCAGTTTTCATTTTCTTTATAAATCAGTTTTTAAATTATATAAAAATCAGTTTTTAAATTATATAAAAATCAGTTTTATTTTCTTTAAACAAAAATCAGTTTTAACTCTTCAAAAACAAAAATCAGTTTTATTTCTTCTTTAAAAATGCAGTTTTTTTTTTCTTATTTAAAAATGCAGTTTTTCTCTTATTTAAAAATGCAGTTTTTCTCTTCTTTAAAAATGCAGTTTTCAATTTCTTTTTTTTTTTATTTAAAAAAAAACAGTTCATAATATTCTAAAAAAAATCAGTTTCTATTTTCTTTAAAAATCCAGTTTTTAAAGCTTTAACAAATTAGTTTTTTTTTCTTAAAAACCAGTTTTTAATTCACTGCAAAACAAAAATAAAAACTAAAACAAAATAACCTAAAAGCTCACCTAGATTTCGACGTGGAGGCGGGAAGAAGAAGAGGGCGGCTCGAGGTGTCGCGATGAGGCGTTTGATGGTGGTTGTCGCAGCAGGGGAGGGGCGTTCGAATGGTGCTTCGATTGCGTCGCGATGTGACGGAGGGAGGAGGAGACTGAACGGAGAGGGGGGGCGTCGAAGGTTCGTCGGCGGCAAGGATAGAGCGGCGCGATTTAGGTTTCTTCTTTTTTTTTTTTTTTTTTTTTTTTTTGGATCTGATGAACGAGGAAAAAGGGGGGGGGGCAGCGGTTAATAAGGGGGAAAGAGAAGATATTTTATTTATATATATATATATATATATATTTTTATTTATTTAATTAGAAAAAGTTGACTTTTACATGCGACCTCTAAACGAGGCCCACTGCCTGTCGTCCATAGCGTTTTACCCCCATTCCGAACACAATGGGATATGTATCGCTAGCTGATTTGATCGTTTCGATCTGTTTCCTTTAAATCTACATTTAAATCGCTATATTGAATTTTAAACGCACATTTCAAATTACCGGGGTCACATGCTAACTCTAAAAATTCTCGAAAAATATTTTCTAGCTTCGTATTGACGATACGGTCCTAACGAAACTAGTTTCGTCGAATTCTAAGACCGTATGAAAAATGGCCAATTTCCAGTCGATTAAAATCAACTGAAACTGGTCAAAACACGTTTTCCTATGCCACGCTCACATATTGATTCGAAAAATTATGAAATTTGAAACCTAGCGATAACTTGACACTGCGGATCCAACAAAAGTGGTTTCGTCGAAATCCGAGGTCATTTGCAAAATGTCCATTTTTAAGGGCCTTATATATATAAAAATATATATAAATTCCACAGCGACTATTTCTAATTTTAAACTGGACATATCTTATCATTTCTAAGATGAAATCTCAGTTTGCTAATTTCGTTACAAAGATATAGTTATACAGATTCAAATATTTCTTGTTTCGTTCAATTTTGACTTATATTGAGTTCTGTATATTCATTTGAAATTAGAAATCGAATTTTCGAACTACCGCGCCATTTTCAATTCCTTTTATAATTATATATAATTATTATATATATTCTAACGACGACGTATATAATATATACGTTCTAATTCTATTCAAAATAAATTTCACGTTCATTTTATTTAAAATAATCCATTTTAAATAATCAAAATTCGCTAAAATTGCCAAAATAAAAATTTTAAACTGGCCCAGATTTTCCGGGTTGTTACAATCTCCCCCACTTAAAACTTTTCGTCCCCGAAAAGGAACAAAGTCGAAAGTGGTTTGATTATTCAGCTCTACGCTCGATCTGGCTTCAATTCTCCAACTTTTCAGTTTCTGAGAATTTTCTAAAATCTCAAAAATTTGGCTAACACCCTAAATTTTTGAAAAATTTCGCCATAACCTCCCCTGCACCGGGAGCATCGGGGAATTTCAAATAGCTTCCCCGGTCCTTCTGATCTCAAAAAGAAAAAGAAAAAGCCAAGCGGCTAGCCAATAGGCTCACAAAATCATCATCACCCAAACAAAACAGGAAATTATGTAGTAAACATGTACCTATTTGTCGGGCAAACAAATTTTATTCTCTGGCTCTAGCCTCCTTGCTATGACCTGTTCAATGTGAGTATATGTATATACAAGCAAATGCGACCAATTTTCACTACAATTCAATATTTGATTCAATTAGGCTAAAATGGTTCAAAATTAGCAAACAAATGAACAAACAACACAAACATCAATCAATTAGTGAATTAGAGTTTCAAATTCATAATTTTGATACATAGTCAAAAATCAGGTTCTTGATGCCAAATTACAACAATAGGCCCTATCTAATTTTGGTTCTCACACCAGTCTATAGGAAATATATAAATATCACACCTTCGACTCTCGAACACTAATTCTGATGATGTAGCTACAATCATCAGAATCATCTTCGGGCGACTAGAGTGTGAATCTATATCTATCCAGTATATTAAAACTTTGAATATACGTTTGCAAGGCGTATATGCAAATTCTTTATATACTGAATTGTCCAAAATCAATTTAAATAAATATCAGATACGAATAGTTGATTTTAAATTTCAAAACAAAAATTGTTTTTACTTTCCAAATATACTCTTCACACTCGTTCTAGGATACTACTGATCCCATCTCTAACGAGTCATTCTAATTGGATATTACTAACCCAATATCTGATGAATTCTTTCGTATAGTTCTAATGTGTCTTGTTCTCTGAGCTTTGTAAACCAAAGCTCTGATACCAACTGTGAAGACCCGCAACTTCCCCGTAAAGGAAAGCGTCGGATAGTTCGAGAACAAGCCACAACAGAACACATACAGAAGAACATTTCATTGTATATTACAACAATGCATCAGAATACAAGAATATACAGAGTATAAATGAATATTACACAGAAATATCAGAGATTTAAATTACATTTAAATACATAGCAGCGGAAAATAATACAATAGACAACTAGAAGTAGATATACGGATACAAAGCTTTCCGGATATCGTTCCAGCTGTAAACCAGGATCCTGTGAATATAAATCTGCAAAACCAGAACTACTAGCTGCCCGTGTCAAAATAAGGGCACCCAGAGTTTAGGTTAAAACAATAAACTCCAGGTCAGTCATGTGACTGGTGTGAGAACTAAAACAGTTAATCTTTATTTTTAAAGCTAGGTAAATCAAGGGACCACGCCGTATAACACGGAACGGGTTTCCTCCCAAGAATACCAGTGCATAAATAAACAGCGCAATGCTAAATAAAGAAAAATGAAGCTGTTATAAGACCCAGGTCCTATCACACAATGCAAACGCAAGCCGGGGGATATGGTTTTCCCTTATAACAGCCAAAGAATGCTGGATACGTTTAAAACAAATCATTTGATACTATTATAAGTGCATAGTGTATAAAACAACTTCAAATCATAAGTATCAATCATAGGCGGCATGAGCGTCCCATGCCACTATGTCGCCATATATAGGATTACAACTAAAACCGCAAGATCACGTATTTGGAAATTGGATTTCCGTCTATGAACCGAGGTAAAAGATAGTCCTCAACCGATTCGAGACTGCCTAGCCCGAGTCTCAGGATCAGAGCTCGAGTGACCCTTGGATCCTCAGGGCCGGTCCACACGGAGTGGATTAAAATGCCTGAACATGCGTTTCTCCGCCCTATGGGGCGTAAACGAGCCAACTAAATGACTCCATCGGTTCGAGAACGACCGATCAATCCGAGGCGCCTCGCAACAGCAACAACCACATAAGTCAAACTCGTCAGGGCGTGTAAAACCACTGACGCCACTTCTAGCTAGGAAGAAACGCATGCCCTCCCTGACGTCCCCTCCCGTTTTTGGTTCATACCGGGTGTGAAACACGCGAAGGAAACGTTACACAAAGCTACGCCACAAAGGCCGTGCTTTGATCATCAACCACAAGACTTTGCTTTTCAACAGAAGCCTTGATCATTTGCATCTTAGCATGCCACACAGGCAAGCCATCCTATGCAACCGATATCAGTCACACAGAATGAAATCCGATGTCAGACACACAGTCCATTTACAAGTCCGTTCTGGGTCTGAACGAAACCGGAGGCACCTAGTACCCCGCATATCCATCGATCTCCAAGTACATCTGGACGATCACTAACTGTTTCCATCTTCTTGGGTGTACAGCCCAATCAAGATCATCAGTTATCACCCAAACGACGTGAAGACCTCCGGTCTTCGACCATCGTCTTCATCTTCGACTTATCGTCGTATCAGTTATCCAGAATGGGATAAACCCGGTCTTTCCGAATAACTCGCGTATATTTTAAATAAGTGTTACACAAACACAACATACGCCTCATTCCAATTCATTAGTCACTAACCGTGAATTAATCAAGAGAATAATTCCCCAAATATTAACCCCGAAGGCCGAAACCAACATCAGATCAATATCCAGAAAACCATTCTGCTTGGCTAACCGCCAGTTAGTTTCTAAATTTCACATTCAAATCTAATTAAAGATTTAACTATCGCCTGGAGCAAAACTGGTGATACTCCATTCTCGATCTTTTCAATCTAATTAAAGATTCATTAAAACTCCACTTAGTTTTAATCTGTGACTGGGTTAAAGAATCAGTGTCATTTAAAACACGGCTCACGATAAACCCAAAGTCACATCCCATTAATTATCGGGTTAAAGAACAAGTGTTATTTAAAACACTGTTCACGATAAACCCAAAAATCAATATCCATTCAATTCCAATTAAATATTATTTAATTGGTACACTTCATTAAATCTAAATAAAAAGATTTAATCTTTTCTCAACTGGGTTCAAGAACAGTGTTAGTGAAGACACCATTCACGACAAACCCAAATCACATTCGATATTCAATACAAGGCTCTGAATAGAAAATATATCGGCTTATATTCAATATCGAATTCTACGACTAACAAATGTCGTATTGGAAATAGCGATATAAATATATATCTTTCAAATTTCCATAACAACACCTGTATAATCACGAATTCCAACATCGAAATATTCCGAAGACAATTTCGATTCAAATCCACTCCAATGCAATCATTGGAAATTTTGGTTATTTTCAAAACCCTTTTCAAATTCAATTTATTTATTTAAAAATAAATAGAATTATATTTCTAGTTCAAAACTAGTTCATTTCGATAAAAATCCATTTTTATCTTTTCAAATATGGAGTTTTTCATCCCAATTCTTTCTAAATCATTTCTTATGATTTTACACAAATTATTACTATTTTTAATAATTTTATCAAGGCCCGTACAGCCGATTTCCATCAACGGCCATCGAACTGCACTTACAGCGACCTTTTTCGAATTTGATTTGGACGTGTCTCCAAATCCAACCGTTAGATTTCAAATTTCTAATATTCGTTAGAAAGCTCTTTTCGATACGAACCCAACGGTTCCGGTTTTAGGAGAATCCGACGGTCGGATCTCCCGCAATGTCCGTTCGAAATAAATGGTCGAAATTCGCGAACTACCGCGGCGCGGCGCGTTCTATTCAGGCCATTATATTATATATATAATATATATAATATATATTTCGTCGATTCCTATTTAAAACGGATTATATAAATAGTTTTAAATCCGTTTCAAATTCTATTTCAACTTCTATTTCAATTCAAAGCCTAAATTGAATTCTTCTTTATAAATTCGTTTTAAAATTCATTTCTATTCAATTCGAATTTCAATTCAATTTGAATTCATTTCAATTCGCTTTCAATTCAATTCGAATTCGTTTTCAATTCAATTCATTTCGAAATCGTTTTCAATTCAATTCATTTCGAAATCGTTTTCAATTCAATTCATTTCGAAATCGTTTTCAATTCAATTCATTTCGAAATCGTTTTCAATTCAATTCATTTCGAAATCGTTTTCAATTCAATTCATTTCGAAATCGTTTTCAATTCAATTCATTTCGAAATCGTTTTCAATTCAATTCATTTCGAAATCGTTTTCAATTCAATTCATTTCGAAATCGTTTTCAATTCAATTCATTTCGAAATCGTTTTCAATTCAATTCATTTCGAAATCGTTTTCAATTCAATTCATTTCGAAATCGTTTTCAATTCAATTCATTTCGAAATCGTTTTCAATTCAATTCATTTCGAAATCGTTTTCAATTCAATTCATTTCGAAATCGCGTTTCAATATTCATTTTAAAATGAATAAAATCGATATAAATATCGTTCACGTCAAAATGGCGTCAATCTAATCCTCAAGGCTTCACATATTTCTATTTTCAAATATTCTATTTCAAATATTTCTATTTCAAATATTTCTATTTCAAATATTTCTTTTTTTTTCGAAACTGGAATGAGGCCCAATCAATTACCATATAATGTTAATTATATGGATTTTCTACAACACATGTATATATCTACAACGATGAATAATCAACCATCAACCAAAGTGCACTACACTGTATAAGCATCAAATATAGACATTTAACGCTTATAGCAGCTTGTCAATCAATCGATCGACATATTTAATCAATCAGGATGAGTGAACTTCAAATTTCATCCTAACACCCGTGTGGGGTTTCAAACAATCAAACACATATTTTATTTGTGCAGTTAGGCGATGTGTAAAATTTATCGACCCAATCAACGTCATTCAAATAGGTGTACATAAACAAACCGTCTGGTTTGTAAATGAATATTTATTTATTCACATTCACGTTAAAAATTATATTTTTAACGATAACACATTTTATTTTAACATATGAATTTCTATTCAGTTCATTCGTTAAATAAAATGCTATTTTTATTTTTCTAACTTATTTTAGAAAATTTCGGCGGCATAACGGCACGATACTAGAAACGGGACAAGGCCTAGCCTTATCCCCGGTCTAGTGAAGGCCCACGCCATTCACACATCAATCAAATCAATTCGTTATGCAAACCACAAACTTTGGAGTAAGGGTCTAACCTAGCCTTACTCCTTCGCCTTATAACGGCGCACGTCTAATCCTAACCAATTTATCAATTCGATTTTTCACACCACAAACCACATTCAAACCAATATCGCAATCAATCACCAAACAGTCAAACAAACAAGTCCATGGTCTGTGGACGATTGTGTCGGGTGCTACTAAGCACCGTCTGCATCCTAGTATATATATATAACTAGAAATAAAATAGAAAGGTGAGAAATTCTCACTTATAGCTATCCTAGCTCCACGGCTCTTCTTTTGCAGAAGTCTTCGTCGTTTCGCCTTTTTGTCACCTTCGTTGTCCGCTTTCACTACATATGTAAAAATCGAATTTTTACTTCGCTATTCCATATATAAAAATCATATTTTTCTATCGAAGTTCAATATATAAAAACCATATTTTTCTATCGAAGTTCAATATATAAAAATTCTATTTTTCTATCGAAGTTCAATATATAAAAATTCTATTTTTCTATCGAAGTTCAATATATAAAAATTCTATTTTTCTATCGAAGTTCAATATATAAAAATTCTATTTTTCTATCGAAGTTCAATATATAAAAATTCTATTTTTCTATCGAAGTTCAATATATAAAAATTCTATTTTTCTATCGAAGTTCAATATATAAAAATTCCATTTTTAAGATATAGACTTCGCCTTTTCTAATAAAAAGTTTTCCTTTTTTTCTAATAAAGATCAAATCTTTTCCCTTTAAAGTCAAAACCTTTTTCTATTTCAAATTTTAAACCTTTTCCCTATTTCAAAGTTTAAACCTTAAAATAAAATCAGTTTTCATTTTCTTTATAAATCAGTTTTTAAATTATATAAAAATCAGTTTTTAAATTATATAAAAATCAGTTTTATTTTCTTTAAACAAAAATCAGTTTTAACTCTTCAAAAACAAAAATCAGTTTTATTTCTTCTTTAAAAATGCAGTTTTTTTTTCCTTATTTAAAAATGCAGTTTTTCTCTTATTTAAAAATGCAGTTTTTCTCTTCTTTAAAAATGCAGTTTTCAATTTCTTTTTTTTTTATTTTAAAAAAAAACAGTTCATAATATTCTAAAAAAAATCAGTTTCTATTTTCTTTAAAAATCCAGTTTTTAAAGCTTTAACAAATTAGTTTTTTTTTTCTTAAAAACCAGTTTTTAATTCACTGCAAAACAAAAATAAAAACTAAAACAAAATAACCTAAAAGCTCACCTAGATTTCGACGTGGAGGCGGGAAGAAGAAGAGGGCGGCTCGAGGTGTCGCGATGAGGCGTTTGATGGTGGTTGTCGCAGCAGGGGAGGGGCGTTCGAATGGTGCTTCGATTGCGTCGCGATGTGACGGAGGGAGGAGGAGACTGAACGGAGAGGGGGGGCGTCGAAGGTTCGTCGGCGGCAAGGATAGAGCGGCGCGATTTAGGTTTCTTCTTTTTTTTTTTTTTTTTTTTTTTTTTGGATCTGATGAACGAGGAAAAAGGGGGGGGGGGGGCAGCGGTTAATAAGGGGGAAAGAGAAGATATTTTATTTTTATATATATATATATATATATATATATTTATTTATTTAATTAGAAAAAGTTGACTTTTACATGCGACCTCTAAACGAGGCCCACTGCCTGTCGTCCATAGCGTTTTACCCCCATTCCGAACACAATGGGATATGTATCGCTAGCTGATTTGATCGTTTCGATCTGTTTCCTTTAAATCTACATTTAAATCGCTATATTGAATTTTAAACGCACATTTCAAATTACCGGGGTCACATGCTAACTCTAAAAATTCTCGAAAAATATTTTCTAGCTTCGTATTGACGATACGGTCCTAACGAAACTAGTTTCGTCGAATTCTAAGACCGTATGAAAAATGGCCAATTTCCAGTCGATTAAAATCAACTGAAACTGGTCAAAACACGTTTTCCTATGCCACGCTCACATATTGATTCGAAAAATTATGAAATTTGAAACCTAGCGATAACTTGACACTGCGGATCCAACAAAAGTGGTTTCGTCGAAATCCGAGGTCATTTGCAAAATGTCCATTTTTAAGGGCCTTATATATATAAAAATATATATAAATTCCACAGCGACTATTTCTAATTTTAAACTGGACATATCTTATCATTTCTAAGATGAAATCTCAGTTTGCTAATTTCGTTACAAAGATATAGTTATACAGATTCAAATATTTCTTGTTTCGTTCAATTTTGACTTATATTGAGTTCTGTATATTCATTTGAAATTAGAAATCGAATTTTCGAACTACCGCGCCATTTTCAATTCCTTTTATAATTATATATAATTATTATATATATTCTAACGACGACGTATATAATATATACGTTCTAATTCTATTCAAAATAAATTTCACGTTCATTTTATTAAAATAATCCATTTTAAATAATCAAAATTCGCTAAAATTGCCAAAATAAAAATTTTAAACTGGCCCAGATTTTCCGGGTTGTTACAGATTCAACCCCAAAGAATGTTGCCCCTAGCCAAATACCTCAATCCCGGACACAATGGACTAGGTCCCGTCAGCCTGTTTGATCGTCTCAGCCCACTTTTCTTTAATTTAAAATATAAAATATTTAATTATTTAATTCTATCGTACATTTAAATTTGCCGGGGCCACATACTACCTCTAAAAATTTCAGAAAAAATATTTCTAGTTATGTTTTGACGATACGGTCCTAAAAAAACTAATTTCATCAAATTTGGAGACCATTTGAAAAATGGTCATTTTCTAGTCGATTGAATTTGACTAAAACTGACAAAACACATATTCTTTTGCCACGCTCACATATTGATTCCAAAAATTATAAAAATTGGAATCTAGCAATAATTTGACATTTCGGATCCAACAAAAGCGGTTTCGTAAAAAACGGAGGTCGTTTCAAAAATGGCTATTTTTAATATTAAAATATATATATATATATATATATATATAAATAAATTCTACAACGACTATTCTGAAATTTAAACTAGGCATAACTTTTGATTCTCGCAAAGAAATTTCAATTTTTCGGATTCATTGGAAAGATATTTTTAAATAGATTTAAATATTT
Source organism: Allium sativum (assembly GCA_030737875.1). NCBI lineage: Eukaryota > Viridiplantae > Streptophyta > Magnoliopsida > Asparagales > Amaryllidaceae > Allium > Allium sativum. Next base: position 821,281,211 of record CM060910.1, read on the forward strand.
TTGGTTTTACTAAAATCCGATTTATTTTGCAGCCTGTATAGTCAGTCAAAGTTCAAATTCAAATTTTCAAACTACCGCGCTATTTCTAACTCCTTTTATAATTAAAATAAATATATTCGTTCTAACTTCGATTTAAATAAATTTTTAGTCGTTATTATTTAAAATAAATTATTTTAAATATCAAAAATCCATTAAATTGTCTAAAATAAAATTTTTTAATTGGTTCAGAATTTCCGGGTTGTTACAATCTCCCCCACTTAAAATCTTTTCGTCCTCGAAAAGGAACGAAGCTAAAAGTTGTTTAATTAACCTATCTCAACTCTTTTTTTTATTATTTTATTAGTTGATTAACTTTTCAAATATATATAACTTTTATATATTCAAAAATCATATTTTCTAAGATCACATTATATATATAATCAAAATACGTCAATTATAGACTTGTCACTCTCAACTCGTTCTAGGGCATTTCTAACCCCATCTCTAACGAGTTTCCCATTCTAGGATGCTACTGATCCTATCTCTAATGAGTATTCTTATTGGATATTACTAATCCAACCTTTGATGAGTCTTTTTTTGTTCTAACAAGTTGTTTCCCAAAGATTTGAGCTAACCAGAGCTCTGATACCAACTGTAACGATACGGATTTCGTCCGGACCTAATCGATCGCTAAATCGACCAAGACCGTTCAAAACCCGAATACGTTAAATCTAGGAATACAACACATCAGAACAAATAACAAAAGACTTTTATAAACATTACATTAATGTTAGACCAGAGTATAGAATATCAGAGTACATCGAATATAATAATACAACGGAAGATAAATTACAAATAATGTAATACAAGGCAGCGGAAATAAATGAACTGATACAGCGGAAGTATATCAATGCTCTGGACACAGCTTTAAGCTTCGATCCAGAATCCTGCTCAATACATCTCGAAAATGAGCTACTCGACTGCCCGTATGGAAAAGAGGGCACCCGAGTTTGCAAAGTGAAACAAACTACAGGTCAGTCGTGGGACTGGTATGAGAAATCTTTCCTAAATTGTCTAATAATAAGGCTAATCACAGGAACACGCCGCTAACGCGGAACGGGTTTACTCCATTGGATTGCCAATGCAAGAAATAAAGTAAATCGTTAAACAACACAATGCATTTTAGAAAAATGAAACCATTATAAGACTCAAGTCCCATCACACAATGCAACGTAAACCGCAGGATAGAGTTTTCCCTTATAATGGTCAAAAATGCTTGATACGATAAAAACGGATTTGATATTATTATTAGTGTATATATGTTTCAAAAACATTTCAATCATAATGTATCAATCATAGACGGCATAGTACCCCATCCTACCATGTCGCCATACTAGTTCTACAATCAAAACCGCATGGTGTCGTATTGGAAGTTGGATTTGCATCATGAGTCAAGGCTAGGAACGATCTCCTTACCGATTCGAGACACTCTAGCAATGTCTCAGGATTCAGAGGCCGGCGAACCCTTGGATACAACAGGGCCGGTCTACAAATACTTTAGTGGATTGGCAATTCCTGAACACACACTTCCCGGTCCTATTGAACCTATAATACGGCCATTGGCAACCGATAAATCCGAGGCCTCGAAAATTCCATCATCCACATAAGTAAAATGTCAGGGCTGGCAAGTCGCTGACACCACTTCTAGCTAGAAAGAAACATGCACACTCCCTGCGTTCCCTTGCTCCGTTTCTGACTCATACCGGGGTGTGAGGCTCGCGAAGTCACGCTATACACAAAGCTATGCCGAAATAGGCTATGCTTTGATCATCATCCACAAGCCTCTGCTTTTCAACAAAAGCCTTGATCATTTGCATCTTGGCATGCCCACATTGACACTTCGCGCCATGCGATCGATAACTACCAATTTATAACCTCTGAGCTCATGCGTCTCAGAGAAAGGTGTTAAGAAAGAGAATAAATTCTCCGTCACCACAGATATATATTAAATAGAAATTAATTTAATTACATGGAATGAAATCCAATGTCAGACACACATCCATTTACAACTCCGTTCTCGGTCTGAACGAAACCAGAGAAACCTTATTCCTCGTTCCGTATGTCCAATATGGAAGAGAGGTGCTCGCTTATCTGGACAATCAACAAGTACGTCTGGACAACTACCACTATAACCCTTTCCTGGGAGCAAATCAGTCCAGATCATCAGTAATCATCCATTCGATGTGAAGATCGTTGGTCTTCAATCACCGTCTTCAATGTCTTCGACTTTAAATCGTCGTATAATTATTTGAAATGAGATTGAACTCGGCCTTTTCAAATAATTCTCGAATAATTATAATTTAAAATCATTTCATATCGTTAATATTGTTTTATAATGATTTATCGCTATTTTTATTTATATAAAAATAGTCCAATTTAATTTAACTATGCTTCGGGTCAATAGGCGGCTCTGGCGCTGTTTTTATCAAAATTTGATTTGCACATTTCTCGAAATCTAACTGTTAGATTTTAACGAAATTTATATTGTTGGAAAGATTTTCCTAAAGCGGACCTAACGGTTCCAGTTTTGGGAAAATCCGATGGTCGGATCTTTCGGAATAATCGTTTAAAGTTACGATTCCGAAACGCGAACTTCCGCGTCTGATTTGTTTAATTTTAATTTTAATTTATATATATAATATTATATACAAATATAAATCGTTCGATGATTTTACTAACGTGTTTAACATACCAAATAAAAGATTGATTTATTGGCATAACACATCTAAATGTTCATAATGTCAAATAAATATGTATTTTATTTACATGACATCTTAGTAATGACACATAAAAGATAATTTCTATTTTAATTATTTTATGTAATTTCTATTTTATACTTTAACAAATAAAAAGAAATATTTTATTTGTATATAGTTTCAATATATGACATGACACACATAAAAATGTTTATTTTAATTTGCATACAAACTCTAATATATATTATGACAATAAAAATGTCTCTTTAATTTATACACAGATTCAAACGTGTATATTTGCAATAAAAATGTCTCTTTAATATATACACAAATTCTAATGTGTATATTGACAATAAAAATGATTCTATAATTTGCATACAAACTCTATTTCAACAAAATGCATAAAAAGTGATACATTCATTTTTGTTGACATTTCTAATTCAACAAAATGATTAAAAAGTGATTCATTCATTTTGTTGACCATTCTATTTCAACAAAATGATAAAAATTGATTCTTAACTAAATCTACAATTACATGTTAACAAAATGGCAACTACATATTGCTAACAATTCTATTTTGATAAGATGAATAAAATTGACACTTCGTTTTGTTAACAATTCTATTTTTAACAAATTGAATAAATGTGATATTTCATATTGTTAACAAATTCTAATTTAATAAAATGAATAAAAGAGATACTTCATATTGTTAACAATTCTAAATTTAACAAAAAGAATAAAGGTGACGACTTCACTTTGTTAACAATTCTAGTTTAACAAAATGAAATAAAATGACAATTTCATTTTATCTAAAAAATACATTTCAACAAAATGAATAAAAAGTGGCAACTTCATATTATTAACAATTCTAATGTAACAAAATGAATATTTTTGTTGTAACACAAATCTATTTACCAAAAATGCTATTTGTGCTTTAACACAAATCTAAATGCTATTTGTGTTTTGACACAAATCTATTTAACAAAAATGCTATTTGTGTTTTGACTCGTTTATTTAACAAAAATGTGATTTTTGTTTTATTTCAAATTTAATTAACAAAAATGTAATTTTTGTTTTCAACCATCATATTTAACCAAAATGTAATTTTTGTTTCAACTATTATATTTTGACAAAAATGAATATTTTGGTTCAACTAATCTATTTGGCCAAAAATGTTCATTTTGACAAAAATGTGTATTTTGATTCAACTAATCTATTTTGACAAAAGTGAATATTTTGACAAAAATATTTGTTTTGATTCAACCAATCTATTTTTACAAAACAATAAAAATGATAACTTTGTTTTGTCGACAATTCTAATTCAACATAACAAATAAAAGTGATATGTTTGTTTAGAAAATATGTTTTCTAACAAACATGACATATTTTGTTTCATACATTTACCTATGTATTCTAATGGCAAACAAAATAATGATTTATTTGTATACATTTTTCGATTTAGCATGACAAATAAAAATGATAATTTTATTTGTTTACAGTTTCTATTTAACAAGAATGATATTATTGTTTTAACATAAATCTCCTTAACAAAGATGTTATTTTGTGTTTCAACTATTTGGTTTCAACAAAAATGATATATTTTTGTTTCAATCATTTTGTTTCAACCAATCAAACTAGACAAAAGTGCATATTTTGTTTTAACTAATCAAATTTGACAAAAGTGCATATTTTGTTTTAACTAATCAAATTTGACAAAAGTGCATATTTTGTTTAAACTAATCAAATTTGACAAAAGTTCATATTTTTGTTTCAACTAACTAATTTGACGAAAATGAATGTTTTTATGTATACTATACTATATTGACAAAAATAGATGTTTTTCTTCAACTATTCTATATTGACAAAAGTGAGTACTTTTGTTTCAACCTTTCTAATTAACAAAAATGTTTATATTTGTTTAATCCTTTCTAATCTAAAATGTATTCATTCTTTCCAATGAACTAAAATGTCTCATTCATTCTAATGAACTAAAATGTGTATTTTTGTTTAATCATTTTTTTCTAAACGAAAATGTTTCATTCTTTCTAATGACAAATACAAGAATATTTTATTTGTATAGATTTTTTTATGTTAACTTAGCAAATTAAAATGATAATTTTATTTGTTAACAATTTGTATTCAACATAACAAATAAATAAGGATAATTTATTTGTTACAATTTCTAATTTAACCTAACAAATAGAAATGATAATTTTATTTGTTAACAATTTCTAATTAAAAATGATATTTTGTTTCATTTAAATTATTTTAACAAAAAGGAGTATTTTGTCCAATTATTATAATTTGCCAAAATGATAACTCTGATTCAAATTTGTCAAGAATGACAATTATAATTCAACTATTCAAATTTGTCAAAAATGACAATTTTGATTCAACTATTCAAATTTGTCAAAAATGACAATTATAATTCAACTAGTCAAATTTGTCAAAAATGACAAATATGATCCAACTATTCAAATTTGTCAAAAATGACAATTATGATTCAACTATTCAGATTTGTCCAAAAATGACAAATTATGATTCAACTATTCAGATTTGTCCAAGAATGACAATAAAAAATGTAAATTCATTTGCATACAAATATCTATCATTCACATAACAAATAAAAATGACTATTTTTATTTGTGAACAATCCAATGTTTAAATTTGACAAATAAAAATCAATGTTTTTTTATTTGTGAACAATTCAATGTAAATTTGACAAATAAAAATCAATGTTTTTATTTGTGAACAATTCAATGTAAATTTGACAATCTAACGAGCAAAATGATAATTTTAAATTTCAACTATCTTATTATAATCAAACATGAATACACACAATTCAAATCAGAGGTTCATCGCAATCACAAAACAATCAACATTTCAATAGATATATACAACACCAACATGAATTTTATATAGATTATATATATAAATTTCACAATGAAATAAATAATTAATTTTATTTTAAAATAGAAATCTCACATCGATTTGTCTGAATTTTCAAAGTGCTTCTTTTTAGATCTAGTCTGTACTGTGGTGTAGATCGTGTCAAGACGAACCCAACGCATCTGAAATCTCTGGATTCCGACATCGTATGGTCTAGATATTGTTTTTACAAGTTAATAGGAGATTTATATATAATTAAATTAATATTTTAAATAAATTCCACCCACCCCTTTCTTCCACATCTTATAGACCTCTTACCGATATTCAAAATTGAGCTCCCAGCCTTCAACTGCCTGCGCCCGCCATCCTCCGATCAGAACGCCTGATGTCGAAGCCCTTCGAGCGAGCCGCCTCCTCCTCCACCCGCGAGCAGCTCGTGCCCGTCTCCTAGTCTCGGTCAGCGTGCGAACGCCGGAGGTACCAGCTCGAAATTCGAGCAACACACCATACTAAATATGATCAAAGCCGCATCATTTTAAAGAGGATGGATTGCTCTTGGATTAGTATTGATTTCATGATCAAATTCGAAAAGATGAGTGAGAAATTAAGGATCAAAATTTGGAGGATTGTGGCCATTCGTTCTGAGGATGGCGGCTGGAATATTTTTAGGGTTTTGTGTTAGAGAGGATTATATACAATATTATTTAATTAATATTTAATTCTTTAATTTACAAATAAACCCGTTATTTCATACCAACTCCGATTCAACCCCAAAGAATGTTGCCCCTAGCCAAATACCCCTATCCCGGACACAATGGACTAGGTCCCGTCAGCCCGTTCGATCGTCTCAGCCCACTTTTCTTTAATTTAAAATATAAAATATTTAATTATTTAATTCTATCGTACATTTATATTTGCCGAGGCCACATACTATCTCTAAAAATTCCAGAAAATTTATTTCTACTTATGTTTTGACGATACGGTCCTAACAAAACTAATTTCGTCGAATTTGGAGACCATTTGAAAAATAGTCATTTTCTAGTCGATCGAATTTGACTAAAACTGTTAGATCAAAATTTGGACCTAACACCCAAATTGTTCTGATTCGTAGAGAATTATAACTGGAGAATGAAGAAAAAGCAAAAAACACACAGAATTTATAGTGGTTCGGCGTTAACGAGCCTACGTTCACTTTATATGTTATCGATTATACTTTGAAATCAATGATTTCTCTCAACCTCACTCTTACAATTATGATTTCTCTCAGTAATCTCGTAGTAAAACTGATAAGAAATAGTGGTATGACAGTAATGGTGGAATCAGTGCTCAATACTGCCAAAAAGATCCTGAAAAATGCCAGTCTCTGGGCTATTTATAGCTGATTCTGTCAGGCGGTTCGCGGTCACACGTGGTGCAGATCCCGAGAAAATCGGGTCGGATCGAGCGTTGAGGAGGAATTGGTCAATGTGACAGTTGTGGACAGGTGTCGCGAGATCCGTGCATTTCGGATCGCTGAAGACCCGCTCGTGGTTTGAACAAGTCATAAGTTTCGCCACGTAGCAGGGGATCGGATCAGAGTGAGGTGGTGGCATAGGTGCGGATCGGGTCGTGCTCCCATAGGCAGATCGGGTCGCATTCCTATGGACGAATCGGGTCGCGTTCTGCCCTGGCGATCTTAGGGGTGCGATCCGCGTATGCGATCTGCTGGTGCGATCTGGCCTTTCATGAACTAGAACAAAACTTCATACTCTCTTCTTGTGTGTAAACCTTGGTGGCTTGGTCAAAAAGCTAGCCAACATTTTGCCCCCTCGAAGTATGTATTATCGAGGATGGAACATGCTTCGAAATTGCAAAGATATCATTCCATAAAACGGTGCAAGCCAATGGTCACATCTGTCTGAAATGTCGTGTTGCTTCGGAAAGTTGTGTCCCTTTGATTTGTATAAATATCGGGTGGATCTTCAATCATTTCTCCATTTATCGGACAATTCTCATTTCTGAAATTTTTCTTGGAGACCTCGTTGTTGAGTATACCAGGTAAGCTTCTCGACTTTTCCTCTCCCCTTTTCTCTCTCCTTTTTTTTTACAAGTATTTCTGGAGGTTCGCTTCTTTTCATCCTTGGTTGGTTCGGTTCGCAGCAACGCGCCATGGTTCGTGGGTGCATTCTTTGTCATGGTCCAGTGAGACGAGATGCTCGTCTTGTTCCAGCCTTTGTGTGGGTCTTAGGTATGGTGGCCCATCCTTGGTAACGAGTCGATCTAGGGATCGGCCTCTTTCTTCTCTGCTGGGCCCAATGGGCTTGCCCCTACGATCCACCGAAGCCCACGGTTCGTGTGGGACAAAAAAGGGGAGGCCAACGGTCACCATTTTCTCTGTATAAATCGAACCGAACTTCACTTTTCTCCTTCTTCTTCTTCCTTCAGCAACGCGCCGCCAAGTCTTTTCGAGAAAAACCCTAATTTTTTCTTCCAAAAAACCCGATTGTTCTTCCCAATTTAAGAAAGGTAATCTCGTCGAAATCATTCTCATGCAATTTCTCACTCGTTTTTCTGGAATTTAAGAAGAGAAAATGGGAAAATTGGTGATGTTTGAGACCGCATCCGCGATGGATGATGGGTTCAGGTGCTCGCGTGACGGAGCAAGGAGGGGTGATGAAGAAGAGGCGAGGGAGAAGAAGAAGGACGAATCAGATCGGATAGGAGCATCGGTTCGTGGTGATGCGAGGTTCAGGGGGGAAGTCATGGTGTGGAATCCGATATTGGACCGGATCGTGTCCGAGGTCAGGGAGCGGATCGCGGTGATGGCAGGAGTACGGTTCGCTATGAACTTACGATGATCCGAACCGATACATTCTCATGAGTTAGCGTTTCAGCTGCGGATCCATATTTGCCTCGCGACCCTCGAATATGCCACGATCTGAACCCCAACATGCGATCCGAAGGGGTACCACGAACCAGATAATGAACAATCCAACGAACTTGTATAGTAAGCAGTGCAACTTAATTCCAATACATCAATGGACAGTTAGGTTAGAGCCTTTGAGACGAACTTTCTGGACTGACCAAATGCATATTTAACAGCGAACAACAACTGACATCTTGATGATCTCATTGACTTTTATGTTTTTCTTTAATGCATGCACAGGCACACACCGGCACTTGCACACACAGGGGGGATGGGTAATTATAATCTTATTTCTCATGTTTACTCGCCTAAATAGTAATGTCGGATAATCATTCCCCTTCAAGATCTGACACAGAGACGGATCCCGAGGTGTATGAGCATCTCAACCCCGAGGTTCTTCCAACTAATCCAGAGGGTGCAGATTCTGGATCCAAATATGAGGCAGAAACAGAATCGAATCCGTCTGAGAGTACCTCGCTTGATGAAGAGTCGGAGGTAGATGGCCGAGCTCTCGACGAAGTCCCTGGTGCAATAGAAATAGAGAAATTCACAGACTCTCTAGCTTCCAAACTTGATGACATAAAGCTTAAGAGAATTTGCTTGAGACATGGGATCCCCTGGGATGATGTGAGGACACCCGGCAGTGAAGATAGACCTCACTTAGCTCCGGAAGGGTATATGACAATCAGCCGACTCATGTGCTGGGTAGGAGCTATTCCTCCGTTTCCTCCAATCGTCATTAAGACCTTAAAACGATTGGGCATTGCTCCGATGCAGCTTCATCCCAATGCCTACGCGACTCTATACACTCTATATATCGCATACGTGGAAATACTGCATACCGAGCTCACATTTAAAGATTTAAAATTCTTTTATCTTTTCAAGCATCGCTCCTCGGCAACCCCAAATTTCTCTTTCTTCGAATCGGTAGCAAATAGGAAGGTTCTGTCTGACGGATACAACAACATAGGGGATCCCAAGGCCGATTGGTTCTACATAAAGAGACAGGTTGGGTGTTTAAGAAGATGGCTTAAATCAAGTAAACTTTAATCTTTTGACTGAATAACTTGTTTAAGAAATCAAAGCATTAACATGCCCCCTTTTTTTTAAGCAGATCACGTCATTCCCAAGACGGAAGGCTCGGTATACAATAATCGACTGTCTCTTCTTCTACAAAGCAAATCCGATTTTCTAAAGATCAAGAAGTGCATTACTGACGAGAACCTTCACAAGCTTCTCCTTCTGGATATAAGGTTTGGACTTGGTGCAGGCGGCAAACCCTACAAATACGTGCCCTCAACGGAGGGAGAAGGAACGTCACGGGCAGCAGAAACAATTAAATTTCGTAAGAGTCCTTCACCGATAGTCATTCAGGACGACGAAGACCTAAACATATATAGAGGAGATGACGCTCGTGGTGATAAGTCTATGGAAATCCTAGTTTCTCCAGGGGGTTTCCCCTCAAGGGCCTCTCTTCCGATTGAACCTGCTGCTCCCGATGATTTATCAGAAGAACAACTATTTAAAGAGCTGAGCAAAATTCCTTTGCCTGATGGTGTATACACACAGGGGGACTTTGAAGGGGAGCCATTTTTCCCTGTTTCTGAGGAAACAACTGTTCCAGTTGGAGGACAAGAAACTACTCAGATGAGCCTGACTTCGGGCCCTGGTCTGTTAGGGGGAATTATATGGGATGCACAAATCACACGCACTGCCTGACCCCACACTTTTATATCAACAGTATTCAAGGTTGTAATATGCTCTTTTTTCTTTTGCAGGAAAGATGTCTCGCAAGCGGTCTTATTCTTATTGCTCTCTTCGTGAAGGCACACCTAGTCTTCATCCAAATCCTGAGCGTTCTCGCGGCCTTTCTCACAAGCCTACTTCTTCACAATCCCGGTCTCCATCAAAACCAACCTCTGGCAAGCTTCCCAGTTATTTGGTGCCACCTACAGGGGGAAAACAACTCCCTAAAGAATTAACCCCTCCGAAGAGTGCACCCTCTCACAGCAGGTTATCAAAAAGACACTACGAGCCCAAGGATAAAAGCAAGGATCCAATCAAGGATTCTGAGAAGGAGAAAATTGACATTGTCCCTTCCAACCAACAAAATTTGGTTGCCCCCGGGTAACGAGATTACATCCATGGTCCCGAGACTCAGGCTAAGCTGGAAAAGTTGCGAGAACAATTCCCCGACATCTTCTTCGAAAGGATGATGTTTGTTCCAGCCTTGGAACCAATCCCTAGGAACTGGGATACTGAGGTCATCGGGCACATTCGCCATGTAGCCAGGCAGTATGAAGCGATGAAGAAACATGTTGTTAATCTTTCAGAAGTCATCCGAACGCTTGAGATGGAAGCACATAGATCCAAAGTGAAGATAGATAACAATGAAAGGGCCAGGGCAAAAATGGAGAAGTACTTAGAGGATGCACAATCTCTGCTTGCCTTGGCCCAATGAGACGCTAGAGCTTACAAAACAGAGCTGGAGGAGGCCAGGCAACGTTTCCATAATGAGCTTGATTCTAATAGCAAAGAGCGAGTGTTATTGAAGCAAGAGGTGTAAGATCTCAGGATGGCCAACTCCGAATTGAAAACAGCACAGGATCACTTCGAGGCCGAAAGAGCTGCTTGGGAGAAAGAAAGGGCGAGTTTGAAGGAGAGTTTAGCTTTGGCCGAAGGAGAGAAAGTAATTCTGAATGAGCAAGTCGCAGATGCAAAGAGGCGCGCGGCTCTCGCCGAAAAGAATGTAGAAAGTGCTATTGAAATGGCTACTGCTTCTAACAACAAGCTCCTCGAGAGAGAAAAGGATATCGAAGGGTTTGAAGAGATGATATTTGACTTCCTCGGCCACGTCCTCAAAACCCGTAACATCTCGTGGATCTCGGACTACCACGTCATTTTAGCCAACATATGGGACGCCATCGTCGAGGGTGAGAAGCGGAGATTAGGAGTTGAAGAGATAACGAGCCCGAGGATCTGGCAGAAGGCCGGCGCCTAATTCAAGAAGAAATGGAGAAGGGGAGGACCCTAGCTAAGGGCAAAAACAAGATTGACGAAGGTTCGAGCTCAGTTGTAGAGCCCAAGGCCTCCGGAGTTGAGGAATACAATCCTGATGATCCATTAATTACTTTGGGCCTGACTCCTGTGGTTGTCGGAGCTTCTGCAGCTAGCCTGGATGGAGGATCAGCGGAAGGTATCTCCCTTTCTTCCCCACAATTTGTCAAAGCAATTGTGAGTTGTCAGCGTCTGGTGGAGCAACCAATCGAATTAATAACATGTGTTCCTCATAATATAGGTGGCGGGCCCGTCGACAAGGATGTCGAGAAGAGGACAGAGGCGGAGAAGATTGACGTCTCGCCTAGCGCCGGTGTTGATATACTGAAGCAGGCTGAAGGTACAACAGCGGAGAAGGGCGTCCTGGCACCCAGTGCTGATGCTCCCAAGGATGATGAAACCATCGATGCCTTGAAAGATATGGACGGGCGCCATGTAGATGATGAGGAGGATATCATTAGTACCAAAGAAGTCGAAGGCGATGACGATGAAACTTTGGCTAAAAGAAAGGCTAGGCAGGAAAAGCAGCTGGCTTTAAAGAAGGTGGGACAAGAGCCTTTGAACGTAGCTCCTATCTCGGAGTTTAATCCCAAAACTGAGATGGTTCTGAAACTCCAGCCCAAATCGATCACTAAACAACTTCATTTTGAGAATCCCGATGATTTCTCAGCTTCCTTTACTGATAAAAGAAAGAGAAAGAAGGATAAGGAGGAGTCTTCGGATGAACCTTCAGCTCCTCTTATAGACAAAAGGAAGAGAAAGAAGGATGATCAATCTGATACTAACAAGGCGGAGCTGGAAAAGCAGAAGAAGGAGAAAAAGTCCAAACGTAAATAGGATACTGCCGCTTGTCTATATTTTGTTTTTAAGATTCCCACTGGCCATGAAATGTAGTTGTGAGACTGGCCCTCGCTTTTGTTTTAGGTTGCCTTTTACGTTTAGGCTTGCAGTTCATGAATGAAAGTTTATTTCTTTTGCATCATCGTGTACCTGCATTTAATAAACTTTTCATGTTCAGTCATAAATTATTTACTTATAACCACAAATCATTCAAGAAACAAAAAGACTTTAACAGTATTGTATCGCATCAAGATACACGTATGCATATATCTACCCCCAATCAATCGTTAAAGATTGATTTGAGTTGCATGCACGTTGCCCCCTGTTTCTGAACATGGGGGACTTGGAAATTTTTGTAGGGTTAGAGTTCTTGCGGTGCCCGGCTTTTGGCACTTCGATACTCTCCCGATCCATCTGCGGGTCAGAGTTCGAACTCATGTCATAGGCTACGCACCGATCCTTCAGCGGGGTAGAGATCCTATGGGCGCTGAGTCTCCAGCACCGTTCTCAGCGCTTAATCATAGACGCTTTTATACTCTCCTAGAAGTCGCCGAGGTTAGAGTTCGAGCTCAGCAGTTCTGTCGCTCCCCGATCCTTCAGCGGGGTAAGAACTCTTTCTCAGCGCTCAGTCGGAGATGCTTTTATACTCTCCTGGCAGTCGCCGAGGTTAGAGTTCGAGCTCAGCAGTTCTGTCGCTCCCCGATCCTTCAGCGGGGTAAGAGCTCTTTCTCAGCGCTCAGTCGGAGACTCTTTTATACTCTCCTGGCAGTCGCCAAGGTTAGAGTTCCGTCAAGGCGGTTCCGATCATGGTGCACCGCCGTGTGTTATGGACATCGCCTTCATGTCCGCTATGCTCTCTCTCGACTCTGGAGAGTTAGAGCGCTATCAGTGATATGATTTACTCTATCGTATCCTCAGAGTTTTGACTGTTGATTGCATTCCATTCTGATGGAAGGCACCTATAATTACATGCTTCTGTGATCGTTGCATGGTTCACAGCCATTTCCATAAAAAAAAAACAGAAAGGCAAATAAATAATAATGCAATAAGGGTAAACGGCACACAATATTTTTATAGTGGTTCGGTCGAATCATGACCTACGTGCACTTTATAATTTTTTTTTGCTTAAGAAATTGGACTATTCTAGGCAAGTCGTGCCTTATACATGGTCCTTAATAAAGCAAAAGAACAGATCTGACATCTTTACGTAAGATATGGCCGTAAATGTTGGGCATTCCACACTCTGGGGATTTCCTTTCCATCTTGGGTTGCTAGCTTGAAGGTTCCATTATCAAGCTTGCACAGAATGGAGTACGTCCCTTCCCACTTCGCACCCATATGAGTTGGGGGTGGGAAGACACGCTTCAGAACCAAGTCTCCGGGTTCAAAGGTTCGGGCTCGAACCTTTTTGTTGTAGTATCGGGCGACCTGTTGTTTGCATCTCAAGGCACGCAGGTCTGCTTCATCCCTCTTTTCTTCGACCATATCCAGGGATTCAAGGAGCAATTCGTTATTAGTCATCGGATCGTAATAAGTCACTCGGTGAGAAGGTACTTTTATTTCAACCGGGATGACTACTTCTGCTCCAAAAGAAAGAGAGAAGGGGGTATGGCCTATTGCCGATTTATACGTTGTCCTGTAGGCCCATAGTGCTAAGGGTAATTCATCAACCCACATGGCTCTTGCCCGCTTTAGTCTTCTTTTCAGAATGGACTTAATCACTTTATTTGCCGCTTCGACCTGTCCGTTCGACTGCGGATGTGCCACAGAGGTGTACTGTTTCTCAATGTGGTATTTCTGGCAGAAGTCTCTGAATTCAGTGCTATCGAACTGAGTTCCGTTGTCAGTTATAACGATCTTTGGAATCCCAAATCGACAGATGATGTTCCTAACGACGAAGTTGATCACTCGTTTGGTTGTGATTGTAGTCAGTGGCTCAGCCTCGACCCACTTAGTGAAGTAGTCTACAGCTACAATAGCGAACTTTGCTCCGCCCTTAGCTATGGGGAGACTTTCGATGATATCAATTCCCCACATAGCGAAAGGCCATGGGCTTGTCATCGTTTTTAACTGACTAGGAGGTGCCCTAGGTATTTTTGAAAATCTTTGGCATGCATCACACCGTCGTGCGTACTTTGCCGCATCTTTGTTTACTGTAGGCCAGAAATAACCATGCCGCAACACCTTTTTTGCCAATGTTTGTCCTCCAATGTGATCGCCGCAATTGCCCTCATGCACCTCCTGCAGTACACGCTTGATGTCGTCATGAGCTATACACCGGAGAAGGGGCATCGAAAATCCCTGTCTGTAAAGGACTCCGCCTTGCAGAACGTATCGGGAAGCTTTACGAATTACTTTACACCTCTCGCTTTTCTTGGTTTGAAGCATTCCATTCATCAAAAAATTCTTTAGAGGGGTCATCCATGACTCCCTTTCTGGTTCCGTTTCTAGTACCAGATCAATTTCCATCTGATCTACACTAGGAGACCGAAGTACTTCAACTGGGGCTAGCTCGGTCTCTTCAGGATCGTCGGAACTAGCCATCTTTGCCAACTTATCTGCCTGTTGATTCTCTGACCGCGGAATATGAGAAATGTTGTAGTGACCGAAGCCGTTCAGCAATTCCTTCACTTTTTCCAAGTATAAAATCAATCTTGGGCTTTTGGCTTGGAATTTTCCAGTAACCTGGTTCACAACTAACTTGGAGTCGCAAAATAGGTCTAGCTTTGTGATTTCCAACTCCTTTGCGATCCTTAGCCCGGCTATCAGGGCTTCATATTCGGAGTCGTTGTTAGTGGCGTGAAACTCCATCCGGATAGCATAGGATATCAGCCGTTTCTTGGGAGTTTCAAGCACTACTCCAGCGCTGGATCTCTTGTCATTCCTAGCGCCATCAGTATACAATCTCCAGGCACTGGGGTCGAGAAGTAATTTTGAGGGGTCAACTTCTTCGTTCGCTATATCTTCCTCCGGGACAGTAAACTCTGCTACGAAGTCGGCTATCACTTTCCCCCGTATTGACCACCGGGGCTGAAAGTTCAGATCAAATTGACTCAACTCGATGTTCCATTTGAGTAGTCTTCCAGACGCTTCTGGTCTCTGTAGAACTTGCTTGAGTGGATGGTCAATTTTTTGCCCACGTAATACACTGGTCCTTGAACTTTATCTTCTTCTCTCACCAATGCTGAGCTGATCGTGTGGGACGACACTGCCAAGTACACGAATAAGTCCTCGTGATCCACCAGCTCAGATAATATCGGAGGTTTCTCCAGGTGACTTAGCAGGTTCTGAAATGCTTCTATGCAGTCAGGCGTCCATTTGAAGTGGCATTTTCCTCGCTTTATCAATTCGAAGAATGGGATGCATTTGTCCGTAGCCCTGGAAATGAATCTGCTTAGTGTGGCTACTTTCCCTGCAAGGCTTTGCACATCTTTAATTTGTCTAGGCTCCTGAATGTCTCTGATTGCTGCGATCTGATCTGGATTAATCTCAATCCCACGAGAACTGACGATGAATCCCAAGAATTTTCCGGAGGCGACCCTAATGAACATTTTGTTGGGTTGAGTTTCATCCTGTACTTTCGAAGAATGCCAAACATCTCTACCAAGTTCGTAGTGTGATTGGAGGATTGCCTGGACTTAACCAACATGTCGTCGACGTATACTTCCATTGTTTTCCCAATCTGGTTATAGAACATTCTGTTCACTAACCGTTGATATGTAGCGCCTGCGTTCTTCAAGCCAAAGGGCATTACCACGTAGCAGTATAATCCCAGATCCGTAATAAAGCTAGTGTGTTCTTGATCTGGAACATGCATTGGAATCTGGTTATATCCTGAATAAGCATCCATAAAGGAGAGAAGTTCATGACCCGCCATTGAGTCCACCAACTGATCGATCCTGGGTAATGGAAAACTGTCTTTCGGGCAGGCTTTATTCAAATCCGAGAAATCGATACATGTTCGCCACTTCCCGTTGGCCTTCTTTACCAGAACTGGATTTGAAATCCAGTTTGGGTAGATTGAGTCTCTGATAAATCCATTACTCTTTAGCTTTCCAACTTCTTCTTTCAAGGCAGCGGACCTCTCTGGGCCCAACATTCGCCTTTTTTGTTTTACCGGGGGATGCTTAGGGTTAATGCTTAATGAATGGCTCATGATTGATGGAGATATCCCACACATGTCTGCGTGGGTCCAAGAAAATACATCCAAATTATCTTTCAAGAAGTCCATCAGTTCTTTAGCTAAATTTGGATTTAACTGGGATCCAATCTTAAGAACCTTCTCTGGGTCACTATCATCGATCGGTACATCCACAGTTGTCTCGTTGGGAGTCGCCATTCTGCCCCCAGGTTCTTTGTCCTCTCTAGGATCTATATCCTCGGGCAACTCTCTGGGCGAATCTCCTACGGTTATCCTCTTTAATTTCTATGAGGTCTCCGCCCTTGTGGGGGGAGAAGCGCCCTTGGTTTCTATGTCTCCTCCGTTGCGGAGTAGCTTTAGCTCTGCAATATAACATGCTCGTGCGGCAACCTGATCTCCTCTGACAATATCAACACCAGCTTCTGTAGGAAACTTCAATAACAAGCACCAAGGGGCTATACAGGCTCTGAACTTTGCTAAGGTCGGTCGGCCCAACAAGGCATTATAGGGCGATTCAATACCCAAAACCACGAAGGGAAGAATCCTCACTCTCTGGCGTTCTCGTTCCCCAAGTGTAACTGGTAGCACTACATATCCCATTGGAGCGGTGGATGCTCCGTTGAATCCACAGATCCATCCCTCACAGGGCTTCAAGTCTTTTATTTCGAGATTCATTTGCTCGAATGTCTTTTTGAAAAGAATGTTGACAGAACCCCCGTTATCCACCAAGACTTTATGAACAGTGGCCGGGCCGATAGGAACAGTGATTACAAATGGACCTTCGGTCGGAGCATGGACTCCAACGCTTTCTCATTCGCGGAAAACGACGTCGTCGGACATCATCTTTTGTTACTTTACCGGGACGTTGTCCTCAGGGTTGCTACACTTCCCTACCCCGAGGTGCTGCTTGGCTGCATTGACATACTGGTCCAATGCCTTGGAACTGTGCCCGACGAGATAAAGCCCTCCGATTATGGTATTGATAACAAGGTCCTTTCCCTTTTGCTGGGCTGTTGGGCTGACAGCAGGTTGATTCTGGTTCTGATTTGGGGCCTGTACGGCTTGCCCCCTGTCTCTGGGTGTCACTCTGTATTCATCCAATTTTCCTTCTCGGAGAAGCTTCTCGACCACATCTCTTAGGTGACGGCATTCATTTGTTGAGTGGCCGTGAATCTGATGGAAGAGACAGAATTTCCCCGTTTCACGTTCTTTCTCCGTCGACTCTCTGGGAGGAGGCCTTTTATTTTAGAGGACGTTGTACGAATCCATGAAGATATTCTCCAAAGTATCGTTTATTGGCGTATAACTTTCAAAAGACTTGGGACGAGTCCTTCTCTGGGAGTCGTTCCCTCAATTCCTCTTCCGGTTGTTTCCATTACTGTTATTACCATTGTTTCCTGACTGACGACCACCCTGGTTCCGGTTTTCGACATTAACCTCGATCTTCCCCGAGCTATCTCATGTCTGCTTAATGGCGACATTGCTCTGAATTTCCTCTTTATCAGCCATTTTTGCCTTTCGGTTAGCATATACTTCCTCCCGGCGTAAGTGCACGTTAGCTTTTACGTAGAATAATTCTCTAGTATGAGGTGGCTTGCCGGCCAGGTATCTCCCAAACTCGGTGTCTTTATCTACCCCATCAATCAGGGATGCCACAACAGTTGGCTCATGAGGATCTTTGACTTCAGTAGCTGCTAGGTTGAAATGGTCTAGATACACCCTCAAACTCTCGCCTGGTCGTTGCTTGACAGGGATGCCACAACAGTTGGCTCATGAGGATCTTTGACTTCAGTAGCTGCTAGGTTGAAATGGTCTAGATACATCCTCAAACTCTCGCCTGGTCGTTGCTTGACAAGGAACAAGTCAATCACACTCTTCGTCTTTTGTGCATAGATGCGTAACTGTTCCACAAACCTTTCACTCAACTCCCTGAAGCTGGAAATTGATCTTGCTGGTAAGCGAGTAAACCATAATAACGCCACATCCTCCAGGAATATGGGAAATGCTTTGCACTTGACAGCGTCAGAAGCTGCGGCAGCAGTCATTGACCAAGAATATCTCATCAGATGTTGGACGGGATTAGATCTACCCGCGTAACGGCTCATCTGCGGCATGTTGAAGCGCCTCGGGAACGTCGCATCTAAAATGTCATCAGTGAAAGGGGTGTGACTGTGGTCAATTCCCCAATCTTCATTCCGTTGTCCACGGCTATCTGCCATAATTTGATGGATCATAGCTGCAACATTTGCACTGGTCAGCGGAGGCTCGGGGTCAGCGCTTCTTGCTCGATGGGATTCTCTAATCTCCCTTCCAGGAGCGGCCACGAAATCCGGGGCTCGGATTGGGCTTCGATGCCCCCTGTTACCATGAGCATTTGTACGGTGAAGGGGCTGAGGTAGTCTATTCTGAACAGGGCTGTCCACACCTCGAGCTCTGGGAGTTGCGGCACGATCATTCACATTGCGGTTTGAGGGCCCTGCACCCAGTGCCTCTTCTTCCCATGATGGCAGGGTTCCAAATCGAAGCTGATCTATGTTTTCAGGCCTCTCATATGGTCGCCGCAGAGGTCTTGGCGATTCCTTTAACGAAGAAAAGTATTCTGGGGTGAGCGAACGAACTGGGGGCGTCCTTTGCCTTGCGAGATCATTGAGCTTTCTATCCATAACAGTCAAGTTCTGTCGCAGAACGGAGCTCTCCTGCCTTTGAGCAGCCAATTCATCAAACAGCCTCTCCCACATTTCAGAAAAGCGAGAAAGATCTCCCTCAGTAACGAGAGCAGAAGGGTCATATTGATCATCATCATTTTCTCTTATGCGCAAAGAGCTTGAGCCAGGTCGAGCGGAGGGGCCAGGACGGTAGGAGCGAGCCATAGGCTCCTTTCCAGGTCGAGTCGTAATCTGGTCATCACTTCAGATCGTGGTGGATCGGTGCCTATGATTCGGTACGCCCCCCTGGGGTTGGTTCGTGGTCACGGTATGAGGAGGATTCAGGGTGTTATCACGGGATCGAGTAACAACCCCTCCAGCTTCTCGGTTCGCAGTGCCTCCCTCAAGTCAGATCGTGGCACCTCCATCAGACCGGTTCGTTACACCCTGATTGGTTCGGGTCGCCCCCTCGACGACCTGCTCGTGTGCACTTTCGCCAACTACTTCATTCGCGACTTCATTCGCTTGCGAAGCTCGCACTTCTTTAGACTTCTTTCCAGCCATGATATCAGATGTCGCTGGAATCTTCAGCAATCTGAACAGTGAAGTTTTGGGACTGTTTTCTTTGGACTTTCAAATCCAAATAGTAGAATAGCAATCCGGCAAGCTGAGAATTGAATTCTCAGTGAAAGCACCAAAATGTTAGATCAAAATTTGGACCTAACACCCAAATTGTTCTGATTCGTAGAGAATTATAACTGGAGAATGAAGAAAAAGAAAAAAAAACACAGAATTTATAGTGGTTCGGCGTTAACGAGCCTACGTCCACTTATATGTTATCGATTATACTTTGAATGCTAGTACAATCAATGATTTCTCTCAACCTCACTCTTACAATTATGATTTCTCTCAGTAATCTCGTAGTAAAACTGATAAGAAATAGTGGAATGACAGTAATGGTGGAATCAGTGCTCAATACTGCCAAAAAGATCCTGAAAAATGCTAGTCTCTGGGCTATTTATAGCTGATTCTGTCAGGCGGTTCGCGGTCACACGTGGTGCAGATCCCGAGAAAATCGGGTCGGATCGAGCGTTGAGGAGGAATTGGTCAATGTGACAGTTGTGGATAGGTGTCGCGAGATCCGTGCATTTCGGATCGCTGAAGACCCGCTCGTGGTTTAAACAAGTCAGAAGTTTCGCCACGTAGCAGGGGATCGGATTGGAGTGAGGTGGTGGCATAGGTGCAGATCGGGTCGTGCTCCCATGGGCGGATCGAGTCGCGTTCCTATGGACGAATCGGGTCGCGTTCTGCCCTGGCGATCCGAGGGGTGCGATCCGCGTATGCGATCTGCTGGTGCGATCTGGCCTTTCATGAACTACATGAACAAAACTTCATACTCTCTTCTTGTGTGTAAACCTTGGTGGCTTGGTCAAAAAGCTAGCCAACAAAAACTGATAAAACACAATTTCTTTTTCCACGCTCACATATTGATTCCAAAAATTATAAAAATTGGAATCTAGCAATAATTTGACATTCCGGATCCAACAAAAATGGTTTCGTCAAAAACGGAGGTCGTTTGAAAAATAGCTATTTTTCATATTAAAAAAAATATATAAATTCTACAGCGACTATTCTGAAATTTAAACTGGGCATAACTTTTGATTCCCGCTATGAAATTTCAATTTTTCAGATTCGTTGGAAAGATATTTTTAAATAGATTTAAATATTTTTGGTTTTACTAAAATCCAATTTATTTTGCATCCTGTACAGTCAGTCAAAGTTCAAATTCAAAATTTCAAACTACCGCGCTATTTCTAACTCCTTTTATAATTAAAATAAATATATTCGTTCCAACTTCGATTTTAAATAAATTTTTAGCCGTTATTATTTAAAATAAATTATTTTAAATATTAAAAATCCATTAAAATTTCTAAAATAAAAATTTTAAATTGGTTCAGAATTTCCGGGTTGTTACAAGGTCGACTCCTAACGGGCTGATTTCCCTCTATTTTTCCCGCCTCAGATTTTGATTTTTGGAATAGTGTTATTTATATATAAATGGCTTTTATGTATATAAACTTAAAACCTTAATATCTTCTTCATACGATGTCCGTTTTACACAAATTCGAAGTCTATCTTAAGAAGAATTCGAGACGAACGCAATGGCGCAATTCATTTTACTTAATTACAAATATTTAATTAAGTATTCTTTAATTTATTATTTTACTGTTCTTAGAATTACGGGGTGTTACATCCGAATTCAAAGATTTTTGCCAAAAATACAAAATCGAGAAGAGATACACCGCAGTAGCTCACCCGCAATTAAATGGACAAGTTGAAGCAATAAACAAGATTATCAAGTCCATTCTGAAGAAGCGATTGAAGCAAGCGAAAGCCATGTGGGTCGATGAATTACCCTTAGCATTGTGGGCTTACAGAACGACCTACAAATCAACGACTAGTCATACTCCTTCTCGTTTTAATTCGGATCAGAAGCAGTCATTCCATTGGAGTTGGAAGTTCCCTCTCACAAGGCAACACATTATGATCCGATGATGAACAAAGCGTTTCTTCTTGAGTCCTTGGACATGATCGAGGAAATGAGAGATGAAGCTGACTTACGCGCCTCGAGGCACCGACACCAAGTTGCTCGATATTACAACAGGAAGGTTCGACCCAGAACCTTTGAACCTAGATACTTGTTTTTGAAACGTGTCTTCCCAACCCCTGTGTTCCTGGGTCCAAAATGGGAAGGACCATGTACCATTCAACGGAAACTTGATAAAGGAGCTTTCAAGCTAACAACCGTTGATGGCGATGAAGTCCCTAAAGCGTGGAATGCCCAGCACTTATGACACTATTTGACTTAAGATTGTATTATTTCTTTTGTTTTATAAACTATGTACAAAGGCACGACTTGCCTAGAACAATCTAGTTGATATAAACAAAAGATGATAAAGTGGATGTAGGCAATGAATTGACCGAACTACTTTAAAAATATTGCGTGTCATTTACATTTATTGCATTTATTTCTTTGTATCCTATTATTGTTTTGTTCTGGGATTAAAATATAGAGCTCGAATTAGAATTGAGAGCAAGTTTGGCACTCAAACCGGTGAGACTCCTCCCTAAAGAATAGGGTGTACAAGGAAATCCTGAGTGAATAGGACGACCGTTTGCATGATAAATGTAAAGGACGGGAAGACGACGTCCCAGACTCTAACTCTCATGACTCGAGAGAGAGTATAAAGGACAGGAAGACGACGTCCCCAAGGTGTGATGGTGCACCACGATTAAAGACCGCCTTGACCACACTCTAACCTGGGCATGCGACAGGAGAGTATAAAGGAGCGGAGGACAAGTGCCAATGAAAAAGGATCCTTACCCCACTGAAGGATTAGGGGCAATCTGATGTCGATCCTAATCAATCCCGAACAAGCCCTGGCCAGACATTTTATTCCAGATTGATTGGGGGCATACACATCACACCCCCTGTTGTTTACTATTGAGTCTAGTAATGATCTTATATATTGCACAGATTATTGTTTGCAGGGAAGCACGTATGGAACTTTTTGTTTGATATATGATATGATTTATCATTTATTACTTAGATTAATAATGTTTTGACTACTAATGCACTTGATTGAAATAAATGACAAACTTGCAAATATTAGACATTGCAAGGAAACAAACTACTTTATTTACATAAGTTCAGGTTTACATAAAGGAACTGATCAAAAGATGCGAGGGACGCACTCGCTACAATAACAACAGGCCAGTGGAAAACAAAATGAAAAGGCTAAACTACATATCACTTGGATTAAGGAGAAGGCTTGGACTTTCGAGCAGCCTTCTATCTTTCTTTTTCTTCCTTCTCAGCATCAGTGAGAATGCGCTTCTTCGACTTCTTCTTTTCTGGAGAAGTATCTTGGGGAGCAACAGAGGATTGGGATGCTAGTTGAGAGCTAACTGACTTTGAAAGTTTAACAACTATCTTCTGCCCAACAGGGATGCCTGAATGGGAACAATATTGGTGGGCTCTTCTTCAGCTTTAGCTTTCAGAAGCTCATCGGTTTTTGCCTTCATTTCAGTCAAAGTCATGTTTTCGGCCTCTCCCGAGTCCCCAGTTACAACTACATCATCTCCCTCCTTTCTATCATCGTTGTCGTTCTTCAAAGCATCTATCATATCTCCATCCTTGGGAGTCTCAGTACTGGACGACACAATAATTTTATTAGTGACTTCTTCTTGCTTCTCTTCGACCTCTCCAGCAGGTTTTGCACCTAAAGAACAAGAAGCAATAACTATTAGTTCAGGAGAAAACTCGAGTTCTTTGATTGTTTTCCCAACAATATGATGGAAAGTTGAAATAGCTTTAACAAATTGAGGCGAAAAGTTGGAGATACCTTTAGATGGCTTTTCAGCAGGAGCAGCAGAGGTGTAAGGAGCTGATTCAATGGTTGGAGATAAAGGAGGTTCTTTTGGGACCTTAGGACGATTGGGATCGTACCACTCTGCCTCGGTAGGATCGAAAACGACAAATGAAGAATCAGCCTCAGCGGTTTCCTTTCCTTTGTTGCAGCGTCTCTCTTCCTCCATAGTCGCTTGAATTAGTTTGCGCCCTTCAACTAGATGCTCCGGCTCATCAACTTACAAATATTTTCTCATGAGTTCTTCCTCATTGATTGTATCCACCTTGAGCTGTCGCTTTTCCCAATCAACCACTTGGTCCCATACGTCGACCATGGTTGCCTCATAGTTCTTGATCCAGGAAATATCTCAATATCGGATCACTTGAGCAAAGAATTCTATCGTTAGCTCAATGTACTCAACCAAATCCTTTTGGGTTTCGACAAGTTGCATGTTAGCATCGGCAGTGGACTTAATAGCAATATTTGCACTTCCCTCATTTAGAACTTCCTTTGCTTCAACTTCAGCCAGACTGGCCTCCAGATCGGCATTCTTCTTCGATAACTCTGCCTTCTCCTGCTCCAGGTGAGCACAAGCTGACTTCGCCTCGGTGTTCTCGAACTTAGCATCGCCAATTTTCTTCTTCAAGTCTACGCGCTCCTGGCTATGAGATTCGAGCTCTATATGGTAACGTTGTTTTATCTCTTCATATTGTTTCTTGTAGTTTTCAACATTACACTGTGCAAGAGCAAGTTGAGCCTGTGCATCCTCAAGCTCCTTTTCTGTGTTTTGTATGGACTTCTCATCAATTTCAGCCATATCCTTCGAGTTATTCACATTAGCTATCAAGCCTCAGATGATTTTGGAGAGGTTGTGCGAGTACATACACATCTCCTTATATTGCTTGTCTACCAGATCTATATGAGTTTTAACTTCATCAGCCCACTTTGAGGGTACCGGCTCGAGAGCTGGAACGAAGCGCATATTCCCAAAATGATGATCTGGAAATTGCTTCTTGAGAATTTTCAATTTTGCTTTGTTGTCGGTGTCAAGTATCACGGGCCTCGCCGTAGTGATATCAATGTTTCGTCGCCTGACAGGCATGAGAGCCATTTTTCCTTTTTCCAACTCTCTGCCTGAACTCTTGGTATTGTCTTGTGGATCAAAGTATTTTGGTAGTAGCTTGTCCTGAGAATGTGTTTCTTTTGGAATAACTGGGGCTTTGGATCGTTACTTATCCCCTCCACGACGGTCCTGACGGCTTTTGTGCTTATCGGCATATGATTTGTGCGGGGAGCGAGAATGTGAAGAGTAAGGACGGTTTGAATCATGGCGTCTCCTGCTATCTCTCTCGTGACTATCACCCCGATCATGCTCCGTGTTTGAATCGAATTTGGGCATACTTGAGCGAACGTCTCTAAGGGAGTAGCGGTGGCGAGGAATATCTCCTACAAATTGGCATAAAACAAACATTAGAAATCAGGATTAATACAGCACACAAGTGCTGTGACGTGCAATGCAAATGTTGTGCATATGTCCTAAGTGATCCGCACAACGGACCAGAGCCCGGTGCTAGGCTTGTCTGTGTAGTCTCCCCAGCTTTTTCAGGAGTAGCTTCCTCTTCGGATGTGGGAAAGAATGGTCCCATACCAATATCCTTAGAAGTAAAGATCTTGTTAGGTAAAAGAAGTTTAGATATACCCTCGAATATGGGGTCTATGGGAGAAGATTCGCCAATAGGAGACCTAACAGGAGAGGAAGTCTTTAGAGGCGGCTGCCTTTCAGCAATAGAAGAATCTTTCGGATTGTCGTCTTGTTGTTTATCCCTGGCGGATATGTTCAAAGCACCGTCGTCTTGAGTCGACAATGGAAAAAGACTTTGCGGGAGTACAATTAGATTCTCCTTCCCTGTCGCCCCTTTATTTCTTAACTGCAAATCCTGGTTGGAGCCTACGATGTCTTGCCCTTTAGATATCTCTCCCTTCTCGACCAAATTTGCAGTATGTCCCTCAGCTGGGGGCATACATACATAAGGACCACTTCCGTGGCCTATACTCCGAGTCATAGAAAGTAGATGATGACGATGAAGATAGTCATCCACCAGATATTCTCTGACGGTTAGTAGTTTTGGATCACCATTCAGCAGACGGTTCATGCGATCCAAGTATACTTGGTGCATCTCCTTTTTCAAGTTAGCAGCTACAAAAGAATAAGACAAGTCAATACATTTACAGCAACAATTAGAGTCATAACATCGGAGTCTGAAGCTTACTTGATTGGAGCCATCACCTAGCACATCCGGGCTGATGCTTGATATAGAACCATTCGGGCTTTAGATCACCCACTTTACTGCTGAATGGTTTGCCAATAATCTTTTTTTTGGGCACAGATTCGAAGTACACGAAAGATGGAGTTTCTTTTGTTCGGTGTTTAAAATGATAGAAGAAGTCTACGTCTTCAAAAGTAAGCTCTATCCCCAGAATTTCCCTGTAGGCGATATAGAATGTATACAGATAGGCATCAGCATTGGGATGAAGTTGCATGAGGGCAATATGCATTGTCTTAGAAAATCGATGATGAATGGTGTAAACAAAGGGATAGCCCCTACAATACACATCAACCAGCTAATCGCCATGTATCCTTCGAGTGGATTGTGAGGCCGATCAATTTCAGTAGCCACCTTAGTATCTTTCCAGAGAATTTCGTGTTTTAAACATAAGCGTTTAAGCTTGGGATCATCAATTGTCGAACGAACAGAGTCCATAGGTGCCTCTAAGATAGTTGCACTCACGAATTCATCAGGAGCACGATTATCTACCACTCCTCCTTCCTCTTTATCCATGGAAACCTCACTTTCAGACGGTTCACCACTCTCGTGAATTGTTATTTCATAGTCCGAGCCTACGCTATCCCATTCTAAGTCTGAAGTAGATGAAACATCCTCGGGATTAGGGTTTCCAAATGGTCCTGAATCTTTAGTTCTCTCTGCCAATCTAGCTGAGCGTCTTCCAAACATGGTTGTTATACTGTCCAAGAGATGACAGAAATTAGAGTGTAGTTGCCCGTGACCCTCGTGTGTGTGTGTGCTAATCTGTCCACGAGTTTATAAGCTGCATTTGATTCTGGTTAAACTGTATGCAAGATTGTATATCACAAGTCCACATCGCCAAATTTTTAATCTCATCTGACTATAGGAGTATTAAGTTGTGTGTATGCTCCATAACAAGAGTGTCGGTTCGGATCGAATTCTCCAAAATTGGTACGTCGGGTCGAGTCAAGGTGCTATGGAAAATCACTTCTGTTCAGATGGAAGATAGGAAGGAAGTAGCAGCGGTTCGGTTCGAATTTATACAAGAAGTAACATAGGATCGGATTAGCGTCCTATGAAGAGGTTATAACTGCTCGGATCGGTGGACTCCAAGCCGAACCGATCCACCTTAATACGATTAAATTACTTCTTCTAAGCCTTTTTGAACTCACTCCAGAATCTTCTGCTCCGACCCGATCCGTTCCAACTTCTCCAAATTTGCTATCTCTTTCATCCTTCTCATCACACCAAGAACCAAGATTCCATCGTCCTTTCTTTGTCGTGAAGTTAAGAAGCCAATCCCAACATTGAGCACATCGACAACGAGCCTAGTTTGCTTGCTCCACCGCCTGGAGGCGACGATAACACCGCTATTGACGGTGGCAGTCGAGGTGACCTCGATGTTGATTTCTCCATTGATTTGACTAAAGTGACATGGATTAACGTGAAGATTCGAATGCTATTTACATGAGACTTAAAATTAAATTACATGTAATGAGAGATTCAAGCCTACCTAAGCTCGAATTTGGAAACTAAGATGAGATTGGCTAAAGAGTAATTAGGGTTTTCTAGAGAGTAAAAGGGTAATAATGCAGCCGTAAAAGTAATAAAGAAAAAAAAGGAGGTGGAATGGTTTATATAATGGATACTAAAGGCTTTTCGTGTTCTCCTGGATTTGACAACCCGACCCGATCTGCCTAGCATGTAAACAAAACAACTAAAAGCCTTTTAGCTCAAGTATTGTGATGGACCGGGTGCGAAATAGGTCGGACTAATCTGAACCGATCAAAAGTATGATTTATAATTTGATGTCGAGACTTTGAGGATGTATATAAAAAGAAGAAGAAGGGAACCAATCAATTTAAAAATATTAAGACGTGTGCATACACATTAGAGAGATTACATGGAGAATTTGCTAAGACCCTGATTGGAACCTTCAAGTTGTCGGAAATAATAGGAGTAATCCTTGATCCTACATCATATTTATACTCATTATAGGAATCAAAAAGTAGGTTTCACCAAGCATCACAACTTTACAAGTAGACATTACTTTTGATTTTCACCCGTTCATGAATCGACATGTTGGCAATTTCGAAGCACGTCCCATCATCTCTAATAGAACGTACTTCGAGGGAAAAAATGTTAGCCTTCTTTGTAACTAGGCTTTACAAAGCATAGAGATCAGATGTTGGATATGCTTGAAGGTGAAGAAGCATGTTCAATCAAGAAAAGAGATTCATAGGATCGGATACGGGAAGATGTATCGGTTCGGCCATTACCCTCACTTTCACTAAAACACCAGGAAAGAGGTTCGGACTGGATTGCACACATATGTTCTGATTTATTCACCAAAATTCAGTATGACTAGCTAAATGACATCGGGTCGGTTCAAGACCCTCCACAACCGATTTGATCTGATGGTTGCATTTCTAAAATAGTTGCACTCCACGTTCCTATATACCCAGAGCAGTTACCATCCACTTACCCACGTTGCTGATGTGCTATCCTCACCATGGAGCATCCAAATTCGAGATTTAAGGGATGGGACCCACGTAGCATTCGACCCGCCTATGCTCTACACCTATAAATACACCACAACACCCCATTTTGAAGGATCTTTTGGCTCTCCATCTACTCAAACTCCATCACCAATGATATCTCTTTGTTTATTTCAGATTATTCTCTAAGTCCTAGAGTATATTTCAACGAAATTGGAGAGATTATTAATTGTACTAGTAATATTGAGTAACTATTATCATTGTATTTGTAATCAATTCATCAATCAAAGAAGTATAAAGTGGACGTAGGCTCGTTAACGCTGAACCACTATAAATCTTGTGTGTTGATTTCTCTTCCATTCATTTTTGCGTTGTTTTTCTCTAGAATTATTAGTCAGTTGGGTGTTAGAACCACTTTTTGGTCTAACAATGACAAATAGAGGATGTTCTGCTTAAAACTTAATAGGTTTATAATAGATATACTGTTGAAGTGTATATTATAAGGCACTTCTGATAAACTTACCTTTATGAATGCAATTAAGGTAGTGTCGCCTTCTGCGAGATTTTGGCTTAGTCTCTAAGGGCATTTCATGAAAGAAGATATTGATCCAAGGCCAATCCAGAGGTCGAGTATACATACTATCTAGAGATTATGAAAATGAGTGTGTGATAAACACATCCGATAGATCATATAGGATCGATGGTTCAATGCTTAGCCAACCACTCCATCCTGATACACTTTGATGGGTTATCACTACGTATAGATTCAAGTCTATAAAACATCTATACTTATGCACAAATTTTCCTGCAAATATATGATAAGAGGAATTTATTTAAAATTTGGTGGAGGATTGTTGGAGGAAATTTAAAATGAAAATGAGGAAGAGTAGTTCCACATCGTGAAAGATAAATAAGGTTTCATGGAACTTAAGAGGCTCTCTTAGAAGTGTGTTGGGCCTTGGGGCTCCCATATTTTTACTTTGTTGTGAGGAGGGAGACCACGCACGTTTAAACAACACACACACGCGTCGTTGCCGCCGTCCGACTGACCGGCCGTGCCGTGCCTAGCCGCGTTGTGTTGTGTATGGGCTTAGGCCAAACTTATATTTTTGAACCATGGTGCAATAGGATTTTTTAGCCCAGATTTTTAAATCATGAACAGTCGACTGGTGGTATTTGGACCAGTCAACTGGATGTAGTTTTATACACTTACCAGTCGACTGGTGGTATTTGGACCAGTCAAATGGTCCAGCTATGAAACGACAGGATCTGTCCGTCTAAATTCAAACAGACAGATACGACTGTTCAAATGAATTTGAACCAGTCAACTGGTGGTATTTTGACCAGTCGACTGGTCCAGGTATTGAACGACAGGATGTGAATGTTCATAATTCAAACGGACACTACCGTTTGAATGAACAAATGCGGCCATTCATTTGATATGCTGCATCTCCTCACAGCTATAAAAAGTGGGCCGCACTCCAATTTTTCCAATCAATCTGACTCTTGAATTTTCTGTGTCTTCTTCCTTCATACTGCTCTGCCATTATCTTAAGTAATAAAAAAGAGTTCTAGTTCCTGTAGGCTATAACTCAATCTCTTGTCACTGCAGTGATCAATTCCAAGATAGTGAATCACCATGTTTGTGCAATAACGGTTGATTAAAGTGATAATCCTATTATCGTCTCCGCTGTATCTTCAAACAGATTTGCCATTACTCGTGCACAGAAAGAAGAGACAAATACTGTTTTAGGATAGCGATCAACACATCGTGCCTCGAAGATTTGTGTTTTCAGAGATAAGGAGAACCAGCGATGAATTCCACCAACACTGCCACCATGTCTCCCGGCACCTACGGTGATCTACCCCCATTGGTTTCTTCATCCTTGCGGACTGGACCAAACACATATCGTTATTTTATTAGACCTTACGCCTAACTTATTCTTATGTGTTTTTCTTACTTTTCCTTTTTCATTGATTTACAATATTCATTAATCTATTTAATTGAATATTATTTATTTATAAATCAACTTTGCTGATTACAAAGAATATTGCCTAATTACAAGGCCTCCATAGATTATCTTTAGGCTTATTAAACTTAATTTCAAATTCATGTTTATTTATAATAAGCGTTGTTCCTTACTTTTCGCTTTCCAAATTATAACCTTGATTTTATAATCTATATTATTGACATTGAACGGTGCTTATTATATTACAATTATTAGTTGGGAATAAGCTTTTTTCTTTCTATAACTTCTTTCAGTTACATTACTTTTCTTTTTCCATCTTTACCATTTATTTTTTAGCAAGTTAGGTATATTCTAAATTGATTGGTTATCAAGCCTGTAATAAAATCCATTTCCATAGTTTTAGGTAATTATTATATATAATAGGAACTCATGATTGCAAAACATTCATTTTCTTATTTTTAATGTTTTCAAATTAGTGCGCGGTATGGTTAATTTCTTATTTCGCATTAATCCTTGTTTATTTACATTTTCAATTTGCAATCATATTTATTATTATTTTTCTTTGTTTACCAAAGTATGCAAATACATTCCTTCTTTCCTAACCAATTAATCCAGGCTACTACTAACTTTCAGATTTGATTAATGTTTATTAATTACTGTCTCTAACTTCTTATTTTTTTGTTTCGCACAATTATAGTAAAATTTGACACAGTTTGATTTACATCTCTTTTCTTTGAATCCCTACAATTTCTGTACTTTTTCATTTAAATTTGAAAAGATATTTCTTACAAATAATATGTAAATTCACACATCTTTCCGTTCATTACAATATTAACACAATATGTTCTTTTAGCCCCAAATCACTAAACTTTCCCCTTTTTGTTTACTTTCAATTAAACTGCATACAACTACAATTTTTGCATCTATCCATAATTTAATTATCTAATTTGTGCATAAGCCCAATTTCATTTAATTATCGCGCATAACCAAAATTTGACATAAAAGGTATATTTCAACACAAAAAAGGGGAAAATAAGAAGAGCATAATATAAATCCAAGTAGGAATCAAACGATACAAAAATATTGTTATTGAGAAATATAATTTAATCCATTCACCTAACCGGGCAATATTCTTGAATCTGATTTGGATTTGTGCTATTTCCCTTTTTATTCGAATTTGTAGATTTGTCTGGATGGAGGATCTGAGCATCTATAGCTTAAATCTTTAATCTTTGTCTCCAAATCTTGAATTAGAAATCCTAAAACTAATATATTTATTTTCTGAATAATATGGAGGTGAAAAGAAATGGAAGAGTTTTGGTGCCCTCTCTGAAAATATGAGTTGGAGGCTAGGCCCAGTTGGTCTATTTATAAGTGTTTAAAAGAACCTCGTTCGTTAGATTGAAATAAATAAAATCAAAGCCATTTAAAACGTTAAATCCATGTCACCTTCTAGCACTGGGTCGACCCGGGCTCTAAGTGGGTCGACCCCTATGTCGACCAAGAACTAGGGTTGGAAAACCCCTGGGTTGACCCACTTATGGCCTAGGTCAACCTATTTACTGGTTGACGAACGTTAATTTCGTTCCTATTAAATTTTCATTTACCATTGCACTCAAGTTTCTTTTCTTACCTAATATTCTTCTCTATATTAATTGGTTCTATTTTTAACGTACATTTTAGATTTCAAACTTAAATTTATGTGTATATATTCACGCACAACTTCATAAAATTTTATTCATTAATAGTTGTGCAATGAACGTTATTATTAACGTTACAATTCTTAACATTATTATTTAATTTCTTTCCCTATTCTTTAGTCTTATCCATTTCAAATTTCATACCTAAAATTAATACGCACATATAATTTTTCCCGTTTTAACTTTCTACATGTTTGTTCCCTTTTTAATTCAATAAACGTTATCTTTAATGTTTACTTCCATTATGGTACATGCCATTTTTAAAGAGTATAATTTCTATTTCAAATTCGCACCATCAATGTATTAATATGCGCATATCTATTCTAAATTGAAATGTTACTTAATTAACGTTATTTCAAATTTCCT
This sequence comes from Allium sativum, assembly GCA_030737875.1. Lineage (NCBI taxonomy): Eukaryota > Viridiplantae > Streptophyta > Magnoliopsida > Asparagales > Amaryllidaceae > Allium > Allium sativum. The sequence continues at coordinate 821,313,675 of CM060910.1, forward strand.
TTTTATTGCATAATTTTGTATCATTTATGACATGCATTCATATTATGCATTTCTTCTGCAATTTATATCTGAATATTTTTTCTTGTTAATGTCAATTACGACATGCGTTATTAATTAATAGGAACGTTTCAATTTTCATGTCAATTTCTTTTCTCTTCCTGACTGTCCATTTATTTCAATTTCAAATGACCATTTTCTATGAATTTATGTACATACATAATTTAAAAATATAAATTATATTTGCACACATTTTCATACAAATATTTTACGTTGTTAAACTCTGTATGTTCTTAAATTTGCCGTACGAACTCCGTTCGGAACATATTATATATGTAAATTTATCAGTTAAATGGAACAAGCTCAATGGTATACGTTCCGAAGCCCAATTCTTACAATTCCAAAAATATATGTTTTCCATTCATTATTTTCTGTAATTATTTAATAAAATTAATATTACAAAAATGCAGGGTGTTACATTCTTCCATCTTAAGGAACTTTGTCCCTGAAACATGGTAAGGGTAAAATTTAGTAACTTCTCGCATAATTTACAATCATCATGTGTACATCCAATTTTCGCAATCATTTGTTCACTTGTGGAAAGTGTAACACAACATAACAATACATGAATGCCTAAGCGATACCTTCTATCTATATAGGAATCCTAAACCTAAGCTCTGATAACCCAAATTTCGGCAGATCGATTTTTTTTTCTAAAATCCAAATCTACTGGAACCTAATCTAGTTTATCTGGTATTCTGCAGAAAGTCAAAGTGTAATGTCCTAGATTTTTACTAATTTTGTTAAACGATAAATTATTTATATTTATCAACGATAAATTTAAATAAGTGGAATTAAATCAAAATATTTGCACAAACTTAAATTTTTGTTTTGAATTTAACATATGTATATTGTAGATAGATAAATAAATGTCTACTTCTGTTTTATTGTTAGAATTTGATTTTTTTTATTTCTTAATAAATTCCAGTATAATCTTTTAATTAAAATTCTATGCATATATTTATATATGTTAAGTGTATGCATATATGTTATAATATATATAGCATACATACATACATGTATGTTTTAGCTAGCGCAAAGCCTTATTTATTTGTTAAAAAGAAAATCATAACGTACACACACAACACCATAGTTTAGGATTTTACTGCACTTGAATGCAACTAAAGATCTAGCATTTTATATTGATTAAACACTTGAAATCACGGCAAATCAAATGAGGTGTGACTGCACGTATATCGCTATATTAAAACCACAAAGGGTACACACTAGCCTACATACATAAAATCAAACAGAGTATCTTGTATTTGACTTAAGAATTAAGTATACTGTTATCTGCACATGGCCTTGTGTTAAACTTCCCTGGCCTCTTGAAAAATCAATCAAACAGCTAAGTACCCTAGCATGAAGATCAGTCTGCATTTCAAATCAGCAAGGAGTAGCTAGTGATTAAGGACCAAGCACCATTTTGTAAGCTATATTCATACATGTGCTGGCTGACCATTCATAGTTTGAAAATCACAGCTAGATTGCATGTTATTCTACAGCTAATTCATTAGCACCACCTTTTCATGTTGAAATGAAGTAGCTTTCATGTCAATCAAAACTATACATTGACTTCTAGTTTGTTTAAGAAGGAAGAACCAATTTTTATTAAATTTTTGCATGTGCCTGCACAAATGGTGTACACTTCATTTCGACCTGGCCTTGTACACCTAAGAGTGAAATCAAACTTGAAAAGGCTATACACTACTTGTTTTCAATCAGGATGAACATCCGTGAAAGAACAACTCAACTACACCTTTTCAATCAACACACAAGCTAAACTAGTGCAGCTACCCTCTGTCATTTCTTTTCCTATGATTTTAAAGCATACATTGTTTATTTTCTATTTTTCACCTATAAATACACACCTGCATCTCAGCTTTTCCACACACAAACCATTCGACCTTGTTAAACTTAAATCTGTAGAAGGCTCAAGGCATTTAGAAGAACAAAGTCCCCTGACAAGTGAGTAAAACTGACTATGTTTTCCCTTTTTGTGTTAAAACTGCTCTTGTTATTGATAATGCAAGTTGTTGAATGATCTTGTTATGCATACGTGACACCAAATATACACCATATCTTAGCTATGTTGGATCTGAAAACCCATATACATTCACAAATAAGTCTGCATAGAAAAATGGGTTAGTCTCCCATTTGCTGTAGCTTAGAAATTCCCTATGTTGATTTCCATTGAACATGTGAATCTGAACCTTGAAGAAGAGTTAGTTGTTCATCAACTTAGACCCCCTTAAAAATATTTCTCTATTTAAATATAGCTGATGTTTATATAAAATTTTAATATACAGCAAGAGGGACTAAAACACATAAATTCGATCATCTTAATTTAGTATTTCAAGTTTACGAACAATTTCGTACATGGAAATCATGTATTTAGGTAGAAAATTTAGAATTTTTAGCGCCTAGGTTTGAGGGATTTTCAGTGTTTATCTGAAAAGGAAAATGAGGTGTTTTCCAACCATCAGGGTGGCCGTAGTCCACGAGTCTTGGCCTGAAGGAGCGAAACAGCCTAGGGTACTAGGGAAAAATACAAATAGATTTTCAAATGGGTAGGTTTCTATTTTTGGATCAATTTAGGGTTTTTGAGAAAAGTTGGGATGCCAAACTTCTACGGCGAACTGCACCGTGGGTGGCGCATCGAGTTCGACTGCACAAGGGGGAAGGGTCGGTCTCGGAGTCAGCGTCAGGGTGGTGAAGTTTGAGAGTAACCGGAGGTACGTGGTAGTGGCGATGGGAAAATATGTGATGATGGGTTTGTCTATTCTTTCGTTGCCAGGACGGGTTGGAGGATGTTTTTTTGTTCGAGATGATCAGAGGTCTAAAGGTGGTGGGAAATGGACTCAGGAGATAAAATACGTTTGGGTGATGGGTATGGGTCGATGAATACTGGCGGGATTGAGTGTGCATGTGCACACTTTTGTGCATGGTGAAGAATACCTAAAGGGAAAAGAGAAAAAGTAGTTTAAGAGTAGAAAAAAAATAGGAGAAGAAGGGGAGCCGCATATCAAATCGGAGAAAGAAGAGAGGGAGCTGAGTCATCGGAGCAACCTTAATGACGGATCAGTAATCAACATAAAATCTCGGCAAGCAACTAGAGAAGAGGAGGAGTATGGGAGGAACAACAGAGAAGGTTAGAGGAAGAGATAGTAGCAGGGAAAAAGAAACAGTAGAAGGGAGAAAATAAAGAAGGGACGCAGGCTCGGGCAGATGGGCTTTGGGCCTGTGGAGATTAATAAAATAAAAAGAAATAAAATAAAATAAATGAATATGGGCCAGGGAAATTGGGCTAATGGATAATAGAATGAATAAAAGAATTTAAAAGGGAAGAATGAGGGGGACGTTTGGGCATGGAAAAAGCATTTGGGCTGATGATAGAAAAGAAAGTAAATAAAATAAAAAGGAAATAAAAAAAATAAAGGAAGAAGAAAAATAAATATAAGGAAAAGAGATAAAATGTGCATGAATTGTAGTAAAGAATTTCCTAAAGAGTATAAGTTAATATATATAAAAGAAATATCATGTATGTAAAGCATGTATGATTTATACAATTTTATAGAAAGGAATCGACATTGTACACCAGCTGTAAGTTAATGAAAGAAGAAAATAGTAATGTAATATAAGATAAGAAATATAAGAAAAGAAATAATTAGAAGAGAAGTAAGTATAGTAGAAAGGAATAGAAAAAGAAAATATATAGAAAAATAGAAAAAGTAGAAAATTAGAAATTAAAAGAAACAAGGTAGGAATTATAGAGGTAAATCCATGATATATTAAAAAAAATGTTGTTAGTATCTCAAAATTTATATAACTAAATTTAATGGATTGTTTAAAGTAGAATAAAGTAAATAAATAATCAATAAATAGAAAAGCAAGGAAAGGAAATTGAAATAGGAAAAGTTAAACAAATATTGAAAACTAGTCTTTTCTTCAAAATCGCCAAATACTATGTAAAATAAATATATATTTATAAAGTGACTATATCGATTTTGTAATAAAAGGAAACATAAAATAGAAGTCGTCGAGATAAATATAAGTTAAAAGTTCATCAAAGTTTCAATCAAAGTTGTATCTAATTATGGTGTAATTAAATTATTATACATAATAAAGGAAGGAGATATATTCAAATTGTTCTGAAGACCAAGAAAGTAATTGTGATCTGAGATGTTGGATAATAATTAAGGGCATGTCGTAATTATCGGAAGGTGGTCGATTTGTAGTAATGTTGTATGGTATTGATGAATTCAAATATTTAAGTTCGATTGTTCGACTTGAGACGATAACTGCTTTTCAGAATCAAGAACTAATTAAAAATCAAAGTAATAATGAATAAATACAATATCAGATTTTGAATTTAATAATCTGTTTCCTCTTAAGTATCACTCGACCCTAAAAGATATTAACATTGATCGTTTTGAGGAGTCTGGAATATATATTCCACTTCAATTTGATCATTATGAATAAGAGATTATTGAAGATAATAGAAGACAGAGTTTTGCAAGTGCTATTCTGTTAAATTGCTTAAGATGAATTTATAGATTAGTGACTTTGGTTTGTTCAATCCCAGAACAACTTGTATGGACGAATGTCTGACAGAGTATATCTAACCCAATCACGTACGTTAATCTCTCCAAATGTATTTATGTTAGGGGCGGAGGAATTCGTATCTCTTAGCTTTATACCCATAGTATATTTTTGGGGAAGTCAATTAGTGGTTGGCAGATTTTGACGATGTGGCATTCAAAGGAAATAAAGAGCTGATATGTCTAAAGGTAATGAAACACCTCACCCATCATTAAGGTCACTCACAAAGGGAATGCCTTAACTTTGGTGGAGGTTTATGGGTAAAAGTCACATATAAAACACATAACAGATGTAAACACATATATATAAGCAGCGGAAAACAAACAGACTTTCATTTCATAAATACGTGTTCATACAAAAACATTTCCATGATTATCTCACAATAACTTCCAAAACATTACAACATCATTTCTGTCTTGATTATTGAATAAAGAAGCATAAAACATAATTAAAACTGCATAAATCCCCATAGAGTGTGTCCAAAAGCCATAGCCAATGAAAGAGAGTTCAAACCATACATCTACTATCTTGACGCTTGCAAAGAGTCTGACTAAGCTGGATTGTTTCCTCCCTATGGACCTGGGGGGAAATGGAAGAAAAGAAGACGAAAGAAAAACAGAGTCAGACATAAAGCCTGGTAAGTCTAATGACTCTTCAGTATGTGAATAAGAAAAAGGGCATGACATGACTAAACTGGAAACAGGAAATTATCATAAACTAAGATAAAGTAGTTTAGAACCGAATATACTATCGCACCCCACACTATATCTCTGCACCTACTCGTATTTATTCTGATTGGCACCCCATGCTGAGGGTGAAGTGATCCCCTTTCTAAAGATCGGCTCCTACTTGCATAAACATGTGTGTCAAACGGCCCCCAATGATTGTAGACACCTATGCTGGTCCCACCATGGGGTGTATCAAGTCCCGTGGTAGCGACTCGACACAATTCTAGAATACATAAGTTATACTACTTATGCCCAGTGCCCTGTTTGTCTGCTCCGAAGTGTGTGCACGCCCGCACTCCGTTAGAACCCACACTGTTGCACCAACCGCCGTCGCTTTTGACCGCTTACAATTAGCCCAGTAATCGTGCCCCACCCTGCCTAGTTTCAGGGTACCATGATACCTAATTTGGGTTACTACTGAAACGGGTCCCTCGTTACTAGGGTTTTCTAGTCAAACATGTTAAGTGGTTAAGTGTCTGTATTAAGCTAACCACACCCATTAGTTTAGTTAACATGTTGAACTGGTTAAGTGTTTTAGTTAACTTAACCCTACCATCCTGACTTGTCTGTCCTTAGCTTTTTAAAGCACCGAGCACCTACATTAGACATGTATTATTATGGTTACTAGATGTGCCGGTCGGTTCCGGGCAGGTTTACACCATAACTCAGTCTAACCTCGGGTCCTTATTGAGCTCAATGCCTTAACCTCCCACATTGGATAGGTATTGTTGTGATTACTGGACAGCAGGGCGGGTCCGGGCAGGTTTACATCACAACTCAATCCAACCTCGGGTTAAGCATACTCGTATTTTCTAAATTTACATATTTGTCTCTTTTACTTGACATATGTAAATTTGTTAACCATTAAATGTTATGGCCCACTATCCAAGTTCATCATTTTTGGTATAAAAATTTATACCGTTTCATGCCATAAATTACCTAGGTGATTTTTCACCCATTTATGTCAAGTTTCCTATAATTACCAATTTTTCCCAACGTTACCCCATCTAAATATTAAGCTAACAATCTTAGCCTAATTTTCCGTTTGCATGATTTTTGACATATAAAATTAGGCTAAAAACTTAGCCTAATTTAGCGTACAAAGTTTGCATAAAGGAATCCATTAACATAAACATGTCATATTTGTAAACTTGGAATTTTTGGCATAATCAATATGAACATAATAGGGGTGAACTTGCACAATAGTCATCATGAATGTCATAGGTGTGAACTTGCAACATAGACTAAACCACATACATATATGTGAATTTACAACATAGACTAGATCATCTTACATATATGTGAACTTGCAAATCAATCACAAACATATGAATAGGTGTCACATGAATTAGCATATGATTTAGACAACATAAGCATAAACATGTTTAGATCTAGGCATAACATCGAACATCACTAGCATACGACAAGAATATGATATGTCCATAAAGTATGTATAATTTTCACATGTTTGTGAACTAGATCAAATCATGTTTACTACTATAACATGAAACTTGTATTAAAATGGATCTTGACATGGATCCAATTATGAACTTGCAACTTTTGTATAAACATATAAGCATGTATATGAACTTAATCATTTAGGCATAGAAGTTCTATTGTATAACATATAACTTGTCATAATTACCTAAACATATAGGTGTAGATATGAACCAAATATCTTGTATGTGAATTTGAATAGATCCAACATCAACTAGATTAATCCACAAACATTCTAATGGATCCAACATCAAGTAAATTATACCACAAACATCACAATAACATTCACAACACAATCATTGTAACACATAGATATGAATTAACATCGTCGCTATACAATAGCACAATTCCATTTCCATTTTACATCGAATCAAATCTTAATTTTATTCCTATCGGAAAAATCACTATACTTACAATAAACGACGAACTTGAATTCTGAATTCTGAGTTCTGAATTTGCAATGCTTTCCCTTGGGTAGACAAACGTTGTTTGATTCTTGTTTTACTTTAGTTTTGCTCGTCTCTAATCTTTCTACAAGTGGAGGCTCCTCTTAGTTTTCTCCCGACAGCATGGCGACTCCGTCTCTAATTTTTATGTGATTTTAGGTTTGAGTCTTAGGTTGTATTTATAGAATTTCAGATTGATTTGAGCCGTCAGATGATCATAGATGAATCTAGACCATTCACTTCGAGAGGAGGCAACCAGAAAGTGACAAGTCAGCCCTAGTGACACACCAGAGCTCAGAAATTCGACCAGAATCCGACCAGGCCAGCCAGGGCCAAACCAGGTCGACCCCCAGGTCGACCATGTGGTCGACCTGGTCACCCAGGTCAACCCCCTGGTCGACCTGGGTCCTAGGCGGGAATTTTCCCGCCTAGCCCAGTTTGGGTCTATTTTTGAATTTCGAATCGAATTTGAATTGTTTGAATTTTAAATTGAATTCTGAAACTTCCGGAGGTCATAACTCCTTCATACGGAGTCTGATTTACGCAAACTCGGACTCTATCTCAAGCAGAATTCCGAGACGATCGGAATGGCGAAACCCGTTTCCCTTAATTCTTTCATTTAGAATTAATTATACTTTAATTTGTGAAACTTAATGTTATAGAATTACGGGGTGTTACATTCTCCCCCCTCTTAAAAGGATTTCGTCCCCGAAATCTTCAAGTTAGGAAGAATGTGTCATACCATCCAATCGTCCATCTACTCAACCATTCAATCACAGACATTCATTGTCCTTAAAAGACTTCTAATGCTTCATGATCATATGCATAGTGTGTGTACATGTCCTTTTCTAATGCAAAAATCAGGCGGTCTACTGATTCATTTGACCTTCTTAATGCAAATCATGTAAGTGCCATGAATCCATTATGTATGCGAATTTTTCCCTACTCATATTTCTACATGAGTGCGCAACCATTCATACAAATGCGACATCCATATGAAAACATATCAAGTTTCAACCATATACAAATATGAATACATATATGCATATGCAATATGAAGTGACTGAGCCGATCTAAAACCGTGTGTGTGTGTATATGCATCCACGAGCAACCACTAGCAACCACTTGCAGCCATCAATCATAACATGTTTCAAATACATGTTTGCATCCAATAGTTTTCTACCTAAGGAGTTAGGAAAAAGGACTGAGAAGATGTACCTAAAAAGGTAGATACAAGCATAACTTAAGGAAAAAGAGAGATCAAAGATGTACCCTAAAAAAGAAAAGGGTAGGCAGCGCGTATTTTGTCCTCAGTTTCCCAAGTTGCGTCTTCCTCGGCGTCGCTCCATTGAACTTTAACGAGGTTGACTTCATGGTTGCGTAGCTTTTTGATTTCAGTTCCCAAGATACGAGTTGGAACTTTCCTCACAGTCGCTTCTTGTTCTATTTCAACTTCCTCTAGGATGCTTGGCTCCACCACTTCCGCGGACTCATGTAAACATTTCCGGAGATGAGAAACATGAAAGACATTGTGGACTCCAGCCAATTTTTCAGGCAGCTCTACTCTATAAGCCATCTTCCCAATCTTCTCGATGATAGGGAATGGCCCTACAAATCTTAGTGCTAGCTTTCCTGTGGATCCAAAGAGAACGACGTTCCTTAAAGGAGATACCTTAAGGAAAACTCTGTCCCCAACCTCAAACTCAAGGTCGGTCCTTCTTTTGTCGGCGTAGGACTTCTGTCTATCTTGGGTCGTCTTCATCCTTCTTCGTATTAAGTCCACTTTCTCTGAAGTCTCTCTAATCATGTCTGGCCCAAGTATAAGCTTATCTGTAGACTCCCACCAGCAAGTTGGTGATCGGCACGGTCTTCCATACAAGGCTTCGAAGGGTTCCATGCCTATGGTGGCTTGGTAGCTGTTGTTGTAGGCGAATTCCACTAAAGGAAGATGATCCTCCCATGTCCCTCCAAAGTCTAGAACGCAAAGTCTCAAAAGATCCTCTAAACCTCTGTTCACCCTTTCCGTATGGCCATCGGTTTGAGGGTGATAGGCCATGCTCAAACATAACTGTGTGCCTACAGCTTCTTGCAGACTCCGCCAAAACTCGCTTGTAGAGATAGGGTCCCGGTCACTAACAATGCTAGAGGGTATTCCATGGAGTCGAACTATCTCTTTAAGATAAAGAGACGCTAGAGATGAGGCAGTCCTTTTACGCTTGACAGGTAAAAAGTGGGCGCTTTTTGTAAGCCTGTCCACTATTACTCAAATGCTAGTATTGCCCCTTCTTGACCTAGGCAGCTCATCAATGAAGTCCATTGAAATGCTATCCCACTTCCACTGTGGGACCTCTAGAGGATGAAGCAGTCCTCCAGGCTTCTTCTGTTCCTCCTTGACCTGTTGGCAGGTCATGCACTTAGAAACGAAATCTGCCACGTCCTTCTTCATGCCACTCCAAAAGAAAGTTCTTTTTATATCCTTGTACATATTATCTCCGCCAGGGTGTATAGTCATCTTGGAATGATGTGCTTCCTCGAGAACCTTCTTTATCAACTCCCTTGCTTGTGGGACGCATAGTCTTCCATCCCGTCTCAGCCAACCTTTAACATCGATGGTGTATCTGTTGAGGTGACTAGAAGTCTCACCTCTAATAAGCTTATCAATCACATCATCAAGCTGAGGCTCTTCTCGTTGTGTAGTCCCTATTGGGTCCAAAAGAGTAGGGCGCACTTCAAGAGACGCTAATAGACCCGGTACAAAATCAGAGGAGGGCCTAAAGTTAAAACTGGCTATATACTCCAAGCTTTGCCTTTCTACAAAGAGAGGGCTTAGAGTCAACATCTTTCTACTCAAGGCGTCTGCTACTACATTGCCATTGCCAGGAGTATAGGAAATATCGAAATCATACGAGGCAAGAAACTCCATCCACCTTTGTTGCCTCAAGTTAAGATCTTTTTGTGAGAAAAGATACTTCAAAGATTTTGTGACGACCCCAAATCCCGTACAGACGGAGACAAGGGTTATCTTTGGAATATAACACAGAAACAGATAACAGCAGAACAGAATAATTAAATACACCAAATAATGAACAATAGAATATACTGGATAAACGTAATCATCAGAGTTACACAGTATACAGGATCTTACTTAGTACAAATACAGTTCAACTATACATAAATGTCTACAGCGGAAATAGACAAAATATGTACAATAGGAGATGAACAGCATAAAAAGAGATAAATAATAGAATCCATCCTCAGCTCCAGCTATCCAGAAAGAACCAGCTAAACCTGAATACAAGGCTGCCCGTGTAGAAAAAGGGGGCACCCGAGTTTGAAAGTGAAACAAACTACGAGTCAGTCATGGGTCTGGTATGAGAAATCCACTCAACACATGTATAATTGGCTAATCACAGGACCACCCCACTTTCGTGGAACGGGTTTTCTCCATTGGATTGCCAGTTCTTTAAAACAAATCTTTCTTTTAAACAACGCAATTCATTTTATAAAAATGAAGCCATTATAAGACTCAGTTCCCATCACACAATGCAACGCAAACCGGAGGATAGAGTTTTACCTTATAACGGCCAAAATATGATTGATACGAATAAAACAAAGGCATTTGATATTATTACTAGTGTTTATATGCTTTGAAAACAATTTCAAATCATAACTATCAATCATAGACGGCATGGTTACCATATATCATGTCGCCATATATATATATACAATCAAAACCGCACAGTCACGTATTTAGAAATTGGATTTTCGTCATGAACCAAGGCAAAAGATAGTCCTTACCGAATTTGTGACTCTCTAGCCCGAGCCACAGGATCAGAGCTCGAGTGACCCTAGGAGCGACAGGGCCGGTCCACCGATGTGGATTAAAATTCCTGAACAAAACGTTTCCCCGTCCTTTGGGGCGTAAACAAGCCAACGAATGACTCCATCAGACCCGGATCGTCCGATCAAACCGAGGTGCCTCGCAATAGCAACAACCACACAGATGAAAAGTATATAAATGTCAGGGCTGGTAGGTCATTGACACCACCCTAGCTAGAAAGAAACGCATGCCCTCCCTGAGGTCCTTCCTCCCGTTTCTGGTTCGTACCGGGGGGTGAGGTTCGCGAATTCACGTTATACACAAAGCTAGGCCACACAGGCGGGGCTTTGATCATCAACACAAGACTTTGCTTTTCAACAGAAGCCTCGATCATTTGCCACTTAGGCATGCCACACTAGCAATTCATGCCGTGCGACTGATGTCCATCGATATACAACCCCTGAACTCGTGCGTTTCAGAGAAGGGCGTTAAGCAAAAGAATAAATTCTCCGCCACCACACAGATGTATATTTAATAGAGATCAATCAACACAGAATAAAATCCAATGTCAGACACACGGTCCATTTACAAGTCCGTTCTGGGTCTGAACGAAACCGGAGGCACTAAATACCTCACAAACCCATCGATCACCACGTACGTCTGGACAATCACCACTCATTATCCATATTTCGGGATGCCTCCCAATCAGGACCTCGGTTACCATCCAAACGAGGTGAAGATCTCCGGTCTTCGACCACTGTCATCATCATCGAATTTCAATCGTCGGTCAGTTATTTGAAATGAGAATTAACTTGGCCTTTTCAATTAATTCACGTATATTTAGAATTTCAAATCAATTTATTTCAATGGTTAAATCATTCGACAACATCAATTTTGTTCTTTAATGTAATTTTCACACCATACACATTCAACCATCAAATACCACATAAATCGAGCAAATTCAGTTTATTTCCATTCCATATCGTTTATGATATTTCATAACGATTTATCGCTATTTTTATTTATTTTAAAATAGCCAATTTATTCAAACCGACGCTTCGGGCCATAACGCGGCCATGGCGCTGTTTTTCTTCAGATTTGATTTACACATATCTGAAAATATAACCGTTGGATCTTCACAAAATTTACATCATTAGAAAGGTCTTTTCAAAACGAATCCAACGGTTCCAGTTTCGGGAAAATCCGACGGTCGGATCTCCCGGTACAATCGTTTGAAATTTCGATTTCAAAATACGAACTACAGCGTCGTTATTCGATTAAATATAATTATATATATAATCATTTCTGGCGCTGTTTTTCTTCAGATTTGAATTAAACATTCCAGACAATCCAACCGTTGGATTTTTACAAAGTTGGTGCCGTTGGAAAGATATTTCCAAGGCGAACCCAACGGTTGCGGTTTCGGGAAAATCCAATGGTCGGATTTTCCGCACTAGTTGTTTGAAATCACGGTTTCAAAACACGAACTGCACGGCCACGTTTCGTTTTAATTTTATTTATAGTTCTATATTTATATAAATATAGTTCATTCAACAATTTCAATATCGTTTTCACTTCAAATATTTCACTAATGCCTTTAAATTTTGGAAAATTTCGCCATAACCTCCTTTGTACGGGAGGAGCTGGGAAAATTCCCAAATAGCCACATGGGCGTCTCATGTCAAAAAGAAAAAGAAAAAGCCAAGCGGCTAGCCAACAAGCTCATAAAATCATCACCCAAACAAAACAGTAAATGTGTACCTATTTGTCGGGCACAAATTTTATTCCTCTTCTCTAGCCCCTTTTGCTATAACCTGTTCAATAAATATGCATGTACATATATACAGTTCTTATCACTTATCATTTTCCATTTAACTTCATATTTGATTCCATTTTCAACAAATCATGTATATAATAAAAATGTGATTTTTATTGTAAAACAATTTATTTAAAAAAACTATTATTTTATATAGTTTATATAGGAAATAAAAATAGGATTTTTTTTTACTATAAAACAATTTCTTTTAAAACGAGATTATTTTACATAGTCCATATAGTTGATAAAAGGTGGTTTTTATTATGAAACAATTTATTTCAAAATATGAATACCATTCAACACATGAAGGTTTTCTATAGTTTCTATATAGATAAAAATGTGATTTTTATATTTAAAACATGAATACCATTCAACACATGAATTTCTAATCAACGAATGAATATCAGTTCAACACATGAAGGTTTTCTATTCAATGAATAAATATTGTTTCGGCAAATGAAAATAATTCAAACACATGAATATTATTCAAAATTTTGGCAGCATAACGGCAGGGTAGGTAAAACCGGGACCGTCCCTAGTACGGCTCCTCGCTCTACCTTAAAACCTCGCGGTTTTTGACAATGGGGATCATGCATCTAGTTCGCACGCAGGCGGCATGTATATATTTATTTCATTTCCACAAACTAATCCTATGTGGTTTCAACCAAATATTTCTCAACCACAAACGGGTATTTTTCAACCACAATCAATCAATTTCAACCACAAACAATCCCAAACAACCATTCGCTATCAATCAATTTTCACAACAATCACAATCAATAAATATCGTCCATGGTTTGTGGACGAGGGGCATATATATATATATATTTATATATAGCAATTCACTTGTATTTCAACACATATATAATTTTTACAACGCATATACAACTTATACATCGAACGTACGACTTATACAACGCTTATACAAGAGGTGTACAACGCTTATATAACTCATACATCGACTATATAATTTATACATCGTCGTTTTCCATATCGTTTATAAATTAGAAATCTCACATTGGGTTCCACTCCATCAAAAATAGCATAAGGCTCAGAAAAATATGCGGTCTCATCTAGAATGTAGGAGACATCCACACGGTCACGATGTTTCCTGTTTCATCGAATTTCGTTAACGAACGAAAAAGATATGATTTTTACAAGGTTTGCAACACTTAAAAGTGTTATCTTTAATTCAGAAAAATCAAGCCGTTTACCTTCCTTGATTCTCCAAAACTAGGGTTCGAATTAAAATCCAATCCACTACACTTCGTCGAGATCCAACTGCACCACGATGACGGGCCTCGAGAGGCGCCTCTGCGCCAGGAAAATGATGGAGCTCGAGCTCCAATCGCGGTCGGAAAATGGGGCGGAACTGGCGAACTTTGGGGCGAGAATCCTCGCGACAGGGTGCACGATAGACGACGGGGCTTGTCTAGATTTGAAGAGGAGGAAACGAGCTACAAAAAGTTGCAAAGGAGTGGTGGTTTTTGATGAGGGGTTTCGCTAGAAAATAGGGGAGAAAAACAGAGCTCCTTCCGCCGTGTATCGCAATCGGGGAGAGAGAAGACGCAGGGGGGGCTGACATGGGCGAATGGGGTTTTTTTTTATATAAAGTTTAAAAATCCGAAAATACCCCCTTCCTCTTGCGAACCCCAATCCAAACCCAACGACTGTCGTCCCTAGCGTTCTACGCCCATTCCGAACACAATGGGATATGTTTCGCAGGCCCATTCGACTGTTTTAGCCAGTTTTCCTTCAAATTAAAATATAAAACATTCAATATTTAATTTGAACATACATTTCAATTTGCCAGGGCCACAAACTGATTCGAAAAATTCCAGAAAAATAAATCTAGTTATGTTTTGACGATACGGTCCCAACAAAACTAGTTTCGTCGAATTCTGAGACCGTTTGCAAAAAGGCCCATTTCTGGTCGATCCAATTTAACTATAATTGACCAAAACACATTTTCCTTTGCCACGCTCACATACTAGCTTCAAAAATTATGAAATTTGAAATCTAGTGATAACTTCACATCCCGGATCCAACAAAAGTGGTTTCGTCGAATTCCGAGGTCGTTTGCAAAATGGCCAATTTCACGGGCTATATAAATTCCATAGCGACCTTTCTGAAAATTCATTCGGCCATAACTTTTGCTTTCCGCTATGAAAATTCGATTTTTCAGATTCGTTAGAAAGGTATTCACTAACAGATTTAGATATTTTTCGTTTCACTAAAATCCGTTTTGTTTTGCACCCGGTACAGTCCAACAAAGTTTGAATTCAATTTTTGAAACTACAATGCCATTTCAGGCCTTGTTTATAATTATAATTAATTATATTCGTTTTCAATTGTCGATTCAAACTCACTTTTCATTGCCATTATTTAAAATATTTATTTTAAATATTTAAAATCCATTATTTTAGCCAATTTAAAAATTTTAAATTGGTTCATATTTTCTGAGTCGTTACAATCTCCCTAACTTAAAACTTTTCGTCCCCGAAAAGGAACAAAGTCGAAAGTGGTTTGATAAATCTACAATCACACAACACAACAACCAATCCAATTGTTTTTAACTTTTCAGAACTATACAAATTAACTCCTATTCTCCTTTAAAATCATTCAGACTATAGAATTAAAAGTGCACATTCATGGAAAGAAAATAACAACATAATAGAGAACTAATTGGTAATGCAAAGTATGGTAAATATACCTTGCACCGGAGTCAATCAGAGATATCTACTCGGCATCTAGGATAGGCTTTCTGAATGCTCTCCTCAGTTTCCCAAGTACAATCTCGCGGATCTCCACTCCATTGCATTTTGACTAAGTGAACCTTCTTGTTCCTCAGCTCTTTGGTTTCTTTGCCGATAATCTTTAACGGTTCTCTTCTCACAGCTAGTTCTGGAGTAATTTCAATATCCTGCTGAGCTGCTTCTTCCACGACGAAGTCTGGGTCATGAACGTGCTTTCGAAGTTGAGATATATGAAATACATCATGGAATCCAGGCAACCAATCAGGCAATTTAACCCTATAAGCGAGAGTTCCGATCCGTTCCAGAGTAGGAAACGGACCAATGAATTTGGGCGCCAACTTGCCAGTTTTACCGAACCGGATTACTCCTCTCATCGGCGATACTTTCAAATATACATAGTCGCCAACAGCAAAGGATATATCTCTTCTTCTTCTATCGGCATAGCTCTTTTGTCGGCTTTGAGCGGCGAGTAATCGCTTCTTAATAAAATCGACTTTGTCGGCGGCTTCTCGAATCATATCAGGACCCAAAACAAGTCTATTACCTGGTTCGACCCAAAAAGCAGGGGATCGACACGGTCTACCATACAATGCTTCGAATGGCGACATTGTCAGACTCGCCTGGTAACAGTTGTTATAAGAGAATTCAGCCAAATGCAGATGGTCTTCCTATGATCCTCCGAAATCTATAACACAAGCCCGCAATAGATCTTCTAAAATACGATTCACCCTCTCAGTTTGACCGTCTGTCTGAGGATGATAAGCGGTGCTCAAGTTCAACTTCGTTCCCAGCTCGACTTGAAATGCTTCCCAGAATTTGCAAGTGAATATTGTATCTCTATCACTGACTATACTGAGCGGCACTCCATGTAGTCTAACTATTTCCCTGAAGTATATCTACGCCAGACTCTGAGCAGTTCTGTTTGATCTGACAGGTATGAAATGGGCGGTCTTCGTGAAGCGATCTACGATCACCCAAATACTGTCATTCCCTTTTCTGGTTCTGGGCAGACCATCAATGAAATCCATAGAAATATGTTCCCACTTCCAACCAGGAACTTTTAGCGGTTGTAACAATCCAGCCAGTTTCTGTTGGTCGCTCTTGAATAGCTGACAAGTAGGGCATCGGCTAACATATAAAGAAATGTCCCTCTTCATCGACCTCCACCAGAAAGTGTGTTTGATGTCATTATACATTTTGCTTACTCCCGGATGGATACTAAGTTTTGACTTGTGGCATTCATCCAGAACTTCCTTTCGGAGCTCAGCAATGTTAGGGACACAGATTCGACCTTTGAGCCTTAGAATCCCATCATTATAAACTTGAAAACTCGATGGTTCGCCTTTCTGAATTATCTCCTTGATCTTCTGAATGAAGTGATCATCCTTCTAAAGAGAAGATATTTTATCTATCAAAGAAGTCGTGATAATAAAGCTGGCGATCATCTCATTCTTTCGGCTTAGCGCATCGGCCACGACATTGGCTTTCCCTGGAGTGTATATAATTTCAAAGTCATATGCTGCTAGAAACTCCAGCCAACGTTGCTGCCTCAAATTCAAGTCCTTCTGAGTGAACAGGTACTTTAACGACTGGTGATCTGTAAACAGTTCAAATCTCTCACCCAGAAGATAGTGCCTCCAGATTTTCAAAGCGAACACAATAGCCAATAACTCAAGATCATGAGTTACGTAGTTCTTCTCGTGCGGCTTCAGTTAACGGCTAGCATAAGCAATCACTTGACCCCTTTGCATTAACACTGCGCCAAGGCCTTCTCTAGAAGCATCAGTCCAGACTTTTAAATCTTGGTTGCCATCGATGATGGTTAACACTGGAGCAGTCGTTAGTCTTAACTTTAGCTCTTCAAAAGCCTCCTCACTTTCTGGAGTCCATTTGAATTTAGAGTGCTTCTTTGTAAGCTTCGTTAAGTGGCCAAATGTCTTCGAAAAGTTTTTGATGAACTTCCGGTAATAGCTAGCCAATCCGAGAAAACTACGGACTTCAGTGGGGGTACTGGGCTACTTCCAATTCTGAATAGCTGTGATTTTGCTTGGATCAATAGCAATTCCTTCTTTCGATACTACGTGGCCCAGAAATTTCACTTCATCTTGCCAGAATATACATTTGGAAAACTTTGCTTTCAATACATTCCTTCTGAGGATTTCTAACACTTGTTCCAAATGTTTTTCATGTTCAGGACCTCTGAATGCTGTCATTGGAACACACTCTTCGGCGATTCGAAGTTGATGGAAGCCTATAGCTAGGTCCATCCTTGAAAATACTTGTGCGCCATTTAATTGATCCAACAAATCATCAATCCGCGGCAATGGATATTTGTTCTTTATGGTCTGCTTGTTCAAATTACGATAATCCACACATAGCCGTAGAGTACCATCAGATTTTGGGACAAACACCACTGCTGCACCCCAATCAGAGAAACTAGGCCTGATCAGGCCCTTCCATACTAGCTGTCGTGTTTGATTGTCTAATTCCTCTTTCTCCTTCAAGGACATTCTTCGAATAGCGTGAACTACCGACCTCGCATTCGGAATCAAAGCAATCTTGAAATCTATTTCTCTCTACGGAGGTAAGCGAACAACTTCTTCGAACACATCAGCATAGTTTTTGACGACAGGAATGTCTTTAATGAGGTCAGGAATATTCTCCTTGACTTCAGGGATATTTTCTATTTGGGCTGGAGAAACATCCAAAGCTGCCCAGAAGTCCTTTCTATTTGAAGTCGGGACTTCACAAGGTATGGTTATATAATTCCCCGATTTTGCCTTTGCCTTTACAACTCTCTCGGTGCATCTAACCTCTGCTTCATATTGGGTTAGCCAATCCAATCCTAGAATAAGATCGAATTCATTAAAATTCATGACGATAGAGATAATAGGGAATTTATAGCAAGAAAAAGAGACAGGTACTGCACATATCCAACTGAGATTGATGGAACCCCCAACTGGATTTTGGACCGTCATTGGTTCTTTGAGCTTCTTCAACTTCAAATCCAACTTCTTGACCGCACTCTTTGCAATAAAGCTTCGTGACGCGCCCATGTCAAACAATACTTTAACTGGAATGTTCTTGACATTGAGCGTGCCTTCTAAAACATCAGACCTTTCCGGAGCAGACGAAGATGCAGGTACTTCTACCACTTCATTTACATGTACTGCTTTAGGTTTTCTGAATAGCGAGCAGGCCTTTGAAAGATGACCGGACTGATGGAATTTGCTGCACTTCCTATTCTCTTGAAACTTCTTACCGGATTTATATCCATCCTTTACTCGTTTCTTGAGAGATCTGTAACTTACCGAAAGGTGTCCTTGCCTATTGCAGTTATTGCATATGGCGGTCGTTACGGGTTCTTTCCCAGATTCAGCCCTTTTTCTCTTGGTATTGGGCTTCTTACGGATCTCAGACGTCGTACTAACTTCAGGAATATCAGTTTCCGACTCTGCTTTGTCACAAGAACTGACTTCTTCTTCGTCGCATAACATTCCTTTCTTATGGAGATCTTCATACTGATAAGCCATATATATCATTTCAGAAAAGGGGAGCTTCACGTTCCTCATTACACTGTTCTGATATTTTCTTTGAAGTCCGTGAATAAATCTAAGATTCTTCCTCTTTGGGTCCTTGATCAGATGAGGAGCAAAGTGAGAAAGTTTGTTGAATTTTTTATGATATTCTGGGATGGTCATGTCACCTTGTATCAGATAAGAAAATTCGTCGCATAATCGCTCAGTCGCTTCTGGAGGAGCAAATCTTTCCAGGAAAATCACTTTGAATCTGTCCCAAGTGATATCACCTTCTGGATTATTCTCTATAACTGAATCCCACCAGAACAAAGCTTCGTCTTTGAGTGCCCAGGAGGCCAGTAATCTTTTCTGGTCATCCCTCAGCTTTAAACCATCAAAGATCTTTTCAGCCGAACGAATCCAAGCATGTGTCTTCATAATAGATTCTTCACCAGAGAACGGTATTCCACCCATATTTCGATATTTAATTAATAGGGCCTCAATATCCGGTTCTGTATTCCTTCTGTTTCTGACACTCATTTTCTAGTACTTCTGCAAATAGCAGAACAAGTGTCAGGTCATAGATAAGATACTTCAAAATATAGAGACAAATACTTGAATGTAAATGTGTCTATCGAGGTGTTATTTCATTCTGCTACTCATACTAGGATATTACTGATCCTATCTGTAATGAGTTGCCCGTCCTAGAACACTACTGGTTCTATTTCTGATGAGTTCGTTCAAATGTTATATTCCAGAATAAGCTTAACCAAAGCTCTGATACCACGTTGTGACGACCCCAAATCCCGTACTGACGGAGACAAGGGTTATCTTTGGAATATAACACAGAAACAGATAACAGCAGAATAGAATAGTTAAATACACCAGATAATGAACAATAGAATATATTGGATAAACGTAATCATTAGAGTTACACAGTATACAGGATCTTACTTAGTACAAATACAGTTCAGCTATACATAAATGTCTACAGCGGAAATAAACAAAATATGTACAATAGGAGCTGAACAGCATAAAAAGTGATAAATAATAGAATCCATCCTCAGCTCCAGCTATCCAGAAAGAACCAGCTAAACCTGAATACAAGGCTGCCCGTGTAGAAAAAGGGGGCACCCGAGTTTGAAAGTGAAACAAACTACGAGTCAGTCATGGGACTGGCATGAGAAATCCACTCAACACATATATAATTGGCTAATCACAGGACCACGCCACTTTCGTGGAACGGGTTTTCTCCATTGGATTGCCATTGCTTTAAAACAAATCTTTCTTTTAAACAACGCAATGCATTTTATAAAAATGAAGCCATTATATGACTCAGTTCCCATCACACAATGCAACGCAAACCGGAGGATAGAGTTTTACCTTATAACGGCCAAAATATGATTGATACGAATAAAACAAAGGCATTTGATATTATTACTAGTGTTTATATGCTTTGAAAACAATTTCCAATCATAACTATCAATCATAGACGGCATGGGTACCATATATCATGTCGCCATATATATATATATATATATATATATATATATATATATATATATATATATATATATACAATCAAAACCGCACAGTCACGTATTTGGAAATTGGATTTCCGTCATGAACCAAGGCAAAAGATATTCCTTACCGAATTCGTGACTCTCTAGCCCGAGCCACGGGATCAGAGCTCGAGTGACCCTAGGAGCGACAGGGCCGGTCCACCGACGTGGATTAAAATTCCTGAACAATACGTTTCCCCGCCCTTTGGGGCGTAAACGAGCCAACGAATGACTCCATCAGACCCGGATCGTCCGATCAAACCGAGGCGCCTCGCAATAGCAACAACCACACAGGTGAAAAGTATATAAATGTCAGGGCTGGTAGGCCATTGACACCACCCTAGCTAGAAAGAAACGCATGCCTTCCCTGAGGTCCTTCCTCCCATTTCTGGTTCGTACCGGGGGGTGAGGTTCGCGAATTCACGTTATACACAAAGCTAGGCCACACAGGCGGGGCTTTGATCATCAACACAAGACTTTGCTTTTCAACAGAAGCCTCGATCATTTGCCACTTAGGCATGCCACACTAGCAATTCATGTCGTGTGACTGATGTCCATCGATATACAACCCCTGAACTCGTGCGTTTTAGAGAAGGGCGTTAAGCAAAAGAATAAATTCTCCGCCGCCACACAGATGTATATTTAATAGAGATCAATCAACATAGAATAAAATCCAATGTCAGACACACAGTCCATTTACAAGTCTGTTCTGGGTCTGAACGAAACCGGAGGCACTAAATACCTCGCAAACCCATCGATCACCACGTACGTCTGGACGATCACCACTCATTATCCATATTTCGGGATGCCTCCCAATCAGGACCTCGGTTACCATCCAAACGAGGTGAAGATCTCCGGTCTTCGACCACCGTCTTCATCTTCTAATTTCAATCGTCGGTCAATTATTTGAAATGAGAATTAACTCGGCCTTTTCAAATAATTCACGTATATTTAGAATTTCAAATCAATTTATTTCAATGGTTAAATCATTCGACAACATCAATTTTGTTCTTTAATGTAATTTTCACACCAAACACATTCAACCATCAAATACCACATAAATCGAGCAAATTCAGTTTATTTCCATTCCATATCGTTTATGATATTTTATAACGATTTATCGCTATTTTTATTTATTTTAAAATAGCCAATTTATTCAAACCGACGATTCGGGCCATAACGCGGCCGTGGCGCTGTTTTTCTTCAGATTTGACTTACACATATCTGAAAATCTAACCGTTGGATCTTCACAAAATTTACATCATTAGAAAGGTCTTTTCAAAACGAATCCAACAGTTCCAGTTTCGGGAAAATCTGACGGTCGGATCTCCCGGTACAATCGTTTGAAGTTTCGATTTCAAAATACGAACTGCAGCGTCGTTATTCAATTAAATATAATTATATATATATTTATAAATATAATCGTTTCTGGCGTTGTTTTTCTTCAGATTTGAATTAAACATTCCAAACAATCCAACCGTTGGATTTTTACAAAGTTGGTGCCGTTGGAAAGATATTTCCAAGGCGAACCCAACGGTTGCAGTTTCGGGAAAATCCAATGGTCGGATTTCCCGCACTAGTTGTTTGAAATCACGGTTTCAAAACACGAACTGCACGGCCACGTTTCGTTTTAATTTTATTTATATTTATATAAATATAGTTCATTCAACAATTTCAATATCGTTTTCACTTCAAATATTTCACTAACGCCTTTAAATTTTGGAAAATTTCGCTATAACTTCCTTTGTACGGGAGGGGCTGGGAAAATTCCCAAATAGCCACACAGGCGTCTCATGTCAAAAGAAAAAGAAAAAGCCAAGCGGCTAGCCAACAAGCTCATAAAATCATCACCCAAACAAAACAGTGAATGTGTACCTATTTGTCGGGCACAAATTTTATTCCTCTTCTCTAGCCCCTTTTGCTATAACCTGTTCAATAAATATGCATGTACATATATACAGTTCTTATCACTTATCATTTTCCATTCAACTTCATATTTGATTCCATTTGGTTTAAAGACACCATTCATTCTAATGTTGCATGCATAGGCAAAAATCATATCATTAGCTAATTAATGAATATTTCGACTCATGCATATTTATTTGAACGAGTTGCTATTTTTAACACTTCACATTTCAACAAATTATGTATATAATAAAAATGTGATTTTTATTGTAAAACAATTTATTTCAAAACACTATTATTTTATATAGTTTATATAGGAAATAAAAATAGGATTTTTTTTACTATAAAACAATTTCTTTTAAAACGAGATTATTTTACATAGTCCATATAGTTGATAAAAGGTGATTTTTATTATGAAACAATTTATTTCAAAATATGAATACCATTCAACACATGAAGGTTTTCTATAGTTTCTATATAGATAAAAATGTGATTTTTATATTTAAAACACGAATACCATTCAACACATGAATTTCTAACCAACGAATGAATATCAGTTCAACACATGAAGGTTTTCTATTCAATGAATAAATATTGTTTCGGCAAATGAAAATAATTCAAACACATGAATATTATTCAAAATTTCGGCAGCATAACGGCAAGGTAGTTAAAACCGGAACCGTCCCTAGTACGGCTCCTTGCTCTACCTTAAAACCTCGTGGTTTTTGACAATGGGGATCATGCATCTAGTTCGCACGCAGGCGGCATGTATATATTTATTTCATTTCCACAAACTAATCCTATGTGGTTTCAACCAAATATTTCTCAACCACAAACGGGTATTTTTCAACCACAATCAATCAATTTCAACCACAAACAATCCCAAACAACCATTCGCTATCAATCAATTTTCACACCAATCACAATCAATAAATATCGTCCATGGTTTGTGGACGAGGGGCGTATATATATATATATATATATATATATATATATATATATAGCAATTCACTTCTATTTCAACACATATATAATTTTTACAACACATATACAACTTATACATCGAACGTACGACTTATACAACGCTTATACAAGAGGTGTACAATGCTTATATAACTCATACATCGACTATATAATTTATACATCGTCGTTTTCCATATCGTTTATAAATTAGAAATCTCACATTGGGTTCCACTTCACCAAAAATAGCAGAAGGCTCAGAAAAATATGCGGTCTCTTCTAGAATGTAGGAGACGTCCACAAGGTCACGATGTTTCCTGTTTTATCGAATTTCGTTAACGAACGAAAAAGATATGATTTTTACAAGGTTTGCAACACTTAAAAGTGTCATCTTTAATTCATAAAAATCAAGCCGTTTACCTTCCTTGATTCTTCAAAACTAGGGTTCGAATTAAAATCCAATCTGCTACACTTCGTCGAGATCCAACTGCACCACGATGACGGGCCTCGAGAGGCGCCTCTGTGCCAGGAAAATGATGGAGCTCGAGCTCCAATCGCGGTCGGAAAATGGGGCGGAACTGGCGAACTTTGGGGCGAGAATACTCGCGACAGGGTGCACGATAGATGACGGGGCTTGTCTTAATTTGAAGAGGAGGAAACAAGCTACAAAAAGTTGCAAAGGAGTGGTGGTTTTTGATGAGGGGTTTCGCCAGAAAATAGGGGAGAAAAACGGAGCTCCTTCCGCCGTGTATCGCAATCGGGGAGAAAGAAGACGCAGGGGGGGGCTGACGTGGGCGAATGGGGTTTTTCTCTTTTTTTTTATATATAAAGTTTAAAAATTCGAAAATACCCCCTTCCTCTTGCGAACCCCAATCCAAACCCAACGACTGTCATCCCTAGCGTTCTACCCCCATTCCGAACACAATGGGATATGTTTCGCAGGCCCATTCGACTGTTTTAGCCAGTTTTCCTTCAAATTAAAATATAAAACATTCAATATTTAATTTGAACGTACATTTCAATTTGCCAGGGCCACAAACTGATTCGAAAAATTCCATAATAATAAATCTAGCTATGTTTTGACGTTACGGTCCCAACAAAACTAGTTTCGTCGAATTCTGAGACCGTTTGCAAAAAGGCCCATTTCTGGTCGATCCAATTTAACTATAATTGACCAAAACACATTTTCCTTTGCCACGCTCACATACTAGCTTCAAAAATTATGAAATTTGAAACCTAGCGATAACTTCACATCCCGGATCCAACAAAAGTGGTTTCGTCGAATTCCGAGGTCGTTTGCAAAATGGCCAATTTCACGGGCTATATAAATTCCATAGCGACCTTTCTGAAAATTCATTCGGCCATAACTTTTGCTTTCCGCTATGAAAATTCGATTTTTCAGATTCGTTAGAAAGGTATTCACTAACAGATTTAGATATTTTTGGTTTCACTAAAATCCCTTTTTTTTTGCACCCGGTACAGTCTGACAAAGTTTGAATTCAATTTTTGAAACTGCAGCGCCATTTCGGGCCTTGTTTATAATTATAATTAATTATATTCGTTTTCAATGGTCGATTCAAACTCACTTTTCATTGCCATTATTTAAAATATTTATTTTATATATTTAAAATCCATTATTTTAGCCAATTTAAAAAAATTTAATTAGTTCAAATTTTCTGGGTCGTTACAGATTTATGGTCAATATATAGCTCAAATTTCTCACCTAGGAGATAATGGCACCAAGACTTAAGTGCAAAGACGATGGCGGCCAACTCAAGATCATGGGTTGGGCAGTTCTTTTCATGAACTTTCAATTTTCTTCCACCATAAGCTACTACCCTTCCTTCTTGCATTAGAACAGCGCCTAGTCCCATTCCACATGCAACCGTGTATACTGTGAACATCTTGCTTCCGTCAGGCAAAGTTAGAACTGGGGCTGTTGTAAGAGCCCTTTTCAAGCGTTAGAAAGCAAACTCGCAATCCAAATCCCAAGCGAAAGTCAATTTCTTCTTCGTCAGCCTTGTAAGAGGAGCTGAGATTTTTGCAAAATCCCTAATGAACTTACGGTAAAAGCCTGCTAGCCCAAGAAAACTTCGGACTTCGGTTGCGTTCCTTAGTGCCTTCCAATCTTGCACCGCTGTAACACCCCACGTCCATTAATGTCACTCACAAAGGGAATGCATCAATGTCCATGAAGCGTTATTGTTGTATAGAACAGATAAATTACAAGAATAAATAAATAAAACAACACATCGGAAGATAAAAACTTATTTCATTTCATCATAACTCAAAGCGAGTTTACATAAGTAGTTCCAAAGCCATTACAACAGGATTAGTAGTCTTTTTCAAAAACTTCAAAGTACAGAAAGAAGCAACTACTTAAATAACATAAATGCATAAATCCCCACTGAGCATAAGCAAAGCCATAAAGATGAGAGAGTCCCAAGCGATACATCTACTCTCTTCAAGCAACTGAAAGAAATCGGCACTAAGCTGTAGTATTCCCTCCTTGCACACCTGAGGGGGGGGGGGGAGGAAGACAAGAGGTGGAAAGAAAAGCGGGGCAGACATAAAGTCTGGCGAGTGTGATAACTTTAACAATATAATTATCAAAATAACTAGGCTAAGGCATAAGCTGGAAAATAAGGAAATGACTGCGAATAATTGGGTATGACAGAAAAAACAAGGAAATAAGATGAACTAAGTTATTCATTAAAGGCACTCCTAATCACTATAGGATAATTACTATACTGCACCACCACTAGTCACCCTAACGGTTGATCCCGCGTACAGAACCTAATAATGATAATGGTAGTTTAGTGTACCCCTAGCTACCTTCATAGGTGTCGTCTGCCCCTATCTCCACTAGTTGTACCCACTACCCTTCCCATTCTAATTACAATATTTATTCATAATATGGTAGTTATACTCTTAGCTGTCTTCATAGGTGTCGTCTGCTCCTATCTCCACTAGGCGTACCCACTACCTTCCCCATTCGATCGGCTCCCTAACTCGTAGATACCCGTGCTGGCCCCACAGTGGGGTGTATCACTCCCCAAAGTGGAAATCCGATACCACCAATAATGCACGGCTTATACCTACACGATGCAACAACGTCTTACCTACCAGCCCGGGTCCACACACGCATATGAACCCGTTGGACTTGCGTTGCCACCGCTAACCCGGTTTGGCCTCTTACAGTCAAGCCCATTATGCGTGTCCCGTCCTCGACTTTGGTCGAGCCCACAAAGATGCGTATGGGTTACTGGTTGAAACGGGCCCTTATTACTTGACACAAGCTATCCACCTAAGCTTGGTCCCCTCTAGTACATCCCACTTAACCCTCTTCTTATTCATGTTTCAATTACATGTTTTAAATTTTGGTTAAGTGTTTCTAATTGTATTTCCAATGCCACCCAAGGCACCCACTAGATTCCACATGCGACCCAAGGCACCCACTTAACCCCCTCATGTCCCACTACATGTTTATCTGGTTAAGTGTTTCTTAATTCATTAAGACTGTAACCTCATAAAGACCTCTCACATTAGACTGGCATTTGTGGCAGCTGGATTTGTCGGGCGGGTCCGGGCAGTCTTACACCACAAACGAGCCTAACCTCGTGTCTTTACAATTGTTACGCATTTAATTCATGCCTAAGACCTCCCACATTAGACTGGCATTTGTGGTAGCTGGATTTGCCGGGCGGGTCCGGGCAGTCTTACACCATAAAAGAGCCTAACCTCGTGCCTTAGACGATTAATTACACAAAATTAATTATCCCCCAATTTGAATTACTTTCCCTATTAAAATTATCAATCAATTCCAAATTTAACTATGGGCATAATTGACTCAATTATGTCCATCTATTTATAGTATGCAAAATCATACCAATTATCTTCACATATTTATTTTATACCATTTAAGGCATTTATGCCAATTCTCAGTATTAAATCTTTTAATATTATCCCATTACCCCATGTTGTACATTTGTTCGTTTAACATAAAATATATGTTAGACTCGAATAGTCTAACTAATGGAATAAAGAGAAAACATTACAACATACATATAGATAAAACTAGATCTAAACATAGGGGTGAACTTGTATTTGTGAATGAGGTTCTACATCTAAAACTTGCATAGGCCAAAGTTACAACTTACATAAAACTACATATGTAATAGATCCAAATCTAAAGGTGTAAACTTGTTTAGGTATTAGTCACAAACTTGCATAAATCATGTATGTCATAGATCTACATCTAAAGGTGTAAACTTGCATAGGCAATAACCACAAACTTGCATAACATGATTCATATTCCAAACCCATATATTTATATAAACTTGCATATGTGATTTATGCAACATAACAATGGTGTAAACTTACATCTGAACATGTAAACTAGCATGTAGAATTTTAGCATATAACTCACACATGACATAGCCTAACTTTAGATCTAAAATAGATGTCATGAAACATGTAAGGTTATACATAATCTTTACTAACTTGCATATGATCCACATCTAAATCAACACCTAAACTTGCATACATACATATGATTTATCATATGAATCAACATAACCAAACTAGCATATGAACAACATGATGATTTTATTATACATAAGCCAATCATAGAATTACAACATAGATGATAGCATTATAACTTTACAACATAGATGATAACATCACAACATAACATCATAGAATTTACAACATATATGATAACATCACAATTTTACAACATAAATAATAACATGCGGTCAATAATTCACATCATATCCATATAATCCACATCATAACTTAATCCAATTAAATTTCTAATTATTTTGTTAAAGAAACCGAACTCACAACTCAAAGAAGGTCTTGAGTTCTGAATTCTGAGTTCTGAAGTTGAATTAGCTTTCCTTTGAAAAAGATTCGTTGTTAGAGTTGAATAGAACTGAATTGATTAGCTTTGATTTCCCTTTTGTTGGTGGTGGCTACTCTAGGTTACAAGATGACAGCATGATGGCCATAGTTTCAGTTTTTTATTTTGATTTAGTGTTCGAGTCTACCCATGTTTATATAGAATTTTAATTTAATCATAGCCGTCAGATGATCTTAGGGTTAATCAAAACCATTTAGTTGGGATAGGGTGACAAATCAACCCTAATGACTCAGCAAGGAGTCAGAAAGGACTCAGCAATGAGTCACAACATGGATTAGACTGCACCAGAAAGCTGTGTAGGTTTTCTCCTCGGCCTGGGCGCACTTGGGAAGTGCGCCAGTGTATTTTTGTACTGGCGCACTTCCCAAGTGCGCCAGTGCATTTAATTTTTTTTCTCTTTTTCTTCTGGTTTTTCCGCCTGACTTCGTTCGTCCATATCTCCTTCATCCGGTATCTGTTTTACGCAAACTCGGACTCTATCTCAACCAGAATTCCGAGACGAACACAATGGCGCAACCCGTTTTCCCTTAATTCTCACATCTGAGATTAATTATTCTTGAATTTAGTTCATTCGATTATTCAAAAATCCGGGGTGTTTCATTCTCCCCTACTTAAAGGATTTCGTCCTCGAAATCTCTAAGTCAAGAAGAACGTATCCTACCATCCAATCATCCATCTACTCAATCATCAACCACTAGCAACCATGGTCCTTGAAATATTTATAATGCTTTTCACGTACATATGCATACTGTGTGTATATGTCTGTATACTAATGCAAAATCAGGTGGTCTACTGATTCAATCGACCTCCTTAATGCAAATAATGATAGTGCCATGTATCCATCATGTATGCAAGGAACCCTATACATATCATTACTACATGTGTGCACAACCATTCTTTCAAATGAAACATCCATATGATACACACATTTAATGTACATTCATTCTACTAAATACATCCATTTATATGCAATATGCAATATGAAGTGACTGAGCCGATCTAGTGCCTAAAGTGTGTGTATATGCATCCACGAGCAACCACTAGCAAACACTTGCATCCACATGCACCCATCATACATAACATGTCTCAAACACATGTTTCAACCATAGGACTACTCTATCTAAAGGTCAAAGATACTAGCGAGAGGATATACTAAAGATAAAACGAGTACAAGCTAAGCTATAAAGGAGAAATTAAAAGACATACCCTTAAAAAGAAAAGGGTACAATGAATGCATCTTCTCTTCCGTCTTCCAAGTAGCGTCGTTCTCATCATCTCCCCATTGCACTTTGACTAGCTTGACCTCTCGATTCCTCAACTTCTTAATCTCCGATCCAAGAATGCATGTAGGAGTTTGTCGAATCGTCGCATCATGCTCTATCTCCACCTCTCCAAGCAAGCTCGGCTCTACCACTTCTGCGATCTCGTGCAAGCATTTCCTCAATTGTGATACATGGAATACGTTGTGTACACTACTGAGTCTCTCGGGCAACTCTACTCTATACGCCATTTGTCCAATCTTCTCCTAGAAAACTTCTTATTTCCATCGCTTTTCTTGGAACCTTCAATTCTTGGACTGCCGCCACCTTCGCGGGATCCACAGCTACCACTTCCTTAGAGACCACGTGCCCTAAGAATCCTTCCTTCTTCCTCAAAAAAAATGGCATCAACATAGGGTTCTAAATAATCCATTACTTCACATCCCACTCGAGTCATCTCATAACCATATTGAATCTAACTCGGGGCAGCCCATACCCTAGAATAGTCTTATCATGTCACGGTTGCACATTACTTCTCGAGAAAACCAAGATATCATGCAATGAAAGTTGCCACAGCTATTTATCTCACACAAACAACAATCCTAGTCGAACTCGACATTCCCCAAGCACAAGCCCCAAAGGCCTAAACCAATATCAGACAAGCACCCAAGGAATATCTCCTCCGAATTCGGACAATTTACATGAGATGATACTAGCAAAGTAACCAAACAATTGAGCGCCCCACCCCGATATACCACGTCTTATAAACCCCTTCTCAAGCAGCTCCCCTACTTGCTTATTGAGCTCCCTCCTCTCACGAGGAACCATGTGGCGTACTGGCAGAGCTACTGGTTTTGCATTGTCTACAAGATAAATACGAAAGTTTATCTCACGGCTCGGGGGTAAACCTCAAACCTCTTTAAAGATGTTACTATATTCACAGACCACACGAACAGATTTCAGATCATCATTGGATACGTCAAGAGATTCTAGGTAACTAAGCATTACTGGACCTCTAGGGTCACAAGAAATATCAAAGGTCTTTCCACAACGAGTCAAAAATCTAACTACCCTTCTCTCACAATCTAGGATGGCACCGCATCTAGTTAGCCAATCCATACCTAGAAACGAGCCGTAGCTCATGAAACCAAGAACAAAGGCGTTGCATTCAAACTCAACGCCCAAGATAGACAATCTCAAATCCCGACAAATCATAGAAAGATGAGCCGAACCACCAATAGGATTTGAGACTACTATGGGATCCGAAAGTAGAGTAGTATTTAGGTGCAGTGTTTCATCTAACGAAGCAGATACAAACGGGTGTGATATACCCGAGTCAAACAAATTACGAATAGAATGATCAAACATAAAAACTAAACTTTCAACGGAAATTGTTCTACCTCGTTCTTGCAGCGGTGGGACCATGAGAGCTTGGACCTGCCCTCCTGCCTGCCCTAGTGCCATAAGAGCCTGAAGCTGCCCTCCCAAGGTAGACCCTTGTCCCTGTTTCCTTGGGCAGTCCTTAACTAGATGACCTGCCTCTCCACAGTGGAAACAGCCGGTCTTCTTCTTTTTCCTACAGTCTTTACTCAGATGGCCTGGTGTCCCACAATTAAAGCACTTCTTCTTTCCCTTGCCATTGTTGCCTTTACCACCCTTCTTGTTCTGCTGTTGCTATTGCGATTTTTGATCTCCTTTATTCTCGGTTGCTTTATTAGCATTGGCGCCTTTCTCCTCTTCATGCATAAGCGCCATATCAACTAGCCTCAAAAGGTGGCCCCCATAGGGATGTGAGTCATAGCTAACCCATGTAGTGGCTCATTCAAACCCTTAACAAATCTCAGTGCTTTCTTTTCGGGTGTATTCACCAAGTCCAAGACAATTCTCTTCAACTGATTGAACTTGTTGACGTATTCTTTTACTGACAGATTCCCTTGCTTCAACGCCAAAAAACTTTCCATGTATAAATTCTCCTCGGCCCGTGAGAGAAACTTTGCTTCAAACCTTCGCCTGAAATCTGGCCATGTATCAACTGGACGCTCTCCATTAGTGACTTCCCACCAAAACGAAGCTTCGTCTTTCATCAACCAAGCAGCCAATTGGACCTTCTTACAGTCATCCAAGTCGAAAATGCCAAACAGATCCTCCACTTCTTTCAACCAATTTCTAGCTTCAATAAACGTTTCAGTCCCACTAAAATTTTTTCCACCCATCGAACGAAAGTCCTTACATATCTTGGAGAAAGTATCTCCACGCGTAGGAATGGCTGGAGCTGGGGGTGGAGGAGGAGGAACATTGGCTGGACCTGCGGTAGCGGCCCTAGCCTCGAGATATTGACAAAACCAACCGGGTACATGAACTCCCTCTGGTATCTCAGATGCTCCAGACATGCTGAAAAGAAAAAGAAAGAGTTTCAAAACAAGGGAAGCGAAAGAGAGATGTATGGCTTGCGGGGATTATGCTCTTTAAAGTAAACTTTCCTTGAAAATAGCTTCTTTAAAACAAGATTTTGAAAATACTTTCTAGGAAAATAATACTTTTGAAAACACTTTTCAAAACTTTTTATTTGTTCTTGTAACCTTAGCTCTGATACCACGTGTAACACCCCACGTCCATTAATGTCACTCACAAAGAGAATGCATCAATGTCCATGAAGCGTTAATGTTGTATAGAACAGATAAATTACAAGAATAAATAAATAAAACAACACAGCGGAAGATAAAAACTTATTTCATTTCATCATAACTCAAAGCGAGTTTACATAAGTAGTTCCAAAGCCATTACAACAGGATCAGTAGTCTTTTTCAAAAACTTCAAAGTACAGAAAGAAGCAAATACTTAAATAACATAAATGCATAAATCCCCACTGAGCATAAGCGAAGCCATAAAGATGAGAGAGTCCCAAGCGATACATCTACTCTCTTCAAGCAACTGAAAGAAATCGGCACTAAGCTGTAGTATTCCCTCCTTGCACACTTGAGGGGGGGGGGGAAGGAAGACAAGAGGTGGAAAGAAAAGGGGGTCAGACATAAAGTCTGGCGAGTGAGATAACTTTAACAATATAATTATCAAAATAACTAGGCTAAGGCATAAGCTGGAAAAAAGGAAATGACTGTGAACAATTGGGTATGACAGAACAAACAAGGAAATAAGATGAACCAAGTTATTCGTTAAAGGCACTCCTAATCACTATAGGATAATTACTATACTGCACCACCACTAGTCACCCTAACGGTTGATCCCGCGTACAAAACCTAATAATGATAATGGTAGTTTAGTGTACCCCTAGCTACCTTCATAGGTGCCGTCTGCCCCTATCTCCACTAGGTGTACCCACTACCCTCCCCATTCTAATTACAATATTTATTCATAATATGGTAGTTATACTCCTAGCTGTCTTCATAGGTGCCGTCTGCTCCTATCTCCATTAGGCGTACCCACTACCTTCCCCATTCGATTGGCTCCCTAACTCTTAGATACACGTGATGGCCCCACAGTGGGGTGTATTACTCCCTAAAGTGGCAACCCGATACTACCAATAATGCACGGCTTATACCTACACGATGCAACAACGTCTTACCTACTAGCCCGGGTCCACACTCGCATATGAACCCGTTGGACTTGCGTTGCCACCGCTAACCCGGTTTGGCCTCTTACAGTTAAGCCCAGTATGCGTGTCCCGTCCTCGACTTGGGTCGAGCCCACAAAGATACGTATGGGTTACTGGTTGAAACGGGCCCCCATTACTTGACACAAGCTATCCACCTAAGCTTGGTCCCCTCTAGTACATCCCACTTAACCCTCTTCTTATTCATGTTTCAATTACATGTTTCAAATTTTGGTTAAGTGTTTCTAATTGTATTTCCAATGCCACCCAAGGCACCCACTAGATTCCACATGCCACCCAAGGCACCCACTTAACCCCCTCATGTCCCACTACATGTTTATCTGGTTAAGTGTTTCTTAATTCATTAAGACCGTAACCTCATAAAGACCTCTCACATTACTGGCATTTGTGGCAGCTGGATTTGCCGGGCGGGTCCGGGCAGTCTTACACCACAAACGAGCCTAACCTCGTGTCTTTTCAATTGTTACGCGTTTAATTCATGCCTAAGACCTCCCACGTTAGACTGGCATTTGTGGCAGCTGGATTTGTCGGGCGGGTTCGGGTAGTCTTACACCACAAAAGAGCCTAACCTCGTGCCTTAGACGATTAATTACACAAAATTAATTATCCCCCAATTTGAATTACTTTCCCTATTCAAATTATCAATCAATTCCAAATTTAACTATGGGCATAATTGACTCAATTATGTCCATCTATTTATGGTATGCAAAATCATACCAATTATCTTCACATATTTATTTTATACCATTTAAGGCATTTATGCCAATTCTCAATATTAAATCTTTTAATATTATCCCATTACCCCATGTTGTACGTTTGTTCATTTAACGTAAAATATACGTTAGACTCGAATAGTCTAACTCATGGAATAAAGAGAAAACATCACAACATACATATAGATAAAACTAGATCTAAACATAGGGGTGAACTTGTATGTGTGAATGAGGTTCTACATCTAAAACTTGCATAGGCCAAAGTTACAACTTGCATAAAACTACATATGTCATAGATCCAAATCTAAAGGTGTAAACTTGTTTAGGTATTAGTCACAAACTTGCATAAATCATGTATGTCATAGATCTACATCTAAAGGTGTAAACTTGCATAGGCAATAACCACAAACTTGCATAACATGATTCATATTCCAAATCCATATATTTGTATAAACTTGCATATGTGATTTATGCAACATAACAATGGTGTAAACTTACATCTGAACATGTAAACTAGCATGTAGAATTTTAGCATATAACTCACACATGACATAGCCTAACTTTAGATCTAAAATAGATGTCATGAAACATGTAAAGTTATACATAATCTTTACTAACTTGCATATGATCCACATCTAAATCAACACCTAAACTTGCATACATACATATGATTTATCATATGAATCAACATAACCAAACTAGCATATGAACAACATGATGATTTTATTATACATAAGCCAATCATAGAATTACAACATAGATGATAGCATTATAACTTTACAACATAGATGATAACATAACAACATAACATCATAGAATTTACAACATATATGATAACATCACAATTTTACAACATAAATAATAACATGCGGTCAATAATTCACATCATATCCATATAATCCACATCATAACTTAAACCAATTAAATTTCTAATTATTTTGTTAAAGAAATCGAACTCACAACTCAAAGAAGGTCTTGAGTTCTGAATTCTGAGTTCTGAAGTTGAATTAGCTTTCCTTTGAAGAAGATTCGTTGTTAGAGTTGAATAGAACTGAATTGATTAGCTTTGATTTCCCTTTTGTTGGTGGCGGCTACTCTAGGTTACAAGATGACAGCATGACGGCCATAGTTTCAGTTTTTTATTTTGATTTAGGGTTTGAGTCTACCCATGTTTATATAGAATTTTAATTTAATCATAGTCGTCGGATGATCTTAGGGTTAATCAAAACCATTCAGTTAGGATAGGGTGACAAGTCAGCCCTAATGACTCAACAAGGAGTCAGAAAGGACTCAGCAATGAGTCAAAACATGGATCTGACTGCACCAGAAAGCTGTGCAGGCTTTCTTCTCGGCCTGGGCGCACTTGGGAAGTGCGCCAGTGTATTTTTGTATTGGCGCACTTCCCAAGTGCGCTAGTGCATTTAATTTTTTTTTCTTCTCTTTTTCTTCTGGTTTTTCCAACTAACTTCGTTCGTCCATATATCCTTCATCCGGTATCCGTTTTACGCAAACTCGTACTCTATCTCAACTAGAATTCCGAGATGAACACAATGGCGCAATCCGTTTTCCCTTAATTCTCACGTCTGAGATAATTATTCCTGAATTTAGTTAATTTGATTATTCAAAAATCCGGGGTGTTACAACCACCACTACTTTCGCGGGGTCCTCGGCCAACCCCTCTTTGGACACTACATGCCCAAGAAACCTTACCTCTTCTCTCCAAAAGTGGCACTTGGAGAATTTGGCTTTTAGATGATGTGCACGGAGAGTATCCATGATTTCTTTTAAATGCTGTGCATGTTCTTCCTCATTCTTTGAGAAGATCAAAATATCGTCTACGAAGACAACCACAAACTTGTTGAGGAACTCTCTGAACACCCTGCTCATTAGGTCTACGAAATAAGCGGGTGCGTTTGTCAAGCCGAAAGGCATGACAAACCACTCAAAGAAACTGTCTGGGGTTCTGAACGCCGTTTTATCAATGCTATCTTCAGCCACTCTGAGCTGATGGAACCCAGTAGCCAGATCAAGTTGGGAGAAAACCAATGCACCTATAAGCTGGTCAAACAAATCATCGATTATGGGAAGAGGGTGTCTATTCTTTTTAGTCAATTTGTTTAGCTCCCTATAGTAAACGCATAGGCGAACCGTCCGCTTTGGTTGCGAACACCACTGGAGCACCCCATTCCGAAATACTTCGTCTAATGAAACCCTTCTCGAGAAACTCCTTAACTTGCTTACTGAGCTCTTTTCTCTCCTTTGGAGCCATGTGTCTGACAGGTAAAGCTACGGGCTTTGCATTATCAACAAGATATATGCGGAAGTCTATTTCCCGTCTCGGAGGTAAGCCCTTCACCTCCTCAAAGACATCCAGATATTCACGGACCACCCTAACCGACTGCAAATTCTCAACAGAAGCATCAAGTGACTCTAGATAACTAAGCATAACAGCATTCAAGGGATTACAAGAAATTTCTAGAGTGTTACCGAGCCGAGTCAAGAGTTTAACCATTCTTTTCTCACAATCAAGAATGGCACCGTTACTGGATAACCAGTCCATGCCTAAGATCAATCCATATCCCAAAAAACCCAGAACAAAGGCACTACATCTAAATTCAACACTTAGAATAAAGATTTTCAAACCCAAACAAACCATTGACAAATAAGCTGAGCCCCCAATAGGGTTTGAAACAACCAAGGGATCTTCTACCATACTAGTGTCTAGGTGCAGAGATTCTACTAAAGCAGATGAAATAAAGGAGTGTGATGCACCAGAATCAAAGAGAGTGCGAACTGGATGATCATAAAGATAGACTACACTTTCTACAGAAATATTACTACCTCGTTCTTGTGGAGGTGCCACTAGTGCGTGAACCTGACCCCCTGAAATGGATCCAGTCCTCTGTCCCTGCCCTCGCTTCTTTGGGCAGTCCTTAGCCAAGTGTCCAGTCTCTCCGCAATGGAAGCAACCACCACTCATCTTCGCCTTCTTCTTTCTGCAGTCTTCCACTATAGGTCCAGCAATGCCACAGAAATTACACGTTCTCTTTTCACGATACTTATTGTTCTTCCCGCCTTTCTTGAAGTCTGTTTTCTTAGCCTGTAAACCCTCTTTCTTTTCTTGAGGCACTTTCTCCTTTGCCTCTTTCTTGCCCTTGTCTTCCTCGTGTAGCAATGCCATGTCCACCAAGCTTTCATAAGTCGCTCCCGTGGGTATATGGGTCATAGCAGGGCCGTGTAGAGGCTCATTCAGACCTTTGACGAAGCGAAGAGCCTTCTTGTGTTGGGTGTTTACTAAATCCAGCCCAAATCTGGCCAGCTGATTAAACTGATTGACGTACTCCCTGATCGTCATACTTCCTTGTTTAAGAGTTAGGAACTTCTCCATTTGCAGGCTTCTTTAAGCTTGGGAGAGGAATTTCATCTCAAACCTCATCCTGAAATCTTCCCATATTTCCACTAGCCTTTCAGCATTGGTGATCTCCCACCAATAAGAAGCTTCATCTTTAAGCAACCACACTGCTAGCTGTATCTTTTGCCTGTCGTCAACTTAGAAGATGACAAATAAATCTTCGGTCTCCTTTATTCAGTTTCTTGCTACTAAAAAGGATTCCGTTCCATAAAAGTCCTTTCCACCTATAGCCTTGAAGTCTCTACATGTCTTTGCGAAAGCATTTCCATGAGGAGGAGGAGGAGGAACCGCTGCCACTGGAGGAGGAATGTCTGCTGGGCCCACGCCATTGGCCCTAACTTCTAGGTACCTCCTGAACCAGCCAGGTACCGGTACTCCTTCTGGAAGGTTAAGATCTCCAGACATGCTGAAACAAAAAGGAAAGGTTCAAAACGAAGGATAGAGAGATAGTGCCTATGGCTTTAGGGGATTATGCCTTTTAAAATATCAAAACTTTTGCTTGAAAATGCTTCTTTAAACTTCTCTTTTGAAAATAGTTTCAAAAACTTTTATCTGATCTGGTAAACCTATGCTCTGATACCAAGTGAAACACCCCACCCATCATTAAGGTCACTCACAAAGGGAATGCCTTAACTTTGGTGGAGGTTTATAGGTAAAAGTCACAGATAAAACACAAGACAGATGTAAACACATATATATAAGCAGAGGAAAATAAACAGACTTTCATTTCATAAATACGTGTTCATACAAAAACATTTCCATAATTGTCTCATAATAACTTCCAAAACAATACAACATCATTTCTGTCTTGATTATTGAATAAAGAAGCATAAAACATAATTGAAACTGCATAAATCCCCATAGAGTGTGTCCAAAAGCCATAGCCAATGAAAGAGATTCCAAACCATACATCTACTATCTTGAAGCTTGCAAAGAGTCTGACTAAGCTGGATTGTTTCCTCCCTATGGACCTGGGGGGGGGGGAACAGAAGAAAAGAAGACGAAAGAAAAACAGAGTCAGACATAAAGCCTGGTAAGTCTAGTGACTCTTCAGTATGTGAATAAGAAAAAGGGCATGACAGGACTAAACTGGAAATAGGAAATTATCATAAACTAAGATAAAGTAGTTTAGAACCGAATATACTATCGCACCCCACACTATATCTCTGCACCTACTTGTATTTATTCCGACTGGCACCCCATGCTGAGGGTGAAGTGATCCCCTTTCTAAAGATCGACTCCTACTCGCATAAATATATGTGTCAAACGGCCCCCAATGATTGTAGACACCTATGCTGGTCCCACTATGGGGTGTATCAAGTCCCATGGTGGCGGCCCGACACAATTCTAGAATACATAGGTTATACTACTTATGCCCAATGCCCTGTTTGTCTGCTCCGAAGTGTGTGCACGCCCGCACTCCGTTAGAACCCACACTGTTGTACCAACCGCCGTCGTTTTTGACCGCTCACAATCAGCCCAGTAATCATGCCCCACCCTGCCTAGTTTCAGGGTACCATGATACCTAATTTGGGTTACTGCTGAAACGGTTCCCTCGTTACTAGGGTTTTCTAGTCAAACATGTTAAGTGGTTATGTGTCTATATTAACCTAACCCCACCCATCAGTTTAGTTAACATGTTGAATTGGTTAAGTGTTTTAGTTAACTTAACCCTACCATCCTGACTTGTCTGTCCTTAGCTTTTTAAAGCACCGACCACTCACATTAGACAGGTATTGATACGGTTACTGGATGTGCCGGTCGGTTCCGGCTAGATTTACACCGTAACTCAGTCTAACCTCGGGTCCTTATTGGGCTCAATGCCTTAACCTCCCACATTGGATAGGTATTATTGTGATTACTGGACAACCGGGCGGGTTCGGGCAGGTTTACATCACAACTCAATCCAACCTCGGGTTAAGCATAATCGTTTTTTCTAAATTTACATATTTGTCTCTTTTACTTGATATATGTAAATTTGTTAACCATTAAATGTTATGGCCCACTTTCCAAGTTCATCATTTTTGGTATAAAAATTTATACCGTTTCATGCCATAAATTACCTAGGTGATTTTTCACCTATTTATGTCAAGTTTCCTATAATTACCAATTTTTCCCAATGTTACCCCATCTAAATATTAGGATAACTATCTTAGCCTAATTTTCCGTTCGCATGATTTTTGACATATAATATTAGGCTAAAAACTTAGCCTAATTTAGTGTACAAAGTTTGCATAAAGGAATCCGTTAACATAAACATGTCATAGGTGTAAACTTGGCATTTTTGGCATAATCAATATGAACATAATAGGGGTGAACTTGCACAATAGTCATCATGAATGTCATAGGTGTGAACTTGCAACATAGACTAAACCACATACATATATGTGAATTTACAACATAGACTAGATCATCTTACATATATGTGAACTTGCAAATCAATCACAAACATATGAATAGGTGTCACATGAATTAGCATATGATTTAGACAACATAAGCATAAACATGTTTAGATCTAGGCATAACATTGAACATCGCTAGCATATGACAAGAATATGACATGTCCATAAAGTATGTATAATTTTATCACATGTGTGTGAACTAGATCAAATCATGTTTACTACTATAACATGAAACTTGTATTAAAATGGATCTTGACATGGATCCAATTATGAACTTGCAACTTTTGTATAAACATATGAGCATGTATATGAACTTAATCATTTAGGCATAGAAGTTCTATTGTATTGCATATAACTTGTCATAATTACCTAAACATATAGGTGTAGATATGAACCAAATATCTTGTATGTGAATTTGAATAGATCCAACATCAACTAGATTAATCCACAAACATTCTAATGGATCCACCATCAAGTAAATTATACCACAAACATCCCAATACCATTCACAACACAATCATTGTAACACATAGATATGAATTAACATCCTCGTTATACAATATCACAATTCCATTTCCATTTTACATCGAATCAAATCTTAATTTTATTCCTATCGGAAAAATCACTATACTTACAATAAACGACGAACTTGAATTCTGAATTCTGAGTTCTGAATTCTGAGTTCTGAATTTGCAATGCTTTCCTTTGGGTAGACAAATGTTGTTTGATTCTTATTTTACTTTAGTTTTGCTCGTCTCTAAGCTTTCTACAAGTGGAGGCTCCTCTTAGTTTTCTCCCGACAGCATGGCGGCTCCGTCTCTAATTTTTATGTGAATTTAGGTTTGAGTCTTAGGTTGTATTTATAGAATTTCAAATTGATTTGAGCCGTCAGATGATCATAGATGAATCCAGACCATTCACTTCGAGAGGAGCCAACCAGAAAGTGACAAGTCATCCCTAGTGACACACCAGAGCTCAGAAATTCGACCAGAACTCGACCAGGCCAGCCAGGGCCAAACCAGGTCGGCTGGGCAGGTCGACCCCTAGGTCGACCATGTGGTCGACCTGGTCACCCAGGTCGACCCCCTGGTCGACCTGGGTCCTGGGCGGGAATTTTCCCGCCCAGCCCAGTTTGGGTCTGTTTTTGAATTTCGAATCGAATTTGAATTGTTTGAATTTTAAACTGAATCTGAAACTTCCGGAGGTCATAACTCCTTCATACGGAGTCCGATTTACGCAAACTCGGACATTGTCTCAAGCAGAATTCCGAGACGATCGCAACAGTAAAACCCGTTTCCCTTAATTCTTTCATTTATAATTAATTATACTTTAATTTGTGAAACTTAATGTTATAGAATTACAGGGTGTTACAGGTAAGCCTAGCCTCAAGTTTCACAACCGGAAAATGACAAAAATCGGGCAGGCAGCATTGCTATGTGGGTCACTCCCATCAGGATGTATTGTCTCCATCTAGAGAATATTCACCTTGTTACTTCTTTCGCTTCTGTATCTTCGGATAACAGTTATGTGGCCCCAACCATCGTTGATAATATATTCGATACACTCAAGAGAAATGAGTGGTTGGTCATGTGTGGCTCGAGTTGCAAGATGTTCTTGTTGAACATAGTGTATTCCTCTCTAGAGATACACCATCAGAAGATGGTTCCATACCTTGCCATAGATGGAAATCCATTATCCCTATGCGCCAAGCAGTTTTGTTTGTATATTATATATGTGTAGCGTGAGATGCAAGCGCTTCGCTAGATTCTAATTTATTTGTTAAAACCCTAGACACTATTATAATATCAGTATAATATTGTTTCAAAATCGTTTACTCATACTAGTCCCCTGACTGACCCGGAGTTTTATTTTATGTGTTTTCCCTAAACTCTTGGGTACTCATAACACTTGTTATGAGTAGACAAGTGAATTAGGTGTTGGATAACTTTTGGACTTAACTGGATGGGATGGTTTTTGCAAGGCGGTCTATATATTATATCTATGAAGTTTGCAAGTCAGTTATCAGTATCTATGTATAATTACGAAGTTTGTAAGTTGAAATGGAAATATATCCATGTATCCGATGTACTGTACTATGATGTATTATGACTCTGATGTATCGTATTATGTTATATTATATTTTGTTCAAGTTCCGCTATGATATTATAATGTTTTCCTTAGTTCTATCTTTTATCTATTCTTATCCTTAAGTAATGGGTAATGGCACGACTTCCGAGGTATTCGAAAGTTTGGTCGTTACACAAAGATAAATATACCAGAGCTTATAATAGAAATCTCAAAGTGGAAGGGAATAAAATATAATAGTAAGCAGATACTCACCAATGTAATGACACTATCTAACAAGTGTCTCTAAGCTACAGAATCTCAACCACCTGTCAAACTTGTGGGTTTGTTATGAGGAGGGGGTCAGAACAAAAGTCCCTGCTGAATAGATAAATTATACTTTCTAGAAATAACACTACACATACTATTCTATCACTGGTTTATATTTATTAAGTTGTTCGAGTTAATTTTAGGAAACACTTTTGATTTCTTTGCATAATCGTACCCATCTACTCCCTAGTAGATTAACCTAATAAATAATATATATGTAGCTATATACCCAATATCGAGGTACTTCCCACAGTACCCTCCTCAAGTGGTCCCCGTCGCCATATTATGAAAAATGTGCTGGACCTCCGTCTCTACGCTACGAAAGCGTACTAGACTATGTTATGAAGGCATACCAAGTCTCCAACGTCACGACACGAAAGCGTACTAGGCTATGTTGAGAAAGCGAATAAGCCCTCTATTGTTGCACCATAAGGGCGCCCTAATCCCTGATTTTCTCCACGAAACACAGTCGAGGCTTTACACATACCTATAAAGGACAACCTCGTTAGGCCTATATTACAGATATCCATATTTAGGTTTGTCTCTTCGGTGGTTCTCCAGGCCCCACTCCATCTTACCCCCAATCTAATGAAAGACTATTCAAAAGAGCTAAATGACCACCCTACTTTCCAATCTAAACAAACATGTGGCCTCTCATCTAATGACCTGATAGTAAAATATCACTGGCCTATTGGCTTAGATCCATCTATCCCGCGTACGCTCTGACTGATTACGACAAGTATTTTATGACCTACTATCCTTAGTTGGTTCATGACCATGAAGCGTCCTTCCTTGTGGCAACCGCCGAACCATCCTAAGATCATCCTCTTTTCAATCTTTAGGCTGTCCAATATCCAAGATGCAGCCGAGGCATACTCGCCAGTTGGAACCGTACAGACCATGCCTCTGTCGATACAGCTTCATTAGGCCTACAATAGAGGGCCATCATGTAGTGTCCTCAATTATTGCAGAAGTTCTGCACTTTCCTCCAGTCCCATTGAATAAGTTGGACGTGCTCCCACCATGTTTTCCAACACCTTCAATGATCTACCCTGTTGGGTTCTTCATCCTTACAGACTGGACCAAACGCATATCGTTACTTTATTAGACCCTTTGTCTAATTTATTCTTATGCGTTTTTCTTACTTTTCCTTTTTCGTTAATTTACAATATTCATTAATCTATTCAATTAGATATTATTTATTTACAAAACAAACTTTGCCGATTACCAAAGAATATTGCCTAATTATAAGGCCACCATAAAATATCTTTAGGCTTATTAAACTTAATTTCAAATTTCTTGTTTATTTATAATAATTTTGTTCCTTACTTTTCACTTTCCATATTATAACCTTTATGTTATAATCTATATTATTGTCATTGAATGGTACTTATTATATTCCAATTATAAGTTGACAATAAGTCTTTTTCGTTCTATAACATCTGTCAGTTACATTACTTTTCTTTTTCCATTTTTACCACTTATTCTTTTAGAAAGTTAGGAATATTCCAAATTGATTGGTTATTAAGAATGTAATAAAACCCATCTAGAAACACCCCACCTCCATTAAGGTCACTCACAAAGGGAATGCCTTAACTTTGGTGGAGCGCTATGGGTAAAAGATACTAATAATTTACAAGACAGACATATAAGCAACGGAAAAACTAAATTTATTTCATAAGCACGTGGTTCAGTCAAAACATTACAATAAACTATCTCAAAACAACTTCCAAATTATTACAACAAAATCTCTGTCTTGATTGAAACATAAAGAAGCATAAAACGATAATAAAGTAGCATAATCCCCATTAAGAGT
The DNA here is from genome assembly GCA_030737875.1 of Allium sativum. NCBI lineage: Eukaryota > Viridiplantae > Streptophyta > Magnoliopsida > Asparagales > Amaryllidaceae > Allium > Allium sativum. Next base: position 821,357,890 of record CM060910.1, read on the forward strand.
GTATCCAAAGCCATAGTCCAAGAAAGAGAATCCAAGCAATACATCTACTCTCTTCAAGCTGGAAGTGGTCCGGGCTAAGCTGAAGTATTCTCTCCCTGCGGACCTGGGGGTTGGGGGGGGAACGGAAGAAAAAAGATGAAAGAAAAATGGGTCAGACATAAGTTTGGTAAGTCCAGTGATTTTTCAACATGTGAACAAGAAAAAGGATCATGACAGGAATAAACTGAAAATAGGACAATACCAGAATAACAAGATAACATAAACCAAGATAAGGCAGTTTAAACTGAATATACCATCGCACCCTTTTCTATTTCTCTGCACCTACTAACTTTTTGTTTCAACCAGCCTCACGTGTTCATAACCAAGTGATCCCCTTTTATCGATTGGCTCCTACTGCATATGTTTACTACTTGTGTCATTCGGCCCCCGCTTGATTGTAGATACCTGTGCTGGTCCCACCATGGGGTGTATCAAATCCTATGGTGGCAACCCGACACAATTCAAGATACACAGTGTATGACTACTGATGCCCAGTGCCTGCTTTTTCCACTCCGGAGTACGTGCACGCCCGTACTCCGTCGGAACCTACACAGACGCACCACCAGCCGTTGTTTTGACTGCTTATAATCAGCCTAGTAATCGTGCCCCACCCTGCCTAGTTCAGGGTATCATGATACATCTATGTGGGTTACTGCTGAAATGGGTCCCCGTTACTAGGGTTTCCTAATCAACATGTCAAAATGGTTAAGTGTCCTCAAATTAACCTAACCCCACCCATCAGTTTAGTTAACATGTTGTATTGGTTAAGTGTTGCCTTAATTAACTTAACCCTACCATTCCTGTCTTAGCTTTAATTCATTCATTAAAGCACCAACCACTCACATTAGATAGGTATTGTTGCGGTCGCTGGATGTGCCGGTCGGTTCCGGGCAGTCTTACACCGCAACCCAGTCTAACCTCAGGTTCTTTTGGGCATAATGCGCTAACCTCTCACATTAGATCTATATTGTTACGGTTGCTGGATGTGTCGGGTGGTTCCGGGCAGTCTTACACCGTAACTCAATATAACCTCGGGTTAGGCATATTCGTCTTTTGCTTAATTTACATATTATCTTTTTGTTTATATGCAAATTATCAATCAATTGTTGTCATTCAAATCATGCCCCCATTTACCCTCTAAATCATGTTCATAATTTTTAGGTATATAAATCATACCATTTCATGCTAACAAACTATGCCAATAATATGTAAACTAATAATTTTCCCAACGTTACCCCCGTTATACGTTCGCAACTCATAAACAAAAGGGGAAAAGGAAGGAACATGTAATATCCCAACAAACATAATATGGATCCAAGTAAACATTTGTCATATGAATTTGGCATAGAACAATATATATTTAATTATGAACTTACAATTTAGATCCACTCAATCATGAATCATAAGCATATAAATAGGAGTTTACATAAAATTACACAAACTTAATTAGGCATGTAGATGTGAACTTGCATTTGGGTTGAATCAAGTTAACATAGATCTGACATAAAGGCATGTGGATCTAAACATTTAGGCATATATGACATGACTTAGCGTATAAACTTGCATGTAACGTAACATGATAGAATCACCAAACTTACATATAACATGATAGTTTTTATTCCGAAATTTCTATACAACATAATAGGTTCATTCACCAAATTCTATACAACATGATAGGTTCAATAAACCGCAATAGTCTCACAGGCATATATGATAGAATTGTCACATGAATAGACATGAATCAGCATCACTATTATCATACAACTAGGCACAGTTCTAATTTTCACTTTATTACAAATCATGACTTTAATTTGTTCACATCTAAAAGATAACTAAACTTACAAACAAAAGAACAGTCTTGTTTTCTAGGATCTGTTTTCTGAAACTGAAAAGCTTTCCCTTGACGTAGACTATTTGTTCTCTAATTTAGATTTGATTTGAGGCTTCTAACTTGCTTTCTAGTTTGCGTTCTAGTTGGAGAAGAATGGCGACTACTCTAGGTTGACCATGGACAGCATGACGGCTCTTGGAAATGAATTTGTGTCGTTTAGGGTTTGAGGGTTAGGGTTGTTTTTATGGAAGTTTAAACTAATGTAAGCCGTTAGATCAACCTAGGAGAAATCAGAACTATCCAGGCTAATTAGAGTTATCCAGAAACAGCCACCTATGCCCTAGTGACTCAGCAACAGGTCACAAATCGTCACTGTTCAGATCTGGGGGAGGGGGTCGACCCCTATAGGGGGGTCGACAACCCAGTCGACACCCCTCTTGGGGGGTCGACACCTATGTCGACCCCCCGGGGGAGTCGACCCCTATGGGCGGGAATTTTCCCGCCCAGCTGAATCTCCGAATTTTGAAATTCGAACTATTTTTCTGAATTAATTATTGTTTAAATTTAATTTTTGGTTAAACTAGAAATCTTCTGAACTACATAACTTCTTCATACGGAGTCCGATTCACGCAAACTCGGACTCTATCTCAAGCAGAATTCCTGGACGAACGCAATGGCGTAACTAGTTTCCCTTGATTATCACTTTTAAAATTAAGTATTCCTTAATTCGTTACTTTAATGAACATAGAAAATACAGGGTGTTACATTCTCCCCTCCTTAAAGGATTTCGCCCCCGAAATCTTCAAGTCAAGAAGAATGTATATCCTACCATCGAATCGTCCATCTACTCAACCATCAAACACCGGCATCCATTGTCCTTAAAAGATTTTAAATGCTTTCATGACTATATGCATAGTGTGTGTATATGTCCTTATCTAATGCAAAATCAGGCGGTCTAGTGATTCAGTTGACCTCCTTAATGCAAATTATGTCAGTGCCATGAGTCCATTATGTATGCAATTATTCCTAATCATTCTTTCTACATGAGTGCACAATCATTCATACAAATGCAACGTCCATATGATAACACACCAAGTTCAATCCATATACAAATACATATATGCATATGCAATATGAAAGTGACTGAGCCGATCCAACACCTAATGTGTGTGTATATGCGTCCACGAGCAACCACTTGCTACCATCAACCATAACATGTTTCAAATACATGTTTACATCCATTGGTTTCTACCTAAGGATAAGGAATAGGACCGAGGAGATATACTTTAAAAGGTAGATATAAGCATGAATAAACTTAAGGAAAAAGATATCAATGATGTACCCTCAAAAAGAAAAGGGTAGGCTACGCGTATTTTGTCCTCAGTTTCCCAAGTCGCGTCTTCCTCAGCGTCACTCCATTGAACTTTAATAAGCTTGACTTCACGGTTGCGTAGCTTTTTGAATTCTGTCCCCAAGATACGAGTTGGAACTCTTCTCACAGTCGCTTCTCGTTCCACTTCTACTTCCTCTAGTATGTCTGGCTCCACAACTTCCGCAGACTCATGTAAGCACTTTCGTAGCTGGGAAACATGAAAAGCATTATGAACTCCAGCCAGTCTTTCGGGCAGCTCTACTTTGTAAGCCATCCCTTTCAATGATAGGAAATGGTCCTACAAATCTTGGTGCCAACTTTCCTATGGACCCAAAGCGAATGACATTCCTTAAAGGAGATACTTTATGGAACACCCTGTCTCCAACCTCAAACTCAAGGTCGGTCCTTCTTTTGTCTGCGTTGGACTTCTGTCTATCTTAGGCAGTCTTCATTCTTCTTCATATCAAGTCCACTTTCTCTGAAGTTTCTCTAATCATGTCTGGCCCAAGTATGAGCTTGTCTGTAGACTCCCACCAACAAGTTGGTGATCGACATGGTTTTCCATATAAAGCTTCGAAGGGTGCCATGCCTATGGTGGCTTGGTAGCTATTGTTGTAAGCGAATTCCACCAAAGGAAGATGATCCTCCCATGTCCCTCCAAAATCAAGAATGCACAATTTCAAGAGGTCTTCTAATACTCTATTCACCCTTTCCGTCTGACCATCGGTTTGGGGGTGATAGGCCGTGCTTAAGCATAGCTGTGTGCCTATAGCCTCTTGCAAACTCCTCCAAAACTCACTGGTAAAGATAGGATCTAGATCACTCACTATACTGGAGGGTATCCCATGGTGTCGAACTATCTCTTTAAGATAAATAGATGCTAGAGACGAGGCAGTTCTTCTACTCTTAACAGGTATAAAGTGAGCGCTTTTACTGAGCCTGTCCATAATAACCCAAATACTGGTATTGCCCCATCTTGATCTAGGCAACCTATCAACAAAGTGCATCGAAATGTTATCCCATTTTCACTATGGGACCTCTAGAGGATGAAGCAAACCACCAGGCTTCTTCTGCTCCGCCTTGACTTGTTGGCATATCATGAATTTGGAAAAGAATTCGGCTACATCCCTCTTTATGCCATTCCAAAAGAAAACCCTTTTCATGTCTTTATACATCTTGTCTCCACCGGGGTGTATGGTCAATTTAGAATGGTGTGCTTCTTCAAGAACCGTCTTCACCAAATCCCTTGCTTGTGGGACGCATAGTCTTCCATCCCGCCTCAACCACCCTTACCATCGATGGAGTATCTATTGAGGTGACTAGAAGTCTCACCCATAATTAGCTTATCCATTACATCAACTAGCTGAGGGTCTTCACGTTGCGCGGTTCCTATTGAGTCCAAAAGAGTAGGCCGCACTTCTAGCGATGCTAACAAAACAGGCACTAATTCAGAGGAGGGTCTAAAGTCAAAGTTTTCTATGTACTCCAAGCTTTGCCTTTCTACAAGGAGAGGACTTAAGGTCAGCTTCTTTCTACTCAAGGCGTCTGCTACCACATTGCCCTTGCCATGGGTATAAGAGATCTCAAAATCATATGAGGCGAGGAAATCCATCCACCTTTGTTGTCTTAAGTTAAAATCTTTCTATGAGAAAAGGTAATTTAATGATTTATGGTCAGTAAACAATTCAAACCTTTCTCCTTGTAGGTAAGGACGCCATGATTTAAGAGAAAAAACAATGGCACTAGTTCCAAGTCATGAGTTGGGTAGTTCTTCCCATGTACCCTCAACTACCTTCCCCCATAACAAATTACCTTGCCTTCTTGCATCAAGACAACGCCTAATCCTGTGCCGCATGCGTCTGTGTATACAATAAACATTTTGCTCCCTTCAGGCAATGTCAGAACTGGGGCTGTTGTTAGAGCCCTTTTCAAACGTTGGAAAGCAACATCGCAATCCAAATCCTAAACCAAAGTTAAGTTCTTCTTCGTCAACCATGTAAGTGGAGCTGAGATTTTCGCAAAGTCTTTAATGAACTTTCGATAAAAGCCCGCTAGCCCGAGAAAGCTTCGGACTTCGGTTGCATTCCATGGAACCTTCCTATCTTGCACCGTAACTACTTTTGTGGGGTCCACAGCTATCCCTTCTTTAGACACCACATGTCCAAGAAACCTTACTTCTTCTCTCCAAAAATGGCATTTGGAGAATTTGGCTTTCAGCTGATGTGAACGAAGAGTATCCATGACTTCCCTTAAATGCAAAGCATGCTCTTCCTCACTTTTCGAGAAGATCAAAATGTCGTCCACGAAGACCACCACAAACTTATCAAGGAACTCCCTGAACACCCTGCTCATTAAGTCAACGGAATAAGCGGGTGCGTTTGTCAAGCCGAAAGGCATGACAAGCCATTTGAAGAAACCATCCATGGTTCTGAACGTGGTCTTATCAATACTGTCTTCAGCCACTCTTAGCTGATGAAACCCGGTAGCCAGACCTAGTTGGGAGAAAACCGATGCACCTACAAGCTGATCAAATAAGTCGTCTATTCTTGGAAGTGGGTGCCTATTCTTCTTGGTCAGCTTGTTTAGCTCCCTATAGTCAACGCATAGGCGAAGTGAACCATCCGCTTTGGTTGCGAATACTACCGGGGCACCCCATTCAGAAATACTCCGCCTTATGAACCCTTTTTCGAGTAGCTCTTTATTTTGCTTGCTAAGCTCTTTCCTCTCCCTTAGAGCTATGTGTCTACCGGGTAGAGCTACGTGTTTTGCATTATCAACGAGGTATATGCAGAAGTCTATCTCCTGCTTTGGAGCTAATCCCTTCACCTCTTCAAATACATCCGAATATTCATGGACTACTCTAACAGACTACAAATTCTCAACAGACGCATCAAGAGATTCTAGATTGCTAAGCATAATAGAGTTCATGGGATTACAAGAGATTTCGAGAGTGTTACCGAGGCGAGTCATAAGTTTAACCACTCTCCTTTCACAATCAAGGATGGCACCATTACTGGATAGCCAATCCATGCCTAGAATCAACCCATATCCCGTGAAGCCTAAAACATAGGCATTACATCTAAACCCAACGCTTAGTATAGAAATTTCCAAATCCAAACAAACCATGGATAAATAAGCCGAACCCCCAAATGGATTTGAAACAACCAATGGATCCTCTACTATACTGGTGTCTACATGTAGAGATTCAACTAAAGCAGTAGATATAAAAGAGTGCGATGCGCCAGAATCAAAGAGTGTACGAACAAGATGATCAAAAAGATAAACTAAACTCTCAACAGAAATATTTCTACCTCGTTCCTGCGGAGGAGCTATGAGAGCGTGAACCTGCCCTCCAGAAGTAGATCCAGCTCTCTGCCCTTGCCCTTTCTTTCTTGGGCAGTCCTTAGCCATGTGTCCTGTCTCGCCACACTGAGAATAACCACCCATCTTCCTCTTCTTCTTTCTGCGGTCCTTAATCAGATATCCAGGAATGCCACAAAAATTACACTTCCTCTTGTCACGGGGTTTGTTGTTCTTCCAGCCTTTCTTGGAATCCGTCTTCTTGTTCTGTGATCCTTCCACTTTCTTATCTTGAGGTACTTCCAATTTTGTCTCTTTCTTGCCATCCTTATCTTCTTCCTGTAACAGTGTCATGTCCACCAGTCTCTCATAAGTCGCACCATAGATATATGGGACATAGATACGTTGTGCAGTGGCTCATTCAACCCTTTAACAAAACGGAGAGCCTTCTTATGTGGAGTGTTCACTAACTCCAGTCCGAATCTAGCCAGCTGGTTGAATTGGTTGACGTACTCCTTGACCGACATACTTCCCTGTTTGAGAGCTAAGAACTTCTCCATCTGTAGGCTTCGTTTAGCTTGTGAGAGGAATTTCATTTCAAATCTCATTCTGAAATCCACCCAAGTTTCAACTAGTCTCTCAACATTAGTAAATTCCCACCAATAGGAGGCTTCGTCTTTAACCAACCATACGGCCAGCTGTATCTTTTGTCTGTCATCCACTTCGAAGATAACAAACAAATCCTCGGTTTCTTTGAGCCAGTTTCTTGCTTCTACGAATGATTCAGTTCCATTAAAGTTCTTTCCACCCATGGCTCGAAAGTCTCTACATATCTTTGAGAAAGCATTTGCACGCGGAGGAGGAGGAGGAGGAACGGCTGCAGCTGGGGGAGGAGGAACGTATGCTAGGCCTGTGTTATTAGCCCTAGCCTCTAGGAACCTTCTGAAACAGCCAGGTACCGGCACGCCCTCTGGAAGGTTAAGATCTCCAGACATGCTAAAACGAAAAAGAAAAGATTCAAAACAAAGGATAGAAAGATAGTGCATATGGATTTGGGGATTATGCCTTTTAAAATAAAAACAACACTTTTTCTTGAAAATGCTTCTTTAACTTCTTTTTGAAAAATGGTTTTCAAAAACTTTTATCTGATCTGGTAAACCTTTGCTCTGATACAAAGTGAAACACCCCATCTCCGTTAAGGTTACTCACAAAGGGAATGCCCTAGTTTTGGTGGAGCGCTATGGGTAAAAGATATAGATAATTTACAAGGCAGACATATAAGCAGCGGAAAAACTAAATTTATTTCATAAGCACGTGGTTCAGTCAAAACATTACAACAAACTATCTCAAAACAACTTCCAAATTATTACAACAAAATCTCTGTCTTGATTGAAACATAAAGAAACATAAAACGATAATAAAGTAGCATAATCCCCATTAAGAGTGTATCCAAAGCCATAGCCCAAGGAAAGAGAATCCCAGCAATACATCTACTCTCTTCAATCTGGAAGTGGTCTGGGCTAAGCTGAAGTATTTCCTCCCTGCGGACCTGGGAGGGGGGGGGGGGGAACGGAAGAAAAGAAGACGAAAGAAAAATGGGTCAGACATAAGTCTAGTAAGTCCAGTGATTTTTCAGCATGTGAACAAGAAAAAGGATCATGACAGGAATAAACTGAAAATAGGACAATACTAGAATAACAAGATAACATAAACCAAGATAAGGCAGTTTAAACTGAGTATACCATCACACCCTTTTCTATTCTCTGCACCTACTAACTTTTTGTTTCAACCAGCCTTACATGTTCATAACCAAGTGATCCCCTTTTATCGATCGGCTCCTACTCGTATATGGTGGAAACCTGACACAATTCAAGATGCACAGTGTATGACTACTATTGCCCAGTGCCTGCTTTTTCCACTCCGGAGTACGTGCACGCCCGTACTCCGTCGGAACCTACACTGATGCACCACCCGTCGTTGTTTTGACCGCTTATAATCAGCCCAGTAATCGTGCCCCACCCTGGGTATCATGATACATCTATGTGGGTTACTGCTGAAATGGGTCCCCGTTACTAGGGTTTCCTAATCAACATGTTAAAATGGTTAAGTGTCCTCAAATTAACCTAATCCCACTCATCAGTTTATTTAACACGTTGCATTGGTTAAGTGTTGCCTTAATTAACTTAACCCTACCATTCTTGTCTTAGCTTTAATTCATTCATTAAAGCACCAACCACTTACATTAGACATGTATTGTTGTGGTCACTGGATGTGCCGGTCGATTCCGGGCAGTCTTACACCGCAGCTCAGTCTAACCTCAGGTTCTTTTGGGCTTAATGCGCTAACCTCTCACATTAGATCTATATTGTTACGGTTGTTGGATGTGTCGGGCGGTTCCGGGCAGTCTTACACCGTAACTCAATCTAACCTTGGGTTAGGCATATTCTTCTTTTTCTTAATTTACATATTTACTCTTTTTGTTTATATGTAAATTATCAATCAATTGTTGTCATTCAAATCATGCCCCATTTACCCTCTAAATCATGTTCATAATTTTTAGGTATATAAATCATACCATTTCATGCTACCAAACTATGGCAATAATATGTAAACTAATAATTTTCCTAATGTTACCCCCGTTATACGTTCGCATAAATCACATAGAATGCTAGGCTTCGCAATTTAGCCTAACTCATAAACATAAGGGGAAAAGGAAGGAACATGTAATATCCCAACAAACATAATATGGATCCAACTAGACATATGTCATATGAATTTGGCATAGAACAATATATATTTAATTATGAACTTGCAATTTAGATCCACTCAATCATGAATCATAAGCATATAAATAGGAGTTTACATAGAACTACACAAACTTAATTAGGCATGTAGATGTGAACTTGCATTTGGGTTGAATCAAGTTAACATAGATCTGACATAGAGGCACGTGGATCTAAACATTTAGGCATATATGACATGACTTAGCCTATAAACTTGCATGTAACGTAACATGATAGTTTTTATTCCCAAATTTCCATACAACGTAATAGGTTCATTCACCAAATTCTATACAACATGATAAGTTCAATAAACCGCAATAGTCTCACAGGCATATATGATAGATTTGTCACACGAATAGACATGAATCAACATCACTATTATCATACAACTAGGCACAATTCTAATTTTCACTTTATTACAAATCATGACTTTAATTTGTTCACATCCAAAAGATAACTAAACTTACAAACAAAAGAACAGTCTTGTTTTATGGGATCTGTTTTCTGAAACTGAAAAGCTTTCCCTTGACGTAGACTATTTGTTCTCTAATTTAGATTTGATTTGAGGCTTCTAACTTGCTTTCTAGTTTGCCTTCTAGTTGGAGAAGAATGGCAGCTACTCTAGGTTGACCATGGACAATGTGACGGCTCTTGGAAATGAATTTGTGTGGTTTAGGGTTTGAGGGTTAGGGTTGTTTTTATAGAAGTTTAAACTAATGTAAGCCGTTAGATCAACCTAGGAGAAATCAGAACCATCCAGGCCAATTATAGTAATCCAGAAACAGCCACCTATGCCCTAGTGACTCAGCAACAGGTCACAAATTGTCACTATTCGGATCTGGGGGAGGGGTCGACCCCTACAGGGGGGTCGGCAACCTAGTCGACACCCCTCTTGGGGGGTCGACACCTATGTCGACCCCCCTGGTGGGAGTCGACCCCTATGGGCGGGAATTTTCCCGCCCAGCTGAATCTCCGAATTTTGAAATTTGAACTGTTTTTCTGAATTAATTATTGTTTAAATTTATTTTTCTGATTAAACTAGAAATCTTCTGAACTCCATAACTTCTTCATACGGAGTCCGATTCACGCAAACTCGAACTCTATCTCAAGCAGAATTCCGAGATGAATGCAATGGCGTAACCCATTTCCCTTAATTCTCACTTTTAAAATTAAGTATTCCTTAATTCGTTACTTTAATGAACATAGAAGATACAGGGTGTTACACATCTCCATAGTTCTAGGTAATTATCATAATCGGAGCCCATGATTGCAAAACATTCCTTTTCTTATTTTTGAGGTTGTCAAATTAGTGCGTAGTACGGTTAATTACTTATTTCGCATTAATCCTCATTTATTCATATTTTCAGTTTGCAATCATGTTTCCTATTATTTTTTTAACCAAACTATGCAAATACATTCCTTCTTCTTTCCTAACCAATTTATTTAAGCTACTACAAACTTTCAGATTTGATTAACATATATTATTTACTATCTCTGACTTACACAACTTTTTTCTTTTTGTTTCGCACAATTACAGTAAAATTTGACACAATTTGATTTACATCTCTTTTCTTGTAATCTCCACAATTTCTGCACTTTTTCATTTAAATCTGAAAAGGGATTTCTTACAAATAATATGTAAATTAACAAATCTTTCCATTCATTACAATATTAACACAATATGTTCTTTTAGCCCCAAATCACTAAATTTTCCCCTTTTGTAACGGCCCGGACCAGCCGAGACTTTCCCAAAATGCGTTGTACCAATGCCCAACTAGCATGGGACAGTTGTAAAAAAAGGATTTGAGACGGTGAACTGACAAAGAACCTGTAGTATATCTCATAGTGCATGGAATAAAATATAATAATAACATAACTTGATTTAAAATAGGCAAGACAGTGCATAAGCTGAAAAATAAACCATATCCATCATAGCAGCGGAAATCCAAAATACAGCTTATGATCCAAAACATTGTTACAACTTCAAAATACTTTCTCTAAAGCAAAATAGAAAGGTACACTACTAGTGTCCAAAGTAGTGACCAGCAACAACACAGGGAGAATATATGTATATAGTACGTGGAACCCTCCTGCTCGTCTCCGGACAGCTACTCGCGCATCAGCACCTAACCTGCCTCTAGTCTGCTCGTTTAGGAGCACCCAAAGTAATAAGAAGAGACATAAAACTTTGGGTCAGACAAAAGTCTGGTATGAGCGATAGCAGCAAAGCAAAACAATAACATGTATATATAATCATACCTGAACCTGGACCTACAACCAAAGAGTCAGCACAACAAGATGTACAGTTCTCTAAGGTAACACTAACATAAAGTGTAAAATGGGAGTGTGTGTGCCATGGTGGTAGCAAACATCAAACATAGCAATCATCCTCACATCACTCACTTAGTGCGTAAAGCATACGATATCCACCACTTTGATCACCAGAACTATTGAGGCCATGATGGCAACTCCGTACAACTATCACTACGACCACTTTGCCTTTGGGGGCCCTGATGGAGTATGACCCCATGCAATCTATGACCCCACTGGTCCATAGTCAATGCCCCCTACCTCAATAGTGAACCAAAGTTATAGATATCGATAACCCCTTTGCACACATCCCGCAACAAAGCCCAACTTTAGAAGTTAACCCATCGATCCCCATTTTGTAACAACCCGTATTTTCAATAACCTGTTATAACGTAAATCGAGGCAGAATTTAATGTATAAATCTGAATCAATGGAAACGGGCTATGCCATTGCGTTCGTCTCGGAAAAATACGCGAAATAGATCCGAGTTTTCGAAAATCGGAGTCCGTATGACCCGATTAAGGCCCAATGAAGTTTTCAGAAAATTTCAAGTTCAAAATAGATTTCGAATTTCGGGTTCAAAATTCGAAAAAGGGTCAGATTGGGCCAGGCGGAAAAATTCCCGCCAGAGCACCTAAGTCGACAGCCCTGTCGACTTGGGAGTCGACTTGGTTGGACCCAAGTCGACAGCCCTGTCGACTTGGCTGTCGACTTGGTTCAGCCGGGCAGTTTTGCCTGGTGCACCATTTTGGAGTTTTGGTTAGGTTTTGGGCCAGATTCGGTTTTAAGGGCTGAGATTGGAATTAGGGTTTAATCCTAAGGTTAAAACTAATCCTAATCTCTATAAATAAGCCCCTAACCTAACCCTAAATCATCATTAATCAATCCTACAACTAAACTATGGCAAAATCATTCCTCTCATGGCCTCCACTCTCTTCATAAAATTCTAAGTTATTTCTATGAGAGATTTTCCATGCATACAAGTGTTTTCAAGCTTGTATGAGTGTCATTAGCTTGCATTCAAGTCAAGTTTCCATATTTACATCATAAAGCAAGGGTTTTGATCATTTTGGCTCAAGGGTTTTGATCATTTTGGCTCAAGGGTTTTTATATTGGAGCTTGCATTTTGGGTTTATTTGATTGCATAAGGGCTTTGTCTCAATCTATATATATTTTTGTGTCTTCATAAGCATTGTAAGCCCTTTTCTACTTTCATATTTAAACTCTAAAGTTAAATGAATGATGCAAGTTTGGTTGATCATTATGATATGCAAGTTTGCCATGATATGCAAGTTTACTATGTCATGTTATGCAAGTTTGACATGTTATGATATGCAAGTTTACCATGTTATGTTATGCAAGTTTGATATGCAAGTTTGTCATATGATATGCAAGTTATGTTATGCAAGTTTGGGTTGATCATTTTGTTCATGTTATCATGTTATGCAAGCTTATCTTGGGTTTATGAGCTCAAAGCTTCAAGCTTTATGCTAAAGGTTGCATTTTGGCAACATGTAAGTTATCATGTCCCTTATGATAACTTGCATGTGAGGCTAAATGCGAACTTATGGCCATTTCTACATGTCATTTATCACCATGTATCACCAATATGCTAAGTTTGGTTTTATGCATGCTTTTGAGGCCTAAAAATGTAATATGCAAGTATATGAACATATGTACATTTCATATGCCACCATGTTAAACTTGTGGCTTCAACATCTTTATGTCATGATTATGCCAAGTTCCCTCTTTCTATCCTTTATGCGCTATTGCGATATGTAAGCGATGGGATTGCGTTTGGGGTTGGGTAAACTTAAAAGACATAAGAACATAAGATTGGGAATTTACCTATTAAGTTAGGTCTACCCATTGGGAATTTACCTATTAAGTTAGGTCTACCCAAATTCTTGAAAACTTGTAACATGTTTTGGAAACATGATGGACATGACACTTAGAAAATATAAGTGTGACCAACTCGAGGTTGGGTTGAGTTTGTAGCGTAAAACTACCCAGAACCGACCGGCTTAACTAGTTGCTACAAACAATAGGACCCAATGTGAGAAGTTGGTCATGTTGTACCTTGAACCCGAGGTTAGACCAAGTTGTGGTGTAAAGCTACCCGGACCCGCCCGGCTTAACTAGTAACCACAACAAGGTCTAATGTGAGAGGTTAAGGCGCATTAAATTAATTAATGCCTCATGATTAGGGTTAAGTCATGGTCCACTTAATACTTAACCAATTTGGGCTTGGTTGATTAATCAGGGTTAAGTCGTGAACTCATCGTTACACTTAACCAAGTTAATCCATGATTAGCAAGAGGGTTAAACCGTACTTAACCCACTAGAAAATCCTAGCAATGGGGGTCCACTCCAGCAGTAATCCCAAGTTTGTATCATTAAGACCCTAGGGACTAGGCTAGGGTGGGGGCACGATTACTGGACTTGAGGTAAGTGACCAAAAACGACGGCAGAGTGGTACGCCGATGTAGTTCCGGACGGACTATGGTCGTGCACGTAGTCCGTATTTGGAGAAGTCAAGCATGGGTACCAGTAGATCTAGACTGTGCACTTATGTTTATGGTGTCCAGGGGTTGACACCCTAGGGCTTGATACACCCGACGGGAGACCCAGCACACTCTGACTACAATTATGTTTGGGCCGTATTGACAACAACACGTGACGAGTTAGGCTTATAGGGAGCCGATCGACTAGACCGTTTGGTTGGACCTCGTATTAGGGTCACTTCATGTTATTGGACCTCGTATTAGGGTCACTTCATGTTATTGGACCTCGTATTAGGGTCACTTCATGTTATTGGACCTCGTATTAGGGTCACTTCATGTTATTGGACCTCGTATTAGGGTCACTTCATGTTATTGGGCCAAAGCTTGGGCCAAGGGATCAATACTTGTTTATTCAAGTCATGTTAGTTTGCTAGTACACCTGTGGTGCAAAAACCTTAAACCTGATTATGCGATGACACCTTTATCTACCTTGTTGGTTAATCATCATGCTAGTATGTTGTTATCCTTATGTTCATCCCTGCTTCTCATGCCAGTTAACTTTATCAGTTTACATTGATTGTAGTAGGGCTTACTCAGTCTTTTTGACTGACCTGTTTTTCTTTCGCCTCTTTTCTTCCGTTTCCCCCCCAGGTTCTCAGGGTGGGAACGTTGGAGCTTAGCCTGGATTTCTGATCGCTTGCTTGTGGGATTTTAGCTCATGTACGGTCTTGACATGAAGCTAGCTATGGTTATCACTTATTTTGGGGATAGTACTTATGTATTTCAGTTTTTCAGTGATGTTGTTTTTATCTAGACTTGTGTATTTGGAAAGTTGACATTATGTTGTACCAGACTTGTTTTGAAATAGTTTGAAATCTTCCGCTGTTTTACTTATCTTATTTACTCTGTTTACATATATACATATGTTCTTGTTCTGCCTTGATATATCATTATGCATGTTTACCTGTTTTAACGCCCCTCCAAAGTCAGAGTGCTTGCAAGAGACACCCTGGCGAAGGCGGGGTGTTACATTTGGTATCAGAGCATATGGTTTACGAGAAGGAACAAAAAGGTTTTTAGAAAACTTTTGGAAAACTATTTTCAAAACCAAGTATAAAGTATTTTCCAAAGAAAAGTCTAGTTTATTTTAAAGGCTATTCCCCAAAAAGCCATTAGCAAAATTCCTTCGTTTTTCTCCATTCTGAATCTGTCTTTTTCTTCGTTTTCAGTATGTCCGATAACTTTGCTATTCCGGAGGGAGTACACGTACCTGTTTAGTATAGGAGACTTTTGGAGGCTAGGGCGACCGAAGCCGGCCCTGCAGATGTTCCTCCTCCTCCTCCTCCGGTAGTTAATGTTCCTCCTCCTCCTGTCGCTGAGGTTCCTCTTCCTCCTCCCCCTCAGCATCCTCAAGCTGACTTCGCAAAGACTTGCAAAGATTTCAAAGCAATGGGTGGCAAGAACTTTCAAGGCACTGAGACTTTTGTAGAGGCCAGAAATTGGTTGAAAGAGACCGAGGATTTATTTGCTATCTTTGGGTTAGACGATCAGAGGAAGATCTTGTTGGCGGTTTGGCTTATGAAGGATGAAGCCGCTTATTGGTGGGAAGTCACCAATGGTACTAGGCCTGTTGAGACTTGGGCCGATTTCAGGGCAAGGTTCGGGCTTAAGTTTCTATCTTCTGCTGAGGAGAATCTGCAAATGGAGAGGTTCATAACTTTGAAACAAGGAGATATGTCTGTCAAAGAATATGTGAACAAGTTCAATCAGTTAGCTCGTTTTGGCTTGGATATGGTGAATACTCCTCAGAAGAAGGCTCTTCGTTTTGCTAGAGGATTGAATGAGCCATTGCAGGGATTGGCTATGTCACATATTCCCCATGGGGCCACGTTTGAGAGCTTGGTTGATATGGCATTACTTCAGGGAGATGTCAAGAAAGAGGTCAAGATGAATGATACTCAAGCCAAGAAGACTGATTCCCAGTGGAAAGGAAATCAGGGTAATCCAAGTGGTCAGAGCAGTCAAGGCAATCAGAACAAGAACAAGAACAAAAACAAGAGTCAAGGCAACAAGGGGAACAACAACAAGGGCAATAACAACAAGGGGAAGTGCCATTATTGCGGTTCAGCTGGGCATCTTATTAAGGATTGTAAGAAGAGGAAAAGGAAGAATGGTGAATGCTTTTTCTGCGGTGAGACTGGACATTTCAGTAAGGATTGCCCGAAGAAGCAAGGGCAAGGCCAGGGTCAGACTCAGCGTGCTGGACCTTCAGGAGGGCAAGTTCATGCTCTCAATATCGCTCCAGTTCCCGATCGAGGTAGTATTTCTGTTGAGAGCCTTGTATATATTTCTGCTTTTCCAGTTCGTACCTTGTTTGATTCTGGTGCATCGCATAGCTTTATCTCATCTGATCTTGTTGATAGTTTGCACCTTAGTACTAGCTTGGTAGATGATCCCGTCTGTATCTCAAATCCTATTGGGGGTTCCGCCCACTTGTCTATGATATGTGGGGATTTGAGGATCTCTATACTGAGTGTAGAGTGCTTATGTTCTTGGTTTTAGGGGATACGGATTGATATTGGGCATGGATTGGTTGTCCAGATATGGAGCCATCCTTGATTGTGAGCATAGGGTTGTGAGGCTCGTGACTCGCCTCGGGAACACCCTAGAAATTTCTTGTAATCCGAGACGTCCCGTCATGTTGTGCTATCTTGAATCACTCGACTCGTCAATGGAAACTCTTCAGTCTGTGAGAGTGGTTCGAGAGTATCCGGATGTTTTCGATGAAGTTAGGGGGTTTCCCCCTAAGCGAGAGATTGATTTCCGCATTTATCTGGTGGATAATGCAAAGCCGGTTTCTTTGCCCATTCGGCACATGGCTCCGCGTGAAAGGCGGGAGCTAAGTAAGCAAGTGAAGGAGTTGCTTGAGAAGAACTTCATTAGACGAAGTATATCTGTATGGGGAGCGCCTGTGGTATTTGCTACCAAGGCAGATGGTTCTCTCCGACTTTGTGTTGACTATCGAGAGTTGAATAAGCTGACTAAGAAGAACAGACACCCGTTACCGAGGATTGATGATCTCTTTGACCAGCTTATCGGTGCTTCTGTTTTCTCTCAGCTTGATCTTGCTACTGGATTCCATCAGCTCAGGGTAGCTGAAGATAGTATAGACAAGACTGCGTTCAGAACTCTAGATGGATTCTTCGAATGGCTTGTCATGCCGTTCGGCTTGACTAATGCACCCGCATATTTCGTGGACTTGATGAGTAGGGTGTTCAGGGAGTTCTTGAACAAGTTTGTCGTGGTCTTCGTAGATGATATTCTGATCTTATCTAAGGATGAGGAAGAGCACGCAAGGCATCTCGTGGAGGTGATGGATACGCTTAGAGCGCATCAGTTGAAGGCCAAGTTCTCCAAGTGTCACTTTTGGAGAAGGGAAGTTAGATTCCTTGGGCATATAGTATCTAAGCAAGGCTTAGCGGTGGATCCCGCTAAGGTAGTTGCAGTTCAGGATTGGAAGACTCCAAGGAATGCAACAGAAGTGAGAAGTTTTCTAGGTCTTGCAGGCTTTTACCGGAAGTTCATCAAGGACTTCGCGAAGATTTCCGCTCCTCTCACTACATTTACGAAGAAAAATTTAGTTTTTGCTTGGAGCATAGAATGCGAACTTGCTTTTCAGAAGCTCAAGAGAGCTATCACATCAGCACCTGTTTTAGCTTTGCCCGATGGAGGGAAATTATTTACAGTATACACCGATGCATGTGGCACGGGGTTAGGAGCTGTTCTGATGCAAGAAGGAAGAGTGATATGCTTTGGCGGTAGACAACTCAAAGTGCATGAGAAGAATTATCCCACTCATGACTTAGAGTTGGCAGCAATAGTATATGCACTCAAGGCTTGGCGCCATTATCTTCTGGGAGAAAGATTTGAGCTTTATACCGATCACAAGTCATTGAAGTATCTCTTTTCTCAGAAGGATCTGAATCTGAGGCAACAAAGATGGATGGAATTCTTGGCGTCCTACGATTTTGAGATAGCTTATACCCCTGGCAAGGGGAATGTGGTAGCAGATGCATTGAGTAGAAAAAGGTTGACTCTGAGTCCTCTATTCGTTGAGATGAAGAATTTAGAGTATGTGGCAACCTTTGATTTCTCTTTGGCGATTGAGTCGATGACCGGTTCTTTAGCATCTCTGGAACTCAGACCTACCCTTCTTGATCAAGTTGGGGCTTCGCAGAGAGAAGACCCTCAGATAGTTGAGATTATGGATAAGCTGATTCGAGGAGAGGCGTCTAGTCATCTCGCTCGATATTCTATTGATGACAAGGGTTGGCTGAGAAGAGACGGAAGGTTATGTGTTCCAATTGTAGAAGATTTAGTAAGAAAAGTTCTTGAGGAAGCGCATCGCTCTAAGTTGGCTATACATCCGGGCGGAGATAAGATGTATAAAGATATGAAGCGCATTTTCTTTTGGCCTGGGATGAAGAAGGATGTGGCAGAGTTTGTCTCTAGATATATCATTTGCCAGCAAGTTAAGGCCGAGTCGAAAAAGCCTGGTGGGCTATTGCATCCTCTAGACGTTCCACTATGGAAGTGGGAGAGTATTTCCATGGATTTTATCGATGGGCTACCAAGGTCAAGGAAAGGGAATACGAGCATTTGGGTTATTGTGGATAGACTTACGAAGAGTGCTCATTTCATTCCGGTAAAGAACAAGAGGATCGCATAGTGGCTAGCGTCTGTATATCTTCGTGAGATTGTGAGACTACATGGAGTCCCTTCTAGTATAGTCAGTGACCGTGACCCAATCTTTACAAGTCAATTCTGGAATAGCTTGCAAGAAGCTATGGGCACGAGGTTGAATCTAAGTACGGCTTATCACCCACAGACGGACGGTCAAACCGAAAGGGTGAATAGGGTACTCGAGGATCTGTTGAGGCTTTGTATTCTGGATTTTGGTGGTACTTGGGAAGACCATCTTCCTCTTGTTGAGTTTGCATATAATAACAGTTATCAGGCAAGCATAGGGATGGCACCATTTGAAGCTTTATATGGGAGACCGTGCAAGTCACCTACATGTTTGTGGGAGACTACAGATGAGCTTATACTTGGGCCTGATATGATCAGAGATACATCCGAGAAGGTCGAGTTGATCCGGAGACGGATGAAAGCGGCCCAAGACCGACAGAAATCCTATGCTGATAAGCGAAGAACTGATTTGGAGTTTGATGTTGGGGATATGGTTTTCGTGAAGGTTTCTCCTTTGCGGAATGTGGTCCGATTTGGAGCCGTTGGGAAGTTAGCACCGAGGTTTGTTGGACAATTCCCTATTATAGAGAGGATCGGGCAGATGGCTTATAGAGTGGAGTTGCCCGAGAAGCTTGCCGGAGTACACGATGTTTTTCATGTCTCGCATCTCCGGAAGTGTTTACATGAATCAGCAGAGGTTGTTGAGCCAAGTGTTCTGAAAGATGTGGAAGTGGAGAAAGAGGCTACCTTGAGGAGAGCTCCGATTCGTATCTTGGGGACGGAGACCAAGAAGCTAAGGAATCGAGAGGTCAAGTTGGTGAAGGTTCAATGGGGTGAAACCGAAGAAGACGCAACTTGGGAAACCGAGGAGAAGATGCGTGGGCTTTATCCATTCCTTTTTGAGGGTACACTCTCAATCTCTTTTCTTTGTTAGCATATCTTTCTCTTTGCTATCCATGTTTATCTAGTTTATCGTGTTAATCTTGTCATGAGAACCTTAGTTAGAAACCCTTTGGATGAAACATGTGTTTGAAACATGTTATGCTTGATGTTTGCAAGTGGTTGCAAGTGTTTGCAAGTGGTTACTCGTGGATGCATTATACACATTAGGCACTAGATCGGCTCACACACTCCTCATATTGCATATGCATGAGTGTTTACGCTTATTCATGGATGAAATTTTTTTGTGTTATCACATGGATGTTGCATATGGATGTATGTTATGTGCACACATATAGATGTTATACATTATGTTAGGAATTGCATACATATGGATTCATTTCACTAACATAATTTGCATTGATGATATTTGCATTAGATAAGTACATATACACACACCTTTGCATATGTTCATGCAACATTTAGAAGCTTGTAAGGACAATGATTGCTCGTGGATGATGTTTTTAGTAGATGGATATTGGATGGTAGGATACGTTCTTCCTAACTTGAAGATTTCGGGGACGAAATCCTTTAAGGAGGGGAGAATGTAACAACCCGTATTTTCAATAACCTGTTATAACGTAAATCGAGGCAGAATTTAATTTATAAATCTGAATCAAGGGAAACGGGCTATGCTATTGCGTTCGTCTCGGAAAAATAAGCGAAATAGAGTCCGAGTTTTCGAAAATTGGAGTCCGTATGACCCGATTAAGGCCCAATGAAGTTTTCAGAAAATTTCAAGTTCAAAACAGATTTCGAATTTCGGGTTCAAAATTCGAAAAAGGGTCAGATTGGGCCAGGCGGGAAAATTCCCGCCAGAGCACCCAAGTCGACAGCCCTGTCGACTTGGGAGTCGACTTGGTTGGACCCAAGTCGACAGCCCTGTCGACTTGGCTGTCGACTTGGTTCAGCCGGGCAGTTTTGCCTGGTGCACCATTTTGGGGTTTTGGTTAGGTTTTGGGCCAGATTCGGTTTTAAGGGCTGAGATTGGAATTAGGGTTTAATCCTAAGGTTAAAACTAATCCTAATCTCTATAAATAAGCCCCTAACCTAACCCTAAATCATCATTAATCAATCCTACAACTAAACTATGGCAAAATCATTCCTCTCATGGCCTCCACTCTCTTCATAAAATTCTAAGTTATTTCTATGAGAGATTTTCCATGCATACAAGTGTTTTCAAGCTTGTATGAGTGTCATTAGCTTGCATTCAAGTCAAGTTTCCATATTTACATCATAAAGCAAGGGTTTTGATCATTTTGGCTCAAGGGTTTTTATATTGGAGCTTGCATTTTGGGTTTATTTGATTGCATAAGGGCTTTGTCTCAATCTATATATATTTTTGTGTCTTCATAAGCATTGTAAGCCCTTTTCTACTTTCATATTTAAACTCTAAAGTTAAATGAATGATGCAAGTTTGGTTGATCATTATGATATGCAAGTTTGCCATGATATGCAAGTTTACTATGTCATGTTATGCAAGTTTGACATGTTATGATATGCAAGTTTACCATGTTATGCAAGTTTGATATGCAAGTTTGTCATATGATATGCAAGTTATGTTATGCAAGTTTGGGTTGATCATTTTGTTCATGTTATCATGTTATGCAAGCTTATCTTGGGTTTATGAGCTTAAAGCTTCAAGCTTTATGCTAAAGGTTGCATTTTGGCAACATGTAAGTTATCATGTCCCTTATGATAACTTGCATGTGAGGCTAAATGCGAACTTATGGCCATTTCTACATGTCATTTATCACCATGTATCACCAATATGCTAAGTTTGGTTTTATGCATGCTTTTGAGGCCTAAAAATGTAATATGCAAGTATATGAATATATGTACATTTCATATGCCACCATGTTAAACTTGTGGCTTCAACATCTTTATGTCATGATTATGCCAAGTTCCCTCTTTCTATCCTTTATGCGCTATTGCGATATGTAAGCGATGGGATTGCGTTTGGGGTTGGGTAAACTTAAAAGACATAAGAACATAAGATTGGGAATTTACCTATTAAGTTAGGTCTACCCATTGGGAATTTACCTATTAAGTTAGGTCTACCCAAATTCTTGAAAACTTGTAACATGTTTTGGAAACATGATGGACATGACACTTAGAAAATATAAGTGTGACCAACTCGAGGTTGGGTTGAGTTTGTAGCGTAAAACTACCCGGAACCGACCGGCTTAACTAGTTGCTGCAAACAATAGGACCCAATGTGAGAAGTTGGTCATGTTGTACCTTGAACCCGAGGTTAGACCAAGTTGTGGTGTAAAGCTACCCGGACCCGCCCGGCTTAACTAGTAACCACAACAAGGTCTAATGTGAGAGGTTAAGGCGCATTAAATTAATTAATGCCTCATGATTAGGGTTAAGTCATGGTCCACTTAATACTTAACCAATTTGGGCTTGGTAGATTAATCAGGGTTAAGTCGTGAACTCATCGTTACACTTAACCAAGTTAATCCATGATTAGCAAGAGGGTTAAACCGTACTTAACCCACTAGAAAATCCTAGCAATGGGGGTCCACTCCAGCAGTAATCCCAAGTTTGTATCATTAAGACCCTAGGGACTAGGCTAGGGTGGGGGCACGATTACTGGACTTGAGGTAAGTGACCAAAAACGACGGCAGAGTGGTACGCCGATGTAGTTCCGGACGGACTATGGTCGTGCACGTAGTCCGTATTTGGAGAAGTCAAGCATGGGTACCAGTAGATCTAGACTGTGCACTTATGTTTATGGTGTCCAGGGGTTGACACCCTAGGGCTTGATACACCCGACGGGAGACCCAGCACACTCTGACTACAATTATGTTTGGGTCGTATTGACAACAACACGTGACGAGTTAGGCTTATAGGGAGCCGATCGACTAGACCATTTGGTTGGACCTCGTATTAGGGTCACTTCATGTTATTGGACCTCGTATTAGGGTCACTTCATGTTATTGGACCTCGTATTAGGGTCACTTCATGTTATTGGACCTCGTATTAGGGTCACTTCATGTTATTGGACCTCGTATTAGGGTCACTTCATGTTATTGGGCCAAAGCTTAGGCCAAGGGATCAATACTTGTTTATTCAAGTCATGTTAGTTTGCTAGTACACCTGTGGTGCAAAAACCTTAAACCTGATTATGCGATGACACCTTTATCTACCTTGTTGGTTAATCATCATGCTAGTATGTTGTTATCCTTATGTTCATCCCTGCTTCTCATGCCAGTTAACTTTATCAGTTTACATTGATTGTAGTAGGGCTTACTCAGTCTTTTTGACTGACCTGTTTTTCTTTCGCCTCTTTTCTTCCGTTTCCCCCCCAGGTTCTCAGGGTGGGAACGTTGGAGCTTAGCCTGGATTTCTGATCGCTTGCTTGTGGGATTTTAGCTCATGTACGGTCTTGACATGAAGCTAGCTATGGTTATCACTTATTTTGGGGATAGTACTTATGTATTTCAGTTTTTCAGTGATGTTGTTTTTATCTAGACTTGTGTATTTGGAAAGTTGACATTATGTTGTACCAGACTTGTTTTGAAATAGTTTGAAATCTTCCGCTGTTTTACTTATCTTATTTACTCTGTTTACATATATACATATGTTCTTGTTCTGCCTTGATATATCATTATGCATGTTTACCTGTTTTAACGGCCCTCCAAAGTCAGAGTGCTTGCAAGAGACACCCTGGCGGAGGCGGGGTGTTACACATTTGGATCTTGAGCCATCACTTCTCATCTGGACTTCCTTTGCATCTCGAGTTTTGATCTTCTCCAGTTCGGTCCTCCTGAAGTGGTTCGGTTCGTGCTCCCTGAAGCGGTTCAGGTCGTGGTCTCCTCTAAGCACCGGGTCGGCTCGTGGTCCCCGTTCGTGGTGCAATTGGCTCGAGTACTCCGGTTCAGTTCGTGATTGTACCAGTGACTCGTGAGCTCCTTCATCAGTTCGGATCTGTTGGATCTAGATTAACCCTAGAGTGGGGTGAATAAGGTTTATTGAAAATTAAGCGAGATATAAAAAATATCAGATCACAGAATGCAACAAAAAATAAATGTAGAAAAGTAAATGACACAAGATATACCCAGCTTCGGCAAAATCCTGCCTACTGCTGCATTCCTAAGGTTTCTACTAGGTGATAGAACAGATCCCGCTTACAAGACCATGTAAACTCACTAACCTCTTGCTCTTATTCTAACCCTACGCCCAAAACTCTAGACTGATCTAAACCCCTAGATCAGATTTCCCCTAGTTTTACAGACTCTGGTATACTGTCTAGTTTTACAGACTAAACTAGAAAACCTCCTAGATTTTACAGACTCTAGAAACTGCCAGTTAACACCCTAAATGGATTCCCTAGAATTTTACAGACTCTAGAAACTGTTCGAGAAATTACAACACAACTTAAAAAACAAATACAAAAATAAAATTGAAACCCTAGAATTAAAAAGAGATTAAATGTCCCATAAGCATACTGTCTTGGCCAGCCACTTAAGGTTGGTTCCACCCTTATTTCATTTATCCCCGATCACTTCGCTTTGTTGAGAAATGGCGGCGAGCTCTGGAGAAATTTTCTAGGGTTTTCTAAATTTCTCCAAAATCAAAACGCAATTGCTTGATTGATGAAATATGATGTTCTGATGCTTGAATATTTGTGGCTTGATGCTTTGATTTGGGATTGCTCTCTGGCAATCGAAACCCTAAAAGTATGTGAGTGATTTTCTCTTGAATTCTATGAATTAGTTGTGTGGATTTTTAATGCTTCTAAAAGCCAGTGATGAATGGTGTTAAATAGGATTATAGAAAATCCTAATTCTTTCTGATTTCAATCAATGACTTGCTCGAATTCCACTTTTGCTTCCCTCGATTGAATTGAGTTTTAAAATTTCCTTGATAAAATCAACAGTGAATGCTAATTTGATTTCGAAATGTTGCCTTTTATTTGCTGATGAATCTGGTCGACTTTGTGCACCATTGTGAACACTATTTGAATTTCAGAAAATTGAAAACTTGCCTTTTATGTCGAACTGTAATTTCTAAAAAAATATCTTGATCCATGGTTGCCATGTATATTGCATTGTGCTGATTTGAAATCGAACCATAAAAACTTGCCAAAAATCATATTCTGGAAATCAATGCTTGGAGAATAATTTCTTGCCAATTTTAAACTTATTGGAAGCATGAATTTATTTTCCCTTTTAAAACATCAAAACTAGAAAGCGATGATTTGATTTTCAATTCTGGAAACAAAAGCATAATTTCTAGAATTAATGATTATTGTCCCACTGAAAATTGATTTTGTGGCCTCCATGTATCCTTGCTGCTATGTGCTATTTGTATGAATATTGCTGAAAATGTTTTCATGAACATACTTGATTTTGAGAGCATGAACTTGTATTTACATACACACTTGATTCACCATACTGCTTTGTGCACCATTCATCTTTGATCTGCATGCACTTGTGTTGTAGCTGTCTATACCATGCTTGACTGACTTCTTGGGTATGACCTGAAATCATGAATTGATAAACATTACTGTGTGTTCATGTACCATGCATGTTAGGCGAACCAGTGTTTGTATCACATGTTTCTTGTACTGCTGTGATCATTCTTTGATCATTTGCATCCACCATGTTATTGCCATTAACCACACTATTGAACTGCTGCACCATGTATATCTGCTCCATATTATATGTTGTTGCACTCCTGCTATGTTGATGCAGCTGCTATGCTTCCTACATTTCATGATGCTGCTTGTATATTTGCTGTGTTGAACATATTTTCTATGCTGAACCTTGAAACATATGTAAACATGTACATCAACGTTGAGTTGTCACCAAATCACATGCTTGATCCTTGAGCACCACAAGCTTGTTGTTGTCATGTCCTAAAATGGCTATCTCGACCACCCAGTAAATAAATGCATGAACTTGATGTACCATATACCATCTTGCTTTGAATATGCTGCCTTGTACTTGCTTGATTGATCACATTTATTTGAGCATGTTGCTATGCCATATTAATATGAGCTCGGCCATGTTGACTATGCTTAGCCTTGTTGTTCCACTGCCTTTGCCAACTGTGTAGTTTGTACCTGTGCCTTTGCATGCTCCTGTACATTGTCTTGTTTGATCCTATTGTACTTCTAGCTGTCTCATTCTAGAACATGATGTGTCACGGTTTTGACTTGTGCTCTTATGTGTTGAACTTGTTTCACATGCATGCTTCCTGTATTAGCCTCGACAACATGTGTATGTCCCCTTTTCATACTGGCTTGGGTTTGACCTATTTGAGTTGCTTGACCATTATAATATGTTGCCATGCACCATTGTGTTTGTTCTTGACATTGCACTTTGTCGAGCAGGTCCACGTGGCCACTCCTCAGTTGCACACTGGATTGGCGAGGCAGTGCACACGTGTATATCTATACACGTGTGTATATGCATCCATTCAGGAAATATTCTTGTCCCTGCACTAAAATATTTTGTATATACACTGACTGCCTTGTGGTATTTACAGTGTATCACTGTGAATATCACAAGCTGTCTAAACACAGATTGATGGATAATAAATCTGATCGAGTCATGAAAAATGATGAGAAAACACACCAGAAAACTAAGGCAAATAAAATTTAAAAATAAATTCAAATTTGCATGTATTCAGTTTTATTTCTATTGCAGTGTATTGTGTGTGTTTCTGTTTCATGTGACAGGTAAGCATATGATGACTAGACTAACTGTAGGATGCTGTGAAGACAGAAGGCAGAAGATGATGTGTAACACCCCGTATGTTGAATAACTTGCTATAATATAAAACAGGGCAGAATTAAATTTAAAATTCTGAATCAGGGGAAAAGGGCTATGCCATTGCGTTCGTCTTGGCAAAATACGCGAAATAGAGTCTGAGTTTTCGAAAATCGGAGTCCGTATGACCCAGATATGGCCCAAAGAATTTTCAGAAAATTTAAAAACAGATTTAAAAACAGAAATTTCAAATTTCAGAAGTGGCGGGAAAATTCCCGCCAGACCCAGGGGGTCGACTGGGGAGTCGACCTGCCCACCAGGTCGACTGGGGAGTCGACCCTAGGGTCGACCTGGGGGTCGACCTCCCTGGTCGAGCCCAGGTGACCTGGGTGCATCATCTTGGCTTTTGGGCTGTGTTTTGGTGGCTAGGACGTGATCTGACGGCTCTAATCTGATTTAGGGTTAATCTAAGGGCCTAAAACACCTAACTAATCTATAAATACACCCTAAGACTACCCTAATTCATACTAAAAATAGCTACAACACCGTTATGCCGTCAAAATGCAAGTTGAAGGAGCCTCCATCAATCTAAAGAGGAAGATAGCTTCTCAAATCAACCTCTAATCAATTTTAGCAACTTAATCTTCTTCTTAGGAGTGCTAATCAACAAGTTGTGAGTTTTCTATAGCCTTAATAACCAATTGTTGAAATGATTATGATAGGATATAATGAGGTTATGGCTATGAATGTGGATCAATGCAAGATTATGTTATCATATGCTATGTGTTTGTGATGTTATGCATGTTATGCAAGTTATGTGCTATATGTTCATGAAGTTATGCAAGTTATGCAAGTCATATGATACATGTTCATGATGTTATGCAAGTTATGCAAGTCATATGCTATGTGATTATGATGTTATGCAAGTTATGCAAGTCATATGCTATGTGATTGTGGTGTTATGCAAGTTATGCAAGTCATATGATATATGTTCATGAAGTTATGCAAGTCATATGCTAGGTGTTTATGATGTTATGCAAGATATGCAAGTCATATGAGAAACATTGATCCATTATGACACCATGATATGCAAGTTTGGTGTATGATTATATGCTAGTTCATACATGATATGTTATGCAAGTTTGGTGTATGATTATATGCAAGTTCATATATGACATGTTATGCACGTATGGTGTTTGATTATATGCAAGTAACATGTGCAAGTTTACACCTTTGTATGATATGCATACATATGCAAGTTAACCCCTTTGTATGTCATACATACATATGCAAGTTTACCCCTTTTTGTATGACATAAATAACCTATGCAAGTTAACCTCCTTATGACATATGTGATTCATGCAAGTGTGGGTTGATTATTTATGCTAGTTGGGTTGATGCTATATGCATGTTGACACCTTTAAACCCATTTTGATGTTATGCAAGTTGAACCCATTGTATTTGTGATGAATCTTCCCTTTTATGTCATTTCGCGAATTACGTGGGGAACGATGGGGTTAATATACATGTTAATGAAATGGTGTGAAGTTGGTATGATTATGCATACCATAAAGTGGATGGACATAATTGAGTCAATTATGTACATCGTTAAATTTGTAATTAATTAGGGATAATTAATACAAATTATGGGGGTGATTAATTAGGTGTAATTAATCGACTAAGACATGAGGTTGGACCCTTTTGTAGCATAAGACTGCCCGGAACCGACCGGCATATCCAGCGGCTACAAATGATTGGCCCAATGTGAGAGGTCTTAGGCACAAACTAAATACGTGACAAGTGTATAGACACGAGGTTAGACTCGGTTATGGCGTAAGGCTGCCCGGACCCAACCGGCAAATCCAGCTGCCATAAAAGATAGTCTAATGTGAGAGGTCTTTACAACGGTTACGTTCTTAATCAATTAAGAAACACTTAACCAGATAAGCATGTAGTGGGGCATGAAGGGTTAAGTGGGTGCCTTGGGTGGCATGTGGAGATTAAGTAAGTGCCTTGGGTGGCATGAGAAAATCTAGTGGTTGCCTTGGGTGGCAATAGAAAATACGATTAGAATACTTAACCAAAGTGGAACATGTAATTAAACATGATTAAAGGGTTAAGTGGGTGCCTTGGGTGGCATGAGGAAATCTAGTGGTTGCCTTGAGTGGTAATAGAAGATAAGATTAGAATACTTAACCAAAGTGGGACATGTAATTAAACATGATTAAAGGGTTAAGTGGGTGCCTTGGGTGGCATGTGGAAAAATCTAGTGGGTTGCCTTGGGTGGCAATAGAGAATACGATTAGAATACTTAACCAAAGCGGAACATGTAACTAAACATGATTAAAGGGTTAAGTGGGTGCCTTGGGTAGCATGTGGAAATCAAGTGGGTGCCTTGGGTGGCATGTACAAATCTAGTGGGTGCCTTGAGTGGCAATTGAAATATGATTAGATGACTTAACCAAACCTTAACATGTAAGTGGGCATGATTATGAAAAAGGGGTTAAGTGGGATGCACTAGATAAAATGACAAGCTTAAGTAGTAGCTTGTGGGGGGACATTTCAACCAGTAACCCATATGTATATTATTGGGCTCGACCCTTGTCGAGGACGGGACACGCGTACTGGGCTTGACTATAAGAGGCCAAAACGGGGTAGCGGTGGCAACGCGAGTCCAACGGGTTTCATATGCGTGTGTGGACCCGGGCTGGTAGGTAAGACGTTGTTGCATCGTGTAGATATAAGCCGTGCATCATTGATATTATCGAGTTGCCACTTTGGGGAGTGATACACCCCACTGTGGGGCCAGCACGGGTATCTACAGTAGGGAGCCGATCGCTTGGGGAGTAGTGGGTACACCTAGTGGAGATAGGGGCAGACGACACCTATGTAGTCAGCTAGGGGTACACGAGACTACTAATAAAATTACTAAGTTGTGGATACACCTAGTGGAGATAGGGGCAGACGACACCTATGTAGTCAGCTAGGGGTACACGAAACTACTATTAAAAATTAATAAGTACACTTAGTGGGATCAACCTTTAAGTAGGAATTACCCTTGGGTGGGTAGAACTGGTGTGGTGCAGTGTAGGAATTACCCTTGGGTGGGTAGATCTGGGGTGGTGTAGTATAGTATTTATCCTTAGGTGGATAGGCGCGTCTTTACCGTTATCTTAGTTTATCCTAAGTCTAGTTGGCTGCTTAGTGTAGTCATTTATCCCCAGTCGTACCGTACCAGGTTTATATCATACCCTAATTACTTTAATGATTGTATTGTTAAGGATATAGGGCTCACTCAGACTTATGTCTGACCCCGTTATTTTTATCTTTTTCCCCAACCCTCAGGTTCTCAGAGTGGGCCTAGCACTAGTGGGCTTTGATCAGATTGCTTTATCTATCTTTTGGAGCTTGGACTCTTGAAGAAAAGCTCGGTTATCTTTTCTATTATGGCTATTAGTATGTAGTGGGATTATGTACTTATGTTTTAACGAGATGGATATTTTGTACTTGACTCTTGTTGGTTTTTGAGATGTAACCAAACATGTTTACCTTCTACTGCAATGAAATGATGTTTTAAATTTCAAGTATTACTTATATCTGTCTTGTTGTAATTCTTCAGTTCTATATTCACTTAAATACTCCACTGAAGCTAAGGCATTCCCTTTGTGAGTGACCTTAGCGGGTGTGGGGTGTTACACGATGATGTTCATATGTGTCAGTATATATGAGTGTGAAATGTATAGAAATGTAAGCATGTAACTGAGTGTTAGAGTGTTGTTGTGAGGAGATTTGTACATGAAAATGAAACGAATTGTGTACAAAAGAAATATGAAATGTACTATGATACTGAAATGTACAAATAGTGAAGTTATAAAAATTGTACTGTTCAAAGGTTGAAATAAAATATTATATTTAAATAAAATATAGTCGTGATGTAGAAAATCAGTACAATAACAAACACATTTGAAATAATATTTATTTGGTTGTTAACATCAAAAAAAAATCATATAATTGTGTATACAACACCATTATATACAACAATCTCCCCCTTTTGATGATGACAAACAAATAAAAGATTTTGAGCACAATAAATGTGTTTGGTAGTGAATATTGAACTCCCCTGTTCGTATGCTCCCCCTACAACCAAACTCCCCTTATAACTATGCATGAGTGAAAAAAGAATGAAAGATGAAATTTTCAATATTAAAATATTTATAAAATATTCATTCATAAATCAAAATCTCAACCCATTCTCCACCTTTTGTTATCATCAAAAGGATACAAAATTTAAAATATAGATGAAACATGACTAAAAATGTAATTTCAGCATAAGAGGAAGAACGGTCATCATAAATCTCAATCAGTCAAACAAAAATCATAATATTCTAAGAACTAGCGGCATATTTCACATTTTAGAGAACGACGGATTTACGATGAAATTTATATGAATGGAGAGAGTTTTAAAACAGATGATTTTCAATTATTTTCAAAAGAATTTCTAAAACTGAACCACAAAACAATGAGATTTGGACTATAATTATAATTTCAACTTAAGTGACAAAATCAAACAATCTCAAATCCTAATAGTCATCAATCAACAAATCATAATATTTTATAAAATAATAACACATTTCACAAATTAGAAAATGGATTGATAGGCTGATTTTTTCACACCAAGGAGAATATTAATTGCAAATTATTTTCTTTTCTTTTTGTTTTGATTTAAGAGCACATTGACCACATATAACCAAATCTTGGATTTTTAAATGGGATCAGTTGTAGCTTAAATATAAGTAATCTCATAACCATGCATAACCAGAGTTTGGATTTTTAAATGAGGTTAGAGAAACACTTATGTATTAATTATATTTATCATTTCATTTTCAGCTCCAAAAGAAAAACTCCTCAGTATATAAAACCAAAATGGATGATAGAAATATGGTAGGTACAGAAATGGTTTTTGAAATAAATTTCTAAATTAGTCATATTATGAAATATGCTCAACTGTACTGGGATCATTGAAAATTTTCAATTGTCACTAATTCTGAAAAATAACATAGTCCCATTTCTATCACAAATATTTCCACTGTTTATTCAAAAAGATTTTAAAACATATTAACTCTCCACATTAATATAAAATTATGATGGATGGAAGAATGATGATAGGTAAAGGAGATGGTTGTGAAATAATTGCCAATTCAAAGATATTATAATAAATGTTCAACCATCATGAAAACATTTAAATAAAATCTCCTCTTATTGTGAAATATACTGCAGTCACAGTTCATCACAATTTCAAAATCTAATAATAATTTTGATGAATTATATATACAGTTCGTTTTGGTTATTGATTTCAATTTATGAATGAATAATCAATAAATAATTTTAAAATTGAAAATCAATTACAAGAGGGAAATGAAAGATCTATGAAAGACATGAGAGATTAAAAATATATACAGCAAAAACAAATTCAGCACTTCTAAACTGATACCACTTAATGTCTTTATTAATGAGGATTGTAACAAGACACTAGAGACTAACAAGGATATCATAGACAAAAAAAATTTAAGCACAAACCCTAATCAGACAAATTTAACACACAAATATTATTTATCTGAGCAGTAACCAGTTTTGACCAAAACAAGCAGTTTCAAAATCATTTTCAAAAGAGATTCCCTTGATCAGAGCAGCAGACAAAAATTAATCAGAGTAAGCAGTTACCCAAAAAAATTTCCAAATCAATATCAGTGTAACAACCCGGAAAATCAGAACCAATTTAAAATTTTTATTTTGGCAATTTTAATGAATTTTGAATATTTAAAATGATTTATTTTAAATAATAACGCCTAGAAATTTATTTTGAATAGAATTAGAACGTATACATTTATTTGAATCGACGTTAGAATATAAATATTTATTTTAATTATAAAAGGAATTGGAAATGGCGCGGTAGTTTAAAAATCTGATTTCAAATTTCAAATGAATGTAAAAGATTCAAAATAAACCGGATTTTAGTGAAAACAAAATAATTAGAATCTATTTGAAAATATCTATCCAACGAATCTGAAAAATTGAAATTTCATAGCGGGAATAAAAAGTTATGCCCAGTTGTAAAATTAGAATAGTCAATATGGAATTTTAGCCCTTAAAAATGAAAATTTTGATAACGACCTCCATTTTCGACGAAACCACTTTTGTTGGATCCGGGATGTCAAGTTATTGCTACAAAATTCATATTTTTTGGGATTAATATGTGAGCGTGGCAAAGGAAAACGTGTTTTGACAGTTTCAGTCAATTTGAATCGACCAGAAAATGGCCATTTTTCAAAAGGTCTCCAAATTCGACGAAATTAGTTTTGTTAGGACCGTATCATCAATATGAAGCTAGAAATAATTTTTCGGGAATTTTTAGGAGTCAGTATATGGCCTCGGTAATTTAAAAGATACGTTTGAATTGAATATATATCTTTATATTTTAATTTAAATGGAAACTGATCGTAACAGCTGAATTGGGTTACGAAACATGTTCCATTATGTTCGGAATGGGGGTATTACCCTAAGGGCGATAATCGTTGGGTTCAATTTGGGATTCGAGTTAAAAAGGTAACTTTTTGAATTTAAAAATAAATTAAATATAAATATAAATATATATATATATATATTTCCCTTATACCCCCCAATCCTTATTCTCCCCAACATATCGAAATAGAAAGAAATAAAAAAATTAAAACCTAACCTACCCGTGATGCAAGCAACCCACCCCTCCCATCGCGACATCGCGCCGCCAAGGGGGGACTGCCGCCACCTCTGATGAACCCCCCTCTGTCGATCGTCGTTCCCTCTCACCCTCCTCTCGATTTCGATGCGCGAGCCCCATAGCCCCGAATCCCACATATCTGCCGCTGTGGCTCAGGTCCTCCACCTCCGATGGTGAAGCTCCCCCCCCCCCCCCGGTCCGAACCCGACGTGAAACCCTCCAACTCCAAATCGAGGTAAGTTTTTTTAATTAAAGTAATTAGATTTTTGTGTAAATAAAAATTAGATTTTTGTGTAAATAAAAATTAGATTTTTCATTATTAAAAAGATGGGATTTTTTCTTCATGTGAATGGCATAAAAAGGACTGATTTTTTTTTATAAAGAAAGATTTGATTTTTAAATGAATAAAGATGTGATTTTTAAAATAAAGATTTGATTTTTTTTTTATCATATAAAGATGAGATCTTTAAACATGAAGTGATTTTTTTTAAATAAAAGACAGGATTTTTATCATGAAGTAGCGGAGATAAAAATACGATTTTTATATACATGAAAGCGAAATAAAAATACGATTTTTAGTTTATAAAAATATGATATATATATATATATAATAGCCATATAAAAATATGATTTTTTTATAGAAATGGTATAGAATAAAGATAGGATTTTTATCATGAAGTAGTGTATATAAAGATTTGATTTTATTAATGAAGTAGACAAAATAAAAATATGATTTTATATATCATAATATATGATAAAAATATAATTTTTAGCGAAGTAATTTTCATTTTTTTAGCTATGTAAAAATTAGATTTATATATATATGAGAAGTGTTATAAAAATACGATTTTATATATACAGTAGCGACATAAAAATGCGATTATTAATATAAACATCATATTAAGAATGTGATTTTTTATATGAACAGCGTAGAGAAGACTGCGTTGGAATTTCGGGCAAATCCAAACGGTTTAGAAATTCAGAATAGAATGGAGGAGTGGAACCCACGGTGAGAACTTCTCACTTTAACTTTATTTTCTAGTTAAAATATATACTAGGATGCAGATGGTGCTTAGCAGCACCCGACACCCGTTGTCCATAGACCATGGACGACTTGTTTGTTTGTTTGTGTTGTGAAAATTGATTGTATGATGTGGAATGGAATAATATATTTTGTAGTTAAGAATATAATTTTTAACGTGTATATGAATTAAATAAATACTCATTAACAAATCGGACGATTTGTTTATGTACACACATTTGGCTGATATTGATTGGGACGATATATTTTACACATCGCCCAACTGCACAAATAAATCTGTGTTTGTTGTTTGAAAACCCCACACGAGTATTGGGATGATATTAGACATACACTAATCCCAATATGTAGTTGTATGTCAATCGATGGGTTGACAGACTGTTATAAGCGTTAAATATTTATATTCGATGCTTATGCAGTGTAGAATGCACGCTGGATGATGGTTGATTGTGTATTATTGTTGTTGTGTAAATGTATTGTATGAAATCCATATAAACCACATTATATGGTAATTGACTGTGTCTGATTCCAGTTCAGAAAGAATGAAAATTTAAAATAATATTCTATTAAAGATCAAAATCTAATTTTGATGTCCGATTTGGGATGGACACGAAAATATTTAAATATATATAGCCGTGTTGATTAGATTAATGACATTTTGACGTGAACGATATTTATATCGATTTTATTCATTTTTATAATGAATATCGAAAAGGAATTGATTTCATAATCTAATGTTTTGAAAATACTATCATTTATATATCGATGGTATGGAATATTCAATTTTGATTTGAAATTGAATATGAAGTTGAAATCGTTTTGAAAACGAATTTCAAATGATTTATAAAATAAGTTTTAAATGGAAATCGATGAAATATATAATATATATATATATATATAATGGCCTGAATAGAACGCGTCGCGCCGCGGCATTTCGCAAGTTTCGACCATTGACTTCGTACGGACATTACGGGAGATCCGACTGTCGGATTCTCCTAAAACCGGAACCGTTGGATTCGTATCAAAAAGATATTTCTAATGAATATGAGAGATTTGAAAACTAACGGTTGGATTTGGAATTATGTCCAAATCAAATTTGGAAAAGGTTGTTGTAAGTGCAGTTCGATGACCGCGTATGGAAATCGACTGTACGGGCCTTGATAAAATTATTAAAAATATCAATAATTTGTGTAAAATCATAATAAATGGTTTGGAAAGAATTAGGCTAAAAAATTCCATATTTTAAGAGATAAAAATATATTTTTATCGAAATGAACTAGTTATGAACTAGAATAATAAATCCAATATTTCTAAAATAATTAAATTGGATTTGAAATGGTTTTTAAAAGGACCAAAATTTCCAATATATGAATTGGAATGGATTTGAATCGAAATTATCTTCGGAACATTTCGATATTGGATTCCGTGGTTATACGGATATTGTGGAGGAATTTGGAAGATATATATATATCGTTATTCCAATACGATATTTGTTGATTTTAGAATTTGATATTGAATATAAGCTGATATATTTTCTATTCAGAGCCTTGTATTTAATATCAAATGGGATTTGGGTTTGTCGTGAATGGTGACTTTATTAACACTGTTCTTAAACCCAATTGAGAAAAGATTAAATCTTTTTTTTAGATTTAATGAAGTATACCAATTAATTAATATTTAATTGGAATTGAATTGGAATTGAATTTTGGGTTTGTCGTGAACAGTGTTCAGGAATAACTAATTATCAAACATAAGCGAGGACCGACCCAACCGATTCCAAGGGTTCTCTGCGGGGAATCCTGAGGCATTTGCTAGAATGTCTCGAAGCGGAGAGGAGCCATCCCTGGCCTCGACTCATAGACGGAAATCCAATTTCCAATACGTGACATTTCGATTTATATTTGTAGAGCCTAGTATGGCGACATGATAGATGGTACCCATGCCACCTATGATTGATACATTTATATTTGAAGTTGATTTCTTCACTTATAGTAATAATAAAAGATTAAATTTCACGTATCAAGCATTATTTGGCTATTATAAGGTAAAACCCTATCCTCCGGCTTGCATTGCATTGTGTGATGGGACCTGGGTCTTATAATAACTTCATTGTTCTTTATTTAGCATTGTGCTGTTTGTTTTATGCACTGGTATTCTTGGGAGGAAACTCGTTCCGTGTTATACGGCGTGGTCCCTTGATTTAACGAACTTTAAGAATCAAATTAATAATTGTTTTAGTTCTCACACCAGTCACATGACTGACCTGGAGTTTATTGTTTTAACCTAAACTCTGGGTTCCCTTATTTCCACATGGGCAGCTAGTAGTTTTGGTTTTGCAGATTTATATTCACAGGATCCTGGTTTACAGCTGGAACGATATTTGGAAAACTTTATATCCATATATCTCCTTCAGTTGTGTTATGTATTATTTTTCCGCTGCATTGTAATTTAAATCTCTGATATTTCTCTGATGTATAATATTTATTCAATCTCTGTATATTCTTGTACTCTGATGTAAATTGTTGTAATAAGCAATGAAATGTTCTTCTGTTTGTGTTCTGATTCGTCTTGCCCTCAAAGCAATCCGGGTTTTCCTTCACGGGGAAGTTCGGGTCGTCACATTTGGTATTAGAGCTTTGGTTTACAGAGCTCGAGAACAAGGCACATTAGAACCGAACGAAAGAATTCATTAGAGATTGGATTAGTAATATCCAATGAGAACGACTCGTTAGAGATAGGATCAGTAGTATCCTAGAACGAGTGCGAAGAGTAGTGTTTTTAAATTAAAATGAAAACGAATTTTGTTTTGAAAGATTAAACTCTTTATACGTATTTAAATATTTATTTGTACTGAATTTAGACAATCCAATATATAAAGATTTTGCATATATGCCTTGCAAATGTGTATTCTAAGTTTTAACATATTGGATAAATATAGAATCACACTCTAGTCGCCCAAAGACGATCCTGATGATTACTATAGTATCATCAGTATTTGTGTTCGAGTTTCGAAAGTGGGATATCTATATATTTCCAATTGACTGGTGTGAGAACCAAAACTAGATAGGGTCTATTGTTGTGATTTGGCACCATAAATGGATTTTTTGTATATTTATAAAAATTATGAATTTGAAAAGATAATCAACTAATTGATTGCTGATTGTTGATTGTGTTATGTGATTATTCATTTAAACCAACATATGAAAGGAAGGTAAATTTAGGCCAAATTGAACCAAATATTGAACTGAATTGCAAATTGTTTGGAAATGCATGCATGTACATATATATGTGTGAACAGGTCATAGCAAGGAGGCTAGAGAAGAGGAATAAAATTGTATGCCCGACAAATAGGTACATGTTTACTAATTTATTGGGTTTGGATGATTTTATGAGCCAATTGGCTAGTCGCTTGGCTTTTTCTTTTTCTTTTTGAGATTAGAGGGCTTGTGTGGTGGTTTGGGGATTTTCCCGGTGCTCCCGTACAAAGGAGCTTATGGCGAAATTTTTCGAAAATTTAGGGTGTTAGCCAAATTTTTGAAGAATTGGAAAATTCTTAGAAACTGAAAATTTGAAGAATGAAAGAAAAACTGAAAGTTGAGTTGGTTGGTTAAACAACTTTCAGCTCCGTTCCTTTTCGAGGACGAAAAGATTTTAAGTGGGGGAGATTGTAACAACCCGGAAAATCAGAACCAATTTAAAATTTTTATTTGGGCAATTTTAATGAATTTTGAATATTTAAAATGATTTATTTTAAATAATAACGACGAGAAATTTATTTTGAATAGAATTAGAACGTACATATTTATTTGAATCGACGTTAGAATATAAATATTTATTTTAATTATAAAAGGAATTGGAAATGGCGTGGTAGTTTGAAAATTCGATTTTAAATTTCAAATGAACGTATAGGATTAAAAATAAACCGGATTTTAGTGAAACCAAAATCATTGGAATCTATTTGAAAATATCTTTCCAACGAATCCGAAAAATTGAAATTTCATAACGGGAATAAAAAGTTATGCCCAATTGAAAAATCAGAATAGTCGCTATGGAAATTTAGCCCTTAAAAATGGAAATTTTGCAAACGATCTCTGTTTTCGACGAAACCACTTTTGTTGGATCCGGGATGTCAAGTTATTGCTAGATTCCAAAATTCATAATTTTTGGGAATAATATGTCTGTGTGAAAAGGAAAACGTGTTTTGATAGTTTAAGTTAATTTGGATCAACCAGAAAATGGCCATTTTTCAAACGGTCTCCAAATTTGACGAAATTAGTTTTGTTAGGATTGTATCATCAATACGAAGCTAAAAATATTTTTTCGGGAATTTTTAGGAGTCGGTTTGTGTGCTTGGTAATTTAAAAGGTACGTTTTAATTGAATATATATAGATTTATATTTTAATTTAAACGAAAACTGATCTAACAGTTGAATTGGGTTATGAAACATGTCCCATTGTGTTCGGAATAGGGGTATTACCCTAGGGGCGACAGTCGTTGGGTTCGATTTGGGATTCGAGTTAAAAAGGTAACTTTTTGAATATAAAAATAATTTAAATATAAAAATATATATATTTCCCTTATACCTCCCAACCCTTATTCTCCCCAACTGATCGAAATAGAATGAAATAAAAAAAATTAAAACCTAACCTACACGCGACACCAGCAACCCACCCCTCGCGTCGCGACGTCGCGCCGCCACCTCCGATGAACCCCCCCCCCCCCTCCGTCGATCGCTGTTCCCTCTCACCCTCCTCTCGATTTCGATGCGCGAGCCCCACAGCCCCGAAGGCCACATATCCTCCGCCGTGGCTCGGCTCCTCCACCTCCGATGGTGAAGCCCCCCCTCGGTCCGAACCCGACGTGAAACCCTCCAACTCCAAATCGAGGTAAGTTTTTTTAATTAAAGTAATTAGATTTTTGTGTAAACAAAAATTAGATTTTTGTGTAAATAAAAATTAGATTTTTCATTATTAAAAAGATGGGATTTTTTCTTCATGTGAATGGCATAGAAAGGTTTGATTTTTTTTTTATGAAGAAAGATTTGATTTTTAAATGAATAAAGATGTGATTTTTAAAATAAAGATTTGATTTTTTTTATCATAGAAAGATGAGATCTTTAAACATGAAGTGATTTTTTTTTAATAAAAGATAGGATTTTTATCATGAAGTAGCGGAGATAAAAATATGATTTTATATACATGAAAGCGAAATAAAAATACGATTTTTAGTTTATAAAAATATGATTTTTATATATAAAATAGCCATATAAAAATATGATTTTTATAGAAATGGTATAAAATAAAGATAGGATTTTTATCATGAAGTAGCGAGAATAAAGATTCGATTTTTATCATGAAGTAGTGTACATAAAGATTTGATTTTTATAATGAAGTAGACAAAATAAAAATATGATTTTATATATCATAATATAAGATAAAAATATAATTTTTAGCGAAGTAATTTTTTTTAGCTATGTAAAAATTAGATTTTTTATATATATGAGAAGTGTTATAAAAATACGATTTTATATATACAGCAGCGATATAAAATTGCAATTATTAATATAAACATCATATTAAGAATTTGATTTTTTATATGAACAATGTAGAGAAGACTGCGTTGGAATTTCGGGCAAATCCAAACGGTTTAGAAATTCAGAATAGAATGGAGGAGTGGAACCCACGGTGAGAACTTCTCACTTTAACTTTATTTTCTAGTTAAAATATATACTAGGATGCAGACGGTGCTTAGTAGTACCTGACACCCGTCGTCCACAGACCATGGACGACTTGTTTGTTTGGTTGACTGTGTTGTGAAAATTGATTGTACGATGTGGAATGGAATAAAATATTTTGGAGTTAAAAATATACTTTTTAACATGTATATGAATTAAATAAATATTCATTAAAAAATCAGACGATTCGTTTATATACACACATTTGACTGATACTGATTGGGACGATATATTTTACACATCGCCCAACTACACAAATAAATCTGTGTTTGTTGTTTGAAAACCCCACACGGGTATTGGGTTGATATTGGACATACACTAATCCCAATATTTAGTTGTATGTCAATTGATGGGTTGATAGACTGTTATCAGCGTTAAATATTTATATTTGATGCTTATGCAGTGTAGAATGCACGTTGGAAGATGGTTGATTGTGTATCGTTGTTGTTGTGTAAATGTATTGTATGAAATCCATATAAATCACATTATATGGTAATTGACTGTGTCTGATTCCAGTTCAGAAAGAATGAATATTTTAAATAACTAATATTTTAAAATAATGAATATTTTAAAATAATATTCAATAAAAGATCAAAATCTAATTTTGATGTCCGAATTGGGATGGACACGAAAATATTTAAATATATATAGCCGTGTTGATTAGAACGTAAACGATATTTATATCGATTTTATTCATTTTTATAATGAAAAGGAATTGATTTCAAAATCTAATGTTTTGAAAATACTATCATTTATATATCAATGATATGGAATATTCAATTTTGATTTGAAATTGAATATGAAGTTGAAATCGTGTTGAAAATGAATTTAAAACGATTTATAAAATACGTTTTAAATGGAAGTCGACGAAATATATATAATATATATAATATATATAATATATATATATTATATATATATATAATGGCCTTAATAGAACGCACCACGCCGCGGCAGTTCGCGAATTTCGACCATTGACTTCGAACGGACATTACGGGAGATCCGACCGTCGGATTCTCCTAAAACCGGAACCGTTAGGTTCGTAACGAAAAGATATTTCTAATGAATATGAGAGATTTGAAATCTAATGGTTGGATTTGGAATTATGTCCAAAACAAATTTGGAAAAAGGTCACTGTAAGTGCAGTTCGATGACCGTTTATGGAAATCGACTATACGGGCCTTGATAAAATTATTAAAAATATCAATAATTTGTGTAAAATCATAATAAATGATTTGGAAAGAATTGGGCTGAAAAATTCAATATTTGAAGAGATAAAAAAATATTTTTATCGAATGAGCTAGTTATGAACTAGAATAATAAATCCAATATTTTTAAAATAATTAATTTGGATTTGAAATGGTTTTTAAAAGAACCAGAATTTCCAATATATGAATTGGAATGGATTTGAATCGGAATTATCTTCAGAATATTTTGATATTGGATTCCGTGATTATACGGATATTGTGGAGGAATTTGGAAGATATATATAGTTATTCCAATACGATATTTGTTGATTTCCAAATTTGATATTGAATATAAGCCGATATATTTTCTATTCAGAGCCTTGTATTTAATATCAAATGGTATTTGGGTATGTCGTGAATGGTGTCTTCATTAACACTGTTCTTAAACCCAGTTGAGAAAAGATTAAATATTTTTATTTAGAATTATTGAAGTATACCAATTAATTGGAATTGAATTTTGGGTTTGTCGTGAACGGTATTTTAAATAACACTTGTTCTTTAACCCGATTAACAATGGAATGTGATTTGGGTTTATTGTGAACTGTGTTTTAAATGACATTGGTTCTTTAACCCAGTTAAAGACAGGATTACATGTCTGTCATTGTATTTCGAACTGTATGGTTGATCTCTGCTAAATATATATCTGTTTGGTGGCGGATAATTTATTCTCTTGCTTAACACCCTTCTCTGAGAAGTACGAGCTCAGAGGTTATATATAGACAGAAATCAATAGTACGATGTAGATTGTCGATGCGACATGTTTGTATTTCCAAAGTTAAATAATCATTAACATTGTTTTTTGGGAAGATTAAAACTAAGTGGAGTTTTAATGAATCTTTAATTAGATTGAAATGTGAATTGATAATTTAAATTATCAAATTTGGGAAATGATCGAGAATGGAGTATCACCAGTTTTGCTCCAAGCGATAGTTAAATCTTTAATTAGATTTGATCGAGAAATGTTAATTAAATTTACCGATAACACCATGGTGTTAGTTATGGAGTGATAACAGTTTTGCTCCATGGGATGAATAGGTTGGGATTGGGAAATTAAATAAATGGTTACTTCAGTAAGGTGCGCTAATCAAGGCTAGTTTGGAAAACTTTTATATGGTTTGAATTGATAATCCAAAGGAAGATTAAAGAATAAATTTAAAGAATTTATCTTTGATAAAATTAATGGGAACCTTTCCCAAAGGATATGAATATTTAAATAAAAGAATATTCAGAATTGGAATGAGGTGTATATTGTGTTTTTATAACACTTGTTTATTATATACACGAGTTATTCAGAAATGCCGGGTTTATACCCATTCTGAATAACTGATTCGACGATAAGTCGACGATGAAGACGGTGGTTGAAGACCGGAGGTCTTCACATCCTTTGGATGATTACCGATGTCTTGATTGGGCTGTACACCCAAGACAAGATAATAAGTGGTGATCGTCCATACGTACTTGGAGATCGACGGATATGCGAGGACCTCTCTCCTGTATTGGACATACGGGACGAGGAATAAGGTGCCTCCGGTTTCGTTCAGACCCAGAACGAACTTGTAATTGGATTGTGTGTCTGACATTGGATTTTATTCTGTGTTGATTTATTTCTATTAAATATATATCTGGTTGGCGGCGGAGAATTTATTCTCTTGCTTTACGCCCTTCTCTAAGACGTACGAGCTCAGAGGTTATATATCGATAGATATCAGTCGCATGGCATGAATTGCCTGTGTGGCATGCTGAGATGTAGTGATCAAGGCTTTTGTTGAAAATCAGAGCTTTGTGGTTGATGATCAAAGCACAGCTTTAATATAGCACCGCTTTGTGTATAGCATTAATTCGCGAGCCTCATACCTCGGTATGAGTCAAAAATGGGATAGGACCGTTGGGAGAACACGACTTTTCTTTCTAGCTACAGGTGGTGTCAACGTTTTACTAGCCCTGACATTGTTGTTATTTTACCTTTGTGGATGATGGATTGTGAGGCGCCTCGGATATATCGGTCTCTTCGGAGCCA
Source organism: Allium sativum (assembly GCA_030737875.1). NCBI lineage: Eukaryota > Viridiplantae > Streptophyta > Magnoliopsida > Asparagales > Amaryllidaceae > Allium > Allium sativum. The sequence continues at coordinate 821,401,237 of CM060910.1, forward strand.
ATGGATATAGGTCCGATAGGACCAGGAAACTTGTGTTCAGGAATAACAAATTCTCAAACGTAAGGGAGGACCGACCCAGTCGATTCCAAGGGTTCTCTGCGGGGAATCCTGAAGCATTTGCTAGAGTGTCTTGAAGCGGAGAGGAGCCATCCATGGCCTCGACTTATAGACGGAAATCCAATTTCCAATACGTGACATTTCGGTTTTTATTTGTAGTGCCTAGTATGGCGACATGATAGACGGTACCCGGGCCGCCTATGATTGATACATTTATATTTGAAGTTGATTTCTTCACTTATAGTAATAATAAAAGATTAAATTTCACGTATCAAGCATAATTTGGCTATTATAAGGTAAAACCCTATCCTTCGGCTTGCGTTGCATTGTGTGAAGGGACCTGGGTCTTATAATAGCTTCATTGTTCTTTATTTAGCATTGAACTGTTTGTTTTATGCACTGGTATTCTTGGAAGGAAACCCGTTCGGTGTTATACGGCATGGTCCCTTGATTTACTGAACTTTAAGAATCAAATTAATAACTGCTTTAGTTCTCACACCAGTCACATGACTGACCTGGAGTTTATTGTTTTAACCTAAACTCTGGGTGTCCCTATTTCCACACGGGCAGCTAGTAGTTTTGGTTTTGCAGATTTATATTCACAGGATCCTGGTTTACAGTTGGAATGATATTCGGAAAGCTCTGTATCCGTATACCTCCTTCAGTTGTGTTATGTATTATTTTTCCGCTGCATTGTAATTTAAATCTCTGATATTTCTCTGATGTATAATATTTAATCAATCTCTGTATATTCTTGTACTCTGATGTAAATTGTTGTAATAAGCAATAAAATGTTCTTCTGTTTGTGTTCTAATTCGTCTTGTCCTCAAAGCAATCCGGGTTTTCCTTCACGGGGAAGTTTGGGTCGACACAATCAGGGCAACACAAAAATCAGTTTCAAAGTGGACTTGTCTAGAAGATGTTTCACAGATATTCCCGATGGTCACAAAAGATGATTCATGTTTCAAGATCAAAAATACCATTTATTTGAAATCATTTGAGAAATATGAAAAACTCAAGATTCAATGAATCAATCACATCAGATTATTAATTTTAGATTCAGGATATGTGTGAGATTCAATAAATCAATAATTTCAAATGATTTTAAACAAACAAATATTTAAATCAAATAACCATGAAATAACAAAGAGATTTAAGACCGGATTTTCAAAGAACTTTTCACAAGAATTTCTGACAAGCACAAGAGTAATTTCAGATCATTTACATCAGACTTGAGAGATATTCATGATCTATAAAATTAAACAATAATTTATTTGAAATCACTTGAATCAATGTCAAGTTTTGAGATATAACGAATTAGTCACACAAGATTGATAATTTCAAATTTATGAGGTGTGTGATATTCAAAATATCAAGAATTTCAGATGATATCAAACAAACAAATTTCAACCATAATGATCATGAATAAAGATGAATTTCAAGATGTATCACTGTGATTCAAGACAATTCAAAATTTCCAAGCCAATATGAAAATCAATGAAATTATCACAACTGAGAAGTAGTAGTGTGCTGTAATGAGTATAATATTTCAAACTTTTATAAAATGAATTAGAAGAAACTCAAAACAGCAGAGGTGTGTGAAATTTCAATTGTTTTTCAGGTCTTCAAAAATTTAGAATTCATATTAACAGTGTTCAAGATAGAACAAGAATACTTCAACACTGTTAGGAATTCAGAAATCAGAAAAATAAACTTCAAAACAATTGCAGATATTTACAAGTTTAAATTCAAGATCTGGAAATAATTAAAACATCATAGTTCTATTCAAATAAAGCGAATTTCCAGAAGATCATGAGTACGGCAATTAGAAGTTAAGAAAGTACAAGAAAAATTACAATGATAGGACAATGACAAATCAAATCAGAAAAAAATAGAAGGGGAAGAAGGAGGAATACACAAAAAGAAATAAATAATTACAAAGATGAGTTTAGAGGTCATACCTGAAATCGATGTAAACCAGAATCTCTAATTCATCAGATCTGGCTAAGGAATTGTGAATGATTTTGTGATATGTAGCAGTTTGAATTCAGTTTTTCTTTAGCAATGCAGTTCCTCAACCTCCTTCGGTACCTAACTATTAAGAGGATGGAGTGGTCTAACAAAAGCAGTAAAACCACTCACAGTTGTGCTCACATCTTTCGGTACCCAAACATGTTTGTATAACAATCCATTCGAATCTATTTTCGTACCTTTGGGAACCCAGATATGTTTGAATTTAACAAAGTCCGTATTATTTTCTTTCGGGATCCAAGATTGTTCAAATGGTTTGTTATAAAACAAATTAACATCTCGTTTGTGATTCAAAAATCTTTTAGAGTTTAAATTTTCAGAACGACTCTTTCCAAAGCAGTTTGAGGGATTTTTAAAATCACACGTATTCAAATTTTCAAAAACATTTGTTTTCCAAAACCAAGACCTCGTTTATGTCCAACTGAAAATTGGTTTTGTAACAGCATATTCAACAATTTTTCCCTATTAGAAAATTTATCCAAAGTTGATTCTAATTGTTGAATTTTGGATTTAAGATCAGAATTTTCTTTTATTAGATTTGAACAATGATTAATGCTGATCTTTCTCCTTTCAGTATCATTTTGTTTCAAAAACAAATTTTCGTTTTCAAGTGGTTTGATTTTGGTCTTGGACTCAAAGATTTCAGATTCAAAAATTTTCAAATTCAAGTTTCTTGAAATTTTCGATCGCTTTTTCAAGCTCATTTAAAATCAATCACTTTTTAACCAGCATTCTTTTTTAGCGATTTCAAGCTTGGAATTTTTGATGGCCTTAAAATTATTAATTTCTTTTTGCAAAGAATTGTTTGTATCTTTTAACTCAATCTCATTATCTTTTAAAATAAGACTTTCTTCTTCAATCTTTTGAATGTTTTTATTAAGATGAACGAGGTCAATTTTCAATTCAAACAATTTTCACAATTAGAATTATCTAATTTTATGATGTTTGTAAATTCTGATTCTAAACAGTTAATTTTGCTATTCAACTTTTGATATTTAGATTTTAAAGATTTGTTTTTACGATGAAGTTTATCAATGATTTTTTTTTAAATCAATACACATATATACCAAATCTTCATATGAGAAGCTTTCAGTCTCATTGTCTGTTGAGTCTCCATCGTCTGATCTACTTAAATTTTCTTTTGTTTCTTCTCCTGAGCATAGATCTGAACCTGAATTGACCATTTTGGGTTTTGAGCTGCTGTTGTCAATTTGTCCATACTTCGTATTGAGAGTATTCCAGATTTCCTATGCAGTCAAGTAATGAGAGATAAGGTTATATTGAACATCATCAATATAAGAATACAAAATGTGAATAGCACGAGAATTAAATCCAATATCATTCCTACTAACCATATCATACCCATCTATAATGATATTCCAACATTTAATATCAACAGATTTTAAATAGGATTCCATTTCTGATTTCCAATTCAAAAAATCTATACCATTAAAAATAATTGGAATACGATTGGACTGACTCTCTAAGGACTGACAATTAGGATGACCCAATACTCTAGAGTTAACAGAATACTTGCTCTGATACCACTTGTTGGATCTAGATTAACCCTGAGGGGGGGTGAATAGGGTTTATTGAAAATTTAGTGAGATATAAAAAATATCAGATCATAGAATGCAGTAGAAAATAAATCCAGAAAAGTAAATGACACAAGATATACTTAGCTTCGAAAAATCCTTCCTACTGCTGCATTCCTAAGGTTTCTACTAGGTGATAGAACAGATCCCGCTTACAAGACCATGTAAACCCGTGAACCCCTCAATCCTATTCTAACCCTATGCTCAAAACACTAGACTGGTCTAAACCCCTAGATCAGATTTCCCCTAGTTTTACAGACTAAAACACCCCACCCTCCATTAAGGTCACTCACAAAGGGACTGCCTTAACTTCGGTGGAGGTTTGTAAGTAACAGTCACATATAAACACAAGACAGATGTAAACACATATATATAAGCAGCGGAAAACAACAGACTTTTTATTTCATAAAATACTTGTTCATATAAAACACTTCCATAACTGTCACATAACACTTCCAAAACATTACATATCATTTCTGTCTTGGTTATTGAATAAAGAAGCATAAAACATAATTAAAACTGCATAAATCCCCATGATTGTATCCAGCAGCCATAGCCAAAGCAAGAGAGTTCAAACCGTACATCTACTATCTTGAAGCTTGCAAAGAGTCTAACTAAGCTGAGTTGTTTCCTCCCTGTGGACCTGGGGGTGGGGGGGAACGGAAGAAAAGAAGACGAAAGAAAATAGGGTCAGACATAAAGCCTGAGTAAATCTAGTGACTCTTCAGTATGTGAATAAGAAAAAGGACATGATAGGTATAAACTGAAAACAGGAAAGCATCATACACTAAGATAAAGCGGTTTGAATCGAATATCCTATCGCATCCCACACTATATCTCTGCACCTACATGTATTAGTTCTGAACTGGCACCCCGTGCTGATGGTAAAGTGATCCCCTTTTTCTAAAGATCGGCTCCTACTCACATAATCATTTGTGTCTTACAGCCCCCAATGATTGTAGATACCTATGCTGGTCCCACCATGGGTTGTATCAAGACCCATGGTGGCGGCCCAACACAATCCTTAGAATACATAGGTTATACTACTGATGCGCCAGTGCCCTTGTTTGTCTGCTCCGAAGTGTGTGCACGCCCACACTCCGTTAGAACCCACACTGTGCACCAAACGCCGTCGCTTTTGACCGCTTACAATCAGCCCAGTAATCGTGCCCTACCCTGCCTAGTTTCAGGGTACCATGATACCTAATTGGGTTACTGCTGAAATGAGTCCCCGTTACTAGGGTTTTCTAGTCAAACTTGTTAAGTGGTTAAGTGTCTGTATTAACCTAACCCCACCCATCAACTCTTGTTAACATGTTGAATTTGGTTAAGTGTTTTTAATTAACTTAACCCTACCATCTGTCCTTAGACTCTTAAAGCACCGACCACTCACATTAGACAGATATTGTTACGGTTACTAGATGTGCTGGTCGGTTCCGGGCAGATTTACACCGTAACTCAGTCTAACCTCGGGTCCTTATTGGGCTCCATGCTTAACCACCCACATTGGATAGGTATTGTTGTGACTACTGGACAGCCGGGCGAGTCCGGGCAGGTTTACATCACAACTCAATCCAACCTCGTGTTAAGCATACTCGTATTCTCTAAATTTACATATTTGTCTCTTTTTATTTTTATATGTAAATGTTTATGGCCCAATTATCCAAGTTCATTATTCTTGGGTATAAAAATTTATACCGCTTAAAAATGTCACTAGTCGTTGGCATGTGCCAAACATGCCAATACATGTATTTTATTTTAAACCCAACGTTTGTTTTCCCCCGTTTGTACGTACGCAACATAATAACATATGTTGGGCTTAACATTTCCGCAAAACCTATAAACATAAAGAAGGGAAAAATCAAGACATGAAATATTCTAGGATACATAAAAGAGGTGTGGTGCATGAACTTGCAACATATCGTTTTACTAACATGAATTATGGGTCATGTGAACTTGCATTCAAATCAGGGTATAACTAAATAGGTGTCACATGAAATGGCATAATTTTTGACTTGCCTAGACATGGGTTTAAACATATATAACTAGGCATAATGTCAAACACCAAACTAGCATGTTACATGTTCATAAAATGTCCACTTTTTGACATAACCCAAAGGTGTAAACTAACTTCAAATCAAGTAGTTTATTTTAACATAAAACCAGTATAATTTGTGTAACCAAACGGTACTTATCTAAACGCAATTATACTTGCAAATAAACATAAGAATGTATTCATAGGTTTTGAGTCATGTAGGCATAAAAGGTCTCAAATCTAGAACATGTTTACATAAGCCTTAATTTAGACTTAAAGAATGTATGCGGTCCATGCTATCGACATAAACATAAAGGTGCCAAATTCTAGTTTTTGCCACATACTTGCAAGTGCTATCATTTTTATATACGAATGTCCAATAGGCTTGCATCAATCAATTTATGCCACAAATATCAGTACACAAATCATGACCGAATCATCACAATACACAGAATTTACGTCAATATTATACAATAGAAAATTCCCAATTTAATTTACATCGAATCACATCTTAATTTCTATTCACTTCGGAAAAACCACTATATTTACAATGAATGACAAATCTTGAATTCTAGATTCTGCGTTCTGAAATTGAGATGTGTTCCTCTGGGTAGATAAACGTTGTTAGAATCTTGTTTTAGAATTAGATATGTAATAACTTTGTTCGTCTCTTAAGCGGTGGCTACTCCATGTCTCCTTCCTACAGCATAACGGCTCCAAGCTCTAATTTCTTATGTGAATTTAGGTTGGAGTCTTAGGTTGTATTTATAGAATTTGAATTTGATTTGAGCCGTCAGATGATCACAGACGAATCTGGACCATTCACTTTGAGAGGAGCCAACCAAAATGCGACATGTCAGCCCTAGTGACACAGCCAAGCCTAAAAATCGACCAGAAACCGACCAGGCCAGCCAGGGCCAAACCAAATTGACCCCCAGGTCGACCCTATGGTCGACCTGGTCACCCAGGTCGACCCCCTGGTCGACCTGGTGCCTGGGCGGGAATTTTGCCGCCCAGCCTAGTTTGGGTCTGGTTTTGAAATTTGAACTTTGTTTCGAACTGTTTGAATTTTTAATTTTAATTCTGAAAATTCCGGAGGTCATAACTCCTTCATACGGAGTCCGATTCACGCAAACTCGTACTCTATCTCAAGCAGAATTCCGAGATGATCGCAAAGGTGAAACCCGTTTCCCTTAGTTCTTTCATTAAGAATTAATTACTCTTAAATTTGTTATTATACAGTTAACAGAAAATTTGGGGTGTTACATTCTCCCCTCCTTTTAGGATTTCGTCCCCGATATCGTCAAGTCTAGAAGAACGTAAGTCCTAACATCCAATCGTCCATCTACTCAACCATTAAACACAGGCATCCGTTGTCCTTAAAAGACTCCTAATGCTTTATGATCATATGCACGGTGTGTGTACATGTCCTTATCTAATGCAAAATCAGGCAGTCTACTGATTCAGTTGACCTCCTTAATGTAAATCATGTAAGTGCCATGAATCCATTATGTATGCAAAAGTTTGTCCTTACTCATAATTATACATGAGTGTGCAACCATTTATACAAATGCAACATCCATATGACGACATATCAAGTTTCAACCACATACAAATATGAATACATACATGCAAATGCAGTATGAAGTGACTGAGCTGATCTAAAACCTAGGTTGTGTGTGTATATGCATCCATGAGCAACCACTAGCAACCACTTGCAGCCATCAGTCATAACATGTTTCAAATACATGTTTACATCCAAAGGGTTTCCTACCTAAGGATAAAGGATAATATCGAGGAAATATACTTAAAAAGATAGATAAAGCACAACTTAAGGAAAAAGAGAGATCGAGGATATACCCTAAAAAAGAAAAGGGTAAGCTGAGTGTATTATGTCCTCAGTTTCCCAAGTCGCGTCTTCCTCGGCATCGCTCCACTGAACTTTGATGAGCTTTACTTCACGGTTGCATAGCTTTTTGATTTCAGTTCCTACGATTCGAGTTGGAACTCTCCTTACAGTTGCTTCGCGTTCTACTTCAGCTTCTTCTAGGATGCTTGGCTCCACCACTTCCGCAGATTCATGTAGACATTTCCGGAGATGAGAAACGTGAAAGACGTTGTGAATTCTAGCCAACCTTTCAGGCAGCTCTACTCTATAAGCCATTTTCCCAATCTTATCGATGATAGGGAATGGTCCTACAAATCTTGGTGCTAGCTTTCCTGCGGATCCGAAGCGAACGACGTTCCTTAAAGGGGACACCTTAAGGAAAACCCTGTCCCCAACCTCAAACTCAAGGTCGGTCCTTCTTTTGTCGGCGTAGGATTTCTCTCTGTCTTGGGTTGTCTTCATTCTTCTTCGTATCAAGTCCACTTTCTCTGAAGTCTCTCGAATCATGTCCGGCCCAAGTATAAGTTTATCTGTAGACTCCCACCAACAAGTTGGTGATCTGCACAGTCTTCCATATAGAGCTTCGAAGGGCGCGCTTGGTAGCTGTTGTTGTAGGCGAATTCCACCAAAGGAAGATGATCCTCCCATGTCCCTCCAAAGCCAAGAACGCAAAGTCTCAAAAGATCCTCTAAAACTCTATTCACCCTTTCCGTCTGGCCATCGGTTTGGGGGTGATAGGCCGTGCTCAAACATAACTGTGTGCCTACAGCTTCTTGCAGACTTCGCCAAAACTTGCTTGTGAAAATAGGGTCTCGGTCACTAACAATGTTGGAGGGTATCCCATGGAGTCGAACTATTTCCTTGAGATAAAGAGATGCTAGAGATGAGGCAGTCCTTCTACTCTTGATAGGTAAAAAGTGGGCGCTTTTAGTAAGCCTATCCACTATTACCCAAATGCTAGTATTGCCTCTTCTTGACCTAGGCAGTCCATCAATGAAGTCCATTGAAATGCTATCCCACTTCCACTGTGGGACCTCTAAAGGATGAAGCAGTCCTCCAGGCTTCTTCTGTTCCGCCTTGACCTGTTGGCAGGTCATGCACTTAGAAACGAAATCTGCCACGTCCTTCTTCATGACGCTCCAAAAGAAAGTTCTTTTTATATCCTTGTACATCTTGTCCCCACCTGGGTGTATTGTCATCTTGGAATGATGTGCTTCCTCGAGAACCTTCTTTGTCAACTCCCTTGCTTGTGGGACGCACAGTTTTCCATCTCGCGTCAGCCAACCCTTATCATCGATGGAGTACCTATTGAGGTGACTGGAAGTCTCACCCCTAACAAGCTTATCAATCACATCAACAAGCTGAGGGTCTTCACGTTGTGCAGTCCCTATTGAGTCCAAGAGAGTAGGGCGTACTTCGAGAGATGCTAACAAACCTGGTACAAAATCCGAGGAGGGCCTAAAGTTAAAACTGGCTATATACTCCAAGCTTTGCCTTTCCACAAAGAGAGGGCTTAAGGTCAGTTTCTTTCGGCTCAACGCGTCTGCTACTACGTTGCCCTTGCCGGGAGTATAGGAAATTTCAAAATCATACGAGGCAAGAAACTCCATCCACCTTTACTGCCTCACGTCTTTCTGCGAGAAGAGATATTTCAATGATTTATGGTCAGTGTATAATTCGAACTTCTCACCTAGGAGATAATGGCGCCAAGACTTAAGTGCAAAGACGATGGCAGCCAACTCAAGATCGTGGGTTGGGTAGTTCTTTTCATGAACCTTCAATTGCCTTCCACCATAAGCTACTACCCTCCCTTCTTGCATTAGAACAGCGCCTAGTCCCGTTCCACATGCATCTGTGTATACTGTGGACATTTTGCTTCTGTCAGGCAGAGTCAGAACTGGGGCTGTTGTAAGTGCCCTTTTCAAGCATTGGAATGCAATGTCATAGTCCAAATCCCAAGCAAATGCTAGATTCTTCTTTGTTAGCCTTGTGAGTGGAGCTGAGATTTTCGCGAAATCCCTAATGAACTTTCGGTAAAAACCTGCTAGCCCAAGAAAGCTTCGGACTTTGGTTGCATTTCTTGGTGTCTTCCAATCTTGCACTGCCACCACTTTCGCTGGGTCCATAGCCAACCCTTCTTTGGATACTATATGTCCAAAAAATCTTACTTCTTCTCTCCAAAAGTGGCACTTGGAGAATTTGGCTTTTAGCTGATGAACTCGAAGAGTTTCCATGATCTCTTTCAGATGCTGAGCATGTTCTTCCTCATTCTTTGAGAAGATCAAGATATCATCTACGAAGACCACCACGAATTTATTGAGGAATTCTCTGAATACCCTACTCATTAGGTCCACGAAATAAGCAGGTGCATTTGTCAAGCTGAAAGGCATGACAAGCCACTCGAAGAAACCGTCTGGGGTTCTGAACGCCGTTTTATCGATGCTATCCTCAGCTACTTTTAGCTGATGGAATCCAGTAGCTAGATCAAGTTGGGAGAAAACTGACGCACCTACAAGCTGATCAAACAAATCGTCGATTCTGGGGAGAGGGTGCCTATTCTTTTTAGTCAGCTTGTTTAGCTCCCTATAGTCCACACATAGACGTAGTGAACTGTCTGCTTTGGTGGCGAACACCACTGGAGCACCCCATTCCGAGATACTCCTTCTTATAAATCCCTTCTCGAGAAGCTCCTTAACTTGCTTACTGAGCTCCTTTCTCTCCTTTGGAGCCATGTGTCTAACAGTCGGAGCCACGGGCTTTGCATTATCAACGAGATATATGCAGAAGTCTATTTCCCGCTTCAGAGGTAAGCCTTTCACCTCTTCAAAGACATCCGGGTATTCCCGGACCACTACAACCGACTGTAAATTCTCAAAAGAAGCGTCAAGCGACTCTAGATAACTAAGCATAACAGCATTCAAGGGATTATAAGAAATTTCTAGAGTGTTACCGAGCCGAGTCAAGAGCCTAACCACTCTTTTCTCACAATCAAAATGGCACTATTACAGGATAACCAGTCCATGCCTAAGATCAATCTGTATCCTGAGAAGCCCAAAACAAAGGCACTACATCTAAATTCAACACTTAGAATAGATATTTTCAAATCCAAGCAAACCATCGACAAATAAGCCGAGCCCCTAATTGGATTTGAGACAACCAAAGGATATTCTACCATACTAGTGTCTAGGTGCAGAGATTCTACTAAAGCAGATGAAATAAAGGAGTGTGATGCACCAGAATCAAAGAGAGTGCGAACTGAGTGATCATAAAGATAAACTAAGCTTTCTACAGAAATATTTCTACCTCGTTCCTGTGGAGGTGCCACCAGTGCATGAACTTGACCCCCAGAAGTGGATCCAGCCCTCTGTCCCTGCCCCCACTTCTTTGGGCAGTCCTCAGCCAAGTGTCCAGTCTCTCCGCAATGGAAGCAACCACCATTCATCTTCGCCTTCTTCTTTCTGTAGTCTTTCACTATATGCCCAACAACGCCACAAAAATTGCACTTTCTCTTTTCACGGGTTTTGTTGTTCTTCCCGCCTTTCTTAAAGTATGTTTTCTTAGCCTGTAATCCTTCCTTCTTTTCTTCCACCTTAGTCTCTTTCTTGCCCTTGTCTTCCTTGTGTAGCAATGCCATGTCCACTAAGCTTTCATAAGTCGCTCCCGTGGATACATGGGTCATAGCAAGGCTGTGTAGAGGCTCATTCAGACCTTTGACGAAGCGGAGCGCCTTCTTGTGTTGGGTGTTTACTAAGTCCAACCCAAATATGGCCAGCTGATTAAACTGATTAACGTACTCCCTGATTGTCATACTTCCCTGTTTCAGAGTTAGGAACTTCTCCATTTGCAGGCTTCTTCCAGCTTGGGAGAGGAATTTCATTTCAAATCTCATCCTGAAATCTTCCCACGTTTCTATTGGCCTCTCTGCATTGGTAATCTCCCACCAATAAGACGCTTCATCTTTAAGCAACCACACTGCTAGCTGTATCTTTTGCCTATTGTCAACTTCGAAGATGACAAACAGATCCTCGGTCTCCTTTAGCCAGTTTCTTGCTACTACAAAGGATTCAGTTCCATAAAAGTCCTTTCCACCCATAGCCTTAAAGTCTCTACATGTCTTTGCAAAAGCATTTCCACGAGGAGGAGGAGGAGGAACCGCTGCCACTGGAGGAGGAATGTCTGCTAGGCCCGCGCCATTAACCATAGCTTCCAAGTACCTCCTAAACCAGCCGGGTATCGGTACCCCTTCTGGAAGTTTAAGGTCTCCAGACATGCTGAAACAAAAAGGAAAGGTTCAAAATGAAGGATAGAGAGATAGTGCATATGGCTTTCGAGGGATTATGCCTTTTAAAATATCAAAACTTTTCTTAAAAAATGCTTCTTTAAACTTCTCTTTTGAAAATAATTTCAAAAACTTTTATCTTATCTGGTAAACCTATGCTCTGATACCAAGTGAAACACCCCACCCTCCATTAAGGTCACTCACAAAGGGACTGCCTTAACTTTGGTGGAGGTTTGTAAGTAAGAGTCACAGATAAACACAAGACAGATGTAAACACATATATATATAAGCAGCGGAAAACAACAGACTTTTTATTTCATAAAATACTTGTTCATACAAAACACTTCCATAACTGTCACATAACACTTCCAAAACATTACATCATCATTTCTGTCTTGGTTATTGAATAAAGAAGCATAAAACATAATTAAAACTGCATAAATCCCCATGATTGTATCCAGCAGCCATAACCAAAGCAAGAGAGTCCAAACCGTACATCTACTATCTTGAAGCTTGCAAAGGGTCTGACTAAGCTGAGTTGTTTCCTCCTCGTGGACCTGGGGGTGGGGGGGAAACGGAAGAAAAGAAGACGAAAGAAAATAGGGTTAGACATAAAGCCTGAGTAAATCTAGTGACTCTTCAGTATGTGAATAAGAAAAAGGACATGATAGGTATAAACTGAAAACAGGAAAGCATCATACACTAAGATAAAGCTGTTTGAATCGAATATCCTATCGCACCCCACACTATATCTCTGCACCTACATGTATTAGTTCTGAACTTGCACCCCGTGCTGAGGGTAAAGTGATCCCCTTTTTCTAAAGATCGGCTCCTACTCGCATAATCATCTGTGTCTTATGGCCCCCAATGATTGTAGATACCTATGCTGGTCCCACCATGGGGTGTATCAAGACCCATGGTGGCGGCCCGACACAATCCTTAGAATACATAGGTTATACTACTGATGCGCCAGTGCCCTTGTTTGTCTGCTCCGAAGTGTGTGCACGCCCACACTCCGTTAGAACCCACACTGTGCACCAACCGCCATCGCTTTTGACCGCTTACAATCAGCCCAGTAATCGTGCCCCACCCTGCCTAGTTCCAGGGTATCATGATACCTAATTGGGTTACTGCTGAAATGGGTCCCCGTTACTAGGGTTTTCTAGTCAAACATGTTAAGTGGTTAAGTGTCTGTATTAACCTAACCCCACCCATCAACTCTTGTTAACATGTTGAATTTGGTTAAGTGTTTTTAATTAACTTAACCCTACCATCTGTCCTTAGACACTTAAAGCACCGACCACTCACATTAGACAGATATTGATACGGTTACTGGATGTGCCGGTCGGTTCCGGGCAGATTTACACCGTAACTCAGTCTAACCTCGGGTCGTTATTGGGCTCCATGCTTAACCACCCACATTGGATAGGTATTGTTGTGACTACTGGACAGTCGGGCGGGCCCGGGCAGGTTTACATCACAACTCAATCCAACCTCGTGTTAAGCATACTCGTATTCTCTAAATTTACATATTTGTCTCTTTTTATTTTTATATGTAAATGTTTATGGCCCAATTATCCAAGTTCATTATTCTTGGGTATAACAATTTATACCGCCTAAATGTCACTAGTCATTGGCATGTGCCAAACATGCCAATACATGTATTTTATTTTAAACCCAACGTTTGTTTTCCCCCGTTTGTACGTACGCAACATAATAACATATGTTGGGCTTAACATTTCAGCCCGACCTATAAACATAAAGAAGAGAAAAATCAAGACATGAAATATTCTAGGATACATAAAAGAGGTGTGGCGCATGAACTTGCAACATATCGTTTTACTAACAAGAATTATGGGTCATGTGAACTTGCATTCAAATCAGGGTATAACTAAATAGGTGTCACATGAAATGGCATAATTTTTGACTTGCCTAGATGTGGGTTTAAACATATATAACTAGGCATAATGTCAAACACCAAACTAGCATGTTACATGTGCATAAAATGTCCACTTTTTGACACAACCCAAAGGTGTAAACTAACTTCAAATCCAGTAGTCTATTTTAACATAAAACTAGTATAATTTGTGTAACCAAACGGTACTTATCTAAACCCAATTATACTTGCAAATAAACATAAGAATGTATTCATAGGTTTTGAGTCATGTAGGCATAAAAGGTCCCAAATCTAGAACATGTTTACATAAGCCTTAATTTTGACTTAAAGAATGTATGCGGTCCATGCTATCGACATAAACATAAAGGTGTCAAATTCTAGTTTTTGCCACAAACTTGCAAGTGCTATCATTTTTATATACGAATGTCCAATAGGCTTGCGTCAATCAATTTATGCCACAAATATCAATACACAAATCATGACCGAATCATCGCAATACACAGAATTTACATCAATATTATACAATAGAAAAATCCCAATTTCATTTACATCGAATCACATCTTAATTTCAATTCACATCGGAAAAACCACTATATTTACAACGAATGACGAATCTTGAATTCTGGATTCTGCGTTTTGAAATTGAGATGCGTTCCTTTGGGTAGATAAACGTTGTTAGAATCTTGTTTTAGAATTAGATATGTATTAACTTTGTTCGTCTCTTAAGCAGTGGCTACTTCATGTCTCCTTCCAGCAGCATGACGGCTCCAAGTTCTAATTTCTTATGTGAATTTAGGTTGGAGTCTTAGGTTGTATTTATAGAATTTGAAATTGATTTGAGCCGTCAGATGATCACAGACGAATCTGGACCATTCACTTCGAGAGAAGCCAACCAAAATGCGACATGTCAGCCCTAGTGACACAGCCAAACCTCAGAAATCGACCAGAACCCAACCAGGCCAGCCAGGGCCAAACCAGGTCGACTGGGAAAGTTGACCCCCAGGTCGTCTGGGCAAGTCGACCCCCGGGTCGACCCCCAGGTCGACCCTATGGTCGACCTGGTCACCCAGGTCGACCCCCTGGTCGACCTAGTGCCTAGGCGGGAATTTTCCCGCCCAGCCCAGTTTGGGTCTGGTTTTGAAATTTGAATTTTGTTTCGAGCTGTTTGAATTTTTAATTTTAATTCTGAAACTTCCGGAGGTCATAACTCCTTTATACGGAGTCCGATTCACGCAAACTCGGACTCTATCTCAAGCAGAATTCCAAGACGATAGCAATGGTGAAACCCGTTTAATTCTTTCATTAAGAATTAATTATACTTAAATTTGTTATTATACAGTTAATAGAAAATGTGGAGTGTTACACAGACTCTAGTAAACTGTCTAGTTTTGCAGACAAAACTATAAAACCACCTAGATTTTATAGACTCTAGAAACTGCCAGTTAACACCCTAACCGGATTCCCTAGAATTTTATAGACTCTAGAAACTGTTCGAGAAATTACAACACAACTTAAAAAAACAAATACAAAAATAAAATAAAAACCCTAGAATTAAAAAGAGATTGAATCTCTCTTAAGCATATTGTCTTGGACGACCACTTAAGGTTGGTTCCACCCTTATTTCATTATCCCCGATCACTTTGCTTTTTTGAGAAATGGCGGCGGGCTCTGGAGAAATTTTATAGGGTTTTCTAAATTGCTCCAAAATCGAAACGCAATTGCTTGATTGATTAAATCTGATGTTCTGATGCTTGAATCTTTGTGGCTTGATGCTTCGATTTGGGGTAGCTCTCTGGCGATCGAAACCCTAAAAGTATGTGAGTGATTTTCTCTTGAATTGTTTGAATTAGTTGTGTGGATTTTCGATGCTTCTAAAAGCCAGTGATGAATGGTGTTAAATAGGATTATAGAAAATTCAATTTCTTTCTGATTTCAATCAATGACTTGCTCGATTTCCACTTTTGATTCCCTCAATTGAATTGAGTTTTAAAATGTTTCCTTGATAAAATCGGTAGTGAATGCTAATTTGATTTTGAAATGTTGCCTTTTATTTGCTGATGAATCTGGTCGACTTTTTGCACCATTGTGAACACTATTTGAATTTCAGAAAATTGAAAACTTGCCTTTTATGTTGAACTGTAATTTCTGAAAAAAATATCTTGACCCACGGTTGCCATGTATATTGCATGTGCTGATTTGAAATCGAACCATAAACACTTGCCAAAAATCATATTTTGGAAATCAATGCTTAGAGAATAATTTCTTGCCAATTTTGCCTTGCTAATTTTAAACTGATTTGAAACATGAATTTATTTTCCCTCTTAAAACATCAAAACTGGAAAGAGATAATTCGATTTTCAATTCTGGAAATAGAAGCATGATTTCTGGAATTAATGATTCTTGTCCCACTGAAAATTGATTTTGTGGCCTACATGTATCCTTACTGCTATGTGTTATATGCTATTTGTATGAATATTGCTGAAAATGTTTTCATGAGCATACTTGATTTGAGAGCATGAACTTGTATTTGCATACGCACTTGATTCACTATACTGCTTTGTGCACCATTCATCTTTGATCTGCATGCACTTGTGTTGTAGCTGTCTCCACCATGCTTGACAGACTTCTTGTGTATAACCTAAAATCATGAATTGAAAAACATTACAGTATGTTCATGAAAGATGCATGTTTGGCGAACTAGTGTTTGTATCACATGTTTCTGGTACTGGTGTGATCATTCTTTGATCATTTTCATCCACCATGTTGCTGCCATTAACCACACTATTGAACTGCTGCACCATGTATATCTACTCCATATTATATGTTGTTGCACTCTTGCTATGTTGATGCAGCTGCTATGCTTCCTACATTTCAAGATGATGCTTGTATATTTGCTGTGTTGAACATATTTGCTATGCTGAACCTTGAAACATATGTAAACATGTACATCAATGTTGAGTTGTCACCAAATCACATGCTTGATCCTTGAGCACCATAAGCTTGTTGCTGTCATGTCCTAAAATGGCTATCTCGACCACCCTGTAAATAAATGCATGAACTTGATGTACCATAGACCATGTTGCTTTGAATATGCTGCCTTGTACTTTCTTGATTGATCACATTTATTTGAGCATGTTGCTATGCCATATTAATATGAGCTCATCCATGTTGATTATGCTTAGCCTTGTTGTTCCACAGACCTTGCCAACTGTGTAGTTTGTACCTATGCCTTTGCATGCTCCTGTACATTGTCTTGTTTTATCCTATTGTACTCCTAGCTGTCTCATTCTAGAACATGCTGTGTCACTATTTTGACTTGTGTTCTTATGTGTTGAACTTGTTTCACATGCATGCTTCCTGTATTAGCCTCGACAACATGTGTATGTCCCCTTTTCATACTGACATGGATTTGACCTATTTGGGTTGCTCGACCATTATAATATGTTTCCATGCACCATTGTGTTTGTACTTGATGTTGCACTGTGTCGAGTCGGTCCGCGTGGCTACTCCTCAGTTGCACACTGGATTGGCGAGGCAGTGCACGCGTGTATATCTATACACGTGTGTATATGCAGCCATTCAGGAAATATTCTTGTCCCTGCACTGAAATATTTTGTATATACACTGACTGCCTTATGGTATTTACAGTGTATCACTGTGAATATCACAAGCTGTGTAGACATAGATTGATGGATTAATAAATCAGATCGAGTCATGAAAAATGATGAGAAAACACACCAGAAAACCAAGGCAAATAAAATTTAAAAATAGATTCAAATTTGCATGTATTCAGTTTTATTTCTATTGCAGTGTACTGTGTGTGTTTCTGTTTCATGTGACAGGTAAGCATATGATGACTGGATTGACTGAAGGATGTTGTGAAGACAGAAGACATAAGATGATGATGTTCATATGTGTCAGTATATATAAGTGTGAAATGTATAGAAATGTAAGTATGTAACTGAGTGTTAGAGTGTTGTAGTGAGGAGATTTGTACATGAAAATGAAACGAATTGTATACAAAAGAAATATGAAATGTACTGTGATACTGAAATGTACAAATAGTGAAGTTATAAAATTGTACTGTTTAAATGTTGAAATAAAATATTATATTTAAATAAAATTCTGTTTACGATGTAGAAAATCAGTACAATAACAAACACATTTAAAATAATATTTATTTGGTTGTTATGATCAAACAAAAATCATATAATTGTGTATACAACACCGTTATATACAACAGGGTCGTGACATGCATTCGGTTTGGGTTCGTGGCTCCTCCATTCGCGGGTCGTGGTACTCGAGTCAACAAGGCGGTTCGTGAGGAAGCTCCGGTTCGCGGTTCGGGCTCGTGGTAACAGAAGGCTCATGATGCATTGGCTCGACTCGTGGTGGGGGCTGCTTCACGGTTCGACTCCCTGTGGTTCAGCTCGTGGCATCGGTTCATGGTGCCTAGGTCACGAGTGGGGTCGGTTCGTGATACATGCTTCACGATCCCCTAGTCACGAGCCGCAGTTCCCTGCAGTGCTCCAGCAAGTTATTTACGCCACATGACGACGTTTTCGACAATTATAACTTTACTAATCAATCATGAGACATACCAAACAACAATAACAACATATATGATCAATCAAAAACATTAAAACATCAAGCATATAGGTTATTTAGATCAAACATACCCAAAATCATGATTTTCCCCTTAATCCCCTTAACCATGTTTAACTATAGGATTAGCAAACTTAATCCAAATTAACCCAAATTTTCATCAGTGACATAAAATAATATTTTAGAATTCCTAAATATTTTTCCATATTTTTATGATGCATAATTTCACTAATTATCACTAATCACCCCTAATTAGTCGTAATTAGTGAATAAAAGTGCAAATCACTCACCTTAGCCGCAAATAAACTTCAGATCTGAAAACCCTACTGATTTGGCACGGATCCCTATGTATAGCAGCAGCTCTATCCCAATTTTGATGCTAATCCGCCTTGATTTGGTGTTGTTTTGCTTAATATATGTTTAGAAAGTGATTAAAGATGAATTTAGAAGGTGAAAGCCATTGTTAGGGTTGAAGAGATGTAAGTGGTGGCTGTAAAAATGACAAAGAAGGGTTTCTCTAACCCCTTCCAGCCCTTATATAACCCTAATCCCGAAATCCCTAATGGGCCCTGTTGCTAATTACCCTATTGAGCCCGTTTAAGCAGTTTTTCAACTTCTAAATCTTATTTCAGCCATATCTCCCAAATGGTAAGCCCATTTGATTAATGTGACCACCCTACGGAAAGGTAAACCATCATTTGAATCCAATGGAAGTGGTTTTAGGTCAAAACTCCTTACCAATCAAAAGTTATAGGCCAAAAAATATTCACCAGGGGTAAAACGGTCATTTAAAATTTGGCAAAAATCGTGAACATGGGAAATGGCCCCAATAGTCGTTTCCCAAAGTTACACGACCATACGACTTCGTATGAAAATAAAATAAATATTATACGATCTTCCGATACGTAGAATGCGGGTCGTTACACCTTTTTTTGTTTGCTTTCAATTAAATTGCACATAACTGTAATTTTTGCGTCTATCCATAATTCAATTATCCAATTTGCACATAACCCCAGTTTTAAGCAATTTTCGCGCATAACTAAAATTTGACACTAATGGTATATTTTGATGCTAAAGAGGGGAAAAGAAGAACATAATATAAATCCTAGTTGGAATCAAACGATACAAAATACTGTTATTGAAAAATATAATTTAATCCACTCACCGCACACAATTCTTGAATCTGATTTGGATCTACTTTTTTATTCGGATTTGTAGATTTGTCTGGCATATGATATGAGCATCAATAACATAAATCTATAATCTTATCTCCAAATATTGATTCAGAAATCCTTAAACTAATATATTAATTTTCTGAAGAATTTAGAGAGAAAAGAAAAGGCAGAGCTCTGACGCCCACTCTGAAAATATGAGTTGGAGGCTAGACCCTGTTGATCTTTTTACAGGTGCTCCGAAGGACCTCATCCGCTGGATTAAAATGAATAAAATTAGAGCCATTTAAAACGTTAAATCCACAGCATTGTGCTTAACACTGGGTCGACCCGGGCTCCAGGTGGGTCGCCCCTGTGTCGACCCAGTACTAGTGTGGGTGACCCCTGGGTCGACCCACTTATGGCCTGGGTCGACCCATTTACTGGGTCACGGACGTTAATTTCATTCCTATTGAATTTCGTTTAACATTGCACTCGACATTCCTTTTCTTACCTAATATTCTTCTCTATACTGATTGCTTCTATTTATAACGTACGTTTTAGATTTCAAACTTAAATTTGTGCGTATATATTCGTGCACCACTTCATAAACTTTTATTCATCAATAACCAGGGGTGAGCGTTTGGTTGGTTCGGTTTATCCGATGATGAAATTTGTCAAACCAAACTAAAACCAATTAAAATGAAAACCAAACCAAACCAACCAAATTAAGTTTGGTTGGTTCGGTTGGTTATCCGATTAAACCGAACTAAAAATGTTTTACAATTTGTGTTTGAAATATTCACTATAATTAGAAAAAAATTTAT
Source organism: Allium sativum (assembly GCA_030737875.1). Taxonomy (NCBI): domain Eukaryota; kingdom Viridiplantae; phylum Streptophyta; class Magnoliopsida; order Asparagales; family Amaryllidaceae; genus Allium; species Allium sativum. The sequence continues at coordinate 821,421,602 of CM060910.1, forward strand.
AAATATATGACTAAAGTATTATTATTTATGATTTTTATGCTTTTTAATATCAATTTTGACACATAAGTGATGATTTAAATTTATTTAAATAACTAAACTAACCTAAAATATTTATTATAATATCGATAATTTTGAACATATAGTAAAAGTTCGGTTAATTTGGTTAAACCGATAACCGAACTTAATATTTTTCCGGGCAGATTACAAACCGATTTAATTTGAAAACCGAACCAAACTGACCAAACTCAATTGGTTTGGTTGGTTTATTTGGTTTAACCGGATAATGCTCACCCCTATCAATAACTACACAATAAACGTTATTATTAACGTTACAATTATTAACGTTATTATTTAATTTCTTTCCCTATTGTTTAGTCTTATCCATTTCAAATTTCATACATGAAATTAATACATGCATATAATTTTTCCCGTTTTAACTTTCTACGTGTTTGTTCCGTTTTTAGTTCAATTATCTTTAACGTTTATTTCCATTACGTTACATGCCATTTTTAACACGTATAAAGTCATTCCAAATGCGCACCATCAATGTATTAATATGTGCATATCTATTCTAAATTGTAACGTTACTTAATTAACGTATTTCAGACTTCCTTATTATTGCATAATTTTGTACCATTTATGACATGCATTTATATTGCACATTTCTTCTGTAATTTATATCTAAATTTGTTCTTTGTTAATGTCAATTATAACATGCGTTATCAATTAATATGAATGTTTCAACTTTTATATCAATTTCTTTTCTCTTTTTAACTGTCTATTTATTTCAATTTCAAACGACCATTTTTTTGAGAATTTATGTACATACTTAAGTTAAAAATAAAAATTATATTTACATACATTTACATACAAATATTTTATAATGCTAAATTTCGTATGTTCTTAAATTTGTCGTATGAACTACTTTCGGAACATATTATATACGGACGCAATGGTACATGTTCCAAAGCCCAATTTTGACAATTCCAAAAATGTTCGTTTTCCATTCATCGTTTTTTGTAATTATTTAATTGAATTAATATTATAAAACTGCAGGGTGTTGCAATTATTATTTCAACATTCCATTATTTATCGATTTCATGTTAGTTTCGAAACAGCAAAGTTCTGAAAATAAACACCGACGATGTTGCAATTGTCACCAGAATCATTTTCAAGCGATTACTGTGTGATTCTGTATCTACCAAGTACATACCGGATTTAATAGATATGTTAGCTAGGCGTATGTGTAAAATCACTGAATTCTCAATAATCAAATCTTAATGTCAAATAAAATACTCAGAACTTTTCCTCCCAAAACATACTAGGGAAAAAAAATTCCAAGTATGTATATTATATATCACTTATTTTTTGTAATATGAAATAGGAAAAATTATATCTTTTCCTCGCTCATTTATTTATTATAATTTAACTTCTATCAAGTATACCTTGTTGGAGAATGGAGTTTTGATGACAATAGCCTTATTTCAATATTAATTGATTATAAAATATATACTAACGTCTTTATCAAGAACATATATATATACATATATGCAGGATTTATATACAGAAATTAATATTGAAGACTGTCCAGTTTAAAAGCATTTAGAGTTTCAAGAGATTCGAAATTCAGAGAATATTCAAGACTCATGAGTAAACAAGATTTCAAGAGTTCAAGATAAATATAGTAATAGAGTCTAGTTTTTGTAAGACTCTGAATAGCCCTCCAAGTTCAAATTCAATTTGTGATTTTTAAATTTCAATTTTCAAATTTCAAATTTCTATATTCAAATTCTATTTCCTATTCTAATTAAGTTTTTCTATCTTACCTTTGATTTTAAACTTAAGATTTTAAAGATTATAAGTTTATACATATTTATATAGTTATATACTTTATATTTATATAGTTTTAAACCTGACAATTTTATAAATATGATTATATAGTTTATATTTATGATTTCATATGATTTTCTACTTTATAATACTTATTTATATCACTGTGTTTTAGTTCAATTTCCAGAATTACATATATATATATATATCAAAACACTTTGAAATACTCAAATTTCATTTTTTTTAATAGCATATGTCAACATACATATGTTTATCCGATATATAACTCTCAGATTTTTAATTTTCAAAGGAAGTACCTTTTAACTGTTTGTAACGTTGCAGAAGCGTTGCAACCTTTTAAATCTTATAAATAGGGACTGATTCGAATTTTTTAATAATTCTTCTTCTCCATCTTCATCCCTTTCCATTCCTCCATTATTATTTCATATTATTACGATTTCAACATTTATACTCTACCGATTTCAATTCTAAATATATAAAACTTTTACTCTTCTCACTCTCTACTCATTACTCTCTGAATTGAAGTGCTATTGAAGAGTTATAGGGTTGTTGTAATCATTTGGGATAGTTTTGAAAATGGTATGTTCCTTGTAGCCATGAAATCAAGGAAGGAATAAGTGTTAACGTTGTAGCCGGGAAATCAAGGAGAATATACTTGATCAAGGGTGTTTGGAATCAGTGGTAATCTTGTAGCCGTGAAATCAAGAGTGTTTGAATCGGTGGTAACCTTGTGGCCGTGAAATCAAGGGTGTTGTACTTGGATATTGATATAGTAATAAAACTCTGTGCAATCCAGCGTTGCGTGTGACTGGACATAGGAGTAATCCGAACCAATATGAAATCCAGTGTGTTCTTTCCTTTTCTGCATTTTATTTCTATTTATTTTTGTGTTTGTGTTTGATTCTGTGTCTGTGATTGTTTCTGTGGCCCGATATTCATAGAGTAGATCATATAAGTTTTAGATTTTCTTAAATTCCTTAAAAACACTATTTATCCCCCTCTAGTGTTAGTATTGCCTTAACGATCCATTCTGCATTCCCTAATAATTGGTATCAGAGCGAGGTTTTTCAAAAAGTTCATAATCTGATTTTTGAAAAAAATTAAAATGGAAAATTTCACTTGTGTCAATTCATGCATTGTATATATGTTAAAAGATTTTGCATTCAATTATGTTGAAAATTCAAGTAATCTGCTGAAATGTTGTTCAATACAGGTAAAGATGTGTTATATGGCTTTTGAAAATTTAAAAGTTGAAAAGATGGGTGAAGCGACTATTGAAAATCAAATTCCAAAATGGTGGTTGTTGAAAATTCAAATTCCGAAATGGTGTTTTATATGGTTGTTGAGAATTAAAATTCTGGCAAACAAATGTTGGAAATCAAAAAGGACAAATGGATATTGGATGGTGGTTGCTCGAGAAATATGACGGGAAATCCAGAAATACTAAATAATTTAGTATATAAAGATGGTGGAATGGTGAACTTCGTAGATAACTCTAAAGGATACATTATTGGAATCGACAATGTTGGTAATTCTGAAATTCCTACTATTTCTGATGTTTTATTAGTTAGGAATCTAAAATACAACCTACTAATTATAAGTCAACTTTGCAATAAGGATTATAAAATAAACTTTGAGAAAGATAAATGTTTTATAGAAGATAGGAATTCAAAAGTAATATTTGAAGGAGATAGAAAGAAAAACATTTATATATTGAGTATGAGAATCTTCAATGATAATCTATGTTTTATGTCCAATACAAGTGACCCTTGGATCTGGCATAAGAGATTCGGTCATATAAATTTTAAACACATCTCTAGGATTTCTAAATTAGATTCAATTAGAGGGTTACCCAAAATGAAATTTAAGGTTAATAATTTATGCAATGCTTTTCAATTCGGAAAATTAAAAAGAAGTTCATTTAGATCAAAAGAAGAAATTACCATCCCGAAACCATTAGAGTTAATTCATATGGATTTATTTGGTCCATCTCAAACCCAATCGATAAATCATAATAGATATGTTTACGTAATAGTCGACGATTTTTCTAGATTTACTTGGACTTTGTTTCTTAAAAATAAAAGCGATGCTTTTGATCAATTTAAAACTAAAGAATTCAAAATTTATTGTCACTAAAAATCAAAACAATACATAGTGACCATGGCCGAGAATTTAAAAACAAAAATTTTGAAATTTTTTGTAATAAAAATGGAATAGTGGAAATTTGTCACAAGGGCTCCTTAACCCTTCTTAGTTATTTTAGAGGACATGAGTTTCAAATAATTAATTTGCAGGACAAAAACGTCGCTCTTCCCCTTCTACTATTATCCAGCCGAAAACCCTTCGTCCTAAATCGAGAAAAATGGCCTCCACTTCAATCCCTCTCCAAATCGCTCCTCTTTAATTTGTTTTCTACTTTAATCCAAAAACAAATCACCACATACCTTCTCGGTGTCGCCACCGCAAGTCCTCCAACAACCTGAAGTCTCACGCTAAACCGAAGACCAGGGAGCATCCACTCGTCAACTCCTCGATATGAGTAAAATCGACTATTTCAGGTGATTATTTCTCACAATTAGGCTTTGTTAAAGTTTCGCGAGATTAATCTTAAACTGGAATAAAATAGTAGTTTGTTTGTTATTGTTTAAACTGAATATCATAGTGATTGTATTTGCCTACTTTTGCTGTGTTATTTTTTATGGCCTTGCCCTGCACTGAAAATCATAGTGATTGTACACAGTATACAAAAAGAAAGTTCAAGTATACCAGTATGATATAGATCATTATTGCAAGTTGTTCTTTAAAAAAAAGATAAAAACATATAATATGTGTATTATCTTGTGTGAAAAGATAAATACTTTTAGCCTTTAAATAACTTATGTTTTATTATACAAAAAGATACACAAATTAGTTTTTTTACTGAAAAAGATAAAATAACTTAAGTTTTAACAGTATTAATTTTTGTATTAGGAAATAAATAGACAAAAAGATAAACGTGTTTATCTTTTTAGATAATTAAATTTTATTTCATATAAAAACATATACATATTAGTGTTTTAGTTAAGCTTGTAATATTATTATGCATTTATCATTATATTATAGTTGATTTAGTTTGTGTATCATTTTAAATACAGTAAAAACACAGAAAAAGATATACTAGTTAGTTTTATAAAAAAAGATATAAAAGATAAATAGTTTTATCTTTTTCAAGTGTTTCATAAAAAAAGATATACAAGTTAGTTTTATCTAGATAGAATGGTTTTACTCTTTTGTAATATTACGATGTTGAGGCATGTTGGTTAGTATTGATAGACTATAATAGTTAAGTGGTCTTTTGCTTTTGGATTAATGGAATGCTATTTCGAACAATTGTCCTTGAAGAAAAATTTTCTTTGTGTTGTAAGTATTATAACACAGGTGATTTACAAATGGTGATCTAAACAGATATTAAATACAAATCAACGTTTTAGATGATATGGTTATGTGATAATATTTATTTTGATGCACTGTTTGCATATCAAGTTCATGAAGTGTTTGACTTGACCAGTGATGACTTTCATGTATGGTGTTTCTATTATATATACATATTTAAAGTCGATTTTTACAATCGTTTGCTGTATTGAATTATTAGCATTTTTGCAAAAGGGAAATAATTATATGTTGAAGAAAGCGTACATGGGAGAAGTAACGCTCTTTCAAAGAAGCATGAATTTTCAAGCATATTGTGAAGTTTAACACCTGGTGCCTATTTGAATCTGGTTCCTGAGTTAGGGCTGCTATACATGGTGAAACTGTTGCATAAAAAATAGAATTATCTTTTTAAATCAATTTCAGCATATCAACTTTAGGCGCTGGATTGAAAGAAGATAAGGATTAAGATGTATACGGAGATTTGTTCTGTAGAAAAAAATTAGTCATGATGACATTGGTTTACAATGTTGTACTATATATATTCATGCTACATGTATAAAAATGTTGTTTTATTTATTAGACTTGCCAGTTTGTTGTTTTTTTATGTATCATTCCAGTAATTTTGTAGTCTGTATTTGCAATTATTTGTTGATAATGAATTTGTAATCGCTGATGATGTTATTCAGATAACTAACCATGAGTTTATAATGTGTAATATAGTTCTACTACTTTTTGAAGAAAGATAAATCATTTTATCCTTTATTGATAATATTTTTAAGCTCGTAACATAATTTGTTGTTAATAGTATATTGTATATACGTGAGGATATTTCATGTACTATCACATGTTACTATTTTTTTGTAATGCTCTATGAAGAAATATAAATAATATTTAGTAATATTCAGAAAAAAAATGCAGTAGTAACATATTTTCAACAAAAGATAAATGTTTTTATCTTTCTTAACTGAGCATTAGACTCCAATTAGCCATTGAAAATTCATGATCATTTATAAGAACTTCATCATCAAATTAATACAAGTTGCGTTACAGCTTGCTAGTTAACATTAGACATTACGAATTCATCATCGAAATGAATAAGATGAATGTAAATAAGGCGACGTATCATAATCCATGTCATCTACTGCTGCAGCAGCTAAGCTCAGAACTAATAATAGCATAAACACGAAATATTTTCTGATGACTTTCCAATTCTCTACATTTACATGAAATATTTAACTGGACGTACATAAATAATTTTAATACAAATATAAATACAAGGAAAAAAACATTTTAAACTCCTGAACATGTATAAATACAAATATAAATACAAGGGACTGACTCTATAACAGCTGAAAATGTATATATTTTTATCTTTTTCAGATAAAGATAAATACTTTTATCTTTTTCACACAAAGAAGAACAACTTGTTAAATACAAACAAGACATGGGATACAGAAGCTAGTAGGGCCTCTAACACGAAGAAGAATCCAGTCATCTCAGCCCAGGATATCATCAACAGCACGTATCTTACCACAATAGAGTGTAGTGCTTCTGAGACAATATATTCAATTAGCTTCTTTCGCACATTGGGGAACTGATTCATGTTTGATTTGAAGAAGCTGCATCTGTCTGCAGTAAAAGACATTGTCATAGATTTTACATCACCGCCGAGCATGCTACAAAGGGCAGCTATTCGTTTGGAAAAATAGTCATAGTAGTTTATCATATCTATATCAGAGTAGTTTCAGATATCTTTTTTAAATATGAAGTTCAGATTTGAAAAGATAGATGCAACTATATTTTTTAAATATGAAATAAAATAAAATATTTTACTAAACATTTTAAAATTGTTAATTACAAAATTGCAATTTTGTAATCAAAAGTTCAGTTTTATCATTAATATTGCATATTTGCAACTAACAATTAACACATGACATACATATTGAACTATCTTTTTTAAATCTGAAATTCAGTTTTGAAAAGATTTATGCAACTGTCTTTTTTAAATCAAAAATAAATTAAGATATTTTACTAAACATTCAAAAATTATTAATTACAAAAATGCATTTTTGTAATCAAAAGTTCGCTTTTATCATTAATATTGCATATTTGCAACAACAATTAACACATGACATATATATTCATTTATCTTTTTTAAATCTGAAGTTCAGTTTTGAAAAGATAGATGAACTATTTATTTTAAATCTGAAATAAATTAAGATATTCTACTAAACATTTAAAGATTGTTAATTACAAAATTGCAATTTTGTAATTAAAAGTTCAGTTTTATCATTAACATTGCATATTTGCAACTAACAATTAACACATGACACATATATTCATTATCTTTTTTAAATCTGGAGTTCAATTTTGAAAAGATAGATGCAACTATCTTTTTTAAATCAGAAATAAATTAAGATATTCTACTGAACATCTAAAAATCGTTAATTACAAAAATGCAATTTTGTAATCAAAAGTTCAGTTTTATCATTAAAATTGCATATTTGCAACAAACAATTTACACATGACATATATATTCATTTATCTTTTTTTAAATCTGAAGTTCCGTTTTGAAAAGATAGATGCAACTATCTTTTCTAAATCAGAGATAAATTAAGATATTCTACTAAACATTTTAAAAATTATTAATTACAAAATTGCAATTTTGTAATTAAAAGTTCAGTTTTATCATTAAGATTGCATATTTGCAACTAACAATTTACACATGACATATATATTCATTTATCTTTTTAAAATCTGAAGTTCAGTTTTGAAAAGATAAATGCAACTATCTTTTCTAAATCAGATATAAATTAAGATATTCTACTAAACATTTTAAAAATTATTAATTACAACAATGCAATTTTGTAATTAAAAGCATCTATCTTTTTTAAATCAAAAATAAATTAAGATATTTTACTAAACATTTTGAAAATTGTTAATTACAAAAATGCAATTTTGTAATCAAAAGTTCAGTTTTATCATTAACATTGCATATTTGCAACTAACAATTAACACATAACATATATATTCATTTATCTTTTTTAAATCTGAAGTTCAGTTTTGAAAAGATAGATGCAAGTTACGAATTTTGTTGAATTGCCTGATAGTTGCATTCTATTGTACTTCATTGAAAACCATTATTACATCTTTAGGTATTATATCTTTAGATATTCAACAATAACTAAGAGAATTCAGTTATAGTTAATTATGTTATTAAACTGTCTGTACAAAAAGATAAATGCTTCTATCTTTTTCAAGTACGCTTTAAATCAAGTACATATGTTATTTAATAATTTTAAGTCATTACTAAAACAACGAACAAGTTTAACATGTATCACTATTTAACTAACACAGAACATTGATTTACCTTTTGAACAAAAAGATAAATTATTTTATCTTTTTGTTCAAAAGGTTAAGTAACATCTTAGAATCTCAAAGGCAATACTTGAACAAAATGGATAACTCTGATTATATGATATAGATTTACTCTTGTATGAAATGATGTTGGCTCATATTTAAAGTGATATATGTTCAAGTGAATGAAATAGTACTGTAAAAAACATAAATGCTTACACAACTATATGCTATCACCTACTATATAAGCTTAAACTACTTTATTGACATTACATGTGCAAGCTTTAGCTTTAAATGTTTTCCTTCCAGAATTTTTAAAAATTGTTTGGTATATAATCATCATGTAAAACAAGATTCTTGTACATATTTCTTTCATAAATGAATAGAATTAGTAATATTGTTAGCATCATTTGAAACTATGAAAAATATATATGGATTTATCTTTTTTGAATAATGGGTTAAAAATGTTTCTTTCATGTAGTATTTTTTTGGCTAATTTATTGTTAATTAAGGTGCGATATACACTTAATAATGTTTTTAAAAAATTTATTTATATCCTGCTCATAGTTTCTAAAAAAGATAAATATATTTATGTTTTTATAAAAACATAGGCATATATGATGGAAAATTGTTATGATTGAAATGTATTATAATAAAGATATATGTATTATAATTATGAAAACAAAATAAAGCAAAAAAAAATACCATTGGAGCAAACATATTGGTTATGATCATGCAAATGTAAGTCATAAGAAAAATTACCACTGGAACAATCATGTTTCATGCACAACTGAGCTCCTTCAATTTTCTTACATCAACACAATTCATAGCTGTTATTACATTTGCATGATCAATTCATAGCTGTTATTACATCGGCAACAAACGTATTTGTTATCATCTAAATCATACTGGTATAGCCGATTTTTGTAAATCATGAGAAAAACAACAAATATGTTTAACATGCATCAATAATTATTAAATATTTCTAAGGTTTAATACGTAATTAAATCATTCAAATCAAAAGATAAACACCTTTATCTTTTTAGGCTGTCAAACAAAATAATATCTACCACTGAATATATGCTTATGATTAACCAAACAGTTTCATATTATGTTATATCATCACAATAAATTGATTCATATTACGTATGATTAACACACTCAATATATACATATGATTAACAAAACAACAAATATGTTTAACATGTATCAGTAATTATAAAATATTACTAATGTTTAGTACGTAATTAAGTCATTCAAATTAAAAGATAAACACCTTTATCATTTTAAGTTGTCAAACAAAATAACATCTACTGCTGAATATATACGTATATACAGCAAATATAATCAATCAGTGAATGACAACTTACTTCAGCTAACAAAGACAATTGATATATAGAGAACAAAAATAATCGATGAACAACAAAACACAAAGATAAAAAAGTACTTACTTGTTCAACAACTAGTGAACAGAAATCACATCTTGCAAATAGTTAATAGAAATCGCATTTTAGTTTGTTCAGCTGAATAAAGGTGAGGTGGTTAACATCAGCCGAAGAAAGGTAGCGCAGATTAATCGATGAAAAACCTTAAGGTTTAGGCTTTTCAGTGAAATCGTTAAAGCTTTTCAGTGAAAATATTGGCCGAATGAGAAAATAATGAGTTCAAATCGTTTTAATTCGAAGGTGACAAAGCAATAAATTAAAGATGAAGAAGAAAGTGGATTTAAAATCAATTTGGGGTTTTTTTGAGCTTCGATAATGCTTAAGGAAATGAAGAATAGAAAGAACAAATAGCTAAACAAAATTTTTCCTTGAAAAATAATTATTGTAACACATGTCCTACAAACTAATTAGCGGATGAAAGGAGGCCCTTATGGTAAAATGCCCCAAGGGAATAACTCATAATTTGTCTGTCCCTAGAACCCCTCAACAAAATGAAGTAGTTAAACGTAAAAATAGGACGATACTAGAGTGCGAGAAGTATGTTATCTGATAGTAAGTTACCAAGAAATTTTTGGGCTGAGGCAGTTGCAACAACTTACAATATTTTAAATAGAATTTCAATTAGACCTGTGATGACCCTAAACTCCCGTGCCACGGAAGCAAGGATAATCTTTGGAATATAACACATAAACAATAATAGTAGAACAGAAATATATCATTACACTAGATAATGTACAATAAATTACACTGGAACAAATATAATCATTAGAGTTACACAGTATAACAGGATCATACTTAGTACAAAATACAGTTTCAGCTTTATATAAAATGCCTGCAACGGAATCAAACAAAATATACATAACGAAGTCTGAACAACATAATAAAAGTGATAGTATCCATCTTCAGCTCCATAGCTATCCAGAATGAGCCTGCTAAAACCTGAACACAAGGCTGCTTGTGTAGAAAATAGGGGCACCCGAGTTTGCAAGTGAAACAAACTACGAGTCAGTCATGGAACTGGTATGAGAAATCTTACTTAACCTATTTACCAATAAGGCCAATCACAAGACCACGCCGCTAACGCGGAACGGGTTTACTCCATTGAATTGCTAGTGCATAAATAAAGTAAATCATTTAAACAACGCAATGATTTTTATAGAAAATGAAGCCATTATTAGACTCAGGTCCCGTCACATAATGCAACACAAGCCGGAGTATAGAGTTTTACCTTACAATGGCCAAAATATGCTTGATACGTATAAATCAAAAATCATTTGGTTATTACTAGTGCATATATGTTTCAAAGAAACAATTTCAATAATAATCTATCAATCATAGACAGCATGGATACCATATATCATGTCGCCATATATAGGTTTACAATCAAAACCGCACATGTTGTATTGGAAGTTGGATTTCCATCATGAACCAAGGCAAGGGATCGTCCTTACCGACTTCGAGACAATCTAGCCCATGTCTCAAGACCCAGACATAGGTGAGCCCTTGGACCGTCATGGGAAGTCCACCCGAAGTGAATTAAAATGGCACAACAATACGTTTCCCCGCCCTATGGGGCGTAAATGAGCCAAATGACTCAATATCCATCAGCTCCGTAGTAACAGATATATCTGAGGTGCCTCGCTATCCATCATCCACATAAGTTAAAATATCCGGGTTCCATACCATGACGCCACTCCTAGTTAGAAGGAAACGCATGTCCTCCCTGAAGTCCTCTCCCGTTTCTGGTTCATACCCGAGGTGTGAGGCTCGCGAATTAACGCCATACACAAAGCTACGCTATATTAAAGCCATGCTTTGATCATCAACCACAAGGCTCTGCTTTTCAACAATAGCCCCGATCATTTGCATCTCAGCATGTCACACAGACAATTCACGCCATGCGACTGATGTCTATGGATATATAACCTCTGAGCTCGTACGACTCAGAGAAGGGTATTAAGCAAGAGAATAAATTCTCCGCCACCAAAAAGATATATATTTAATAGGGATCAATCAACACAGAATAAAATCCAATGTCAGACACACATCCATTGTAACACTCCATGTCCATTAATGTCACTCACAAAGGGAATGCAACAATGTCCATGAAGCGTTATTGTTGTATAGAACAGATAAATTACAAGAATAAATAAATAAATAAAACACAGCGGAAGATAAAACTTATTTCATATCATCGTAATTCAAAACACGCTTACATAAGTAGTCTCCAAAACCATTACAACAGGATCTGTAGTCTTTTCCAAAAACTTCAAAGTACATAAAGAAGCAAATACTTAAATAACATAAATGCATAAAACCCCACTGAGCATAAGCAAAGCCATAAAGATGAGAGAGTCCAAAGCGATACATCTACTCTCTTCAAGCAACTGAAAGAAATCAGCACTAAGCTGTAGTATTCCCTCCTTGCAAACCTGAGGGGGAGGGGAAGGAAAGAAAAGAGGTGGAAACAAAATGGGCCAGATATAAAGTCTGGCGAGTCCAGTAATTTTAACAAATAATAGGTAAGGTAAATGATCAAGACATAAATAGGCATCATGATATGGCTGTAACATAGATAAGGTAGATAAAAAGGATGGACAAGATGATTCTGTTCCTAAATACTAAGACAATCCTACACCTTGGCTAAGCGAACAACCCTCCAAGTACTAACCCCGAAGACCGAAGTCAACATCAGACTAGCACCCAAAGGACTATCCAACTCAACCAACATGTATTTCGTTACACCGCACTTTTTGCTAAGTTACACCACATTACTTAATTACACCGCACATCTACTAGTCTCTTTTACTCAAGGTTGATCCCTTCCCACTAACTGTACTCAGATGACATACTTGGTAGTTACTTGTACCTAGCTGCTATCGTAGTGCCGACTTGCTCCTACCACCGCTAAGGTACCCTTACTCAATCCATTCGATCGGCTCCCTAAACCTCGTAGGCACCCGTGCTGGCCCCACAGTGGGGTGTATCACTCCCCAAAGTGGCAACCCCGATACCAACATGAAATGCACGGCCATACCTACACGATGCAACAACGTCTTACCTACCAGCCCGGATCCATGCACGCACATGAACCCATTGGACTTGCGTTGCCACCGCTATTCACGTTTTGACCTCTTATATTCAAGCCCAGTAAGCGTGCCCCAACCCCAGCCTAGAACTAGGCACAATTAGATACTCAAACGGGTTACTGGTTGAACGAGTCCCCATCCGACACAAGCCTCCCACCTATTCTTGGTCCCCACTAGGTTTTTCCCCCACTTAACCATTTTAATTTAAATGTCCATGTCTTACACATGCTACGGTTAAGTCCATACTTACATGTCATAATTTACATGTCTTATCTTATTCCGGTTAAGTCCATATTTACATGTCACCCCCACTTAACCCTCTAACCATACCCATGTCTTATTATGGTTAGTATTCCTTAATTCATTCCTTATGACGAACGGTGCATGACCTCCCACATTAGACCGAACACTTTGTGGCCACTGGATTTGCCGGGCGGTTCCGGGCAGTCTTACGCCACAAACCGGGTCTAACCTCGTGTCATTAACCGTTATGCCTATAATTCATTCCTTTGACCTCTCACATTAGACGTCCAATTGTGACCGCGGGATTTGTCGGGCGGTTCCGGGCAGTCTTACGTCACAATTGCGTCTAACCTCGTGTCAAAGGTTCATTAACATCGTATTTCACCCATACCCAATTTTCATGTCATGTATATCCAATTAAACATATAATCATGTTTATAATATTTCCTATTCCAAATTGCCACTAATTACATATTAATTAGCCTCAATTACAAATTTACAATTATAGGCAATTTCATCAATTCCATGTAAATATACCCGAATATGCCAATTCCACATATTATCCAATTATCCAAAATATCCAATTTTCCATATTTCACATATTTCCATCGTTCCCACGTATTCGCATTCGCGCGTATTTTTAACATAGGCTCGAAGGTAACCTAGATCCAAAAATAAAAGGAATAGGGATAAGAAGAAAGAATCAAATCACAGAAAATTGGAATTAACACAACATCATGAATATAAAGGGGCACATAAACTGGCATAGAGGCATAATGACAGATTCAACATGGATAAACTGATAAAAGGTATGAACTTTACATAGAAACATAGGCATATGATGACATGGATCAAAAGGTGAAAACTTGGATGAGATTTAAATTACATACATACATATGAATCCTCTTTACAACTTCATCATGTTACTTTTAATCCCGTTATATTGTGAAAATCACCGTACTCACCTTTCGTGGCTAAATAAAAGGATTAATGAATTGAAATTGGTGTAGAAACGTTGCGGTGATGTTGATTGATCTTCTTAATTGTTGTTGAAGCTCTAAACTTTGAATTGAGTTGAAGTTGAACACTTGAGATTTGATTTAGAGGCGGCGGCTTGGGTTTAAGAGAGAGTTTGACAGCATAATGGTGTCATAGATAATATTTTATGAATTAGGGTTAGGTTGATGACATATTTATAGGTGTAGGAAGTTATTTAGGCCTTAGGATTAACCCTAGAACTGATCTGGACCATCAAAAATCGTCCTAGGCCCAAAAATCGCACCACATAGCAAACTGGCTGAACCAGGTTCGACCTCCCAAAAATGGGGGAGGTCGACCCCCAGGTCGACCCCTTGGTCGAAATGTAGGGTAGGTCGACCCCTAGGTCGACCCCCTAGTCAACCTGGCCCCTGGCGGGATTTTCCCCGCCTAGCCCAATCTGAGTTTGAATTTTTGAAATCTGTTTGAATTTTTATGAAACTTCCGATGGCCATAACTTCTTCATACGAAGTCCAATTCATGCAAACTCGGACTCTATCTCAACCAGAATTCCGAGTCGAACACAATGGCGCAGCCCTTTCCCTTAATTCTCACATTTAAAATTAAGTATTCTTAAATTTTGTTAATTCGATCATTCAAAATTCGGGGTGTTACATTCTCCCCTACTTAAAGGATTTCGTCCTCGAAATCTCTAAGTCAAGAAGAACGTGTCCTACCATCCAATTATCCATCTATTCAACCATCAACCACAAGCAACCATTGTCCTAAAATAAATTTCTAATGCTTTTCATATACATATGCATAGTGTGTGTATATATTCGTATACTAATGCAAAATCAGGCGGTCCATTGATTCAGTCGACCTTCGTAATGCAAATAATGATAGTGTCATGTATCCATCATGTATGCAAAGAACCCTATACATATCATTACTACATGTGTGCACAACCATTCATTTAAATGCAACATCCATATGATACACACATTCAATGTACATTCATTTTACTAAATACATCCATTTATATGCAATATGAAAGTGACTGAGCCGATCTAGTGCCTAAAGTGTGTGTATATGCATCCACGAGCAACCACTAGCAAACACTTGCATCCACATGCATCCACCATACATAACATGTCTCAAACACATGTTTCAACTATAGGACTACCCTATCTAAAGGTCAAAGATACTAGTGAGAGAAAGATAGAACAAGTACAAGCTAAGTGATAAAGGAGAAATTAAAAGACATACCCTCGAAAAGAAAAGGGTACAATGAACACATCTTCTCTTCCGTCTCCCAAGTAGCGTCGCTCTCATCATCTCCCCATTGCACTTTGACTAGCTTGAGCTCTTGATTCCTCAACTTCTTAATCTCCAACCCAAGAACGCATGTAGGAGCTCGTTGAATCGTCGCATCACACTCTATCTCCACCTCTCTAAGCAAGCTCGGCTCTACCACTTCCGCGGTCTCATGCAAGCACTTCCTCAAATGTGATACACGGAATACGTCGTGTACACCACTAAGTCTCTCGGGCAACTCTACTCTATACGTCATCTTTCCAATCCTCTCCTTAATAGGAAACGACCCTACGAACCTCTGTGCTAATTTCCCAATGGACCCAAAGCGAACAACATTCCGTAATGGAGACACCTTGATAAAGACCATGTCCCCAATATCAAACTCAAGATCTGTCCTCCTCTTGTCCGCATACGATTTCTGCCTATCTTGTACCGTCTTCATCCTTCTTCGAATCAAATCGAACTTTTTCGAAGTCTCTCTAACCATATCGGGCCAAAGTAAGATCTTATCCGTAGATTCCCACCAACATGTAGGTGAACGACAAGGCCTTCCATAAAGAGCCTCGAAAGGTGCCATGCCAATGCTGGACTGAAAACTATTATTATACGCGAACTCCACCAAAGGATGATGCTCCTCCCATGTACCTCCGAAGTCTAAAACACATAGCCTCAAAAGGTCCTCTAGAATATGATTCACCCTCTCGGTCTGGCCGTCCGTCTGAGGATGATATGCGGTGCTCAAACATAACTGAGTCCCTACCGCCTCTTGCAAGCTCTTCCAAAACTCGCTAGTAAAGATAGGATTGCGATCGCTCACTATGCTAGAAGGAACACCGTGCAAACGAACTATCTCTCGAATGTATACGGAAGCTAACCGTGGAGCAGTCCTCTTACTCTTCACGGGAATGAAATGGGTGCTCTTAGTAAGTCTGTCTACCGCGACCCAAATTCCCGTATTACCCTTTCTCGATCTCGGTAACCCATCAACAAAGTCCATCGAGACACTCTCCCACTTCTATTGTGGGACCTCCAATGGGTGAAGCAACCCACCGGGCTTCTTTTGCTCTACTTTTACTTGTTGGAACACCAAGCATCTAGCGACAAACTCGGCCACATCCCTCTTCATACCGGCCCAAAAGTAAACTTGTCTCATGTCTATGTACATCTTGTCCCCGTCGGGATGAATGGTCATCTTCGAACGATGTGCATCATCAAGAATGGTCTTCCTCAAGTTCTCGTCTCGTGGTACACAAAGTCTACCGTCCCTATGTAACCAACCCTTACCATCTAGGGTATACCTATTGAGATGGCTCGATGACTCCCCCCTTATGAGCTTCTCCACTAACTCAACCAACTGTGGGTCATCTCGCTATGCCTCACCAATCCGTCCCAAAAGCGTAGGTTTGACCTTTAAGGATGCTAGCAAACCGGATACGAAGTCAATGGAAGGTCTAAAGTCAAACGTAGAGATGAACTCTAAGCTTCGCCGCTCAAATAACAACAGACTCAAGGACAACCTTTTCCTACTTAAGGCATCTGCCACCACATTACCCTTGCCAGGGGTATATGCTATCTCGAAATCGTGGGACGCTAAGAATTCCATCCACAAAGACCACAACGAATTTATTAAGGTACTCCCTAAACACCCTACTCATCAAGTCAACAAAGTATGCGGGGGCGTTTTTCAAACCGAAGGGCATTACAAGCCACTCATAGAAACCGTCCGGAGTCCTAAAGGCAGTCTTGTCTATGCTATCCTCAGCCACTCTCAACTGATGGAAACCAGTGGCTAAGTCCAACTGCGAAACACTGAGGCACCAACTAACTGATCGAAGAGATCGTCAATCCTTGGTAGTGGGTGCCTGTTCTTCCTAGTAAGCTTATTAAGTTTTCTTTAGTCCACACAAAGCCTAAGGGACCCATCCACCTTCGTGGCAAATACTACTGGAGCACCCCACTCTGATATACTACGTCTTATGAATCCCTTCTCAAGAAACTCCCCTACTTGCTTATTAAGCTCCCTCCTCTCACGAGGAGCCATGTGGCGTACTGGCAGAGATACTGGTTTTGCATTGTCTACAAGATAAATATGAAAGTCTATCTCATGTTTTGGGGGTAGACCCCTACTTCATCGAAGACATCAACATATTCACGAACTATACGAACAAAATGTAAATCATCATTGGATGCATCAAGTGACTCAAGATAACTACGCATCACCGATCCTCTAGGGTCACAAGAAATATCAAGGTCTTTCCACTACGAGTCAACAATTTTACTACCCTTCGTTCACAATCTAGGATGGCATCATATCTGGCTAGCCGATCCATCCCTAGAATCAACCCATAGCCCATGAAACCAAGAACAAAAGCATTACATTCAAAACCAACGCCTAAGATAGACAATCTCAAATCCCTACAAACCATGGAAAAATGAGCCGACCCACCAATAGGATTTGAGACTACAATGGGATCCACAACGAGACTAGTATTTAAGTGCAGTGTTTTAACTAATGATGTAGAGATAAACAAATGTGATGTGCCAGAATCGAATAAAGTACGGACAGGATAATCAAACAAGAAAATCAAACTTTCGACAGAAAATTTTCTACCTTCTTCCTGCCCCGGAGCCATGAGAGCGTGGACCTGCCCTCCCGAAGTAGAACCTGCCCTCTGCCCTTGCTTCTTAGGACAGTCCTTCACAGCGTGACCCGCATCACCACAATGATAACAAGCGAACTTCTTCTTCTTCTTCCTACAGTCTTTCTTCAAATTGCCGGGTATGCCACAGTTGTGACACTTCCTCTTTTCTCTACCACCTTTCTTTTGTTTTTGGGCTTTCTTTAGATCCTCCTTCTTATCTTGTGGCCTAAAAGTACTTACACCCTTCTCTTCTTCATGCATGTATGCCATATCAACAAGCTTTTCATACGTAGCCCCCATTGGAATGTGGGACATAACCAAACTGTGAAGCGGTTCATTTAGACCCTTTGCAAACCTCAAGGCCTTCTTATGAGGCGTATTCACCAACTCTATCCCAAATCTTGCCAACTAATTAAGTTCGGTCACATACTCCTTCACGGTCATGTTTTTCTGCTTCAATGTCAAGAACCTCTCCATGTACATACTCTCCTCAGCTCGAGAAAGGAATTTCAACTCAAACCTTCCCCTAAAATCTGCCTACGTCTCTACAGCACGCTCTCCATTAGTAACTTTCCACCAAAACGAAGCTTCGTCCTTCATCAACCAAGCAACCAATTGGACCTTCTTACAATCGCCCAAATCGAAAATGTCAAACAGATCCTCCACTTCTTTCAACCAATTTCTAGCTTCAACGAACGTTTCAGTCCCACTAAAAGGTTTTCCACCCATCGAACAAAAGTGTTTACATATCTTGGAAAAAGCATCTCCACGCGGAGGAATGACTGGAGCTAGGGGAGGAGGAGGAGGAACGTCGACCGGACCCGCGGTAGCGGCCCTAGCCTCGAGATATTACCGGGTACATGAACACCCTCGGGTATCTCAGATGCTCAAGACATGCTGGAAAGAAAAAGAAAGATTTTCAAAACAAGGGAAGCGAAATAGAGATGTATGGCTTGCGGGGATTATGCTCTTTAAAGTAAACTTTCCTTGAAAGTAGCTTCTTTAAAACAGGTTTTTGAAAATACTTTCTAGGAAAATAATACTTTTGAAAACACTTTTCAGAATTTTTATCTGTTCTTGTAACCATAGCTCTGATACCACGTGTAACACCCCATGTCCATTAATGTCACTCACAAAGGGAATGCATCAATGTCCATGAAGCGTTATTGTTGTATAGAACAGATAAATTACAAGAATAAATAAATAAAACAACACAGCGAAAGATAAAACTTATTTCATACCATCATAATTCAAAACAAGCTTACATAAGTAGTCTCCAAAACCATTACAACAGGATCTATAGTCTTTTCCAAAAACTTCAAAGTACATAAAGAAGCAAATACTTAAATAACATAAATGCATAAATCCCCACTGAGCATAAGCAAAGCCATAAAGATGAGAGAGTCCAAAGAGATACATCTACTCTCTTCAAGCAACTGAAAGAAATTGGCACTAAGCTGTAGTATTCCCTCCTTGCAAACCTGAGGGGGGGGGGAAGGAAAGAAAAGAGGTGGAAACAAAATGGGTCAGACATAAAGTCTGGCGAGTCCAGTAATTTTAACAAATAATAGGTAAGGTAAATGATCAAGACATAAATAGGCATCATGATATGGCTGTAACATAGATAAGGTAGATAAAGGATGCACAAGATGATTACGTTCCTAAATACTAAGACAATCCTACACCTTGGCTAAGCGAACAACCCTCCAAGTACTAACCCTGAAGACCGAAGTCAACATCAGACTAGCACCCAAAGGACTATCCAACTCAACCAACATGTATTTCGTTACACCGCACTTTTTGCTAAGTTACACCACATTACTTAATTACACCGCACATCTACTAGTCTCTTTTACTCAAGGTTGATCCCTTCCCACTAACTGTACCCACATGACATACTTGGTAGTTACTTGTGCCTAGCTGCTATCGTAGGTGCCGACTTGCTCCTACCACCGCTAAGGTACCCTTACTCTACCCATTCGATCGGCTCCCTAAACCTCGTAGGCACCCGTGCTGGCCCCACAGTGGGGTGTATCACTCCCCAAAGTGGCAACCCCGATACCAACATGAAATGCACGGCCATACCTACACGATGCAACGTCTTACCTACCAGCCCGGACCCATGCATGCACATGATCCCGTTGGACTTGCGTTACCACCGTTATTCACATTTTGACCTCTTATATTCAAGCCCAGTAAGCGTGCCCCAACCCTGGCCTAGTACCGGGCCCAATTAGATACTCACATGGGTTACTGGTTGAAACGGGTCCCCATCCGACACAAGCCTCCCACCTATGCTTGATCCCCAATAGGTTTTCCCCCCCACTTATCTATTTTAATTTAAATGTCCATGTCTTACACATGCTACGGTTAAGTCCATACTTACATATCATAATTTACATGTCTTATCTTATTCCGGTTAAGTCCATATTTACATGTCACCCCCACTTAACCCTCTAACCATACCCATGTCTTATTATGGTTAGTATTCCTTAATTCATTCCTTATGACGAACGATGCATGACCTCCCACATTAGACCGAACACTTTGTGGCCGGGGGATTTGCCGGGCGGTTCCGGGCAGTCTTACGCCACAAACCGGGTCTAACCTCCTGTCATTAACCGTTACGCCTACAATTCATTCCTTTGACCTCTCACATTAGACGTCCAATTGTGACCGCCGGATTTGCCGGGCGGTTCCAGGTAGTCTTACGTCACAATTGCGCCTAACCTCGTGTCAAAGGTTCATTAACATCGTATTTCACCCATACCCAATTTTCATGTCATGTATATCCAATTAAACGTATAATCATGTTTATAATATTGCCTATTCCAATTTGCCACTAATTACGTATTAATTAGCCTCAATTACAAATTTACAATTATAGGCAATTTCATCAATTCCATGTAATTCATACCCAAATATGCCAATTCCACATATTATCCAATTATCCAAAATATCCAATAATATCCAATTTTCCATATTTCACATATTCCCATCGTTCCCACGTATTCGCATTCACGCGTATTTTTAACATAGGCTCGAAGGTAGCCTAGATCCAAAAATAAAAGGAATAAGGATAAGAAGAAAGAATCAAATCACAGAAAATTGGAATTAACACAACATCATGAATATAAAGGGGCATATAAATTGGCATAGAGGCATAATGACAGATTCAACATGGATAAACTGATAAAAGGTATGAACTTTACATAGAAACATAGGCATATGATGACATGGATCAAAAGGTGAAAACTTGGATGAGATTTAAATTACATACATACATATGAATCCTATTTACAACTTCATCATGTTACTTTTAATCCCATTATATTGTGAAAATCACCGTACTCACCTTTCGTGGCTAAATAAAAGGATTAATGAATTGAAATTGGTGTAGAAACGTTGCAGTGATGTTGATTGATCTTCTTTAATTGGTGTTGAAGCTCTAAACTTTGAATTGAGTTGAAGTTGAACACTTGAGATTTGATTTAGAGGCGGCGGCTAGGGTTTAAGAGAGAGTTTGACAGCATAATGATGTCACAGATAATATTTTATGAATTAGGGTTAGGTTGATGACATATTTATAGGTGTAGGAAGTTATTTAGGCCTTAGAATTAACCCTAGAACTGATCTGGACCATCAAAAATCGTCCCAGGCCCAAAAATCGCACCACACAGCAAACTGGCTGAACCAGGTTCGACCTCCCAAAAAAGGGGGAGGTCGACCCCCTAGTCGACCTGTAGGGTAGGTCGACCCCCTGGTCGACCTGGCCCCTGGCGGGATTTTTTCCGCCTAGCCCAATCTGAGTTCGAATTTGAATTTTTGAAATCTGTTTGAATTTTAATGAAACTTCCGATGGCCATAACTTCTTCATACGAAGTCCAATTCACGCAAACTCGGACTCTATCTCAACCAGAATTCCGAGACGAACACAATGGCGCAGCCCGTTTCCCTTAATTCTCACATTAAAAATTAAGTATTCTTAAATTTTGTTAATTCGATCATTCAAAATTCGGGGTGTTACATCCATTTATAAGTTTGTTCTAGGTCTAAACGAAACCGGAGGCACCTTATTCCTCGTCCCATATGTCCAATACAGGAGAGAGGTCCTCGCATATTTGGTTGATCTCTAAGTATGTCTGGACAATCACCACTTATTATTTTGTCTTGGGATGCCTCTCAATCAAGACATCAGTAATCATCCAAACGATGTGAAGATCTCCAGTTTTCAACCACCGTCTTCATATCTTCGACTTTTTCATCGTCGATCAATTATTTGAAATGAGAATTAACTCATCCTTTTCAAATAATTCACGCATGTATAGAATTCAAACCAATTCTTTCTATGGTTAAACTATTCGACATCCACATTGCAGTTCATTAGTATAATTTTCATGTCAAATACATCCAACCATCAAAATATCTGATAAACCAAGTAAAATTGGTTTATCTCCATTCCGCATCGTTTATAATATTTTAAAACGATTTTTCACTATTTTTATTTATTTGAAAATAGTCCATTTCCATCGAACGACGTTTCAGATCATTCGATGGCCCTGGCGCTGCTCTCGTCCAAATTTGATTTAAAAATTTTGCAAAATCTAACCATTGGTCTTAACGAATTTTAGATCGTTGGAAAGATCTTTGCAAAGCGAACCCAACTGTTCCGGTTTCGGGAAAATCTGACGGTCGGATCCCCCGTAATAATCGTTTAATATTACGATTTTAAAACGCGAACTACAGCATTGTTATTCGTTTTATTTTAATTATATTTATTTATATATATATATATATAAATATAATTTAATCGATGATTTCTAAACCGTTTATACTTCAAAATTTTGGCTAATGCCTTTAAATTTCGTAAAATTTCTCCATAACCTCCTTTGTACGGGGAGGGGTTTGGAAATTTATTACGCCGTATTAGGTACCCAATAAATCCAGTATAAGCACACACAATTTTTAGTGTCCTATCTATGCCCGAGGGAGTGTGTAAAATTACTCCAAAGATAAATCTCGTCACCTCGTCCAGTGTTGGAAAATAAATAATCCATTTGTCGTATCTAATAACTAAAGAGACGTGATTATTGTCAACTCTACACCCGTGTGGGGTTTTTATTTAATCTGGCAATTTACCGTTATATTTATTTTGTCCATATCAGTCCTCGGTTCAACCTGTAATTCAATCAACACCATACGAACATCTCGCTCGTATGGTAATCCCAACCTCGTCACATTAGCTCCAAATGCTGATGTGGTATATGATGAAGTATGCTCTCTTCACGTAGTATGCCTTGTAGTGTAGTTCAAAATTAATTGTTACTATCCTATGGCGTTGTTTACAATCTTACACAGAATAACCAGCACACCGCATCCAATGGCATTCACAGGAGTTGATATATAAATAAAATTGCGCAGCCAACTCATTAAGGTTTACTCATTTGTCGGGCATGAAAATAAATTCTTTACTCAACAACAAATCCATTTACCTGTTCAGTACATGTGTATATGTGCATATCTAAGCTAAAAATAATATTTTTAGCTAACCAATATTTATTTCTATACATGATGATTTTTAACACTTCATATGCATGTTAAAAATATTATTTTATTTATTTCAACCTATGGTTATTTTTAACAGTTCATATTCATGTTAAAAATATTATTTTCAATCAAAAAATATTTATTTCAACCTATGGTTATTTTTAACAGTTCATATTCATGTTAAAAATATTATTTTCAATCAGAAAATATTTATTTCAACCTTTGGTTATTTTTAACAGTTCATATCCATGTTAAAAATATTATTTTCAATCAACAAATCTTTATTTTAACCTATGGTTATTTTTAACAGTTCATATTCATGTTTAAAATATTATTTTCAATCAACAAATATTTATTTCAACCTATGGTTATTTTTAGTGAAAATTAGCCTCACATCCTTAAAATTAAAGTTAATTAGGCTCACATCCTCCCCTTTGTAAACATATAAATTTCATCCCTGTTTTTAAAATAGCGCCTAGTAATTTCCACTTTTGCCCATATTGATATCTGTGTCTTTAATTTTGGATCTTATCCGATATTTCTTATATGCGATTACATTTTTATATCGCGTTTTTTTCCTACTAATGGCGGCGGTTACTTCTTTCTTATTTGCGATTAAATTTTCATTCGTTTTTTTCCTGCTAATGGCGGCGGCTGCTTCTTACTGGCGTCAACTTCATCAAGGTATTTTTTTGTCTTTGTATTCTTTCGTTCTTACTTATAAATTATCTGATTCATTTTTTTCTTCCTTGTTAATGGCGACATATTCTTCAGCGTTTTAATCTGATGGAGCCATCATTTAAAACGAGGACGTTTCTTCTGACAGGTGTTTTATAATTGTTAGTATTTTTTTTGTGCACGGATTTCATTTTTCAATCTGAGTGTAAACGTATGGAATTAGTGTTAGAACACTTAGGTTGTAAATTTACTAAGAAAAATTGAGTATAAGTATGCATATATTCTACATATATGCATACAAATATGCATCTATTTGTATATTAGTCTCACATACTGTCAAAAATTTGCATACAAATGTTCGTATATTCTTAATTTGTCCATATCTGTATGCATCTTTTTATAATTCATGCAGGAAAACAATTTTTTTAGAAATATATTCATATATGTATGCATATATATAGAAAACTTGCATATAAATCTGCAGAATTATTGATATTTTGCTGAATTGTTTTATCATACGTGTAGGAAAACATATTTTTTTTTATAAATATAATTCATATATGTATGCATGTATATAGAAAACTTGCATATAAATATGTAGAATTATTGTTATTTTGTTGAATTGTACGTATGTATTTATATTAATCTGAAGCTGTTTATGTAATTTGATTATTGCACAATATGCTTATTAATGGTTATTTTTTTTAATATCCGTTCTCCTCCAAAAGGTAGAAGAATACCCGGTACTCCATCTTCGTCCAAAATTTTGAAATCTACAGTTGATTCTAGGGAGACTACTAGCTGATGTTCGTGCAATAAGCTGGGTCTTAACTTAAGAGCTTGTTCTTCTAAAGACCATTAGATCTGCTTTGTTTATTTTATTTTATTTTTATGACACTTGGTTTTAGTGTTTACTTTTACCATTTGTTGTAAAAAATTATGTGATGTAATAAAATCAGTTCAGTATTTTTTTGTAAATTTGTTTATAATTTCCAGTTTTCGTTTTGATCTAAAATGTATTGGCAACAGTTAGTATTAACATTTATATTGGCAGCAGTTTCTTCTCAACCACTTGTGCAAATTTATATATTAATTTATGCAATTAATCTACATAAATGCATAAATGTATGCAACTATGAAAATTATATGTCGTCAATTAATATTTGTATTGTTTGCATATTTATATGCAATTAATAATAATATTTTCATATAAGTATTCTACTATTTAACTTCTGCAATTAAATTTGCAAATTTTCAAAATATTTGCATACAATGATGCTAATATTTTGAATAACTGCATACCAATAAGTAAAAAATTCCAGGTTATAATATAGAAACAAAATAACTTGAAACTCTACATAATTTTTCCCAGTGATTCATTGTTGAAAATAATAATTAACAGCCCGTAGTTTTAAAACAAAATAATAGTACAAATATTCACAAAAATTCTTGTACTAAACGCACATAATCAAGAAAATTTTATTACAAAATTTATTTGTTTATGCAAGAATTAAAACTTTTAGGAATAAATAATTGCACACTTTTGCACAACATCTCTAATTATCTGCATACAAATATGCAAATATCTGCTGATATTTGCAAACTTTCCATCAACACAACACAACATTTCATATTTGGTTACAATAATCCGCAATTAATCTGACTAACTAAATTCCAGTCAGGGGCAGCGGCGGTTCTCACTTTGCGGTTGGATGCAGTCTTGTGGCTGTAGATGTTTGGTGGGGGTCGGATTGGGGAAGGAAAATGAAGAGGAGGGTTTGTCGACGGCGGTGGGTCCATCGGTGGGTGGTGCGGCGTCTGGTGCAGGGGGAACGACGGCGATGTCAAATCGTAGGAGGTGGACGACTGGAGTGATCAAATGGTTTGCAAAATAGTGGGATTAGGGTTTCAAGCGAGATATAAGGAAATATTGACTGAGTAAATGATGCGTATCGTTTTGGATAGTTTTTTAATTTCATAAGGGTACATCTGGTATTTTTTCAGCGGAAGTTCAAAAACAAGGACGTATTTTATATTCTTTTTATTAGCGGTTTTTTTTTATATTTTGAAACTTAATAGGGACTTGTAAAAAACGCACCCTTATTTTTAACAGTTCATATTCATGTTAAAAATATTATTTTCAATCAACAAATATTTATTTCAACCTTTGGTTATTTTTAACAGTTCACATACATGTTAAAAAAATTATTTTCAATCAACAAATATTTATTTCAACCTTTAGTTATTTTTAACAGTTCATATACATGTTAAAAATATTATTTTCAATCAACAAATGTTTATTTACTTCATACATATAATAAAAATGTGATTTTTATTATTAAAACATTTTATTTCAAACATGTATATTTTTCAACATATGAATATTTCAGAAAATTTCGGCATTACAACGGCAGGGTATTTAACACCGACACTATGTCTAGCACGTCTCCTCTGCTATCCTAGGCCTTGCAGCATTACAATACTTTAATTTCAATGATTTCCACAATATCATTCATTTTCATAACACAATGAATATACCACAAACACAACCAATTTTGTGCAACCACAATCAATCATTCACAATCACAACCCAAACAATTTATATCATCTATGGTCTGTGGACGAGGGAAGTGTATATATATATATATATATTTATTTATTTCCATTTCAATTTCATTCAACGCATATTATACAATGCATGTACAACTTATACATCGCTTATATAATTTATACAACGCCCATATATGAGATATACAAAGCGTATATAATTTATACATAGCTTATATAATTTATACAACGCGTATACATTCCAATATGAATTTAGATTGCTCACCTTGGGTTCCACTCCTTCTAAAATTGTAGCAAGCTCCAAATATTCTCCCGTCTCTTCTAGAATGTAGAAGACGTCGTCATGAGTCCAATATCTCTTGTTTCACTGGATTTCGACAACATACGAAAAAGATACGATTTTTATACGATAATCATATTTTGCAACGCTTTAAAGTGTTTAAAATAGTTTAAATATAAACTGTTGTTACCTCTCTGCACACGTTCAAAACTAGGTTTGCGCTTTTCGTCCAAACCGTTGCACGATACGAAGATCGGGTTGCGCCACCTTGAAGAGCTCCGAGAGGCGCCGAAATGGGGGATGGAGCGGTCGAGTTCGACACTGGCAGGAGGGCACGACGGCGCTTCAAACACGATGACTTCAGAGGCGCGATTCTGGCGAAATACTCAACGAGGGGGGATTTGAAGAGGAGGAGGAGATCTACAGTAGGTGATTTTATAGTGTGGTTTGGTCGGAATCGAGGAGAGAAGCTTGGAGTTCTTTTCCGTCGTTCGTCAATAGTGGGGTACGGGTTTTCGCGATATTTTACAAAATATAAATAATAAAAGAAATTTTATGATTGGCCGATATTTATATAAATTCCAAAAATAGTGTTTTCCTATCCGAACTCCAAATCAAACCCAATGACTGACGCCCTTAGCTAAATACCCCCATCCTAAACACAATGGGATATGTTTCATAAGCCCATTTGACTGTTTCAGTCAATTATTCTTCAAATTAAAATCTAAAACATTCAAATTTAGATTTGAACGTACATTTTAATTTGCCAGGGCCACCTACTGATTCCGAAAATTCCCGAAAAATAAACCTAGCTATGTTGGTACAATATGGTCCCAACAAAATTAATTACATCGAATTTGGAGACTGTTTGAAAATTGGCTATTTTCTGGTCGATCCAATTCAAACTGAAATTACCAAACACGTTTTCCTTTGCCACGCTCACATATCAACTCCAAAAATTATAGAATTTTAAATCTAGCAATAATTTGACATTCTGGATCCAACCAAAGTGGTTTCATCAAAAACGGAGGTCGTTTGCAAAATGTCTATTTTTAAGGACTATATTTATTCCATAGCGACTATTCTGAATATTCAACTGGCCATAACTTTTGATTCCCGCTATGAAATTTCGATTTTTCAGATTCGTTAGAAAGATATAATTAAACAGATTTATATATTTTTTGTTTTATTGAAATCCAATTTATTTTGAATCTTGTACATTCAGTCAAAGTTTGAAGTTGAATTTTCAAACTGCCGCGCCATTTCAGGCTCGTTATATAATTAAAATAAATTTATTCGTTCTAACTTCATTTAAAATAAATTTTTAGTCGTTATTATTTAAAATAAATTATTTTAAATATCCTAAATTCATTAAAATAGCCAAAATAAAAAATTTAAATTAGTTCTCATTTTCCGGGTTGTTATAAGACCCATGACTCATAAAACACCATATGAACTTTCGTATAATAAGAACCAAAAGTTTCATATTTTAAAATATTTGGAAGTAAATGTTTTTTACTTAATACTAAAGAAAAATTAGATAAATTTGACTTGAAATCTGATAAAGGAATATTTATTGGATATTCAGAGAGAAGTAAAGCATATAGAATTTTTAATTCAAGAACCAATACTATAAAAGAAACCTTAAACATATCCTTTGACGAAAATTATAGAAGTATAACACAACACATTGAAGATGAATGTGAAAATGAAATTTATGAAACAAATCATGAAGATAATCCACCAAATAAACGAATTAGATTACTAAGAGACCGGCATGTAGACAATATCTTAGGAGATATT
Organism: Allium sativum; assembly: GCA_030737875.1. Lineage (NCBI taxonomy): Eukaryota > Viridiplantae > Streptophyta > Magnoliopsida > Asparagales > Amaryllidaceae > Allium > Allium sativum. Next base: position 821,450,811 of record CM060910.1, read on the forward strand.
GAATCGGTCGTTAGGACGCATAATCAAATAAACAATATGAGTAATTCTGCATTTATTTCAACTATTAAACCTAAGAATCCAAAGGAAGCATCTTCCGATGATTCATGGATCCTTGCCATGCAAGAAGAACTAAATCAGTTTACTAGGAATGATGTATGGCAATTTGTTCCTAGACCAGAGGATAAGACTATAATAGGAACTAAATGGGTTTATAAAAATAAAATGAATGAACACGGTGAGGTTGTAAGAAATAGGGCACGACTAGTAGCACATGGTTATACTCAAGAAGAAGAAATAGATTACAGTGAAACCTTTGCCCCCGTAGCCAGATTAGAAGCTATTAGGATATTACTAGCCTTTGCAAACCATAATAACTTCAAATTATATCAAATGGATGTTAAAAGTGCTTTTCTAAACGGATTTGTTAAAGAAGACTTATATGTAAAGCATACATCAGACTTTGGATTATCTTATCCTAAGAATGATTCATTTGACTTAGTTTCTTATTGTGACGCTGATCATGCGAGATGTAAATCCGATCGAAAAAGTACTAGTGAAACATGTCATTTCTTAGGACATTCACTAGTCTCATGGTTTAGCAAAAAGCAAAATATCATATCTTTGTCAATAACTGAAGCAGAATATATCTCTGTTGCTTTATCTTGTTTATAAGTAATATATATGCAACAAACTCTAAATAATTTTGGATTAAATATAAATAATTCACTAATATACTGTGATAATATGATCACTAAAAATATATCTAAAAATCCAACTCATCACTCAAGAACCAAACATATCGATATTCGACATCATTTTCTAAGAGATAACGTAAGTAAAGAGAAAATTTAACTCGAATTTATAGAAATAGATAAACAAATAGTAGATATATTAACAAAACCATTAAACGAAGCAACATTTACTAAATTTAGAAGAGACTTAGGTATTTGTTCACTAAGTGAATTAGAATAATTAAATATATTAATATATATAAGAATAACATTAAAAATTAGAAAAATAAACACAAGTGTGTCGACATATATACTTCCCTATGTCGACATATAACTACCAAATTTCAAAAGTTAATCCCCACTAGAAGTTAGTTACAATAAACATTTAAACTCTCCACTTCGAATTTTCTTCTTCATTCTCTTATTTCTCTTCTGTAAAAACTCCAAACCAAAAAAAATAATGGCCTCCACCAATTTTAACACACAAGTTAATCCCGAATCATCCGCTGGACTATTCGAAGGTCCATTCCAATGTTCAACCCTATAAAGTGTCATCAAACTAGAAGAGAAAATGGAATATACTCTTCATATCCTCGCTGAAATACAAGTGCTCCAAATTCGTATGAGTCAAGAGAAAAATCGACAAGGAAAGATGTTATGAAGCCTTAATAAATTCGTAATGGATAACTAAGCCAACCCAATCATCATCGAGGATGATAATCAAGAACGGAGGAAGAAGAAGAGGAAGAGGAAGAAATAATGGAAGAAGAGGAACAAAAGGAGATACAACAAGAAGTCACAGATGAAGATGATCAAGTCGTTTGCGTGGGTGAAGTCTTGTTCGATCAAATTGGAAATGTGATTAAACAAAATGGGGATTTTTGTCTCCATTACCCAAATTGTCCAACCCATAAGCCTCCCATCATCAAAAATAATTAGAATTTAGGTTTTCTTTTCGTTAAGTTGTGCTTATTCGATGTATTACATTTGAAGTAATTCGTGCAATTTATCGCTTGTAAAAATGATGATTAATATAATGCTTGCTTTGTCTATCATAAGTATTCTATTACTTTTTTATATAGGCAAGAATTTAGGGGGAGTCATATAGATTAAGTATTTTAATCAATAGTTATACAATTATATATCTTAGTATAATATAGTTTAGATAGATATATAATTTAGGGGGAGTACTTTACTTTAGTTTAGGAATTATTTAGATAGTTATAGGATTTATGGGAATATTTTTAGAGTTTCTTTTTGATAATGCCAAAGGGGGATACATTATAAAATATATACTTAGAATATATAGGATTCATATGGATAGTGGGAGTATTAGAAGGATCAACATCAACAAGTATGTATACAGGTATGATATTTTATAAACTAAGGTTGTCATCATCAAAAAGGGCGAAATTGTTGGAGAATGGAGTTTTGATGACAACAACCTTATTTCAATATTAATTGATCATAAAATATATACTTACATCTTTATCTAGAATATATATATTAACACACATATATGCCAGATTTGTATACAAGAATTAATACTAAAGACTATATAGTTTAAGAGCTTTTTGAGTTTCAAGAGATTCAAAATTCAGAGAAGATTCAAGATTCATGAGTAAACAAGATTTCAAGGTAAATATAGTAATAGAGTCTAGTTTATATAAGACTCTGAATAGTACTCCAGGTTCAAATTCAAATTCTGATTTTAAATTTCAAATTTCTGTTTCCAAATTCTATTTCCTATTCTAATTAAATTTTTCTATCTTACCTTTGTTTTAACCAAAGATTTTAAAGATTATAAGTTTTTATATATTTATATAGTACACACTTTTATAATATATATTTATTTAGTTTTAAAACTTATAATTTTATAAATATGATTATATAGTTTATATTTATGACTTCATTTGATTTTCTACTTTATAACACTTATTCATATCACTATTTTTTATTTCAAGAATTTCCATAATAATACATACATATACATATACATATACATATACATACATATATATATATATATCAAAACACTTTGAAAATACTCAAATTTCAATTTTTGAATGACATATGTGGACATACATATGTTGATATGTCGACGTATAACTGTCACATTTTTAATTTTCAAAGGAAGTGTCTTTTCACTATTTGTAACGTTCCAGAAGCGTTGCAACCTTTAAAATCTTATAAATAGGGGCTGATTTCGAATTTTTTAATCATTCTTCTTCTCCATCTTCATCACTTTTCATTCCTCCATTATTATTTCATATTTTTATGATTTTTACACTTATACTCTGCCGATTTCAATTCTAAATATATGAAACTTCTTCTCTTCTCACTCTTTACACATTACTCTCTGAATCGAAGTGCTATTGAAGAGTTATAGGGATGTTGTAATCATTTGGGATAGTTTTGGAAACAGTGTGTTCCTTGTAGCCATGAAATCAAGGAAGGAATCAGTGTTAACCATGTAGCCGGGAAATCAAGGGGAATATACTTGATCAAGGGTGTTTGGAATTGGTGGTAATCTTGTAGCCGTGGAATCAAGAGTGTTTGAATCGGTGTTAAACTTGTGGCGGTGAAATCAAGGGTGTTGTACTTGGATATTGATATAGTAATAAAACTTTGCGCAATCCAGCGTGTGCGGGACTGGACGTAGGAGTAATTCGATCCAGTATAAAATTCAGTGTGTTCTTTCCTTTTCTGTATTTTATTTCTGTTTATTTTTGTGTTTGTGTTTGATTCTGTATCTGTGATTGTTTTTATGATCTGATATTCATAGAGTAGATCATATAATTTTTAAATTTTCTTAAATTCCTTAAAAACACTATTCACCCCCTCTAGTGTTAGTATTTCCTTAATGATCCATTCTGCATTCCCTAACAATCCTAACATAAATTTGCAATTAGAAATCATATAACATTTCAAACATATTTTATATATGGTTTCATAACATACATTAATACATGTCATATAATACGGTTTTCTACAAGTAATCCTAGGATTTCAATTAATCAGTTCAACTGTGTCGAAATATATTTGATAAAAATATTAGTCAATTGTGAGATAAGCTCACCTTCTGCGGCACAGAAATGAACCGACAACCAACAGACATGAACTAAAATGACAAAATCCGATGGAGACTACAATGAAAAATAAGGTCCGGAGATCGGTTAAACGTGATAAGTAACTCGAATCAAATTAGCGACAAACCTAAATCACGACAGCACCCAAGCTTTGAACAAAATCTTCAGCATTTTTTTATAAAATAAGTCGTGGTAAATGAAACGTACTTTTGCAAACCAAAATAACTCTCGGCCAAGGCAAGTTTTAATTTTTATATATATATATATATATATATGTATATATATATATAGGACAACCAAACACTCAGCAACCAAAAGCTTTTGGACAGCAATGCAAGCTTGAGGAGCAATAGCATCAACACCAAATAGGGCTAGCAATTAGAACCAAGAACCGAAATACCGAACCAAACCTAACCGACCGAAAAAAAACTAGACCTGAACCGAACCCGATGGGTCTCGGTTGGGTCTAGGTGATGAAAATAACAATAAAGACCCCATCAAACTCGACCCAAATTGACTCGACCCCAATGACCTGACCCAAAAATATTGAAATATAAGTATTTTTAATGTTAATATTCAACTGAACCTGAATCGAATCCCGGGTCGGGTCGGGTCCAGATTTATGAAATATGTAGTTTAGACCAGACAAAACCCGACCCGCCTAGATCCGAGAACTATAAGGTTGGGTCTAATTGCCACCCCTATCACCAAACAAACCTCTCATTCATAAGAAAATCTAAGGATAACCTGTATTGGGCTTTGATCTGACAAGGACGTCCAAGGCTAATCAGAGGTGGTTCCTTAGGTTGGCGTCGAACATGGTGGCTTTAGACTAGGGCCGCACATAGAGGAAGACAAAGGGAACTGGATTTACAGCGTGGGTTAGAACGAGTTGTCGGGTCGAGTTGTCGCTAGGTTTTGATCTGAGGAAAGAAGGAAAGTCAGCATTTGAAATAGGCACGTCGAGAGTGAGGTTGGCTCGGTTGGAGGCGAGCTCAGTGGCAAGTGGATTTGGAGAAGGCGACGGGAAATATTTCATTCTACATTTTTTCTTCTAAAAAGCTTGTTTTTCCTTCCATTCCTTTCCTTTAGAAGTTGCAATTTGGAAATGATAATATACAAGAGAGAAGAGAGAGTGAATTTGAGATTCAACCTTATTTTTTCTTTTCTTTATGGTGTAGGTTATGTGAAAGATGCCTACTACCTATTCCTTGGCCATAAATCTTGGATCCAACTTTTTACTATCTCAACATCATTTAGAATGTAAAGATTATCATAACCGCTTTTTTCCTTTTAAACATGCATGCATGTTTTTTTTTGTGAGAAGAAAATTTTTAATTCCAGTAAATGGTAAAGATATTTGGCTGAAAGAAGGGCTATGTCATAGCATAGGATGAACCAATATTCCAACAAGACACATGTATGTACACAAAACTCGAAAGGAGACAACATTAGGTACCGATACGACCCATTATTTTATTGATTCAGGCATTTGTCGACCACCAAAATTCACTAATGAATATACTACGGTAATTAGTGCGATTTGAGACGGACACGATGGTACCTAGATATCAGTGTTGTGACTCTCCTATCAAAACTTCAATTTTTAATGATGGTGCGCTGCTAATTCGTATGGAAAAACTCCGACGGACCTACAAACGTCCGAATTTCATAAAACAAATTACGTTATTGAGTTCAGAACGAGCTAAATATTTTTTTTCTCCTGTTGGGACATTTAGGTTTCGGAAATAATTTCGTTTGTTTAATATTCGAACTGATTTGCGCTGAAATAACACTTCCGAATGAACTTCTGTATTTTATTACGAAATTTATTCCTACGCTATGTCTAGTTAAACGTATCATACATATAAATTTTTGGAATTTAATTCAACATCTAAATTTTTAACGTTAATTGTATTATATCGGTTGTCGCTACCGTAAATCGATCGTATAAAGCAATTTAAACAAAGCAAGCGAATTTTAACATTTTCAACGTAAAATTTACAAGATCATATTTATGTATAAATATTTTGTTTTAAGATTTATTATTTCAACATTTCATTAATTATCGGTTTCGTGTTAATTTCAAAACAACAAAGTTCTAAAATAATGATTGTTAGACGTACGGATTTTGTATTAAAATAAGAAATCAAATTTATACATTTCTTATAATTCAAAATAAATAAAATTATAACTTGTAATGACCCGCAAATCCGTAACATCAGAGTTGACTATATACATCATACGTCCAACCCAAATATCACGAAAATACGAAACATTTTTTTTTTAGAAGAAAGAGGCAGAAGAAGAACAGAAATAACAACACAGAATCTCACATCGCAGCGGAACAAAATATAATATATCATATCTTTGAAATACAAAATCTTCACTGTATAACATACAATTATCAGAGTACAACACTTACAACACAACGGAACAACTATAACTGGATAACGCTGAAGCCTCCTGCTCCAAGCTCCTTTAGATATATCCGAAAAATCCTGAACTACTTGACTGCCCGTACAAATTTAGGCACCCAAGAGTTTAGGTAGAACAAAACAAAATAAACTCCGGGTCAGTCATGGGACTGGTATGAGTAAACAATTTAAAACAGTTTCAGAAAACTAAATGATATCTCATAAGACAACGCCGTATATCACGGAACGGGTTTTTCCCTTATGAGAATCCAAACACTTGATTTAACTTTCAAAAATCCCTTTTGAAAGGAACGATAGCTTTATATCAAAACTCCTTTGATATTATAATAGTGTCTAAATCAAGTAGATAACAATCTAGTGGAAAGTTTGCATCTCACGTTCCACATATATAATATATAATCAAAACCGCAAGCACGTATTGGGTATTTGGTTTTCCAACTATGACAAGGTATGGAACCACCTTCTGTTGGTATATCTCTAGAGGAGAATACACCGAGTTCAACAAGAACATCTTGCAACTCAGCCACACATGACCGACCACTCATTTCGCTTGAGTGTATCGAATGTATATCACCAACGATTGGGATCAGCAACCGTTTCCCGAATGGGACAGCATCGACAATAGATTTTTAAAAGTAAATGAAACTCTAGATCAGGTGATTATACACCCTAATAGGTGCGACCTACATAGCCATGCTGCCTGCCCGATTTCTGTCATTTACCGGTTGTTGAGGCCAGAAGCTACGCTTTATCATCTCACCAGATTCACTTCGAATGTCACATCGTCAGATCCATCGAAAATCACTAATTGATGTCTACAACAGTACATTACGTGTTAGCTAAAGGAAGTTTCCTTCTCCGCTTCCACTCTTGGTACGGTTGAAGAAATCAATGTACGTGACCATTCTGAAAATACTCTGTTAGACATTCATCCATACACGTCACCCAGGAACGGGATGAGCCGAAGATACTATTTCTATTAATAGAAAAAGTCCTTGCACTCTACTCCGTCTTCGATTATCTTTATATAATCTGATTCGCACGCTACTGCCAATACGGAGTGGTTCTTCGGATAATAATCCAACCGGTCTCTCCATAATGACAACGATGGTCAAAACTTCGATAGTCTGTGATTTAACTATCGAATAAAAACAAGTGTTTCGATAGTCGATGATTTAACTATCGAATAAAACAAGTGTTCATCCAAACATCCAATAATCAGTGAGCCCTTGATTAATATTCCATTTTAAATCATTTCTCTATTTCTTTATCAATATTTGTTAACCAAATATTTTCAATAACCATATTGCCCTTTTCTATTATTTGGAAAACATTTCCGAATATCGCCTTCCTTTATTTTCTAAGCTTAGAAAATATCTTCTATTTCCAAGCTTACATTTATTTGGGTTGAAACAGATGTTGTGTAAAACATCGGTACGACAACCCAAATACTATATTCAACTAACTCTCATTCAACATTTGATCTTCGAGCCTGAAATCTTACTGTTTATTTGTTAATAATGAAATCAATCAAGTTGGGGTATAACTACCTCTCAGACCTTGACTGAATAACATTTATAACTTCAAAACAGATAAGACTACTTACTCGAACAATCAATACCCTACAACTACTGATTTACTTTTAAACACGTATACACTTCCCTTTTCTATTCTTACTAGATTTTATTCTTATACTCCCTTTTTTTATTATACTATTCTATTTCTAAGTTCGTTTCCTTATCGACTTCTATATATATCGATACGTTGATTTCTAACTATCAAATTATCTTAAAAATATTATAACTCCTTAAATTCCCAGAAAAATTCGCCAAAACCTCCTTTGTACCGGGAGCATCGGGAAAATCCCCAAACTGCCACACAGGCCTTTTCCAATCAAAAAGAAAAAGAAAAGCCAAGCGGCTAACCGATACGGCACATAAAATCTCATATATGAATTAACTACGTACCTTTTTGTCGGGCATTCGATTTATATACCTTCTAACACTTTATTCCAAACTTGTCTCCTGTATATTTATACCTGTCCAATCTATTTTAACTATACCAATCGTTTTAACTCAATTGGTTAATTAAACCTGTTACTTAACTTTTCAGTCTATTTCACCTTCATATTTGAACATGACATGTTCAAATATATTTTAACTACATATTAACAAATTCTAATTATACTCATACTCTCGTTTCCTTATCGACTTCTTATTCAAATTCCAATTCAATTCTATTTGAATTCTCTTTATTTAAACTTCATTTGAATTCTATTTTCAAATTCTATAGTTTAAAGTCCATTTGAATTCTATATTCAAATTCTATTGTTTAAAGTCCATTTGAATTCTATATTCAAATTCTATTGTTTAAAGTCCATTTGAATTCTATATTCAAATCTATTGTTTAAAGTCCATTTGAATTCTATATTCAAATTCTATTGTTTAAAGTCCATTTGAATTCTATATTCAAATCTATTTCAAGTTCTATTTGAATTCTCTTTTCAAATTCTATATTCAAATCTATTTCAAGTTCTATTTGAATTCTCTTTTCAAATTCTATATTCAAATCTATTTGAATATCTCTGCATTTCTTTATAAACAATGTTTATAACTTTACTTAAAATCCCCCATTACATATTTATAAACAAAGTTTATAAACTCAATTCAAATCCCATCTTTTCTATTTATAAACAGAGTTTATAAATTCAATTTAAATCCCACCTTTTCATTTATAAACAGAGTTTATAAATTCAATTCAAATCCCATCTTTTCATTTTATAAATAGAGTTTATAAATTCAATTCAAATCCCATCTTTTCATTTTATAAACAGAGTTTATAAATTCAATTCAAATCCCATCTTTCCATTTTATAAACAGAGTTTATAAATTCAATTCAAATCCCATCTTTTCATTTTATAAACAGAGTTTATAAATTCAATATTCGTTCATATATATTCAAAACAAGTTAATGTTTTCTATAGTTCATTTAAAATTCAAATTCTATTTATAAAAAAATAGAATTCCCCTTTTAAATTTCAAATACCCTTTTCGATATTTTTATAAATCAATATTCAAGCCCCAGGGATATTTTAAACAACCAAATCAACCAATTTTCAATCATTTGATTTTTAACACATCATATATGAATATATATGAAATCAAACAAACAAACAGATAATATATTTTTGAGGAATCCAGTTGGATTCCTCCAACCTGTTTTCCTGCATCCACAGACGTTAGTCAACATAGTAATACCCATCCTGCTTCGAGGCAGGATATTGCGGTATAGAAGGTCATCCACTAATCATAGCGTGGGGCGTATAGGGTAATCATCCGCTATGAAACTGCGGGCATCCGCTAATGAAACTGCGGGAATCCAACCAATCATCAACCCAATATATATATATCCTAAATAACTAATATTTATTTTAAGACAATCAAACAACATTCAAACAAGCACAGACAATTATTTTTAACTATATAAAAATAATTTCTAAATAAATGGTGAGTGAGGTTTACTCACCAGGGTTTTATTTGCGCTGAATACCGAGTTAAATCCCATATCACCTCATCGCGACTATAAATTGTCTCGAATAAATCCACTTCACACCTACGATTTATTTAATTAACGATTAACTATTTATTTATTTTAAATTAACAATCTAACCGAATAAATAACTATCCTATAGTTTTTTTTCCTTCTTTTAAATGGTTATTAACTGAAATTTTACTTAACAAATAAAATTAAACTATCCTATAGTTTTTATTACATTACTGTGAAACATCTACCTTAATGTCTTTGACTCATTATATAAACCAATCTCCATGCGTAAATCCGTTATCCATTATATAAACTGATTATATAACTAATTTACTTATATATCTGAATTAAAATCCATTCCACACTAATAAAAATACTTAAGTTGATTACTTATCCTAAAATAAATTCATACCTCAATCATCTAATCATTACTGCCAATATTTTCCCCCATTTTTGGTTAGTACAATCTCCTTCCACTTACAATCGCAAGCACCTTCCGACCTTTCACAGAACACGGCAACTCCATCACCAGCAATTCAAACTAGAAATCCCCAAACTTGAGCATCGCGGTTTCTCATTTCCTGATATCGCGGTCGACCCCAATCCAGCGTCTTCCCCTCACCATCGCAGTGCCTCAATCCATCACCTGAAGACATCGCGACCTCTCATAAGTCACCAAGCAGTCTTGAATCGCATAAATACGAACTCCAACTAACTCTACCCCTAGATCTGAACACGTCGCACCTCTCACCACTATCGACATCGATACCCTGAAGCCCAGAAGAAGGCGATGACCCCAGCTTAATGTCGAGCTTCAGTCCTTGCAATGGATTTGTGATGTCGAGATCTTCAGGAACACTTGCGGTTTCCATCGCAGTACTTCATTCGATTTCGGTTTTGTTTGAGAGCTTTGGTTTCCAGAGAAACGAAATGGAAAGGAAGAAGGGTAGAGGCGCGGTTTTATAGAGAAGAGGAATGGAGAAAAGAAGGGCCACAGTTTGTTTTATTCTGTGGGAATGAAGAGGGCCACCAGTTGATTTGCTCTTATGGTTCTGAATGAGGCACGGTGGGTTTTGATTTGTGGTGTTAAGGGAGAGCAGGGGTTTGGTTTTTGTCCACATAAAGAAAAGAAGGAATTTTCTTTTTGTTTTTAATTATATTTTAATTAAACCGCTATGCTTAAATCAAACTACTCCTTGACTGCGAACTCCTTTCTGAACCCAACAACTGTCCATTCTAGTGTAATACCCCTATTCCGGACACACTGGGGTAGGTCACGAAGTCCAATTCGATCATCCCGAACAGATATTAATTTAAATCGATTTAATTTAAATTTAAAACTATTTAAATTCTTCGATAATTATTGAATATTATTATTCTAATTTAAACAGAATTATGTATTGATTATCTGAACTGATTTCAAATCAGTTTTCACTTCGAATTCAGTTATTCGCTGATTCCTTATTTTGATAATTTAATATATATGATATTAAATCGAAATCGATATTTAAATCGATAACTTAAATATAAAAATTCATTTATATTATCAACTAAATATTTAAATCCATTCTAAATATTTAAAATTAGTTGGTCGAAATCCCGGGTCATCACAATCTTCCCCACTTAAAATAATTTCGTCCTCGAAATTGCTAAGGTAGGAAAAGTGCTACCAACCCATTTATTTTTTTTCAAAACTTATTTATGTTGATACTCAACATTTCAAACTTCCTTACGTCTCTCTTTCGAATAAATCCCTATTCGATAACTCCTCCCTTCGAATAACTATATTCGATAATCTTTCTTTCGAATAACTAGATTCGAAAACCTTTCTTTGAGTAACTATATTCGATTTACTCTATTCAATTTACTCTTATCAATTAACTCTATTGGATTTAACTCTTATCGATTAACTCCATCGAATAACTAAATTCGATAACTCCTTCGAATAACAAATATTCTACAACTCACTTCGATTAAACTAATCGATAACTCTTTTCGATTAAACTATAATCGATAACTCATTTCGATTAACAAATAATCGATAACTCCTTCCGAATAACCAAATTCGATAATTCCTTTCGAATAAACTATATTTGATAACTCCTTTAATTCTATTTGAATAACTAATATTCTATTTAACTCTATTCGCTTGACTCTAGATCGCAGCGATCACAATGGTTACGCCTGATTCCCTCAGGAAACTTCCGACCGCCCTAGGCTATCTGCAGCCCTGCGAATTACGCTAGCCGTCGTATGAAATGGCAACTTATCCTGAGTAACTATGTTTGACTAACTTTATCTCAATAACTATATTCGATCAATTTTAATTGAATAACTAACATTCAATTAAATCCTAATTCGATTAACTATGTTCAATTAACTTTATCTGGTTAACTCTTAATTTGAATAACAAATCTTCGATGAATTCTAATTGAATAACTAACATTAAATTAAATTCTACGGATTAACCCTAACTGATTAACTCTAACTGGTTAATTCTTACTCTAATCGATTTATTCTAACACTAATCGACTTCTCCTATTCGAATAACTCCTATTGGATAATGTTTATTCATTTATAAAGATTTACTTTTAGTAACGGTTCTTCACTTTATAAATGTTCTCTTTAATAATGTTACTTCACTTATACAAGTGTTGTGTACCCCTTCTATTTAAAACTATCGGTGTTAAAAACCAATATCTCTTCTCTATATAAGTTCAGACTTATATATTCCATTTATCGAATGATAAATACTTAATTTAATTTATAAACTGTTATTTATAAATTAATCTTTTCTATTAAAAACAGATTTCCATTTTCTATTCATTTTCTAAATATTCCTTCGATTAAATTCTATTTATTTAACAAATAAATATCTCATTTATAACATTCAATTTATTTACTATAAATAAATATTTCCATTCAACCTATTTGTAAATGTTTTATAAATATTTCTCCTTCTATTTGTTTGCACATAACTTCCTTTGTATTTGTGTTACAAATATATTTCCTTTATATTTGTCTTACAAATATATTTTCTTTTTAACACTTTTGGTTTTTCCTTTATTCATTCCCAATTCATATTTCATTCACATTGATTTAACTCAATTTATCCATTTCGATCCATTTAACTTACTTAAGTTAAATTTAATTTCAATCATTCAAATTCCCATTAACTAGTTGCTAATTAACCGTTTTGCCTATTTCACCCTTTTTATTTGAATATCACTTCTTCAAAAACATGTCAAATTAATTATAACTAATCTAATTATATTTTCAACTCGGGTTATATATTCGATTTCGAATATAAATTCTCAATCTCTTTCACTTATCCAAAAGCCCAATTTCGATTCAAATTTCCTTTAACTAATTTTTTTTTTTCAATTTAGTTAATTCTATTTAACCTTTTAAAATATGTTTTTTGTCTTAAAATCATTTCGCTTTCTTCACTGGAGTTCATATTTACTTTGTATCTCCAGTCTGGATTTTTTTTTATGCCCATTCGGATTTTATTTCCTAACAATCCTTTTATTTATTTAATTAAACCGTTATGGTTATATAATGGTTCTGGCGCTGCTTTTCTAAAAATTTGATTTTGATATAACTCAAAATCTATACGACGAAATCCAGATTTTTCTCTTTCATTAGAAAACTATTGTTCCACTGGTCCCGACGATTCTTGTTTCAACGAATTCCGACTTCAATTGAGTTCTGTATATTAAATTGAAGTTCGAATCGCCAATTTACGAACTGCCGCGCTACAGCGAGCTCGTTTTAATTATATTTATAAATATAAACATTTTAACTTTGTTTATAATAAATTCAACTCCATTCTGATATATTTTTAATATATATAAAATCCATTTCACATAATATTCCCGATCTATTTCACTTCTAATATTCAAATCCTATATATTTACAATATTCAAATTTCCATTTGAATTTCTTTATTCAAACTCTATATTTGAATTTCCTTCTATTCAATTTCTATTTGAATTTTCTTCTATTTAAATTCTATTTCAATTCCTTATCTTCAATTTCTATTTGAATTCCTTTATCTTCAATTTCTATTTGAAATCCTTTATTCAAAACTCATTTCAAATCCCTTATTCAAATTCCATTTGAAATCCTTTATTCAATTTCTATTTAAATTCCTTTGTTCAATATCTATTTGAAATCCTTTGAATTTAAATTCTATTTTAACTCCTTTTATTTAAAATTCTATTTCAAACTATATATTTTCTTTGAATTCTAATATTCAACCTCCAGTTTATATCCTCTTTGAAATTCTACTTAACCAAATTCCATTTGAATTCTAATATTAAAACCTCTATTTGACTTTTCTTTATTCAAATCCATTTGAATTCCTTTGAATTCAAATTCCATTTCAATTTTTCTTATACAATTTCTATTTGAATTTTCTTTATTCAAACTCATTTGAATTCCTTTGAATTCAAATTCTATTTCACTTCTATTTGAATTATATATATATTCAAATTCCTTTATTTTACTTCTATTTGAAATCTATATTCCAATCCCCATTTCACTTCTATTTGAAATCTATATTCCAATTCCCATTTCACTTCTATTTGAAATCTATATTCCAATTCCCATTTCAAAATTCCTTTGAAGTCATATAAATATATACATATATTTATATCTATCTCAAATTCAAAACATTTGAATTTTAAAACAACTTGTTTCTTTCAAACAAATTTCCATTGAAAACTTTTCTAAGGCAGCAATTCATCACTTAGAAACTCGAAAATGAACACTGTTGAGGTTGCGATCATCATCAGAATTATTTCCTAGCTACTGAATGAGTTCAGTGCTTTATTTCTTTCAAAATCCATTCAGAAAAAATATTTTCCAAACTCCCAGGATTTTAAATTCTGAATTCTTGTTTGAATTCAATTTCAATTTATCACATTTGTATATTTGATTTCATATACAAATTCCATTGATTATATATATAACTATATCTGTTTTATAATCTAATTTGATTATAATTCTAACAATCAACTCAACCATTTAAAAACAATATCGTGTCCAATCTTCTGTTCAAGTGTTTATAAACTCCTATCGACATCGTGGCGTCCCACGATTCGACCAAAATTTATAATCCACTCAACAGACTAGTCAACACAATATAAAACAGTTTTTATATCAAATAACAAATACGCTCTCTCGTATATATATACACTCAATTCATTCTAGGATACTACTGATCCTATCTCTCATGAGCACATCCCAACAAGCCTAGGTATTCGCTCAACCTAAGCTCTGATACCAAGTGTAATGACCCGCAAATCCGTAACATCAGAGTTGACTATATACATCATACGTCCAACCCAAATATCACGAAAATACGAAACATTTTTGTTTTAGAAGAAAGAGGTAGAAGAAGAACAGAAATAACAACACAGAATCTCACATCGCAGCGGAACAAAATATAATATATCATATCTTTGAAATACAAAATCTTCACTGTATAACATACACTTATCAGAGTACAACACTTACAACACAACGGAACAACTATAACTGGATAACGCTGAAGCCTCCTGCTCCAAGATCCTTTAGATATTTCCGAAAAATCCTGAACTACTTGACTGCCTGTACAAATTTAGGCACCCAAGAGTTTAGGTAGAACAAAACAAAATAAACTCCGGGTCAGTCATGGGACTGGTATGAGTAAACAGTTTAAAACAGTTTCAGAAAACTAAATGATATCTCATAAGACCACGCCGTATATCACGGAACGGGTTTTTCCCTTATGAGAATCCAAACACTTGATTTAACTTTCAAAAATCCCTTTTGAAAGGAACGATAGCTTTATATCAAAACTCCTTTGATATTATAATAGTGTCTAAATCAAGTAGATAACAATCTAGTGGAACGTTTGCATCTCACGTTCCACATATATAATATATAATCAAAACCGCAAGCACGTATTGGGTATTTGGTTTTCCAACTATGACAAGGTATGGAACCACCTTCCGTTGGTATATCTCTATAGGAGAATACACCGAGTTCAACAAGAACATCTTGCAACTCAGCCACACATGACCGACCACTCATTTCGCTTGAGTGTATCGAATGTATATCACCAACGATTGGGATCAGCAACCGTTTCCCGAATGGGACAGCATCAACAATAGATTTTTAGAAGTAAATGAAACTCTAGATCAGGTGATTATACACCCTAATAGGTGCGACTTACATAGCCATGCTGCCTGCCCGATTTCTGTCACTTACCAGTTGTTGAGGCCAGAAGCTACGCTTTATCATCACACCAGATTCACTTCGAATGTCACATCGTCAGATCCATCGAAAATCACTAATTGATGTCTACAACAGTACATTACGTGTTAGCTAAAAGAAGTTTCCTTCTCCGCTTCCACTCTTGGTACGGTTGAAGAAATCAATGTACGTGACCATTCTGAAAATACTCTGTCAGACATTCATCCATACACGTCACCCAGGAACGGGATGAGCCGAAGGTACTATTTCTATTAATAGAAAAAGTCCTTGCACTCTACTCCGTCTTCGATTATCTTTATATAATCCGATTCGCACGCTACTGCCAATACGGAGTGGTTCTTCGGATAATGATCCAACCGGTCTCTCCATAATGACAACGATGGTCAAAACTTCGATAGTCTGTGATTTAACTATCAAATAAAAACAAGTGTTTCGATAGTCGATGATTTAACTATCGAATAAAACAAGTGTTCATCCAAACATCCAACAATCAGTGAGCCCTTAATTAATATTCCATTTTAAATCATTTCTCTATTTCTATATCAATATTTGTTAACCAAATATTTTCAATAACCATATTGCCCTTTTCTATTATTTGGAAAACATTTCCGAATATTGCCTACCTTTATTTTCTAAGCTTAGAAAATATCTTCTATTTCCAAGCTTACATTTATTTGGGTTGAAACGGATGTTGTGTAAAACATCGGTACGACAACCCAAATACTATATTCAACTAACTCCCATTCAACATTTGATCTTCGAGCCTGAAATCTTACTGTTTATTTGTTAATAATGAAATCAATCAAGTTGGGGTATAACTACCTCTCAGACCTTGACTGAATAACATTTATAACGTCAAAACAGATAAGACTACTTACTCGAACAATCAATACCCTACAACTACTGATTTACTTTTAAACACGTATACACTTCCCTTTTCTATTCTTACTAGATTTTATTCTTATACTCCCTTTTTTATTATACTATTCTATTTCTAAGTTCGTTTCCTTATCGACTTCTATATATATATCGATACGTTGATTTCTAACTATCAAATTATCTTAAAAATATTCTAACTCCTTAAATTCTCGGAAAAATTCGTCACAACCTCCTTTGTACCGGGAGCATCGGGAAAATCCCCAAACTGCCACACAGGCCTTTTCCAATCAAAAAGAAAAAGAAAAGCCAAGCGGCTAGTCGATACGGCGCATAAAATCTCATATATGAATTAACTACGTACCTTTTTGTCGGGCATTCTATTTATATACCTTCTAACACTTTATTCCAAACCTGTCTCCTGTATATTTATACCTGTCCAATTTATTTTAACTATACCAATCGTTTTAACTCAATTGGTTAATTAAACCTGTTACTTAACTTTTCAGTCTATTTCACCTTCATATTTGAACATGACATGTTCAAATATATTTTAACTGCATATTAACAAATTCTAATTATACTCATACTCTCGTTTCCTTATCGACTTCTTATTCAAATTCCAATTCAATTCTATTTGAATTCTCTTTATTTAAACTTAATTTGAATTCTATTTTCAAATTCTATAGTTTAAAGTCCATTTGAATTCTATATTCAAATTCTATTGTTTAAAGTCCATTTGAATTCTATATTCAAATTCTATTGTTTAAAGTCTATTTGAATTCTATATTCAAATCTATTGTTTAAAGACCATTTGAATTCTATATTCAAATTCTATTGTTTAAAGTCCATTTGAATTCTATATTCAAATCTATTTCAAGTTCTATTTGAATTCTCTTTTCAAATTCTATATTCAAATCTATTTCAAGTTCTATTTGAATTCTCTTTTCAAATTCTATATTCAAATCTATTTGAATATCTCTGCATTTCTTTATAAACAATGTTTATAACTTTACTTAAAATCCCCCATTAGATATTTATAAACAAAGTTTATAAATTCAATTCAAATCCCATCTTTTCTATTTATAAACAGAGTTTATAAATTCAATTCAAATCCCACCTTTTCATTTATAAACGGAGTTTATAAATTCAATTCAAATCCCATCTTTTCATTTTATAAACAGAGTTTATAAATTCAATTCAAATCCCATCTTTTCATTTTTATAAACAGAGTTTATAAATTCAATTCAAATCCCATCTTTTCATTTTATACACAGAGTTTATAAATTCAATTCAAATCCCATCTTTTCATTTTATAAACAGAGTTTATAAATTCGATATTCGTTCATATATATTCAAAACAAGTTAATGTTTTCTATAGTTCATTTAAAATTCAAATTCTATTTATAAAAAAATAGAATACCCCTTTTAAATTTCAAATACCCTTTTCGATATTTTTATAAATCAATATTCAAGCCCCAGGGATATTTTAAACAACCAAATCAACCAATTTTCAATCATTTGATTTTTAACACATCATATATGAATATATATGAAATCAAACAAACAAACAAACAGATAATATATTTTTGAGGAATCCAGTTGGATTCCTCCAACCTGTTTTCCTGCATCCACAGACGTTAGTCAACATAGTAATACCCATCCTGCTTCGAGGCAGGATATCGCGGTATAGAAGGTCATCCACTAATCATAGCGTGGGGCGTATAGGGTAATCATCCGCTATGAAACTGCGGGCATCCGCTAATGAAACTGCGGGAATCCAACCAATCATCAACCCAATATATATATATATATATATATCCTAAATAACTAATATATATTTTAAGACAATCAAACACATTCAAACAAGCACAGACAATTATTTTTAACTATATAAAAATAATTTCTAAATAAATGGTGAGTGAGGTTTACTCACCAGGGTTTTATTTGCGCTGAATACCGAGTTAAATCCCATATCACCTCATCGCGACTATAGATTGTCTCGAATAAATCCACTTCACACCTACGATTTATTTAATTAACGATTAACTATTTATTTATTTTAAATTAACAATCTAACCGAATAAATAACTATCCTATAGTTTTTTTTCCTTCTTTTAAATGGTTATTAACTGAAATTTTACTTAACAAATAAAATTAAACTATCCTATAGTTTTTATTACATTACGGTGAAACATCTACCTTAATGTCTTTGACTCATTATATAAACCAATCTCCATGCATAAATCCGTTATCCATTATATAAACTGATTATATAACTAATTTACTTATATATCTAAATTAAAATCCATTCCACACTAATAAAAATACTTAAGTTGATTACTTATCCTAAAATAAATTCATACCTCAATCATCTAATCATTACTGCCAATATTTTTCCCCATTTTCGGTCAGTACAATCTCCTTCCACTTACAATCGCAAGCACCTTCCGACCTTTCACAGAACACGGCAACTCCATCACCAGCAATTCAAACTAGAAATCCCCAAACTTGAGCATCGCGGTTTCTCATTTCCTGATATCGCGGTCGACCCCAATCCAGCGTCTTCCCCTCACCATCGCAGTGCCTCAATCCATCACCTGAAGACATCGCGACCTCTCATAAGTCACCAAGCAGTCTTGAATCGCATAAATACGAACTCCAACTAACTCTACCCCCAGATCTGAACACGTCGCACCTCTCACCACTATCGACATCGATACCCTGAAGCCCAGAAGAAGGCGATGACCCCAGCTTAATGTCGAGCTTCAGTCCTTGCGATGGATTTGTGATGTCGAGATCTTCAGGAACACTTGCGGTTTCCATCGCAGTACTTCATTCGATTTCGGTTTTGTTTGAGAGCTTTGGTTTCCAGAGAAACGAAATGGAAAGGAAGAAGGGTAGAGGCGCGATTTTATAGAGAAGAGGAATGGAGAAAAGTAGGGCCACGGTTTGTTTTATTCTGTGGGAATGAAGAAGGCCACCAGTTGATTTGCTCCTATGGTTCTGAATGAGGCACGGTGGGTTTTGATTTGTGGTGTTAAGGGAGAGCAGGGGTTTGGTTTTTGTCCACATAAAGAAAAGAAGGAATTTTCTTTTTGTTTTTAATTATATTTTAATTAAACCGCTATGCTTAAATCAAACTACTCTTTGACTACGAACTCCTTTCTGAACCCAACAACTGTCCATTCTAGTGTAATACCCCTATTCCGGACACACTGGGGTAGGTCACGAAGTCCAATTCGATCATCCCGAACAAATATTAATTTAAATCGATTTAATTTAAATTTCAAACTATTTAAATTTTTCGATAATTATTGAATATTATTATTCTAATTCAAACAGAATTATGTATTGATTATCTGAACTGATTTCAAATCAGTTTTCACCTCGAATTCAGTTATTCGCTGATTCCTTATTTTGATAATTTAATATATACGATATTAAATCGAAATCGATATTTAAATCGATAACATAAATATAAAAATTCATTTATATTATCAACTAAATATTTAAAATTAGTTGGTCGAAATCCCGGGTCATTACATAACTTCTTAAGGAAAAATTCGGTTAAACACGTTATTTAAACCGTTTATAATTTCAGATCGTTACAACAACTAGAGGGCAAATCTATAAGCACATGGACTGAATTAATAGAACAATTTATGAGATAATTTTGGTTCGAAATCTCGCAACCCAGGAAAGTGACGACATTATCAATGATAAAGAAAAAAGCTGGAAAATCCCTAAAAGCTATATGACTAGGCTTAATGTTGTAGTTGTTGCAATGGACGGTACAGATCCATCAGTGATTTTGATGGCAACTATTTTTGAAATAGCTTCAAAGGCAAATTTCAGCTAATGGGTCACATAATTGAAATGATGATTACTCCTCTAACCAAATGATTTAATCAATGTATCATTATAATAAATTAGTTAAAATTATTAATATTTATGAAATATTTGTCATAAATTTTTATTAGGATTTGATGAAAATAATATTAAATACATTTATAACAGTAATATATATATATAGGTCATATGCTATATCGATATATGTTTAAACCGTATTTAAATAGCATTTGTTTTGTTTGGGCATTAATTGGGTTTGAAGCCCATATTCGAGGATGGTTGGCTCAGACATAAAGGAGTAAAATAAGGGGATATCATCTGTTGGCTAGTTTTCCTAAGTTTGTGATGAATCAGGGAAATATAGTTGTTAAGAGATTTAGATCTTAACTTATCTTCATTCCGGCTCTATATAAGCATTTCTACCGATTTTCATTTTCTATCCTTTTGAGCCTCCATCTAGAACTACCCTCTAGTCGAAAATTACTTACTTCAGTTATAACATTCTATCTCTATACACATATTATCCAAGAGTATTACAGAGTAACACAGAGAATGAAGTTATAAAGGGTATACACGTGAATATTCCCATGAGCTAGCATTGGTATGTATTAAAATGTTAAATAGATAACTCACATATACAAATATAATATTAGTACAAAACGATATAAAAACATGTGCCTCTAGGATAAAATACTACCAAATATATTAAATACACCGGAAAACACAGAGTCAACCGTAGTGATAACATATAATAAAATATAAAAGATAATATATGGTTATATTTACATACAAGTATATCTAATGTCAATATCCAAACAAAATATAATAAAACAAATAATATACAACTCAATATTAACATATATGGTAAATTAATGTCACAATAGTACCTTATAATGGTCCTAATATAGATCTTCTTTAAGCCTAATAAAACATAAGCTGGTCACTTCATCCTCAAGCTCATATTTTGTAAAATTATTAACCTATTTGAATAAAATTACTTACTTCCAAAATTTGTATGCAAATCCTATTCATTAACCACTAACTTCTATACAAATCGTCATGCACCATCATCTCAAATGAACAATCAATTATTATTTTTCTTTGGAAACTGGATACTTAATAAAATGATAAAATTTTCATACAATATATGCCTATAGTTAATTCAATTCATATAGATCTTTCAAGCGACATGCCTTATAACATCTACAATTCACAAAACAACCCATCAACTAGAAACAGATATTAAAATAAAAAACTTGTTATAAAACAAAAATAAGAACATAAGAAATAAGGGAGAGAATATATTTTTCTTTACACAGATCAATTTACAATACACATGAGCTCTCTATTTATATACTTCACATGTTCTAACAATTACAATAACGTCCCACGCATTAAGCTTATTCATCCTTAATGTTTAATATATTACAACACAACCCCTTGAATAATGTATGCAAAGAAGATAAGATTAATCGCCTCATTAAAAACCTTTTTATGAAAAACCCTATAAGAAAAATCATAAATAAGGAAAAGAGTACAATTTTATCTCTCTTTCTGTAATCTGTTTGCAATGTTATTGTGAGGGTTGATACTTTCTAGATCAAGATAATGCCTCATTGAAAAACTTACTAATTATAACCCAATGGGAAAAATATTAGTGAAGTAAAAGTGTACATTATAGCATAATTTTATATATGCCCCCCTGATTCAAAACGCATTATTCAAATAGTTTGATGATGCAAGGACGCATACCAATTTTATGAGTCATCTTCTGAAATGTTGATTTTGGAAGTACTTTGTGAACAAATATGTTGGATTTTCTTGAGACTGGAATTGCTTCACTTCTATCTTATTGTCTTTTTGTAGTTCATATGTGAAGAAAAATTTAGGAGAAATGTGCTTCGTCCTATAGCCCTTGATATAACCTGCTTGAATTTGAGCTATGCACGCTGCATTGTCTTCATAAATAATAGTTAATCCTTCTATGTACTTCGAATATGTTCAATCAGTGATCTTAATCATCTACTTGTTTCATGTAGTGCTAATATTTCAGAGTGATTGGATAATATTGCTACCAATGTTTTCTTTGCAGATTGCCATGAAATAGTTGCATTGTTTTAGTAAACACATATCCACTTTGTGATCTTGATTTATGTAGATCAGAAGGGTAACATACATCAATGTAACCAACTAGAATCGAATTATTACCTATGTTAGAATAAAACAAACCTAAATCTTTGTTTCCACGCAGATATCTCGTGATATGTTTTATGCCATTCCAGTGTCTTTTAATTGGTGTAGAACTGTATCTTGCTAGAAGATTGACTGAAAATGCAATATCTGGTCTCGTGCATTGGGCTAAATATAACAATGTACCAATTACACCATGGTACTTCTGGACCAAGTACATTTTCATCATCTTCTTTTGGTTCGTAAGGGTCATTTTTAATATTTAGTGATCTGACAACCATAGGCGTACTCAGTATATATTCTTTATCCATTTGAAAACGCTTCAGGATTTTCTCAATGTAATTTTATTAATGGATTAATACGTCATTTGTATAGTTCTCAATCTATAGACCAAGATAGTATTTAGTTTTTCCAGGATCTTTCATTTAAAATTCCTGTTTCAGGTAATCTATTGTTTCATCAATCTCTTCTGGAGTTTCAATCAAATTTATATCATCAACATAAATCACTATAGTTGCAAACATATACTGCTAAAATAGAAAATCCCTTTACAGATTTCTTTAAAAAGACACATGGACAAATGAGATTGTTTTATAATCGGCTTTTACCAAATATTCACTAAGATGGTTATACCACATTCTTTCAGATTGTATCAAATCGTATAGTGATCTTCTCAGTTTTATTGAGTACATTGACTATGAATTTGCTTCAGGCAACTTATATCCATCTGGCATTTTCATGTAAATATCGATATCCAATTCGCCATATAGATAAGATGTCACAACATCAGTCATCCTTATATCAAGCTTCTTAGGAACTACAGGGCTTATTAAATATTGAAATGTTATGATATCCATAGTAGAAGAGTATGTTTCTTTAAAGTCAAAACCCGGCCTTTGTAGGAAACTATAATGTCCCAGAAATTTCGACAACTGAGATATGGAGTTAATTAAAGATTTAACTATAAACAATCAATTTTATATCAATACTTGGGGTTAGAAATTTAAAATCAAATATACGGTTAAGTATGAATAGAACTCAATATTTAATTCAGAATAGTTGGTTGGAAATAAATATTTTTTATTGAATATTTGAATTGAATTTGATTCAATATTTGAATTAGATTTGAAATTCGATTGGAAAATATAAATGGTTGAATTTAAAAATAAACGTGGTTAACGTTAAACAAAATTGGAGGATTTGATTTGTTGAAATGTATGGAAATTGGCTTGGATATGTGTGTATATGTGTATATAAAGAAATTGAAATGTAAGTTTCAAATTTGGAATTGAACAGAGTTGTTTTGTGGTCAAAACGAAATAAAGTCGGTGAATCGATAAATAATTTAAAATTAAAACAACATCATATATAGACAAAATTGGATTACAACCAAAATGATCTTATTGCATTCAGACCACGAATACGTAGCGTGCAATGGCCCGAGAAATTTACAACCTTGGTAATAGACATAAACTCAATGTCGATTATCCAAGCATCAGAAATACCGGATAGTTAATATAAAGAAGTTAGACGGTGAGAATAGATAAGATAGAAAATTAGAATAGAAGAAGAAGAACATACAATATTAGAGTAAACACGAATCTCACAACAGAACGAATAAAATATACTATATAACATAACTTTGAAATACAAGTCTGTACATGAATATACATATCATTATCAAATTACAGCACTTACAACACAGCGGAAATAAACAATTGTTATGTAATCCTGAAGCCTGCTGCTCCAAGCTCTCAGTATCTGTAAAATCCTGACAACTTGACTGCCCGTACAAATTTGGGCACCCAAGAGTTTAGGAAAAACAAAGCAAAATAAACTCCAGGTCAGTCATGGGATTGGTGTGAGTAAACAATTTAAAAAAGTTTGAGAAAATAAACGATATCTCATAAGACCACGCCGTATAACACGAAACGGGTTTTTCCCTTATGAAAATCCAAAACACTTGATTCAACATTCAAAAATCCTTTTTAAAGAAATGATAATCTTTATATGAAAACTCTTTTGATATTATAATAGTGTCTATCAACCACAATATAATAATCATCTAGCAGAACGCTTTCATCTCATGTTCCACATACATAATATATAATCAAAATCGTGGGCGCTTATTGGGTAATGAATTCCAACTGGCAAGGTATGGAACCACCTTCCGACAGTGTATCTCCAGAGAGGAATACACCGGGTTCAACAAGAACAACTGTAACAACCCGGAAAATCAAAACCAATTTAAATTTTTTATTTTGGCAATTCTAATGAATTTTGAATATTTAAAATGGTTTATTTTAAATAATAACGACGAGAAATTTATGTTGAATAGAATTAGAAAGTATATATTTATTTGAATCGACGTTAGTATATAAATATTTATTTTAATTACAAAAGGAATTGGAATTGGCGCGGTAGTTCAAAAATTTCGGTTTCAAATTTCAAATGAATGTACAGGATTCAAAATAAATCGATTTTAGTGAAACCAAAAATATTAGAATCTAATTGATAATATCTTTCCAACGAATCTGAAAAATCCAAATTTCATAGCGGGGATAAAAAGTTATGCCCAGTTGAAAATTTAGAATAGTCGCTATGGAAAATATAGTCTTAAAAATGGAAATTTTGCAAACGACCTCCGTTTTCGACAAAACCACTTTTGTTGGATCCGGGATGTCAAGTTATTGCTAAATTCCAAAATTCATAATTTTTGGGATTAATATGTGAGCGTGGCGAAGGAAAACGTGTTTTGACAGTTTTAGTCAATTTGGATCGACCAGAAAATGGCCATTTTTCAAACGGTCTCCAAATTCGACGAAATTAGTTTTGTTAGGACCGTATCGTCAAAACATAGCCAGATTTATTTTTCTGGAATTTTTAGAGTCCGTATGTGACCCAGTAAATTGAAATGTACGTTTAAAATTCAATATAATGATTTAAATGTTAATTTAAAAGAAAACTGATCGCAACAGTCGAATCAGCTTGCGGGACATAGCCCATTGTGTTCGGAATGAGGGTAATTAGCTAGGGGCGACAGTCATTGGCTCTCGTTTGGAGTTCAAATAAAAAGTCAACTTTTATTGAAAATTAAATTAAATTAATTAATTATATAAATCCCTAACCCCCTTTACCTCCCCTCCCTTCCACGATCAGTTCAGATAAAAAAAAAATTAAAATAAAAAAAAAGAAAAGGGAAGGAACGACGATCACCGATGACCGCCGCCCCTCCCCAGAAGACCACCGCGCCACCTGCGCTCCAACCGCCGCCACCCTCGGCCATTCCCCCCCTATGATTCCCCCTCTGCCTCTCTCTCCTCACCCATTCTCCTATGAGGTCGCGAGACAGGGACCTCGCAAACCCCCTCCGATGATCCCCCTTCCCTTGCTCGAGAACCGCACCCTCCCCAACGCCCAATCTGAAGCCTTAGCCACCCAATCCGCCCCCTAATGATCTCCGGTGCCAGCTAGACCCTAGCCTCGCGCGAGCAGCAAGTCTTCCCCCGTCCCCCCCCCCCCCTCCGTTCGAATCTAAAAACCTTAAAATGGTGAGTTTTTCTATTTCTTCGATAAAAGATGAGATTTTTATTCGTATATAGGTGTGATTTTATTTAGATAAAAATCTGATTTTTATCAACATAAAGATATGATTTTTTTATTGTGTAAAGATATGCTTTTTATATGAACAGTACAAGAAATAAAAATATGCTTTTTTTATATTATAGAGATAATTAAAATATGATTTTTATAATGAAAACATCGATATAAAAATATGAACTTTATTTTTATCATGAAGTAGTGAGAATAAAGATTTGATTTTTATATGAGTAGCGAATTAAAAATAGAATTTTTATATAATAGAGAATATAGAAATATGATTTTTATTTATGTAGCGAAATAAAAATCTGATTTTTATTATATATATAATGGGATGAAAACGTGATTTTTATAGCATTGAAATAAAAATGTGATTTTCAATGTGAACAGCGGGAAAAGATGGCGATGGTATCGACTAAAAAAAAAAAAAAACCGAACCGTTCAGAAACAAAGAATGGCGGAGTGGAACCCAAAGGTGAGAACTTCTCACTTTAATTTATTTTCTAGTTAAAATATATACTAGGATGCAGATGGTGCTTAGCAGCGCCCGACACCCGTCGTCCACAGACCATGGACGACTTGTTTGTTTGTGTAACACCCCGCCTCCGCTAGGGTCACTCGCAAAGGAATGCACTAGCTTTAGAGGGGCATTATTGGTAAACATGCACAGAAATATCACAAGACAGAACATATAAAAATAGCGGAAGTAAAATCAAACTTTCATAACATGAATAAATAAGGTCTAAAGCCTTTTACATCAGAGTACATCAAAACCTGTCTTGCAATAGTAAAGAAGCATAAAGACATTTTCATAAATTATTCCCCAAGTAAAAACAGTAAAGTAGCCATTAGCCAAGAAAAGTCCAAGCCATCCATGATGACCTTCAAGCAGAAGAAGTCCGAACTAAACAACAGTATTTCCTCCCTGTAACCTGGGGGGGAACGGAAGAAAAGAGGCGAAACAAAACGGGTCAGTCAAAAAGACTGAGTAAGCCCTATCTACTATTAGCATAAAAACTAGTAAAGTTAACTGACATGAGAAACTGAGATGAACATAAGCATGATGACAAGATAGATAAGCTAAATCAAAATAACAGGATGAACTACTGAACTCAGATAAACTAAGGTGTCATGATAAATTACGATGTCAAGATAAAACAAGGTATCACATCGTCAGGTTTCTATCAAGTATAATATCCCCAAGATATCTATCACGTATAACGTCCCATGATATCTATCCTGCATTTTAGCTCTGCACCTACCGTACTAGTATCCCCACCGTATCATGTGTTAACCAAGAATGACCCTCACTCAAAAGTCGTGTAATGGTCCATGTCAACCTAATATATCGCATATATAGGTTACTCAACTTGTATGTTTTATTCCATGTAAATGTTCAGTCCCTTGCCGTAGACCACACGGGCTTTCCCATGAGATTCTACATTACTTTAACATAGTTCCATGATCCTTAAGATCGGTTTGGACTGTTACCCTAAACCTAGCTAGGGTCTTCCAACATGAATTATCGTTTGTACAACTAGGACTTATGCTACCTAGGGCCACTAGGGATTACGCTTACCTATTGCACGTTTTCGTATCTCGGTTTTGGTTCAACCACCCAGGGCCACTGGGATTTACGCTAACCGTCAACCGCGCCCTTTTTCCCACGCATTCATCGTGAATCGTTTTCCATGACTGTATGCACATGTATCACATCGTGCCATCCGAGTCCTGTCACAGGGCAGATCGAGAAATACAGGACTCGGTCGGGAGCTTTCGATTTATCTGCCGATGCAGATGCTAAGGTCTGTTTTTCTATACGTGGCTATAGTCCCACGCGACCCCTCCCTCAACTAGTGAAAGACAAGACAGGATAAATCCTGTATGAGAACACATTACTGGCCAACCCACAATCCTATCCTTACCGCAACCATAATTAGATAGCAATTATGGTCTATTGGGTGTTCTCTGCCTTTCCGTACGTACACGCTTGACCAAAGATGGTAGGTAGTCTGACGAAATGCTATCTAGGGTACGACCGTGTATCGTCGACTATCCCCTATCCATCCCCGTCTTTAGGTCGCTCGCATAGCAACCAAGGCATACTCTTGGTTCTTCTAACGCAGACCTTAACCTCTCATGAGCCTAGTATAATCACCTGGCAGCTCATAGAGGGATACCAAGAATACCCTCACGTTCCCCGAAGCCGCTGCTTCGTTACCCAGTTCGCTGGAGCCTTTATCTAAATCAGATACTTGCTCCTACTCGTATACTTAAACGATGACCTACCGTATCAGGTTACTCATCTATCTATGAACTGGTCTAAATTTCCTTGACTAAGAATCATTACTTAGTTATTCCTCAACTAAGGTTTACCACTTAGCCTTATTCCCGTTATCCTTGTTAACTACGGTTATCCCCTATCCTCAGAACTAGGGTTTACATAATGGATTAAGTGTCACTTAAGTTCATGACTTAACCCGTCTACCAATCATGTCAAAATTGGCTAAGTATCCAAGTCCAAGACTTAACCCGTCTTCAAATCATGTCAAAATTGGCTAAGTATCCAAGTCCAAGACTTAACCCTACAAACCATGCTCACGTTGGTTAAGTATGTATTAAGCAATTCACGACTTAACCTCGTCCAATTATCATTCTAGATTGGTTAAGTATATATTAACTTGACCCTATCAATTTACTCAGTCAAATCGGTCAAGTGTATTCAAGCGATTCGTGACTTAGCCTTATCATGTTTTCACGTTAGATCGGTTAAGTATATGTTAACTTAACCTCAATAAATTCACGAGTTAGATTGGTTAAGTATAGGTCACTTAACCACATCAATTCATCATGTTTAGATTAGTTAAGTGTTTAACTTAACCCCATTAAACTACCAAGTGGGATTAATTAAGTCTAGGCTAACTTAACCCCATCCGATTTCCATGTTTAGACTAGTTGAGTCTAATCTTAACCCCATTCGTTAACCGTATTTTTCGGTTAAGCGTCATTAAGAAAACTTACTTAACCTTACCAAGTTATCGCGTTGGATTGATTAAGTGTTGGTTAACTTAAACCCATCCACTAGTCATATAAAAATGGTTAAGTGTCATTAGGCAAATCAAGTTACTTAACCTACCCAACCTTGTCATGTTTTGTTAAGTATCATTAGCCTAATCAAATTACTTAACCCATTTGTCCATGTCATATTTGGTTAAGAGTCATTAATCAAATTAACTTAACCCATATAAAGTGGCATTAATTACTTAATGCACCTTCACCTCTCACATTAGACTTTGTTGTGGTTACTAGTTAAGCCGGTCGGTTCCGGGTAGCTTTACACCACAACTTGGTCTAACCTCGGGTTCAAGCACAACATGACCAACTTCCCACATTGGGTCCTATTGTTTGCAACTACTAGTTAGGCCGGTCGGTTCCGGGTAGTTTTACGTTGCAAACTCAACCCAACCTCGAGTTGGCCACACTTATATTATCTAAGTGTCATGTCCATCATGTTTCCCAAAACATGTTACAAGTTTTCAAGCATTTGGGTAGACCTAACTTAATAGGTAAATTCCCAAAGGGTAGACCTAACTTAATAGGTAAATTCCCAAGCTTATGTTTTTATGCATACTTACATGTCAACTTCCATGTTATATTTCAAGTCATGTTTTCAAGTTGTATTTTCATGTCATTAGAAATTACCCATAACATAACCCAACGCTTTTAAACTCGCATATACGTTCGCGACAACGTAATGGATTAAAATAAGAGACTTGGCAAAGGCATGACAAAAATGGATATTAAGCCACAAGTTAATCATGGTGGCAAATGAGGCACAAATGTGTTCATTAACTTGCATGTTACATTCTTAAGCCTCAAAACATGCATAAACCCAAACTTGGCACATAAGCGAATCATGGTGACAAAAGATATGGAATGATGACTAGTAACTCGCATATATCATCATATAAGGGTTATGACTTCATATGCAAGTTGACATAAAGGTTATGAGGGTTCTCATGTTGCCTAATGCAACATTTCAACATAAAGGTTGTAGCTTTTAGCTCACAAGATCAAGATAATGACTTCATAAACTTGCATGACATGATAGCATGTATCATACTCAATGATCAAACCCAAACTTGCAACATGAACATTTAACTTCATAGTTAATATCTAAGAGTAGGGAAAGGGCTTACATTGCTATGAAGGCACAAAAGATATAACAAAGCCCTTATGCAATCAAATAGACCCAAAATGCAAGCTCTAACATAAAAACCCTTGAGCCAAAATGATCAAAACCCTTGCTTTATGATGCAAAGATAGAAACTTGACTTGAATGCAAGCTAATGACACTCATACAAGCTTGAAAACACTTGTATGCATGGAAAATCTCTCATAGAAACCATTTAGAAATTTTATGAAGAGAGTGGAGGCCATGAGAGGTAAAATTTTGCCATAGTTTAGTTGCATGAATGAATAATGAGGATTTAGGATAGGTTAGGGTCTTATTTATAGATTAGGCAAGTGTTTTAGGCCATAGGATTAAACCTAGATTCAATCCAAGCCATCAAAGCATGTCTTGGGGAAGAAGTCAAGTGTAGGAACCATCTAGGGTCTTTAGATTAAAGATGAACCATGAGAACCATCCAAATGCAAAATCTGCATTTGAGCGAATCGGCCCACGGGTTGACAGCCAAACACCCTGGATTAACCCCTAGTCGACCCAGCGAGCTCGGGTCGACCTCAAAAATCGGCCGGTTCGGTTATTCCCCTCTCCCAATTCGTTGTTTTGAACATTTTTGCATATTTATTTATTAAATTTTCAATTATATATATATCAATATATATATATATTTCTCTGCGCAACCCATTTCACTTAATTAAGTATACTTTAATTTGGGAATTTTTCGTGAAACTTCGCGAGGCCATATCTTGGTCATACGGACTCCGGTTCTCGAAAACTCAGACTCTATTTCGCGTATTTTTCCGAGACGAACGCAATGGCATAGCCCGTTTTACTTGATTCAGAATTTAAAATTAAATTCTGCCTTGATTCTCGTCTTAACACGTTATCGAAAAATACGGGTTGTTACATTCTCCCCACCTTTTAGGATTTCGTCCCCGAAATCTCCAAGTTAGGAAGAACATATCCTACCATCCATCATCCATCTACTCAAAACATCATCCACAAGCAACCATTGTCCTTAAATGATTTCTAATGCTGTATGAATATATGCAAAACGTGTGTGTACATGTTCCTTAGCTAATGCTAATGATCAGGCCTGAATAATCTTTCTAATGCAAAATATGTATTGTGCCATGAATCCAACATGTATGCAAATAGTCCTAGTCATATAGATACTATATGCATGCACAATCATTCATTAATATGCAACAACCGCATGATAATACATTCGATTTCATCCATAAACAAGTATAAATACTCGTGCATATGCAATATGAAATGTGACCGAGTTGAGCTAGTATCTAATGTGTATTCGCGCATCCACGAGCAACCACTTGCAACCACTTGCAACAATATCAATCATAACATGTTTCAAATACATGTTTACATCCATAGGGTTCTACCTAGAATTCCCTGAAACAGGGCCGAGAAGATAAACAAGACAAACTCCTTACGGGGTTTGTAACAGAAAGTAGGACCGAGAGGATGTCCACAAAAGATAACCTACAAGTAAGCTCTACAGAAACAGGGATCAAGGATATACTCCCAAAAAGAGATATCATGCGCGTATCTAGTCTTTGACCATCAAAGTCGTATTTCCTCGGGCTTACTTCCATTGTGCCTTGACCGCCTTTTAACTTCGCGATTTCGTAGCTTCTTATTTCCTGCTTCCATAACATGAGCTGAAACTCATTTCTTCGTCGCCTCTCGTTCCACTTGCACTTATCCTTTTTCTAGAATACTTGGCGCAAACATGACTGCGTACTCATGATCTCATGCAAGCTTTCCAAAATTCACTAGTGAATCCTGGATCTCGTTTATATATTATAAGGCATTCCATGTAGAAGAACTTTCTCTTGAAAGTAAACAGATGTCAATCAGGTTATCATGCGCACTTACTAGGGTGATCTCTATAACCCATGCATAAATGAAGTAAACCATCCGTCTTATTGGCGAACACCACTCGATCGGGCTTCAAATTTCCAATAAAGGCATCAAGGGATTCTAAGTAACTAGTCATGACAGAACCTCAAAAAGGTTACCCGATACTTCGAGGGCATTACCAAGGCTAGTCAAAAGGTCTAACTACCCTCCTATCAAAACCGAGAGTGGCACCCCCTACTGGATAACCACTTCATCCCTAGAATCCATCCATAGCTTATAAACATAAGCATTATTTCCAAACTCAACACTTGGCATAAACATTCCCAAATCCAAACAAGTCATGTATAAATGGACTGATTCTCCAATAGGACTTTGAGACAAAAATGGGATTCTCTATTACGTTAGTACTTAAGGTGCAGAGACTCAACTACCGAAGCGGACTTAAATGATGCGGGGATCAAAACAAAGTCTTGGCGGGATGATAGAAAAGAATAACTAGATCTTCAACAAGGATGTTATCCCCCTACTCAGGTACTCTAGTGAGGGTATACAACGATGATCTTGTCCTTGTCCCACAATACTTAACTATCCGTCCCGTTTCACCATACCAAAGATACTTTCTCGTCATGGGTTTCATTGTTCATCTTTCTCCCTCCTTTGAGGACTAAGCCATACCAACAAGTTGCTCATCCTTAAGCTCGTATCCTTTATCCTCTTTCTCACTATCCTTTCTTATAACGCGGCCACTGGCCTCTTGAAAACCACCTCCATCGCATGGAAAGCACTTTCGTAAATAGAAAAGACTAGTCGCAGTTAAAACCACTGTGACTACAGATGGAGGAAAGAAAGGAGAAGAGATTCAATTAAGGAAACAAGGATAGTGCTAATGGCCTTTGGGGAATAGCCTTTTTCTTTTAAAAGAAAATTTTCTTGAAAAAATGCTTCTTTGTAAACGATTTTCAAATAGTTTTCAGAAGGTCTTTAAAAACTTTTGCCCAGTCTGGTAACCTTCTGCTCTGATACCACGTGTAACACCCCGCCTCCGCTAGGGTCACTCGCAAAGGAATGCACTAGCTTTAGAGGGGCATTATTGGTAAACATGCACAGAAATATCACAAGACAGAACATATAAAAATAGCGGAAGTAAAATCAAACTTTCATAACATGAATAAATAAGGTCTAAAGCCTTTTACATCAGAGTACATCAAAACCTGTCTTGCAATAGTAAAGAAGCATAAAGACATTTTCATAAATTATTCCCCAAGTAAAAACAGTAAAGTAGCCATTAGCCAAGAAAAGTCCAAGCCATCCATGATGACCTTCAAGCAGAAGAAGTCCGAACTAAACAACAGTATTTCCTCCCTGTAACCTGGGGGGGAAACGGAAGAAAAGAGGCGAAACAAAACGGGTCAGTCAAAAAGACTGAGTAAGCCCTATCTACTATTAGCATAAAAACTAGTAAAGTTAACTGACATGAGAAACTGAGATGAACATAAGCATGATGACAAGATAGATAAGCTAAATCAAAATAACAGGATGAACTACTGAACTCAGATAAACTAAGGTGTCATGATAAATTACGATGTCAAGATAAAACAAGGTATCACATCGTCAGGTTTCTATCAAGTATAATATCCCCAAGATATCTATCACGTATAACGTCCCATGATATCTATCCTGCATTTTAGCTCTGCACCTACCGTACTAGTATCCCCACCGTATCATGTGTTAACCAAGAATGACCCTCACTCAAAAGTCGTGTAATGGTCCATGTCAACCTAATATATCGCATATATAGGTTACTCAACTTGTATGTTTTATTCCATGTAAATGTTCAGTCCCTTGCCGTAGACCATACGGGCTTTCCCATGAGATTCTACATTACTTTAACATAGTTCCATGATCCTTAAGATCGGTTTGGACTGTTACCCTAAACCTAGCTAGGGTCTTCCAACATGAATTATCGTTTGTACAACTAGGACTTATGCTACCTAGGGCCACTAGGGATTACGCTTACCTATTGCACGTTTTCGTATCTCGGTTTTGGTTCAACCACCCAGGGCCACTGGGATTTACGCTAACCGTCAACCGCGCCCTTTTTCCCACGCATTCATCGTGAATCGTTTTCCATGACTGTATGCACATGTATCACATCGTGCCATCCGAGTCCTGTCACAGGGCAGATCGAGAAATACAGGACTCGGTCGGGAGCTTTCGATTTATATGCCGATGCAGATGCTAAGGTCTGTTTTTCTATACGTGGCTATGGTCCCACGCGACCCCTCCCTCAACTAGTGAAAGACAAGACAGGATAAATCCTGTATGAGAACACACTACTGGCCAACCCACAATCCTAGCCTTACCGCAACCATAATTAGATAGCAATTATGGTCTATTGGGTGTTCTCTGCCTTTCCGTACGTACACGCTTGACCAAAGATGGTAGGTAGTCTGACGAAATGCTATCTAGGGTACGACCGTGTATCGTCGACTATCCCCTATCCATCCCCGTCTTTAGGTCGCTCGCATAGCAACCAAGGCATACTCTTGGTTCTTCTAACGCAGACCTTAACCTCTCATGAGCCTAGTATAATCACCTGGCAGCTCATAGAGGGATACCAAGAATACCCTCACGTTCCCCGAAGCCGCTGCTTCGTTACCCAGTTCGCTGGAGCCTTTATCTAAATCAGATACTTGCTCCTACTCGTATACTTAAACGATGACCTACCGTATCAGGTTACTCATCTATCTATGAACTGGTCTAAATTTCCTTGACTAAGAATCATTACTTAGTTATTCCTCAACTAAGGTTTACCACTTAGCCTTATTCCCGTTATCCTTATTAACTACGGTTATCCCCTATCCTCAGAACTAGGGTTTACATAATGGATTAAGTGTCACTTAAGTTCATGACTTAACCCGTCTACCAATCATGTCAAAATTGGCTAAGTATCCAAGTCCAAGACTTAACCCGTCTTCAAATCATGTCAAAATTGGCTAAGTATCCAAGTCCAAGACTTAACCCTACAAACCATGCTCACGTTGGTTAAGTATGTATTAAGCAATTCACGACTTAACCTCGTCCAATTATCATTCTAGATTGGTTAAGTATATATTAACTTGACCCTATCAATTTACTCAGTCAAATCGGTCAAGTGTATTCAAGCGATTCGTGACTTAGCCTTATCATGTTTTCACGTTAGATCGGTTAAGTATAGGTTAAATTAACCTCAATAAATTCACGAATTAGATTGGTTAAGTATAGGTCACTTAACCACATCAATTCATCATGTTTAGATTAGTTAAGTGTTTAACTTAACCCCATTAAACTACCAAGTGGGATTAATTAAGTCTAGGCTAACTTAACCCCATCCGATTTCCATGTTTAGACTAGTTGAGTCTAATCTTAACCCCATTCGTTAACCGTATTTTTCGGTTAAGCGTCATTAAGAAAACTTACTTAACCTTACCAAGTTATCGCGTTGGATTGATTAAGTGTTGATTAACTTAACCCCATCCACTAGTCATATAAAAATGGTTAAGTGTCATTAGGCAAATCAAGTTACTTAACCTACCCAACCTTGTCATGTTTTGTTAAGTATCATTAGCCTAATCAAATTACTTAACCCATTTGTCCATGTCATATTTGGTTAAGAGTCATTAATCAAATTAACTTAACCCTATCATGTGGCATTAATTACTTAATGCACCTTCACCTCTCACATTAGACTTTGTTGTGGTTACTAGTTAAGCCGGTCGGCTCCGGGTAGCTTTACACCACAACTTGGTCTAACCTCGGGTTCAAGCACAACATGACCAACTTCTCACATTGGGTCCTATTGTTTGCAACTACTAGTTAGGCCGGTCGGTTCCGGGTAGTTTTACGTTGCAAACTCAACCCAACCTCGAGTTGGCCACACTTATATTATCTAAGTGTCATGTCCATCATGTTTCCCAAAACATGTTACAAGTTTTCAAGCATTTGGGTAGACCTAACTTAATAGGTAAATTCCCAAAGGGTAGACCTAACTTAATAGGAAAATTCCCAAGCTTATGTTTTTATGCATACTTACATGTCAACTTCCATGTTATATTTCAAGTCATGTTTTCAAGTTGTATTTTCATGTCATTAGAAATTACCCATAACATAACCCAACGCTTTTAAACTCGCATATACGTTCGCGACAACGTAATGGATTAAAAGAAGAGACTTGGCAAAGGCATGACAAAAATGGATATTAAGCCACAAGTTAATCATGGTGGCAAATGAGGCACAAATGTGTTCATTAACTTGCATGTTACATTCTTAAGCCTCAAAACATGCATAAACCCAAACTTGGCACATAAGCGAATCATGGTGACAAAAGATATGGAATGATGACTAGTAACTCGCATATATCATCATATAAGGGTTATGACTTCATATGCAAGTTGACATAAAGGTTATGAGGGTTCTCATGTTGCCTAATGCAACATTTCAACATAAAGGTTGTAGCTTTTAGCTCACAAGATCAAGATAATGACTTCATAAACTTGCATGACATGATAGCATGTATCATACTCAATGATCAAACCCAAACTTGCAACATGAACATTTAACTTCATAGTTAATATCTAAGAGTAGGGAAAGGGCTTACATTGCTATGAAGGCACAAAAGATATGACAAAGCCCTTATGCAATCAAATAGACCCAAAATGCAAGCTCTAACATAAAAACCCTTGAGCCAAAATGATCAAAACCCTTGCTTTATGATGCAAAGATAGAAACTTGACTTGAATGCAAGCTAATGACACTCATACAAGCTTGAAAACACTTGTATGCATGGAAAATCTCTCATAGAAACCATTTAGAAATTTTATGAAGAGAGTGGAGGCCATGAGAGGTAAAATTTTGCCATAGTTTAGTTGCATGAATGAATAATGAATATTTAGGATAGGTTAGGGTCTTATTTATAGATTAGGCAAGTGTTTTAGGCCATAGGATTAAACCTAGATTCAATCCAAGCCATCAAAGCATGTCTTGGGGAAGAAGTCAAGTGTAGGAACCATCTAGGGTCTTTAGATTAAAGATGAACCATGAGAACCATCCAAATGCAAAATCTGCATTTGAGCGAATCGGCCCACGGGTTGACAGCCAAACACCCTGGATTAACCCCTAGTCGACCCAGCGAGCTCGGGTCGACCTCAAAAATCGGCCGGTTCGGTTATTCCCCTCTCCCAATTCGCTGTTTTGAACATTTTTGCATATTTATTTATTAAATTTTCAATTATATATATATATTTCTCTGCGCAACCCATTTCACTTAATTAAGTATACTTTAATTTGGGAATTTTTCGTGAAACTTCGCGAGGCCATATCTTGGTCATACGGACTCCGATTCTCGAAAACACAGACTCTATTTCGCGTATTTTTCCGAGACGAACGCAATGGCATAGCCCGTTTTACTTGATTCAGAATTTAAAATTAAATTCTGCCTTGATTCTCGTCTTAACACGTTATCGAAAAATACGGGTTGTTACAGTTTGTTTGATTGTGTTGTGAAAATTGATTGTGTGATGTGGAATGGAATAAAATATTTTATAGTTAAAAATATAATTTTTGAAGTGTATATGAATAAAATAAATATTCATAAACAAATCGGACGATTTGTTTATGTACACACATTTGACTGATATTGATTGGGACGATAAATTTTACACATCGCCCAACTGCACAAATAAATCTGTTTTTGTTGTTTGAAACCCCACACGTGTATTGGGATGATATATGACATACACTAATCCCAATAATTAGTTGTATGTCGATCGATTGATTGATAGGCTGTGTAAGCGTTGAATATTTATATTTAATGCTAATGCAGTGTAGAGTACACACTGGATGATGGTTGACAGTGTTTGATTGTTGTTGTGTACATGTGTTGTATGAAATCCATATAATCACTTTATATGGCAACTGACGGTGTATGATTCCAGTTCAGAAAGAATAAATATTTTAAAATAACGAATATTTTAAAATAATACTCAGTAAAAGATCAAAATCTGATTTTGATGTCCAATTTGGGATGGACACGAAAATATTTAAATATATAAAGCCGTGTTGATTAGATTAACGCCATTTTGACGTGAACGATATTTATATCGATTTTATTCATTTCTATAATGAATATCGAAAAGGAAGAGATTTCAAAATACAATGTTTTGAAAATACTATCATTTATATATCGATGATATGGAATATTCAATTTTGATTTGAAATTGAATATGAAGTTGAAATCGTTTTGAAAACGAATTTAAAATGGTTTATAAAATACGTTTTAAATGGAAATCGACGATATATATATAATATATGTATATATTATATATATAATGGCCTGAATAGAACGCGTCGCGCCGCGGTTGTACGCGAATTTCGACCATTATATATATATATATATATATATATATATATATATTTATATATATATACATAATGGCCTAAATAGAACACACTGCGCCGCGGTAGTTCGCGAATTTCGACCATTGACTTCGAACGGACATTACGGGAGATCCGATCGTCGGATTCTCCTAAAACCGGAACCATTGGGTTCGTATCGAAAAGAGCTTTCCAAGAATACATGAGATTTGAAATCTAACGGTTGGATTTGGAATTATGTCCAAATCAAATTTGGAAAAGGTCGTTGTAAGTGCAGTTCGATGACCGTTTATGGAAATCGACTGTAAGGGCCTTGATAAAATAATTAAAAATATCAATAATTTGTGTAAAATCATAATAAATGATTTGGAAAGAATTGGGATGTAAAATTCCATGTTTAAAAACATATAAATATAATTTTATTGAAATGAACTAGTTATGAACTAGAATTATAAATCCAATATTTTTAAAATAATTAAATTGGATTTGAAATGGTTTTAAAAATAACCAGAATTTCCAATATATGAATTGGAATGGATTTGAATCGAAATTATCTTTGGAATATTTCGATATTGAATTCCATGATTATACGGATATTGTGGAGGAATTTGGAATTTCCAATATATGATTTGAAATGGTTTTAAAATTTTCTATTCAGAGCCTTGTATTTAATATCAAATGGGATTTGGGTTTGTCGTGAATGGTGTCTTCATTAACATTGTTCTTAAACCCAGTTGAGAAAAGATTAAATCTTTTTATGTAGATTAAATGAAGTATACCAATTAATTGATATTTAATTGGAAATGAAGTGGAATTGATTTTTGGGTTTATCGTGAACGGTGTTTTAAATAACACTTGTTCTTTAACCCGATAATAAAGGGAATGTGAATTGGGTTTATTGTGAACTGTGTTTTAACGACATTCGTTCTTTAACCCGATTTACAGTAAAATGGGATTTGGAATTTATAAATCTTTTTATTTAGATTTAATGGGAATTTTCCAAAGTAACATTTTCCAATTTAATATATTAAATTGGAATTGAATTGAATTCGATTTGATAATAATCAAAGTGAACTTCTGTGGATGAAGACTGTTAATACATATGGAATTTGAAAGGCTTTGCCGTTATTCCATTTATATTATTAGTCGGATACGGAAATTGATATCGATTATATATTGATTTGTTTTTCCGTGAAGATTCCATAATTAATGGAATGTGATTTGGATTTATCGTGAACTGTGTTTTAAATGACATTAGTTCTTTAATCCAGTTAAAGATAGGTTTACAAGTCCGTCATTGTATTTCGAACTGTATGGTTGATCTCTGCTAAATATATATATCTGTTTGGTGGCAGAGAATTTATTCTCTTGCTTAACACCCTTCTCTTAGACGTACGAGCTCAGAGGTTGTATATCGTCAGAAATCAATAGTACGGTGTAGATTGTCGATGCAGCATGTTTGTGTTTACAAAGTTAAACTATCATTATTATTGATTTTTGGGAAGATTAAAACCAAGAGGAGTTTTAATGAATCTTTAATTAGATTGAAATGTGAATTGATAATTTAAATTATCAAAATTGGGAAATGATCGAGGATGGAGTATCACCAGTTTTGCTCCTAGCGATAGTTGAATCTTTAACTAGATTTGAACGGGAAATGGTAATTAAATTTACCGATAACGTTGTGGTGTTAGTTATGGAGTAATACCAGTTTTTCTCCATGAGATGTATAGGTTGGGATTGGGAAATTAAATAAATGGTTACTTCGGTAAGGTGCGTTAATTTCGACTAGTTTGGAAAACCATAACATGGTTTGAATTGGCATCCAAAGGAAGATTAAAGAATAAATTTTAAAGAATTTATCCTTGATAAAATTAATGGGAACAAATCCCTAAAGATGTTAATATTTAAATAAAAGAATATTCTGGATTGGAATGAGGTGTATGTTGTGTTTATAGCACTTTTTTATTATATACACGAGCTATTCGGAAAGGCCGGGTTTATACCCATTCTGAATAACTGATTCGACGATAAGTCGACCATGAAGACAGTGATTGAAGACCGGAGGTCTTCACATCGTTTGGATGATTACCGATGACTTGATTGGGTTGTACACCCAAGACGAGGTAATAAGTGGTGATCGTTCATACGTACTTGGTGATCGACGGAGATGCGAGGGTCTCTCTCCTGTATTGGACATATGGGACGAGGAATAAGGTGCCTCCAGTTTCGTTCAGACCCAGAACGAACTTGTAAATGGATTGTGTGTCTGATATTGGATTTTAATATATGTTGATTGATTTCTATTAAATATATATCTGTTTGGCGGTGGAGAATTTATTCTCTTGCTTAATGCCCTTCTCTGAGACGTACGAGCTCAGAGGTTATATATCGATAGATATCAGTCGCATGACATGAATTGCCTGTGTGGCATGCTGAGATGGAGTGATCAAGGCATTTGTTGAAAAGCAGAGTCTTGTGGTTGATGATCAAAGCACGGCTTTAATACAGCGTAGCTCTGTGTATGGCGTTAATTCGCGAGCCTTACACCTCGGTATGAGTTAAAAATGGGATCGGACCGTTGGGAGAACACGACGTTTCTTTCAAGCTATGGGTGGTGTTAGATTTTTACATGCCCTGACATTTATATTATTTTTACCTATGTGGTTGTTGGATTGCGAGGCGCCTCGGATATATCGGTCTCTGCGGAGCCGATGGATAGGTCCGATAGGACCGGGAAACGTGTGTTCAGGAATTGCCAATCCTCAAACATAACGGAGGACCGGCCAAACCGATCCATGGTTACCTAGAGTGTGTAGTCCTAAGACATTTGCTAGAGTGACTTGTGA
Organism: Allium sativum; assembly: GCA_030737875.1. NCBI lineage: Eukaryota > Viridiplantae > Streptophyta > Magnoliopsida > Asparagales > Amaryllidaceae > Allium > Allium sativum. The sequence continues at coordinate 821,492,727 of CM060910.1, forward strand.
AAACCCGCAACTTCCCCGTAAAGGAAAGCGTCGGATAGTTCGAGAACAAACCACAGCAGAACGCATACGGAAGAACATTTCACTATATATAACAACAGTGCATCAGATTACAAGAATATACATGAATAAATATTACACAGAAATATCAGAGATTTAAATTACATTTAAATACATCGCAGCGGAAAATAATACAATATACAACTAGAAGAGATATACGGATACAAAGCTTTCCGGATATCGTTCCAGCTGAAAACCAGGATCCTGTGAATATAAATCTGCAAAACCAAAACTACTAGCTGCCCGTGTCAAAATAAGGGCACCCAGAGTTTAGGTTAAAACAATAAACTCCAGGTCAGTCATGGGACTGGTGTGAGAACTAAAACAGTTATTAATCTTTATTTTCAAAGTTAGGTAAATCAAGGGACCACGCCGTATAACACGGAACGGGTTTCCTCCCAAGAACACCAGTGCACATAAGTAAACAGCGCAATGCTAAATAAAGAAAAATGAAGCTGTTATAAGACCCAGGTCCCATCACACAATGCAACGCAGCCGAGGATAGGGTTTTCCCTTATAACAGCCAAAGAATGCTTGATACGTTTAAAACAAATCATTTGATACTATTATAAGTGCATAGTGTATAAAACACTTCAAATCATAAGTATCAATCATAGGCGGCATGAACGGCCCATAACACTATGTCGCCATATATAAGTTTACAATCAAAACCGCAAATGTCGTATTGGAAGTTGGGTTATCATTTATGGTATGAACCGAGGCTAGGGGCAAGATCCTCACCGATTCGAGACTGTCTAGTCCGAGCCTCAGGCAAGTACTCTGTCAAGCCTTTGGATCGTCAGGGTCGGTCCACCGATGTGGATTAAAATGCCTGAACACTGCGTTTCCCCGCCCTTTGGGGCGTAAATCTGGCCCGTCAGCCGACCAGAAGCATCGGCCGAAACCGATATCACGAGGCGCCTCGCTTTTCAGCAAGTAATAGTAAGTAACATCCACATGAGTCAAACTCGTCAGCCAGTTCAAGCACTGACGCCACTCATAACTAGAAAGAAACGCATGCCCTCCCTGAGGTCCGTCTCCCGTTTTTGATTCATACCGGGTGTGATACTCGCGAATCAACGTTACACAAAGCTACGCCACAAAGGCCGTGCTTCGATCATCAACCACAAGACTTTGCTTTTCAACAGAAGCCTTGATCATTTGCCACTTAGGCATGCCACACAGGCAATTCACTCCATGCGATTGATATCCATCAATATATAACCCCTGAGCTCGTACGTCTCAGAGAAGGGCGTTAAGCAAGAGAATAAATTCTCCGCCGCCAAACAGATATATATTTAATAGAGATCAATCACACGGACTAAAATCCAATGTCAGACACACAGTCCATTTACAAGTCCGTTCTGGGTCTGAACGAAGCCGGAGGCACCTAGTACCCCGCATATCCATCGATCTCCAAGTACGTCTGGACGATCACTAACTGTTTCCATCTTCTTGGGTGTACAGCCCAATCAAGATCATCAGTAATTACCCAAACGACGTGAAGACCTCCGGTCTTCGACCATCATCTTCATCTTCGACTTATCGTCGTATCAGTTATTCAGAATGGAATAAACCCGGTCTTTCCGAATAACTCGCGTATATATTATAAAAGTGTTACACAAACACAACATACGCCTCATTCCAATTCATTAGTCACTAACCGTAAATTAATCAAGAGAATAATTCCCCAAATATTAACCCCGAAGGCCGAAACCAACATCAGATCAATACCCAGAAAACCATTCTGCTTAGCTAACCGACAGTTAGTTTCTGAATTTCACATTCATAGGGAAAGGTTCCCATTAATTTTATCAAAGATAAATTCTTGAATTTATTCTTTAATCTATTTTTGAATATCAATTCAAACTAGTCGGGATTAGCGAACCTTACCGAAGTAATCATTTGTTTTAATTTCCCAATCCCAACCTATCCATCCCATGAAGTAAAACTGGTCATACTTCATATCTAACACCATGGTGTTATCGGTAAATTCAATTACCATTTCACGTTCAAATCTAATTAAAGATTTAACTATCGCCTGGAGCAAAACTGGTGATACTCCACTTCGATTATTTCAATCTAATTAAAGATTCATTAAAACTCCACTTAGTTTTAATCTGTGACTGGGTTAAAGAATCCGTGTCATTTAAAAACAAAGTTCACAATAAACCCAAAATCACCTTCATTAATTATCGGGTTAAAGGACGAGTGTTATTTAAAAACACTGTCCACGATAAACCCAAAAATCAATATCAATTCAATTCCAATTAAATATTATTTAATTGGTACACTTCATTAAATCTAAATAAAAAGATTTAATCTTTTCTCAACTGGGTTCAAGAACAGTGTTAGTGAAGACACCATTCACGACAAACCCAAATCACATTTGATATTCAATACAAGGCTCTGAATAGAAAATATCCCGGCTTATATTCAATATCAAATTCTACGACCAACAAATATCGTATTGGAAATAACGATATATAAATATCTTTCAAATTTCCATAACAACACCTGTATAATCACGAAATTCGACATCGAAATGTTCCAAAGACAATTTCGATTCAAATCCATTCCAATGCAATTATTGGAAATCCTGGTTATTTTCAAAACCATTTCAATATTCCATTTATTTATTTAAAAATAAATAGAATTGTAATTCTAGTTCAAAACTAGTTCATTTCCATAAAAATCTATTTTTATCTTTTCAAATATGGAGTTTTTCATCCCAATTCTTTCTAAACCATTTCTTATAATTTTACATAAATTATTACTATTTTTAATAATTTTATCAAGGCCCGTACAGTCGATTTCCATCAACGGCCATCGAACTGCACTTATAGCGACCTTTTTCGAATTTGATTTGGACGTATCTCCAAATCCAACCGTTAGATTTCAAATTTCTAACATTCATTAGAAAGCTCTTTTCGATACGAACCCAACGGTTCCGGTTTTAGGAGAATCCGACAGTCGGATCTCCCGTAATGTCCGTTTGAAATAAATGGTCGAAATTCACGAACTGCCGCGGCGCGGCGCGTTCTATTCAGGCCATTATATTATATATATAATATATATAATATATATTTCGTCGATTTCTATTTAAAACGAATTATATAAATAGTTTTAAATTCGTTTCAAAAGCAATTTCAACTTCCTTTTCAATTCAAATCAAAATTGAATTCTTCTTTATAAATTCGTTTCAAAATTCATTTCTATTCAATTCAATTTGAATTCATTTCAATTCGTTTTCAATTCAATTCATTTCGAAATCGTTTTCAATTCAATTCATTTCGAAATCGTTTTCAATTCGATTCATTTCGAAATCGTTTTCAATTCAATTTGAATTCGTTTTCAATTCATTTCATCTCGAAATCGTTTTCAATTCAATTTGAATTCGTTTTCAATTCATTTCATTTCGAAATCATTTTCAATTCAATTCATTTCGAAATCGTTTTCAATTCAATTCATTTCGAAATCGTTTTCAATTCAATTCAAAATATTCGATTTCGAAATCACTTTTCAATATTCATTTTTAAGATGAATAAAATCGATATAAATATCGTTCACGTCAAAATGGCGTCAATCTAATCAACACGGCTTCATAAATTTCTATTTCAAATATTTCTTTTTCAAAATAGTTGTTATTATCAAAATATTTCGTTCAACACATGACCAATCTCAATAGATGAGTACTGTCAGCACATGAACTTTTATTTTATATTATTCTTTATTTTTCAAATTGGAATGAGGCCCAATCAATTACCATATAAAGTTAATTATATGGATTTTCATACAACACATGTATATCATAGCATTGAAAAATAATCAACCATCAACCAAAGTGCACTACACTGTATAAGCACCAAATATAGATATTCAACGCTTATAACAGCCTGTCAATCAATCGATCGACACATTTAATCAATCAGGATGAGTGAACTTCAAGTTTCATCCCAACACCCGTGTGGGGTTTCAAACAATCAAACAAATATTTTATTCGTGCAGTTGGGCGATGTGTAAAATTTATCGTCCCAATCAATGTCCTTCAAATAGGAGTACATAAACAAACCGTCTGGTTTGTAAATGAATATTTATTTATTCACATTCACGTTAAAAATTATATTTTTAACGATAAAACATTTTTTTTCAACCTATGAATTTCTATTCAATTCATTTACACAATAAAATGTTATTTTTATTTTTCTAACATATTTTAGAAAATTTCGGCGGCATAATGGCACGATACTAGAAACGGGACGAGGCCTAGCCTTATCCCCGGTCTAGTGAAGGCCCACGCCATTCACACATCAATCAAATCAATTCGTTATGCAAACCACAAAATTTGGAGTAAGAGTCTAACCTAGCCTTACTCCTTCGCCTTATAACGGCGCACGTCTAATCCTAACCAATTTATCGATTCGATTTTTCACACCACAAACCACATTCAAACCAATATCGCAATCAATCACCAAACAGCCAAACAAACAAGTCCATGGTCTGTGGACGATTTTGTCGGGTGCTACTAAACACCGTCTGCATCCTAGTATATATATATAACTAGAAAAATTAAATTGAAAGGTGAGGAGTTCTCACTTATAGCTATCCTAGCTCCACGGCTCTTCATTGATAGAAATCTTCATTGCTATCGCATCTTCGTCATCTTCGTTGCTGTAGCCACTACATATGTAAAAGTCGAATTTTTACTTCAATGTTCAATATATAAAAATCGCATTTTTATTTCGAAGTTCCATATATAAAAATCCTATTTTTCTATGGAAGTTCAATATATAAAAATTCTATTTTTCTATCGAAGTTCAATTTATAAAAATTCTATTTTTCTTTACTTTAGAAATCAAGTCTTTTCCTATGAACTAGAAGTCAATTTTTTTCTATAAGTTTTTATTAGCAAATCATATATTTTCCGATTCAAAAATTTGTTCTTTTCTATTTCAAAAATCCGGTCTTTTAATTGTTTAAAAATCTAAAATATATTTTCTTTCAAAACAATGTATGTATTTGTTTTCAAATGAAAGAGGTTTCTATTTTTTCTATAACAATGCTATTTTTCTACAACAATGCTATTTTTCTTTTCTAAACAAATCTATTTTTATTTCTAAACAAATCTATTTTTATTTCACATCATTATATTTATAAAAACAAAGTATATTCATATTTTTCATATTATCATTACTTATATTTTCACATTATCAAAACAAAGTATATTTTCAGATTTTCAAAGCAAAGTAAAAATAATGCTATATTTTATTTTATAAACAAGAAATCTCAATTTTTAAAACAATACTATTTATATAATTAAAAATTATATCTACAACGTTTTAAAAACAAGATTAAAAACCGCTACCTTTCCACCCTAATTAGCTGTAACCATCGTTTCCTTCCAGTTTGAAATCGAACCCTAAAGCTCCAAAAGAAACTCCCTGTCGCGCGCCAGGAGGTCCATCGGAGTTGGATCAGATGTTGTCATCTTGAAGCCCGTGCCCCCATGCCCCTGCGCCTCACCATGGTGACGAACTCGATGTGGCCCAAGCACCGGAAAAGGCCCACGAACGGCAGCGCTTTGCCCCCAAAATTACCGCTATACAGGCGACTAAGATTGATCATGACCGTTGATGTTTCTCATCTCTCTTAGCTCTTTGATTTCGTTGTGGTAGCTTCCTGAACGGTGGCGTGGATTTCGAGAATGAGGGGGGAGAAGGATTGAAGCTGCCGATCGTTCGTTCTTTTTGATTGGGGGCGGCAGTTTCTAATTTATGAGGAATTAGGGTTTTGCTAGTTAGGGTTAATATATATATTAATATAATAATATTTTATTTGTAAATTTACTTGTTTAATACAACGAACTCCAAACGAGATCCAATGACTGTCGCCTCTAGCTAATTACCCTCATTCTGAACACAATGGGATATGTATCGTAGGCTGATTCGATTGTTTCGATCAATTTTCATCAAAATCAAAATATAACTCTATATATTGAATTTGAACGCACATTTCAATTTACTGGGGCCGCATACTAACTAGAAAAATTCTCGAAAAATATTTTCTTGCTTTGTATTTACGATACGGTCCTAACAAATCCAGTTTCATCGAATTCTGAGACCGTTTGAAAAATGGCCAATTTCCAGTCGATTGAATTCAACTAAAACTGGTCAAACGCGTTTTCCTATGCCACGCTCACATATTGATTCGAAAAATTATGAAATTTGGAATCTAGCAATAATTCAACATCACGGATCCAACAAAACTGGTTTCGTCGAAATCCGAGGTCATTTGCAAAATGTCCATTTTTAAGGGCCTGAATTCCATAGCGATTATTCAGAATTTTCAACTGGACATATCTTTTTATTCCCGCCATGAAATTTCGATTATTCGGATTCGTTGGAAAGATATTATCAATTAGATCCTAATGTTTTTGGTTTCACTAAAATCCGGATTGTTTTGCACCCGGTACATTCAATTGAAGTTTGAAATCGAATTATCGAACTACCGCGCCATTTTCAATTCTATTTATAATTATATATAAATATTTATATTCTAACGACGACGCGTATAATATATACGTTCGAATTATGTTCAAAATAAATTTCCTCGTCGATATTATTGAAAATAATATATTTTAAATAATCAAAGTTCGCTAAAATTGCCAAAATAAAAATTTCAAACTGACCCAGATTTTCGGGTTGTTACAATCTCCCCCACTTAAAACTTTTCGTCCCCGAAAAGGAACAAAGTCGAAAGTGGTTTGACTATTCAGCTCAACTTCCATTGTTTTGATTACGGCTTAAGTTCTTCAACTTTTTAGTTTCTAAGAACTTTTCAAAAATTTCAAAAATTTGGCTAACACCCTAAATTTTCGAAAAATTTCGCCATAACCTCCCCTGCAATGGGAGCATCGGGGAATTTCAAATAGCTTCCCCGGTCCTTCAGATCTCAAAAAGAAAAAGAAAAAGCCAAGCGGCTAGCCAATAGGCTCACAAAATCATCATCACCCAAACAAAACAGGAAATTATGTAGTAAACATGTACCTATTTGTCGGGCAAACAAATTTTATTCTCTGCTCTAGCCTCCTTGCTATGACCTGTTCAATGTAAGTATATGTATATGCAAACAAATGCGACCAATTTTCAATATAATTCCATATCTGATGCTATTAGGCCAAATGGCTAAAAATTAGCAAACAAATAAACAAACAACACAAACATCAATCAATTAGTGAATTAGAGTCTCAAATTCGTAATTTGATATATCTACAAAAATCAGATTTTTGATGCCAAATCACAACAATAGGCCCTATCTAATTTTGGTTCTCACACCAGTCTAATGGAAATATATAAATATCACACCTTTGACACCCGAATATAAATACTGGCGACAGTGCCCCATCACCAGAATTATTCCCGGGCACTAGGGGGATTCTATATCTACCCAATATATTAAAACTTCGAACACACGTTTGCAAGACATATATGAAAAATCTTTATATACTGGATTGCCCAATTCAATTTCAAAATAAATAATCAAATACGAATATTTGATTTATATTTTCAAAACAAAATTGGTTTTCATTTTAAAAAAATATACTCTTCACACTCGTCCTAGGATACTACTGATCCCATCTCTAATGAGTCATTCCCGTTGGATATTACTAATCCAATATCTGATGAATTCTTTCGTAAGGTTCTAATGTGTCTTGTTCTATGAGCTTTGTAAGCCAAAGCTCTGATACCACGTGTGAAAACCCGCAACTTCCCCGTAAAGGAAAGCGTCGGATAGTTCGAGAACAAACCACAGCAGAACGCATACGGAAGAACATTTCACTATATATAACAACAGTGCATCAGATTACAAGAATATACATGAATAAATATTACACAGAAATATCAGAGATTTAAATTACATTTAAATACATCGCAGCGGAAAATAATACAATATACAACTAGAAGAGATATACGGATACAAAGCTTTCCGGATATCGTTCCAGCTGAAAACCAGGATCCTGTGAATATAAATCTGCAAAACCAAAACTACTAGCTGCCCGTGTCAAAATAAGGGCACCCAGAGTTTAGGTTAAAACAATAAACTCCAGGTCAGTCATGGGACTGGTGTGAGAACTAAAACAGTTATTAATCTTTATTTTCAAAGTTAGGTAAATCAAGGGACCACGCCGTATAACACGGAACGGGTTTCCTCCCAAGAACACCAGTGCATATAAGTAAACAGCGCAATGCTAAATAAAGAAAAATGAAGCTGTTATAAGACCCAGGTCCCATCACACAATGCAACGCAGCCGAGGATAGGGTTTTCCCTTATAACAGCCAAAGAATGCTTGATACGTTTAAAACAAATCATTTGATACTATTATAAGTGCATAGTGTATAAAACACTTCAAATCATAAGTATCAATCATAGGCGGCATGAACGGCCCATAACACTATGTCGCCATATATAAGTTTACAATCAAAACCGCAAATGTCGTATTGGAAGTTGGGTTATCATTTATGGTATGAACCGAGGCTAGGGGCAAGATCCTCACCGATTCGAGACTGTCTAGTCCGAGCCTCAGGCAAGTACTCTGTCAAGCCTTTGGATCGTCAGGGTCGGTCCACCGATGTGGATTAAAATGCCTGAACACTGCGTTTCCCCGCCCTTTGGGGCGTAAATCTGGCCCGTCAGCCGACCAGAAGCATCGGCCGAAACCGATATCACGAGGCGCCTCGCTTTTCAGCAAGTAATAGTAAGTAACATCCACATGAGTCAAACTCGTCAGCCAGTTCAAGCACTGAAGCCACTCATAACTAGAAAGAAACGCATGCCCTCCCTGAGGTCCGTCTCCCGTTTTTGATTCATACCGGGTGTGATACTCGCGAATCAACGTTACACAAAGCTACGCCACAAAGGCCGTGCTTCGATCATCAACCACAAGACTTTGCTTTTCAACAGAAGCCTTGATCATTTGCCACTTAGGCATGCCACACAGGCAATTCACTCCATGCGATTGATATCCATCAATATATAACCCCTGAGCTCGTACGTCTCAGAGAAGGGCGTTAAGCAAGAGAATAAATTCTCCGCCGCCAAACAGATATATATTTAATAGAGATCAATCACACGGACTAAAATCCAATGTCAGACACACAGTCCATTTACAAGTCCGTTCTGGGTCTGAACGAAGCCGGAGGCACCTAGTACCCCGCATATCCATCGATCTCCAAGTACGTCTGGACGATCACTAACTGTTTCCATCTTCTTGGGTGTACAGCCCAATCAAGATCATCAGTAATTACCCAAACGACGTGAAGACCTCCGGTCTTCGACCATCGTCTTCATCTTCGACTTATCGTCGTATCAGTTATTCAGAATGGGATAAACCCGGTCTTTCCGAATAACTCGCGTATATATTATAAAAGTGTTACACAAACACAACATACGCCTCATTCCAATTCATTAGTCACTAACCGTAAATTAATCAAGAGAATAATTCCCCAAATATTAACCCCGAAGGCCGAAACCAACATCAGATCAATACCCAGAAAACCATTCTGCTTAGCTAACCGACAGTTAGTTTCTGAATTTCACATTCATAGGGAAAGGTTCCCATTAATTTTATCAAAGATAAATTCTTGAATTTATTCTTTAATCTATTTTTGAATATCAATTCAAACTAGTCGGGATTAGCGAACCTTACCGAAGTAATCATTTGTTTTAATTTCCCAATCCCAACCTATCCATCCCATGAAGTAAAACTGGTCATACTTCATATCTAACACCACGGTGTTATCGGTAAATTCAATTACCATTTCACGTTCAAATCTAATTAAAGATTTAACTATCGCCTGGAGCAAAACTGGTGATACTCCACTTCGATTATTTCAATCTAATTAAAGATTCATTAAAACTCCACTTAGTTTTAATCTGTGACTGGGTTAAAGAATCCGTGTCATTTAAAAACAAAGTTCACAATAAACCCAAAATCACCTTCATTAATTATCGGGTTAAAGGACGAGTGTTATTTAAAAACACTGTCCACGATAAACCCAAAAATCAATATCAATTCAATTCCAATTAAATATTATTTAATTGGTACACTTCATTAAATCTAAATAAAAAGATTTAATCTTTTCTCAACTGGGTTCAAGAACAGTGTTAGTGAAGACACCATTCACGACAAACCCAAATCACATTTGATATTCAATACAAGGCTCTGAATAGAAAATATCCCGGCTTATATTCAATATCAAATTCTACGACCAACAAATATCGTATTGGAAATAACGATATATAAATATCTTTCAAATTTCCATAACAACACCTGTATAATCACGAAATTCGACATCGAAATGTTCCAAAGACAATTTCGATTCAAATCCATTCCAATGCAATTATTGGAAATCCTGGTTATTTTCAAAACCATTTCAATATTCCATTTATTTATTTAAAAATAAATAGAATTGTAATTCTAGTTCAAAACTAGTTCATTTCCATAAAAATCTATTTTTATCTTTTCAAATATGGAGTTTTTCATCCCAATTCTTTCTAAACCATTTCTTATAATTTTACATAAATTATTACTATTTTTAATAATTTTATCAAGGCCCGTACAGTCGATTTCCATCAACGGCCATCGAACTGCACTTATAGCGACCTTTTTCGAATTTGATTTGGATGTATCTCCAAATCCAACCGTTAGATTTCAAATTTCTAACATTCATTAGAAAGCTCTTTTCGATACGAACCCAACGGTTCCGGTTTTAGGAGAATCCGACAGTCGGATCTCCCGTAATGTCCGTTTGAAATAAATGGTCGAAATTCACGAACTGCCGCGGCGCGGCGCGTTCTATTCAGGCCATTATATTATATATATAATATATATAATATATATTTCGTCGATTTCTATTTAAAACGAATCATATAAATAGTTTTAAATTCGTTTCAAAAGCAATTTCAACTTCCTTTTCAATTCAAATCAAAATTGAATTCTTCTTTATAAATTCGTTTCAAAATTCATTTCTATTCAATTCAATTTGAATTCATTTCAATTCGTTTTCAATTCAATTCATTTCGAAATCGTTTTCAATTCAATTCATTTCGAAATCGTTTTCAATTCGATTCATTTCGAAATCGTTTTCAATTCAATTTGAATTCGTTTTCAATTCATTTCATCTCGAAATCGTTTTCAATTCAATTTGAATTCGTTTTCAATTCATTTCATTTCGAAATCGTTTTCAATTCAATTCATTTCGAAATCGTTTTCAATTCAATTCATTTCGAAATCGTTTTCAATTCAATTCAAAATATTCGATTTCGAAATCACTTTTCAATATTCATTTTTAAGATGAATAAAATCGATATAAATATCGTTCACGTCAAAATGGCGTCAATCTAATCAACACGGCTTCATAAATTTCTATTTCAAATATTTCTTTTTCAAAATAGTTGTTATTATCAAAATATTTCGTTCAACACATGACCAATCTCAATAGATGAGTACTGTCAGCACATGAACTTTTATTTTATATTATTCTTTATTTTTCAAATTGGAATGAGGCCCAATCAATTACCATATAAAGTTAATTATATGGATTTTCATACAACACATGTATATCATAGCATTGAAAAATAATCAACCATCAACCAAAGTGCACTACACTGTATAAGCACCAAATATAGATATTCAACGCTTATAACAGCCTGTCAATCAATCGATCGACACATTTAATCAATCAGGATGAGTGAACTTCAAGTTTCATCCCAACACCCGTGTGGGGTTTCAAACAATCAAACAAATATTTTATTCGTGCAGTTGGGCGATGTGTAAAATTTATCGTCCCAATCAATGTCCTTCAAATAGGTGTACATAAACAAACCGTCTGGTTTGTAAATGAATATTTATTTATTCACATTCACGTTAAAAATTATATTTTTAACGATAAAACATTTTATTTCAACCTATGAATTTCTATTCAATTCATTTACACAATAAAATGTTATTTTTATTTTTCTAACATATTTTAGAAAATTTCGGCGGCATAACGGCACGATACTAGAAACGGGACGAGGCCTAGCCTTATCCCCGGTCTAGTGAAGGCCCACGCCATTCACACATCAATCAAATCAATTCGTTATGCAAACCACAAAATTTGGAGTAAGAGTCTAACCTAGCCTTACTCCTTCGCCTTATAACGGCGCACGTCTAATCCTAACCAATTTATCGATTCGATTTTTCACACCACAAACCACATTCAAACCAATATCGCAATCAATCACCAAACAGCCAAACAAACAAGTCCATGGTCTGTGGACGATTTTGTCGGGTGCTACTAAACACCGTCTGCATCCTAGTATATATATATAACTAGAAAAATTAAATTGAAAGGTGAGGAGTTCTCACTTATAGCTATCCTAGCTCCACGGCTCTTCATTGATAGAAATCTTCATTGCTATCGCATCTTCGTCATCTTCGTTGCTGTAGCCACTACATATGTAAAAGTCGAATTTTTACTTCAATGTTCAATATATAAAAATTGCATTTTTATTTCGAAGTTCCATATATAAAAATCCTATTTTTCTATGGAAGTTCAATATATAAAAATTCTATTTTTCTATCGAAGTTCAATTTATAAAAATTCTATTTTTCTTTACTTTAGAAATCAAGTCTTTTCCTATGAACTAGAAGTCAATTTTTTTCTATAAGTTTTTATTAGCAAATCATATATTTTCCGATTCAAAAATTTGTTCTTTTCTATTTCAAAAATCCGGTCTTTTACTTGTTTAAAAATCTAAAATATATTTTCTTTCAAAACAATGTATGTATTTGTTTTCAAATGAAAGAGGTTTCTATTTTTTCTATAACAATGCTATTTTTCTACAACAATGCTATTTTTCTTTTCTAAACAAATCTATTTTTATTTCTAAACAAATCTATTTTTATTTCACATCATTATATTTATAAAAACAAAGTATATTCATATTTTTCATATTATCATTACTTATATTTTCACATTATCAAAACAAAGTATATTTTCAGATTTTCAAAGCAAAGTAAAAATAATGCTATATTTTATTTTATAAACAAGAAATCTCAATTTTTAAAACAGTACTATTTATATAATTAAAAATTATATCTACAACGTTTTAAAAACAAGATTAAAAACCGCTACCTTTCCACCCTAATTAGCTGTAACCATCGTTTCCTTCCAGTTTGAAATCGAACCCTAAAGCTCCAAAAGAAACTCCCTGTCGCGCGCCAGGAGGTCCATCGGAGTTGGATCAGATGTTGTCATCTTGAAGCCCGTGCCCCCATGCCCCTGCGCCTCACCATGGTGACGAACTCGATGTGGCCCAAGCACCGGAAAAGGCCCACGAACGGCAGCGCTTTGCCCCCAAAATTACCGCTATACAGGCGACTAAGATTGATCATGACCGTTGATGTTTCTCATCTCTCTTAGCTCTTTGATTTCGTTGTGGTAGCTTCCTGAACGGTGGCGTGGATTTCGAGAATGAGGGGGGAGAAGGATTGAAGCTGCCGATCGTTCGTTCTTTTTGATTGGGGGCGGCAGTTTCTAATTTATGAGGAATTAGGGTTTTGCTAGTTAGGGTTAATATATATATTAATATAATAATATTTTATTTGTAAATTTACTTGTTTAATACAACGAACTCAAAACGAGATCCAACGACTGTCGCCTCTAGCTAATTACCCTCATTCTGAACACAATGGGATATGTATCGTAGGCTGATTCGATTGTTTCGATCAATTTTCATCAAAATCAAAATATAACTCTATATATTGAATTTGAACGCACATTTCAATTTACTGGGGGCGCATACTAACTAGAAAAATTCTCGAAAAATATTTTCTTGCTTTGTATTTACGATACGGTCCTAACAAAGCCAGTTTCATCGAATTCTGAGACCGTTTGAAAAATGGCCAATTTCCAGTCGATTGAATTCAACTAAAACTGGTCAAACGCGTTTTCCTATGCCACGCTCACATATTGATTTGAAAAATTATGAAATTTGGAATCTAGCAATAATTCAACATCACGGATCCAACAAAACTGGTTTCGTCGAAATCCGAGGTCATTTGCAAAATGTCCATTTTTAAGGGCCTGAATTCCATAGCGACTATTCAGAATTTTCAACTGGACATATCTTTTTATTCCCGCCATGAAATTTCGATTATTCGGATTCATTGGAAAGATATTATCAATTAGATCCTAATGTTTTTGGTTTCACTAAAATCCGGATTGTTTTGCACCCGGTACATTCAATTGAAGTTTGAAATCGAATTATCGAACTACCGCGCCATTTTCAATTCTATTTATAATTATATATAAATATTTATATTCTAACGACGACGCGTATAATATATACGTTCGAATTATATTCAAAATAAATTTCCTCGTCGATATTATTGAAAATAATATATTTTAAATAATCAAAATTCGCTAAAATTGCCAAAATAAAAATTTCAAACTGGCCCAGATTTTCGGGTTGTTACATGACTCGAAGCGGTGAGGAGCCATCCTTGGCATCGATTCATGATGGAAATCCAATTTCCAATACGTGACAGTTCGATTTTGATTGTAGAGCCTAGTATGGTGACATGATAGATGGTACCCATGCAGCCTATGATTGATATATTTATATTTGAAGTTGTTTGACACTATACACTTATAATAGTATCAAATGATTTGTTTTAAACGTACCAAACATGTTTGGCTATTATAAGGGAAAACCCTATCCTCCGGCTTGCGTTGCATTGTGTGATGGGACCTGGGCCTTATAATAGCTTCATTTTTTCAAAAAACATTGCGATGTTTGTTCTATGCACTAGTATTCTTGGGAGGAAACCCGTTCCGTGTTATACGGCGTGGTCCCTTGAATTACTATCTTTTAAAGTAAAGTTTTAAATAACCGTTTTAGTTCTCACACCAGTCACATGACTGATCTGGAGTTTATTGTTTTAAACTAAACTCTGGGTGCCCCTATTTTCCACACGGACAGCTAGTAGTTTTGGTTTGTAGATTTATATTCATAGGATCCTGGTTTACAGCTGGAACGATATTCGGAAAGCTCTATATCCGTATATCTCCTTCAGTTGTGTTTTTGTATTATTTTCCGCTGCATTGTAATTTGTAAATCTCTGATATTTTTTGTGCAATATTATTTATTCATACTCTGTTATATTCTTATTTTCTGATGGAATTGTTGTAATAAGCAATGAAATGTTCTTCTGTTTGTGTTCTAATTTGTCCTGTCCTCAAAGCAATTCGGGCTTTCCTATATGGGGAAGTTCGGGTTGTTACATTTGGTATCAGAGCTTTGGTTTACAGAGCTCGAGAACAAGACACATTAGAACCAAACGAAAAGAAATCATCAGATATTGGATTAGCAATATCCAATAAAAATGACTCGTTAGAGATAGGATCAGTAGTATCCTAGAACGAGTGTGAAGAGTAGTGTTTTTAAAATGAAAACAAATATTGTTTTGAAAATTTAAACCTTATGATACGTATTTGAATATTTTATTTGTATTGAATTTGGACAATCCAATATATAAAGATTTTGCATATACGCTTGCAAACGTGTATTCGAAGTTTTAATACACTGGATAGATATAGAATCACACTCTAATCGCCCAGAGATGGTTCTGATGATGGCATGTCATCATCAGCACTTGTGTTCGAGTTTCGAAAGTGGGATGTCTATATATTTCCATTAGACTGGTGTGAGAACCATAACTAGACAGAATACATTGTTGTGATTTGGCACCAAAAATGGATTTTTTTTGTATATATATTAAAATTATGAATTTGAAAAGATAATCAACTAATTGATTGCTGATTACTGATTGTGTTATGTGATTATTCATTTAAATCAACATGTGAAAGAAAGGTGAATTTAGGCCAAATTGTATCAAATATTGAACTGAATTGAAAATTGTTTGAGATTGCATGTATATACATGTATATACATTGAACAGGTCATAGCAAGGAGGCTAGAGCAAAGGAATTAAATTGTATGCCCGACAAATAGGTACATGTTTACTAATTTATTGGGTTTGGACGATTTTATGAGCCGATTGGCTTTTTCTTTTTCTTTTTGAGATGAGAGGGCCTGTGTGGCGGTTTGGGGATTTTCCCAATGCTCCCGTACAAAGGAGGTTATGGCGAATTTTTTTGAAAATTTAGGTTGTTAGCCAAATTTTTAAAGAATTGGAAAATTTTTAGAAACTGAAAAGTTGAAGAATGAAAGCCAAACTGAAAGTTGAGTTGGTTAGTTAAACAACTTTCAGCTCCGTTCCTTTTCGAGGACGAAAAGATTTTAAGTGGGGGAGATTGTAACAACCCGGAAAATCAGAACCAATTTAAAATTTTTATTTTGGTAATTCTAATGAATTTTGAATATTTAAAATGGTTTATTTTAAATAATAACGACAAGAAATTTATGTTGAATAGAATTAGAACGTATATATTTATTTGAATCGACGTTAGAATATAAATATTTGTCTTAATTATAAAAGGAATTGGAATTGGCGCGGCAGTTCGAAAATTTCGGTTTTAAATTTCAAATGAATATACAGGATTCAAAATAAACCGGATTTTAGCGAAACAAAAAATATTAGAATCTAATTGAAAATATCTTTCCAATGAATCTGAAAAATTCAAATTTCATAGCGGGGATAAATAGTTATGCCCAGTTGAAAATTCAAAATAGTCACAATAGAAAATATAGCCCTTAAAAATGGAAATTTTGCAAACGGCCTCCTTTTTCGGTGAAACCACTTTTGTTGGATTCGGGATGTCAAGTTATTGCTAGATTCCAAAATTCATAATTTAGGGATTAATATGTGAGCGTGGCGGAGGAAAATGTGTTTTGACAGTTTCAGTCTAGTGAAAATTAGTGTCACATCCTTAAAACTAAACCTAATTAAGCCTACATCCCTCCGTTCTAAAACATGTAAAATACATCCCTATTTTTAAACATCGGCTAATATTTTCCCCCAATTGCCCTTTTTCTTAATTAGCGCCGTAATTAACTACGGATGAAACACGTATTGCGGAATTTATTTTCTCAGAAACATATACTTTAGGGTTCATGGCGGCGCAATGTTTACAGGTGGTGTACATCGATCTACTTATTCGCTTTAATCCAATTAGGCTCACATTCTCATGGCGGCGCAATCTTCTATCATATTAGGGATGTTTCAGCGTCAAGGTAATTTATACATTTTGTTTTTTTTTTCGCTTTAATCCAAGTTTTTTTGGATATTAGATTTGATCGATCTAATAATATATTAGGGATGTTTCAGCGTCAAGTTAATTTATACATTTTGTCTTTATTTTTTTTTACGGATTTCACTTTTATATCCAATTATGTTGATTAAATATTCTGAATTTCGTTAACTGTCTAGTGTAAATTATATTTTACGGTTGTATAAATTAAAAATTCGCTATAGTTGTTTATCTCTTCTGAATAGGTTTATAAAATTATGCATATGTTGTGAATATAAGCATACATTCATGCAAAAATTGTATTAACATGTGAGGTTGTATGTAATCAGAAAAATTGCGTACTGGTATGCATATATTATGTATATTTGCATATAAATATATAGCTATTTTTAATTATCTTTTTGTTTTTGTTCATGATGATTAATAGCTCCCGTCTTCGTCCAGGTAATTTTGTAGTTTAATAATGTAATTTTTATTATGAAATCATTTTTTTCCAATCTTTTGTTGCTTGATTATTCTGATTTTTTTTAAATGTATTTTTGTCTCTGCGGTTAATATTAGGAATAAATTCAGAACAGTTGCATATAAATATACAAATTTTTAGATTATTTGCATACATGTATGCCATTATTACGAATATTGGGATACTTGTATTCCTATATTCTTAATATTTGCATGTTTGTATGCAGATAATAAATATAGTTCCATATTTGCATGCAGAAATTTAAAATAGCTGCATGCTTATATAATTAACAGTCTGCGTATGATGGTATGCTCTTATTCAAGATACTTTACACAATTTTGAACATATTTTTCATAATAGTTGCACATTTGTGGGCATTTGTTCAGAATATTTTCACACTATTGTTCATGTATTCAGAATACTCGCATACTAGTATGCATCTATTAAGAATATTTGCTCACTACTGTGCATCAATTCAGAAATAGTTATCACATTAGTGTTGATCTATTAAGAATACTTTCAGACTCATGTGCATCTTTTCAAAATACTTTCACATTTGTATGCATTTATTTGGAAATTTGGGAATATTTAATATAACACTTGTATGCAGATTTCCTAAATATTAGCATACTTATATGCAGATATTCAGAAAAGCTCTAACTGATGGTGCAACAGTGAAGCAAGGACAAAGAAATCGATACAGGTGATGAAATGTACAATGGTGATGCAGTTAATGCTCAACGACATGTGCTTGCTCACAAAATTCTCAGTTGAAAACATTATAGTTGGAATGTAGATGATCAACGTTCACAGACCTACCTGATATTAGATGCAAACGTCCTATTGATTAAACTTGTGAAAAAATGTTTTTTTTATTGTAAAAATGGTTACTGATATTCTGTTTTTGAACTATGCAAAGATATTTATGTAGTTTCTATACTGAATGTCTAGGGAATTTTATGTACTGAATTAATCTCTTATGATTTACATTGATGTTACGAAATTTTGCTTACTTGTGTACGGTTATTCGTAATAATTGCATACTTATTTGCAAATATTATCAAATGTTCTGCAATTTTTTTTTTTTGCAAGCTAAAATGTTCCGCATATTTGAATTGCCAAAATATTCAGCATACTTTCATACATATATGAAAGTATTAGTAGTAGTTGCACACATATATGCAAATGGTCTAAATGTTTGATGTGTGAATTTTTTTTAATACTTACATACATTTATGCATTTTTTTTCTAATAATAGCTTACATTAAAGCAAATATTTGCAGTATTAATCAAATCGCTGATGCTGTTTTTGATGTTTAAAGTACTTGCTGTATGAACAGAACTGCAAAAGTTTTACAGAATATGTAACAAAAATAACTACGAACATATATTTGCAAACATATAAGCCAGTAATTGTAAACATCACAGAAATTACTGCAAACATATACATGTAAACATCGCAGAAATTAACAAATTGCAGAAACCACAGTAGATAAATAACTGCAAACATATAGATGTACTAATATCTGCATATTTATATGCAAGTTTTATAGATATATGCATACAAATATACATATATTCTATATTATGTTTTTCTGCATGCTTCATAAAAAGTTGCATATGGATATGCATATAATAAGAATAGATGCTAATTTGTATGCAACTTTTATAACATAAATGCTGGAAAAAAAAAATTAAACTGTATAGATATTTGTATGCATATATCTATAATATATGCATACATACACGCTAATTTCCTTGACATAAAATATATGCATGAGTTCTAACAATATTTGCATACATATATGCTCATATTAACAATATATGCATATTCTTATACACGTATTAAGAACATAAGATCAAATAAAACAAAAAAATAATACATACGACAGTATGATAAAAAAAACCATAAGTTTTATTTAAAAATTGCGTTAATTCCATTATCACTGACTTCTCCACCGTCACAAATCCTCCATTCCCTTCTCCTCATCATTGCGCCAACGACAACTGCTCATAAATCGTTAGCAGGCGGCGCCTGTTGTGGAGGCAGTCCAGTCAGGGGCGACGGCGGTTGTCAATTCTTGGTGCGGTGCGGTTTTCGGGCTGTAGAGGTTTTGGGGGTTTCAGATTGGGGAAGGAGGAGGAAGAGGAGGGTTTGTTGACGGCTGTGTGGCCATCGTTGGGCGGTGCGGCGGCTATTGCGGGGAGAAGGACGGCGATGTCAGATCTTAGGAGGGTGGCGACTGGCGATCGAGATTTTCTAATTTGTGTGGACAGCGGAATTAAATTTGGATCCTAATTTTAGGGGTCTGAAAATGCGTAAGGGTAAGACTGGAATTTGTTCATCCGATTTTCAAAAATAGGGACCTAACTTGTATTAAGTTTATGACCGAATGTGAGCCTAATTATGAAACTTAATAGGGACCTGTAAAAAACGCACCCTTCAGTCTATTTGGATCGACCAGAAAATGGCCATTTTTCAAACGGTCTCCAAATTCAACGAAATTAGTTTTGTTAGGACCGTATCGTCAAAACATAGACAGATTTATTTTTCTGGAATTTTTAGAGTTCATATGTGACCCCAGTAAATTGAAATGTACGTTTAAAATTTAATATAATGATTTAAATGTTAATTTAAAAGAAAACTGATCGTAACAGTCGAATCAGCTTGCAGGACATAGCCCATTGTGTTCGGAATGTGGGTAATTAGCTAGGAGCAATAGTCATTGGATCTCGATTGGAGTTCGAATAAAAAGTCAACTTTTTATTGAAAATTAAATTAAATTAATTAATTATATAACTCCCTAACCCCTTTACCTCCCCTCCCTTCCACGATCAGTTCAGATCTAAAAAAAGAAAAAAGAAAAAAAGAAAAGGGAAGGAATGACGATCACTGATAACCGTCGCCCCTCCCCAAAAGACCACCGCGCCACCTGCGCTCCGACCGCCGCCACCCTCGGCCATTCCTCCCTCCGATTTCCCCTATGCCTCTCTCTCCTCCCCCGTTCTCCTATGAGGTCGCGAGACAGAGACCTCGCAAACCCCCTCCGATGATCCCCCTTCCCCTGCTCGAGAACCGCACCCTCCCCAACGCCCAACCTGAAGCCCTAGCCACCCAATCCGCCCCCTGGTGATCTTCGGTGCCACCTGGAGCCTAGCCTCGCGTGAGCAGCAAGTCTTCCCCCCTTCCCCCCTCCCTGTTCAAATCTAAAAACCTTAAAATGGTGAGTTTTTCTATTTTCTATTTCTTTGATAAAAACTTAGATTTTTATTCGTATTAAGGTGTGATTTTAATTAGATAAAAATTTGATTTTTAGAAAGAAAAGGCGAGATTTTTATATAGAGAAAGGTGTGATTTTTATCAACATAAAGATATGATTTTTCATTGTGTAAAGATATGATTTTTATACGAACAGTACAAGAAATAAAAATATGATTTTTTTTTATATTATAGAGATGATTAAAATATGATTTTTATAATGCAAACATCGATATAAAAATATGAACTTTATTTTTATCATGAAGTAGTGAGAAAAAAGATTTGATTTTTATATGAGGAGCGGATTAAAAATAGAATTTTTATATAATAGAGAATATAAAAATATGATTTTTATTTATGCAGCGAAATAAAAATCTGATTTTTATTTTATATATATTGGATGAAAACGTGATTTTTATTGCGTTGAAATAAAAATGTGATTTTTAATGTGAACAGCGGGAAATGATGGTGATGGTATCAACTGAAATCAAAACGAAACCCGAACCGTTCAGAAACAAAGAATGGAGGAGTGGAACCCAAAGGTGAGAACTTCTCACTTTAATTTATTTTCTAGTTAAAATATATACTAGGATGCAGACGGTGAGTGCTTAGCAACACCCGGCACCCGTCGTCCACAGACCATAGATGACTTGTTTTTTTATTTGATTGTGTTGTGAAAATTGATTGCATGATGTGGAATGGAATAAAATATTTTATAGTTAAAAATATAATTTTTAACGTGTATATGAATAAAATAAATATTCATAAACAAATCGGATGATTTGTTTATGTACACACATTTGACTGATATTGATTGGGATGATAAATTTTACACATCGCCCAACTGTACAAATAAATCTGTTTTTGTTGTTTGAAACCCCACACGAGTATTGGGATGATATATGACATACACTAATCCCAATAATTAGCTGTATGTCGATCGATTGATTGACAGGCTGTGTAATCGCTGAATATTTATATTTAATGCTTATGCAGTGTAGAGTGCACTTTGGATGATGGTTGACAGTGTTTGATTGTTGTTGTGTACATGTGTTGTATGAAATCCATATAATCACATTATATGGTAATTGACTATGTCTGATTCCAGTTCAGAAAGAATAAATATTTTAAAATAACGAATATTTTAAAATAATATTCAGTAAAAGATCAAAATCTGATTTTGATGTCCGATTTGGGATGGACATGAAAATATTTAAATATATAAAGCCGTGTTGATTAGATTAACGCCATTTTGATGTGAACGATATTAATATCGATTTTATTCATTTCTATAATGAATATCGAAAAGGAAGAGATTTCAAAATACAATGTTTTGAAAATACTATCATTTATATATTGATGAAATGGAATATTCAATTTTGATTTGAAATTGAATATGAAGTTGAAATCGTTCTGAAAACGAATTTAAAACGGTTTATAAAATACGTTTTAAATGGAAATCGATGAAATATATAATATATATATTATATATATATAATGGCCTGAATAGAACGCGCCGCGCCGCGGTAGTTCGCGAATTTCGACCATTATATATATATATATATATATATATATATATATATATATATATATATATATATATATAATGGCCTAAATAGAATGTGCCGCGCCGCGGTAGTTCGCGAATTTCGACCATTGACTTCGAACGGACATTACAGGAGATCCGATCGTCGGATTCTCCTAAAACCGGAACCGTTGGGTTCGTATCGAAAAGAGCTTTCCAAGAATACATGATATTTTAAATCTAATGGTTTGTTTTGGAATTATGTCCAAATCAAATTTGGAAAAGGTCGTTGTAAGTGCAGTTCGATGACCGTTTATGGAAATCGACTGTACGGGCCTTGATAAAATTATTAAAAATATCAATAATTTGTGTAAAATCATAATAAATGATTTGGAAAGAATTGGGATGAAAAATTCCATGTTTGAAAAGATAAAAATATAGTTTTATTGAAATGAACTAGTTATGAACTAGAATTATAAATCCAATATTTTTAAAATAATTAAATTGGATTTGAAATGGTTTTAAAAATAACCAGAATTTCCAATGTATGAATTGGAATGGATTTGAATCGAAATTATCTTTGGAATATTTCGATATTGGATTCCATGATTATACAGATATTGTGGAGGAATTTGGAATTTCCAATATATGATTTGAAATGTTTTTAAAATTTTCTATTCAGAGCCTTGTATTTAATATCAAATGGGATTTGGGTTTGTCGTGAATGGTGTCTTCATTAACACTGTTCTTAAACCCAATTGAGAAAAGATTAAATCTTTTTATATAGATTTAGTGAAGTATACCAACTAATTAATATTTATTTGGAATTGAAGTGGAATTGATTTTTGGGTTTATCGTGAATGGTGTTTTAAATAACACTTGTTCTTTAACCCGATAATAACGGGAATGTGAATTGGGTTTATTGTTAAATGTGATTTAACGACATTCTTTCTTTAACCCGATTTATAGTAAAATGGGATTTGCAATTTACAAATCTTTTTATTTAGATTTAATGGAAATTTTCCAAAGTAACGTTTTCCAATTTAATATATTAAATTGGAATTGATTGGAATTCGATTTGATAATAATCGAAGTGAACTTCTGTGGAGGAAGACTGTTAATACATATGGAATTTGAAAGGCTTTGCCGTTATTCCATTTATATTATTAGTCGGATATAGAAATTGATATCGATTATATATTGATTTGTTTTTCCGTTAAGATTCCATAATTAATGGAATGTGATTTGGGTTTATCGTGAACTGTGTTTTAAATGACATTAGTTCTTTAATCCAGTTAAAGACAGATTACATGTCTGTCATCGCATTTCGAATTATATGGTTGATCTCTGCTAAATATATATATCTGTTTGGTGGCGGAGAATTTATTCTCTTGCTTAACACCCTTCTCTGAGACGTACGAGCTCAGAGGTTGTATATCGTCAGAAATCAATAGTACGGTGTAGATTGTCGATGCGGCATGTTTTTGTTTCCAAAGTTAAATAATCATTAATATTGATTTTCGGGAAAATTAAAACCAAGAGGAGTTTTAATGAATCTTTAATTAGATTGAAATGTGAATTGATAATTTAAATTATCAAAATTGGGAAATGATCGAGAATGGAGTATCGCCAGTTTTGCTCATAGCGATAGTTGAATATTTAATTAGATTTGAACGGGAAATGGTAATTAAATTTACAGATAACGCTGTGGTGTTAGTTATGGAGTAATACCAGTTTTGCTCCATGGGATGTATAGGTTGGGATTGGGAAATTAAATAAATGGTTACTTCGGTAAGATGCGTTAATCCCGACTAGTTTGGAAAACCATAACATGGTTTGAATTGGCATCCAAAGGAAGATTAAAGAATAAATTTTAAAGAACTTATCTTTGATAAAATTAATGGGAACAAATCCCTAAAGATGTGAATATTAAAATAAAAGAATATTCTGGATTGGAATGAGGCGTATGTTGTGTTTATAGCACTTGTTTATTATATACGTGAGTTACACGGAAAGGCCAGGTTTATACCCATTCTGAATAACTGATTCGACGATAAGTCGACGATGAAGACGGTGGTTGAAGACCGGAGGTCTTCACATCGTTTGGATGATTACTGATGTCTTGATTAGGCTGTACACCCTAGACGAGGTAATAAGTGGTTAACGTCCAGACGTACTTGGAGATCTACGGAGATGCGGGGGCCTCTCTCCTGTATTGGACATATGGGGCGAGGAATAAGGTGCCTCCGGTTTCGTTCAGACCCAGAACGAACTTGTAAATGGATTGTGTGTCTGACATTGGATTTTATTCTGTGTTGATTGATTTCTATTAAATATATATCAGTTTGCCGGCGGAGAATTTATTCTCTTTCTTAACGCCCTTCTCTGAGACATACGAGCTCAGAGGTTATATATCGATAGATATCAGTCGCATGGCATGAATTGCCTGTGTGGCATGCTGAGATGCAGTGATCAAGGCTTTTGTTGAAAAGCAGAGTCTTATGGTTGATGATCAAAGCACGGCTTTAATACAGCGTAGCTTTGTGTATGGTGTTAATTCGCGAGCCTCACATCTCGGTATGAGTTAAAAACAGGATCAGACCATTAGGAGAACACGACGTTTCTTTCTACCTATGGGTGGTGTCGGAGTTTTACATGCCCTGACATTTATATTATTTTTACCTATGTGGTTGTTGGATTGCGAGGCGCCTCAGATATATCGGTCTCTACGGAGCCGATGGATAGGTCCGATAGGACCGGTAAATGTGTGTTCAGGAATTGCCGATCCTCAAACGTAACGGAGGACCGGCCCAACCGATCCAGGGTTACCCAGAGTGTGTAGTCCTGAGACATTTGCTAGAGTGTCTGGAAGCGGTGAGGAGCCATCCCTGGCCTTGACTCATGACGAAAATCCAATTTCCAGTACGTGATAGTTCGATTTTGATTGTAGAGACTAGTATGGCGACATGATAGATGGTACCCATGCCAACTATGATTGATACATTTATATTTGAAGTTGTTTTGACACTATACACTTATAATAGTATCAAATGATTTGTTTTAAATGTACCAAGCATGTTTGGCTATTATAAGGGAAAACCCTATCCTCCGGCTTGCGTTGCATTGTGTGATGGGACCTGGTCCTTATAATAGCTTCATTTTTCAAAAAAGCATTGCGATGTTTATTCTATGCACTAGTATTCTTGGGAGGAAACCCGTTCCGTGTTATACGGCGTGGTCCCTAGAATTACTCTCTTTTAAAGTAAAGTTTTAAATAACTGTTTTAGTTCTGACACCAGTCACATGACTGACCTGGAGTTTACTGTTTTAACCTAAACTCTGGGTGCCCATATTTTCCACACGGGCAGCTAGTAGTTTTGATTTTGCAGATTTATATTCACAGGATCCTGGTTTACAGCTGGAACGATATCCAGAATGCTCTATATCCGTATATCTCCTTCAATTGTGTTTTTGTATTAGTTTTTGCTGCATTGTAATTTGTAAATCTCTGATATTTTCTGTGTAATATTATTTATTCATACTCTGTTATATTCTTGTATTCTGATTGAATTGTTGTAATAAGCAATGAAATGTTCTTCTGTTTGTGTTCTAATTTGTCTTGTCCTCAAAGAAATCTGGGCTTTCCTTTACGGGCAACATCTTGCAACCCAGGCTAAAGATGTCCGGTCACTCATTTCGCTTGAGTGTACCGAATGTATTATCACCAACGGTTGGGATCAGCAACCATTTCCCAAAAGGGACAACATCGAAATAGATTATCGTTATAATAATGCCAATACTTCAATTGTGGTGAAACTTTTATACTGTTCCACAAAACTCCTCACACCACTTCACTACCGACTTATAAAACTATTACTAAAATGCAGGGCAAAAGTGTCTTTTGTCACCCCGCTTTCTATTACCGACTACCATGTTTCAGTTAGTCAACACATTTCTTTTCTTCCCACTTTTTTCCCGTCTTCGTCCACTTCGTTCTTCGCGTTTTGCTTTTATTCGCCATGTCTTCTTCCCTGCCACAATACGTAACCGACGTAAAAACTTCCATCAGTTCTTCACCTCTTCTCCGTTCCAACCCAAATTCCTACTCTCAACTCCTACTATCTTCACCATCTCAGATCTATTTTGTGCTTTCGATCTGCTGCCATGGTCACAACCGCCCTTAACTTTTCCGCATCTCTCAGATCTACCATGTCGACGATAAGATCCGACTCACCTCTTCACCTATGTTCAGATCTACCACTCATTTTCATCTCTCGCGGTCGAAAAACCTTTCTTCCATCTCAACGACCCTGTTGTACGTAAGATCAATTTACCTGCCGCCTTTTTATGCTTTATTCGTTCTTCCGTTGCTACAACTTACTATAAATTTTATTTCTTTTCACTTTTATGTTTAGATTTGGCACCCCTCTTCACGTCTGCCCGTTAGCGAACCTTTCTCCTGCGTGGCCGTCAAAAACCTTACTTCCACCTCCATCAGGCTGTCGTAGGTAAAATAAATTTACCTGCCATATTTGTATACCGTATATCAAATTTTTGTCGTCATACATTAAGATTTTTACACTTTGTTTGCTACACCTGTTGTATGTGCTGAATTACAATTCGATATATTTTCTTCACATTTGTTGCTTCATTCAATGAATATTGATATATACTTCATATTGTCCCGCTACTTTTTGACCCTAATATTTATACCTTATTTCTGGGTAGTTTATTTTAAATGAATTAGATTAATTTACATGCTATTTTTATAGATATAAACATCATTTCACTCACTTTAAACATGATTAATGCTCACTTACATATGGGATGTTGTTTATATATACGTATTGCCACATAAATGTTACCCCAACTTTATATATTGTCATGTTCACACAATCCATAATGCAATGATGTGATATACCTTATATATCCGTTTAACAACATTAACATTGTTAATTTATTCTTAAATGATTCAACTTAACACAGGAAAGACTATATGTAGACGTACTTCCCACGAGCTGTCGAATAACCGAGGGTGTCCATATGCTGCGTAGTCGTATATGAAGCCAACTTTGGTATTGTACCTGTTTCTGGCAATTGGTACGTTAGTTCATCAGCATCGTTTCATTGTAGTTTGGTATTTATATATGCTTACAATGAGAAAATCAAAAGGTAGTTTATTTCTAATTTGCAAAAAGAGAAGCCATGCTAATATGCAATTTCAGGTTGCCAAAATATTTTTACCAATTCTGCAGTGAAGAATTTTTACTACATGTTACTTGCATTCGAAGTATTAAAGTACTTGACTACCAATGTGTTCCCTCGTTGTTCTCATTCTATTAATCTTCTTTCCTGCACTTGGTGGTAGCTGAATGCTAGCATCAGCTAACTTTCACGCTTTGCACAAAGTCATGGCTCCACACGTTAATAATATATCTTGACAATGTTCATCAATCTACATGTTATAATTCAACTTTATGTATCACGGTTAGAATTTTGTATATGAGTACCAGCACAAATATATATCCTGCGTTAATGTAACTTTCAGACTTTGCGCAATCTTCATCAATCTACATGTATATGGTTACCAGTACAAATATTTCTACACATGATCTGAGAACAATGTGAATTTTTCACAATGTGAAAAGGTTGAACCTATGTTACTAAATAGCATTACCATGACTAAGACTTATGGTTCATAAAATTAAAACTTACACTGGCTGTGTTAATTTTAAATGCTTTGGATATATTGAAACGTGAAAACAAACTCATTTACATCAATATTTATTTCTTTCATAGTAATCTACTTATTGCATCTACTAGCTTCATTATTAGTTCTTTGAAGGTTCACTGATGTTTATGTCGAAGAAATTTTAATTTCTATTCACTTTGTTAATTCCCTATGATATACTCACAGTTAAACTTTATTGACATCTGTTACATTCAGTTTCCTATCATTTCCGAAGGTGTTAAGTTTAACTGCTCCATATTCATTTTTCATTCTATTTTTATTGTCATGTCTTCAATACAAACTCAACCTAAAAATCAAAAAAGGATTCAAAGAAAGACTTTCTTAGGGCAACAAAATCTGAATCTCAATCTCTGCTTGCTCAACAAGTAGCTTCCTAGATCTCAAACATGGTACTTTTAATGTGCCGATTCTAATGCTATTTACAAATTTACTCTTTTCGTACTTTGATTTTGAAATTTCTTACATTTTTAGTGGATTTATTTACATGATTGCAAGTTGTCTGATCTATTTTCATACGGTTTGGCAACGATTTCAGGTATTTAAAGCTTAGTTTCCTGAATTTTAACAAAATGGTTGATTTCTTTATGGCCATGTTAGACA
Organism: Allium sativum; assembly: GCA_030737875.1. Taxonomy (NCBI): domain Eukaryota; kingdom Viridiplantae; phylum Streptophyta; class Magnoliopsida; order Asparagales; family Amaryllidaceae; genus Allium; species Allium sativum. Next base: position 821,521,641 of record CM060910.1, read on the forward strand.
ACCATATCAGTTTTGAATTTTTGCGTAGTCAAATTTGTGGATTATTTTACTGGAAATTGAAAGGTTTGGTTAAAAGCAACGTTTGTTCCCTACAACATGACTTAAAACTACAAAAGTTGCCACTTTTCTTTCTTTTACTACATATTTTGCTTGCAATAGTTCGAATCTGGAAACTACATATACTAAGAGACATGGATACTCAGCGGTTCAAACTAAACTTTATTACTACATTGAATGGGATATATAAGCTGTTTGAACAAAAAAAAAAATCAACTTTCGAAATTCAGTACATTTAGTCTGATTTAGAAAATTAAGATGTTTAAAACGAAGGAAAGTTAAGATTTTTTTGCCCATGTATCCATCACGAAGGGAACTTCGACAATAATTTTTTTGACAACAACACTCTATATGTCAATGGATTTATACTATTTACACTATTTTTATATATATCTTAACAATGTTCATCATGCTACATGTTATAATTCCAGTCTACGTATCACAGTTAGAATTTTGTATGTATACGAGTACGAGTACAAATATTTCTGCACATGATCTGAGCACAATGTGATTTTTCATAATGTGAAAATGTTGAACCTATATTACCCCGAAATATCATTATGATGACTATGACTTATGGTTCATAAAAATAAAACTATGACTGGCCGTGTTAATTTTAAATGCTCTGGATATGTTAAAACTTAGAAAGGTTTTATGATGCATTTAAGAAAATTGAAAGATCCAGTGTTTCTTCCCAGATTAAAGATTGCTTTTTTATTGGCTCATAATATGCTCTTAGGAAATGGATTGGTCATCTGTGATTGCAAGTCCTAATATTATGTAAGTTATTACTATCACTGCTTGCTTCACATTTTTTTAAACTCTCATTTGTTGGTTGCATTTGTTTTGTCTAACTTACCGTATGTTTACCTTTTTTTTCTACCGTTAATCGGTGAACTTAGAACAGATGGGAAGTGAAAGACTGCATTATTAACTTTCAGTTCACTATCCTGCTTAAAATTCTGATAATTCTGAATTGAAAATAAACTTGCTTTACCTCACGTAGTCACTCATCTACTACAAATTTTATTTATCGTTTACGACACCAAAATTTCCTTCCTCGACTTTAACTAGATAAATGTTAATTCATTCATGCAATTCCATTTCATGCGATTTCATTTATTAAATTTTTAACTCACTTCTCTTAGTTTCATCACTGTTGTACTGCGTTAACCAAAAATTTTAACATTTTTACTACTTTCACAGCTTGTAGAAGCTGACATGATCGAGGCAGAGTATCGTGCCAAGATTCAACTAAGTAGTCATGCAACTTCCACCAACCTGAATTTCCCTTTTTTCAACATTGTTCAACTCCCGTTTGTGTTATGAAATAATAAGTAGTCATTGTTTCTTATTTGTACTTGAAATAAGTACGCATTTCTATTTCTTCATTATATAACCTTTCAAGCACATCAGGCATTATATATCCTTCTTCATCTATACTGCATCTATAGTGCAGCTAACTTCTTTACTGATTTTCCTTTCTTTTTCTCCACCTGCTTCTGCACATAACCCATCTGCGCTTTGAGTATGTATGCACATGTCCATTTTAAACATCATTTCCAGCTTTGGTCAAATTCATTTGTGAACACGTCCATCGGGTATGCCTATGTACTGGTAGAAGTAAATGGAATTTCTCTAGATCAGGTGACAATGCACCCTAATTGGCAGCTAACCACTTAGCCGTGTGTTGGCCTGTTTTGTGGCCAGGCCACCCAAAACTCAAATGATCAGAGTTACATATGTTATAGGTTAAAGCTCTCATACGTCCTAAAACCAGACCTCGAATCGGATAGGATAGCTCGGATCGGTTCGGATGAGATAGCTCGCATCGGATCGGATGAGGACAACAACATCAGTTCGGATCAGATCTAAGGCTCCTAACCGAATTGCCTAAAGCATTTACTAATTCCACGTTGTCCTATTCCTGTGCCTAAAAAAGTGGAGCGGTTTCCCACCTGGCAACCCACGAACTGGATTCCATTATCCCACGATCTCCACTACAATTTCGAGATCCCCAGATGCGGCCACGTGGCGCTCTCCTCTAACCAATTATACATCTATAAATACACTTTCGAACAGAAAATTGGGGGACTTTTGGCACTTAGTTCGTGGATGGCAGCCATGAGAAGTTTTCCTCCACAGAAAATCAGCATCTCCTCCAATGGAATCCATGAATTCGGAGAGACAAATTCATTGTAATCAAGTGCTCGAGTGATTCAAAGTCTTGTAATTGTAATTCTATGTTGAATTAAGAATGTATAAAGTGGATATAGGCTCGTTAATGTCGAACCACTATAAATCTTGTGTGTTGATTGATTTCTTTTGCTTTCTCGTATATGATTTCTCATTATTATCTGCAAAACATGACGAATTGGATGTTAGTGCCATTTTTTGGTCTAACATTTTGGTGCTTTCACTAAGAAATGAAGATTCTCAGCATAAAAGGATTCTTCATTCTACTATTGGATCACCAAATTTGATGAGGAAATCCTGCAAATTATACATCTTATATTGAATTTACAAGCGTGGAGATCACCATATGTGAAGTCACCCCCATGCTATCTTGTAGCAACAGCATGTTTCCACTTCGAAGAAGTCTCTGGATCGGATGAAGGTAAGCAGGGGCTCAAATCGAGATGATATAGATCGCACAGCTCCGATTCGGATCGTTACATTTGGACCAGTTCGGGTCCGACCCGACCCTATGGAGTCAGACACTGGAACACTAGATCTTGGAATGGCAGCAACGGTTCAGGTCGGATGACCAAGGATCCGATCTGCCTGAAGTGCATCGGATTGAACAAGCAACTTCCGACCCGCAGCCACCAATGACATCACGATCCGACCTGGAAGAGTGACCCCGACCCGAACAGCAGGGGAAGATCCGAACCGACTAGATGATGATGCCCCGATCCGGCTCAGAGGAACGAGTCCGATCCAACCCAACCTAAAGGCACTCCCAAGCCGCAATTTGAAGGGATGATTCGATCCGACCCGAAATAGCTATTTTTGGGAAAAATACGTTTTTCATATCATTTTAGAAAAGGCTCCATCTTCCAAAATCGAAAAAATCGCGCGGACTGTGGGGCCCCGGTCCCCCACCGGCGCTGCGCCCGGACCCGCTACGGCCTCGCCTTCGGCTCGGAGCATGGCTCTCCTTCGGCTCGACATATATTTTGGCCAACAACAGTCATCAAATCTTGTCAATGAATATTAGACAAATAGTTAAAGAATATGACAATGAAATGGCAACGACTGGGATTCTTCCTAAAGCCACGACACCTACTTACATTAGTAGGCCAATGTGAGGAGCTATTGGTCAAATTGAGCTTGCTATCAGTAACAATATATGAAACAATGATTGTTTCCTAGCAACCTTCTCTTCCAAAGCTACGATGGTGTATAGATTTCACCAGTGCAACTTATGCTGTTCCTGAATGAGTAATGATCATCTGATTTACATGACATAAACATGTCCAATCAGTGGAGTACCGAATGACGGTTATATGGAATGATCCGAGCGCTACTCCGATGGCAATTCATATGATCTTAGCGACCATGATTATTAATGATGGAATATTGGAAAGTAACTAAGGATCCTAGCACTACAAAGCTACACCTCACTTGAATGGTGTGGTGAAATATGTATGTCAGGCAGTTCACTCCTTGAAGAGCTTACCTTACCTTTGCAATTCCTATCTGCCATCAACTACGTCAATGAAGATTGGTTTCCGTTAAATAAGGGTTAGACCAATATACTTTGGTACCCAGAGTTAGGTACCAGTTGGACCACCACAAGCCATGATTGGATCAATGGATCCTTGCCCGAGTGATAGCAACTTGACTGCTCACCAACCACCATACGACCTCGGTCAACAGATGAAAGCTTGAGATCAAAGTGAATATGAATCAATCGTTAGCTTTTTTCTTCATACTTCTATTGTGACAGAACCCAGGAACATTACTTGAAGCCTCACAAGCTATGCTATCGTATTCAAGCTTATTTGATCATGGTCTATATCAACCAGCTCCAATAGAATTCAGAGTTTACATGGCACCCTAGTATCTATAGCCAAAAGCCCCAACCGAAGCCAGAGTGGGAGTGATATGTGATAACTAAGTTACTAGGAGAGCCTGCTATTTGCTAAATGGAATATGTAACGTAACAAAGACGACATAGGACCCAAAAATGCTTTCCCTCCCGGTGAGATGGAGTGTGAAGGAGGCATGGGATTAGCAAGCAAATGACACATCACAGAAAGAATTGCATGATAATCTTCCCGAAGACATAGATCTCAAAGAGGATGAAGATTCAGGATGCAGGAGGGTAACGTCTAACGAAGCAACTGCCCAAAGATTGAAAAGCTTGTTTACAACTTTTTGATTGTCTCGAGAGAACTCTGCCACTATTTCCAAGTTCATCTGACTGTGATACGCACTGATTAGCCACTGCAACAGCTCCTCCAGCGACCTGCGGCATTCGAACGATTGCTTCAATGGAACATTGGGCTAAACCAGTTTGATCTCAATTCCCTCCTGAAGAAATCCAATCGGGGGAAAGCGTTAGCTGACTTCATCGTTGAGTTTACTGTTCCCGAAGAGGATGTGTTAAATGAAGAAGATGGCCCCTCAAAATGAAAGATGAAAACCTAGCACCAGGAAGTTATATACGGACGGTGCAAAGAATAATCGACAGTCCGGTGTTGGAGTTGTATTGGTTCGAAGGAAATTCCAGAGGAAGGGACTACGACTCGCAACTTACCTAGAACAGGTAGAAGAGATGTTGGATGGATGGGAACATTACAACATATCTTATATTCCGCATACAGAAAATCAGAAAGCGGATAATCTGGCCAACCTAGCAAGTTCCGATAATCCAGAAGAGATAGAGATGACCCTAATCGAGACACTCGGAAGTTGATCCGGTATTGGAAACCGAATTCGAAAGAGAGTCATAGATAGCTCCCTTTAGAAACTTCTTGCAGCACGGGGTGTTTCCAACAAGAGAAGTGAAGGACGTACCATCGTTTGTTATGCCTTGAGATATGACATGCAAGAAGACATTGCTTATTTCCTTTGAAAGGTTGTCCCGAGATAGATATCAACAAGTCTCATTGCTCGATTCACTACCCAGAATGATTCAACAAAATCACTAATTAATTTCCCGCTTGAAGGAAGATATATGCGAATGTAATGTCTAATGAGCGATGTTTTGGAATTAGAAAGTGAAGATTCACACTTCAATTCCTTTCATCAATTATCTGCCAAGTAACTCACTCCCTAGACGTTGGGGGCAACTGGAGATTTAAGCTTGAATCGCTCGAGATTACATCATCTAATTCAAAGCTGATACATCTGGAGTTTGCTTGGTCGATTGCCTTGGCCTTGCCTGAAGGTTAGCAAGTTGAAGGTTTAGAACGCTTACGCCTGAATGCTGATTGATCGTATGTGCACCAACCCTTGTCCTCGACATGGGATCGAAGGCATATCAACAAATTTATGAGATATGACTATCTCACCAGCAGCAATATCCTATTTCCTAGCATGGAAAGTATAAAAGTTTTTATAAGTATGGATTCATTGTTCTCTTGCCAATTACCATCCTAACACCAATATGATGATGTGTTACCATTAGCGGTACATATATGACTCCCTAACACTCAATCCTTGCCCTTAGCAAGGGGCAAGAAGGCGATTCAAAGGAGATGCAATCTCGTCATTCTCTTACAGTATTTAGCTAACTGCCTTTGTCGCTCCAAGACCCCAATCAAGGTCTGTTCATTCTCAGGACCGCCATCCCATGATGATTTGAAAAGACGTTCATCACCAGCTAAAATTTTTGGCAGCCGTCTCCGAAAAATGTTGTCGAGGCAAAATAGACCTGCAAAGAGCATGCAATGCCATTTTTGCATAGAATGATATTTATTCCTTTAACAGGATTACTCTTTAACCATAACTCTTATATTTGCATGCTTTATGAGTTATTGATGTAAATAACTCAGATGAATTAATATGTGGATGGTGTAGGTACCTAGGATTTGATACCGATCAGACCTCTAACACCTACATATAGAGTTATGGAGCAATATCATGACAAGCTTGACTAAACCACTCGTTTACAAAGCCATGCCCCCCGCCTGAAAGAGGTTGTATAGCTCAAGGTGGATCTGAGATAACCATCAACTCCTAGGCTCATACGTTGTAGAGCTAAAGATAATTATGCATTGACTTTTGCATTTCAAAGTTGGAGTCCGATTTCAGATGGATGCAGTTCGACCGTCTACATGGCTCAATCCTATATTTGACGCCACTAGATTACATGAATTCAAATGAAGGAGGCAGCACTGCCCCTTGATATGCTTACTTTTCAATCATGCAATTTACTCTTACATGCTTCCCGAGTTATTGACATAACTAACTCATGCGATATGAATGAGGCAGGTACCCAAAGTTCGATGCCAATCACTCGTCACAGGGATTGATCGGAGGAACGCAGAGCCTTGGCAAACATTTTCTGATTTTTTTCCCAACTAAATCTAATCTTCAGAGCTTAGATAAATGTATGAACCTAGGAAGAGTGTGAGGGGGCACCCCAGGATTAAAACCAATCGATCCATGACACTAACTCTCATGATTTGAGAGAGCGTTTAAAGGACGATACTGCAATGTCCGACCAAACTCCATCCCACGAGTCGTGGGACAAGAGAGACTTGATTATTACAAATGGCCACCTTTACCCATGAATCAAGGATTATGAGGTAGTGCCTCGACGAGTGTGATCCGACCGCGTGGCCGAAAAAACTCCATCCACCAGAGTGAAGCATGGAGTAAGGACTAAAACCGTGTATGAGAACGACATTCGACATGGTGGACTCCCACTCTTGGAAATAGAGTGTAAAAGGAGCGCTGGGCGAATAATGTGGTTGTTCGCCTAATTAACTCTAACTATCATGATTCGAGAGAGAGTATAAAGGACGGGAAGACGACGTCCTCAAGGTGTGATGGTGCACCACGATTAAAGACCGCCTTGATTACACTCTAACCTGGGCATACGTCAGGAGAGTATAAAGGTGCTAAGATTAAGTATCGAAGACAACAGGCTCCTACCCCACTGAAGGATTGGGGATAAGATTGAAAGCTGAGCCGATGCCCCCTACGAAAGGATTGGGGGCAACACAATGTCGAACAAGCCCTGACTAGGCACTTTATCCATGATTGATTGGGGGCACACACATCACCACCCCTTAGATAAATTCTATATGATTTGTTAGATACTATTTGATTGTAGGGATTCTGAATTGAAACCCTTATTTGATTGTAATATGCTTTGTTACCTATTACTTAGAGATTCGCTTTGTTTACAGAGTACAAGCTTGAACAAGATAACATGACAAGAATGCGAGGGTCGCACTCGCGATAACCGTGGCAGGCCAGTGGAAAACAAACAAAGGGCCACGTCCAGAAGGCTGGCACTGATGCCCAATGCTAAACTTCCCATGCAAATCAAGGCGACGACCGAAAGGAGGCCTTGATAGTGGATTGTTTAATGACGTGTCACAGGACTTAAGGCAACGACCGAAAGGAGGCCTTAAGAGTGATATATCAAATCAGCATACACACCCACATGTGACTAGCCATAGCCCAAGTGCAATGACAAGTGTCACCTCGCAAATACACTGAATGGAAAGTGCAATAACTTAAACACTTAGATAACTCAATCACTTAAGCTTTGAAAGCAATGTATCTTTTCCATGCATCAATGTCTAAATTTGAAAGAGATGTGATACAACTACCGATATTTCGCCGTTACCCCTAAACTGGGGGCATATTGTTGAAAATATTTACAAATGGCATAACTTATATATCTGTGTCTAACTTATACCTCGATCTTGATAGGCCGCTTGAGGACCACAGAATGGATGCAGAGTGAACGTCCATTTGCTAGTCCCGACAGACTTCCCGATTGAAAGATCCCGGATAAGGGGGCATGCTATTACTTTGATTTATAGCTTACAAGGAAGCGGATTGTTTGATGCTCCGACCAGAGGGTTAATAAGAAGGAAGATAGAACTTTCTTTCATGCTGAGGATGTTGGCGCAGGAGGCACTAGGAACGAGGTAAGTCAAGAGATTTACTTTCGCGATGATCCCTCAGCATGTCAAACTAGATATGAAATGGATGGTGCCATTGCTAAATTGAGAACCCAGATGGTTCGACAAGATGAACTTCTCCGAAAGCAACAGAAAATGATGGGAAACTTCTATACTTGGATAGATGGAAGGCTGAGTAACTATGGCTTACTTGCCGGAGCAAGCATCGTGGAATTCAAGCGACAACGAATTTGGCTCAAACACTCCCCGCTCCGCGGTTCAGATCGCATGAGACTCTAGGACAAGTTGGTAATGATGATCATCCTCCTCCTAGACATGTACAACACACAACTTCTGACCGTAACGTTTTGGCTAAAAATGGCGGCAATGCAAGAACCATTTGAAACTCAAACGGAGTCCGATTAAACTCTGCTCCAATTCAGATAAATGCTTCAAATCCAGCTCAATTTCAACACGAAGCTCCCCATTCCTTAATGTAGAGGGCAAATGGGAGCGTTTGAGGAAAGTGCAATCTAACCTTATCGCCACCCGACTCCGATCCTCAGAGTTTGGATAGGAGACCAAAGACTAATATGAGATGGACACGGACAAATCATTTTTGCATCAAATTCCAACTCGCAACTTGATGAGGGAATATGAATTCAGAAAAGACATGGATTTTGATGCTCGTCACTTAGCGAAAATCCCGTGGATGGGAGCACGGGATACAAGCTTCGAGCAACGTAATTCGAATATCTACCAACTTCATGCCTATTTACTATCGTTGGAGTTCCCCTAGGTCCCAAACTGTAACTGAAAGAATGACTCCTTAAACTAACCCTCATACATCCGAGCAACGGATCACCATCCAGGATTAAAGGACAGAAGCCTGATTAACGGCTATTAAATACACAGAACCAAGAATCTAGAGACCAACTTCCACCGACTTCAAGAGTTCATGCCAAGGGCACCAGCGCTAAATTGGACAATTGGCAACAAGTTCTCAAAGACGATAACCAGATTGCCAACGCTAATTGATGCTTCACCAGAGGTGGCACACCACAAATGCAACTCAAAGATCCAAGCCTATCGACCCAAGAGTGTCATGTTACTCACTTCAATCAAAAAAAGGTTTGGTGAGACTTTGCATTAGTTCCTCAAAAGATTCGACGCCGCGGTGGCACCGGTAGATCGACCTGGACCATCTATGGTGTTGATAGCAGCAGTATCTGATATTCTGGATAACTCAGACTTCAAAGTCTCTCTGCAACGAGGCCCACCAAGATGCCTTGGCGGATTCACCTTTGGAGCAAACATCAATACCTTTATGCCATGAGATTTTCCCAGAAACGTTGATGAATTCTATCCTAAGACAGTCAAATTCCTGCAACAAGTGGATATCTATATTGAAATGGATGTTCTCAATGTTCTCATGACAAAGAATGGAGCGTCATCTTACTCCTGAAACGATCAAGACAAAAGATTTTCCCTGGAAAATACTGAGAGGAATGTATAATTCTGGAAAGAAACAATTTCATTGATCGATCCAACAATACTGATTGTCAAGCTTAATGGAACCAAGTAGGAGGGATAGACTCAACAATACTATGACGGCTATTTCGGATAATGCCAAAGCATGAACAAAGGAGCCCGAATAACTCCCTAACAACGTTCGCTCACTTTTATGATTGACGAGCTTACTCAACTCCGTGGATGATGCAAGTAGAGTATCTAAGTTCACTATCGCTCGATGAGGCAATTCTCACTTTTTGATTAAAGAGATGGAATGACAACGACGTGAATGTTATTCGACCATTCACGTATACAACTCTAACGCTTGACGACATAAGAAAGGAGTACGGAACGACACGGGTCGACCAAGATTGTTTAACCTGTAGCTCTAACCCGATGTGAAGAAAGAAAGTTTAAAGACTAGAAGACTGGATACCCAATTGACCTAGTCCAATCCCCAACAATGCTGGGGGCATAAGCACTGACTTCGCTCATCTTACACTGAGGTTGGGAGCACGAGCTTCAACTGACAGACTAGCTTTGAACATGATCCTAATTTCGTGCATAATTCAGAACATATACACTACATCTCTGGAATATGACATGATTCATCTCGACCATCCAAGTGAGCCAAATAACGGATCAAACATGAATCCAAAAAATCGACCCGCAATTGCATCAAATGGAGAGTGTGATAAACTCCTCTACTGCCTTAGGATTGTGATGATCATACCATCCATTGGCTTGCATGTTTTCAACAACATCTCGTAACGACTCGTATGTGATCACAAGATTATAAAACGATCCAGAGTGATAATGGCTTTCGGATACCTTATTGTTACGATTCGATGCGATCGTGGAACCCTAGATTAATATCCTGATATCGAGATAGTCTAGATCCAAGCACAAGTGACAGATTCATATTCCAATTCTGATACTACCCTATGACTTGGATGGCTATTTCTTACATTGACTTATACATAAAAGAAAGTCTGACTCTGTAATACACTTGACTTGCATAGGAAGAAGCGTCGTTTGACATTAACTTGTGCATGTACGATCTCACACAGAAGCCAACGATCCTACATGAGTTATGATGAAGGAATTAGACCTCTTGATTTGACGAGGCTTAAATGGTTACCAGATCATTTCGACTACTCCTTCCATAGAATTTGTACTCACTAGCACCCATGGAAGTAGTGCAATAATTTGATAAAGCCTTTTCAGGGACGGATAACTTTCCAAAAATATTCAGCTTGGCATATTCAAAGCACGCCTCATCTTCGATAAGATGTACTTTGGGGGGCAAAATGTTAGCCTATTTTGTGGCCACGCCACCCAAAACTTAGATGATGAGAGTTACATATGTTAGAGGTTAAAGCTCTCATACGTCCTAAAACCAGACCTCGGATCAGATAGGATAGCTCGGATCGGTTCAGATGAGATAGCTCGGATCGGGTGGGGAAAACAGCATCAGTTCGGATTGGATCTAAGGCTCCTAACCGAATTGCCTGAAGCATTTATCAATTCCACCTTGTCCTATTCCTGTGCCTAAAAAAGTGGAGCAGTTTCCCACCTGGCAACCCATGAACTGGTTCCATTATCCCACGTTCTCCACTACAATTTCGAGATCCCCAGATGCAGCCACGTGGCGCTCTCCTCTAACCAATTATACATCTATAAATACACTTTTGAACAGCAAATTGGGGGACTTTTAGCTCTTAGTTTGTGGATGGCAGCCATGAGAAGTTTTCCTCCACAGAAAATCAGCATCTCCTCCAATAGAATCCATGAATTCGGAGAGACAAATTCATTGTAATCAAGTGCTCGAGTGATTCAAAGTCTTGTAATTGTAATTCTATGTTGAATTAAGAATCTATAAAGTGGATGTAGGCTCATTAATGCCGAACCACTATAAATCTAGTATGTTGATTGATTTCTCTTGCTTTCTCGCATATGATTTCTCATTATTATTTGCAAAACATGACGAATTGGATTTTAGTGCCATTTTTTGGTCTAACACCGTGCGACCTACCCGATTTTATACCATTTCCTGGTTGTGAGGCTAGAGATCATAATGTACAAACCACACCTTTATTTACTTTGAAAGTCACATCGTCATACCCGCCAAATCACAAATTGATTTCCCCAAAAATACCACGAGTGTAAAGCTAAGAGAAACGAATTCATCCGCACCAAACATAAATATGTTTGAAGAGATCAACTTATGCGATCTATTAAATATACTTTGTCAAACATTCTTCCATACAGGTCATCCTGGGACTGGACAGACCGAAGGTACTATTATGTAAATCCATCTTAAATAATTTCTACCTAGGATTTCCAGAACAGCCCTTGCATAAACTCCGTCTTCAATTATCTTCATCGTATTTGATTCGCAACGCTAATGCTCATACAGAGTGGTTTTCAGATAATAAACCTGATCTCGGTCTCTCCGTATTGACAACGGAAATGGTCAAAAACTTTGATAGTCCGTTATTTAACTATCAAAGGAAAATATGTGTACAAACAACGGTCATATTTCCAAATGGAAATCTTACCGAGCAAATCATCAATCAATACTGATCCCCTTTAATTTAATTTGTCATTCAATTATCCATTTCCCTATTCATGTTTCCATATATTCGTAAATTCTTATTTTCTAAATTTAGAAAACAGGAAAATAGTGTGAAGGACAAAAAGAACAAAAAATTATGTCAAAAGGACATGAAGGAAAAATATTGGCCAAAAGGACAAAGTTTAGAGTAAACTATAAAATGCTAGTGGGCCCCTGAATTCCAAAACTCCTTTATTGGATTTAAACAGATGTTTAAATAAAACATCGCTATGCCAACTCAAACCATTACACTCATTAACTAAATTCACTTAACCAACCTTCACTATCAAACCTTAACCATTCCTTAGTTAAAAATGAAGTCAATCAAGTTGGGGTATAACTACCTCTCAGACCTTAACTGAACAACATTTCTAACCTCGAAGTAAACAAAGTTCACCTTTTAAATTTTTAACAAACTTCCTTACGTAACTCTCAGATTTTATTTACGAATCCACTTCTTTTACAGAAATCATTTGATTATAACCATAGTGTTATGATCCCATGCTTCCGAAATATAATAACTTAAATATAACTTTTATTTATTAATTGGGATAAGTAAACAAACAACTAATTTATTAATAAATAAATAAATCTTGATTAAAAACGGAAAGTGAATAGTACTTTCCCGAATTCGATAAAATCGAATTTCAACATATAATTCTCTCTCGAATAATCTCTATTCGATAACTCTCTTTTGAATAAACTCTATTCGATAACTCTTTTCTTCGAATAAACTATATTCGATAATCTCTCTTTCGAATAAACTATATTCGATCATCTTTCTTCGAATAACTATATTCGATTAACTCTATTCGAATAACCAATATTCGATTAACTCTAATTCGATTAACTAATATTCGATTAATTCTAATCAAATAACTAATTTTATTTTAATACTATTTCCTATCTTATTCAAATTCCCATTTAAATTCCTATTTCAAAACCCAATTTTTCTTATAAATGTTTTAGTTTATAAAATATTCATTTTAATCCATTATTCTGAAAAATATTTCTTTTATAAAATCCATTAAGTTTGATTTCATATTTTAAAATAATATCCCATTTCCAAATTCTATTTATACTACTATTTGTAGAATTATTCATACGAAATCCCCTTTTTATTTCTAACACTTAAATCTCATTTATAATTCCCTTTATAAATGCTGAGTTCACATTCTATTTAAAATATCGGTGTCAAAACCGATTTTTACTTCTCTATATAAGTTCAGACTTATATATTCCATTTATTACATGATAAATATTTTATTTAATTTATAAAACATTATTTATAAATCAATCTTCTTAATTTATTTGTTAAAATAGATTTTATTTAAAATCTACTTTAAATTAATCTTTTCCATTTATCTGTTAAAAACCGATTTCCATTTAATATTTATTTTCCACATATTTCCTTTTATAAAATTCTATTCATTTCCCAAATATTTCCTTTTATAAAATTCTATTCATTTTATAAATATTTCCTTTTATAATTCTATTTATTTTCTAAATAAATATTCCTTTTATCTTTTATAAAATCCTTTGATTTTATAAATAATTTCTTTTATAAAATCCTTTGATTTTATAATTATTTTACAAATATTTCCTTTTATAAAATTCTTTGATTTTATAAATATTTCCTTTTATAAAATTCTTTGATATTTTAAATATATTTTATTTTCAATATACACTTTGAAAATTACCTTTTTAATTCTAGTGTTATATATAGTATTTAAAATACCAAATAACAAGGATCAATATTATCCAAACACACATAATCATTAATAGATTATATATGTAACACCCTACGTCCATTAATGTCACCCACTAAGGGAATGCATTAACTTTCATGGAGTATTATAAGAGTATAGAACAGAATATCACAAGATAGATATATAAAATGGTACTTAAGAAAATTCAAAATTTATTCATTGTAGCGGAAAAGCAAAACAAGTTTGGTTACAACATCAAAACCACATACTAGAGCCAAGTACACAAATATCCATCTTGAACAAAATTATTATCAGAGTACATAAAAGTAAAACCATAATCCCACTCCAAATATCCATAATGGAAAAGAGATAAAGCTGAGAGTTACTTTCAACACTTCCAAGCACTTCGAGAAGAAAGAGGTTCAAGTCAAGCTTTACTAATCCCACCCTGAGGACCTGGGGGGAAGAAAGAAAAGAGGCGAAACAAAAAGGGTCAGATATAAGTCTGGCGAGTCTAGTGACTTTAACAATATAATCAGTAAAGTAATAGGATAAGAACATAAACTGGATATAAGAGATGATTGTAACATAAGCAGATATGACAAGGTAGGTAAGATAGGACATCGACTACGCTTTTAACCACTGTAAGATATGCTCTACAGCGTACCACACACTAGTTACTAAAAGATGATCCCTCCCTACTATTCATAATAATGGTAGCTTCGTGTACCCCTAGCTACTCTCGTAGGTGCCCACTTGCTCCTACCAGCACTAGTTGTACCCACTACCCTACCCATTCGATCGGCTCCCTAACCTCGTAGATACCTGTGCTGGTCCCACAATAGGGTGTATCACTCCCTAAGGTGGCAACCCCGATACTACTGAAATGCACAGCTTATACCTACACGATGCAACATTGTCTTACCTACCAGCCCGAACCCACGCATGCACATGACTTCGTTGGACTTGCACTGCCATCGCTAACTCTTTATTGACCTCTTACAATCAACCCCAGTAAGCGTGTCCATGTCCTCGACCTAGTTCAAGCTCATATAGACAATAAAATGGGTTACTGGTTGAAAAGGGTCCACTTACTTGACACGAGCTTCCCTCCTAAGCTTGGTCCCCACTAGGAATTCCCACTTAACCCCTCTTTATCCCCATGTCTAATCACATGTCTCATCTTGGTTAAGTGCTTTTATTATGTTTCACATGCTACCCATGTTACCCACTTAACCCTTTATCATCCCCATGTCTAATGACATGTTTTATCTTGGTTAAGTGTTCATTAATTTATTATAACCGTAATCTTGCAAGACCCCTCACATTAGATTGTCGTTTTGCGGTTGTTGGATATGCCGGGCGGTTCCGGGCAAGCTTATACCGCAAACCGAATCTAACCTCATGTCTTTGCATTATTACGCATCTAATTTCTGCCTTTGACCTCTTACATTAGACTGTCGTTTGCGGTTGCTGGATATGCCGGGCTGTTCCGGGAAGACTTCTACCGCAAACCAAGTCTAACCTCGTGTCTTAGGCGTTCATTATCTCTTCTTTTCTACAAACCCAAATTCAAGTTTTGACTTATTACATATATTCCACTTACCCATAATTTCCAATTCAAGTTACGTTTATAATTCCAATCCAAGTCATGCCTATAATTCCATGTATATAAATTGTACCAATTTATGCCCCAAATCAATTACATGATTACAAATCAATTTATGCTCAATTACATATTATTCAATATTTTCCCAAACTTTTCCCAATCGTTCCAAAGTTATTCGTACGCAAATCTCAACGCAATATGTTAGGCTCGAAGTTAGGCTAATCTCATAAAGAAAAAGGAAAAGAAGAAGGGAAGAGAATCATGACATCAAAATTGGCATAAAATAGGCATATGAAACATGAAATGGCATAGAACAATAAAATAGATCCAATAGGCATATGATAACAGTAATTTGGGTGTGAATCTGAAAGATAAGAAATCTACAAAACTTGATATGAATCGTCTTACTTACAGGCATGATTATTAAATCGAATTTACAATCCTATCACAATTACTTTTTAATTATATGTGAAAGTAACATAGACTCACAGCGACAGGATTTAGGAGAGAGGATAGATCTGAATTCTGATTTCTGAATTTGATTAGCTAAACCGTTGTTGTAGAATTTGATTCTTATCTTCCAATTTGAATACTCTTATTCTGATTTGCTTTGGTGGAGAAGAAAGACTAGGTTAATTTAGATTTGATCAGCATGGAGGCGCCATGGATTGGTGTAATGAAATTAGGGTTAGGTTCAGGTGTCTATTTATAGGAGTACTAGGTGTATTAGGACCTTTAGATTAGACTAGGAACCATCTGAACCATCCAAACCCGAAAAACACGTCATCTAGCCAATCACAGAAGGACACATCAGCCCTAGACCACCAAAACACGTCGGCAAGATCTGGGCAGATGGGGGTTGACACCCCTATAGGGGGTCGACACCCCCTATGGGGGGTCGACACCCATGTCGACACCCCCGGGGGGGTCGACACCCACGAGCGGGAATTTTCCCGCTTAGCCCTTTTCGCTAATTTTGAATTTTGAATTCGTTTTTTATTTTTAATTATTATTTAAATAAATTCTACTTTAAACTAAAATCTTCTAAGCTTCATAACTTCTTCATACGATATCTGATTTTTGCGAACTCGGACTCTATCCCAAGCAGAATTCCGAGACGAACGCAATGGCGCAGCCCGTTTCCATTAATTCTTCTTATAAAAAATTAAGTATTCTTTAATTATCTCTTATGTCATGTTTTAAAATAACGGGGTGTTACAATATATCACAGTATATATCACAACATATAAAAACAGTAACATAAATGTTGAGGAATCCAGTTAGATCCCTCCAACCTGTTTACGCGCATCCACAGATGTTAAACAATATAATTAACATCAAATTTCATTTCAATATGAAATATTCTGATAAATAGAATCAATATTTGATTAACAATATATATATATATATATATATATATCGTTATCTATAATTTCAACCAATCAATTAGCAGTTTATCCAAACAGTCAACACACGAAAATCAACCAACATTTATCAGTTCTAAAAATACGTTATAGAAATATAACTGGGTAGAGTTAGTGAGTTTTACTCACACTGGATGATCATCGTTAAATAACGATAATTGTCGGTTGATTCAGACAGACAATTTATTTCGCTATAAATTGTAATAAGCTCCAATTCACTCCCAGTCTATTCCATGGTGTAGCCCTCTACCATACGATCCCAACAGATCCGAATTTGCGAAATTCTGATAATGTGTGGATGAGATATTATGTTAATAAGTTTATACGGTATTTAAATTAAATTTAAACTAATATTATTAATATATTTATATATTGGGCTTACCCATTCACTTTGGCCCAATTCCTTACGTCACAGACCTAAAACAATTCCACTGAATCCATATAACACTGCGTCTTCTTCCTTGAGTGATTCAAACCCGCGCAAACTACTCAACTTTCATTTTTGGGCCTTTCCGTTTCTCCTCAGTCCAACAAAGAAACACGCCAGCTCCCTTAAAAGTTTTTAAATCCCTTCTTTGTTTCATCGTATAAGCTCTCCAGGAAAGTAAATAAAGGCAAGCTTCTTCTTCAATACAAGAAGACCCACTCCTCTGTACCTCCATATACGCATCATACAAGTCCACACACGTCAATCCATCCCTTTCATCAATATTTCCATGGGCGACATTATATTTTTTTTCCATTTTTTTTCTTTTCTCCATTGCGTGCCGCATGCGCCTATCACCATATTCTCCACTTCTTCCATTACCCATCTCCAGTCACTCACGCACTCAAACTCCTTACTGCATTGTGCTAGTTCGCCATTCTTACAAATTCGAACGCAAACTCCTGTTAAATTTCCTCCTCAACCCCATTTGAATACACGCTAAAACTACCATTGCCCGGAACATTAACTGCTCCTCCAACAAACCATTCTACACTGATTGGCCTGACTTCCAGTCGCAAGCAAGAAGTTCGCAACCGAACTGTCATTATCCCTGTCCATTACCGCACATTTAAACTTCCCCTACTCCTTCATTACGCCACTTCAAATTACACAAGAATTACTAATACTTCCCACATCTCCTGCTCTACCTTTCACGTTCAATGTGACTGCCTAACAAATCCCTATAGCCTGCTCACGTTCCCAGGCTCCCAGACAATACTGGTCCATTTCCGAAACCTTCCTCTAGTATCCCCCTTCACCGCTCAATATTTTCCATGCAAACACATGTATTCACCCAACTCATTAAAACCCATACCTGCAGCTCGAAAAAAAAACTAGAGCATCGTGGAATTTAATCGCACTTCACACTTAACCTACCACCGTGAAGCAAACAACATACAAGCTCAAACTAGTTTCGAATCATTTTAATTAGAGGATTGTGTTTGTTTATATTTTAATTTGCCATTGAAACAGTCGACTAAAAAAAGGAAAAAGAAAGCAGTAACATTTCGTTTCAGGAAAGTGGAATGGCACTCCTTGCGTGAACATTTATAGGAGAAGAAAAACTTAAGTGTTAAGGTATTGACTATACATAGGCATGTGAGGGTAGCTTTTCAAATTATAGTCTAGGAGAAAAGAAATATCACCACTGATGTGTACATGTGCCTATTATTTTATTTATTCTTTTACTTCATTGTTAAGTTTACTTGCAGGGTGTATACGGGGAATAATCTTCGCAGCTAAGCTTTGTAGTGGAAGTATTTACTTTGCTATGAAGTAATTAGGGGGTACGATGCAGTTAGAACTGACAATTCATACTGAGATATTACATAGTATGCTAAGGCTAGACTGTTTCCTTTTTCTATTCAAAACAGGCTGGCATTAGAAGGCTTAGCCATGAAGTATTCCTGAAACCATGTGCTTTGATTTAACTATTCACTTGGGTTTTGTTTCCATTTGATTCTATCATTCGAGAGTTTTCCTATATACTTTTTTTAGTTTCATTCTGGGTGACGGATTATTCTTTGGTTTATATACATACTTTAATTCATGTATGCTTCTCTCAACGTTAATCAGATTATTCAAGTTTAAATGATTTTGGCACATATTGGTTGGAATTTTTGTTAATTGTACGGACTGCTATCAACACAAATAAAAATATCATTATGACGAGCAATGTGCCATGATCACAGAAATATAATAATATAGACCCGTCAACTTATTCTATGAAACCCCGAAATGCTGATATAGGGTGTAAAATACTTTAAAATAAAAAGTGTTTATTTTCCAAAATAAAATTTATAGAAAAAAACTAAAAATTAAGTTATAACTACATCTAAAAGGATTTGGTCAAATTCGAAACCAATATTTAATTATAATTAAATATATCATTATGGTTTATAAACGATTCCATAACGACTATTTGAAAATTTGATTTGGACACAATTCGCAATCTACGCAATGAAATCTCGATTTTTCTCTTCCATTAGAAAAATATACTTCACCAGCACCGAACGTTTCTTGTTTCACAGAAATCCGGCTTAAAACGGATTTTGTATATTCGTTTAAAGTTTGAATCGCCAAATTACGAACTACCGTGCCATTTCGAGCTCGATTATACTTATAATATAAATTATACATTCAACTGACATTTATAAATAAATTCATTAATATAATTCAATTCTAAACTGAATATACATTTTAAATTGTTCAATTCACACAATATTATATATTCAACTTAATTTCGATTATTTTGAAATTAAAAATTTTATTCCATCATTTATATTAATTAAATATTCAATATTATTTAATTAAACAACCATTTTCACTATTTAAATAATTAAATTAATTAATTATTATATCGTAAAAATACGGGATGTTACATTCTTTCCCCCTTAAAATAATTTCGTCCTCGAAATTGTTAAGGTAGAAAACAACCCTATTAACTAGGTTAAAAATTATTTGTTTACTTTTTAATTTCTGTTTCAATTGAACCAGTTTATTTCGATTAAAATGTTAATTCATTTCTATTAACAAACAATTTCAAAAATTATAAAAAAATTCTAACACCCGAAATTTTCAAAAAAATTCGCCAGCGTCTCCTTTGTACGACACAATCGGTACAACTACAACTCACCTTTCTAGTCCTCTTTCAATCCAAAAGAAAATCAAACAACCAAGCGGTTGGCCAAATAGGCTCATAAATCACCAAACTCATATAAAAATAAACTTGTACCTTTTTATCGGGCATATCATTATATCCTTTCCATATGCTACCAATTTAGCATATACCAATGCCATCCTGATCAAACTTCAATCAATTTTCATCCTCAACTCAAATCCCATTCTCAGTTCCAACTTTTATCTTACCCATCCAAAATAGATTTCAAATTCCTATCTCATATATCAAAATTTTCTCGATATCATTCTAATCCACTTCAATTTAATTACCACTTATCGGGCTTTATTTAAACTTCAATTTGCTTTCACACATTTCTATTTAATTTGTTTTTGACTCAAACAATCCCTTCCTGGGGTTTTAAACAACTTCGCTTTTATCCAAAGTCAAATATTCATTTCAGAATTTCACAACAACTTATTTTCCCAAAACAATTCAAAAACAAAATCTTTGGTAGCAATCCGTCACTTAAAACTCGAAAATGAACACTGATGATGTGGCCAACATCATCAGGGTTATTTCCCAGCGATCAAAGTTAGTTCAATACTATATCACTATTCAAAACCATTTTTAAACACTTCTATTTAGACATTAGTTCAAAATATCATTCACAATGCTTGTAAAACAATTTAAAATCTCCCAGGATTTTAAAATTCTCATATATTTAATCCAAATCCATTTACAAACACTTTTTCACATTTCCAGAGTTTTAATTCAAATTCTGGTTTTAAATTCAGATTTAATCCATTTGATTTCATATATTACACTTATATGAATTCTGATTGGTTATTTACATAACCATTTAATTTAAAATCTTACTTGATTATAATAACAACTAATATATCCAATATATTATAATAATTCCAATATAAATCATTCTTTTATATCAAATATAATTTTGAGTAAAATAATTTTATTTACCCTCTTTTCAAAACATATCGTGTCGACCCAATGTATTCAAGTGTTTAGAAACTCCTACCGATACAGTGGATCAAACTGATTGACAAGAACTCATAAACAACTCAACCAATAAATCTCCACAATATAAAATCATTTTTATATCAAATAACAAATATGCGCTCATATATATACACTCAAACTCAATCTCGGGTATTACTAACCTCATCTCTACTGACTCACGCCACAGAGCTAAGGTAATTACTTAACCAGGCTCTGATACCACTGTAACAGCCCAAGAAATTTGCGACCTTGGTAATCGACATAAACTCAATGTCGACTATCCAAGCATCGGAAATACCAGATAGTTAACACAAAGAAGTTAGAGGGTGAGAATAGATAAGCTAGAAAATTAGAATAGAAGAAGAAGAACATACAATATCAGAGTAAACACGAATCTCACAGCGGAACGAATAAAATATACTATATAACATAACTTTGAAATACAAATCTGTACTTGAATATACATATCATTATCAAAGTACATCACTTACAACACAGCAGAAATAAACAATTATTATATAATCCTGAAGCCTCCTGCTCCAAGCTCTCAGTATCTGTAAAATCCTGACTACTTGACTGCCCGTACAAATTTGGGCACCCAAGAGTTTAGGGAAAACAAAACAAAATAAACTCCTGGTCAGTCATGGGACTGGTATAAGTAAACAATTTAAAACAGTTTGATAAAATAAATGATATCACATAAGACCACACTGTATAACACGGAACGGGTTTTTCCCTTATGAAAATCCAAAAAACTTGATTCAACATTCAAAAATCCTTTTGAAAGAAACGATAATCTTTATACCAAAACTCTTTTGATATTATAATATTGTCTGTCAACCACAATATAATAATCATCTAGCAGAACGCTTTCATTTCACGATCCACATACATAATATATAATCAAAACCGTGGACACTTATTGGGTAATGAAATCCAATTGGCAAGGTATGGGATCACCTTCCGACAGTGTATCTCCAGAGAGGAATACACCAGGTTCAACAAGAACATCTTGCAATTCAGGCTAAACATGATCGGCCACTCATTTCGCTTGAGTGTACTGAATGTATTATCATCAACGGTTGGGATCAGCTACCGTCTCCCAAAAGGGACAGCATCGAAATAGATTATAGAAGTAAATGGAATTTCTCTAGATCAGGTGACAATACACCCTAATTGGCAGCTAACCACTTAGCCATGCGACCTACCCGATTTTATACCATTTCCTGGTTGTGAGGCTAGAGGTCATAACGTACAGACCACACCTTTATTTACTTTGAATTTCACATCGTCATACCCGCCAAATCACAAATTGATTTCCCAAAAATACCACGGGTATACAGCTAAGAGAAACGAATTCCTCTGCCACCAAACGTAAATATGTTTGAAGAGATCAACTTACGCGATCTATTAAATATACTTTGTTAGACATTCTTCCATACAAGTCGTACTGGGATTGGACAAACCGAAGGTACTATTCTGTAAATCCATCTTAGACAATTTCTACCTAGAATTGTCAGAACAGCCCTTGGATAAACTCCGCCTTCAATTATCTTCATTGTATTTGATTCGCAACGCTAATGCCCATATGGAGTGGTTTTAAGATAATAAATCTGATCCCGGTCTCTCCGTATTGACAACGGAAATGGTCAAAAACTTTGATAGTCGTCTATTTAACTATCAAAGCAAAATACGTGTACAAACAACGGTTGTATTTCCAAATGGAAATCTTACCGAGCAAATCATCAATCAACATTGATCCCCATTAATTTAATTTGTCATTCAATTATCCATTTCCCTATTCCTGTTTCCATATATTCGTAAATTCTTATTTTCTAAATTAATAAAATATACATTATTAATCATTGGAAAACATTTCCATATTTACTCTCATTTCTATTTTTTTATATTAGAAAGCATTTCTGATTCTTATTTGGAAAACATTTCCCAAACTCCTTTATTGGATTTAAACAGATGTTTAAATAAAACATCACTATGCCAACTCAAACCATTACACTCATTTACTAAATTCACTTAACCAACCTTCACTGTCGAACCTTAACCATTCCTTAGTTAAAAATGAAGTCAATCAAATTGGGGTATAACTACCTCTCAGACCTTAACTGAACAACATTTCTAACCTCGAAGTAGACAAAGTTCACCTTTTAAATCTTTAACAAACTTCCATACGTAACTCTTGGATTCTATTTATGAATCCACTTCTTTTATAGAAATCATTTGATTATAACCATAGTGTTATAATCCCATGCTTCCGAAATATAATAACTTAAATATAACTTTTGTTTATTAATTTGGATAAATAAATAAACAACTAATTTATTAATATATAAATAAATCTTGATTAAAAACGGAAAGTGAATAGACTTTCCTGAATTCGATAAAATTCAATTTTAACGTATAATTCTCTCTCGAATGATCTCTATTTGATAACTCACTTTCGAATAAACTCTAGTCGATAACTCTTTTCTTCGAATAAACTATATTCAATAATCTCTCTTTCGAATAAACTATATTTGATAATCTTTCTTTGAATAACTATATTCGATTAATTCTATTCGAATAACTAATATTCGATTAACTCTAATTCGATTAACTAATATTCGATTAATTCCAATCGAATAACTAATTTTATTTTAACCCTATTTCCTATCTTATTCAAATTCCCATTTGAATTCCTATTTCAAAACCCAATTTTCCTTATAAATGTTTTAATTTATAAAATATTCATTTTAATCCATTATTCATTTCTGGGCCTTTCCGTTTCTCCTTAGCCCAACAAAGAAACACGCCAGCTCCCTTAAACGTTTTCAAATCCCTTCTTTATTTCATCGTATAAGCTCTCCAGGAAAGTAAATAAAGGCAAGCTTCTTCTTCAATACAAGAACACTCGCTCCTCTGTACCTCCATATACGCATCACACAAGTCCACACATGTCAGTCCATCCTTTTCATCAATATTTCCATGCGTGGCATTATATTTTTTTCCATTATTTTTCTTTTCTCCATTGCGTGCCGCATGCGCCTGTCACCATATTCTCCACTTCCATTACCCATCTCCAGTCACTCACGCACTCAAACTCCTTGTTGCGTTTTGCCAGTTCGCCATTCTTACAAATTCAAACGCAAACTCCTGTTAAATTTCTTCCTTAACCCCATTTTAATACACGCTAAAACTACCTTTGCCCAGAACATTAACTGCTCCTCCAACAAACCATTCTACACTGATTGGCCTGACTTCCAGTCGCAAGCAAGAAGTTCACAACCGAACTGTCATCATCCCTGTCCATTATCGAACATTTAAACTTCCCCAACTCCTTCATTACTCCACTTCAAATTACACAATAATTACCAATACTTCCCACATCTCCTGCTCTACCTTTCACGTTCAAAGTGACTAACCAACAAATCCCTGTAGCCTGCTCACGTTCCCATGCTCCTAGACAATACTACTCTATTTCCGAAACCTTTTTCCAGTATCCGCCTTCACCGCTCAATATTTTCCATGCAAACACATGTATTCACCCAACTCATTAAAACCCATACCTGCAGCTCGAAAAAAAAACTAGAGCATCGTGGAATTTAATCGCACTTCACACTTAACCTACCACCGTGAAGCAAACAACATACAAGCTCAAACTAATTTCGAATCATTTTAATTAGAGGATTGTGTTTGTTTATATTTTAATTTTCCATTGAAACAGTCGACTAAAAAAAGGAAAAAGAAAGCAGTAACATTTCGTTTCAGGAAAGTGGAATGGCACTCCTTGCGCGAATATTTATAGGAGAAGAAAAACTTAAGTGTTAAGGTATTGACTATACATAGGCATGTGAGGGTAGCTTTTCAAAATATAGTCCAGGAGAAAAGAAAGATCACTACTGCTTCGTACATGTACCTTTTATTTTATTTTATTTTATTTTTTACTTCATTGTTAAGTTTACTTGCAGGGTGTATACGGGGAATAATCTTTGCAGCTAAGCTTTGTAGTGGCATTATTTACTTTGCTATGAAGTAAATAGGGGGTACAATGCAGTTAAAAGTGACAATTCATACTGAGATATTATATAGTATGCTAAGGCTAGACCTTTTCCTTTTTCTATTCAAAACAGGTTGGCATTAGAAGGCTTATCCATGAAGTATTCCTGAAACCATGTGCTTTGATTTAACTATTCACTTGCGTTTTATTTCCATTTGATTCTATCATTCGATAGTTTTCCTATATACTTTTTTTAGTTTCATTCTGGGTAACGGATTATTCTTTGGTTTATATACATACTTTAATTCATGTATGCTTCTCTTAATGTTAATCAGATTATTCAAGTTTAAATGATTTTGGCACGTATTGCTTGGAATTTTTGTTAATTGTACGGACTACTATCGACACAAATAAAAATATCATTGTGACGAGCAATGTGCCACGTCACAGAAATATAATAATATAGACCCGTTAACTTATTCTGTGAAACCCCGAAATGCTGATATAGGGTGTAAAATACTTCAAAATAAAAAGTGTTTACTTTCCAAAATAAAAATTATAGGAAATTTCTAAAAATTAAGTTATAACTACGTCTTGGTCAAATTCAAAACCAATATTTAATTATAATTAAATATATCGTTACAGTTTATAAACGATTCCGTATCGACTATTTGAAAATTTGATTTCGACACAATTCACATTCTACACGACGAAATCTCGATTTTTCTCTTCCATTAGAAAAATATACTTCACCAGCTCCGAACGTTTCTTGTTTCACAGAAATCCAGCTTAAAACGGATTCTGTATATTCGTTTAAAGTTCGAATCGCTAAATTACGAATTGCCGCGCCATTTCGAGCGCAATTATAATTATAATATAAATTATACGTTCAATTGACATTTATAAATAAATTTGTTAATATAATTCAATTCTAAACTGAATTATATATTTTAAATCGTCCAATTCATACAATATTATCTATTCAACTTAATTTCGATTATTTTGAAATTAAATATATTAATCCATTATTTATATTAATTAAATATTCGATATTATTTAATTAAACAACCATTTTCACTATTTAAATAATTAATTAAATTAATTATTATATCGTAAAAATACGGGACATTACATAGCGTCACGTCAAATTTCGTTGCATTTGGAGATTTCGTTGGCGGTACAAACCTTGAGCATTCCATGGTAATTTGCGGTAGGATTTAATATTTAAAAAAATTCAAATTTGAGTTTAAAAATGAATAGTAACTTAAAAGTGAAGTTCGGTTTAAGTATATAGAAAGTGTTTTTAACTCAACCTTATTATCCAAACTATTTTATTTATTTTTATTATGGGTTTCAGGAAAGTTTGGGTCTCAAAAGATGAAGTTTGAAAAATAATATTATTTTAATGATTTAAATAATATTATAATATTTAAGTAATGGAATATTTAAATTTAAATTAAAAATTGAAAATAGTGTTTTTAGAATTTATTATACAATTAATAAACTATTTTGAAAGCAATTTGATTCAATTTTTAATATAAGTCAAAGTTTCTCCTAAATAGGACTAGCCGTGCAGCGACAGTTCGTGAATTTCGACCATAAACTTCAAATGACTATAACTAATGAAATTTTAAATCACATTTTCTCAAAATGAAAAATGTTTGTTTACTATTGATAATAACTTTCAAATGAAAGAACTTCTGAATTTCCACTTATAGATTTCAAGTAATGTTTAAAACTATTTGTGAAAAGGTCGTTGTAAATGCGGTTCAATGACCGTAATTGGAAATCGATCGAAATGGCCTTATAATTTTTTTTGAGAAATATAGAAAAATTATGATAAATCATAATAAAACGGTTTTAAAGTGATTTGGACAAGAAAAACGAAGTTTTGAACTATAACTAGATTTTCGAGTTTTTTAGCCTAATTTATCAAATACGATAAAACTGCACATTTCTGAAATCTAAGTTTAATGAACAAAAAATTTCAAATCATAATTTATTTGATTTGATTGGAATTTATCATTGAGTATTTGGTGTAAATTCCGCTCATATTATCTGTTGAATATACGAAGTTGATATTGCATATGTGCTGATATGGTTTCTTTCTAAATCATATATTTTATATCAACTGATTTCAGGTTGTTGTGAACGGTGTCTTAAATAACATCGTTCTTTAACCCCAGCTAAGTTAATTATGATTGGAATTCAAGTAGATAGTTGATATTGAACTCTGTTGTTAAACTTTTATTGTTTGAGGAATTTGGAAGGCAATTATATCATTTCTCCACTTATAATATTCATTGATTTCATGAACTGGTGTTGAATATAAGCCAATATAATTTCTTTTTAAATCTTATATTTGATATCAATTGGATTTTGGGTTGTTGTGAATGATGTCTTAAATACGTTATTCTTTAACACAATTATGACTAAAATATGATTTAAAATAGAAAGCAATAACTAATCTTTTAATTAATATTTATGAAGTTTTTCCAAACTTAAGTTTGAGAATAAATCTTCGCTAAGATTTAATGAATTTTTGTTAAAGATTAAAGGGAATTAGTTTTATAAATCCCTAGTTTGGAATTAATAAATAAAGAGTTTTATGAGGTCAATGAACGGTTTTAACAAACCAATTAAAGTGGAAAGAGACTTGATTAATCCTATGTTTCCATATGGTTTTAAAGTAATGATTGTTATTTGAAAAGACTAGGATAAGATTTCTATTCGAATACCATTTCGAATAATGATGCAATGAAATTAAGCGATTGAAGATGATGGTTGAAGACCAGGAATCATCACATCGTAGTACTGTTGTTGGTGTCATTAATAGGCAACCACCTATTATGAGGCAATATTGTGACAGCGGTCCAAACGTACTTGGAGATTTTCTAAATTTGCAAGGGCTTCTCTCCTTTATTGGACAAGGAATAAGGTGTCTTCGGTTTCGTTCAGACCTAAAATGGACTTGTATTGATGTGTGTTTGACATTGTATTTTATAACGTATTGATTGGTTTTTATTAAACATATTTTTGTTGGTGGTTGAGAGGTTATCTCAACTTGACACACATATTTGAGACAAGCGAGCTCAAAGGTTATATGGTTTGTGATTATCAACTATATGTTATGGAATGATAGTGTGGCATATAAGTGAGGTGCTCTGATGATCAAAGCATGTCTTAGTGAAGCGTAGCTTTGTATAACGAGACTTTGAAAAGCCTCACACCCTGGTAAATGACCAAAACAGGAAAGATGCTGCGAGGTATGGGTTATCATCTCCTTTTAGATAAAAAGTGTACCATGGTATAGAGCCCAGGTATTATTATGTGGTGACTTCTACTTTTTGTGGTTGTTGATGTTGCGGGGCCCCAGTTTATTGGTCGGTAATGATTGAGAGATGATATGCTCAACGTTGATCAAGGTGAGGAGATCCCACCTTGTGTTGGCAAATAATGGATCTGATGTTCCATAGTTCTCGGGGCATCCCTCTACAGGTGTTCCCATCGGTAATGAAGTTCGTTAGCCTGGTTATTTGATGGAAATCAATTTTCCACTACAAGTTTGTACGGTTTTAGTTTAAACCCATATGGAGACATAATATATGGTACCTATGCCGTTTAGGATTGATACATTTATTTGTGAAAGAGTTTTCCACTTTAGACACTAATAATAATATCAAATGAATTTTGCTTGTCAAGCATGTTTAGTTATCATAAGGAGAAACCTCTCCCATGTTTGCATTGTGCGTGTGTCGAGCGACCTTATGGTAGCTTCATTTTCCAAAAGCATTGCGAGTTGATTTGTGTACTGGTATTCATAAGGATAAAACTTGTTCTGTGTTATATGGTGTGGTCCTTTGATTTACCTAACTTTAAACTAAATATAAATAACTATTTTAGTTCTCACACCAGTCCCATGACTGAAACTCGGAGTTTATTGTTTTCCTAAACTCTGAGTGCCTATATTTTCCACACTGGTAGCCTAGTAGTTTAGGTTTTGTAGATATTCTTGTAGTTGTTTTTAGAGTAGAATTATGGATTATGGATGGAGCTATACTCCGGATCATTTCATAGTCTTCCGCTGAGAGTTTGTGTATTTTCCTCTGTGTATGTGTTTCCGTTGTACTCTGTTATTTCTTGTACTCTGATGTAATATTTTAATGAAATTAATGAAAATGTCTTTTTGTTTTGTGATAATAAGTAAGTACCCCTAACAATCCGCGATTTCGAATTGTTCGAGTCTGTCTAACCACCGGTTCAGGACTATCGGAATTGGGGAATGTTACAATTTTGATCATCAAGAGAATTCCAACAAATTATTTGGACTGTGGCCTAACATGTAGTTTCAAGTTTTTCTATTGTAAATGTGTTCCTCTACAATTTCATAATAATTTTTTTGAACAAGAAGTCCAAGGGAATGCAATTTATTGTGTGTACCTTTAGTTTATTTAGATAACTTCTGTTTATTGGCAAAGATATTAGGAGTGAAGAGAATGATTAGAAATTGTTATTTTTTTAATAAAAGTTAAATACCAAAGCACTCCTCTTGACTTGTGTTTTTTATAACATACATAAGACACATGTTCAATGATGATTTTTACTTTAACTTTTTCGATCCATTCCTTTCCAATGAACTTAATTTCATGTGAGTTTATGTTGACTTATTTTTCTTCACAATGAAAGCAGTAAAATATCGAATGTTAGAAGCATAACATTTGTAACATTTCAAATATTTGTATTTTCCTTTATTGTTTCAAATTTGAAACATAGAAATTATCAAACTGGCCATTGGGGAGGTTTGCTTACTATCACTAGCCAAAATCAATTTTCCTAAAGCCAAAAATATATTGTCTAATTCTTCCATGTTCTGCAAAGGTCTTCCATTTCTTAATCTTCTTCCCCCATTTCTCTCGTTTTATACCCATTATTCTCTCCTACTCTACAAATATCCCCCATTTCTTTAACTTTTCAATTTTTTTTATCAAAACCTAAAACCCCGTCCTCAAACTCAATGATGTACCTCCACTCATCCTAAATCCACCGCCTCAATATAGAAAGTCCTAACTAGCCTCCCCCTTCACCATACGAAAATCCACGACTTATCTCCTCGGCACGTAAAGAAAACCATATAAATCACAATTTTATTTATATCTAAATTATTGCTTTGTAATACTTCTGGCTTTTGAGTCAATAAACTTTAACTTGCTCGACAATGGAAAAGAATATGATTTGGTCTAATAGTTGTTGACGAAGTGATGAGGTGGGAATGCTGCCGAGGCAATAGATGTTGGAGGCGTGCAGTAAGTCAGAGGTTTTTAAGGGGTTCACAGGTATGAAAAGGTGATGTTTGTTTGCGCTGGAGCAGGTTCTAGATCTGAAGAGGAAGATTTTGGAGGAAGATGAAAATGGTACAAGTTCATATTAGGGATTCTATGTAACACCCCACACTTTTCTGTACCCAAATTTTGACAAAAATCAAAACTTGAACACATCTGAGCATGAAGCGTGTATATTTGGTACCTGCAATAAATGAGCATGAACATAATCAGAGTACGATAAATAAAACTCATAGCGAAAACAAAATAGGATGAACTAGTATTAACTTAAGTAACTACCTTTTTTCAAAGTAAGTCGCTTTGCCAATACCGAGCATGAGAGTGAACGAGAACCGAAAGCCAAACTTAATCATCTATGAGAACCCGATCTTCTCTAGGAAACTTGGGATGTTGTAATGAGGAGGGGGGTCTAAATAACAAGGTCTGGTGACTAATAAATGTACAACATAGACTATAACACAGATATATTTCGTTTGGTTCAACCCAAGTTGTATGCCTAACAAGGTTAGTGATTCTAAACCAACGTTTTAATGTTTACACACGAATCTACTACTCTTCCCAAAGTAGTATACCCAATTTACATTACCGAGATAGGACATTTACAGATGTTTTTGTGAAGCCTTTATACCAAAGCTTAACTGGTTAACCATATCGAGAGTGGGTCCCTAATTTCGGGGTTTCTATCTATATCCTCATTCACTATTCTTTATTATTTAATGCCTCACTATTAATGATAGATAGGGTGGATTCTCCGTGACCACTTAAGACCTTAGGAGGACCTATTGGTCACTTATTAACCCTTGATAATATATTCAACGTTAACATAAACTAGAGGGTACTAGCTACAGACTCTACTGGTCAAGGCTTCCATCACTCACGCATATACCCTTGCCCCGCATAAGGTGAGATATGGTATTTTATCGTTCGCTATACCTTCTAGCTGAACTTTTTGGATAACCCCCTTAGTCGCTTATTACTTCCCGTGGGATAGGTATTCATATCAGATGTTTTAATTTCCAGGTTTAGGGAGGCCCCCACACACCTACCATTTAAGACGCCCTAAACTGGAAGACCTATTCCCAGGTGGACTCTTCAACCCTAGTCTCTTAGCCTTTTAGGACACAAGAAACGAACTATATGCGAAGGTTATTAGTTCGTACCCATTTTCCATTAGCACCTTTCCCTATTGGTATAAAGTAGGCTATGTTAAGTCATTCCCGTTTAGTCCCTCTATATGGGAATATTACACTTACACCATTTATTTTTGTCACGGGTTTATATGGATTATATTATTGTACATTATTAACCTACTAAGTCCACTGTATTTCCCATTTTCATTAATATAAATAAGGAAGGTTATATTCTCTTGTTCCCTAGGTTATTTGTTTAATACCTTCCCTAATTTGGACTTAGTGTTTAAACGACAGTCATAAATTCCCTTATGATATCCATTTCCTTTTTATTGCGCTTTATGACCATAACAGTCATATTTTCCTAAGGCAACTATTTATCTGTCCCAATTTATCTATTTGTTGTACCCCTAACGAACAATTGCTATTCTTATTCATTCATTAATTGGTTAACTGTAATATATATATACATATTTACGTACCAGGCCTCTCACATTAAGTTGACAACTTGTGGATGATGGATTTGTCGGTCAGTTCCGGGCTGACTTCTACCACAAGCAAACTTAACCTCGTGCCTTAATACAATTATATTTACTCATTAGACCCCTCACATTAAGCTGACCACCTGTGGATGTTGGATTTATAGGTTGGTTCTGGGCAGGCTTACACAACCTCGTGTCTAAGGGCGGTTATATTCAAATTTCCTAATTGGGGTTTACAACATTTATCCTAATTGACTTTAGGAACTGTAACCAATTTCCTAACACATTTTTTTTCCCTAAATCAATATTGGTTACAATGGTTGTTTATTAATTTGCAGTCTTATTTACAGGAGTTAATTACATTGATTGCTACAAATGGTCACCATATATATATATATATATATATATATATATATTAATTCAGCACGGATTATATTTACATATGATTCCACCATTGAACCTTATCCAAACATTCAAACATTCCATACAATGTATATTTTATCGTTTTACGGTGATTTGGATGGATAATATATATTTTTTATTTCTAGATTTCGTATAGTTAACTTAGTTATTAATATTTTATTTTATTCCCCTTTTTAAATTTATGATTTGGTCTAATCAATTAAACAAACATTTCCTTTTTATATTCAAATTTGTCAAAAAGGTTTCAAGTCTCACAAAGGACCGTTAGCCGTAATCATTGTAAATAATGACTATTTTATGGAATTGACATATTTCTAAATTACAAGAAATGTATGTAATATATATTTTGGAATTGTCGATGCAAATTACATACAAATGTATGTATTTATATTTGTATGTACCTTTGCACCACTTTTCCCTTTTTAATCCTTTTTATCATACTTCTTGTGATTCCAAATAATGTCTCTTTATTCAAAAGGAAGAAAACGACATATTTTACAATGCTTAAACCAAAACCCAAAAATATTGAATATAAAAAGGAATATTTCTTTTATTATTACAATCACATAATACATAAATTTCATCTTTTTAATCAAATTCACATATTTCATATTTCGACACTGAACTAAAGATCTGAAATGTAACTACAACTAATTTATGTTTAGTGGGACTGATTTCCACGTCCATAGTGCTATGTAATATGTATAACATATTTCATGACATAACTATAGGAACATATGGGAAAAATATTTAAGAATCCTACAATTCATGTAATACGTAACCACAACTTATCATTTACAAACTTTGACCATAATCATAATCAGATCTGATGGTTGTTGTAATGACCCGCATTTTCCAGGGGTATAATTAATTTATTTAATTGTTTAAAATAGTGATATAGGGAATTTAATGGTCGTTAATTTAATTATAGTGAATAATTAATTTAATTAAATAATTAAATAATATATTTAATTCAGAAATAATCAAAAATATTGGAAATCACAATATTCTGTGAACGGGGTCGTCCCTTATATTTAATTCAGCTTAGAGTTGAATTATATTGACGAATATATTCAATCGACGATGGTTTGAATGTATAATTATAATATAATTATAAAGGAGCTCGAAATGGCGCTGCAGTTCGGAAATTGGCGATTCGAACTTCAACTGAATGTACAGGATTCGTTTTAAGCCGGATTTCTGTGAAACAAGAAACGTGTGGAGCTGGTGGAGAATATCTTTCTAGTGGAAGGGAAAAATCGGGATTTCGTCGTGTAGATTTTGATTTACGTCCAAATCAAATTTTAGAAAAAGTCGCTGTGGAATTCCTTTATAATTCGCGACGCTTTAGTTACGTTATAAATCGATTTTCAATATAAATTGAATATCAGGATAATCTGGAATTCTGAAATATCGTGTTATAAAATCTGATGTGATATTCTGGAGCTGGATGATATCGTATACGAATATATACGATAATATTAATTTATTAATATTTTATTTAATTATATTTAAATATATTTATATATTTAAACGGTCTGTTCAGCGCTTTAAAAATAGCCACTTTTGCAAACAAAGTCTGAATTCGACGAAACTAATATTGTTGGATCCGCAACACCAAGTTATTGTTAGATTCCAAGTTTCGTGATTTTTAGAGTTACTGTGTGGCCGTACAGATTTTTAGAGTGAAAAACAATCAGTATTTCAACGGTTAAAAATACGCTGTGTGAGCAAACGGAGTCGGAATTCGACGAAACCAGTTTCGTTGGGACCATAATGCCAAGCTGTAGCTGCATGTCCAGTTTGGTGATTTTTGGGTATCATGTGTGACCACAGGAATTTTAGAGGACGGATAAAATCAACGGTTGCTATAAAATATATTAAATAATCGAATATTTAATTATTAAAATTTTACTATATAATACCGTAAACTTCTCCTTAACCTAGAAAAAATCATTCTCAGGTCAACACATAATTTTTCCGCCGTTTTCTTTTTATTTCTCTTATAGTAAAGTTCAAGAGCAAACAAATTCAAAAAGAAATCAAATAAATTTTTATAAATCCTAAACCATATATGGTTGGATTCCTGCTAAGTTCCTCTTCAGTTTGTTGTAAGTTTTAAAGGGTGCGATCGAGTCTTCCGCATAGCCATTTTCGAACAGGAAAGCTAGGGTTCGAGTTTGGTCGTAATACGATGGGTTTGAGCTCGAATCGATGATGAATTTGTGTTTATAGTGGAGTGCGGTTTCATCTGTGTAAGGTTGGAGAAATTCTATTCTACTCGAGTTCGGTGGTTCCGATATGATTTGGGTTTCGACTGTGTTGTCGAGTCTGGGTACGTGGGTGCGAGGCCGTCGAGAAGGGTACAGGATTGTGGAGGGGTCGATGAGATGGACGATGGTGGTGATGGTGTGGGTTTCGGTTGAAAGATAGTGGATCGGTGGTGAATTGAATTTGGGGAAAATGGCTGTGTTTTGAGGAGCAGGTCTCGTTCAGGAATTCGGGGAAGAGGGTCTTCAAGCGGGCTGGGTTAAATCAATTTGGTATGGGCCGGTTTTAATACTAAAGCCCAACTACTTATTTATTTTAAATTAGAATGTAAATTAAATGTGTTAACTTATAAAAGACATATCTATTACATACAGTATCAGAATTCCGAACGGTTGGATCCGTTAGGATCGTATGGACGAGAGCTTCACAATGAAGCAGACTAGAAGTGGATTGGAGCTCGTTTGAATTTATGGCGAAATAAACTGTTTGATTCAAATCAAACGACAGTTTATCATTCTTCAACGATGAACTGCAAATGTGAGTAAATCTCACTAACTCTGAACAGTTTATATTTTCATGTTGTATTTTTAGAACTGTTAAATATTGACTTAATGACTGTGTGTTGATTGTTTGATTGAACTGCTAGTCAGTTAGTTGAATTTCTATATTGATTCTATTTAACATAATATATCATATGGAACTGAAAGTGATGTTGATTTTATTGTGTAACATCTGTGGATAAAGGGAAACAGGTTGGAGGAATCCGACTAGATTCCTCAATAGTTATTTTATTGTTTTCATATATTGTGATATATGACGTGATTTATAATCTGTTGTTGGTTATATGTGGATGGACGATATTGGACACCGTAACTTGATATGTTAAACACCATGACATACCGGAATATTGAAAAGAGAATATTTATAAAATCAAGAGGAATTTATAAAAGAGAATATTTATAAATAGAATATTTATAAATAGAAATATTTATAAATAGAAAATACGTTTAAGTGGAATTATAAATAAAGGGAAAACTTTATAAATGGAATATTTATAAAGTGAATTATTTATTTAGAATAAATAGATAAGATACTATAACATGGATTATTTATTTGTTAAATAAATAAAATACTAAATAGGGATTGTTTACTTAGGAATAAATAGGAGATATTCAAAAAGGAAATAACTGCAAATCATTTTCTTTTTAAATGGAAAGGCTTGTGTAGCGGTTTGGGGATTTTCCCGATGCTCCCGATACAAAGGAGGTTATGGCGAATTTTTCCGAGAATTTAAGGAGTTAGAATATTTTTAACAATAAATTTGAAAAGGAAATATTTAGAAAACAAATAGAGTTATAAATAGGAAATTTGTTTATAATTGAATAGGATGTTATAAAAAGGAAAACGTTATAAAAAGGAAATCATTTGTAAAGTAAAGAACCGTTACTAAAAGTAAATCTTTATAAATGAATAGAGTTAAACAGTTAGAGTTAACCAGTTAGAGTTAAACAGTTAGAGTTAAACAGTTAGAGTTAAACAGTTAGAGTTAGACAGTTAGAGTTAAAACAAACATAGTTATTCAGGATGAGTTGCCACTTAGCATGAATGCTAGCGTAATTCGCAGGGCTGTAAATATCCTACGGCGGTCGGATGTTTCCTGAGGGAATCAGGCGTAACCATTGTGATCGCTACGATCTAGAGTTGAGCGAATGGACTTAAAGAATATAGAGTTAAGCAAAATTAGAAAATGACTAGAGATTAATAAGTTGAATGGTTTCCTGATTATCGATCTGATGTTGGTTTCGGCCTTCGGGGTTTATACTTAGGAAGTTGTTCTCTTGTTAGTTTATAGTTAGAGTCTGATAGTTGTGGAAGGATAGTGATACGTAAATAAACAATGGAAATGTTTTCCAACGTTGATAACGAATATTTTCTAAATATAGAAAATAAGGAAATATGAATATATATATATATATATATATATATATATATATATATATGTTTGATGATTGGGTTGATAATTCCATTTGGAATTTAGATCGTTGTTCGTACACGGACATGTTTTCATTTGATAGTTAAATCACAGACTATCAAAGTTTTGGCCATTTTACATTGTAAATATGGAGAGACCGGTTGGATTATTATCCGAAGAACCACTCCGTATTGACATAAGCATTGTGATCAAATACGATGAAGAAAATTGAAGACGGAGTATAGTGCAAGGGCTCTTGTATAAGTCTTAGATAACAGTGACTAAGATGGTTGTACTGAATAGTACCTTCGATTTGTCCAGTCCCAGGACAACTTGTATGGACGAATGTCTGATAGAGTATTCCTAACGAATCTTATATGCTGATCTCTTCAATGTATTATGTTTGGTGGCGGAGGAATTCGTTTCTCTTAGCTTCATACCCGTGATACCGTTAGGGAAATCGATAATGATTTGGCGGGTATGACGATGTGGTATTCCAAGTAAATGAAGATATGATATGAAAAGATATGCGTAGCTTCTAGCCTCACATCCGGTAAATGACAGAAATCGGGCAGGCAGCATGGCTAAGTCGGTCGCACCGAAGTAGGGTGTATAATCACCTATCTAGAGAATATTCATTTGCTTCTTTAATCTATCAATGTTGTCCCACATATATATATATATATATATATATATATATATATATATATATATATATATATATACGGGAACGGTTGCTGATCCCAACCGTTGGTGATGTACATTCGATACACTCAAGCGAAATGAGTGGCCGGTCATGTGTGGCTGAGTTACAAGATGTTCTTGTTGAACTCCAGTGTATCGTTCCTAGAGTACACTGATCAGAAGGTGGTTCCATACCTTGTCATAGTTGGAAATCCATTATCCAATACGCGCTTGCGATTTTGATTGTATACTATATATGTAGAACGTGAGATGAAAGTGTTTCTGCTAGATTGATATATATTTGTACTTAGACATTATTAATATCAGAATGATATTTCTTGTCAAAGATGTTGGATTCTCATAAGGGAAAAACCTGTTCCGTATTCACGGCGTGGTCTTATGAGATATCATATATATGTTAAACTGTGTTAAACTATTTTACTCACACCAGTCCCATGACTGACCCGGAGTTTACTTTGTTGTTTTCCCTAAACTCTTTGGTTCCTAAATATGTACGGGCAGTCAAGTAGTCGGGATTTACAGATATACTTGAAGAGCTGGAGCAGGAGGCTTCTGGATCATATAGCTATAGTTATTTCCGCTGTGTTGTAAGTGTTGTACTGTGATAAGTGCTATTGTATACATAACTGTTATATTTCAAAGTTATGTTATCTATTATATGTTATTCGTTCCGCTGTGAGGTTCGTGTTACTCTGATGTTGTGTTCTTCTTCTTCTTCTATTCTAAGTTTCTATATTATCTATCCTCACCTTCTAATTTCTTTCATTAATTACCTGGATTTTTCGATGTTTTGGTTATCGACGTCGAGCTTATATCGATAACCAAAGTCGCTAAAAATCCGGGTCGTTACAGTTGATATCAGAGCTTAAGTTAAGAATTACCTTGGCTCTGTGGCGTGACTCGGTAGAGATAGGGTTAGTAATATCCTAGATTGGGTTGAGTGTATATATACGAGTGCGTATTTGTATTTGATATAAAAATGGTTTTATATTGTGGAGATTCATTGGCTGAGTTGTTTATGAGTTCTGGTCGATCAGGTTGATCCACTGTATCGATAGGAGTAAATAAATACTTGAATACGATGGACCGACACAGTATGGATATGTAATATATTATCATATATTATATATATTGGTTGTAATTATAATCGAATGAGATTATAAAGTGAAATGGTTATATATAACCAATCAGAATCATATAAGTAAAGTATATGAAATAAGATGAATTAAATATGAATTTAAATCAGATTTGGAATTAAAATAAGGAAATTTTAAGTTCCTGCGAGATTTTGAAATGTTTTCAAAATGGAAGTATTTAGTAATGGTTTTGAAAATGATATAGTATTGAAATCATTTAGGTCGCTGGAAAATAATTCCGATGATGACTGCGCAGTATCATCGGTGTAATTTTCGAGTTTCTAAGTGGTGGATTACTACCAAAGATTTTAATTTGAATTGTTTTGAGGAAACAAGTTGTTTAGAAATTCAAATGTTTTGAATTGGTATTATGATTTCAAATTGATTTGAAATAGACCCAGGAATTTAAATTCTGGAACATAAATTTAACTAATGAAGTTAAATATAATGAGATGGTAAAAATAAATTGAAATTAACTTGAACCAAGTTAAATAAAATTGAATTGGATTAGAGATAATCTAGAATGGAACCAAATTGATAAGTCAATAATTTGGAATTTGATATTGGGGTTCGAATGAAATTAGGTTTGGATTTGAGGATATGAACTGATTGGAATTTGATTGAGATAACACTGGTATATGCTGAGTTGATAGCATATGGAAGTGATCGAATTGATATGCCCAACAAAAAGGTACAAGTTTATTTTATATATGAGTTTGGAAATTATGAGCCGAATTGGCAAGCCGCTTGGCTGTTTGATTTTCTTTTGGGTTGGAGAAGGCCTAGAGAGGCGATTTGTGGTTTGACGTATATGCCGGTACAAAGGAGACGCTGGCAAAAAATTTCGAAAAGTTAAGGTGTTAGAAAATTTTCAGAATTTTTGTAAATTTAGTTAATTGGAATAAATTAATATTTAAGTCGATATTAATTGGTTCAGTTGAAACCGGAGATAAGAGGTAAACAGATAAATTTTTACCCAGTAGATAGGGTCGTCCCCTAGCTTAGCAATTTCGAGGACGAAATTATTTTAAGTGGGGAAGAATGTAATGACCCGCATTTTCCAGGGGTATAATTAATTTATTTAATTGTTTAAAATAGTGATATAGGGAATTTAATCGTCGTTAATTTAATTATAGTGAATAATTAATTTAATTAAATAATTAAATAATATATAATTTAGAAATAATCAAAAATATTGGAAATCACAACATTCTGTGAACGGGGTCGTCCCTTATATTTAATTCAGCTTAGAGTTGAATTATATTGACGAATATATTCAATCGACGATGGTTTGAACGTATAATTATAATATAATTATAAACGAGCTCGAAATGGCGCTGTAGTTCGTAAATTGGTGATTCAAACTTCAACTGAATGTACAGGATTCGTTTTAAGCCGGATATTTGTGAAACAAGAAACGTGTGGAGCTGGTGGAGAATATCTTTCTAGTGGAAGAGAAAAATCGGGATTTCGTCGTGTAGATTTTGATTTATGTCCAAATCAAATTTCAGAAAAAGTCGCTGTGGAATTCGTTTATAATTCGCGACGCTTTAATTACGTTATAAATCGATTTTCAATATAAATTGAATATCGGGATAATCTGGAATTCTGAGATATCGTGTTATAAAATCTGATGTGATATTCTGGAGCTGGATGATATCGTATACGAATATATACGATAATAGTAATTTATTAATATTTTATTTAATTATATTTAAATATATTTATATATTTAAACGGTCTGTTCAGCGCTTTAAAAATAGCCACTTTTGAAAACGAAGTCAGAATTCGAAGAAACTAATTTTGGTTGATCCGCAACATCAAATTACTGTTAGATTCCAAGTTTCGTGATTTTTAGAGTCACCGTGTAGCCATACAGATTTTTAGAGTGAAAAACAGTCAGTATTTCAAAGGTTAAAAATACGCTGTGTGAGCAAACGGAGTCGGAATTCGACGAAACCAGTTTCGTTGGGACCGTAATGCTAAGCTGTAGCTGCATGTCCAGTTTGGTGATTTTTGGGTATCATGTGTGACCACATGAATTTTAGAGGACGGATAAAACAACGGTTGCTATAAAATATATTAAATAATCGAATATTTAATTATTAAAATTTCACTATATAATACCGTAAACTTCTCCTTAACCTAGAAAAAATCATTCTCAGGTCAACACATAATTTTTCCGCCGTTTGCTTTTTATTTCTCTTACAGTAAAGTTCAAGAGCAAACAAATTCAAAAAGAAATCAAATAAATTCTTATAAATCCTAAACCGTATGTGGTTGGATTCCTGCTAAGTTCCTCTTCAGTTTGTTGTAAGTTTTGAAGGGTGCGATCGAGTCTTCCGTATAGCCATTTTCGAACAGGAAAGCTAGGGTTCGAGTTCGGTCGTAATACAATGGGTTTGAGCTCGAATCGATGATGGATTTGTGTTTATAGTGGAGTGCGGTTTCATCTGTGTAAGGTTGGAGAAATTCTATTCTACTCGAGTTCGGTGGTTCCGATATGATTTGGGTTTCGACTGTGTTGTCGGGTCTGGGCGCGTGGGTGCGAGGCCGTCGAGAAGGGTACAGGATTGTGGAGGGGTCAATGAGATGGACGATAGTGGTGATGGTGTGGGTTTCGGTTGAAAGATAGTGGATCGGTGGTGAATTGAATTTGGGGAAAATGGCTGTGTTTTGAGGAGCAGGTCTCGTTCAGGAATTCGGGGAAGAGGGTCTTCAAGCGGGCTGGGTTAAATCAATTTGGTATGGGCCGGTTTTAATACTAAAGCCCAACTACTTATTTATTTTAAATTAGAATGTAAATTAAATGTGTTAACTTATAAAAGACATATCTATTACATACAGTATCGGAATTCCGAACGGTTGGATCCGTTAGGATCGTATGGACGAGAGCTTCACAATGAAGCAGACTAGAAGTGGATTGGAGCTCGTTTGAATTTATGGCGAAATAAACTGTTTGATTCAAATCAAACGACAGTTTATCGTTCTTTAACGATGAACTGCAAATGTGAGTAAATCTCACTAACTCTGAACAGTTTATATTTTCATGTTGTATTTTTAGAACTGTTAAATATTGACTGATTGACTGTGTGTTGATTGTTTGATTGAACTGCTAGTCAGTTAGTTGAATTTATATATTGATTCTGTTTAACAGAATATATGATATGGAACTGAAAGTGATGTTGATTTTATTATGTAACATCTGTGGATGCAGGGAAACAGGTTGGAGGAATCTGGCTGGATTCCTCAACAATTATTTTATTGTTTTCATATATTGTTATATATGACGTGATTTATAATCTGTTATTGATTATATGTGGATGGACGATATTGGACACCGTAACTTGATATGTTAAACACCATGACATACCGGAATATTGAAAAGAGAATATTTATAAAATCAAGAGGAATTTATAAAAGAGAATATTTATAAATAGAATATTTATAAATAGAAATATTTATAAATAGAAAATACGTTTAAGTGGAATTATAAATAAAGGGAAAACTTTATAAATGGAATATTTATAAAGTGAATTATTTATTTAGAATAAATAGATAAGATACTATAACATGGATTATTTATTTGTTAAATAAATAAAATACTAAATAGGGATTATTTACTTAGGAATAAATAGGAGATATTCCAAAAGGAAATAACTGCAAATCATTTTCTTTTTAAATGGAAAGGCTTGTGTAGCGGTTTGGGGATTTTCCCGATGCTTCCGATACAAAGGAGGTTATGGCGATTTTTTCTGGGAATTTAAGGAGTTAGAATATTTTTAAGAATAAATTTGAAAAGGAAATATTTAGAAAATAAATAGAGTTATAAAAAGGAAATTTGTTTATAACTGAATAGGATGTTATAAAAAGGAAAACGTTATAAAAAGGAAATCATTTGTAAAGTGAAGAACCGTTACTAAAAGTAAATCTTTATAAATGAATAGAATTAAACAGTTAGAGTTAAACAGTTAGAGTTAACCAGTTAGAGTTAACCAGTTAGAGTTAAACAGTTAGAGTTAAAACAAACATAGTTATTCAGGATGAGTTGCCATTTAGCACGACTGCTAGCGTAATTCACAGGGCTGTAAATAGCCTACGGCGGTCGGATGTTTCCTGAGGGAATCAGGCGTAACCATTGTGATCGCTGCGATCTAGAGTTGAGCGAATGGAGTTAAAGAATATAGAGTTAAGCAAAATTAGAAACTGACTAGAGATTAATAAGTTGAATGGTTTCCTGAGTATCGATCTGATGTTGGTTTCGGCCTTCGGGGTTTATACTTAGGAAGTTGTTCTCTTGTTAGTTTGTAGTTAGAGTCTGATAGTTGTGGAAGGATAGTGATACGTAAATAAACAATGGAAATGTTTTCCAACGTTGATAACGAATATTTTCTAAATATAGAAAATAAGGAAATATGAATATATATAAATATATATATATGTTTGATGATTGGGTCGATAATTCCATTTGGAATTTAGATCGTTGTTCGTACACGGACATGTTTTCATTTGATAGTTAAATCACAGACTGTCAAAGTTTTCACCATTTTACGTTGTAAATATGGAGAGACCGGTTGGATTATTATCCGAAGAACCACTCCGTATTGACATAAGCGTTGTGATCAAATTCGATGAAGAAAATTGAAGACGGAGTAAAGTGCAAGGGCTATTGTATAAGTCTTAGATAACAGTGACTAAGATGGATGTACTGAATAGTACCTTCGGTTTGTCCAGTCCCAGGACAACTTGTATGGACGAATGTCTGACAGAGTATTCCTAATGAATCTGATATGTTGATCTCTTCAATGTATTACGTTTGGTGGCGGAGGAATTCGTTTCTCTTAGCTTCATACCCGTGATACCGTTAGGGAAATCGATAATGATTTGGCGGGTATGACGATGTGCTATTCCAAGTAAAGGAAGATATGATATGAAAAGATATGCGTAGCTTCTAGCCTCACATCCGGTAAATGACAGAAATCGGGCAGGCAGCATGGCTAAGTCGGTCGCACGGAAGTAGGGTGTATAATCACCTATCTAGAGAATATTCATTTGCTTCTTTAATCTATCAATGCTGTCCCATATATACATACGGGAACGGTTGCTGATCCCAACCGTTGGTGAAGTACATTCGATACACTCAAGCGAAATGAGTGGTCGGTCATGTGTGGCTAAGTTACAAGATGTTCTTGTTGAACTCCAGTGTATCGTTCCTAGAGTACACTGATCGGAAGGTGGTTCCATACCTTGTCATAGTTGGAAATCCATTATCCAATACGTGCTTGCGATTTTGATTGTATACTATATATGTAGAACGTGAGATGAAAGCGTTTCTGCTAGATTGATATATATTTGTACTTAGACATTATTATAATATCAGAATGATATTGCTTGTCAAAGATGTTGGATTCTCATAAGGGAAAAACCCGTTCTGTATTCACGGCGTGGTCTTATGAGATATCATATATATATGTTAAACTGTGTTAAAATATTTTACTCACACCAGTCCCATGACTGACCCGGAGTTTACTTTGTTGTTTTCCCTAAACTCTTGGGTGCCTAAATTTGTACGGGCAGTCAAGTAGTCGGGATTTACAGATATACTTGAAGAGCTGGAGCAGGAGGCTTCTGTATCATATTGCTATAGTTATTTCCGCTGTGTTTTAAGTGTTGTACTCTTATAAGTGCTATTGTATACAAAACTGTTATGTTTCAAAGTTATGTTATCTATTATATGTTATTCGTTCCGCTGTGAGGTTCGTGTTACTCTGATGTTGTGTTCTTCTTCTTCTTCTATTCTAAGTTTCAATCTTATTTATCCTCACCTTCTAATTTCTTTCATTAATTACCGGGATTTTTCGATGTTTTGGTTATCAACATCGAGCTTATGTCGATAACCAAAGTCGCTAAAAATCCGGGTCGTTACAGTTGCTAATAATTTCACAATATTTAAATGAACATATCTGATAGTCATAAAACACAGATTTAAATCAAACG
Source organism: Allium sativum (assembly GCA_030737875.1). NCBI lineage: Eukaryota > Viridiplantae > Streptophyta > Magnoliopsida > Asparagales > Amaryllidaceae > Allium > Allium sativum. The sequence goes on from CM060910.1 coordinate 821,566,235, forward strand.
AAATAGATAAGTCATTATAGTGGTATTATTATATTTCCCCACTCACCTTATAGCCTCCAAATTATAAATTTTGAATCTTTTAGGCTTACAATCCCTAAATTCTTATAAATCTACAATTTATCTAGAAAGGGGAAAATTCTAGATCTATAGAAATGTAAGAAAAAGGGAAGAGGGAGAAGAATCTATCGTTGAGCATCCTTTTCCACTGAGTCTAATAATCTTCCCAATTGCATGTGAATTTGATTTGATACGTATAAACATATTTTTATTTTAGAAAGTAGGTTAGAAGAGGAAGAAAAATGCTAGAGCTCTGCTGCCTCTATAGATTTGAATGGGAAAGAATAAGGCTCTACCCCTTTATTTATAGGGGTAGAAATGGCCTAAAACCATCGGATTAGTTTTAAGTTATATACGTCCATCCGTTATATAAACAAATTAACCTAACCCTTCAAAACCTAGCCGCCGCTAGGCGATCTGACGCTCAGTAGGTGGACCTGGGCGATCGACCTCCTGGGCACCGGATTGCCCATGTCGGCTAATTAATTTAGGTAATATATTAACTAAATATTATGGTTTATTTATTTTCCGTCTGTTTTCATATTTCATCCGTATCTTTTTCATACGGACCCGGTTCACTAAACTTCAAACATGAAAGTTGACCAGGATTCTGAGACGAACGCAACGGTTAAAGTTTTGTGGTTAAATTCCATCATTTGTAGAAATTCCTAATTTTGAAATTCTAATAATTAATTTATATTGCCAAAATCTCGAGTTGTTACATTCTTCCCTCCTTAAAAGGAATTTTGTCTCGAAATTCTGACGCCTATAGTCCTATACTACACAACCAATTTGTGTACATACACTTTGCCACCATGTGTGTATATGCATGTTGTACATAATGAAAATTCAATCATAAAATATGCATGCAGGATGATTCTAATCGGATCCTCCTATATGTTTGCATTAAACTTTTTGAAATATTTTTGAAAACGTGATGTAGAACATCCTAAATATACTGGCAATTTTATATGAATGCAAATTTTGAAAATTCTTTTTCATCCATAACCCTCACAAAACTATGAATAAAAGTGTGAAGCAACCAATTTTGCATCCAAACCCTACCATCCAAAACGTACGCAATCTAATCGTTTACTACTTAACTTCTCCTAAACCAAAAAAAGGAAATTAAGGCGAAGAATTTTAGCCTTCTCTTCGCTTTCAAATATTCCATTTCCCGCCCTATAGTGGAATTTTCACCTCAATTACCCGATATACCCAAAAATTTCCAATTGTAGACTGCAAAGGAGGCTTAAAACAAGCTATAACATGTAAAACGTGTTAATTAATAGCTCGCGCGCATCGTTGACAAGGTATGAAAACAATGTTTCCAAGGCTAAAACAACATTTTCCTTGTTAACGTTTTTATCGTATCTTCGGTCCTATTGTACCGTTACATCGTGCACATAAAGCATCCAAAATTCTTCCTTATACCGTTCATGTGACCGAAATCGAAAAAAATCACAAAAAAATTTTTTGCTTGAAAACTTGTTATGTTAATTTTGAAAATTTTCCATTTCAAAACCATTTTATTTTCCCCACAAAATAAGAAAATGATAAAAATGGTTTTTTTCAAACAACATCTTCCATAAATGTAATTTGCGGAAACTTAGCTGATTCATGTCACATGTTGGCGAAAAAAGAAGTCAGTCACGCCAAAATGCGAAAAATGAATTCACATGAAAGACAAAAATATATTTTAGCTTTAACAAGGAATAGTGATTTATTTATTTATATACCCGTGACGTAGAACCATTCATTTACTAAAATTTATTCAACACAGAATTTTAATCTTTCCGGCTCTAGGACAAGTGATAGTAAATAAATGAGATTTCATACAATTTATCATGCGTGAATGACAAAAAAAATTTGACATAGAAATCTCATTATAAAGTCGTGCTATTGTTTTCATTACTAGTAATTTCTAACACAACACTACATCAAGGAAAAAGAAAAATCCTGGAAAGGAAACACCCGGCACAAGATACGACATAAACAAAGCATGTTATAACAACAACGGCTAACACTGCCCACTATAGGCTGGTCTGCCTCCGCAACTGGAGCAGGATCCACTACCACGTCCGCACCAGGAATGTAGTATAGCGGAGATGCAGCCATTCTCTTGTGCATGTCGGCACTGCTCGACGCGAACCTCTCGGAGCTCGGCCTGCATGGCATGGATGGTAGTGAGCTATAGGCTCTCATGATAAGGATGTTGAGCTGGAGCGGGTGATGCGGGTGCAGGAGCATCGAGCAGCCGGATGCCCATCTTCTGGAGAGTGTGGATCGACTGATGGCGGTCGGTGCCTTCTTCATAGGCATCTCCCTAGAAAGTCTCACCTGAAAGTGTCAGAGGACACGGGTGAGAAGATGGCTATAGGGAAAACGGCTCTACGGGGTGCTGACGAAGGGCTCATAGAGATGGATCATAAACACGCACGCCCAATTGACGGTTATGCCGCCAAGAATAGCATAGGTGGCGCGATGAACAAAAGGATAAATCTACTCCAAGCTTCCCGTCTTTGGGATGATATTGTGTTGTATGATGCACACAACTACACGGGCTACTGGTTGCAGACTAGCGGTGGTCCAAGCTCTGGGCTCTCCAACAAAGATATGCTGAAGGATTTGAGGGTCCTTGTAATGACCCGGATTTTTGGCGAATTTGGTTATCGACATAAACTCGATGTCGATAACCAAACATCGAAAAATCCTGGTAATTAATGAAAGAAATTAGAGGGTGAGAAAAGATAAGATAGAAACTTAGAGTAGAAGAAGAAGAAGAACACAACATTAGAGTATCACAAACCTCACAGTGGAACAAATAACATATAATATATATAACATATCTTGAAATATACATCTGTACTTGAATATACATCATTATCAAAGTACAACACTTACAACACAGAGGAAATAACTATAGCTGTATAATCCTGAAGCCTCCTGCTCCAAGCTCTTCCAGTATATCTGTAAATCCCGACTACTTGACTGCCCGTACAAATTTAGGCACCCAAGAGTTTAGGGAAAACAAAACAAATAAACTCCGGGTCAGTCATGGAACTGGTATGAGTAAAACAGTTTAAAACAGTTATACAGGTGTATGATATCTCATAAGACCACACTGTGAATACGGAACGGGTTTCCCCCTATGAGAATCCAACATCTTTGACAAGCAATATCATTCTGATATTATAATAATGTCTAAACACAAATAGATATCAATCTAGCAGAAACGCTTTCATCTCACGTTCTACATAAATAATATACAATCAAAATCGCAAGCACGTCTAATGGATTTCCAACTATGACAAGGTATGGAACCACCTTCTGCTGGTGTACCTCTAGAGAGGAATACACTGGGTTCAACAAGAACGTCTTGCAACCCGGCCACACATAACCGACCACTCATTTCGCTGAGTGTATCGAATGTATATCACCAACGGTTGGGATCAACAACCATTTCCCGATAAGGGACAGCATCGATAATAGATTATAGAAATAAATGAAACTCTAGATCAGGTGAGTATACACCCTAATAGGTGCGACCTACATAGCCATGTTGCCTGCCCGATTTCTGTCATTTACCGGTTGATGAGGCTAGAAGCTACGCTTTATCATCACATCAGATTCAAGTCGAATGTCACATCGTCAAATCCATCAAATCACCGATTGACGTCTACAACAATACATTACGCGTTAGCTAAAAGAAGTTTCCTTCTCCGCTTCCACTCTTGGTACGGTTGAAGAAATCAATGTACGTGACCTTTCTGGAAATACTCTGTCAGACATTCATCCATACAAGTCATTCAGGTTTACATGCCACATCTACATTCACTTAGAATGTCACATCGTCATACCCGCCAAATCACAAATTGACTTATCCAAAAATAACACGGGTATATAGATCAACTTACGCGATCCATTGGATATACTCTGTCAGACCTTCGTCCACACAAGTTGTCCTGGGACTGGACAAACCGAAGGCACTATTCAGTATATCCATCTTAGTCACTGTTATCTAAGATTTATACAACAGCCCTTGCACTTTACTCCGTCTTCAATTATCTTTGGCATATATGATTCGCAACGCTTATGCCAATACAGAGTGGTTCTTTGGATAATAATCCAACCAGTCTCTCCATATTAACAACGTTAAAATGGTCAAAAACTTTGATAGTCTCTGAGTTAACTATCAAAGAAAAACAAGTGTGCAAACAACGATATTATTTCCAGATGGAAATTATATCGAACAAACATCATTTAACATTAATCTCTTTAGTTCCTTTTACATCCCCTGTTTCCCTATATTCCACATTTGTTATTTTATAGATTTAGAAAATATATGTTATTACCATTGGAAAACATTTACATTTCCTTATTTCCTATATTAGAAAACAATTCTGATACTTCTTTGGAAAACATTTCCAAAATTCAAACATTGGACTTAGACAGATGGTTAAACAAACCATTATACTTATTAACTAAATACACTTAACCACTTCACTCTCGAACCGTAACCATTTCTTAATTAAAACCGCAGTCAATCAAGTTGGGGTATAGCTACCTCTTAGACCTTAACTGAACAACACTTCTAACCTTGAAATAGGCAAAGTTCACTTTATATTTCTTTAACAAACTTCCTTTCTTAACCTTTCTTTCGAATAACTATTCGATTAACTCTTTTCACTTAACTCTATTTGCTTAACTCTATTTGATTTATTCTATTCACTTAACTCCTGTCGAATAAACTATATTCGATAACTCCTCTAACTCTATTCGAATAAACTGTATTCGATTAACTCCTCTAACTCTATTCGAATAAACTATATTCGATTAACTCCTTTGGATTAACTCGGATTGATTAACTCATCTTGACTAATTCAACTTGGTTAACTCCTTTTGATTTACTTGGTTCGACCAACCCGACTCGATTAACTAGGCTCGACTAACTCGACTTACTTAGTTTGACTGACCATATTCGATTAACTCGGCTAACTTGGTTCGATTGGTTCGACTAACTTGGTTTGGCTAACCATTTTTGACTAACTTGGTTTGGCTAACCATTCTTGACTAACTTGGTTTGGTTAACTCGATTTGACTAACTATATTCGATTAACTTTAATCGACTAACTCCTTTTGAACCACTATAATCGACTAACTCCTTCAAATAACTAATATCGATTAACTCCTTCGAATATAAACTATATTCGATTAACTCCTTCGAATAAACTATATTTGATTAACTACTCCTTTGATTTACTTTAATCGAATGACTTTAGTTTTGCTTAACTCTATTTGATTTACAGATAAATACTCCTTTAAAATCCTATTTATTTTTCTAAATAAATGTTCCTTGATATATTATTTATTTTTCTAAATAAATAAATCCTTTATACTTTTATTTATTTCCTAAATAAATAAATAATCCCATTTAATCTATTTGTGAATGTTCTACAAATATTCTCTTTTGATCTCTATTCTATTTGTAAATGGTTTACAAATATTAATCTTTCTAATTTATTGACAAATATTTTCCTTTATATTTGATTTCTCAAATATATTTCCTTTATATTCGTTTTACAAATATATTCTTGTACATTTGATTTACAAATATATTTCTTTTATTCAAAATCCTTTTTCTTTTATATATAAAATCCATTGATTTTATATAAATAAATTATTTTCAAATTGTAATTTGAAAATCCCTTTATCACATTCTGATATTTCTTATGGTATTTAACACACCATATAACAACGATAACTATTGTAACAACCCGGAAAATCTGAGCCTGTTTAAAAAAATTTATTTTGGCAATTTTAGAGAATTTTGAATATTTAAAATAATTTATTTTAAATAATATGGACGAGAAATTTATTTTGAATAGAATTCGACGTATATATTATACGCGTCATCGTTAGAATATAAATATTTATATATAATTATAAATAGAATTGAAAATGGCGCGGTAGTTCGATAATTCGATTTCAAACTTCAATTGAATGTACCGGGTGCAAAACAATCCGGATTTTAGTGAAACCAAAAAAATTAGGATCTAATTGATGATATCTTTCCAACGAATCCGAAAAATCAAAATTTCATAGCGGGAATCAAAAGATATGTCCAGTTGAAAATTCTGAATAGTCGCTATGGAATTCAGGCCCTTAAAAATGGGAATTTTGCAAACGACCTCAGATTTCGACTAAACCACTTTTGTTGGGTCCGTGATGTTAATTTATTGCTAGATTCCAAATTTCATAATTTTTCGAATCAATATGTGAGCGTGGCAAAGGAAAACGCGTTTGACCAGTTTCAGTTGGTTTTAATCGACTGGAAAATGGCCATTTTTCCAACGGTCTCGGAATTCGACGAAACTAGTTTTGTTAGGACCGTATCGTCAATACGAAGCTAGAAAATATTTTTCTATAATTTTTCGAGTTAGTATGCGACCCCAGTAAATAGAAATGTGCATTCAAATTCAATATATAGAGTTATATATTGATTTTAACAGAAACTGATTATAACGATCGAATCAGCCTATGATACATATCCCATTGTGTTCAGAATGGGGGTAAAACGCTATGGACGACAGGCGGTGGGCCTCGTTTCGAGGTTGTATGTGAAAGTCAACTTTTTGCAAAATAATTAAAAAATTAAAAAAAAATTCTCCTTACCCCCTTAAATCACGTTGCCCCCCCCCCCACGTTCAAAAATCATTCGAGCAGAAAAAAAAAAAGAAAAAAAAAAACTAAATCTAAAATCGCGTCGCCCACCCATCGACATCGCCACCGCCGCCTCGCGTCAACGCCGCCCCACCCCAGCCACGCCTCCGCCCAGACCCGCTCCTCCGATCCCTCTCCCTTCGATCGATCACCAGCGGCGCCCCAAAAGCCCTGACGTCGCCTGAAAGCCCCTGCCGCCTTGCAGCGCCTCACAGCACTCCCTCCGACGATCTTGAGCCACCCTCCGAAGCTGGCGCACAGAAGACCCCCCCTTCTTCGCAGATTACAGTAAGTTTGTTTTATTTATTTTAATTCTGAAATTTCGATTTTTATGTATTGAAAGGACTGAATTTTTATAGTGATAAAAACTGATATTTTTTTAAAATGCAAAAGATTAGATTTTTAAAATGCAAAAGATTAGATTTTTAAAATGCAAAAGATTAGATTTTTAAAATGCAAAAGAGTAGATTTTTAAAATGCAAAAGATTAGATTTTTAAAATGCAAAAGATTAGATTTTTAAAATGCAAAGGATTAGATTTTTATAGTTGAAAAGGCGATATTTTTATAATATAGGAAGGTTAAAAATATAATTTTTATATGTGTAGCAAAATAAAAATATCATCTTTATATAGTAGGAGGGATAAAAATATTATTTCTATCATGATAGCAAGTTAAAGATATTATTTTTATTAGAGTAGCAAGTTAAAAATAATATTTTTATTCGTGTAGCTAAGTAAAGATATAATCTTTTATGTGTAAAAGATGTTGTAAAAATATAATCTTTGATATATATATATAGCGATGTAAAAATATAATTTTCATAGCAAAATAAAAATATCATCTTTATATATGTAGCAAAATAAAAATGTGATTTTTATAGTGATGAAATCTATATTTTTGAAAAGGTGAAATCTATATTTTTGAAAAGGTGAAATCTATATTTTTGAAAAGGCGAAGTCTATGAATTTGAAAAGAAGAAATCTTTATATTTAAAAGGCGAGATTTTTATATATTGAATAGTATAATAAAAATTCGATTTTTATATATTGAATAGAATAGTAAAAATTCAATTTTTATATATTGAATAGAATAGTAAAAATTCGATTTTTATATATTGAATAGCAAAGTAAAAATTTGATTTTTTATATATTGAATAACGAAGTAAAAATTCGATTTTTACATATGTAGTGGCTACTGGCAACGAAGATGAAAAAGGATGCGATGACGATGAAGATTTCTATCAATGAAGAGTCGTAGTATTGGATAGCTATCTGTGAGAATTTCTCACCTTTCAATTTCTTTTTCTAAGTTATATATATATACTAGGGTGCAGACGGTGCTTAGTAGCACCCGACACAATCGTCCACAGACCATGGACTTGTTTGTTTGATTGCAAAAATTAGTTAGATTATTTGATTGAAATTGAATTGTTTGGTGAAATGAAATGAATTGAATAGAAAACGATTTCGAAATGAATTGAATTGAATTGAAAACGATTTCGAAATGAATTGAATTGAATTGAAAACGATTTCGAAATGAATTGAATATAAAACGATTTCGAAATGAATTGAAAACGAAATGAAATGAATCGAATAGAAAATGATTTCGAAATGAATTGAATTGAATTGAAAACGAAATGAATTGAATTGAATTGAAAACGATTTCGAAATGAATTGAATTGAATTGAAAACGAAATGAAATGAATTGAATAGAAAACGATTTCGAAATGAATTGAATTGAAAACGATTTCGAAATGAATTGAATATAAAACGATTTCGAAATGAATTGAATTGAAAACGAAATGAAAATGAATCGAATAGAAAACGATTTCGAAATGAATTGAATTGAATTGAAAACGAAATGAAATGAATTGAATAGAAAACGATTTCGAAATGAATTGAATTGAATTGAAAACGAAATGAAATGAATTGAATAGAAAACGATTTCGAAATGAAATGAATCGAATAGAAAACGATTTCAAAATGAATTGAATCGAATTGAAAACGAATTCGAATTGAATTTAAAACGAAGCGAAATGAATTCAAATTGAATTGAATAGAAATGAATTTTAAGACGAATTTATAAGGAAAGATTCAATTTTGATTTGAATTGAGATGGAAGTTGAAATTGTTTTTGAAACGAGTTCAAAACTATTTATAAAATTCGTTTTTAATTAGAAATCGACAAAATATATATTATATATATTATTTATATAATATAATGGCCTGAATAGAACGCGCCGCGCTGTGGCAGTTCGTGAATTCCGACCATTTATTTCAAACGGACATTACGGGAGATCCGACCGTCGGATTCTCCTAAAACCGGAACCGTTGGGTTTGTATCGAAAAGAGCTTTCTAACGAATATTAGAAATTCAAAATCTAACAGTTGGATTTGGAGATACGTCCAAATCAAATTTGAAAAAGGTCGCTATAAGTGCAGTTCGATGGCCGTTGATGGAAATCGACTGTACGGGCCTTGATAAAATTATTAAAAATATCAATAATTTGTGTAAAATCATAAGAAGTGATTTGAGAAAAATTAGGATGAAAAACTCCATATTTGAAAAGATAAAAATAGATTTTTATCGAAATGAACTAGTTTTGAACTAAATTTAAAACCCAATTATTTTTAAATAAATAAATTAGATTTAAAACGGGGTTTTAAATAATCGAAATTTCTAATATATTTGATTGGATTTGAAATGGGTTTATCGTGAACGGTGTTTCAAATAACACTAGTTCTTTAACCCGATAATAATTAGAATGTGATTTGGGTTTGTCGTGAACTGTGTTTTAAATGACACTAGTTCTTTAACCCAGTAAAAGGAGTTTTAATGAATCTGTAATTAGATTGAAATGTGAATCTATAATCTAAATTATCAGATTTAGAAATGAGCGAGAATGGAGTATCGCCGGTTTTGCTCCAAAGCGATAGTTAAATCTTTAATTAGATTTGAACATGAGATGGTAATTAATTTTACCGATAACACCATGGTGTTAGATATGGAGTATTACCAGTTTTGCTTCATGGGATGAATAGGTTGGGATTGGGAAATAAATAATTACTTCGATGTGGTTCGCTAATCTCGACTAGTTTGAAAAACCATAATTTGGTTTGAAATGACATCCAAAGGAAGATTAAAGGATAAATTTGAAAGGATTTATCTTGGATAAAATTAATGGGAACCTTTCCCTAAAAATGTGATTTTGTGAATAAAAGAATATTCTGAATTGGAATGAGGCGTATGTTGTGTTTGTGTAACATTTGTTTTTAATATACGCGGGTTGTTTGGAAAGTCCGGGTTTATTCCCATTCTGAATAACCGATTCGACGATAAGTCGAAGATGAAGACGGTGGTTGAAGACCGGAAGTCTTCACATCGTTTGGATAATTACTGACGATCCTGATTAGGCTGTACACCCAAGAGGATGGAAATAGTTGGTGGTCGTCCAGACGTACCTGGAGATCGATGGATATGCGAGGAAAGTGCCTCCGGTTTCGTTCAGACCCAGAACGAACTTGTAAATGGATTGTGTGTCTGACATTGGATTTTATTCTGTGTTGATTGATTTCTGTTAAATATATATCTGTTTGGCGGCGGAGAATTTATTCTCTTGCTTAACGCCCTTCTCTGAGACATACGAGCTTAGAGGTTATATATCGATAGATATCAATCGCATGGCATGAATTGCCTGTGTGACACACTAAGATGCAATGATCAAGGCTTTTGTTGAAAAGAAGAGTCTTGTGGTTGATGATCAAAGCACGGCCTACGTGGAAGCTTTGTGTATAACGTGAATTCGCGAGCCTCACACCTCGGTATGAGTCAAAAACGGGATACGGACTGCAGGGAGAGCACGACGTTTCTTTCTAGCTTTTGTGGTGTTAGTGACTTACCAGCCCTGACATTTATATACTTTTCACCTATGTGGTTGTTGGAATGCGAGGCGCCTCGATTTTAGGTCTGTAAGGACCGGGAAACGTGTGTTCAGGAATAAATAATCCTCTAACGTAAGTGAGGACCGGCCCTGAAGCAACCAGGGGTTGCCCAGAGTGCGTAGCCCTGGGACATTTGCTAGTGTGTCTCGAACGCGGAGAGGAGCTTGCCCCTTGCCTCGACTCATGACGGAAATCCAATTTCCAATACGTGTATTGCGGTTTTAATTGTAGAACTAGTATGGCGACATAGTAGCATGGGATGTTATGCCGTCTATGATTTATATTTACGATTGAAACTGTTTTGACACTATACACTTATTATAGTATCAAATGATTTGTTTTAAACGTACCAAGCATGTTTGGCTGTTATAAGGTAAAACCCTATCCTCCGGCTTGCGTTGCATTGTGTGATGGGACCTGGGTCTTATAATAGCTTCATTTTTCGAAAAAGCATTGCGTTGTTTATTCTATGCACTGGTATTCTTGGGAGGAAACCCGTTCCGTGTTATACGACGTGGTCCCTTGAATTACCCTCTTTTAAAGTAAAGTTTTAAATAACTGTTTTAGTTCTCACACCAGTCACATGACTGACCTGGAGTTTATTGTTTTAACCTAAACTCTGGGTGCCCCTATTTTCCGCACGGGCACTAGTAGTTTTGGTTTTGCAGATTTATATTCATAGGATCCTGGTTTACAGCTGGAATGATATCCGGAAAGCTCTGTATCCGTATATCACCTTCAGTTGTGCTTTGTATTATTTTCCGCTGCTATGTAATTTATTGTAATCTCTGATATTTATCGAATGTAATTTATTCATTTATACTCTATATATTCTTGTATCTGATGGAGTTGTTGTAATAGCAATGAAATGTTCTTCCGTCTGCGTTCTGATTTGTCCTGTTCTCAAACGATCAGGGGTTTCGAACGCGTTCATTTGTGTGTTGTTCTCAAAGTATCCGCTCTTTCCTTCACGCGGAAGTAACAGGTTGTTACAGTGGTATCAGAGCTTTGGTTTACAGAGCTCGAGAACAAGACACATTAGAACCATACGAAAGAATTCATCAGATATTGGATTAGTAATATCCAATTAGAATGACTCGTTAGAGATAGGATCAGTAGTATCCTAGAACGAGTGTGAAGAGTATATTTTTCAATTGAAAACAATATTGTTTTGAAATTTAAATCGTTTTATACGTATTTGATTATTTATTTATTTTGAATATGGACAATCCAATATATAAAGATTTTGCATATACACGTCATGAACGTATATTCGAAGTTTTAATATACTGGATAGATATAGAATCACATTCTAGTCGCCCGGAGATGATGTTGATAATGACCATGGCATCATCAATAATTATGTTCGTGTTTCGAAGGTGTGATATCTATATATTTCCATTAGACTGGTGTGAGAACCAAAACTTATATAGCTAGAACACATAGTTGTGAATTGGCATCAAAAACATGATTTTTTGTATATGTATCAAAATTATGAATTTGAAACGTTAATCCACTAAGTGATTGATGTTTGTGTTGTTTGTTTATTTGTTTGATAATTTTGAACCATTATGCCTAATTGAACCAAACATTGAATTGTATTGAAAATTGGTCGCATTTGCTTGCATATACATGTGCTTACATTGAACAGGTCATAGCAAGGAGGCTAGAGCAGAGAATAAAATTTGTTTGCCCGACAAATAGGTACATGTTTACTACATAATTTACTGTTTTGTTTGGGTGATGATGATTTTATGAGCCTATTGGCCTTTTCTTTTTCTTTTTGAGATCAGAAGGCCTATATGGAAATTTCGGGATTTTCCCGTGGCTCCCGGTGCAGGGGAGGTTATGGCGAAATTTTTCGAAAATTTAGGGTGTTAGCCAAATTTTTGAAAATTTGAAAATTCTCAGAAACTGAAAAGTTGGAGAATGGAAGCCAGATCGAACGTAGAGTTGATTAATCAAACCACTTTCGACTTTGTTCCTTTTCGGGGACGAAAAGTTTTAAGTGGGGGAGATTGTAACAACCCGGAAAATCTGAGCCAGTTTAAATTTTTTTATTTTGGCAATTTTAGCGAATTTTGAATATTTAAAATAATTTATTTTAAATAATATCGACGAGAAATTTATTTTGAATAGAATTCGACGTATATATTATACGCGTCGTCGTTAGAATATAAATATTTATATATAATTATAAATAGAATTGAAAATGGCGCGGTAGTTCGATAATTCGATTTCAAACTTCAATTGAATGTACCGGGTGCAAAACAATCCGGATTTTAGTGAAACCAAAAACATTAGGATCTAATTGATGATATCTTTCCAACGAATCCGAAAAATCAAAATTTCATAGCGGGAATCAAAAGATATGTCCAGTTGAAAATTCTGAATAGTCGCTATGGAATTCAGGCCCTTAAAAATGGGAATTTTGCAAACGACCTCGGATTTCGACGAAACCACTTTTGTTGGGTTCGTGATGTTAAGTTATTGCTAGATTCCAAATTTCATAATTTTTCGAATCAATATGTGAGCGTGGCAAAGGAAAACGCGTTTGACCAGTTTAAGTTGGTTTTAATCGACTGAAAATGGCCATTTTTCCAACGGTCTCGGAATTCGACGAAACTAGTTTTGTTAGGACCGTATCATCAATACGAAGCTAGAAAATATTTTTCTGTAATTTTTTGAGTTAGTATGCGACCCCAGTAAATAGAAATGCGCATTCAAATTCAATATATAGAGTTATATGTTGATTTTAACAGAAACTGATTATAACGATCGAATCAGCCTATGATACATATCCCATTGTGTTCGGAATGGGGGTAAAACGCTATGGACGACAAGCGGTGGGCCTCGTTTCGAGGTCGTATGTGAAAGTCAACTTTTTGCAAAATAATTAAAAAATTAAAAAAAAATCTCCTTACCCCCTTAAATCACGTTGCCCCTCCCCCCCCCACGTTCAAAAATCATTCGAGCAGAAAAAAAAACCTAAATCTAAAATCGCGTTGCCCACCCATTGCCACCGCCGCCTCGCGTCAACGCCGCCCCACCCCAGCCCAGCCACGCCTCCGCCCAGACCCGCTCCTCCGATCCCCCTCCCTTCGATCGATCACCAGCGGCGCCCCAAAAGCCCTGACGTCGCCTGAAAGCCCCTGCCGCCTTGCAGCGCCTCGCAGCACTCCCTCCGACGATCTTGAGCCACCCTCCGACGCTGGCGCACAGAAGACCCCCCCTTCTTCGCAGATTATAGTAAGTTTGTTTTATTTATTTTAATTCTGAAATTTCGATTTTTATGTATTGAAAGGACTGAATTTTTATAGTGATAAAAACTGATTTTTTTTAAAATGCAAAAGATTAGATTTTTAAAATGCAAAAGATTAGATTTTTAAAATGCAAAAGATTAGATTTTTAAAATGCAAAGGATTAGATTTTTATAGTTGAAAAGGCGATATTTTTATAATATAGGAAGGTTAAAAATATAATTTTTATATGTGTAGCAAAATAAAAATATCATCTTTATATAGTAGGAGGAATAAAAATATTATTTCTATCATGATAGCAAGTTAAAGATATTATTTTTATTAGAGTAGCAAGTTAAAAATATTATATTTATTCGTGTAGCTAAGTAAAGATATAATCTTTTATGTGTAAAAGATGTTGTAAAAATATAATCTTTGATATATATATATATATATATATATAGCGATGTAAAAATATAATTTTCATAGCAAAATAAAAATATCATCTTTATATATGTAGCAAAATAAAAATGTGATTTTTATAGTGATGAAATCTATATTTTTGAAAAGGTGAAATCTATATTTTTGAAAAGGTGAAATCTATATTTTTGAAAAGGCGAAGTCTATGAATTTGAAAAGAAGAAATCTTTATATTTAAAAGGCGAGATTTTTATATATTGAATAGTATAATAAAAATTCGATTTTTATATATTGAATAGAATAGTAAAAATTCAATTTTTATATATTGAATAGAATAGTAAAAATTCGATTTTTATATATTGAATAGCAAAGTAAAAAATTTGATTTTTTATATATTGAATAACGAAGTAAAAATTCGATTTTTACATATGTAGTGGCTACGGGCAACGAAGATGAAAAAGGATGCGATGACGATGAAGATTTCTATCAATGAAGAGTCGTAGTATTGGATAGCTATCTGTGAGAATTTCTCACCTTTCAATTTCTTTTTCTAAGTTACATATATATACTAGGGTGCAGACGGTGCTTAGTAGCACCCGACACAATCGTCCACAGACCATGGACTTGTTTGTTTGATTGCAAAAATTAGTTAGATTATTTGATTGAAATTGAATTGTTTGGTGAAATGAAATGAATTGAATAGAAAACGATTTCGAAATGAATTGAATTGAATTGAAAACAATTTCGAAATGAATTGAATTGAATTGAAAACAATTTCGAAATGAATTGAATATAAAACGATTTCGAAATGAATTGAATTGAATTGAAAACGAAATGAAATGAATCGAATAGAAAATGATTTCGAAATGAATTGAATTGAAAACGAAATGAATTGAATTGAATTGAAAACGATTTCGAAATGAATTGAATTGAAAACGAAATGAATTGAATAGAAAACGATTTCGAAATGAATTGAATTGAATTGAAAACGAAATGAAATGAATTGAATTGAAAACGAAATGAAATGAATCGAATAGAAAACGATTTCGAAATGAATTGAATTGAATTGAAAACGAAATGAAATGAATTGAATAGAAAACGATTTCGAAATGAATTGAATTGAATTGAAAACAAAATGAAATGAATTGAATAGAAAACGATTTCGAAATGAAATGAATCGAATAGAAAACGATTTCGAAATGAATTGAATCGAATTGAAAATGAATTCGAATTGAATTTAAAACGAAGCGAAATGAATTCAAATTGAATTGAAACTTGAATTGAATAGAAATGAATTTTAAGACGAATTTATAAGGAAAGATTCAATTTTGATTTGAATTGAGATGGAAGTTGAAATTGTTTTGGAAACGAATTCAAAACTATTTATAAAATTCGTTTTTAATTAGAAATCGACAAAAATATATATTATATATATTATTTATATAATATAATGGCCTGAATAGAACGCGCCGCGCTGTGGCAGTTCGTGAATTCCGACCATTTATTTCAAACGGACATTACGGGAGATCCGACCGTCGGATTCTCCTAAAACTGGAACCGTTCGGTTCGTATCGAAAAGAGCTTTCTAACGAATATTAGAAATTCAAAATCTAACGGTTGGATTTGGAGATACGTCCAAATCAAATTTGAAAAAGGTCGCTATAAGTGCAGTTCGATAGCCGTTGATGGAAATCGACTGTACGGGCCTTGATAAAATTATTAAAAATATCAATAATTTGTGTAAAATCATAAGAAGTGATTTGAGAAAAATTGGGATGAAAAACTCCATATTTGAAAAGATAAAAATAGATTTTTATCGAAATGAACTAGTTTTGAACTAAATTTAAAACCCAATTATTTTTAAATAAATAAATTAGATTTAAAAAGGGGTTTTAAATAATCGAAATTTCTAATATATTTGATTGGATTTGAAATGGGTTTATCGTGAACGGTGTTTCAAATAACACTAGTTCTTTAACCCGATAATAATTAGAATGTGATTTGGGTTTGTCGTGAACTGTGTTTTAAATGACACTACTTCTTTAACCCAGTAAAAGGAGTTTTAACGAATTTGTAATTAGATTGAAATGTGAATCTATAATCTAAATTATCAAATTTAGAAATGTGCGAGAATGGAGTATCGCCAGTTTTGCTCCAAAGCGATAGTTAAATCTTTAATTAGATTTGAACGTGAGATGGTAATTAATTTTACCGATAACACCATGGTGTTAGATATGGAGTATTACCAGTTTTGCTTCATGGGATGAATAGGTTGGGATTGGGAAATAAATAATTACTTCGATGTGGTTCGCTAATCTCGACTAGTTTGAAAAACCATAATTTGGTTTGAAATGACATCCAAAGGAAGATTAAAGGATAAATTTGAAAGGATTTATCTTGGATAAAATTAACGGGAACCTTTCCCTAAAAATGTGATTTTGTGAATAAAAGAATATTCTGAATTGGAATGAGGCGTATGTTGTGTTTGTGTAACATTTGTTTTTAATATACGCGGGTTGTTCGGAAAGTCCGGGTTTATACCCATTCTGAATAACCGATTCGACGATAAGTCGAAGATGAAGACGGTGGTTGAAGACCGGAAGTCTTCACATCGTTTGGATAATTATTGACGATCCTGATTGGGCTATACACCCAAGAGGATGGAAATAGTTGGTGGTCGTCCAGACGTACCTGGAGATCGATGGATATGCGAGGAAAGTGCCTCCGGTTTCGTTCAGACTCAGAACGAACTTGTAAATGGATTGTGTGTCTGACATTGGATTTTATTCTGTGTTGATTGATTTCTGTTAAATATATATCTGTTTGGCGGCGGAGAATTTATTCTCTTGCTTAACGCCCTTCTCTGAGACATACGAGCTTAGAGGTTATATATCGATAGATATCAATCGCATGGCATGAATTGCCTGTGTGGCACACTAAGATGCAATGATCAAGGCTTTTGTTGAAAAGCAGAGTCTTGTGGTTGATGATCAAAGCACGGCCTACGAGGAAGCTTTGTGTATAACGTGAATTCGCGAGCCTCACACCTCGGTATGAGTCAAAAACGGGATACGGACTGCAGGGAGAGCACGACGTTTCTTTCTAGCTTTGGTGGTGTCAGTGACTTACCAGCCCTGACATTTATATACTTTTCACCTATGTGGTTGTTGGAATGCGAGGCGCCTCGATTTTAGGTCTGTAAGGACCGGGAAACGTGTGTTCAGGAATAAATAATCCTCTAACGTAAGTGAGGACTGGCCCTGAAGCATCCAGGGGTTGCCCAGAGTGCGAAGCCCTGGGACATTTGCTAGAGTGTCTCGAACGCGGAGAGGAGCTTGCCCCTTGCCTCGACTCATGACGGAAATCCAATTTCCAATACGTGTATTGTGGTTTTAATTGTAGAACTAGTATGGCGACATAGTAGCATGGGATGCTATGCCGTCTATGATTTATATTTATGATTGAAACTGTTTTGACACTATACACTTATTATAGTATCAAATGATTTGTTTTAAACGTACCAAGCATGTTTGGCTGTTATAAGGTAAAACCCTATCCTCCGGCTTGCGTTGCATTGTGTGATGGGACCTGGGTCTTATAATAGCTTCATTTTTCGAAAAAGCATTGCGTTGTTTATTCTATGCACTGGTATTCTTGGGAGGAAACCCGTTCCGTGTTATACGGCGTGGTCCCTTGAATTACTCTCTTTTAAAGTAAAGTTTTAAATAACTGTTTTAGTTCTCACACCAGTCACATGACTGACCTGGAGTTTATTGTTTTAACCTAAACTCTGGGTGCCCCTATTTTTCGCACGGGCAGCTAGTAGTTTTGGTTTTGCAAATTTATATTCACAGGATCCTGGTTTACAGCTGGAATGATATCCGGAAAGCTCTGTATCCGTATATCACCTTCAGTTGTGCTTTGTATTATTTTCCGCTGCTATGTAATTTATTGTAATCTCTGATATTTATCGAATGTAATTTATTCATTTATACTCTATATATTCTTGTATCTGATGGAATTGTTGTAATAGCAATGAAATGTTCTTCCGTCTGCGTTCTGATTTGTCCTGTTCTCAAACGATCAGGGGCTTCGAACGCGTTCATTTGTGTGTTGTTCTCAAAGTATCCGCT
Organism: Allium sativum; assembly: GCA_030737875.1. Taxonomy (NCBI): domain Eukaryota; kingdom Viridiplantae; phylum Streptophyta; class Magnoliopsida; order Asparagales; family Amaryllidaceae; genus Allium; species Allium sativum. Next base: position 821,584,749 of record CM060910.1, read on the forward strand.
CCTTCCTTCACGGGGAAGTAACGGGTTCTTACAACTATCGTCCAAACACACCTAATCAACGTCAGATTATATATCACATTATATATCATAATATATACATCACAGTAAAATAACTGTTAAGGAATCCAGTTGGATTCCTCTGACCTATTTCCCTGCAACACAGATGTTAGACAATGCGATTAACATTGATTTCACTTTGATATGAAATATTCTAATAACAGAATCAACATATAAATATTTAACGGTATATATATATACATATATATATATATATATATATATATAATTTCCACTAACTGACTAGCAGTTCAATCAAACAGACAACACGCAGTCAAATAGACAATATCTAACAGTTATAAGAATACACTATAAAAATAGAACTATTTAGAGTTGGTCAGTTTTACTCACATTTGCATTTCATCTTTAAAGAAGCGATAAACTGTTGTTTGATTTGAATCAAACAATTTATTTCGCCATAAATTCAAACGAGCTCAAATGGACTTCCAGTCAGTTTCATGGTGGAGTGCTCGCCCACACGATCCCATTGGATCCTGTTTCGCTGAATTTCAAGGTCATATGATCAAGTTATGATTTAAACAATTAAATACACGTTAAATAACAATTTTGAGTTTAAATTAATGACTTTGGGCCTTACCACTAACCCGGCCCATTACCAACAACCCCCAAGACCGAAATGTCTTCTTCCCCAATAGAATACTGTCGTGCTCCACTACATACCACTCCACCATTACGGTTTGTTTGAGCCTCCACCAATCCCTCTTTCTTCAACAAAAATTCAAACTAAGATTTACCATTGAACTCCTCACACCCATCTCCATCCACCCCTCACCAAAACATTACACTCGAACTACCCTCAAACTTCCGTCGAGCAATAGTTCTGGCACTGTACAGTGCATCGCAAGCCACCAGCTTCCATCGGAATTCCTCAAACCCTACCCAAAAGCTTCGACTACCACCCCTGAGTACCTCCGCGCCATCTATTCGCACCAACGCTTCCTCAATAACCCAAGAATTGGAACCCTAACTCATGCTATTAAAAACTCCAAGTACCAAATGGATGTCGAACCAATCCCAATAGGTATAGACCTCAAGAGAAACTCCACAGGATCTCGAATATATAACTTACATGATTTATAGGATTTTGTTTTATTTGATTTTGATTTTTAAAACCAACGAATGGTTTTTCTGTAGGAAGGAAGAAGAACGGCGGAAATTTGAAGTTGACTGAGGAATGAAACTTGACTTAGGTTTAGAATTGAAATGGTATTATATAGGAATTTTTTTTAATAATTAAATATTCGATTATTTAATTTATTTTTAAGCAAACGCTATTTTCAAATGTCCTCTAAAATTCATGTGACCACATATGATACCCAAAAATCACGAAACTGGACGTGCAGCCACAGTTCGACATTACGGTCCCAACGAAACTGGTTTCGTCGAATTCCGACTTCGTATGCTCACACAGCGTATTTTTAACCGTCAAAATACCGACTGTTTCTCACTCTAAAAATACGTACGACCACACAGTGACTCTAAAAATCACGAAACTAGAAATCTAACAACTATTTGACATTGCGGATCCAACAAAATTAGTTTCGTCGAATTCCGACTTCGTTTGCAAAAGTGGCTATTTTTTTATAGCTCTGAATGACCCATTTAAATATATAAATATATTTAAATATAATTAAATTAAATATAAAAAAATATTATCGTCTATATTCACAGTGGAATACCAAACAGCTCTAGAATATTCCTCTATGAATTTCTAACTTGATATTTCAATCTGGGTCAACCCGATATTCGATTTATATTGAAATCCCTTTTAAAAATATAAATAATTCCTTTATAAATTATAAAGGAATTCCACAGCGACTTTTCTGAAATTTGATTTAGACATATCTCAAAATCCACACAATGAAATCCCGATTTTTCTCTTCCACTAGAAACATATACTCCACCAGCTCCTAACGTTTCTTGTTTCACAGAAATCCGATTTAAAACGAATCCTGTACATTCAGTTGAAGTTCAAATCGCCAAATAGCGAACTGCAGCGCCATTTCGAGCTCGATTAAAATTATAATATAACTCTACGCTCTAACTGTCGTTTATATAATATATTCGTTATTCAAATTCAATTCCAAGCTGAATTAAATATCACAGATGATCCAGTTCACACCATATCGCCATTTCAGTTAATTCTGATTATTTCAGAATTAAATATATTATTTAATTTATTATTTTAATTAAATATTCATCATTATTTAATTAACCGACCATTAAATTCTCTAATTCACTATTTAAATAATTAAATAAATTAATTATAATACCTCTGCAAATGCGGGTCATTACAATCTTCCCCACTTAAAATAATTTCGTCCTCGAAATTGCTAAAGCTAGAAGACGACCCTATCTACTGGTTAAAACATATTTGTTCACTTCTTAACTTCAGTTTCAACTGAACCAATTTAATTTCAATTAAATTATTAATTAATTCTTATCAACGAAAATTTCCAAAAAAAAAAAATCCTGAAAATTTTCTAATGCCTTAACTTTTTGAAAAATTTCGCCAGCGCCTTCTTTGTACTGGTCAATAGGTCAAACTCCAACTCGCCTCTCTGGGCCATCTCCATCCAAAAGAAAATCAAACAGCCAAGCGGCTTGCCAATTCGGCTCATAATCTTATATCCAATAGTAATATAAACTTGTACCTTTTGTCGGCATATTATTATATCTTTTCCACCTGATATCAATTCAGCGAATACAAGGGTCATCCCAATCAAATTCCAATCTGCTTTTATCCACAACACAACCATTCGCTTATATCCGAGCCAAATATCATTTCAACTCGAGTTTCTTCTCGATTCCCAACTCTTAACTTGATTATCACATTACACTTCAAATTTGAATCTCTCAATCCAGTTTGTCTTGATATCATTCTAATTCAATCTCAGTTACCACTTAACTGACTTTACTTTAATTCAATTTTGTTTTCACAAATTTCTGTTAAATTTGTTTTTAATTCAAACAGTCTTTCCCTGGGAGTTTTTAAACAGTTTACTCTTTTCAAAAATCAAATTTTCCTTTCGAACATGTCACTGAGCCCTTAGTTAATATTCCATTAGTTAAATAACTTCTCTATTTCTTTATCAATATTTGTTAACCAAATATTTTCAATAACCATATTGGCCTTTTATGTTATTTGGAAAACATTTCCGAATATCGCCTTCCTTTATTTTCTAAACTTTTAGAAAATATATGCTATTTATAATTGGAAAATATTCCAAATACTTATCTCTTTTCCAATCTCGTTTATTTTTATACTTAGGAAATATTCTTTATTATATTTCCAAGCTTACATTTATTTGGGTTAAAACGGATGTTGTGTAAAACATCGTCACGACAACCCAAATACTATATTCAACTAACTCTTATCCAACATTGATCTTCGAGCCTGAAATCTTACTATTTATTTGTTAATAATGAAATCAATCAAGTTGGGGTATAACTAACTCTCAGACCTTGACTGAATAACATTTATAACGTCAAAACAGATAAGACTACTTACTCGAATAATCAATACCTACAACAACTTATTCACTTTTAAACACATATACACTTTCTCTTTCTATTCTTACTAGATTTTATTCTTAGTCTTCTTTTTGATTATACTATTCTATTTCTAAGTTCGTTTCCTTATCGACTTATCTATATATTGATATATAGATTTCTAACTATCAAATTATCTTTAAAAAAATATTCTATCTCCTTAAATTCCTAGAAAAATTCGCCATAACCTCCTTTGTACCGGAAGCTTCGGGATATTTCAAATAGCCTCCCATGGCCCTCACCAATCCAAAAGAAAAAGAAAAAGCCAAGCGGCTAGCCGATACGGCGTATAAAATCTCATATATGAATTAAATACATACCTTTTCGTCGAGCATTCTATTTATATACCTTCATAACTTATCCATACCTATCTCATGTATATTTATACCTGCCCAATCTATTTTAACTATACCTGATCGTTTTAACTCAATTCATTAATTAATTTGTTAATTAACTCTTTAGTCTATTTCACTTTTATATTTGAACATGACATGTTCAAATATAATTTAACTTGCTTATTAACTAATTTGAATCCAAAATTCAAATTTAAGTTCTATATTCGATTATCCATTTACAAATCCGATCCACCTTTCAAAGTTCAACTTCAAATTCAAAACTCGATTAACTAATTCCTCTTCGACATAGTTAATTCTATTCAATTTCTATTCAAATTTTATATCACTTCTATTATTCAAATCTATATGTCAAATTCTATTATTATAAATCTCATTTTGAAATTCAACACAGCTTGTCTTTCCCAAAACAAATTCAAAACAGTATCTCTGGTAGTAATTTGCCACTTACAACTCGAAAATGAATACTGATGATGCAGCTGTCGTCATCAGAACCTATTTTCCAGCGATTGAAGTGAGTTCAATACTATAAAACCATTTCTAAACATTTCCACTTTGAAATTCATTTCAAAATATAATTCACACTGCTTGTAAAACAATTTAAAATCTCCCAGGATCTTAAATTTTCCAAATTTTTAATCCAAATCCATTTACAAACACTTATCCAATTCTCCAAAGTTTCAATTCAATTTTTGGTTTAAAATTTCAGATTTAACTCATCTGATTTCACGTATTTTACTTATATGAATGCTGATTGGCTATTTACATAACCATTTAATTTATAATATTTCTCGATTATAATAACAACCAATATATCCAATATATATCAAAATATACTTTGGGTAAACTTATTTTCATTTACCCTCTTTTCAAAACATATCGTGATGACCCATCGTATTCGAGTGTTTAGTAAATCCTACCGATACAGTGGATCAAACTGATCGACCAGAACCCATAAACAACTCAACCAATGAATCTCCATAATATAAAACAATTTTTATATCAATAACAAATACACTCACTCGTATATATACACTCAACTCAATCTAGGGTATTACTAACCATATCTCTACCGAGTCACGCCATAGAGCCAAGTAATTCTTAACTTAAGCTCTGATACCAACTGTAATGACCCGGATTTTTGGCGAATTTGGTTATCGACATAAACTCGATGTCGATAACCAAACATCGAAAAATCCTGGTAATTAATGAAAGAAATTAGAGGGTGAGGAAAGATAAGATAGAAACTTAGAATAGAAGAAGAAGAAGAACACAACATCAGAGTATCACGAACCTCACAGCGGAACGAATAACATATAATATATATAACATATCTTGAAATATACATCTGTACTTGAATATACATCATTATCAAAGTACAGCACTTACAACACAGCGGAAATAACTATAGCTATATAATCCTGAAGCCTCCTGCTCCAAGATCTTCCAGTATATCTATAAATCCCGACTACTTGACTGCCCGTACAAATTTAGGCACCCAAGAGTTTAGGGAAAACAAAACAAATAAACTCCGGGTCAGTCATGGAACTGGTATGAGTAAAACAGTTTAAAACAGTTATACAGGTGTATGATATCTCATAAGACCACACTGTGAATACGGAACGGGTTTCCCCCTATGAGAATCCAACATCTTTGACAAGCAATATCATTCTGATATTATAATAATGTCTAAACACAAATAGATATCAATCTAGCAGAAACGCTTTCATCTCACGTTCTACATAAATAATATACAATCAAAATCGCAAGCACGTCTAATGGATTTCCAACTATGACAAGGTATGGAACCACCTTCTGCTGGTGTACCTCTAGAGAGGAATACACTGGGTTCAACAAGAACGTCTTGCAACCCGGCCACACATGACCGACCACTCATTTCGCTGAGTGTATCGAATGTATATCACCAATGGTTGGGATCAACAACCATTTCCCGATAAGGGACAGCATCGACAATAGATTATAGAAATAAATGAAACTCTAGATCAGGTGAGTATACACCCTAATAGGTGCGACCTACATAGCCATGCTGCCTGCCCGATTTCTGTCATTTACCGGTTGATGAGGCTAGAAGCTACGCTTTATCATCACATCAGATTCAAGTCGAATGTCACATCGTCAAATCCATCAAATCACCGATTGACGTCTACAACAATACATTACGCGTTAGCTAAAAGAAGTTTCCTTCTCCGCTTCCACTCTTAGTACGGTTGAAGAAATCAATGTACGTGACCTTTCTGGAAATACTCAGTCAGACATTCATACATACAAGTCATTCAGGTTTACATGCCACATCTCCATTCACTTAGAATGTCACATCGTCATACCCGCCAAATCACAAATTGACTTATCCAAAAATAACACGGGTATACAGCTAAGAGAAACGAATTGCTCCGCCACCAAACATGAATACGTTTGAACAGATCAACTTACGCGATCCATTGGATATACTCTGTCAGACCTTCGTCCATGCAAGTTGTCCTGGGACTGGACAAACCGAAGGCACTATTCAGTATATCCATCTTAGTCACTGTTATCTAAGATTTATACAACAGCCCTTGCACTTTACTCCGTCTTCAATTATCTTTGGCATATATGATTCGCAACGCTTATGCCAATACAGAGTGGCTCTTTGGATAATAATCCAACCGGTCTTTCCATATTAGCAACGTTAAAGTGGTCAAAAACTTCGATAGTCTGTGAGTTAACTATCAAAGAAAAACAAGTGTGCAAATAACGATATTATTTCCAGATGGAAATTATATCGAACAAACATCATATAACATTAATCTCTTTAGTTCCTTTTACATCTCCTGTTTCCCTATATTCCACATTTGCTATTTTATAGATTTAGAAAATATATGTTATTACCATTGGAAAACATTTCCATTTCCTTGTTTCCTATATTAGAAAACAATTCTGATACTTCTTTGGAAAACATTTTCAAAACTCAAACATTGGACTTAGACAGATGGTTAAACAAACCATTATACTTATTAACTAAATCCACTTAACCACTTCACTCTCGAACCGTAACCATTTCTTAATTAAAACCGCAGCCAATCAAGTTGGGGTATAGCTACCTCTCAGACCTTAACTGAACAACAATTCTAACCTTGAAATAGGCAAAGTTCACTTTATATTTCTTTAACTAACTTCCTTACTTAACCTTTCTTTCGAATAACTGTATTCGATTAACTCTTTTCACTTAACTCTATTTGCTTAACTCTATTTGATTCATTCTATTTGATTTATTCTATTCACTTAACTCCAGTCGAATAAACTATATTCGATAACTCCTCTAACTCTATTCGAATAAACTGTATTCGATTAACTCCTCTAACTCTATTCGAATAAACTATATTCGATTAACTCCTTTAGATTAACTCGGTTTGATTAACTCATCTTGACTAATTCAACTTGGTTAACTCCTTTTGATTTACTTGGTTCAACCAACCCGAATCGATTAACTAGGCTCGACTAACTCTACTTACTTAGTTTGACTGACCATATTCGATTAACTCGGCTAACTTGGTTCGATTGGTTCGACTAACTTGGTTTGGCTAACCATTTTTTACTAACTTGGTTTGGCTAACCATTCTTGACTAACTTGGTTTGGTTAACTCGATTTGACTAACTATATTCGATTAACTTCTTTCGATTAACTTTGATCGACTAACTCCTTTTGAACCACTATAATCGACTAACTCCTTCGAATAACTAATATCGATTAACTCCTTCGAATATATACTATATTCGATTAACTTCTTCGAATAAACTATATTCGATTAACTACTCCTTTGATTTACTTTAATCGAATGACTTTATTTGATTAACTCTACTTGCTTAACTCTATTTGATTTATAGATAAATACTCCTTTAAAATCCTATTTATTTTTCTAAAAAAATGTCCCTTGTAATCTTATTTATTTTTCTAAATAAATAAATCCTTTATACTTTTATTTATTTCCTAAATAAATAAATAATCCCATTTAATCTATTTGTGAATGTTCTACAAATATTCTCTTTTGATCTCTATTCTATTTGTAAATGGTTTACAAATATTTCTCTTTCTAATTTGTTGACAAATATTTTCCTTTATATTTGATTAACAAATATATTTCCCTTATATTTGATTTCTTAAATATATTTTTCCTTTATATTTGATTTCTCAAATATATTTCCTTTATATCCGTTTTACAAATATATTCTTGTATATTTGATTTACAAATATATTTCTTTTATTCAAAATCCTTTTTCTTTTATATATAAAATACATTGATTTTATATAAATAAATTATTTTCAAATTGTACTTTGAAAATCCCTTTATCACATTCTGGTATTTCTTATGGTATTTAACACACCATATAACAGCGATAACTATCGTCCAAACACACCTAATCAACGTCAGATTATATATCACATTATATATCACAATATATAAATCACAGTAAAATAATTGTTGAGGAATCCAGTTGGATTCCTCCGACTTGTTTCCCTGCAACACAGATGTTAGACAATACGATTAAAATCGATTTCACTTTGATATGAAATATTCTAATAGCAGAATCAACATATAAATATTTAGCGGTTTATATATATACATATATATATATATATATATATATAATTTCCACTAACTGACTAGCAGTTCAATCAAACAGTCAACACACAGTCAAACAGACAATATCTAACAGTTCTAAGAATACACTGTAAAAATAGAACTATTCAGAGTTGGTGAGTTTTACTCACATTTGCAGTTCATCGTTAAAGAACAATAAACTGTTGTTTGATTTGAATCAAACAATTTATTTCTCCATAAATTCAAACGAGCTCAAATGGACTTCCAATCAGTTTCATGGTGGAGTGCTCGCCCATACGATCCCATTGGATCCTGTTTCGCTGAATTTCGAGGTCGTATGATCAAGTTATGATTTAAACAATTAAATACACGTTAAATAACAAACTTGAATTTAAATTAATGACTTTGGGCCTTACCACTAACCCGGCCTATTACCAACAACCCCCAAGACCGAAATGTCTTCTTCCCCAATCGAATACTATCGTGCTCCACTACATACCACTCCACCATTACGGTTTGTTTGAGCCTCCACCAATCCCTCTTTCTTCAACACAAATTCAAACTAAGATTTACCATTGAACTCCTCGCACCCATCTCCATCCACCCCTCACCAAAACATTACACTCGAACTACCCTCAAACTTCCGTCGAGCAGCAGTTCTGGCACTGTACAGTGCATCGCAAGCCACCAACTTCCATCGGACTTCCTCAAACCCTACCTAAAAGCTTCGACTACCACCCCTGAGTTCTTCCGTGCCATCTATTCGCACCAACGCATCCTCAATAACCCAAGAATTGGAACCCTAACTCATGTTGTTAAAAACCCCAAGTACCAAATGGATGTCGAACCAATCCCAATAGGTATAGACCTCAAGAGAAACTCCACAGGATCTCGAATATATAACTTACATGATTTTGTTTTATTTGATTTTGATTTTTAAAACCAACGAATGGTTTTTCTGTAGGAAGGAAGAAGAACGGCGGAAATTTGAAGTTGACTGAGGAATGAAACTTGACTTAGGTTTAGAATTGAAATGGTATTATATAGGAATTTTTTTAATAATTAAATATTCGATTATTTAATTTATTTTTAAGCAAACGCTATTTTCATATGTCCTCTAAAATTCATGTGACCACATACGATACCCAAAAATCACGAAACTGGACATGCAGCCACAGTTCGACATTACGGTCCCAACGAAACTGGTTTCGTCGAATTCCGACTTCGTATGCTCACACAGCGTATTTCTAACCATCAAAATACCGACTGTTTCTCACTCTAAAAATCCGTACGACCACACAGTGACTCTAAAAATCACGAAACTGGAAATCTAACAACTATTTGACATTGCGGATCCAACAAAATTAGTTCCGCCGAATTCTGACTTCGTTTGCAAAAGTGGCTATTTTTTTAAAGCTCTGAATGACCCATTTAAATATATTTAAATATAATTAAATTAAATATAAAAAAAATATTATCATTTATATTCATAGTGGAATACCATACAGCTCTAGAATATTCCTCTATGAATTTCTAACTTGATATTTTAATCTGGGTCAACCCGATATTCGATTTATATTGAAATCCCTTTTAAAAATATAAATAATTCCTTTATAAATTATAAAGGAATTCCACAGCGACTTTTCTAAAATTTGATTTGGACATATCTCAAAATCTACATAATGAAATCCCGATTTTTCTCTTCCACTAGAAAGATATACTCCACCAGCTCCTAACGTTTCTTGTTTCACAGAAATCCGATTTAAAACGAATCATGTACATTCAGTTGAAGTTCAAATCGCCAAATAGCGAACTGCAGCGCCATTTCGAGCTCGATTAAAATTATAATATAACTCTACGTTCAAACTGTCGTTTATATAATATATTCGTTATTCAAATTCAATTCCAAGATGAATTAAATATCACAGACGATCCAGTTCACACCATATCGCCATTTCAGTCAATTCTGATTATTTCAGAATTAAATATATTATTTAATTTATTATTTTAATTAAATATTCATCATTATTTAATTAACCGACCATTAAATTCTCTAATTCACTATTTAAATAATTAAATAAATTAATTATAATAACTCTGCAAATGCGGGTCATTACAGTCCTCTATCTCAATAGCATCAAGCTCGGCTCCCTCTGCCGAGATGCCCAAAATCTGGGCCAAATCCGCATCAATTAACTCGATATGGATGCCCATGACCTCAGATCTGATGATGCAATACTCGTCATCGATGTCGGCATCCATATGGGCATCATACAGACGGATGCAACGTGGATACAAATCGCGCTCAAAAGTGTCGAAGCGCAGGATTGGTTCTAGGCCTACGACGACAAAAAGATCCTCTAATCCAAAGGCAGCAAGGTTGGCGAACTTCATCGTTCGATCGATTTGGAACTCATAACTGGCTATGTCTAGGTAGTGCTTACTCTTAGCATCATCACGGTCTAGCCAAGCGGCTTCATGGGGCATGAGACCGGGGTATTGGTTGCGAGGTGAAATGGAGGAATCGGCGAAATAGGCAAGAGAAATATAAATTTGGGGTATAATAGGGTATTTCACGAGGAGGATTTTGGTGGTAATTAGGGGCAAAACGAGCAGGGGCTGCTCGGATTGGAGCTTGGGAAGGAGAAGGGTTTGGGTTTTTCGGTGGAAGGGGTTTGGGTGAGAAGGGTCGGCTGGATGATGTTATATACATCATTCAGCAGAATACGGGTCGGGTCAACCACGCCCATACATGGGGAAGCGGTCAACCTGGCCCATAGAGGGCTGTCGACCACCGGTCAACCCCTATGCGGTCGACCGCTTGCCCCATAGCGGGTGCGGTTTGAACCTCGGCCCAACGGCCCATTTAAATTATATAAATTAATTTTAAAAATTTATATTTACGTCGAAACAACTTCTACTCCTAACCAAATTCTCGTATCAACTTCCACCACTCGTCTAGTCGAGAATTTTAATTTTTCAACACCTTTTCCCTGCCTCTAAAAAGTTTTGTGACTACTGAAACTAACAAATTAAAATAGGAAATTAGCTAAAAATACGAAATAAAATTCCAAAACGGATTTTTTCCCTTACTAGCTGACATAAACTAAGCGATTCAAATTCAAATACCCTAATAATCAAAATGAAGGATTTTCCATGGCCCTTTCGAAGAAAAATTTAAAAAAATTCAAAAGCGGAATTTATTTATAAACTAATGGTTTCGTATTTATAAATCCATTTTATTATTACTGTTTATATTCCAATTTTATATTTCAAACCAGAAAAACCTTTTCATGTCCAAAAATGTTAGAGCTTTAGAATCTTGAGGGTTAATTTTGGTAATTTCAATAAATTATCCAATATATATATAGGAAAATGGATACTAAAAATCCCAAGGAATACATATTTATTGTTTTCATATTTAGTGGCATATTCCTTGTCCTTCCTAATTCCATCTTTCCTACCAATCAAACCGTATTTATTAAAATTACACCATAGCTCTAAAATTTTGATATATGAATAGATTAAAAATTTAAAACCATATCTTCACAAACTACTTTTCGAAAATGTATTTCAAAACCGTTGAAAGCCATTTTTATTTTTCAAGTAGGTTTAAAAATAAATTTCCTCGAATATAAGGCCAAGAACTCAATTGAACATCTCAACAAAGGAAGATTCAGAATTTTAATGAAGTAAAAAATGGATATACCTAGTAATTATATTTCCGAAATGGATACAACATATTAATGTGGGCTTTTTCTCCATTTTGGATCGAGTAATGGTCTTAACTGGAACTACAAACGAAACCAAACCAGGAACTTATGACTTTTTTGGTTGTAGCTAGCTTTTTATATTAATATATATTATTCCAGATTCCAAATCTCGAATCAATGGAATCCACCATATGTCATCCTCATGATCTTCGCGATGAGATTGCCAACGTACTGTGGGGTAAGACAGGATCGGTGAGAAACCCGAACTCAACATATTTCAAATCTAAGTCGCTCAAGGCCCTTTTATATAATTAGGCCTACGACTAATTTCTATTATCAAAGTAAATTAAAGTCGAGTAAGAAAGACGAAGAAAAATAAAAAAGAAAATCAAATCACGTTCTCTCACGATTCCTAATTTAACTAATTCCTTTGATCACTTCAAAAAGTCGATATGTACGACTTAAGCAGGATCTATATGGATATAACGGAAATGTAGATAATATGCTAACTTGTTAATATGCAATAGTTACGCAGGTAAAAAATCTAAGTTATAGAGATATATCACAAGTAAATAAATGCAGTAAATAAAGTAAAGTGACACCCTGAATTTTATACTGGTTCAGACTTCTCGCCCTACGTCCAGTCCCGAAGCTCCTCTTCAGAATTCACTGACAACGCCCTCTCTTAACCCGGAGGAATAAGTCAGTACACCCGAGCCCCAACAAGGATGCCTCTCGCCCGAGCAACTAGACAGTTCTTAAACAATTACAAGTATTTGACTTCTGATTTGTGTTCTCGAATCAACACGGATAGCCAACAATTTAAGTACAACCTTCTTATAATCTGATCCTCGAGTATATATTTGAATGCGAAGATTTAAGGAAGAATATTGTTTGTTGAATCAAGAGATATTAAAATCAAATCAAGGATTCAACAAGTATTTGAATTAGGAGAGCTTTTGTTTGCAAAGAATGTAAATGGAGAGAATAGAATGATGATCAATAAAATTGGTAAAATTCGGTGATTGTAAAACATGTTTGAAGTTGTTTATATAATAGTATAAGAGTAGCAATCCTTCATGAAGAGTTTCTATAAAAACTTATGTCCATTTCCGTTGATTAATGAAGAGGAATCTCTTCATGAAAGATGGTGATTCTTCACAAAATATTTTCTGGGTCAAATCACTCGACTGGTTAAAAATCATCAGTTGACTGGTTGAAATATATCGTATATATAAAATCTTTGAAAACTAGCCGTTATATACAAAAGCAAGTTGACCAGTCGATTGGTCCTTTTTCTACCAGTCGACTGGTAGGCCAATTTCTGTATATATCTGGATTTTGAAGGTTTATAAATATATATATTACTTTTTTTTGCACATTCGTGTATACTTGAGGATAGATTTTAATATAATTCTAACACGACTCAATGTATATATATATATATATAACCTTATCTCTATGATATGATTTCCATTGCAACTTCATTCGTTGGCATCGATCAAAATCTTGTTATCAACATTCTCCCCCTTTTTGATTGATGGCAACACTTTGGATTTTCTCCCCCTGAATGTTTAGCTCCCCCTGAATTCGTACAATAATTCATTAGTTCATAATTTTATAACTTTACCATTTGAATCCTGTATTAACAAAAGTTAGCACAAATTTTCCAATAGTAGGGAAAACATAAGAGTACATTAGCATGGAAACATAAGAATGGTATAAGCATGAGAGATATTTCTCCCCCTTTGTCATCGATTAAAAAGAAATTAAGACTTCATAAGCACAGAATAATCGAATAACATTTTAGAGATCTTTGAAAAATTCAATTCCTAGTTCTCGTCGGAGTCTAATGAAAGAATTCTCTAAAGGGGGTTTAGTAAAGATATCAGCAATTTGATTTTCTGAGTTAACAAATTATAAATTAATTGTTTGTTTTTCAATATTATCTCTCAAGAAGTGATGTCTGATATCAATGTGTTTAGTTCTGGAATGGTTTACCGGATTCTTAGATAAAATTATTGTGCTTGTATTATCACAATAAATTATGGAATTTGACAAATTTACGTTGAAATCTTTTAGTGTTTGTTGCATATATAATACCTGAGCACAAGCTAGTGCAGCATATATGTATTCAGCTTTGCATGTTGATAATGAAACACAATTTTATTTCTTGCTGAACCATGATATAAGTGAGTTACCGATAAAATGACATGTTTCGCTTGTACATTTGCGATCCGTTCGGGATCCTCCAAAATCAACATCACTATACGAAACTAATTCAAAGAAACAATCTTTCGGATTAAAAAGTCCAAAATCTTTAGTACTACGAAGATAATGTAATATACGTTTAACTGCTCTCAAATGTGATTCTTTCTGAAGCCTGAAAATGAGCACATAGACAAACACTCATCATAATATCCAGTCTACTTGCAGTTAAATATAAGAGTGAACCTATCATGCTTCGATATAACTTTTGATCGACACTTTTTCCATTTTCATATTTATCTAAATGTGTCGATGTACTCATTGGTGTAGGTTTACTTGACGTGTTTTCCATTCCAAAACGTTTTATTAAATTAGTACAATATTTTTCTTGATTAATGAAAATTCCATCTGGCAATTGCTTAATTTGTAATCCCAAAAAGTAAGAAAGTTCTCCTATATGTGACATTTCAAATTCATTGGTCATTATTTTTGAAAAATTCTTTACATTATTGATCATTTTTTGATCCAAAGATATTGTCGTCTACATATATCTGTACTATTAAAATATCTTTATTATCTTTTTTGATAAAAAGTGTTTGATCAACTTTTCCAATTTGAAATCCTGAATCTAATAAATAAATTTTAAGGTGTTCATACCAAGCACGAGGTGCTTGTTTCAAACCATATAATGCCTTTTCAATTTAAAAACATGATCAGAATATTTTTAATGAGCAAATAGTGGAGGTTGTTCAACATATACTCGTTCTTTAATAAAGTCATTTAAGAAAGCGCTTTTAGCGTCCATCTGATATAGTTTAAAATTATGATGACAAGCGTATGCTAATAATATTCGAATTGCTTCTAGTCGTGCGACTGGAGCAAAAGTTTCTTCATAGTCTATGCCTTCTTCTTGATTGTAACCTTGTGCAACAAATCTAACTTTATTTCTAGTGATATTACCCAATTCATCTGCTTTATTTTTGTAAACCCATTTTGTTCAATAACAGTTTGATCACTCGGTCTTGGAACTAGTTCCCAGACTTCATTACGTTCAAACTGGTTTAATTCTTCTTGCAAAGCAATTATCTAATTTTCATTTATAGATGCTTCTTTAGGATTTTCGGATTCGATATTTGATAAGAAGGCTACATTACTTACCAAATTAAGTTGACTTCTTGTTCTAACATTTGAAGTTATTTCTCCAATAATATTTTGTGTTAGATGATCTCGTAATATTCTTGGTGGAGATCTGACTTCCTTAACAGGAATATTTTGATTATTGATATTATCTTGAGTTTCTGAGGTATTATTCTCTATGTTGTTAATGAACAACGTTTTCATCTTCTCTATATATTATTAGATCATCACCATGAGAAGATTTATTTGTTGTAATATCTTTATTTAAGTAATTTTGAATAAATTTTTCGTCAAATGAATCATGAAGTGATTCTTCTATTTTGTTGGTTCTTTTATTGAAAATACGATAAGCCTTGCTACGTTCAGAATATCCTAAGAATATTCCTTTGTCAGATTTTGAGTCAAATTTTCCAAGCTGGTCTTTTGTATTTAAAATGAAGCATTTTGATCCAAAAACTTTAAAATAAGATACATCTGGTATTCTACCAGTAAAAAGCTTGTATGGAGTATTTTTAGTAAGCGGTCGAATGGAAACACGATTCAAAACATAACAAGCTGTTGCAACTGCTTCAGCCCAAAAGTGTTTTGGTAGTGTACTTCCATTTAATAATGTTCTTGCACATTCTTGTAAATTTCTATTTTTACGTTCTACAACTCCATTTTTGTTGTGGAGTTCTAGGAAAAGAGAAATTATGAAAAATTCCTTTCTTTTGACAAAACAAATTTCTCATTTTCAAATTCTCCTCCATGATCACTTCGTATGTTTTTATTTTTAAATCAGTTAAATTTCGAATTTGTTTAACGAAATTCTTAAAGATATCAAAAGTGTCGCTTTTATTCTTTAAAAACATAGTCCAAGTGTATCTTGAAAAATCATCAACAATTACAAGCACATATCTACTATGATTTATGGACTGAACTTGAGTTGGTCTGAATAAATCCATGTGTAGTAACTCAAGTGGTTGTAAGGTTGATATGACCTTTTTAGATTTAAAAGAAGATTTGGTTGACTTTCTTAGTTGACAAACATCGCATAAATTTTCAGTTTTGAATTTTATTTTGGGTAATCCTCTTACAAGATCATTTTTAGATAATTTGTTTATTGTTTTAAAGTTAATATGACAAAATCATTTGTGCCATAACCAAGGATCATTGTCTTTGGCTAATAGACACATGCTTGGATTATTATTTACTATCATATTTAAAATATAAATATTTTTGTCTCGATTTCCTTTAAAAATAAGATTTTGATTTGAATCAAATATACTACATTTATTCTCAAAAGATGATATTTTAAAACCTTTATCACACAATTGACTTATACTTAATAAACTGTTTTTTAAGTTCTTAACTAATAAAACATCCTAAACAAGAGGTGAATTAGATATACCGTAATTGCTCGCATCGCCTTTGCCGATGATGTATCCTTTGGAATTATCTCCAAATGTGACGGTTCCTCCTTTTGAGTAAATGATATTTGACAGCATTTCCTTGTCTCATGTCATATGTTTTGAGCAACCACTGTCTAGTATCCATTTTCCTCTGTTTTTGTTGAGTGCGACCTGCAAAAATAGTTAAAAAGTTTTCATTGGTACCCACTTCCTCCTTTAGGGTCCTAAGGGTTAAGTCTAGGAAGCCGAACCCAAGAGGGCTAAGGTTCCTTTTTGAAAAAATAATTGCTATTATAAAGAACTGAATCTAAAAAAAATTAATATATTTATTCCTAATAAGAATATTATTTGTCTTCGGAATCCATATACTAATATTTTCCGAATATTTTTTCTTAGTAGAAACTTTTAGTTTACTACTAGAAATTTTCATTTTAATATTAGAAATTTTTGAATTGGACTTCCTTTTTGAATTATTTGCTTTATCATACCCTAGTCCTTTTTTACTAAAAGCCCGTTGAGAATTTTCTAATATTTTAGACAAATTCTCTCTACCTTCGTATAAATTACTTACATTTTTAGAAATGCTTTCTAACTTAGTTTTTAAACTAGAGTTTTCTAACTCTATAATTTTAATTTTAGTATTTAAATCATGATTTTCAAATGCTAATAAATCATTTTTATTCTATGAACCATGATTTCTTGACTCAACATAGAATTTTGAGAATTTGCAATTGAAAGAGAGTCTTGTAATTTTCTAATTTCTTCTTCTAAGATTTCTTACTCATCTTTCAAAAGGTCTCTCTCAAATTCGGCTTTATTTTTATCTTTGTTAGCTTGTTTAAACTTTCGCTTAAGCATTTTTCTAGACTCTAAAGTTTCAGTATTAATTTCTACTAATTCATCAAAAGTGAAATCACTTACATCGCTATCCTTAGCCATAAAGCACACGTTTGTTTGCTCACTATCACTATCGCTATCACTTTCAAAAGATGAATCCGAGTTGTCCCAAGTGACAGAAAATGCTCGTCTCTTTGATTTCTCATTTTTGCGATTTATCTTTAACTCTGGACGATTCTTGTGATAATGTCCAGTCTTGTGATAGTTGAAGCATTCTACTAGAGCAGGGTCACGTTCTTTCGATGAATTCTTTTTCATACTCTTGTTCTGACCTTTTCTGTATTTTAGAATTTTTCTAAAATTCTTAGCAACAAATGCTATATCTTCTTCATCTGAATCGGAATCTTCTGTTTCAACATGGAAAGCTAAATTTTTCTTTTCTTGTACCTGTGCTTTCTTTGCTTGCAAATTCACTTCATAAGACATTAGATTACCGATCAATTCTTCTGGTTTCATGGCAGAGAGATCATTAGCTTCTTCGATTGCTAATACTTTTCTCTCTCATTCATCCGTTAAAGAATTAAAATTTTTTGATACTATATCAAAGTCAGAATACTTTTTTTCCTAATCCTAGTAGTGAATGATAAATGTTTTGAAAACGTGAAAACGTGAATACATATCATTTATGGATTCATTTTCATTCATCTTAAAATTTTGAAACTGATTTTTGAGCATAGATTTTTTGCTTTGTTTAACTTTGTTAATACCTTCATGAGTGATTTTAATTGTTCTCCAAATTTCATATGCAGTGTTGCACGTACAAATCCTATTGAATTCATTTCTACCTAGAGCACAATGTAACATGTTCATTGCCTTAGCATTTGCAGTAGCTTCATTTTTCTCAGTATTTGACCATTCAGTGTATGCAGTAGTAGGTGATGTATACTCTTTTTGAGTAATATTCCATGCATCATAACTATTTGCTTGCATGTATATTCTCATTCGTGTAGCCCAGTAACTATAATTCATACCATTAAAGAAAGGTGGTCTAGTAGTGGATTGGCCTTCAGAATATTCGGTGTTATTGCTTGTGCTAGTGTTACTATCCATAATGTCTATGTATTAATTAATGGTTTTACGGTTAAACAATTGTCTAACTCTGATACCAATTGAAAAATCGATGTGTACGACTTAAGCAGGATCTATATGGATATAGCGGAAATGTAGATGATATGCTAACTTGTTTATATTCAATAGTTACGCAGGTAGAAATCTAAGTTATAGATATACATCACAAGTAAATAAATGCGGTAAATAAAGTAAAGTGACACCCAGAATTTTATACTGGTTTGGACTTCCCGCCCTACATCCAGTCCCAAAGCTCCTCTTCGGAATTCACTAGCAACGCCCTCTCTTTACCCGGAGGAATAGGTTAGTACACTCGAGCCCCAACAAGGATGCGTCTCGCCTGAGCAACTACACAGGTCTTCAACAATTACAAGTAACAAGTATTTGACTTCTGATTTGTGTTCTCGAATCAACACGGATAGCCAACAATTTAAGTACAACCTTCCTATAATCTGATCCTCGAGTATATGATTTGAATGCGAAGATTTAAGGAAGAATATTGTTTGTTGAATTAAGTTATATTAAAATCAAATCAAGGATTCAACAAGTATTTGTTTACAAAGAATGTAAATGGAGAGAATAGAATGATGATCAATAAAATTAGTAAAATTCGGTGATTATAAAACATGTTTGAAGTTGTTTATATAATAGTATAAGAGTAACAATCCTTCATGAAGAGTTTCCATAAAAACTTATGTCCATTTCCTTTAATTAATGAAGAGGAATCTCTTCATAAAAGTTGGTGACTCTTCAAAAAATAGTTTCTAGGTCCAATCAGTCGACTAGTTAAAAATCATCAGTTGACTAGTTAAAATATATTGTATATATAAAATCTCTGAAAATTAGCCATTATATACAAAAACAAGCTGACCAGTTGATTGGTCCTTTTTCTACCAGTCGACTGGTAGGCCAGTTTCTGTCTATATCTGGATTTTGAAGGTTTATAAATATATATATATATATATTACTCTGTTTTGCACATTCTTGTATACTTGAGGATATATTTTAATATAATTCCAACACGACTCAATGTATATATATATATATATATACACATAGGCAAGCGTTCGGTTGCACCCCAAAAATGGAGCACCCCAAATGCCCCCTGATTTCCACCACCCGTTTATATTAAAGAATGTGAGTGGGAAGTGAGAGAGTGAGTGGAAGGAGAGAGAAGGGGAAATACTTGGTGGAGATTGAGGGGCATTTGGGCTGCTGCACTGTTTAGGTTGCTCTCGAACCTGCCGCATATATATAACCTTATCTCTATGATATGATTCCCATTGCAACTTCATTCATTGGCATCGATCAAAATCTTATTATCAACATTCTCACCCATTTTGATTGATGACAACACTTTGGATTTTCTCCCCGTGAATGTTTAGCTCCCCCTGAATTTCTACAATAATTCGTTAGTTCATAATTTTATAACTTTACCATTTGAATCCTGCATTAACAAACGTTAGCACAAATTTTCCAATAGTATGGAAAACATAACAGTACATTAGCATGGAAACATAAGAATGGTATAAGCATGAGAGATATTTCTCCCACTTTATCATCGATTAAAAAGAAATTAAGACATCATAAGCACAGAATAATCGAATAACATTTTAGAGATCTTTGAAAGATACAATTCCTAGTTCTCGTCGGAGTCTAATGAAAGAATTCTCTAAAAGGGGTTTAGTAAAGATATCAGCAATTTGATTTTCTGAGTTAACAAATTCTAATTTAATTGCTTGTTTTTCAATATTATCTCTCAAGAAGTGATGTCTGATATCAATGTGTTTAGTTCTGGAATGGTTTAACGGATTCTTAGATAAAAAATTTGTGCTTGTATTATCACAATAAATTATGGAACTTGACAAATTTACGTTGAAATCTTTTAGTGTTTGCTGCATATATAATACCTGAGCACAAGCTAGTGCAGCAGATATGTATTCAGCTTCGCATGTTGATAATGAAACACAATTTTGTTTCTTACTGAACCATGATATAAGTGATTTACCGATAAAATGACATGTTTCGCTTGTACTTTTGCGATTCGTTCATGATCCTCCAAAATCAGCATCACTATATAAAACTAATTCAAAGGAACAATCTTTCGGATAAAAAAGTCCAAAATCTTTAGTACTACTAAGATAACGTAATATACGTTTAACTGCTGTCAAATATGATTCTTTCGGAAGCCTAAAAACGAGCACATAGACAAACACTCATCATAATATCCGGTCTACTTGTAGTTAAATATAAGAGTGAACCTATCATGCTTCGATATACTTTTGATCGACACTTTTTACATTTTCATCTTTATCTAAATGTGTCGATGTACTCATTGGTGTAGGTTTACTTGACGTGTTTTCCATTCCAAAACATTTTATTAAATTAGTACAATATTTTTCTTGATTAATGAAAATTCCATCTGGCAGTTGCTTAATTTGTAATCCCAAAAAGTAAGAAAGTTCTTCCATATGTGACATTTCAAATTCATTGGTCATTATTTTTGAAAATTCTTGACATAATTGATCATTTGTTGACGACATCTGTACTATTAAAATATCTTTATTATCATTTTTGATAAAAAGTGTTTGATCAACTTTTCAAATTTGAAATCCTGAATCTAATAAATAAGTTTTAAGGCGTTCATACCAAGCACGAGGTGCTTGTATCAAACCATATAATGCCTTTTTCAATTTAAAAACATGATCAGGATATTTTTCATGAGCAAATAGTGGAGTTTGTTCAACATATACTCATTCTTGAAGGTTTATAAATAGTGGTAGGCCAGTTTATGTATATATCTGGCTTTTGAAGGTTTATAATATATATATATATATTACTTTGTTTTGCACATTCGTGTATACTTGAGGATAAATTTTAACATAATTCTAACATGACACAATGTGTGTGTGTGTGTGTATATATATATATATGTATAAAAGAAAAAACCTTATCTTTATGATATGATTCCCATTGCAACTTCATTCATTGGCATCGATCAAAATCTTGTTATCAACACACTTAACCTAGCTCTGATACCAAATGTAACACCGTACAGTTTTCTATACCCAAATTTTGACAAAAATCAAAACTTGAACAACATCCAAGCATGGAGCATGTATATCCGGTACCTGCAATAAATGATCATGAACATAATCAGAGTATGACAAATATAACTCACAACGGAAACAAAATAGGATAAACTAGTATTAACTCAAGTAACTACCTTTTTCAAAATAAGTCACTTTGCCGATACCGAGCATGAGAGAGAAGGAGAACCGAAAGCCAAACTTAATCATCTATGAGAACCCAATCTTCTCTAGAAAACCTGGGAGGTTGTAATGAGGAGGGGGGTCAGAACAACAAGTTCTAGTGACTAAGAAATGTACAACACAGACTATAACACAGATATATTCCATTTGGTTCAACCCAAGCTGTATGTCTAAAATGTTAGTGATTCTAAACCAACCTTTTAATGTTTACGCACGACTCTACCACTCTTCCCAAAGTAGTATCCCAAATTTACATTACCGAGATAGGAAAATGTAACGTCACGGATTTCGCCCGGACCTAATCGATCGCTAAACCAACCAAGACCGTTCGGATCCCGCATACGCTAACTTTGGGTATACAACACATCAGAACAAATAACAGAAGACTTCAATACACATTATAATAATGTTACATCAGAGTACAGAATATCAGAGTATATCGAAATATAATACACAGCGGAAGATAAATTTACATAAATGTAATACAATGCACAGCGGAAATATAAACTACACAGCGGAAGACTGTAAATGCCTGGACACAGCTTAAAGCTTCAATCCAGAATCCTGCCCAATACATCTGCAAAATAAAACTACTCGGCTGCCCGTGTGGAAAATAGGGGCACCCGAGTTCGCAAGGGAAAAGCAAACTACAGGTCAGTCATGGGACTGGTGTGAGAAACTCTAACAGTTATAATTAACTTATTTACTAAAATGGCATATCACGGGACCACGCCGCTAACGCGGAACGGGTTTACCCCCATGAATACCAGTGTATAAACAATAGTCAATATCGATATATGGATCTACTATGCATCAATCAACATGCAATATCCCAATCTACCCACTTAGATTAATCACTACACTTAGATTTTCTAAATCCAATTTAATTTACAGAAATTATTCCTTTGGATTTTATTCCCGATTTCTTATTTCAAATCATTTGAAATACATATCTAACTTTCTATATCATAGTAGATTTCACTTCGGGATCTCAAATCAAAACATTTGGAAATATGAATTCCAAAACATAACAATGCATACAAACAAGTATGCAACCAAATATCGTGCTCCCCATCGACAAGGCAAAGGGTACGCACCTAGCACTCGATATATATAAATGTGCACCTACCCCACAAAGGAGCAGGCTACACTGACGATGCAGCACCCCACACACAGTGGAAATACATACACCGCCCTCTCACCCATACTTTTAGTCTCAGGGTTACCCGAATCTTTAGCCACATACTAAACCATTTTATATCCCGAAGTAGGGAAATCGTTTCACAACATAATAATCACAAGTACTTTCAAAATATAGTACTTCACATCAGCAATTCACCATATGATCAGTCACTATTAATTACATAACCTTTGAGCTCGTACGTCTCAAAGAAGGGTGTTAAGCCAGAGAATAAATTCTCAACCATCAAACAGATATGTTATCAATAGCATCTGATCGAATACGCGATGAACTACAATGTAACACATAATAAACTTCGAAATCATTTCGACAATATCGGGTTTAGGCCTCGAAATCCTTTCTGTTTTATAAAACATTCCCTGTCCAAAATCGGGAATACATTCTTTTCACTTAAGAAAAATATCACTTCAAAATCATTCACTAAATTTTGAAATAAACTCGACAACATCGCTAACACCACATAGTCAAATCGTGAAGTGTTTCACAAGGTGTTAGCACACAGATATTTCTACCCAACCCCATGCTAAATGTAAAAACATGTTCTGCTCATAAACTGGTCGAGCACCATCCAAACAATCAATCAATCACAATTTGACATTAAATATAAGGTTTTGAATAGAGATAGTATCGACTTATATTCAACATCAAATCCTGAAACCAACGGATATCGTATCGGGAATAACGATATCGATATCTTCCAAATTCCCATCACAATATCTGTATAATCACGGAATTCAATATCGAAAATATCCAAAGATAATTTCAGTTCAAATCCAATCCAATTTATTTATTTATAACCATAGGATTATTTTTCTATTCAGTTCAATTCGAATTCATTTTCTATTCAGTTCAATTCGAATTCATTTTCTATTCAGTTCAATTCGAATTCATTTTCTATTCAGTTCAATTCGAATTCATTTTCTATTCAGTTCAATTCGAATTCATTTTCTATTCAGTTCAATTCGAATTCATTTTCTCTTTCATGTTTATACGATATTTTCGCTTTCATGTATATACGATATTTTCACTTTCAATATACATGTTATTTCACTTCGCTATATATAAATTTCACTTCGCTATATATAAATTTCACTTTTCATATACATGTTATTTCACTTTTCATATACATGTTATTTCACTTCTCATTTACATGTTATTTCACTTTTCATATACATGTTATTTCACTTCTCATATACATGTTATTTCACTTCTCATATATATATTTATATTTCACTTCGCTATATATAAATTTCACTTCGCTATATATAAATTTCACTTTTCATATACATGTTATTTCACTTTTCATATATATATATATATATATTTCACTTCTCATATACATGTTATTTCACTTCTCATATATTTATATTCATTTCACATCACGATCAATTTTCACACAGAACACAACCAAACAAACAAGTCGTCCATGGTCTGTGGACGACGGGGAACAGTTCATATATGCAGTTACTAAATAAATAACTGTAAAGAAAATTTTAAAGTGAGAGAATTCTCACAGTGGTATTTATTTCTGAATTTCTGTTCGGATTCAAAATTGCTTGAAATTCCAACGTGCTCCATTTTGGTTTTGGTCAGTTTCATGTTGTAGAGTTTTCTGATACGAATCCAACGCAAGTGAAATCGCTGAAATCCGATCTCGTATGAAGAAATTACGACATATTATACATTTGGTAACATTAATAAAATAATTATATAATTAATTATCACTAATTAATTAATTAAAACCTTACCCCTCTTAATCTTCTTCCTCAATCAGACTTAAACCCGCCGCCTGTAACTCGCTTCCCCCCTTTGACCAAGTTCCTCCGCCATGTCAGGCGATCGGAGCGCCATCAGACACGCCAGGCGAACGCGCTTCGACCCCCACTCCCATCGCAGGCCACAGGGCAGCACTCGACGGTGTCAGTGCCTCGAGATTCACGCCTGAACACGCGACCTTCCAGCTCGAACATCGAGCAGACCACGCCACCAGAGATGATCAAACCCGTATGATTTTAAAGCCCTGAAGATCCTCTATCATTTTGTTTTCGCGAGGGGGTTCAATTTGAGATGGATTGCAGGAATTTTAGGGATGAAATATGGAGCAAATCAGCCGTTCAAAGTGAAACAGCGGCGGCTCCTGAAGGATGCTAGGGTTTTGGGAAAGTTAGGGCTATTTATAATAAATATTTTATTATATTTAATTCTTTAATCTTGAAAAATACTTGTTCGTTGATACCAACTCCAATTCGAACCCAACAACTATCGCCCCTAGCTAATTGCCCCCATTTCGAACCCAACGGGATATGTATCGTAAGCCAGTTCGACCGTTTCGATCAGTTTCCGTTCAAATTAAAATATAAATCTATATATATTGAATTTGAACGCACATTTCAATTTACCGGGGCCACATACTAACAAGAAAAATTCCCGCAAAATGTTTTCTAGCTTCGTATTGACGATACGATCCTAACAAAACTAGTTTCGTCGAATTCTGAGACCGTTGGAAAAATGGCCAATTTCCAGTCGATTAAAATCAACTGAAACTGGTCAAACGCGTTTTCCTTTGCCACGCTCACCTATTGATTCGAAAAATTATGAAATTTGGAATCTAGCAATAATTTAACATCACGGACCCAACAAAAGTGGTTTCGCCGAAATCCGAGGTCGTTTGCAAAATGTCCATTTTTAAGGGCCTGAATTCCATAGCGTCTATTCAGAATTTTCAACTGGACATATCTTTTGATTCCCATTATCAAATTTTGATTATTCGGATTCGTTGGAAAGATATCATCAATTAGATCCTAAGGTTTTTGGTTTCACTAAAATCCGGATTGTTTTGCACCCGGTACATTCAATTGAAGTTTGAAATCGAATTATCGAACTACCGCGCCATTTTCAATTCTATTTATAATTATATATAAATATTTATATTCTAACGACGACGCGTATAATATATACGTTCGATTTATATTCAAAATAGATTTCTCGTCAATATTATTTAAAATAATTCATTTTAAATATTCAAAATTCGCTAAAATTGCCAAATTAAAAATTTTAAACTGGCCCAGATTTTCCGGGTTATTACAGAAAATTACAAATGTTTTATGAAGCCTTTATACAAGAGCTTAACTGGTTAACCATATCAAGAGTGGGCCCCTAATTTTGGGGTTTCTATCTATATCCTCATTCATTATTATTTATTATTTAATGCCTCACTATCAATGATAGATAGGGTGGATTCTCCCTGATAACTTAAGACCCTAGGCAGACCTATTGGTCACTTATTAACCCTCGATAATATATTCAACATTAACATAAATTAGAGGGCACTAGCTATGGGCCCTACTAGTTAAGGCTTCCGTCATTCACGAATATACCCTTGCCCCGCATAAGGTGATTGATGGTATTTTATCATTCGCTATACCTTCTAGCTAACCTTATTGGATAACCGCCTTAGTCGCTTATTACTTCCCGTAGGATAGGTAGTCATATCGGACGTTTTAATTTCTAGGTTTGGGTAGGCCCACACACACCTGCCATTTAAGAACCCTAAACTGAAAGACCTATTCCCAGGTGGACTCTTCAACCTTATTCTCTTAGCCTTTTAGAACCCAAGAAGCGGACTATACGCAAAGGTTATTAGTTTGTACCCCATTTTCCTTTAGCACCTTTCCCTATTGGGATAAAGTCTTTAAGTCATTTCCATTTTGTCCCTCTATACGGGATTACTATACCTACTCCATTTATTTTCATCATAGGTTTATATGGTTAATAATATCTTGCACTGTTAACCTACTAAGTCCAAATGTATTTCCCATTTTCATTAATATAAGTAAGGAAGGTTATATTCTCTTTTTCCCTTAGGATATTTGTTTAATACCTTCCCTAATATAGACTTAGTATTTAAACGACAGTCATAAATTCCTTTATGATATCCATTTCCTTTTCATTCCCCTTTATGACCATAATGGTCATATTTTCCTAAGACAACTATTTATCAGTCCCAATTTATCTATTTGTTGTACCCCAACGGACAATTGCTATTCTTATTCATTCATTAATTAGTTAACTATCATATATATATATATATATACATATATATATATGTATGTATGTATTTACTTATCAAGCCTCTTACATTAAGTTGATAACTTGTGGATGTTGGATTTGCCGGTCGGTTCCGGGCAGACTTCTACCATAAGCAAACTTACCCCCGTGCCTTAATATGATTATATTTTATGCATTAGACTCCTCACACTAAGCTGATTACATGTGGTTACTAGATTTGCCAGTCGGTTTCAGGCAGGCTTACACCACAAGTTGAGGTTCGTGTCTAAATGCGGTTATAATTCGAATTTCCTAATTGGGTTTACAACATTTACCCTAATTGAGTTTACAACATTTACCCTAATTGATTTTAGGAATTGTAACCCATTTCCTATCACATTTATTTTCCCCAAATCAATATTGGTTACAATGGTTATTTGTTAATTTGCGGTCTTATTTATAGCAGTTAATTAAATTGATTGCTACAAATGGTCACCACAAATACATTAATTCAATATGGATTATATTCACATATAATTCCACCATTGAACCTTATCCAAACATTTCATACAATGTATATTTCATCGTTTTACGCTGATTTGGATGGATAATTTGTATATTTTTATTTCTAGTTTTCGTGAGGTTAACACAGTTATTAATATTTTATTATATTCTTCTTTTTAAATTTATGATTTGGTCTAATAAATTAACCAAACATTTCATTTTTATATTCAAACTTGTCAAAAAGGTTTCAAGTCTCACAAAGGACCGTTAGCCGTAATCATTGTAAATAATGCTTATTTTGTGGAATTGACATATTTCCATATCACAAGAAATATATGTAACATATATATTTTGGAATAGTTGATGCAAATTACATGCAAATGTATATATTTATATTTAAATGTATCTTTGCACCACTTTTCTCTTTTTAATCCTTTTTATCATACTTCTTGTGATTCCAAAATAATGTCTCTTTATTCAAAAGGAAGAAAACAACATATTTTACAATGCTTAAGCCAAAACCCAAAAATATTGAATATAAACAGGAATATTTTTTTTATTCTTACAATCACATAATACAAAAATTTCATCTTTTTACCCAAATTCACATATTTCATATTTCAGCATTGAACTAAAGTTCTGAAATGTAACTACAACTAATTTATGTTTAATGGGACTAATTTCCAGATCCAAAGTGCTATGTAACATGTATAACATATTTCTTGACATAACTATAGGAACATGTGGGAAAAATATTTAAGAATCCTACAATTCATGTTATACATAACCACAACTTATCATTTACAAACTTTGGCCATATTCATAATCAGATCTAATGGTTTCCAATAATTTCACAATATTTAAATGAACAGATCTGATAGGCACAAAACATAGATTTAACTCAAACAAAATAGATAAGTCATTGTAGCTGTATTAGTAAATTTCCCACTCACCTTATATCCTCCAAATTACAAGTTTTGAATCCTTTAGGCCTACAATCCCCAAATTCTTATAAATCTATAATTTATCTAGAAAAGGAAAAATTCTAGATCTGTAAAAATGTAAGAAAAAGAGAAGAGGGCGAAGAGTCTATCGTTGAGCATCCTCTTCCATTGAATCTAATAATCTTCCCAATTGCATATGAATTTGATTTGATATGTATGAACATATTTTTATTTTAGAAATTAGGTCAGAAGAGGAAGAAAAATGGCAGAGCTCTTCTGCCTCTACAGATTTGAATGGAAAAGAATGAGGCCCTACTCCTTTATTTATAGGGGTGGAAATGGCCTAGAACCGTTCGATTAGTTTTAAGTTATATCCGTCCATCCCTTATATGAACAAATTAACCTAACCCTTCAAAACCTAGCTGCCATTGGGCGATCTGATGCCCAGTACGTCGAACTTTGCGGTCGACGCTGATCGACCCCCATGATCGACCGTTTGGGCACCAGATTGCCCAGGTCGGATAGTTTATTTAGGTAATATATTAATTAAATATTCTGGTTTAATTATTTTTCGTATGTTTTCCTATTTTGTCGGTAACTTTTTCATACGGACTCCGTTCGCAAAACTCCAAACATGAAAGTTGACCAGAATTCCGAGACGAACGCAATGGTTAAAGTTTCATGGCCAAATTCCATCATTTGCATAAATTCTAATAATTAATTTATATTTCCAAAATTACGGGTTGTTACATTCTACATGATACATCATAAAATAGTTTGCTGCTTCCGACGATCTCAATCCTGCGCTTTACCGGTCCACCTCAAAATCACTGCTTGGCTCCTTTTTGTTCACGTATTGTTGGCTTCAACTATAGGTAATTTCTTTATTGGTTGATTACCAAAAATAATAATTATTTTTTGACTTAGAAGTTCTATAGTTGTTCATTTGTGTTTTACTATGTCCCCGATTAGATAAAAACGATATTTTGTTTGTGTCTGATTTAATAAATTAAGCATGTTACTAATTACCATAATGCACACGACATTTTTTATTGAATATTTTGTATCGAATATCAAAAGATGCAAATTCGAGTTGAAGATAAACAACAATCATAAATAGTAGCAGAATCAACCTTGTTTCGCCTGATTGTCGATTTCTAAATCTACTTATATAAATTGAAATATTCTTAATTGATCTCAGATGAAGCATGATGGTTATTGAAAACCTGAAATGTTTAACTGTTGGCTTAAAATTTTGATCAAGAATACATTATCGACTGCAAACTATATTTTCTAAAATCAAGTTTTGTTAAATGTGCTAAAATTACTATAGAGAATAAACCAAAAAAATCAACATATTAATAACCAATACAAACCGTCATGTAATTAGCAACACTTCTTTTAAAAATATAGTTAAAATAGACAAAAATGTCAGTCTTTACTTTAAATTTTTCCAACAAAATGTATTTTATCAAAAAATTGTAACTAATAGTAATAGCTTTATGCTGCATACTATACATATGTCAACAGATGTTTTAGTGAATTATATAAAACTGGGCACGTCAGTCAAAATTGATTTTTTTTTTTCATATATGTGTAAGGCAACTAAGGGGCCTAAGCTTCGTAAAAGGAACAAAATACGGCTAAAAACAAAATATCAAGGGACATGGAATCAAACATTTTATTAAACTATCCATGTCAACAAAAATTACATGCAACAAAGGGATGAAAAAAGTGGATAGTTGGATAAAAAGATGGATTATAATATTACATGCAAATTTTGAGATTGTTTACACCGAAAAGAGACACAAACACCCGAAGACTATATGAAGAAAATAAAACGAAGAATAAGTAAATGTAAATGAGAGGAAATCACATACAAGACATATGATAATCTCAAAAGGACTGAGCTGGGTCAGATCTCTCTCAAGCACTAGATCCTCCACTCTGAGAACCTGGGGGGAAGGAAGGAATAAGAGAAAAATCAAACTAGTCAGACATAAAGCCTGGCGAGTTCAGTAATTACTTATATGAGTGATAAAAGGAGGAAATCTAGATAGGATAATAAATTAAATCTCAACAAAGTAATTAAGAACAAGAATATATTTCTATAAGTTGGTCGATTGTGAAATCATTCGATTTCTACACCAATTGTTATAATTCAAAAATTAAGATATAACCTGATTCTACCCATCGATCGGCTGCTAAACCTAGTTGTGATAACTTATGCCGACTATGGCCCCCGATTTATCAGACCCATCCCATCAGCTCTAAGGACATAGCGAATATCATTGGTGTCACAACATCTTATCTTCCCTAATCGACGCGGTGCACGCTCACCGCCCAAACAGAACATGCCCGCACCCGCCATATTTGGACCTCTTACTACCTAGCATAGTATAAGCGTGCCTTGGCATCTTCGTGGGACTTCGGTATATTGTGATAAAGGAATACTGATTGATATGGACCCACAACCAAAAATATGCAATCCGACATAAGTTACCCTTAGACTTGGTCCCCAGTTTTACTTACTACCGCCAAGTCCCCCATAGAATTATTATAGGTCGCCTAGTTACCATAGACCCCCATGGTATTGTCAAAAAACGTCTTGGTCACTAAAAATTAACTATTTTAATTGGTATCTTATTTTCCTTAATCAATCTACTCTCACTGCCAGAGCAGACTAGTACTACGAGCCTTTTATTTTTCCTAATTAGTCATGACTGCAGGAACAGACTCCAACTACACCTGCTTATTAATTTATTTAATTAAACTTAACACCAATCTTATGTTTATTAGTAAGCCTACTTTATTATAACTTTTCTGTCATTTCATAGGTTGCATGTAAACTTTAATTTACAAGTTGTGGATAAACATCTCTTTTGTTTAATTTAATTGTACAACCCAACCCCCCGTCATTTGCATTTATCAAACGTTATTAATTCAGTGATCAAAGTTAGAGTTCAATTTGTCTTTTATCGCATAATTTTAATTAAGCCAAATTTATCCTTTTTATAAATATTTCTTATTGTTCTACGATTGCACTATTATTGTCAAATTCCATGTTTTAACCCAATTTGCGCATAAACAAGAAAGAATAAAAGGTTTAGGCTCAAGAAGGCCTAAACTCAATGTCAAAAATAAAATAGAAAATGTTGTAGGCTCTCACATGGCCTTGGCTCAGATAAACAAGAGCAGATCTGAAATAAAATAGGGTCAATACCGAACAATAATAAAATTATATACGAAGAGCAAGGGGTATAGACAACTGAATAAAACTACAGTAATATATTTACTAAAAATAAACAGAAGGAAGATAGAAGCAGATTCAGGTTTTGTAGATTACAAACAAGGAAGAGAATAGAAATCAGAAGGAATCTACAACTTATTTTACTGTCAAGAAGAAACCTCGATTTGTACTGAATCTTGCAATTACTGAAATATACTCACCAATTCTAAGCAATCCAAATCAAGCCCTGGTAGATAGTTTTTATCTATGAATATCCTCCAAAAATATGCGTAGAGTTAAGCCTCAATATTCTATTACAAATTTATTTGAGAAGAGGGTTATCTGAGAGGGAGGCAGAGAAATGGTGTAGTGAGGTTTAGGTCAGGTTTTGGAGGTTATTTATAATAGAGCTAGGACGATTAGATGCATTAGATTTTAGGCCATTAGATCTAGGAATACTCCAGAAGATCGCACCGTACAAACGAACCAGAACGATCAAATGTGTGTACCGAAGTTGTGCATGCCACCCAGATGGGTCGACCCATGCCCTGGTGGGTCGATTCCTGGGTTGACCCACTTGGGGTCTGGGTCGACCTTGGGTTGACCCAGTTGATGGCTGGCTCTCCCAGCTATGTGTGATTTACGCCTTAATTTATTCTGAGTTATTCAAATGTTCATTTTGGTCTGAAATTCGAATTGACTTGTTTCTTTTATATTTTCTACATTTTAATTCCGATTTTAATGAACCAAAGGTCTACCGTAGCCAGAATTTCGTAATGGAGACTGTAACGACCTGGCTTTTTGACCGGTTTTTCGCTGGTAATTGTACCAACTCAAACCGTTCAAAAAGACAGATTGTTATTGCTTATGAAGTTGAAATACAAATCATCACAGAATCATAGTCACAGAACACAAAGTATCTCACAGCGGAAGAATTTTTTATATACAATATTACAAAATCTTTAAATTTACATAATATCAGAGCATAGAATCAATATATAAACAACGGGAGAATGAATATAGAACCGTACTAATATTCGGTAGTAAGCAAAGATGGACATAACTGCATATGACATAGTAGACGGATGGCTGAATCTCCAATGAACCTCAAGCTCTAACAGACATGTTTCCAAGCTGAAATACTCGATCTGACTCGGGCATTTTGCAAGGAATAAAACAAACAAAATACACGAGTCAGGACTAACAGTCTCATATAAGTGAATTAACTCAAATGACATGTTCATAGAAATGTACAGTAACTTAAAGAATGTTGGGATTTTCATTCTCTAAGGATCTATATAACTAATACATATAATAGTACGCTATTATGATAGTGTCTGTTCAGTAAAGTAAATGTAATGAAAACAGCGTAAGCTGGATTACATTTTTACCCTTACACCGTTTATAATATCGTATTCTATACAGTACCGTAAACCCAACCTAACACGGATGGCATCAGAGGGCACTTCATAGGTACGATACAAATCAAAATCGTATGGGGCACGCTAGGGTAAATGACTAGGCACTCGAGGCAATGCCAGGGTAGGATTCTACCATTTGCACTCCCAGACCGGTGGTAACGCATAGCAGCCACTACTGCCCACCTCGAAACACACTCCCAAATCTAAAGGGCCCAAATCATCATCATAGTCATAGAAATAGTATCGGAGAAGTGCGTCCGATCAGAGGTGCTACCTCAATTAGTCACGGTATAGCTCCTGTTTTAGTCATTTCAATTATGACCCGAAGGTCAAGGCCATCTCGTCATCGTTCGCCTTCTTTGATCCAGTGGTCGCCTCCAATCCATCTTGCTGTTGTTCCGATACTCCATTACGTACACAGTTGTTAAAGTGGTATCGGCACTGACAGAGAGTATGTCACTTACCGACTCTGGCCTCTTTAACAACCGACGCTTACATTTTTTTCACACCGTGGCCATTATATTTGAAATCACATTTTCAAGTATAACAAATCAGTTTATTTCAAGTATAACAAATCGATTTATTTCAAGTCTTGCCCCAAAAATCAATTACACAAATCATTTGTCACCGGTTCGAAAAAAGAAAAAAAAAACCAATATTCCCATTCTTTGTCAACCATTGTTTTAACTTCCAAATACCATGAAATGTTGTTATTACTTGGAAATCCTGTACTTCATCCTTTGGATTCACTAGACTGGATTGGACATAGTTTATAAATTAAAAATAATAGAAATGCATTTAGAAAAGTTGAGTTTTGAAATAGCGTATGTATATTAATTTAAAATAGTGTATAAACATATATATATTTTGGAAAATAATTATAAAATACACGTGGTTAAAGTAATCAAATCATTTTACAAATTTATACTTATAAAATCACGCAATGCAGAAAATTACTTTTATGAAATTTTTAGTTCAATTCAAGTAATATTTATCCAATCCAATTCTAATTCATGTCTTACAATTCCTTTCTCAACCAAATTTCACATTTAAATCAAATTCCTTTGATTTGGTTTGATTTCAACACTTCACGGTTAAAACGATTCTCATATCATTGTTCACCTTAGCTTTCACATATCTGTTTCATATAACAATTCCCAAATCAAAAATGTGATTTTGTTAAATTCTAGATTGTTAACAAACTCGTATTTTCCATGATTTAAATAAACATATTCCTTTTTATACTTGAACTTATACTTTTTATTTTAAGAAATCCTTCTTATAATTTCATGGCGAAAATTCATTAACAAATCATAATACAAAAATAAGTTTGGGAAACATTTGTCAAGTCCTTGCAAATCCCTCATATTAAATCATTCAATCCACAAATTGTCGCATTATCACATTATATAAAGTGGTAAAAAATTTATTTAAATAAATTCAACTTGGTGTTAACTTGCAAAGATCACTTTACAACTTATTTTAATACAAATTGGATTTCGTAAAAATTTCAAGTAGATATTTGAACAAAAAAGTACTTTTAAAAGCTTTCTTTACGCTATATAGGAATTCCATTAAAATTCCTACTTATAAAATTGATAAAATATTTTAAAATACTTTATTTTATTGACTACGGTGTCTGTGTACAATTTTCTATCCTATGGTCAAGTGATACGGATATTTATCATTTCAATCCGTTCTTTAAAATATTCGAATCCGGGTATGTGTCACTTCAACCCGCATCCCAAATCGATTCGAATACACAAGGGGTTCGGGTATGTATCATTTCAACCCGTAATGGTTATTAATCAAAAGGGGACTTGCATGGTGAGAAAATAAACATAGCATATCAACATACAACCATAGTGTCATATGAAATAACAGTGTGCGTCGCACGTGCACAACCACGAAGCAAACAAATCTAGAGCACCCTAACATTTCATTCAACATTTCAAATCTTTAATTCACTTAATAAAAATATTAGTCTGTGAGTGAGTAGAAACTCACCTTTCGAGGCAATGAACATGAGACCGATAAAAGGCTTAAGCGAAATCAACGATGTTCCCAAACTATATTTAACCAATGGCAAATTAAAATCGATATTTATAAATGAACAACGACATGCATACGAAGATATTTGGAAAGTCAAGGCGAAAACTCACCATACTGAATCGAATGGACCAGCAAGACAGCGATAAACCATCATCACATAGACCCAAACAGTAAGCCCTAAACCCACCAGCTGTCATTCAAGCATTTACTCGAGTACCTGAGTTGCAAGACCAGCAGTATAAATTGATGGCTCAAGGAGTTGTTTGCAGTGAACCGAGGGGAAGTAGGGTGCGACATCACTGAGAAAAAGTCGGAGTTGCGTTGGGATAGACAACGCTTTCGATGATGGGAGCTAGGTACGACTACGATTTCGGTTTAGGGCTTTCGTGAGGAGGGTGCTTGAGTTGGAACGATTGGGTTTTACAGCAGGGAAGTTGCTGAAATCGGGTTTGGGGAGAGCAGATCTAGGGTAACGTGGTGTGTGGCATGTGGGTTTCAGATCTGGGTGTGCTCGAGGACACTCGTCTGATGGACAACTCGGTCGGAAGGAAGAGAAAGCACCACGAGCGTAGATCGAGGTGGAGGCATGCACTGTCATGGTTGCGGATGGTGGGTTTCGGAAGTCACAATCCGATAGTCCCTTTTTTTTTCTCTGAGGAAATCGATTTTTATTTGGGACCAGCTATTTTGAGGCAAGACACGACGAAGAGATAAGGGCTTCGGCTCTTTCATTTGATTTCCCTTCTTCATTTTTTTTTCCGAAATTTCCATCCAAAGTAATTTTTAGATCTCAGTCTTATTTCAGAAATGAGGAACTGTACAGGTACAAGAAGAGGGAGCAACGTGGAGTAACAATTTAGAGAAAGAAGGACAGGTGGTGAACGAGATAACAAGTGTCGCTTGCATGCTCCAACTTTTTAGAAGTGTTGACTAACTCAGCTTACCATTTAAGTTATCATTACCATTTAAACAATTGTGTGTACGTTCATATACCAACGTTCAAGGAACAGAGGAAAATACATGTAACAGCGTTGATATTCTTGCATGTTTATTCCGATGGATATGTATTTTATGTAAGTTATCACTTAAATTTTTTTTTTTTAAAAAAAAAAAAACAACATACAAAAGTCAAGTATATATTAGAATTCAAGTTTAAGCTTACAACACAAATTAAGATTTCAAATGTCAAATTCGAACCGATGGTCAAAACATTCACTTAAAACATTAAGTCCTTAATTAAACCCATATTTTAATATGTCGAAATTATCAGTTCGTTACATCCTCCCCCACTTAACGCTTTTCGTCCTCGAAAAGGAAACGTCGTAGGAATTGATGTCTACATGTATAACATTACAAATACTTTACTTGGTTCAAAACTTTGTAAAAAGGAAAATAAGTTATAGATTTTTAAAACTCAAATTTTTTCTAACACCCGGAATTACGGAAAATTTCGGCAGCATCTCCCCTGCACGGCTCGCTCGGGAAAATTTTCCCGTACACAAAAACAACAAAATACATCTCATCTATACGATGAGGCATCCCAAATCAGGGGAACCAAAACAAAAACAACCCAAAAGCGATAAATAATGCGAGATACGTACCTTTTTATAGTGTTTTAAGCATTTTTGCTTATAATTTTAGCATTTTGCGCACAAGCGAGCTTCAAGAGCAAAACATGCCAACGCAACCTACTAAATATCTCAAAAATGTAGGGAGAATCATGTATTGGCAAAAATTAGAGCAAGTAAATTACATGCATATAGCACAAGCAACATATAACATACATTAGTATTTTGACAAAATGCAAATGAAATAAAACAATGTACAAAATCTTACTAACATGCAAATACATGTTTCATTTTTATTTGCATACCATTTATTTGGCATTTTAATTCATGTACATGCTCCATTTAAATTTTCATTGACTTACATCTCGTTTACATGAAATCGTTTACTTCTAATTTATTTGTTTCACATGAAAGTGATAGAGAACATAACAATGTAAAGATAATATACAAACATACGTGACAATGTAAATGCTCTCCAAATGATAAATGTTCCAAGACATTGAAGATAGAATTATTCCCATCTAAATACATGTACATACTATATTTACATATCATTTATTCACTTTAAGTGCAGTTTTTTTTTCTTCTTCTTTTAATGCAGTTTTTCTTTACCTTAAGTGCAGTTTTTTTTTTTCTTCTAATGCAGTTTTTTTTCCTTTACCTTAAGTGCAGTTTTTTCTTTCTTTTAATGCAGTTTTTTTTTCTTCTTTACCTTAAGTGCAGTATTTTTCTCTTTTAATGCAGTTTTTCTTTACCTTTCACCTTCTGTGGTTTGATTTAATCCACAGATCATACTAACTATGTCCGAAAATGGGAAAACGGATATCTATATATATTCATACCCCAGGTAAATCAAGATTTTATTTACAGCGAGCCTTTTTTTTCAACAGTAGCGGCTGTTGCGGGCAGTGCTGCAGCCACTGCTGCTGCGGCAGCAAACACTGCTGCTGCGGCAGCAAACACTGCTGCTGGCGACAGCCGTGTTGCAGCTGCTGCTGCTACAGCTGCTAGCAGTCTCGCTTCTATATGTAAGTATGCGCAACAATCATCATATTATTAGTACCTTGAAGATCATTTGCACCTTAAGCTGCAAACATTTATTTTTTTATTAGAAAGGTTAGATTTACTATGCTTTCACGCAATATTTTTTTTCTCCTTTTTATATATAAATTGAACTAACAGAAACAATCCCATTGATAAAGTCTTGACATATTTTGGTTAAATCCAAAGTCATACTAACTATGCTTTGGAAGTAAATTAGTGAAAAGAATGGGTATTCATGTACATAGTTTGAGTCCTGGCAATGAAGATCTATTTGCAGCAAAGTTCATATTTCTTTTCACCTACATTTCGCTTTAAGCTACCGTTCCCAATTACCCAATTCAATCACTCAAAGTTTACATTCCAATTTGCACCCAAGACTCATCCTTATTTCCACTATAACTAAAATTGGCTATATTCTCATAATTAGTAATTTAACTATTGCAGGTTTTGTCTTACTGTTAATATAACTTCTCATGTTATATGCTTTTCTTTGAAACAGAAAAAAAAATATAGTTCAATGAACATAAATGGATTTTCAATTTACTTCCAAGTTATGCTCATTTATTTTTTTATTTTTTCATCTTCCATTCGGTAAAGATTTGATCTCAAAACTTATTTCACTTAAGTTTATACCCAGATTTTAAGACATAAACTTAATTCATATCATTTTTTAGTTTCAAACTTACATCCGTACATTAACACCTGTGATCAGAATCAACTTATGTTACTCGTATAATTTATGAGAAACAGGCATCTATGTGTAAAATGTAAGTTCTGGTAAATGAAGATTTATTTGCAGCTAGCTAATATTTCATCTTACATACATTTTCCATTTTAAGCTATTATTTCCAAATTCCCAATTCAACCCTTTTACTTATTTCAACTTATATTTCCATTTCATTTGCTATAATACTCTTTTAAGTTTTCGACAAAATAATTTTGTTTGCTCTTATCACTCAACATTCTAGTTAAGTAAATATTAAATTCAATCACCTTATAAATTTTATCAGTGATATTTCAAAGATTCAATATTCTTACAAAATAGAGTGAGGCATAAGTTGCTTTTACTACAGTTATAAAATCCCTTAAATACCATAGGTTTGGAATATGTAAATTTACATGCAAATACTATTTTACTTCTTTGATTCAAAACCAACTTTCTTATTTCTAATGGCTTATTCAAATTTTTTTTTTTCAAAATAAGGTTTCGAATATTAATTCGATGTCTCAACTGGAACTATATTTACATCTCACTTTCGAGACCTGAAAATAAATACTAATGACGCTGCAGTCATCACTAGATTTTTTTCCAAGCGACCACAGTGCGATTTTATATCCATCTAGTTCATATAGGACTTTGTATATACGTTAGCTAGGTGTATATTCAAAATCTTCACATACACGATAGTCCAATCTTAACGTCAAATATAATACCCGAAACTCTACTCCTTCTTAAAATATATATATATAAAGGTATACACAAATTTTTCTATATGCAAATTTCTTAAATATGTGTCAAAATACTGAGATAGTAATTTTTCTTAAAACATATCTTATTGTAAACTTTTCAAGCAGGGAATCATACCTCCCCACTTATTTATTTTTCATATTTTGCTTTCAACCATTTACTTATTTATACCATCCTACAGTTTATAATGAAAAATCACATAAACGTTTTATTCTCTAAACATATATCACATAGGCTTTCTTTAGCATTTTCATGTTTCAAACACATATTATTTCCTAAATTTTAAGTTTAGTATTTGCTTTTCTTATGCTTATATATATGAATATTTACGCAAGTCACTATTATATATTCCACATTAATATAAGGTAATTTTAGTTTCAAGAATACTCATACAAGTCTCAGCTAACTATTTTAATACATTTACGCGAAAATAAATTTGTAATTTCACTTCCAACTCAACATAATTTATGATTATTGTTATTTTCGCTATTATACATAGAGTTTTACTATTTCTATGGTCATTTGGAGTTTAGCCAAGTCATTTTATTTTCGATTTCAATTTTACAAGCTCTACTTGTATATAATTTATAAGTTCACAAAATTTTCCATTGAAGTTTTCCTTTATAAATTCACATTAGCTCAATAGCATTGGATTTTCACTTTAATTAAATTTTATACAAGTCGATACTATTGGAATTTCAATTCAGTTTATTAAATACAACCAAGTGTATTCAAGCCTTATTTTAAATTCTTCAGCCTTAATTTGATTCAATTCGAGCAAGGTTGGAATATATTCTAGGAGCTGAACGAATGGGAGAACCAAATCAATGGATTTATCGAAAATAGGAAAATTCAAGATTCAGGAAGCGATGAATTCTAAATTTCTAAGAGGGAACGAGACGCAGATTCGAGAGATCCAACCTAGGAGTTTTCAACTAAAGGAACGAGTTCAAAGGAATGAAATTTAAACAAGGATATATTTTAAAACAATAATAAAATTCAAATTACTTTTATGTATAGAAGATCCTTCTAAAATCACTTAAAAATCGTTTAAAATATTTTATTTTCATAATACGCTCTCTCGAGGAAGATTCTAAGATGATTTCTCTCATTCTATGGTATTACTACCCTATCTCTGATGAGTGTTTCAACAACATAAGCTAAGCTTTGTTTAACCAAAGCTCTGATACCAACTGTAACGACATGCCTTTTTGACCGGTTTTTCGCTGGTAATTGAACCAACTCAAACCGT
This sequence comes from Allium sativum, assembly GCA_030737875.1. NCBI lineage: Eukaryota > Viridiplantae > Streptophyta > Magnoliopsida > Asparagales > Amaryllidaceae > Allium > Allium sativum. The sequence continues at coordinate 821,625,749 of CM060910.1, forward strand.
TCAAAAAGACAGATTGTTATTGCTTATGAAGTTGAAATACAAATCATCACAAAATCATAGACACAGAACACAGAGTATCTCACTGCGGAAGATTTTTTTTTATACAATATTACAAAATCTTTAAATTTACATAATATCAGAGTATAGAATCAATATATAAACAGCGGGAGAATGAATATAGAACCGTACTAATATTCGGTAGTAAGCAAAGATGGACATAACTGCATATGACATAGTAGACGGATGGCTGAATCTCCAACGAACCTCAAGCTCTAACAGACATGTTTCCAAGCTGAAATACTCGATCTGACTCGGGCATTTTGCAAGGAATAAAACAAACAAAATATACGAGTCAGGACTAACAGTCTCATATAAGTGAATTAACTCAAATGACATGTTCATAGAAATGTACAGTAACTTAAAGAATGTTGGGATTTTCATTCTCTAAGGATCCGTATAACTAATACATATAATAGTACGCTATTATGATAGTGTCTATTCAGTAAAGTAAATGTAATGAAAATAGCGTAAGCAGGATTATATTTTTACCCTTACACTGTTTATAATATCGTATTCTATACAGTACCGTTAACCCAACCTAACACGGATGGCATCAGAGGGCACTTCATAGGTACGATACAAATCAAAATCGTATGGGGCTCACTAGGGTAAATGACAAGGCACTCGAGGCAATACCAGGGTAGGATTCTACCATTTGCACTCCCGGACCGGTGGTAACGCATAGCAGCCACTACTGTAACGACCCGTATTCTACGCATCATAGGATCGTAGAATATTTATTTCTTTCACATACGAAGTCGTATGGTCATGTAACTTTGGGAGACGACTATTAGGGTCATTTCCCATGTCCATGATTTTTCCCAATTTTTAAATGACCATTTTACCCCTAGTTGGTACTGTTTTGGCCGTAACTTTTGACTGGAAAGGAATTTTGACCTGAAACCACTTACATTGGCTCCGGATGATGGTTTCTCTTTCCGTAGAGTGGTCACATTAGCCAAACGGACTCACCGTTTGGGAGATATGGCTGAAACAAGTTTCAGATGGTGAAAAACAGCTTAATTGGGCTTAACTGGGTGATTAACAGCTAGGCCCAGAGGGGAATTTCGGGTTTAGAGGCATAGGAGGGCTGATTAGGGTTAGGAAATCACTTTCATTTCGGTTTTGAGCTGCCACAAACCTTCTTGAGACCTTAGTAATGGCTTCCATCCTCTAAAACCACTCCAAAACACATTTTTAGTGAAGATTAAGCCTAAATTACATCAAAACAAGGCCAAATAGCAACAAAGCAAGGTTGGAGCTGCTGCTATACGTAGGAATTCGACCCAAACATAGAGTATTTCAGATTTAGTGTTTTATTTTGTGGCCAAGGTGAGTGATTTGCATAGTTTTTGCACTAATTACGGTAATTAAGGGTAATTAGTGAAGATTAGCGAATTTATACACTAATAAATTCTGGAAAAATGTTTAGAAATTCTTAAATAATATTTCATGCCTCTGTTAGAAAATTTAGACGATTTGATTAAGTTTTACTAAGTATGTGCTTAAACATGATTAAGAGGGACTATGGGAAAATGTGAGGTTTTAGCCACTTTTGATCCATTTTGATTCATTTGAATTGTTGTTTGTTGTTTGTGGTTGCTATCACGTGTTGCTATGACTCTATGGTATGTTTTATGATTGATAAGAAGTGTTAGATTTGTCGAAAACGCAGTCGAATGCCGTAGAAAGCTCGCTGGAAAGTTGCAGAAGTGTGCAGGTTCCGAACCGGATCGGATCGGAGTAGGGGTCGGATCGGATTTGTGAACTGACCAAGGGAATTCGAACTGGATTGGAACTTGTCACTGGAGGAGGATTGGCGAGAAGGAAGGCCGTTTACTTAGAGTTGGAGTTGGACAGAGGATCGGATCGGAGCTGTAACACCCCACCTCCGCCAGGGTGTCTCTTGCAAGCACTCTGACTTTGGAGGGGCGTTTGAATCAGGTAAACATGCATAATGATATATCAAGGCAGAACAAGAACATATGTATATATGTAAACAGAGTAAATAACATAGATAAAACAGCGGAAGATTTCAAACCATTTCAAAACAAGTCTGGTACAACATAGCTTTCCAAATAAACAAGTCTAGATAAAAACAACATCAACTGAAAAACTGAAATACATAAGTACTATCCCCAAATAAGTGATAACCATAGCTAGCTTCATGTCGAAACCGTACATGAGCTGAAATCCCATAAGCAAGCAATCCGAAATCCAAGCTAAGCTCCAACGTTCCCACCCTGAGAACCGGGGGGGGGGGGAACGGAAGAAAAGAGGAGAAAGAAAACAGGTCAGTCAAAAAGACTGAGTAAGCCCTACTACAATCAATGTAAACTGATAAAGTTAACTGGCATGAGAAGCAGGTATGATCATAAGGATAACAACATACTAGCATGGTGATTAACTAACAAGGTAGATAAAGGTGTCATCGCATAATCAGGTTTAAGGTTTTGCACCACAGGTGTACTAGCAAACTAACATGACTGGAATAAACAAGTATTGATCCCTTAGCCCAAGCTTTGGCCTAATAACATGAAATGACCCTAATACAAGGTCCAACCAAACGGTCTAGTCGATCGGCTCCCTAAGCCTAACTCGTCACGTGTTGGTGTCAATACGGCCCAAACATAATTGTAGTCGAACTGTGCCGGGTCCACCCTTCGGGTGTATCAAGCCCTAGGGTGCCAACCCCTGGACACCATAAACATGATTGCACAGTCTCGATCTACTGGTACCCATGGGTGACTTCTCCAAATACGGACTACGTGCACGACCATAGTCCGTCCGGAACTACATCGGCGTACCACCCGGCCGTCGTTTATTTGGTCGCTTACCTCCAGCCCAGTAATCGTGCCCCCTCCCTAGCCTAGTCCCTAGGGCTTTAATGATACAAACTGGGATTACTGCTGGAGTGGGCCCCCATTGCTAGGATTTTTCTAGTGGGTTAAGTACGGTTTAACCCTCTTGATAATCATGGATTAACTTGGTTAAGTGTAACGATGAGTTCACGACTTAACCCTGACTAATCTACCAAGCCCAAATTGGTTAAGTATTAAGTGGACCATGACTTACCCTAATCACGAGGCATTAATTAATTTAATGCGCCTTAACCTCTCACATTAGACCTTGTTGTGGTTACTAGTTAAGCCGGGCGGGTCCGGGTAGCTTTACACCACAACTTGGTCTAACCTCGGGTTCAAGGTACAACATGGCCATCTTCTCACATTGGGTCCTATTGTTCATAGCAACTAGTTAAGTCGGTCGGTTCCGGGTAGGTTTACGCTACAAACTTAACCCAACCTCGAGTTGGTCACACTTATCTTTTCTAAGTGTCATGTCCATCATGTTTCCAAAACATGTTACAAGTTTTCAAGCAATTGGGTAGACCTAACTTAATAGGTAAATTCCCAATGGGTAGACCTAACTTAATAGGTAAATTCCCAAGCTTATGTTTTTATGTCTTTTAAGTTTACCCAACCCCAAACGCAATCCCATCGCTTACATATCGCAATAGCGCATAAAGGATAGAAAGAGGGAACTTGGCATAATCATGACATAAAGGTATTGAAGCCACAAGTTTAACATGGTGGCATGTGAAATGTTCATATGTTCATACACTTGCATATTACATTTTTAGGCCTCAAAAGCATGCATAAAACCAAACTTAGCATATTGGTGATACATGGTGATAAATGACATGTAGAAATGGCCATAAGTTCGCATTTAGCCTCACATGCAAGTTATCATAGGAGGTATGATAACTTACATGTTGCCAAAATGCAACCTTTAGCATAAAGCTTGAAGCTTTATGTTCACATACTCAAGATAAGCTTACATAACATGATAACATGAACAAAATGATCATCCCAAACTTGCATATCATAACATGGCATACTTGCATAGCATATGACAAACTTGCATATCAAACTTGCATAACATAGCTTGCATATCAAACTTGCATAACATAACTTGATGAACTTGCATAACACATCATAGTAAACTTGCATAACACATCATAGTAAACTTGCATATCATGGCAAACTTGCATATCATACATTTAACTTTAGAGTTTAAGTATGAAAGTAGAATAGGGCTTACAATGCTTATGAGGACTCAAATGAGTATAGCAAATATAAGAAAGCCCTTATGCAATCAATTAAACCCCAAAATGCAAGCTTTAATAGAAAAACCCTTAAGCCAAAGTGATCAAAACCCTTGCTTTATGATGCAAATATAGAAACTTGACTTGAATGCAAGCTAATGATGCTCATACAAGCTTGAAAACACTTGTATGCATGGAAAATCTCATAGAAATTTATTTAGGAATTTATGAAGAGAGTGGAGGCCATGAGAGGATTGATTTTGCCATAGTTTAGTTGTAGGATTGATTAATGATGATTTAGGGTTAGGTTAGGGCCTTATTTATAGATTAGGAAAGTGTTTTAGGCCACAGGATTAAACCCTAGTTGTAATCTCAGCCCTTAAAATCGAATCTGGCCCCAAAGCTCAACACAATCTCTAAATGGTGCACCAGGCTAAACAGCCCGGCTGGACCAAGTCGACAGCCAAGTCGACAGGGCTGTCGACTTGGGTCCAACCAAGTCGACTCCCAAGTCGACAGGGCTGACGACTTGGGTGCTCTGGCGGGAATTTTCCCACCTGGCCCAAACTGGCCCAAATTTTCAAATTCAAACTTGAATTTGAAATCTGTTTTTACTTTGAAATGTTCTGAAAACTTCGTTGGGCCTTAATCGGGTCATACGGACTCCGATTTTCGAAAACTCGGACTCTATTTCGCGTATTTTTCCGAGACGAACGCAATGGCATAGCCTGTTTCCCTTGATTCAGATTTATAAATTAAATTCTGCCTCGATTTATGTTATAACAGGTTATTGAAAATACGGGTTGTTACATTCTCCCCTCCTTAAAGGATTTCGTCCCCGAAATCTTCAAGTTAGGAAGAACATATCCTACCATCCAACATCCATCTACTCAAAACATCATCCACGAGCAATCATTGTCCTTACAAGATTCTAAATGTTGTATGAACATATGCAAAGGTGTGTGTATATGTACTTATCTAATGCAAATATCCTCAATGCAAATTATGTTAGTGAAATGAATCCATATGTATGCAATTCCTAACATAATGTATAACATCTATATGTGTGCTCATAACATACATCCATATGCAACATCCATGTGATAACACAAAAAAAAAAATCATCCATGAATAAGCATAAACACTCATGCATATGCAATATGAGGAGTGTGTGAGTCGATCTAGTGCCTAACGTGTATAATGCATCCACGAGTAACCACTTGCAAACACTTGCAACCACTTGCAACCATCAAGCATAACATGTTTCAAACACATGTTTCATCCAAAAGGTTTCTACCTAAGGTTCTCATGACAAGATTAACACGATAAACTAGATAAACATAGATAGCAAAGAGAAAGATATGCTAACAAAGAAAAGAGATTGAGAGTGTACCCTCAAAAAGGAATGGATAAAGCCCACGCATCTTCTCCTCGGTTTCCCAAGTTGCGTCTTCTTCGGCTTCACCCCATTGAACCTTCATCAACTTGACCTCTCGATTCCTTAGCTTCTTGGTCTCCGTCCCCAAGATACGAATCGGAGCTCTCCTCAAGGTAGCCTCTTTATCCACTTCCACATCTTTCAGAACACTTGGCTCAACAACCTCTGCTGATTCATGTAAACACTTCCGGAGATGCGAGACGTGAAAAACATCGTGTACTTCGGCAAGCTTCTCGGGTAACTTCACTCTATAAGCCATCTGCCCGATCCTCTCTATAATAGGGAATGGTCCAACAAACCTCGGTGCTAACTTCCCAACGGCTCCAAATCGGACCACATTCCGCAAAGGAGAAACCTTCACGAAAACCATATCCCCAACATCAAACTCCAAATCAGTTCTTCGCTTATCAGCATAGGATTTCTGTCGGTCTTAGGCCGCTTTCATCCGTCTCCGAATCAACTCGATCTTCTCGGATGTATCTCTGATCATATCAGGCCCAAGTATAAGCTTATCTGTAGTCTCCCACCAACATGTAGGCGACTTGCACGGCCTCCCATATAAAGCTTCAAATGGTGCCATCCCTATGCTTGCCTGATAACTGTTATTATATGCAAACTCAACAAGAGGAAGATGGTCTTCCCAAGTACCACCAAAATCCAGAATACAAAGCCTCAACAGATCCTCGAGTACCCTATTCACCCTTTCGGTTTGACCTTCCGTCTGTGGGTGATAAGCCGTACTTAGATTCAACCTCGTGCCCATAGCTTCTTGCAAGCTATTCCAGAATTGACTTGTAAAGATTGGGTCACGGTCACTGACAATACTAGAAGGGACCCCATGAAGTCTCACAATCTCACGAAGATATACAGACGCTAGCCAAGATGCGGTCCTCTTGCTCTTCACCGGAATGAAATGAGCACTCTTCGTAAGTCTATCCACAATAACCCAAATGCTTGTATTCCCTTTCCTTGACCTTGGTAGCCCATCGATAAAATCCATGGAAATACTCTCCCACTTCCATAGTGGAACGTCTAGAGGATGCAATAGCCCACCGGGCTTCTTCGACTCGGTTTTAACTTGCTGGCAAATGATACATCTAGAGACAAACTCTGCCACATCCTTCTTCATCCCAGGCCAAAAGAAAATGCGCTTCATATCTTTATACATCTTATCTCCGCCCGGATGTATAGTCAACTTAGAGCGATGCGCTTCCTCAAGAACTTTTCTTACTAAATCTTCTACCATTGGAACACATAACCTTCCATCTCTCCTCAGCCAACCCTTGTCATCAATAGAATATCGAGCGAGACTAGACGCCTCTCCTCGAATCAGCTTATCCATAATCTCAACTACCTGAGGGTCTTCTCTCTGCGAAGCCCCAACTTGATCAACAAGGGTAGGTCTGAGTTCCAGAGATGCTAAAGAACCGGTCATCGACTCAATCGCCAAAGAGAAATCAAAGGTTGCCACATACTCTAAATTCTTCATCTCAACGAATAGAGGACTTAGGGTCAACCTTCTTCTACTCAATGCGTCTGCTACCACATTCCCCTTGCCAGGGTAATAAGCTATCTCAAAATCATAGGACGCCAAGAATTCCATCCATCTTTGTTGCCTCAGATTCAGATCCTTCTGAGAAAAGAGATACTTCAATGACTTGTGATCGGTATAAAGCTCAAATCTTTCGCCCAGAAGATAATGGCGCCAAGCCTTGAGTGCATATACTATTGCTGCCAACTCTAAGTCATGAGTGGGATAATTCTTCTCATGTACTTTGAGTTGTCTACCGCCAAAGCATATCACTCTTCCTTCTTGCATAAGAACAGCTCCTAACCCCGTGCCACATGCATCGGTGTATACTGTAAATAACTTCCCTCCATCGGGCAAAGCTAGAACAGGTGCTGATGTGAGGGCTCTCTTGAGCTTCTAAAAAGCAAGCTCGCATCCTAAGCTCCAAGCAAAAACTAAATTCTTCTTCGTCAATTTAGTGAGAGGAGCGGAAATCTTCGCGAAGTCCTTGATGAACTTCCGGTAAAAGCCTGCAAGACCTAGAAAACTTCTCACTTCGGTTGCATTCCTTGGAGTCTTCCAATCCTGAACTGCAACTACCTTAGCGGGATCCACCGCTAAGCCTTGCTTAGATACTATATGCCCAAGGAATCTAACTTCCCTTCTCCAAAAGTGACACTTGGAGAACTTGGCCTTCAACTGATGCGCTCTAAGCGTATCCATCACCTCCATGAGATGCCTTGCGTGCTCTTCCTCATCCTTAGAGAAGATCAGAATATCATCTACGAAGACCACGACAAACTTGTTCAAGAACTCCCTGAACACCCTACTCATCAAGTCCACGAAATATGCGGGTGCATTAGTCAAGCCGAACGGCATGACAAGCCATTCGAAGAATCCATCTGGAGTCCTGAACGCAGTCTTGTCTATACTATCTTCAGCTACCCTGAGCTGATGGAATCCAGTAGCAAGATCAAGCTGAGAGAAAACAGAAGCACCGACAAGCTGGTCAAAGAGATCATCAATCCTCGGTAACGGGTGTCTGTTCTTCTTAGTCAGCTTATTCAATTCTCGATAGTCAACACAAAGTCGGAGAGAACCATCTGCCTTGGTAGCAAATACCACAGGCGCTCCCCATTCAGATATACTTTGTCTAATGAAGTTCTTCTCAAGCAACTCCTTCACTTGCTTACTTAGCTCCCGCCTTTCACGCGGAGCCATGTGCCGAACGGGCAAAGAAACCGGCTTTGCATTATCCACCAGATAAATGCGGAAATCAATCTCTCGCTTAGGGGGCAACCCCCTAACTTCATCGAAAACATCCGGATACTCTCGAACCACTCTCACAGACTGAAGAGTTTCCATTGACGAGTCGAGTGATTCCAGATAGCACAACATGACGGGACCTCTCGGATCACAAGAAATCTCTAGGGTGTTTCCGAGGCGAGTCACGAGCCTCACAACCCTATGCTCACAATCAAGAATTGCTCCATATATGGACAGCCAATCCATGCCCAATATCAATCCGTACCCCTTAAAACCAAGAACATAAGCACTGCACAAGAACTCTACACTCAGTATAGAGATCCTCAAATCACCACATATCATAGACAAATGGGCGAAACCCCCAATAGGATTTGAGACACAGACGGGATCATCTACCAAGCTAGTACTAAGGTGCAAACTATCAACAAGATCAGATGAGATAAAGCTATGCGATGCACCAGAATCAAACAAGGTACGAACTGGAAAATCAGAAATATATACAAGGCTCTCAACAGAAATACTACCTCGATCGGGAACTGGAGCGACATTGAGAGCATGAACTTGCCCTCCTGAAGGTCCAGCACGCTGAGTCTGACCCTGGCCTTGCCCTTGCTTCTTCGGGCAATCCTTACTGAAATGTCCAGTCTTACCGCAGAAAAAGCATTCACCATTCTTCCTTTTCCTCTTCTTACAATCCTTAATAAGATGCCCAACTGAACCGCAATAATGGCACTTCTCCTTGTTGTTCTTGCCCTTGTTGTTGTTCCCCTTGTTGCCTTGACTCTTGCTCTTGTTCTGATTGCTTTGACTGCTTTGACCACTTGGATTACCCTGATTTCCTTTTCCCTGGGAATCAGTCTTCTTGGCTTGAGTATCATTCATCTTGGTCTCTTTCTTGACATCTCCCTAAAGTAACGCCATATCAACCAAACTCTCAAACGTGTCCCCATGGGGAATATGTGACATAGCCAATCCCTGCAACGGCTCATTCAATCCTCTAGCAAAACGAAGAGCCTTCTTCTGAGGAGTATTCACCATATCCAAGCCAAAACGAGCTAACTGATTGAACTTGTTCACATATTCTTTGACAGACATATCTCCTTGTTTCAAAGTTATGAACCTCTCCATTTGCAGATTCTCCTCAGCAGAAGATAGAAACTTGAGCATGAACCTTGCCCTGAAATCGGCCCAAGTCTCAACAGGCCTAGTACCATTGGTGACTTCCCACCAATAAGCGGCTTCATCCTTCATAAGCCAAACCGCCAACAAGATCTTCCTCTGATCATCTAACCCAAAGATAGCAAATAAATCCTCGGTCTCTTTCAACCAATTTCTGGCCTCTACAAAAGTCTCAGTGCCTTGAAAGTTCTTGCCACCCATTGCTTTGAAATCTTTGCAAGTCTTTGTGAAGTCAGCTTGAGGATGCTGAGGGGGAGGAGGAAGAGGAACCTCAGCGACAGGAGGAGGAGGAACATTAACTACCGGAGGAGGAGGAGGAGGAACATCTGCGGGGCTGGCTTCGGTCGCCCTAGCCTCCAAAAGTCTCCTATACCAAACAGGTACGTGCACTCCCTCCGGAATAGCAAAGTTATCGGCCATACTGAAAACGAAGAAAAAGACAGATTCAGAATGGAGAAAAACGAAGGAATTTTGCTAATGGCTTTTTAGGGAATAGCCTTTAAAATAAACTAGACTTTTCCTTGGAAAATACTTTATACTTGGTTTTGAAAATAGTTTTCCAAAAGTTTTCTAAAAACCTTTTTGTTCCTTCTTAAACCATATGCTCTGATACCAAATGTAACACCCCACCTCTGCCAGGGTGTCTCTTGCAAGCACTCTGACTTTGGAGGGGCGTTTGAATCAGGTAAACATGCATAATGATATATCAAGGCAGAACAAGAACATATGTATATATGTAAACAGAGTAAATAACATAGATAAAACAGCGGAAGATTTCAAACCATTTCAAAACAAGTCTGGTACAACATAGCTTTCCAAATAAACAAGTCTAGATAAAAACAAAATCAACTGAAAAACTGAAATACATAAGTACTATCCCCAAATAAGTGATAACCATAGCTAGCTTCATGTCGAAACCGTACATGAGCTGAAATCCCACAAGCAAGCAATCCGAAATCCAAGCTAAGCTCCAACGTTCCCACCCTGAGAACCTGGGGGGGGGGAACGGAAGAAAAGAGGCGAAAGAAAACAGATCAGTCAAAAAGACTGAGTAAGCCCTACTACAATCAATGTAAACTGATAAAGTTAACTGGCATGAGAAGCAGGTATGATCATAAGGATAACAACATACTAGCATGGTGATTAACTAACAAGGTAGATAAAGGTGTCATCGCATAATCAGGTTTAAGGTTTTGCACCACAGGTGTACTAGCAAACTAACATGACTGGAATAAACAAGTATTGATCCCTTGGCCCAAGCTTTGGCCTAATAACATGAAATGACCCTAATACAAGGTCCAACCAAATGGTCTAGTCGATCGGCTCCCTAAGCCTAACTCGTCACGTGTTGGTGTCAATACGGCCCAAACATAATTGTAGTCGAACTGTGCCGGGTCCACCCTTCGGGTGTATCAAGCCCTAGGGTGCCAACCCCTGGACACCATAAACATGAGTGCACAGTCTCGATCTACTGGTACCCATGGGTGACTTCTCCAAATACGGACTACGTGCACGACCATAGTCCGTCCGGAACTACATCGGCGTACCACCCGGCCGTCGTTTATTTGGTCGCTTACCTCCAGCCCAGTAATCGTGCCCCCTCCCTAGCCTAGTCCCTAGGGCTTTAATGATACAAACTGGGATTACTGCTGGAGTGGGCCCCCATTGCTAGGATTTTTCTAGTGGGTTAAGTACGGTTTAACCCTCTTGATAATCATGGATTAACTTGGTTAAGTGTAACGATGAGTTCACGACTTAACCCTGACTAATCTACCAAGCCCAAATTGGTTAAGTATTAAGTGGACCATGACTTACCCTAATCACGAGGCATTAATTAATTTAATGCGCCTTAACCTCTCACATTAGACCTTGTTGTGGTTACTAGTTAAGCCGGGCGGGTCCGGGTAGCTTTACACCACAACTTGGTCTAACCTCGGGTTCAAGGTACAACATGGCCAACTTCTCACATTGGGTCCTATTGTTCGTAGCAACTAGTTAAGCCGGTCGGTTCCGGGTAGGTTTACGCTACAAACTCAACCCAACCTCGAGTTGGTCACACTTATCTTTTCTAAGTGTCATGTCCATCATGTTTCCAAAACATGTTACAAGTTTTCAAGCAATTGGGTAGACCTAACTTAATAGGTAAATTCCCAATGGGTAGACCTAACTTAATAGGTAAATTCCCAAGCTTATGTTTTTATGTCTTTTAAGTTTACCCAACCCCAAACGCAATCCCATCGCTTACATATCGCAATAGCGCATAAAGGATAGAAAGAGGGAACTTGGCATAATCATGACATAAAGGTATTGAAGCCACAAGTTTAACATGGTGGCATATGAAATGTTCATATGTTCATACACTTGCATATTACATTTTTAGGCCTCAAAAGCATGCATAAAACCAAACTTAGCATATTGGTGATACATGGTGATAAATGACATGTAGAAATGGCCATAAGTTCGCATTTAGCCTCACATGCAAGTTATCATAGGAGGTATGATAACTTACATGTTGCCAAAATGCAACCTTTAGCATAAAGCTTGAAGCTTTATGTTCACATACTCAAGATAAGCTTGCATAACATGATAACATGAACAAAATGATCATCCCAAACTTGCATAACATACTTGCATATCATAACATGGCATACTTGCATAGCATATGACAAACTTGCATATCAAACTTGCATAACATAGCTTGCATATCAAACATGCATAACATAACTTGATGAACTTGCATAACACATCATAGTAAACTTGCATAACACATCATAGTAAACTTGCATATCATGGCAAACTTGCATATCATACATTTAACTTTAGAGTTTAAGTATGAAAGTAGAATAGGGCTTACAATGCTTATGAGGGCTCAAATGAGTATAGCAAATATAAGAAAGCCCTTATGCAATCAATTAAACCCCAAAATGCAAGCTTTAATAGAAAAACCCTTAAGCCAAAGTGATCAAAACCCTTGCTTTATGATGCAAACATAGAAATTTGACTTGAATGCAAGCTAATGATGCTCATACAAGCTTGAAAACACTTGTATGCATGGAAAATCTCATAGAAATTTATTTAGGAATTTATGAAGAGAGTGGAGGCCATGAGAGGATTGATTTTGCCATAATTTAGTTGTAGGATTGATTAATGATGATTTAGGGTTAGTTAGGGCCTTATTTATAGATTAGGCAAGTGTTTTAGGCCATAGGATTAAACCCTAGTTGTAATCTCAGCCCTTAAAATCGAATCTGGCCCCCAAGCTCAACACAATCTCCAAATGGTGCACCAGGCTAAACAGCCCGGCTGGACCAAGTCGACAGCCAAGTCGACAGGGCTGTCGACTTGGGTCTAACCAAGTCGACTCCCAAGTCGACAAGGCTGTCGACTTGGGTGCTCTGGCGGGAATTTTCCCGCCTGGCCCAAATTTTCAAATTCAAACTTGAATTTGAAATCTGTTTTTACTTTGAAATTTTCTGAAAACTTCGTTGGGCCTTAATCGCGTCATACGGACTCCGATTTTCGAAAACTCAGACTCTATTTCGCGTATTTTTCCGAGACGAACGCAATGGCATAGCCCGTTTCCCTTGATTCAGATTTATAAATTAAATTCTGCCTCGATTTATGTTATAACAGGTTATTGAAAATACGGGTTGTTACAGGAGCCATGGAGCAGGATCGGATCGGAGTAAGCTAAAGAGCGGGATCAGATCGGATAAGGGGATCGGGTCGGGTAGCCGAATCGAACCAAGGTGGTGGTATCTCCAGCAGCGTGGAACTTCAGGGACAACAAGGGAGACCCGGACCACGACTCTGAAGGACTCGGAAGTAGTTGAAGAAATGGCGGCAGAAGCAGGACACCCGAACCGAACCGAGTGGAGAACCCGAACCGAAGGAGCACCGAACCAGATGGAGTACTGTGACCAAACCGAACTGGAGTGAGAGCTGGGAGTTGAAACATGCCGAACCGAACCGGATTGGAGCTGCGATTACGCGACGACTCTTTTGAAGACCAACTCCAACTCGATCAAAACCCGAGATGCAAAGGAAGTCCAAATGGGAAGTTAGAGCTCAAGATTTAGATGGGAATCAACGAGTTCGCTTCATGGTGGGCTTTGCTGCGGGACGCGTGCCAAGGGGTTATCAGTGTCTATAGCTTTGGACCACTATGGTAGGAGGTATGAAGGCGGATTCAGGGCCATTATGGCATCGGTAGAACCAAGGGCTACGACCAATGAAGTGGGTCATTGAAATGTTTGGTCATGACTCCATGTGTTTAGCTTGGTCATAGCGGGGTTTCTACAAGTCGGGATTCGTCGTTACCTCAATTTGTCTAGTGTTCCAAAGTGGTAGATACCGTATGCTTTACGCACTGAGTGAGAGATGTGAGGATGATTGTTATGGATGACCTATTTGCTATCATATTGACATGCACACCCCACCCCCGTATTCTTTACACTATTTATTATGGCACCTTAGAGTATTGTACGGTATGTGGTACTGACTCTTTAGTTGCAGGTCCAGGTTCAGGTATGGTTTAGTATACCTGTTATTATTCTGTTTAGATGCTTATCGCTCATACCAGGCTTTATGTCTGACCCAGAGTTTTATGTCTCCTCTTATTACTCTGGGTGCTCACACGAGCAGACTAGAGACAGGTTAGCTGGTGATGCACGGGTAGATGATCCGGAGACGAGCAGGTGGCTTCCACGTAAAATATTTATAGTATTCTCCCTGTGTTGTTGAAGATCACTGCTTGGGCATTAGTGGTGTATCTTCTACTTTAGCTTTCTTTTGTTTAGAGACAATAAATTTGGAAAATTGTAATAAGCTGTATTTGGATTTCCGCTGCTCTGATGATTGATGTTGATTTTAGTTATCAGCTTATGCACTGTCTCACCTGTTTTATGTCAAGTATATTATTATTATAGTTTATTCCATGCGCTGTGAGACATTCTACAGGTTCCTTGATTATTTCATTCCCTTCTTTCCTTTCTTTGGCGACCGTTCTGTGCTAGTCGGGCATGTGTACAGCGCACTTCCGAAGGAAATGCAGGCTGGTGCGGGGCGGGCCGTCACACTTGGTATCAGAGCTTTAGGTTGCGTAGTTAGCCTAGGGAAGTTAGCAGGGAGAGATAATACACGTATACGAGAGAGCGTATTTGTGATTATTTTGGTTTTTAAAAGCTATATATATATATATATATATACTATTAGTACTATAAGAATGAAGTCGTACTGCACTAGCACCACTATGGAGTCGTTAATCGTTTCCTTTTTCAAATTGACGATGAGCCGATATACTAGAGGTGCTGGTAGGGGAGCCAATAATGGGAATGTTGCTGACATGAGGACGATGTTTACTGACCTCATGAGAGAAATGCTTAGAGATGTACAGAGGGAAGCTCCCAATGGTGGAAATGGTGGTGGCCCAATAGTACAGGCGTTAAGAGTCGACTTCGCCAAGATGAATAAGGATTATACTAGCCTTGGTGGGAAGCCGTTCCACGGAACGGAGTCGGCTACGGATGTTCAGGATTGGTTGGATAGTTGTGAACGTATCTTCGAGGATTTGGGTATCGAGGATGCGATGAAGAGAAAGCTAGCATCCCGTCAGCTGCAAGGGCGGGCAATGAATTGGTGGAATGCTATAAAGGCAGCTACTCCCGAAGATCAGATTACTTGGGAGCAGTTTAAGGTCCGCTTTAACGAAAAGTTCATTCCAGCTGCTCAGAAGTCAGTGCTATTTAAGAAATTCTTGGAGCTCAAGCAGAATGGCAGAGCTGTCTCGGAGTATATTGCTGAATTTGACACTTTGTCAAAATATGGGTTATCTCTTATTGATACTACCGAGAAAAAGAATGAGAAATTCATAACTGGTTTGGATCAGTACTTGGGGGAAAGACTTATTAACCACATCGATGAGACGTTTGAATCGATTGTGGGGAAAGCATTAAGATCAGAAAGTCTCTACCCTAAGCCGAAGACTGAGGTTGCATCCGCAGATGAGCCAAAGCCACAAACAAGTGGTGGAGGCAAGGGTGGTTCCCAGAATAAGAGAAAGCAGAATCAGGCTAAGGATGGCCAGAAGAAAAAGAATAAGAAAGATGTTGAGTGTTTCAGTTGTGGTAAGAAGGGCCATTATGCTAGTAATTGTCGGGCTAAGCCAGCGGATAGGAAGTGCTTCAACTGTGGCCAAATGGGACATCACAAGGACAAGTGTCCGCAACCCCCCAAAGAAAAGCAAATGGTGAAAGCATATGCCCTTAATGCTATTCCTTCTTCGTCGAATGCCCCAACTGCGGCGGAGAAAGGAAAGAATGTCGTCATTCAAGGTATGCTTTCTGTTTACGATGTTCCTGTTAGAGTTTTGTTTGATACCGGAGCTTCCAGTTCTTTCATATCTAGTGACCTGGTAGATAGGTTGGGATTGGAGCCCGAGATTGTCAATAGACCTTTAGTAGTGACGAACCCGATTGGTGGTTCGACTAGCCTTAGCATGATTTGTCGTAATGTGGTCTTATCGAGTCATGGATGCATGTTTGTTTGTGATTGTTTTGTTTTGGGCTTTACTGGGTTTGGCATTATTTTGGGAGTAGATTGGCTCCAAAGGTACGGGGTGGTGGTAGACTGTGAGGGCTTTTTGGTGACAGCTAGAGCGGATGATGGACGGAGGATAGTGTTTGGTGGTCTACCCAGTAAGGGGGTATTGGCTAGTTTTCTAAACTCCCTTGACATTCTGCATAGTGAGTTGTCAGGTTTGCCCGTGGTTGGCCAGTATCCGGATGTTTTCGAAGAAGTGACCGGACTTCCACCACACCGAGAGATTGAGTTCCGTATTGATTTAGTAAAAGATGCCAGGCCTATAGTGATGCCACTTCGTCGTATGGCACCAAGGGAGCAGCGAGAGCTCGAGGTGCAAGTCAGCGATCTTTTGAATAAGGGATTTATCAGAAGGAGTGTTTCTGAATGGAGAGCACCAGTTGTGTTTGCTACCAAGGCGGATGGTTCCCTTCGTTTGTGTGTAGACTACCGCGAGTTGAATAAAGTGACGAGGAAGAATAATTATCCTCTACCGCGGATAGATGATTTGTTCGATCAGTTGAGTGGCGCGAGAGTATTTTCTCAGTTGGATCTCGCGACAGGTTTTCATCAGCTTAGAGTGGAAGCTGAGAGTATAGCTAAAACGGCATTTCGGACGCCGTCCGGATTTTATGAGTGGTTGGTCATGCCATTCGGGCTGACAAATGCCCCAGCATATTTTGTGGATCTTATGAATAGGGTATTCAGAGATCAGTTGAATAAGTTTGTCCTTGTGTTCGTTGATGATATTTTGGTCTATTCGAGGACAGAGGAAGAACACAAGGAACATTTAAGAATAGTGAAGGAGGTGTTGAGAAAACACCAATTGAAAGCAAAGTTTTCTAAGTGTCACTTCTGGAAGAGGGAAGTGAGGTTCTTGGGCCATGTTGTATCAGACAATGGGATTGCCGTGGACCCGGCGAAGGTGGCTACGGTACAGGATTGGCCTACACCCAAGAATGCAACAGATGTAAGAAGTTTCTTGGGATTAGCTGGATATTATCGTAAGTTTATCCAAGGTTTCTCCAAGGTAGCAGTATCATTGACCCAGTTGACCAAGAAGAATCAAGCTTTTGTCTGGGATGAAAGGTGCGAGAATGCATTCAAAAGTCTAAAGGACAAGTTGACAAGCGCACTAGTGTTAGTCATTCCTAAGGGGAATGAAGAGATGACGGTATACACGGATGCCTGTGGTACCGGACTGGGTGCTGTATTGATGTAGGGCGGTAGGGTAATAGCTTATGCAAGTCGGCAATTGAAACCGCACGAGAAGAGATACCCTACCCATGACTTGGAATTGGCAGCGATCGTGTTCGCGTTAAAGATGTGGAGACACTATCTCATGGGAGAAAGATTTGAGTTGTTTACAAATCATAAGTCGTTGAAGTATCTCTTCTCCCAGAAAGATCTGAATCTCCGTCAGCAGAGATGGTTAGAGTTCTTGGCTTCGTATGATTTTGATATCGCATATACACCTGGGAAAGGTAATGCGGTAGCCGATGCCTTGAGTAGGAGACATGCCAGCTTAGGGGCAATGTTTCTTGAATGGAAGCAACTGGAGTCTATCGCGGGGTTTGATTTCAGACCAAAGTGCGAATTGGATCCAGAAGTGTTAGCAAGTTTGACGATCAGACCCACTTTAATTGAGCGGATTGGCTCTAGTCAGAGGGACGATCCTAACCTATTGGAAATCATCTCCAAGTTAGAGATAGGTATCGATGAGGAGATGAACAAGTATGGGCTTGATCGAGATGGATGGCTTAGAAAGAATAGAAAGCTTGTTGTACCCAATGTCGATGGATTGAGGGATGAAGTGCTTAGAGAGTGTCATCACTCAAAACTGACTATATACCCCGGTGGTAATAAGATGTATCGAGATATGAAGCAGACTTACTACTGGGAAGGTATGAAAAGAGACGTTGGGAAGTTTATATCCAAGTGCATGAATTGCCAGCTAGTTAAAGCCGAGCAAAAGAAGCCTAGTGGGTTATTGCAACCATTAGAAATTCCCGAATGGAAATGGGAGCAAGTCTTGATGGATTTCATCGATGGTTTACCGAGGACTAGATCGGGACATGATAGCATTTGGGTAATTGTGGATCGACTGACTAAAAGTGCAAGATTTATACCAGTCAAATCGACCAAAACGGCAGCTAAGTTAGCAGAATTGTATATGAAGTGGGTAGTGAGATTTCATGGAGTACCTAAAAGCATTGTGAGCGACCGAGACCCGTTGTTCACTAGTGGGTTTTGGAAGAGCTTACAAGGGGCTATAGGGTCAGAGTTACATCTCAGTACCGCATATCATCCTCAGACCGACGGTCAGACGGAGAGGGTGAATCGTATTTTGGAAGATCTCTTGAGAGCGTGTATATTGGATTTTGGTGGATCATGGGATGACCATTTGCATCTAGTAGAGTTTGCATATAATAATAGCTACCAATCCAGTATCGGTATGGCTCTGTTTGAAGCTTTGTACGGAAGACCGTGTAACTCACCATCATGTTGGATAGAGACTGGCGAGAAGTTTATGCTTGGACCAGATGTGGTGAGGGAAACTTCAGATAAGATCAAGATCATTCAACAACGAATGAAGGCTGCCCAAGATAGGCAGAAGAGTTATGCTGATAAGAGGAGAAGAGACCTAAAATTCTCCGTTGGTGACTTGGTGTTTGTCAAAATTTCTCCGTTAAAGAGCGTAATACGATTTGGCAGGAGAGGCAAGTTAGCACCAAGATTTGTTGGCCCATTCCCTGTTCTTGAACTAGTCGGGAATTTGGCATACAGGATTGACTTACCAGAGAAGATGGCGGGAGTTCACAACGTATTTCATGTTTCCCAACTAAGGAAGTCCGTTCACGACTCAGATATGACTATTTCACCTGATCAGTTGGAGGACGTCGAAGTAGAACCCGGGGCGGTTGGGAACCGCAAGCCGGCCCGTATTGTCGAGCACGACATGAAGCAACTTCGAAGGAAGGCAGTGAAGCTAGTCAAGGTTCAGTGGGGCGAGGACGAGAATGATTGTACTTGGGAGACAGAGGAGAACATTAGGAAGACACACCCAGAACTCCTTGCCTGGTAAGATTTTGACTTCGATTTAGTTTTCCGCATGCTAGGATAGGCTTGTTTGCTTGTTTTGCATGTTTGATTGTTGTATGTGGTTGTTAGGCATGCAGGATCCTTTGTATGTTTTGGGTTAAGGAATTTCGGGGACGAAATTTCTTAAGGAGGGGAGAGTGTAACGACCCGTATTCTACGCATCAAAGGATCGTAGAATATTTATTTCTTTCACATACGAAGTCGTATGGTCATGTAACTTTGGGAGACGACTATTAGGGTCATTTCCCATGTCCATGATTTTTCCCGATTTTTAAATGACCATTTTACCCCTAGTTGGTACTGTTTTGGCCGTAACTTTTGACTGAAAAGGAATTTTGACCTGAAACCACTTCCATTGGCTCCGGATGATGGTTTCTCTTTCCGTAGAGTGGTCACATTAGCCAAACGGACTCACCGTTTGAGAGATATGGCTGAAACAAGTTTCAGATGGTGAAAAACAACTTAATTGGGCTTAACCGGGTGATTAGCAGCTAGGCCCAGAGGGGAATTTCGGGTTTAGAGGCATAGGAGGGCTGATTAGGGTTAGGAAATCACTTTCATTTCGGTTTTGAGCCGCCACAAACCTTCTTGAGACCTTAGTAATGGCTTCCATCCTCTAAAACCACTCCAAAACACATTTTTAGTGAAGATTAAGCCTAAACTACATCAAAACAAGGCCAAATAGCAACAAAGCAAGGTTGGAGCTGCTGCTATACGTAGGAATTCGACCCAAACAGAGAGTATTTCAGATTTGGTGTTTTATTTTGTGGCCAAGGTGAGTGATTTGCATAGTTTTTGCACTAATTACGGTAATTAAGGGTAATTAGTGAAGATTAGCGAATTTATACACTAATAAATTCTAGAAAAATGTTTAGAAATTCTTAAATAATATTTCATGCCTCTGTTAGAAAATTTAGACGATTTGATTAAGTTTTACTAAGTATGTGCTTAAACATGATTAAGAGGGACTATGGGAAAATGTGAGGTTTTAGCCACTTTTGATCCATTTTGATTCATTTGAATTGTTGTTTGTGGTTGCTATCACGTGTTGCTATGACTCTATGGTGTGTTTTATGATTGATAAGAAGTGTTAGATTTGTCGAAAACGCCGTCGAATGGCGTAGAAAGCTCGTTGGAAAGTTGCAGAAGTGTGCAGGTTCCGAACCGGATCGGATCGGATTTGTGAACTGACCAAGGGAATTCGAACTGGATTGGAACTTGTCACTGGAGGAGGATTGGCGAGAAGGAAGGCCATTTACTTAGAGTTGGAGTTGGACAGAGGATCGGATCGGAGCCATGGAGCAGGATCGGATCGGAGTAAGCTAAAGAGCGGGATCGGATCAGATAAGGGGATCAGGTCGGGTAGCCGAATCAAACCAAGGTGGTGGTATCTCCAGCAGCGTGGAACTTCAGAGACAACAAGGGAGACCCGGACCACGACTCTGAAGGACTCGGAAGTAGTTGAAGAAATGGCGGCAGAAGCAAGACACCCGAACCGAACCGAGTGGAGAACCCGAACCGAAGGAGCACCGAACCGGATGGAGTACTGTGACCAAACCGAACTGGAGTGAGAGCTGGGAGTTGAAACATGCCGAACCGAACCGGATTGGAGCTGCGATTACGCGACGACTCTTTTGAAGACCAACTCCAACTCGATCAAAACCCGAGATGCAAAGGAAGTCCAAATGGGAAGTTAGAGCTCAAGATTTAGATGGGAATCAACGAGTTCGCTTCATGGTGGGCTTTGCTGCGGGACGCATGCCAAGGGGTTATCGGTGTCTATAGCTTTGGACCACTATGGTAGGAGGTATGAAGGCGGATTCAGGGCCATTATGGCATCGGTAGAACCAAGGGCTACGACCAATGAAGTGGGTCATTGAAATGTTTGGTCATGACTCCATGTGTTTAGCTTGGTCATAGCGGGGTTTCTACAAGTCGGGATTCGTCGTTACCTCAATTTGTCTAGTGTTCCAAAGTGGTAGATACCGTATGCTTTACGCACTGAGTGAGAGATGTGAGGATGATTGTTATGGATGACTTATTTGCTATCATATTGACATGCACACCCCACCCCCGTATTCTTTACACTATTTATTATGGCACCTTAGAGTATTGTACGGTATGTGGTACTGACTCTTTAGTTGCAGGTCCAGGTTCAGGTATGGTTTAGTATACCTGTTATTATTCTGTTTAGATGCTTATCGCTCATACCAGGCTTTATGTCTGACCCAGAGTTTTATGTCTCCTCTTATTACTCTGGGTGCTCACACGAGCAGACTAGAGACAAGTTAGCTGGTGATGCACGGGTAGATGATCCGGAGACGAGCAGGTGGCTTCCACGTAAAATATATATAGTATTGTCCTTGTGTTGTTGAAGAACACTTCTTGGGCATTTGTGGTGTATCTTCTACTTTAGCTTTCTTTTGTTTAGAGACAGTAAATTTGGAAAATTGTAATAAGCTGTATTTGGATTTCCGCTGCTCTGATGATTGATGTTGATTTTAGTTATCAGCTTATGCACTGTCTCACCTGTTTTATGTCAAGTATATTATTATTATAGTTTATTCCATGCGCTGTGAGACATTCTACAGGTTCCTTGATTATTTCATTCCCTTCTTTCCTTTCTTTGCCGACCGTTCCGTGCTAGTCGGGCATGTGTACAACGCACTTCCAGAGGAAATGCAGGCAGGTGCGGGGTGGGCCGTCACAACTACCGCCCACCTCGGAATACACTCCCAAAACAAAAGGGCCCAAATCATCATCATAGTCATAGAAATAGTATCGGAGAAGTGCATCTGATCAGAGGTGCTACCTCAATTAGTCACGGTATAGCTCTTGTTTTAGTCATTTCAATTATGACCCGAAGGTCAAGGCCATCTCGTCATCGTTCGCCTTCTTTGATCCAGTGGTCACCTCCAAGCCATCTTGATGTTGTTCCGATACTCCATTACTTACACAGTTGTTAAAGTGGTATCGGCACTGACAGAGAGTATGTCACTTACCGACTCCGGTCTCTTTAACAACCGACGCTTACATTTTTTTCACACCATGGCCATTATATTTGAAATCACATATTCAAGTATAACAAATCAATTTATTTCAAGTATAACAAATCGATTTATTTCAAATCTTGCCCCAAAAATTAATTACACAAATCATTTGTCACCGGTTCGAAAAAGGAAAAAAAAACCAATATTCCCATTCTTTGTCAACCATTGTTTTAACTTCCAAATACCATGAAATTTTGTTATTACTTGGAAATCCTGTACTTCATCCTTTGGATTCACTAGACTGGATTGGACATAGTTTATAAATTAAAAATAACAGAAATACATTTAGAAAAGTTGAGTTTTGAAATAGCATATGTATATTAAATTTAAAATAGTGTATAAACATATATATATATTGGAAAATAATTATAAAATACATGTGGTTAAAGTAATCAAATCATTTTACAAATATATACTTATAAAATCATGTAATGCAGAAAATTACTTTTATGAAATTTTTAGTTCAATTCAAGTAATATTTATCCAATCCAGTTCTAATTCATGTCTTACAGTTCCTTTCTCAACCAAATTTCACATTTAAATCAAATTCCTTTGATTTGGTTTGATTTCAACACTTCATGGTTAAAACGATTCTCATATCATTGTTCACCTTAGTTTTCACATATCTATTTCATATAACAATTCCCAAATCAAAAATGTGATTTTGTTAAATTCTAGATTGTTAACAAACTCGTATTCTCCATGATTTAAATAAACATATTCCTTTTTATACTTGAACTTATACTTTTTATTTTAAGAAATCCTTCTTATAATTTCATGGCGAAAATTCATTAACAAATCATAATACAAAAATAAGTTTGGGAAACATTTGTCAAGTCCTTGCAAATCCCTCATATTAAATCATTCAATCCACAAATTATCGCATTATCACATTATATAAAGTGGTAAAAAAATTATTTAAATAAATTCAACTTGGTGTTAACTTGCAAAGATCACTTTACAACTTATTTTAATACAAATTGGATTTCGTAAAAATTTCAAGTAGATATTTGAACAAAAAATTACTTTTAAAAGCTTTCTTTACGCTATATAGGAATTCCATTAAAATTCCTACTTATAAAATTGAAAAAATATTTTAAAATACTTTATTTTATTGACCACGGTGTCTGTATACAATTTTCTATCCTATGGTCAAGTGATACGGATATTTATCATTTCAATCCGTTCTTTAAAATATTCGAATCCGGGTATGTGTCACTTCAACCCGCATCCCAAATCGATTCGAATACACAAGGGGTTCAGGTATGTATCATTTCAACCCGTAATGGTTATTAATCAAAAGGGGACTTGCATGGTGAGAAAATAAACATAGCATATCAACATACAACCATCATACAACCATAGTGTCATATGAAATAACAGTGTGCGTCGCACGTGCACAACCACGAAGCAAACAAATCTAGAGCACCCTAACATTTCATTAAACATTTCAAATCTTTAATTCACTTAATAAAAATATTAGTCTGTGAGTGAGTAGAAACTCACCTTTCGAGGCAACGAACATGTGACCGATAAAAGGCTTAAGCGAAATCAACGATGTTCCCAAACTATATTTAACCAATGGCAAATTAAAATCGATATTTATAAATGAACAACGACATGCATACGAAGATATTTGGAAAGTCAAGGCGAAAACTCACCATACTGAATCGAATGGACCAGCAAGACAGCGATAAACCATCATCACATAGACCCAAACAGTAAACCCTAAACCCACCAGTTGTCATTCAAGCATTTACTCGAGCACCTGAGGTGCAAGGACCAGCAGTATAAATTGATGGCTCAAGGAGTTGTTTGCAGTGAACCAAGGGGAAGTAGGGTGCGACATCACTGAGAAAAAGTCGGAGTTGCGTTGGGATAGACAACGCTTTCGATGATGGGAGCTAGGTACGACTACGATTTCGGTTTAGGGCTTTCGTGAGGAGGGTGCTTGAGTTGGAACGATTGGGTTTTACAGCAGGGAAGTTGCTGAAATCGGGTTTGGGGAGAGCAGATCTAGGGTAACGTGGTGTGTGGCATGTGGGTTTCAGATCTGGGTGTGCTCGAGGACACTCGTCTGATGGACAACTCGGTCAGAAGGAAGAGAAAGCACCTCGAGCGTAGATCGAGGTGGAGGCATGCACTCTCATGGTTGCGGATGGTGGGTTTCGGAAGTCACGATCCGATAGTCCCTTTTTTCCCTTTTCTCTGAGGAAATCGATTTTTATTTGGGACCAGCTATTTTGAGGCAAGACACGACGAAGAGATAAGGGCTTCGGCCCTTTCATTTGATTTCCCTTCTTCATTTTTTTTTCCGAAATTTCCATCCAAAGAAATTTTTAGATCTCAGTCTTATTTCAGAAATGAGGAACTGTACAGGTACAAGAAGAGGGAGCAACGTGGAGTAACAATTCAGAGAAAGAAGGACAGGTGGTGAACGTGATAACAAGTGTCGCTTGCATGCTCCAACTTTTTAGAAGTGTTGACTAACTCAGCTTACCATTTAAGTTATCATTACCATTTAAACAGTTGTGTGTATGTTCGTATACCAACGTTCAAGGAATAGAGGAAAATACATGTAACAGCGTTGATATTCTTGCACGTTTATTCCGATGGATATGTATTTTATGTAAGTTATCACTTAATTTTTTTTTAAAAAAAACAACATACAAAAGTCAAGTATATATTAGAATTCAAGTTTAAGCTTACAACACAAATTAAGATTTCAAATGTCAAATTCGAACTGATGGTCAAAACATTCACTTAAAACGTTAAGTCCTTTATTAAACCCATATTTTAATATGTCGAAATTATCGGTTCGTTACAGAGACAATGGAACAACTCTTGTTGCCCATTTCCTAATATTTTTCTGATTTATATTTACTTTATTAATCTTTTAATTAGTTTGCTATATTGAATATTCGGGTTGTTACATTCTCCCCTCCTTAAAGGATTTCGTCCCCTAAATCTCCAAGAATAGGAGAATGTCATAGGTATAATCACAACATCATCTGCATTCATGTACTCATACATTAATCACAGAAATCTATTGTCCTTAGGATTTCTAATGCTTTTTCATGAACATATGCAATAGAATAGTGTATATGTCCCTAACTTGTGCAAGAAATCAGGCAGTCTATTGATTCAGTCGACTTCCTTTTATGCAATTTATGTCGTTGTCATGCGTCCAAAATGTATGCAAAGGAATCCTAGCGGCACACAAAGTTCTATATCTGCGCTACAACCATCATCAACTAAATGCAATATTTGTATCATAATCACCCAAGTTTTCAGCCATTAATTAAAAATGAATTAAAAGTGCACACACATCCATATGAAGTTATGTTAGTGTCCTAGTTGCCGATCACTAATTAGTGCCTAGTGTGTGCATATGCATCCATTGCATCCGCTTGAATCCATCAAACATAACATGTCATAATAACATGTTTAAATAATATCCTACCATCCATGCGATTTCCTAAGATTCACTAACTAAAACGATAGGAAATGAATAAGTTCAAAATTCAAAACTAGGAAAGGATTAAGAGCATACTATCAAAAAGGAATGGAAAAGAAGCGCAAACCTGCTCCTTAGGTTCCCATTCGCTTCGCTGCTATCCTCTCCCCACTGAATCTTGATGAGTCTGATCTCTTTATTCCTTAGCTTCTTTATCTCTACATCCAGAATCTTCGTCGGCACTAGTCTGACAGAAGCCTCCTTCTCGATCTCCACTTCCTCTAGAATACTAGGCTTTACTACCACCGTAGAATCATGTAGACATTTCCTCAAATATGAAACATGAAAAACATCGTGAACTCTTGATAATCTCTCTGGTAGCCGATCTTTATAGGCAATCTGGCCTATCCTCTCTACAATCGGAAAGGGTCCAACAAATCTAGGTGCCAATTTCCTAACTGAACAAAGCGCACCACAACCCTAAAGGGAGATACCTTAACAAAAACCATATCCCCAACGCAAAACTCAAGATCTGATCTTCTCTTGTCTGTATAAGATTTCTATCTATCTTTAGTTGCTTTCATCCTTTTTTGAATTAAT
Organism: Allium sativum; assembly: GCA_030737875.1. Taxonomy (NCBI): domain Eukaryota; kingdom Viridiplantae; phylum Streptophyta; class Magnoliopsida; order Asparagales; family Amaryllidaceae; genus Allium; species Allium sativum. Next base: position 821,652,095 of record CM060910.1, read on the forward strand.
TCAATCTTGTCTGAGGTTCTGATCATCTCGGGTCCAAGAAATCAGTCTGTGGTCTCCTACCAATAAGATGGTGATTCGCAGGATCGTCCATATAAAGCATCGAAAGGTGCTATGTCGATATTCGCTTGGTAAACCTTGTTATACGCAAACTCAACCAAGGGACGAAGGTGCTCCTCCCAACTCCCTCCGAATTCCAAATTCAATAGTCGCAATAGATTAAAAAGAATCTGATTAACCCACTCTGTCTGTTCATCTGTCTGAGGGTGGTAGGCAGTGTTAAGTCATAGTTATGTTCCCAATGCCTCCTATAGGAGCCTCCAAAACTTGCTGGTAAAGATGGAGTCTCTATCACTAACAATATTAGAGGGAACTCCATGAAGTCGAACGATCTCTCTAAGATACATTGATGTCAACCAAATTGTAGTCCTCTTACTCTTAACCGGGATAAAGTGAGCTGTTTAGTCAACCTATCGACTATAACCCAAATACTGGTGTTCCCCATACTTGATCTAGGAAAACCAACTATAAAGTCCATCGAGACGCTCTCCGACTCCCACTACGTCACATGTAGAGGCTGAAGCAATCCACTAGGCTTCCTCTGCCCAGCTTTCACTTTTTGACAAGTCATACATCTAGCCACATACTCTGCCACGTCCTTCTTCATCCCAATTCAATGAAAAACCCACCTCATGTCTCTATACATCTTATCACCTCCCGGATGGATGGTCATCCGAGAATGATGATACCAAATGTAACACCCCACATTTCTTAAGGAGGCCCATATGAGGATTTCATTAAGAAATATGAAGAGTATCTATATAAAATAACATCCCAGAGGCTAAAATTCACGGGACAACATAAAGGAACACAACAAAATTTAAAATTTTTACTGAAAACAAAATAAGAGGTGTCATTACATTGTAAGTCATAAAAACCATAATTGTCTCATAAACAATAAATCAGAGTACAAAAATAAAAAGTATCCCCTTCATCATCAAGTACAGAAAATAAATAGAATGTGGAAAGGTACATGTAAGCACAAAGAACAAGAGAAATGATAATCTCCAAAGGGCTGAGCTGGGTCAGCGCTCTCTCAAGCACTAGATGCTCCACCTAGAGAACCTGAGGGGAAAGGAAGGAAGAAGAGAAAAGAAAATCTAGTCAGACATAAAGCCTGGTGAGTTCAGTAATTGCTATCATGAATGATAAAAGAGGAAATCTAGACAGAATAATAAATTGAAGCCCAGCATAGTAATTAAGAACAAGAATATACTTATACAAGATATTCGATTGTCAAATCATTTGATTTCTACACCAATTGTTACAATTCATAAATTAGGATATAACCCAATTCTACCCATCGATCGGCTCCTAAACCATAGTTGTGATGACCTATGCCGACTATGGTCCTGGGTTTATCAGATCCGACCCATCAACTCCAAGGACACAACGAATATCACTGGTGTCACAACATCTTATCTTCCTTAATCGACGTGATGCACGCTAAGCGCCCCGTTGAAACGCGCCCGTACCCACCATGTTTAGACCTCTTACTACCAAGTACAGTATAAGCATGCCTTCACTTCCTCGTTAGACCTTGGTGTAGTGTGTGATAAAGGAATAATGACTAATACAGATCCCCAACCAACAATATGCCATTCAACATAAGTCACCTCTAATCTTCGTCCTCTATTTTATTTACTAGCGCCAAGCCACCATAGAATTATCGTTGACCACCTAGCTACCCTAGACCCCCATAGTATTGTCAACAAATTCTTAGGTCACTAAAAATTAATTATTTTAATTAGTCTCTTATTTTCCCTAATCAATCTACTCTCACTGCTATAACGAACCAATACTACGAGCTTCTTATTTTCCCTAGTCAGCCATCGCTGTCAGAACGGACTCCTACTACACCTGCTTACTAATTTATTTAATTAAACTTAACGCCATGCTTAAGTTTATTAATAAGCCTGCTTTTATGTAACTTTTATGTCATTTCATAGGTAGCATGTAAACTTTAATTTACAGGTTGTCAATAAACTCTCTTTAGTTTAATTTAATTGTACAACCCAACCCCTCGTCATTTGCATCTATCCAAATGTTATTTATTCAGTTATCAAAGTTATAGTTCAATTTGTCGTTTATTGCACAATTTCAGTTGAGCCGAATTTATCCTTTTTATAAATATTTCTTATTATTCTCCAATTGCACTATTATTGTCTAATTCCATGTTTTAACCCAATTTGCGCATAAACAAGAAAGTATAAAAGATATAATCTCAAGAAGGCCTAAACTCAGCATTAAAACTAAATGGAAATTGTCATAGGCTCAGATAAACAAGAGTAGATCTAAAATAAAATAGGGCTGATACAGAACTGCAATAAAATTACATATGAAGAGTAAGGTGTGTAGACAACTGAATAAAACTACAATAACAGATTTACTGAAAATAAACAGAAGGAAGATAGAAGCAAATTCAGGTTTTCATAGATTACAGATAGAAAAGAGAATAGAAATCAGAAGGAATCTACAACTTATTATAATATCAAGAAGAAATCTCAATTTGTACTAAATCTTGCAATTACTGAAATATACTCACCAATTCTAAGAAATCTGAATCAAGCCTCAGTAGATAGTCTCTATCTATGAATATTCTCTAAAAACAGGATTTTAGTTTTGAAGGAAAAAGTTAGACCCGCATTTTAAACTATGGATGGAACTGTTTAATTTTCGTTTGAAGGACGCGCTTAACCATTATCTTCACCCCACTAACAAACCATTCCCCATTCCACGATACATTTCATTCACTCTAGGGTTTCAGTTCGTGCTCCGTATTTTCGATTCAAAAAGAATTTAATCCCTAAAATCAGCAATGTCGACAACTGAGACAAATTCTTCAACTTCGACCTCTGATTTACCGATAGCCGATTGGGTATTCAAGGCTAGATCCCCGAAACGTGCATCATCAATTCCTCAATCGAAGGAAAAATCTCCAAAAAATGGGAAATCAAAAGCTAGAGTTGCAAAATCAAGAGCGGTTAAACAACTCGCACTGCAAATTGGCGATGAAGAAGATACTGTGGGTTCAAGGGTTGGTGTTAGGGTTTTGAAGGTATTAGATATTGTTGAAATTTTGTATGATACGTCTAAATGTTTCTTCGAAAAATCCTGATACATGAATTACAAAATATTATGATAGTTATAGATATCTTTTTGCATTTTAGCTTATCATTTTGCATTTTAGCAAAATATTATGATAGATATAGATATCATTTTGCATTTTAGCATATCATTTTGCATTTTAGCAAAATATTATGATAGTTATAGATATCATTTTGCATTTAACACATCATTTTGCATTTTAGCAGAATATTATGATAGTTATACATATCATTTTGCATTTTAGCATATTATACTATTGTGATAGTTATACATATCATTTTGCATTTTAGCAAAATATGTTGCAACTATTTTATTGATCGATTTAATACATTTGTCACTTCTTAGACATGTTAAAGTTATACTTTTAGAACAGTGTAATAAATTATATCGAATAACTTGCAGTCATTTAAGGCAAAAAAATAATTGTAAAGGGGAAAATAAATTTGAAGTCGGAATTAAAATGGAATTTCCGAAATATCCGAAACATTTAAGACTAACACTTGATGCAGATCATCTGCAAAATGATGCAAATTTCTAACTTAAGCAAACTGTACATAAAGTAACATCTGCAAAATTATGATTGTCAACATTGAAGACTAAAAATATGGTTTTAGCTCTCAAAATATGGTTTAAGAATAGAAGTCGGATGGAGAGAAATGCAAGAATAAAAGAATGTGGTTATACCTGCAAAAGCATGCGATCCAACTATAGAAGAATAGAAGTCCGATTGAGTTATAGGCATGAATTTTTTATAAGATATATATTTAGGTACTAAGTCACCAAAAATATCTCTGAGATATTTCCATGCATATATATTGTTTAACTTGGTATTCTAAATATAACATTTATGCTGGGAGTCTGTAAGTAGATGTTGTCCAAGCTTTTGTGTCTAAAGCAGCACATTTTGTATTTAGATGAACCTTATTATTGTGACACATATACATATTATTGTGACACATCAACACTTATCATCAAATGTGGTTCATCTATCATTTTCCGATTATGTAAATTTATACTGTATCTAGTTGACTGAAGCGCTACTGTCATGATGTAATGTATTACCTGATAGCCTTACATCTGACAAGCAAGGTAGCTAGTTCTGTTCCAACTCAGCACCCTCTTTACTAAAACCAACTGACCACCATAAATGATTCCCTAATATCGTCTCCTAAACCCATAAAAGGGACATGGATCCAGAATAAAAATTTAGAAGCGTTCATGAAAACGGTTGAGAGGTTTTCGAGTCTAATAACCTTGAACTTGAAGCTGTTTTGACTAATAAAAACATAGCAAACAATTTGAAAATCGTATCATAGAATTGATTTTCATACTCACAATACGTTGATGATAATCGTATCATAGAATTATACTAATTTTTTTACCTGATCAATAGCGTGCCTGTAGCTTGGATTTGACATCCTTGTAGATCTAGTTAGAGGCTTATTTGAATCATAATGGGTCCATTGCATTGTGACATAGTTCAATGTCAAAAGCGTCCAATGGTTGATGTGATGCAATGGAAAGAATATGGTGTCGGCATACTCATTCAGAACAATACTTTCTATCAAAGGAAGAACTAGTTTCTGTAGCACATTATGCGAATCATTGCTTATTGCATTCTGCATATTAAAAAAATTTAGCATTATTTTTAAAGAACTTAACCTTACTTTTAAAAAAGGTTTGGCTTACCATCATTATAGTGGAGAAGATATAGCTGTGCTCATACAACTCTTGGTTTTGAACATACCAGTCAATTATTTGATAGATCAAAGAAAATAATTACCTATGTTAGCAGCTTTATACAAAAATGATAAGTTTTATATCATTTTGAAAATATTTGTCTATCTTTGTTTTCATCTGTTCATTCAATATGAATATCAGCATAATAAGTATGTTGCTAATTTTTCAGGTGTGGTAGTGGCATTATATCAAAATGATACATTTATATATCATTTCAAATACACCTGTTTATTTTCTGTTAATCATATCCCAGCTATTATCATAGCATGTAGGGCTCTTTTTTGCATGTACAGTTTATATATACTATGTATAGTTGAGGCTTTATATCAAAATGATAATTTTATATATCATTTTGAACATACGTGTACATTCTTTATTTTTCCAGCCTATTAAATATGAATATAAGTTATATACAAATAAAAAGAAAAATACCTGGCCATCTGTGTACAGTTCCAGCAAAATAGATTCAAGCATTGATTTTACAATTGTAATCCCACCCCTTTTGACATCATCCGATATGAAAACTACAGAGCTGCATTTTACATAAACACAAAATAAGTTAGTAGGTATTATTTCGATGAAATTGTAATGAAAAACTATTAATAATAACATAATTTTACTTTTTATTCTCATTTTTTTTCAAAAAGGAGGCAAAGGACGGCCATAGCCATAGAATTATAACCTAGTCGAGTTATTATGGAATGTAATCTAAAACTAATTTGTTATTTATATGTTATATTTTACATAGTTTCATGTTTCATGGTAATTATGTTTTTTTGCTATTGTGATTTCGGATGAATAATGATATAAATAAAATGACAGTTTCATATAGCATTTTTGTAATGCTGCCATTTCTAGTAGCATGATTGTCATATAAGTAATGATAATTTCATATGACATATTATTCTCAAATTGCTTAGAATAATGATAATGTTAATTATGATAGCTTAATATATCATTTTTATTCATGTTCACTACCAATTTTACTGTTATCTTACTGTTACTTACTCTTATTTTATTGTTACTTACTGTTGTCAATAACTGTATGTTATTTACTGTTACTGGTAATAATATTAAAATGATAGTTTTGTATATCATTTATAATGTTTTGGTGAATTTGTCTACTATGCTGAAATTGTAATATAGTATTAACATTTAAACATTTGTGTATGCACAGCATACTGCAGCAAAAAAAGGACAAAGAAAAAGGAAGAAGTCGATACGAATCAGTATTGTTGTAGTTTAATGGCCATGATCAAAACACTGGAAAAAATTAAAAAGGCAAAGGTTTTACAGCAGATCAATTAGATTTCATTAAGCAAACACCTTTTCATCAATTCATATTTTCTATATATGAAGGTTATGTAACTTTGAATGAATGTAGAAAATCAACTTCGACTGTGGATATTCTTATTAGTACATTTTCTGTTGGAAATGAAGATTTCAAAATTGGAAAAGAAAAAGTTTAAAAATTATGACTGAAGATATTGCATTGCTGTTTGGTTTGCCAATACATGGAAAAAACTTGTTTCCTCTACCAAAATCTTCTTTTCAACACCTATCTGACTACTGTAAAGAATTTGTTATAAGGAATTTTGGAATAGTTGATCATATTACAAAAAAACATACCATTGATAGAATTAACTTTGTTTTTGAAAATGAAAATTATCAATATCAAACCGATTTACCAAAACTAATAACTAGTAATGATAACTTTCTTTTTTCCAGATAACCAAATGTATTTACCTTGGGGTTATCTATAGTACTAAATTAATGAAGAAAAAATGTTTGATATATCATGGCCATTGACAATACAATGTTCACTGTTACGTTCACTGAAAGTGTTCGAGTCCAAGCCACGTCAAATGTCCGGATGTTCAATGCTTATTTTGGTAAGGGATACACTTTTTTTTCAATGCATTATCCAGGCAATAGGCTATGTTATTAACTTGATTGCTTCTCTAAGTATACTTAATACTGCTATTAAATGCTTTAATGGACCCTGTTGCTAATTAGTAATCATGGAAGTATGTCCGTTGAGACATGTATGGCACAGGAAATCTATTCCTGTAAACCAGTTACATTGAAATGATAATTGCATATATCATTATTTTATGTTACTTTTCAATTCAACTTTAATCATTGAAACCTCTCAACCGTTTTTAAATGGTTTAAATTTTGTTAATTAAACATCAGAGTTCGCTTTTTCTGTCAATGTTTTTGTTCAACTATTACATTGAATTATGTAATGATAATTTCTCTTATCATTTTATATAACCTTCTTTTTTTAACTACAATTGGTTTACTAACATAGAAATAAAATTTCTATGTTTTTCCTTGTTATATAACACATAACTGAAAATTAAAATGATAGTTGAAAATAACATTTAATTAACTTTCACGTTCACACTGCATATTTTTATTTTCCTGCATATGATTAACAAATAGGCATATGATAATTACAATTAGAAATCATACTCAAACATAGAATTTTTCTCAACTGTTTTTGTTTTTATTTTTACTTTTGCAGTATTTTCTTTGCGAACATGTTATTTTAATTGAAGAAAAGGCAAAATGCAATAAGAATTTCCCAAGGTTTGTGAGGTGGGATATAGGCTGTCTGAAGAACACTCTCACAAAGGATACATTATCCAGAATGGATGATGAAAAGGTAATATTCAATTCAGTTTATATTTTTGTCCTGTAAATTTACTATAAAAAAATTACATGCTGTTGTAAATATAATCATCTAGATACCTTATTATTGTTTTTGAACAGATTTTTGAGAACTTGAGAAAAATTACTGAAAACGAAAAGACTTTATTTCAGCAAGAAAAATTGCAACTTCAACATGCTCGACGCAGATCTGAAATGGAAAATGATGATAATAATAATCAAATTGCCTGTCTTCAGCAGTATATACAACAAATCGAAAGTAAGCTAAGAAAAACTGAAGAAGAGCTGAAAAATGAAAGAGCTGAAAGAGTAAAAGAGAAAGAGTTGATTGTAGAATTGAAAAAAGAAATTAAGAAATTGAAATAAAAAACAACCAGCATAGAAGAAGGAGATGAAAGCCAAAATGTAAATAAGCAAAATGGAATTGATTTCGAAGCTCCCACATTTGATTTGAAAATAACACAACAAATGCTAATTCTGTAGGAACAAAGAAAAGAAGCAGAAAGGAGAGAAAAGAAAAAATCAAAGCCAAAAATAACATTAACCCCAAGCTCGTTGGTTAATAGGGTTAAAACAAGGGCTGCTCGAAAAAAATCAGAAGCTAAGGGAAAAGTTGATGAAATGAAAAATGAACATGAAGAAAACAAAGAAAAAACAAGTCTGGAAAAGGAAGATCAAAATGAAAATACTATCGATGAAGAAATTGACAACGAGTTGAAAGATGTATCAAACATTGAAGAAGAAAGCAATGAAGAAAACAGTGAATAAGAAAGCGAGGAAAAAAATGACACCCGTTCAGATAATACAATCACCCTAGTAGACATTGATGCATACTTGCCGAAAAGGGAAAAGTATCGAACTAATTTAAAAGTCAAAAAAAGAAAACTTCTGAATCTTCTTGAAGAAAGAGAGAAAAACATAGTTCTTTCATTTTTTGAAAAAAATGAGAATGAGAAGTAATAATTATATTATCATTAATAGTTTTTCATTACAATTTCATCGAAATAATACCTACTAACTTATTTTGTGTTTATGTAAAATGCAGCTCTGCAGTTTTCATATCGGATGATGTCAAAAGGGGTGGGATTACAATTGTAAAATCAATGCTTGAATCTATTTTGCTGGAACTGTACACAGATGGCCAGGTATTTTTCTTTTTATTTGTATATAACTTATATTCATATTTAATAGGCTGGAAAAATAAAGAATGTACACGTATGTTCAAAATGATATATAAAATTATCATTTTGATATAAAGCCTCAACTATACATAGTATATATAAACTGTACATGCAAAAAAGAGCCCTACATGCTATGATAATAGCTGGGATATGATTAACAGAAAATAAATAGGTGTATTTGAAATGATATATAAATGTATCATTTTGATATAATGCCACTACCACACCTGAAAAATTAGCAACATACTTATTATGCTGATATTCATATTGAATGAACAGATGAAAACAAAGATAGACAAATATTTTCAAAATGATATAAAACTTATCATTTTTGTATAAAGCTGCTAACATAGGTAATTATTTTCTTTAATCTATCAGATAATTGACTGGTATGTTCAAAACCAAGAGTTGTATGAGCACAACTATATCTTCTCCACTATAATGATGGTAAGTCAAACCTTTTTTAAAAGTAAGGTTAAGTTCTTTAAAAATAATGATAAAAAATTTTAATATGAAGAATGCAATAAGCAATGATTTGGATAATGTGCTACAGAAACTAGTTCTTCCTATGATAGAAAGTATTGTTCTGAATGAGTATGCCGACACCATATTCTTTCCATTGCATCACATCAACCATTGGACGCTTTTGACATTGAACTATGTCACAATGCAATGGACCCATTATGATTCAAATAAGCCTCTAACTAGATCAGGATGTCAAATCCAAGCTACAGACACGCTATTGATCAGGTAAAAAAATTAGTATAATATAACGTTCTTGATAGACAAAAACTGAATAATGCTACATTCAACTATCATAATTAAATTATTTTCTACGTATCCAGAGGAAGAAGATTGAAGGGCTATTTGAAAAAAAATGGCAGGAAAAGGGAATCTTGAATAAAAGTTTTGGGAAAAAAACACTAATACAAGAACCATCCCCGCGGCAAGACCCAAGCTCGTAAGTATTTAGTCATTCCTAAAATATGGATTTAGTGGTTTCCGATTTTCATTCACATAAAGCACACGAACCATCAATGGCCATGCCGCACTGTATAAGCTTTTTTTGTGTTTACTCTGTTTAGGATAATGCATAATGAATGTTGATTTTTTTTCTTGCCATTTGTAGGAATGACTGTGCTTGGTTTGTAATGAGAAACATTAAATTGCTTGACAGTGGAAATCTTCCCAAAATGTATGAGAAGGCAGAGATCGACCGATTCAAACCGATACAGTATTTCAAATCATCTACGATGGGGGAAAAAGGAACAAATCAAAATAGTAGCAGAGCAAAAATATTGATTTTTAATTGCAATTAGATATGATATATTGAAATTTACTTGTTATTTTCTTGCAAATTTACTTGATATATTTCAAAAAACCATGATAGATTTATGTTAACTGTTTAGTTTGTAATAATGTGTGTTGATAACATCATTTGTAGTACGGTACTGTTGAAGGTTTGATATGTTTCATTTCATCATCAAATTTTTATATTGTTGTTTTGCATGCAGTATGATGCCGTTAAATTGCGTGTAATGATATCAAAATGATATGCTATTGTCTCAAAAGTCTTCCAACATTACAGAATATCAAAATGATATATGAAACTATCATTCTTTAAAAATATGTTCTATTTTTTGCTGTCGATGAAAAATAAACATAAATTAGTACAATAGCAGTTGTAATAGCTTTAAACATTAAAAAATATAAATTCTCATATTCTCAAAAGCACAATGCTATTTACAGATAGCATAAATTGACTGTTTAAATAATACTGTCAACTAATAAAATGACATAATGCATGCTAAACATAAATAACCATCAACCACTATTATAATCAGAGAAATTGACGAATAGTGTTATAACCAAAGATAATACAGATGGCAACATAAACATAATGTAATATAACCATTATACATAATTATAACCATCCTACAGTATTATAGCAATACAAACATATAACAAAAATCAAAATCGCCATATCACTGTCAAACATACAATATTATAAACAGCATACAAAAATTAAGCAACATTAAAATAAAAAAAATTGCAGATAGCATTATCAAATGACAAACAATAATGCATCCACTAAACATAAATCAGTCACTCAGACAACATTATTATAATAGTCATATAGTCAAACAGTTCACATATTTGAATTGCATAATAGAAGAAAAAATGATAACTATATGTATCATTACAGTATAAAAATTGATCATTGTGAAAAACAACAGTATTAAACATCAAGGTATAGAAGAAGCCTGGCAGTTTCTTTTGTTGTGGCCTATAGAATTGCATTGGCTACATTTATTTCATTTATTTTGAGAAAAGCCATAGCCACCACATCTCTTTGTAGAAGGTCTACCTGCTCCGCGAACTTCTTTTGGAGGCTTAATAATAACATCATTTTCGGCAACACCTGGCTTATCAAAATTGGGAATTGGATTAATGGCTTTAGCATATGAAGATCGAAAAGCGTCAACAGTTTGCTCCACGTAGTCGTAAACTGATAACCTTGACTTATTAATACATTTGATTGCATGAGCACATGGAAATCCGGTAAATCTCCATTGATTATAGCTACATAAATGATTTTTGAGATCAACAAAATGAGACTTAGGGGATTTTACTTCAAACACAAAGTCTGAAGACTTGTAAACATCCCAACCAAAGCCATCATCTACTAACTTAGACAAGCATTCCTCCATAACAGGACAAAGAGTCGTCGTCCACAAACGACATTCCTCCCTTCTCCTAGCCATTTGCTCCATAACTTTCACTCGAATACCATCCAAACAAGAAGTTATAGGCATTACTCTTTCTTCCAAAATCCAAGAGTTGAAGCTTTCTGCAACATTTGAAGAATATTCACCATACCGATTTCCTTGAAAAAACAAATCTGCCCGGTGATCAAAAGGTTTATCTTGTAGAAAATTTTCTGCAGTCATACCCCCAATATCCTTAAATTTAGAAAGATATCGCTCAAAATCAAACATATTAGAAGTTCTAGCACAAAGTTTGAATAACTCTACAATAGAAGAATCACCTTTAGCTGCCTTCACAACACTACCAATATTTTGTTCCATGTGAAGCAAACAGAAGCTATGATATGAAGAGGGAAATACTTTAGGAACACCTAAAATGAGACCCCAATGACGATCAGACATAAAAACTAGAGGCCGGTCTTCATTTAGCATTTCTTTCAAATGGGCCAAAAACCAAGTCCAGTTAGATTCGTTTTGAAACAATAACCATAGCAAGAGGAAAGAAACCTGAAAATTAATTAATTAATGACCTTTCAATACAAAGATACATGAACCTCAGTAAGCATCAGAATTATGATAGTAATGTATGGCAGACACAATTGAATTAGACTCAAAATGATATATGAATATATCATATATTATATATCAGTCTTTTATTACCTTACTGTCTAAACATTAATACTACAAACACTTCCAGTAGAACTAGTAATAAATAAATCAAACAAATCTACTGTAAGCATTGTTGCATTAAAATTAATTAATGTGCATAAAAACGATAGTTTCATATATCATAGGTACAAAAATAACCAAAAAAAAAAAAGAAAAGAAAACAAAACTAAAATGAAACTCATACCTTGATTAGCATTTTTAGAAGTAGCAGCTAACAAAACTCCAGGTCTTCCCTTCAAATGACCAGCATCTAAAAATATTAATGGTTTACAGTGTTTAAAACCAAGCAAGCAAGCGCCAAAAGCAAGACAAACTCTCTCAAACTGATTGGTTGAAGAATCAACATCCATAGACACATAACTACCTGGATTATACCTTTGCAATGCCTCCGAATACCAACGTAAATCATTATATGACATTGCATCATCCCCATATATCTCTTTCAATGCCAACTGTTTTCCGCTATAAGCATAATAGTAATTTAGATTGAAATTATACTCTCTTCTAAATTCCTTAATGATATCCTTCAGCTTCTTCATAGGAGCATCCCGAATTTGATCCACAATCAAAGATTTGACAAATCTACTTGAAATAGTTACTTTAATAACATCTCTAAGACCCGCTCCACATGAATGATTTAAATTATAAGTTCTAATAAAAAATCGAGAGAGTAAGCCCAGATCTGAAGAAGCATTAACATAAAACTTACAACCATCATCAATCCAAGAACAATTAACCGAAATTATATCTGGAGCATTTCTAACAAAAATCAAATCATAACCTTTTTTTATTTGATACGCCATTAAAAACTCCCTAAAATCCTAAGCTCCATTAAAACAAAAACCAAGAAAATCCACAATATTTTTCTGAGAACCTTTCTTTAACATATCTTTCAAATAATGAGATGAATCAGCATATGACTCGCAATTTGTTCCAGAATTACTACCAATCAAAGTGCTTTGTATGCTTGTAGAACCCAAACCACAGCCATTACTATCAGATTCCATAACACCAACATTCTCCTTAACCGTAAACTTAAAATATTGACTCTTCTTAAATGTTAGAAGACATAAAATGCTAAGCAAGTCTGAATCAGTGTCCATAACTATAGTCTTATTCTCAAGAACATAAGATATCTCAATAGAGAACCAATGAAGGTATGGCCAAACATCACATATTTCACTTTTAACACCAAATAAAGAAGAGGATGTGGTCAGACGAGTAGAATAACAATTCTCATTATGTTCAAAGATAACAAGCAAACTATTTGTTTCATTATTGATAGTATCAGAACTGCAAAAAAAATTCCAATTAAAATACTTAAACCAACAAAACGGTAACAGTAAATGGTAAATTAACATATCATAACAAAGTAGAATCAATATTGCAGCTGGATTAAACAAGAATACATTAATTAATAAACCATATGTTAAATGAACATATCACGGCAAGATTGTAACTAAACGTGAATACTGCAACAATGCTATATAAACATAGCATAAATTAACAAACCACATATAATATTCACTGGAACGACGGAATGCAATAAAACTATAAAACAATAAATATTACCGAAGAAATATAAAAATAAACATTAAAATCTTACTTCTCCATTGAAAGAAATCCAAATTCGATATCGATAACTGAAAGAAGAAGAACCTGTATAACCTAGATGAGCAAAAAAAATGATTATTAATCGACATTAATTATATGAAACGAAAAATAGAAATAATCGAAAGAAATAAAAGAAACATACCTGAATTTAGCTAATTGTTTGATGAAGATAGAAATTGCCAATGAAGATCTTGAATCGAGAAATCGATTGACAATGGAGAAATCGAAGTTTAAAGTAGACTGATGCGTCATCGTCTTGAATCGATAAATAGGTTGAATTAGATCGCAATCAAATTAAGCAGAAGAAAAAAATTAAATGTTGTTGGGTCTTTTTCCTTGGAACGAAAGTTTAAAGACCGCTTCCTTCAGATGGAAAAAAAAGAGCCGCGTCCGTAAGCCCAAATAATTTGAATAAAACTTCTTCCATCCCATTTTCCTGCTCTAAAAATATGTGCAGAATCAAGCCTCAATACTCCATTAGAGTTTTTTTAAGAAGAGGGTTATTTGAGAGGAGGTAGAGAAATGGAGTAGTGAGGTTTAGGTTAGGTTTTTGAGGCTATTTATATAGAGCTAGGACATTTAAATGTGTTAAAATTTAGGTTTAGATTTTAGACCATTGGATATAGGAATACTCCAAAGGATCGCACCCTAAAAACGAGCGAGACCAATCAACAGCGTGCGCACCAAAGTTGCTTACGCCACCCAGGTAGGTTGACCCAAGTCCCTGGTGGGTCGACCCCCGAGTCGACCCAGTTGATGGATGGATCACCCAACTACGCGTGATTTACACCTTAATTTATTTTGATTTATTTGAACATTTATTTTATTCTGAAATTCGAATTTTCAACTTGTTTATTTTATATTTTTTTCGTTTTAAGTCCGATTTTAACGAACCAAAAGTCTATTTGAGCCAAAATTTTGTACTGGACTCAATGACGAAACCCTTGTTCCCTATTTCCCAATATTATTTGATTAATATTTAATTTTTTAGTCTTTTAATTAATTTTCTATATTAAATTTTCGGGTTGTTTCAATCTAACACTTGGGACCAATTCTTGGAAGAGGGAAGGCTGGCCTCTACGGGAAGTGTGGTGGACGAAGAGGAGCTTAAGGCTAGATTTTTGAAGGGCAACGAGTCGAAAGTCCTTATTGAAGGTTGGTGGCTTCTTAAGGAGGAGGATGCTGAGCGACTCAATAACTCTGGCTCAAGAGAAATTCAATAGTCATGGGGGAGCCTGGCATGGGAAAGGATGATGCGGTCGCCACACAATCAACTAGTCATTCTACCTATGCTGCGGATCCCCATTCTTTTAGAGTAATCATTCCACCTCCTTCGATGCAGGGCTCAGAGGAAGTGCATGAGTATAATCCTGATGATCCAGATCTTGGCCTATGAAAGCCTTTAACTCCCATTCCAGAAGTCAAGACCCCCGCTACTCTTGAAGATGCCTCTGTTGAGGGTATTTCTCTTCTTTTTACTCAATTTCAGGATGTCCTTATGGAACATCGCCTAGCGCCAGGATTGACAGTTATTTCTCTTCTCGCTTTAAGCACACCGCTGACCAAGACTGCTCCTGAAGCAAAATCAAAAGCATTAGAGGAAACTCAAGCATCCTTTGGTGATGATGTGACCAAGGAGGGGATGATTGATGGCCTCAAAAACTTAGATGAAAAGATACTCCTACCGAAAGCAACGAGGATGTGATATACATCAACGAGCCTGGGAAGACAGGAGCCTTAGTCATGGCAAAAATAAAGGCACTGTACGAGGGAAAGCTTGTTCATCTTAAATTTGAATCAGCGCCTGGGCCAATTTCCATCGATCCTCTACATGCCATCCCTCCTTTGGACACTGCCACATCATCTGGGGAAACTACTTCTCCAATCTGGGAAAAGCGCTCGAAAAAGAAGCATGACCATCCCACATCGAGGCTAAAGAGTCGTCAAGTGAGAAGTGCTGGAAGCATTTGCTTAGAAAGGCAGAGCTTGAGAGAAATAAGAAAAAGAAGCCAAAGACAAATGATGGGCCTTCAAACGCTTAATGAACTCCATTTTTTGTTTTCTTTTTGTAGGCATATTGTTGTTGGTGTGAGTGCGGCCCTCGCGTTTTTAACTTGATCATTGTATGAACTTACATCATGAATAAAATGGTTCTTTTGTTTGCAAGTTTATGTCGCTTTTCATTCAATGTACTAGCGTTTTAATTTTATTGATTCGAGTTTGACTCATAAATTGTCTTGATTGAAATGAGCAATTGTTAAGTATAGGCAGTCTTGCTTAGGATGAGTGACACTTAGTTCATAAGCTGTCTCGCTTAGTAAGTGTCGTAGTCTGGATTTATAGTGTATATGCCTCAATTAACATTGAATCACGTTCCTACTTTGTGGGCATGTTTGAAGTTAATTTATAAGTTTGCGTCCATGTCCTCAACATTGGTGAGGCTCGACCTAAGTCTATTGGATGTCTGGTCCTTAAGTCTTTATACTCTCCAGTAATTGTTTTGGGTTAAAGTTGCGGGTTTGCGGTCTAAAGTCACGATGTGTCGTTCACATTAACATAATTTTTTTATACTCTCTCTCAAGTTGTGCGAGTTAAAGTTGGTCGTGCAAAAAGTCATCTTCACATTCACCTTGGAGTCGTTCCTACACTTTTGTCTATAAAGTGAGGGTTGTTGTGTCGAGCATTGGAGTCAAGCTCGAATTTTGACAACAATTGTCCGACTAGTCCCAGAGTTGAGTAAGCTCGTCGAAATGTGAGCAAATTAACATCGTTCGGGAATTGGTCATTCCCTTCGTTCAGGTTTTGGGATAGACTAGTAAATAACAACACTTAGCCAATTTATCATACACAGTTACAAAGCACGGAAAAAAATTATAACACAATTCGCGAGTCATGCCTTAGTACATAGTATGAAAATGAAATGATAATTACAAAATTAAAGAAATAAATGCCAAAGTCAAATAATGTCGCAGATGCTCGACATTCCTTGCTCTTGGATGTCAGTCACCATCAACGATCATAAGCCTGAATGCTCCATTGACAAGCCTCCATTGAATGGCGTATGGTCCTTCCTAGTTCCCACTTCGGGTCCATATGAATAGGGGTCGGGAAGACACACTTCAAAACGAGGTGTCGGGATCAAAGGTTCTGGGTCGAACCTTTTTATTATAGTATCGGGCGACCAAGTGTCTATGCGTTGAAGCATGTAAGTCAGCCACCTTTCTCTTCTCATCAATCATGTCTGATGATTCCAGAAGAAGAGCCTTATTAGTCAAAGGATCGTAATACGCCATTCTGTGGTAGAGGGCTTCAAGATCCATTAGGATGACCGCTTCGGAGCTATAGGATAAAGCGAATGGAATGTGGCCAGTCACTGACTTGTAGGTGGTTCGATATGCCTAAAGGGCTAAGGGTAGTTCATCAACCCGCCTGCCTCTAGCCAGCTCCAGTTGCTTCATTGGAATGGACTTTACAATCTCGTTTGCAGGTTCAACCTGTCCATTTGATTGCGGGTGTGCAACTACAATATATCTCTTCTCGATGTGATGATGTTGACAGAAATTTTTAAACTCTATGCCGCCGAACTGGGTCCCATTATCAGTTGTGACGGTTTTGGGAAGTCCAAATCGACATATGATATTTACGATGATGAAGTTGATCACCTGCTTCGTCAAGATCGTGGTAACAGGTTCAGCTTTGGCCCACTTCGTGAAATAATCAACTGCCACGATCACATACTTCGCTCCACCCTTTGATATCGGAAGGCTATCGATATTTTCTTACCCCCCCCCCCATACTGTAAAAAGCCAAGGACTAACCATTTGGGTGAGTTGAGTCGACGGAGCTCTTGGAATCTTAGCAAACCTCTGCCATTTGTCGTAGCATTATGAGTAATCATCCACATCCCGATTAACGGTAGGCAAAAATAGTCATACCGAAGATTTTTTTTTGCTGAAGTTTGCCTCTAGGTATGATCGCCGCACTCAGCTTTGTGCATTGCTCACAATACTCGTTCGGTGTCGTCATGGGATATACATTAGAGCAAAGGAACTGAGAAACCCTTTTGGTACAAAATGTCTCCTTGGATGATGTATCTTAAAACTTTACGTACAAGAATGCATCTTTCATTCTTTCACTCGGGAAGGGTTCCATGCATGAGAATTTTTTTAATGGGAGTCATCCACGATTCTCTTTCAGGTTCGATATCCAGAACTTCATCAACTTCCAGCTAATCTATGTTGGGCATTGTAAATGTCTCAATTGGAATAAACTCTGTTTGCATTGTGTTGTCTGAGCTAGCTAGCTTGGCCAAATAGTCAGCTTTCTCATTTCGCTCTCACGGGATGTAAAAGATGTTGTAGTAGTCGAACCAATCTAATAGCTCTTCCATCCGATCAAGATAGGCGGCAAGTCGTCCCCTCTTAGTTTGGAACTCCCTCCAGACTTGAAATACAATAACCTGTAAGTCGCAGAAAATGTCACTTATTTTACTCACAGTTCTTTTGCGAGTTTCATCCCAACAATCTGAGCTTCAAAATCGGCTTCATTATTAGTTGCTGGAGATTCCAACCTTAGTGCAAAATAGGTCGAACATTTCTCGAGAGTTAATAAAATAAATCTGGTACCAAAGGGTCGATCATTCTGGGTTTTTTATGTATACAGCTTCCATATGACGGTTGACGGATCAAGCTCTACTTCATCATCATCTGGAGCTGTAAACTCTACTATAAATTAAGCCAGTGTCTTCCTCTGAATTGCTCATCGAGGAATGAATGCAATATCAAACTGACTAAGTTCGATATTCCATTTGAGTAACCTTTCAAATGCCTCAGGTCGCTGAAAGACCTATCATAGCGGCTGATCGGCGTACACCTTGATAGGATAGTCTTGTAAATAATGCCATAGCTTTCTCCGGGCTATCATAAGGCTTTATGCAACTTTTTCGAGCTTTGAGTAGTTGCATTATGCACCTGTCAATTTTTTGCTTACATGATACACCGACTGTGTAATAACCCTATAATCTACACACTAAGAAATCATGGTAGATAAAGTGGAATAACACCTTATATATGGTTGTACATCGATGATTGATGGTGCAAGAATGCACTTGTATGTTTTTGTACCCAAGATAAAACCCTAGGAGACTAAATAAAATAAAACTTGGATGACATGTACATGAGAACCCTGGTTTATAAGGTTGGTAAGTATGTTTGAAAATTGTAGGGGAATCATATATCATAAGTGTGTGTGCGTGCGTGTGTGTGTATGTGTGTGTGTATATATATATTGGATAACCTGACGGAGTTTTATTAGTTGAAAGAAAAGATAAAAATACTTATGCAACATGTTCCAATTGTAAAAGGAAGGCTATAGGACTAAATAAAGTGTTGCACACCTATCAAATGGACAGGTTGAAGTAGCAAACAACCAAAAGGTTATACCTGAAGGCTATAGGAATATATATATTGAATAACCTAAAGGTCATACCTGAATGATTTTATCTTGTTATGGTTGAGAATTATTTGGTGGTAATCATTTTATTATTGTTGATATTTATGTATGGAAATATCCTTTTTAAAATCTATTCACTAATAGTCTCTTTTAAGCCTATATGATTAATTTAAGGAAGTATGACAAAGGCAACTTTTATATGTATGTTTTAGAACTCACACACACACATACACTTGCAATTAAAAATATGGTTTGAGATATGAGGGTGTAAGAAAGCAGTGCAAGTAGGCATTTCTTTTGTCTTATATCTGATTAAAATAGGGTAATCAGAGGTGCAATGAATTATCATGTGTCGAGCCTCTAGTTACTTGGGAATTTTCTTGAATCTACACTGTGGTTTAGTAAATCCCATCAAATATATGATGCTGGATTAAAACACATATGACTAGAAATAGGGCTTTAGGGTGTGCCTTATAAAAACACCCATGGCCATATATTAGTAGCATTAGGATCATTATAAATATTAAGGGAACCTGCGGTATATGTGCAATGGATGGTTTCTTTTACGTATTAGATATTGGCTGCTATATTTTCTTATATGAGTGAATGGTTATGACTTGATAAATGAATGATTAGTAAATTATTGACTGTTGACATCTATATGCTTAAATGAATGATATCGCATTTTATGGGTTGTTTCTAGGAATAGAATGACACTCAGAAAAATAGAAATGAGTGAAATAAAACCGCATGAAAATTGCAACATTCCACACCTTTCTGTTCCCAAATTTCGACAAAAAATCGAAACCCAAACACGTCCAAACATAGAGCGTGTAAATCTGGTACCTACAAATAAACGAGAATGGGCATAATCATAGTACGATAAAGAAACTCACAGCGGAAACAAAATAGGATAGACTAGTATTAACTCAAGTAACTACCTTATTAAAGTAAGTCACTTTGCCAATACCAAGCATGAGAGAGAACGAGAACTGAAAGACAAAATTAATACCTATGAGAACCCGACCTTCTCTAGAAAACCTGGGTGGTTGTAGTGAGGAAGAGGGACAGAACAACAAGATTCTAGTGAACAGGAAATGCATAACATAGATTATAATACACATATGTATCCCGTTTGGTTAAACACAATATGTATGCCAACCATGGTTAGTGATTCTAGCCTAACCTTGTAAATAATTTTGCACGACTCAAAATACCCTTCCCAAGGTGGTCTTTCCTAAACATGGTATCGAGATAAAATGTTTGCGCATATATTCATGAAGCCTTTATACTAGAACATGGCTGGTTATTTAATCGAGGGTGGACCCTTGATTACGGAGTTTCTATACATATATATTCATTCGCTCATTCCTTATTATTTAATGCCTCACTATTGATGATAGACAGGGTGGATTCTCCCTGATCGCTTAAGACCCTAAGCGGACCTATTGGTCACTTATTATTCCTCGATAATTTATTCAATGTTAACATAAACTAGTGGGCACTACCTATAGGCCCTACTAGTTAAGGCTTCCATCATTCACGCATATACCTTTGCCCCGTGTAAGGTGAGAGATGGTATTTTATGGCTCGTTATACCATCTAGCTGACCTTATTGGATAACCTACTTAGTCGCTTACTACTTCCCATCGGATAGGTAACTATATCTGACATTTTAAGTTTCCAGGTTTGGGTAGGCCCCACACACACGCGCCATTTAAGACCCCTAAACTGAAAGACCTATTCCCGGGTAGAATCTTCGACCCCAACCACTTAAGACCCAAGGAAGCGAACTATACGTGAAAAGTTCATACCCCATTAGCCTTTAATACATTTCCCTATGTGGATAAAGTGGGCTAGGTTATTAAGTCCTTCCCATTTAGTTTCTCTTCATGGAAATACTATACGCACACGATTTATCATCACGAGGTCCTACTAAGTCCAATCCTAACTTTAAATTGCCATTTATATTATAAGTCCAATCCTAACTTTAACCTACTAAGTCCAATCCTAACTTTAAATTATAAGTTCTATATTAACTAGTATAAATAAGGAATTTATATCCTCCTTATCCTAGTTATTTATTTTCCCTGATTGGACTTAGTATTTAAAACAACAACCAATACCCATTAAACCCTCTTTTTATTCCTTTTACATTTGTTCATAGATTAATTGCCATTTATAACCATAATGGTCATATTTTCCTAAGGCAATCATAAAATTCCTAATTCCTTTTTATTACCATTGATTATAATTAATCCCATTTATGAGCCTAACAGGCATAATTTTCCTAAGGCATTAATTCACAATGGATATCCTTATCTTATTAGTCCCGAATATATCTATTTGTTGTACCCCAACAGACATTACTAATTTTATTTATTACTTATTTATTGTATTACACACACAAACACACACACACAGACACACACACACACACACACACACACACACACACACACACACATATATATATATATATATATATATATGCACTGGACTTCTCACATTAAGCTGACAACTTGTGGATGTTGGATTTGTCGGGCGGTTTCGGGCAGACTTCTACCACAAGTTGAACTTAACCTCGTGTCTTAGTACAATTATATTTACACACTAAACCCCTCACATTAAGTTGACCACTTGTGGATGCTGGATTTGTCGGGCAGTTCCGGGCAGACTTCTACCATAAGTTGAACTTAACCTCGTGTCATAGTATAGTTATATTTATGCACTAGATGCCTCACATTAAGTTGATCACTTGTGGATGCTGGATTTGTCGGGCGGTTCTGGGAAGACTTCTACCACAAGCTGAACTTGACCTTGTGTCTTAATGCGATTATAAATTAAATTCTCTAATTGGGGTTTACTACATTTATTTCAATTTACAAATTGTAACCATTTCACTTAATTTCCTTGTTCAATTTACTTTCCCCAAATCAGCGTTGGTTACAATTGTTATTTATTTATTTATTGTCCTATTTATAGCAACCAATCGCATTAATTGCTATAATGAATATATTAATTTAGTATGGATTACATTTATATGGATAATTCCACGAATGAATACCGTTTAAACATTCAAACATTCAATATAATGTATATTTTATCCTTTTATGTTGATTCAGAAGGGTAATGTGTATATATTTATATTTATATTTTAGTGCGGTTAACATAGTTATCTTCCTTTATTATTATTAAAATTAATTCAATAATTTAGTTTAATCAATAACCAAACATTCCTTTTTGTATTCAATCTTGCCATAAGGTTTCAGATCTTACAAAAAGACCATTAGCTATAATTATTGTAAATTATGCCTGATTAATGGAATAGACATATTTCAAAACCACAATATATATATATATATATATATATATATATATGTATGTATGTATGTGTGTGTGTGTGTGTGTGTGTATTTATGTATATTTCGGAGTAGTTGATGCAAACTACGCACGAATATGTGTATTTATATGTATACGTACATTTGCACAACTTTTCCCTTTTTCAGTCTTTTTGTCATATCTCTTTTGAATTCAAAATAATGTCTTTTTGTTCAAAAAGAGGAAAACGGCATATTTACAACAACTAAACCAAAACCTGAACAACATTGAACACAAATAGGCATGTGACTTTTTTAATTAAAATCACATTATTCACCATTTCATCTCTTTAATCAAAATCACATAATTTATCTTTTTAACACTGAATTTAGAGATTTGGAAGAAACTACATCTAAACAATGTTGTTGGGACTGATTTCCAAATCTTCAGTGTTTTACAATAAACTACGATATATTCTCTAACATAATTGTAGGCAACATGTATAAACAGTTTAAGTAAACCTACAATTAATATCATTCCTAACCACAATCCACAATTTCCAAGTTTAGGCAATATTTATTAGCAGATATGATGGGTGCCGATTCTAATTCAATAACATTATGAATAGATCTGATGATAAT
Organism: Allium sativum; assembly: GCA_030737875.1. Lineage (NCBI taxonomy): Eukaryota > Viridiplantae > Streptophyta > Magnoliopsida > Asparagales > Amaryllidaceae > Allium > Allium sativum. Next base: position 821,675,321 of record CM060910.1, read on the forward strand.
AGGCAATTATTTTGAGATCTAATTCAAATGAGATAAATGGGCTATTATAACTTTGTATGCAAATTTCCCACTTACTTGAAAACATCCAAATCTGAATAACCTTTTAGGCCTACAATTCCCAAATTCTTACATATCTACAATTATTCTGAAAAGGTGATACTTTCAGATCTGTAGATTTACAAGAAGATAGGAAGAGATGGAAGAATTTAATGTAGAATAGCTCAGCCGTCGATTTACACCTTTTTTCATTTGAATCTGATAATCCCTTTCAATTCTATATGATTTGTATTTGATTGATTGTGTATGAAAATATTTTTAGTTAAGAAATTTGACTGATATAGAAAGGAAAATGGCAGAGCTTCGCTGCTGCCTACAGATTTGTGCGGAGAAGAGTGAGGCATTACCCCTTTATTTATAGGAGTGAGATTGACCATGAACCACTAGATTTATTTTAATTTATATTCGTCCATCCATTCGATATTATAATATAAGCTTAACCCTTTAACCCTAGCCATCACTAGGCGTTTTGGCGCCTAGTAGGTCGACCGCATGGGTCGCCAACCGCCCGGTGAGGTTGGTTAAAGATGGTATAATATATATATATATACATATTGATTTTTTTATTTTCCATTCATTATCATATTTCGTCCGTAACTTTTTCATATGGACTGCGTTCGTAAACTCCAAACATGAAAGTTGGCCAGAATTCCAAGACGAACACATCATTTAAAGTTTCATGGTCAAATTCCACCGTTTGCAGAAATTCCTATTTTTGAAATTCTAATGATTAATTCCTATTGTCAAAATTCAGGGTTGTTACAAAAACTTAGTAAATAACTAAAGATAACTCAGGTCTGATAGCTCATTGATGAGCCTGGCACGGGACATAGTTGTGACAACCGCGAGATTTGAACCCCCGACCTCCCGGAAAGCAACACCACGCACTAACCACTATGCTAAAAAATCTTTGTTTTAGCTTTTCGAGAGGGTTGTTACAGACTACCCCCCCTGAAGAGCCCAACGTCCTCGTTGGCTCATATCACTCACCACCCAGGCGTTGTGCATGTAACCCGCACCAGTACCACACCGAATGACATCCGCAGCATTACACACACAATTTCGACAGGGTATAGGCTCTGATACCAAGTGTGACACCCCACGTCCGTTAATGTCACTCGCTAAGGGAATGCATTAAGTTTCGTGAAGCGTTTTAGGTAAACAGACATGGAATGTTACAAGATATATACAAAATTTTGCAGCGGAATAAAACAACTTTATTAATCATAAGATATCGTGGTCCAAAACATCATTTGTCTGAATTATAAAAGCCATTACAACATAAAAACCACTATCTTGTACTTCAGAAATATCAGAGTACATAAAAGAAATAAAATTCCCCAAGAACAAAATATAGCCATAGCAACAAGGATAGGAGCTTGAGCCATACATATCGGCAGCTCCAACAAAATAAGCAGAATCACGGTCAAGCCTGAGTGTTTCCTCCCTGAGAACCTGAGGGAAATGGAAGAAAGAAGGAGAAACAAAATGGGTCAGACATAAAGTCTGGCGAGTCTAGTTACTTTTAGCCAGTAAATAAATAAAAGTAACATGATAGGCATATAAAGTGGATAAGAGAGATCACTACATAAATGGCAGGTGTGACAAGGTAGACAGGATAAGGTGTATATGCTTCTAATGATTACTCTGCACTGTTACTAGTATATCCAGAAAGAGATGATCCCTTCAACTGTAAGGTGGTAGACTTAGGTATACATCCTAATGTATCCTAACTACTACCCTGATCGATCGGCTCCCTAACCCTCGTAGAAACCTTGTGCTGGCCCTACAGTAGGAGGTATCACTTCCTAAAGTGGCAACCCCTCGTCGTAATAATGTGCACAACCATATCTACAGGTGTCACGGTCATCTTATCCCCTTTTGCCCGGCTCATGCACGCACATGGCCCGGTCGGTTTGCGCCGCCCATACTGTCCTCCACGTTTGGATCTCTTACAATCAGTCAGTAAGCATGCCCCTTCTCCCTTTGTCTTGTATCCCCCACTAGGTTTTCACTGACTATGTATACCACTAGGTGCCTTTAATTACATAGCCTTATTTATTTCTACCAGTTATGCTTACTCTAAAGGGTGTCTTTAATTACATAACTCCAATCTTTCTACCGGTTATGCTTACCTACAGGTGTCTTTAATACATAGCCCCCAATCTTCCAACCGGTTATGCTTACCTATTGGTGTATTTAATACATAACCCTATCATTTCTACAAGTTATGTTTACCCTAAAAGGTGTGTTTAATTACATAACTTTATTTTTTTCCACCGGTTATGTATACCACTAGGTGTCCTCATCGGGTTAAGTTTGTGGGCCTATATATACTAATACTACCCACCTACCCAAGATTTACTTAACCCTCCCACTGGTCCAAGCATGTTTATTTAATGGTTAAGTTTGTGTGCATATATATACTAATATTACCCACCTACCCAAGATTTACTTAACCCTCCCACTGATCCAATCAATTTTACTTAACCCCAACTTCGGTTCTTATTCATACAATCCCTTATGGATTAGTTTAGGTTAAGTAGTCCAATTTATTACCATGTCCATTTATGGTTTATAATGGGCTAGACCTCCCACATTAGGCCTACAACGTGTGGATGCTGGATATGTCGGTCGGGTCCGGGCAATCTTATTCCACAGTTGGGCCTAAACTCGTGTCTTAGCCCGATTTGTATTTACATAGTTAGACCTCCCACATTATGTTCAACATTAGTGGCTGCTGGATATGTCGGTCGGGTCCGGGCAGACTTCCACCACTAATGCAACCTAACCTCGTGTCATAAGTACAATTACAATTCCTAATTGTAATTACTAAACATACTATTTTTAATTAATTAACCAAATAATTAATCCTTTCCTTTTATAGGTGTCAATACCTATTTTACCCAATAATTTGAATTACATGTCCAAAAATGTTCATTTCAAATCATGCCAATTTTAACCCTTTTTCCCCCGTTCCTTAACTAGCGCCCTCATAAAATTGGCAACATGCCTAGGCTAGACAATAGCCTAGTCATAAACGACAATAGGGAAAATAATTGGAATATAACTAAAATGATCATCTTGGAATAAACATAAACTAGCATTATAATAAGGTGAACATACATACTGGCATGGACATGAAATTGCCATCATAACAAAGTGGACATAAAACTGATGAACGGTTGGCAGTCAATTGATTCTAACATAACTATGATGTCACAATAAGCATAGTAAGATCTAAATTAGCAATTTAGATGTCCAATCGATTTAGATCTAACATGATAACACAAGGTGATAAACTAGATCACACAATTCAGATCTAGAGGTTAAAATAGATCTAACATGATAACACAAGGTGATAAATTAGATCACATAAAATAAATCTAACATGATAACGCAAGGCGATAAATTAGATCACATAAAATAGATCTAACATAATAACACAAGGTGATAAATTAGATCACATAAAATAGATCTAACATGATAACGCAAGGTGATAAATTAGATCACATAAAATAAATCTAACATGATAACACAAGGTGATAATCTAGATCTGACTAACAGTTTCAATGTCCACATAATTTAGATCTACTGGTTTAGAAATAGATCTACACAAATCCACATCATAGCATGTCATAGAAGTTATAATTAAGACAAAGATTTAGATCCAATACTAACCAAATTAAAGGTGACTTATGTTCATGATTTACATAAATGATTAGATCTATCCAATGATATAAATGTCCAAATTAACAGATTTATATTAACCACAATATAGTTACAAACCCAGATCCACAATAATAACATAGTAGAATAATCACAATTGAATTGGATCTAGAGAAATAGTTCTATCATGACATAGCATAAGATATGATAATAGCATAGATTCATGGTTTACACATGTCCAAATCACAGTCTTTCATAATTTACTTTTATTTATCTAAACTTAAAAGCAACTAGAACTCACTGTGATTGGATTGCTAAGATGATAGAAAAGAAGTTGGTGCTGAGTCTATGCTTGAATCTCATAATTTGATTTGCTTTAGTTGATAGAACAAGATGAGAGACCCTAGTTCAGTTCGGACTCCGGCGGAGTTTAGCCGCCATTGTTTCTTTGTAAAGAAAACAAAGGAATTGAGGTATATTTGTAGCTGCTAGGTTACAGAATTCGGATGCCACCTCGTCCCTAGAGTGAATCGGGCCACGGGCCGACACCCAATTTGGTTCGGATGCACAAAAACATACATGGGCGCACTTTACAGGTGCTCCAGTGTAAAAATATATGGCACACTTGTCAAGTGCGTCGGGAATTTTTGCTTTTTCTGCCAAACTTCAATCGTCCATAACTTCTTCATACGTTATCCGTTTTACGCAAACCAGGTATCTATCTTGACCAGAATTTCCAAACGAACGCAATGGCACATTCCGTTTCCCTTAATTCTGAATACTAAATTAATTATTCTTTAATTTATCCACTTTAATAATGTTAAAATTTCGGGGTGTTACAATAGTGCAAGCTTGCATATTGCTTGTTTAATCCCTGAGATCCGAGTGTCTGGTGTATGGATCAGGAAATTTGCGCCAGTGAATTCGGGTGTTAGCCTTGGCTTTGATAAGCTATAAATGATATGTTAGACATAGGCATTCTGAGTAGCTGAGAAAAGTGCTAAGCGTAGGCTAAGCTATGTTGAGATGATCTGATTATATAGATAGATACATACATAACGTGTTTGTGCATGTTTGATGTTTGGGTTGAATCATGAAATGAATCTTGTGTCTAATACACTTGGATAAATGACTTTGTATACACTGATATATGCAAAAACAAAGCAACATTATATGACATAGGAATAAGTTCAAATGAAGCTGTTAGTATGCTGGAATAATGTAGTAAATATATATATATATATAGACACACACACACACACACACACATCTTGGTTAACTTGTTAATTAAATGTCTTGTATTAAATAAACTTCTCACACTAGGCATAAATCCGACCTCTTGTTTGATTGACATTGCAATCTTCTGGGGGTGTCTCATTATTCATAAGGCAGATCCAAGGTTGTTCATAGGGGATAGGTCCATGGTTTTGCAAGTATAAGAGATAGGTAAATTAAGTAGAAGAAGCAGTTCTTAAATCTATTAAAGATACACAGTTTTAAAAAGATTTGATGTATTATAATTGATTCCATTGTATCTTCTAAGGAACTAATTTGGTTGTGCATTTATAATTGATGTAACTGAGTATACGAATTTTTAGTTTGCCTTGCAAATAAAATATAGGTTGAACTGGTTAAGTGTATTTATATAAAGCTGCAAATTTAAGGAAGGATAACATATAAAATAATATATGTATGTACTTTTTTCTTTGATCCAACATGGATTAATATAAATAGATTGATATATTTGTAGATAAGGATAGACAACAGGGCGGTTTAAATGGGTGTTGGCATAATAAAACAGAATATGCTGGTTTTGTTAATTAAATTGCCCAGGACCTCAAGATGTAAAATTATTATAAAAATATTATGTATTAGTCTATGTTTATTTGATTAATTAATGTAAGAATTAAGAATTTACAATGCTAAGATAATTAACTATTTTCTAAGTGAAATTTGGAATCTGATGTACCTAAGTATTGTTACAGAACTCGATTTGAACTAGCATCAATTTTATACTTAAATACCAAATGTTTAGAAGAAATAAGCAATTATGAGGAACCTTATTAAACTTATGGGTAAAGAAGCATATTCTTATATAAAGTAAGATAAGCACGTTCAAATGTGCATATTGATGTTATATTATATGTTTGTATGTATGTACCCCTGAGACAGCTACATACATACAATACATAGGCCGATATGTATATATTAGATACTGGAAATACCCACAAATTCATGATATATATAAGCCTGTCTTATTTGAATAGAGAGAGTAATGTTTTGAGTATAATAACCTTTTCCCTTGCAACCTAATGTGGTTTGACAAAATATAAATACTCATTAGTTATGCATAGCGTATGCTTGAATGGAATTAAAATGTTTTCAAAGTGTTCTATCTGAACCTTAACATGATTTGAAGTACGATTTTACTTAGGCAATAATCTATGGGATTTGTTAGTGGTTATTTTGAATAAAGAGTGATATTTACACAAAGCTGAAGTATACAGCTATTTAACCCAACATAGAACTCGATTTTCAATAAAGTTTTAAAAGGTAATAAGGATGAAATAAACTTGCAAGTTTTGTTTTAACTAAACATTAGTACTCAGGGTTGTGTACGATGAAGAAATCAAAATATGTTTGCATAAAGCAGTGGAGCTTGAGATGAGACAAAACCCGACAATCTTACTTATGTATAAAGAAATAGGCATAGGCCTTAATATGATAATAAAGAAATGGTTTATGGATGCTTTTCGTATAAAAAGAAATTAATCGACTACGTCCACATAAAAAGGATATAGGAAGCTAAATAAAGTGCAAATTGTAAAGAAGGATGCTCCGATACCAAGGGATCTGATACCCCTGTAACATGCGCCGATAAGATGTATTTTTCCAAGTAAGAATGATTTTATACTAAAAGCTTGTTGTTTAGATATAAATATAGTACAAGTTGATATATGAACAAACTTTTGCAATACTGTGATCTTGAATCATAAAGAAAAAAAGTCGGTTTGCACGTATATAAAGAAGAAAGCTCAAACCATTTGAGGTACAGACGCTATATATCTATTTTGTAAATTAAACGGAATAGTGAAACAGGAAATGAGATTGATGTAAGAAAAATTACGAGAGAAATTTATGTAAGGAAAATATGCAAAGTAATACACTAAATGGCTGTGTAAACTATTGGGTAAATCTAGTATAACCAATGTTTTATGTCTTTAAAATTAACTTTGATGATTAGCAAAGAGGCTTTTATATCTTCGTATATACAAGCTATAACCAAAATTGAATCAAACGTTATTTTTATATTAGTGAAAAGATCATGGAGAATGTTTAAAGGGTGGAGGAGTGAACCTTTTAAGAAGATGACCCAGGGAAAAACATTATTAAGATGCTTAAAGTTAAATTGAAAATTGGGAAATTTTTGAAAGGGTCATATCAGTAGGTATTAGAGTTGTGTCGATGAAATACGCATCTAAAATGATTTAATGTTGATTAATATGTTATTGATTAAAATCGACTAAATATTGAGTGTATGGTTGAATATGTTTAGTTAATTGAAAATAACATTCCAAATATGTTAGGAAAAACTTTGTTTTAAGCTAAGTCTTTGCCTTATATGTATAATCTTATATTTAGATAAATTGATTAATTAATTTGGTATGTTTGAAGTGATGGATGCATGAATTGTGTAAAAACCCCAATTTCGATAGACCATTTTATTTTTTCAAAAACTCCCGCCTATCGAAACTTGGATTGAGTTGCTCTGGTATCCTACAGAAAAGACAGAGACATAAAATATGTCATAGCTCAGAAAATATCTCACAGCGGAATGGATGAAATAAAATATAATCAAAATATAGCCTTACCGTATTAATAATACTGCCTAACCAGTATCCAAGGCTATCATGTCTCTGCCACAATTCTAACCTGCGAGTATGTTACGAGGAGGGGGGGTCAGAACACAAGTTCTGGTGACTGGATTTAAACTATACACTTTGGGTAATCCTACATATACCGTTCAATCATATTTTCTTATTTATTAGGTTACTTAGGTTATCAGCACTCAAGGCTTACACACACGTCGTACCCATTTACTTCCCAGTGGATTAACCTAATATAGTATATATGTAGCTACCCCAATATTAAGGTACACCCCATGGTAACCCACTCGCACGATCTCCACGTAACATTATCGAAATATACGCAGTCCCTCATCCTACGCCGTAGTGACGTACGGATCTCTATATAACAATGTTACGTTTCACATATATCTGTCATTACTATGCTACGCAAACGTACGAAATGCCACCTTTGTTTGAATCAGAATTCATACCTGAGTAATCCCCTCAAGTCTACGATACACCACCCAGAGCCTATATGCATGTATCTAGACTGTCCACCGTACGTATCTTCAATTGTAGCTCGATGCCTCAATCGTACATCCTCTAATGTGCACCGAATTCCGTGGTAGGGCGAAACAAGAAACACATAACTCGGCCAGGACCTTTTCCATATCTGTACAGGCCCGCCTTTAAGAGCCTCAAAATACAGATATCCCTAGGGTCTGTTTTCCATGGTGGCTATGGCCCCACCTCGACCCCTCACTCAACTAGTAAAGACTACAAGAGCTAAGCAACATGCCCCTAACAACAAACAATCCAAACATCCATTTGATGTCTCCCCTCAACCCCTTACCCCGATAGTGAAGGGTGAATGGTATCTTGGGTTTAGCTCTAGTCTTTTCGCATGCCACTGGCTGTCGATGACGGGTATCCGACGATCTACTATCCTTGTTGATTGTGACCTGCCGCCTCCCCGTTGAGGCAATCGCCGAATCACCCTGGTGTCACCGCATCACAGCATTCTGACTGCATAGCTACTTCTACAGTCAAGGCCCACCTACCTAGTAGTTACGCGCAAACCCAACCTCTACGAGCACAGCCTAAGACATCTGTAACCGCACAGAGGACTACTAGGAGCACCTTACGTACCTCAGGAAGTCGCATGCTTCCCCTTCCAGTCCTTTGGAGCCGTTAGAACAATCAGATGAATGTGCGCTCCCCTCGTGCCTTATAACACCTCGATGATCTACCCCGTTGGGTTATTCACCCTCAAACGTACGGACTGGTCCAAGCGCCTCACTTTAATATGTTGTTAGACCTTATGTCTAAACATTCTTTTACGCTCTTGTTTTTCCTTACCAGGTTTCCTTTTAACTTGGTTATTCCCATTCACATTGAATTCATCATCAGTTGCCAAGTTCCTCTTGCTTATTAATTTCAGTTATAACTTAACCCATTTAAGTTTATTAATAAACCCACAACATGTTATTCTCCACATTGTGGCCCAAGGTCTATAATCCACAATCTCTTTTATTTTCTTGTTTGATTTCATCATTACACTAACATATTTTACTTAATATGTAATTATGTATATCTCAACTCACATGTTTTCCAATTAACATGTCACTTACCATTTATGATTAAATATAACTTATTTCATTTCATAAGTTTTCCTTATCCTTTCTCATTTAATCATAATTCCACTTTACATCGTCAATACAACTTATCATTGTTTACTTATTAACTTAGTTCTATTAACTAAGGCCCATTAATAAGTTTCTCTACCCATTTATTATAACCTATGTTATAATTTCCCCTTGTCCCTAGGACAAGTCAGAACATGCTATTCTTATTAGCGGGTTTCAGACCTCCAAGTTTACAGATTACTTAATTTATAATTAAGTACAATATATTTTCTCCCTTTTCTTAACTGGTTTCAGGTTTTCCTCTTTACTGATTACTTAATTTACAATTAAGTGTCCCCCTTAACTCAATACCAGTTATCCCATTCCCTTACTAGTTTATTTTAACCTAAGTTATAATATAATATTCACTTGTCCCTAGGACAAGTCTACCTATTATATAACATTTTCATTAATGTTATTTATTTATAATAATTGATTATCATTCCCCTTTTTAAACCATTTTCTTTTACTGTTGTATTCCAGTATTCTTCATTCACTGTAATATATGATCTTTATTTTAATTAAGGAAAACACTTCATGCACCTTATCGGTTTGATAGAAGGAATCAGTGGTTTATTTTCTTAACGTATTCCCATCTAAATTCGTGGTAGCAAGTAATTTCTTTGATTTTCTTACTTTATTTATTGTGGCTTACTTGCAATCACATTCTCAGAAATAGGTCATTTAGGGAAATACATCACTTTTCCTTCGCATCACACTAACTCTGTCCACTACATCCCTTCCTTTCTAATTTTCTGAGTTAGAAATTTAATTACTATTATTGCCATTTATTCATATTTGGCTATATATATATATATATATACTAATATATGTACATACAAATGCCTAGACCTATCACCACAAGTCGACTTAACCTTGTGTCTTAGCACCATTTTTAGTTATGCACTTAGACCTCCCACATTAGGTTTACCACTTGTGACTGCTGGATACGCCGGGCGGGTCCGGGCAGACTTTTATCACAAGTGGCAATCTAACTTCGTGTCTAAGGCGTTATAGTTCCAAATTACTGTCTATTTAGGCATGTTCATATTTTAATAGTTATCCTCTTTTTTCATGTAAAATTTTGGCATATTACCCTCTTCATAAGTCTATGTAATCCAATTTACATATCGTCAAGTTATGCCTATATTTTGGCACATGTCCTTTTTAACATGTATTTGATTCTAATTTTAACATGTAAGCATTTAATCGGCTAATGGTTCAGATCTAACAAGTTACATGTCAATTACTCAATAATATGCCACAAGTAAATCATGTAGTTACAATCATTGAATTGGCTATTCATATCCTAACAAGTTTATTTTCTCCAACATATAAACATTTAATACTTTAGCCAATTCAACATAGGAATTTCCTGACATATTCATATAAATATTTCAACTCAATGCAACAACAATTTATAATTAATATGGCAATTTCACAATTAATAAAAAGGGGAATGCTAAACGATTATGTACCATTATCTAAAATAATATGGCTTAAATCCACTCACCTTGTATGCTTTCCAAATCCTGGATCTAGTCCAGATCTAATCTTCCATGATTTTTCCCCTAATTGAATTCAGAACCTAATAATCATGGACTTACTATTTTTACTGAAAGAGAAAGGGAAAAGAAAGAGGAGGAAAAATTGAATAGATCGGATTTGGAACGTTACCTTGCTTTCATGATTCAATAATCTTTTTATTAATGTTGATTCTCTCTTCCAGATCTGGATTCATAATTTTCCTAGGCTAATATTTTAATTTTCAGAATAGATTTGAGAAGAGAGAGTGTAATGGCAGAGCTCCGGCATAGCTACCAAATTATGAGATTTAGGGTAAGGTCTAAGGTCTTATTTATAGGAATATTGGAGCAACCAGGACCCTCAGATTGGACCAAAAGCCATCGGAATCGTCCACGTCAGAGAAGAAGTTTCCATATCCGCGGGTGGGTCGGCACCTAGGTCGGCCCCCCTTTGGGTGGGTCGACCCCTAGGTCGAACCCCAACGGTCTAAATTCCCTCCAGATTTTCCCGCTCGTGAATTTTGATTTTTGAATTGATTTTCAAATTTTCTGGATATATTTATTTAATATACACACACACACATATAAGCTCCTTATATGTATACGAACTTCTAATGCTCAAAACTTCTTCATACGGTCCGTTTTACGCAAACCAGGTGTCTATCTTGACCAGAATTTCGAGATGGACGCAATGGCGCAGTCCGTTTTACTTAATTCTAAATATTTAATTAAGTTATCCTTATTTTATTATCTTAAAAATATGGGGTGTTACATTCTCCTACCCTTAGGAAATTCCGTCCCCGAAATTTGATAAGGGTAAAATCAATTAACCTCTTGCATAATATACATCCATTATGTGTGCATCCAATTTTTGCAAACATTGTGCACTTGTGCAAAATGAAGTACAACATAATAATGCATGTATGCCTAATCGGTACCTCCTATGTATATGCAAAATTTTCAAAAATCCTTTTAAAATATGATGCTCACATCCTAAATATACTGGCAGTTCTACATGAATGCACTATTTTAAAAAAAATCAAAATACTTTTTCATCCAATTTTTCCCACACTCTTACTAAGTAAGAGCGTAGTTCATCAAATTGTCGCATCCATAATCCTACCAACCAACTTTATTTTTCGAATTTTAGAAAAATCTAATTTTCTAAATTCGATTTCCTATGTTACAAAAAGGTGGAAAACGGAAAACTCCGAATCTCCCGCTTTTTTTTTCAACCTTTTTCTTACCGTACTTGGATTTTTATATATATTTATAAAGATTCCCTATTTTCCTATCCAAGCACAACCCAAATAAGAAAATTTTCTTTGTTACTGATTTTCTTTTTCATCTTATCTTGGAAAGTTTTATCTTTATCCATCTTTTCTCACAATTTTCCATTCTTGTTGCTTTACTGAATTTTCTGTTTCCTTTTTAGTTGTACTATTTTTCTTTTCTCATCTTATTTAATCATCTGATCTTAGTTTAAATTTAAATAAGCCTCTAGTCTTTCAACTAAAACAGGAGAACAGACACCCTACACAGCTACTACTAAGGGCCAAGAATCTCGAGACTATGTCCCCCTTTGTCAGAAAAGTCCAAACCATGGGATCCACGACAAGTTCAGGTGTTACCCTATCTTCCCAACAAGAACAATATAATGGAACGATCCCAACTGAAATGTAGTAACGGGTTTTACCTCTAACCTGAAAATTAGTAACAGGATCTAAACACTTACTTGCCCTTTTTCTATCTAGTAGTCGCCACTAGTCCTAGCTGTGTACCAACAATTATTTCAAGCAACATCCTAGGCTTTCCAATGCTTATGCATTATACGGGAACTCACTATTATTCCAAGATAATTCTTGCTATTTACTTTATAGCCTCAAAACTTTTCCCGTCTTTCCAAGGCACTAATCCTTACCTACTCCATACTTTTTAAAACATGGTTTAGCCCCTTTTCCTTCCAAAAAGTAAAAGTGCCAAAACTTTATTTTCCTCATGAAAACTTTCTTTTGTCAAACCATAAAAACATGTCATCTTAAAAAATGTAAATCATCATTTTTTTCAAATCACAAAATTGGAGTAGATACGGACAACTATTTTCTCCGTTGGGTTTATGAATTGTTCTTACCAATAAGGTCGGTTTAGTCTCTAACTACAAGGTGCAAACATCCACTCTATTCTTAATTTCTATACTTATTTTGTCCACCCAACAAAATTATCTTGTCAAAAATAATTTAATCAAAAAGGATTGTCATAAGAATAGAGATTTCAAATCTTTCTTTATCAAAAATTCTTGTATGAAATATAATAAGAAAACTAGCGAGCTATACATGCTCTATAATATGCACCTTTTTTACTGAAAGAATTTTACTTCAAAACTCAATATGTACTTCTTTACATTATTTTAAAACTATAACTTTTAAGATTAAAACTTGAAAACACCATAAACCATTTCCCCAAAACTTTTATAATTTCAAACTTCTTAAAAGTTAATAATGGGGTTAGACTCAAAGCGGGTTTCCAATCCTTCTAGGATTTCCTAGACACCCCCCCCAAGGTCAATTCCCTCAACTATATATATTCCTAATCCATTTTTCTCTTTTCAACCTTTTCCAATTTATAAGGTTTTCAAACCCACTAACCCAAAATACTAATTATATGGGATTCACTTTCCTTCCATACATTGCACACCTTCCACCATAATTACCTAAGGGTCTCAGATTTCCATATTCATCCCTTTAGTGTACAAAATAAACATCCCATTTCTTACCATATTATACTCTTTCTGTTTAATGGGTTTCTCTATGGATCAAGGCATATATACAATATATTTATATTTAAAAAAAATACAAATACGTTCACTCACTATTTATATATGAATCCTAAACCTAAGCTCCGATACCAGATGTGACAACCCCAATTTCGATAGATTTTTTTTCAAAAACTCCCACCTATCGAAACTCGGATTGAGTTGCTCTGGTATCCTACAGAAAAGAAAGAGACATAAAATATGTCAGAGCTCGGAAAATATCTCACAGCGGAATGGATGAAATATAATATAATCAAAATATAGCCTTACCGTATTAATAATACTGCCTAACCAGTATCTAAGGCTATCATGACCCTGCCGCAAATCTAACCTGCGAGTATGTTATGGGGAGGGGGTCAGAACACAATTTCTGGTGACTGGATTTAAACTATACACTATAGATAATCCTACATATACCGTTCAATCATATTTTCTTATTTATTAGGTTACTTAGGTTATCAACACTCAAGGCTTACACACACGTCGTACCCATTTACTTCCCAGTGGATTAACCTAATATAGTATATATATAGGTACCCCCAATATTAAGGTACACCCCATGGTACCCCACTCGCACGGTCTCCACCGTAACATTATCAAAATATACGAAGTCCCTCATCCTACGCCGTAGTGATGTATGGATCTTTATATAACAATGTTACGTTTCACATATATCTGTCATTACTATGCTACGCAAACGTACGGACTGCCACCTTTGTTCGGATCAGAATTCATACCAGAGTAATGCCCTCAAGTCTACGAACACCACTCAGAGACAACATGTATGTATCTAGACTGTCCACCATACGCATCTTCAATTGTAGCTCAATGCCTCAATCGCACGTCCTCTAATGTGCAACAAGTTCCGTGGAAGGGCGAAACAAGAAACATGGAACTCGGTCGGGAGCTTTTCCATATATATACAGGCCCGCCTTTAAGAGCCTCAAAATGCATATATCCCTAGGGTCTGTTTTCCATGGTGGTTATGGCCCCACCTCGGCCCTTCCCTCGACTAGTCATGACTACAAGAGCTAAGCGACATGCCCCTAACAACAAACAATCTAAACATCCATTTGGATTCTCCTCTCAACCCCTTACCATGATAGTGAAGGGTGAGTGGTATCTTGGGTTTAGCTCTAGTCTTTTCACATCCCACTGGCTGTCGATGACAGGTATCCGATGATCTATTATCCTTGTTGGTCCTGACCCTCCGCCTCCCCGTTGAGGCAACCGCCGAGTCACCCTGATGTCACCGCATCACAACATTCTGACTGCATAGCTACATCTGCAGTCAAGGCCCACCCACCTAGTAGTTACGCGCAAACCCAACCTCTGCGAGCATAGCCTAAGACTTCTGTCACCGCACAGAGGACTACTAGGAGCACCTTACGCACCTCAGGAAGTCGCGTGCTTCCCCTTGCAGTCCTTTGGAGCCGTCAGAACAATCAGATGAATGTGCGCTCCCCTTGTTCCTTATAACACCTCGATGAACTACCCCGTTGGGTTATTCACCCTCAAACGTACGGACTGGTCCAAGCGCCTCGCTTTAATATGTTGTTAGATCCTATGTCTAAACATTCTTTTACGCGCTTGCTTTTCCTTACCAGGTTTCCTTTTAACTTGATTATTCTCATTCACATTGAATTCTTCATCAGTTACCGAGTTCCTCTTGCTTATTAATTTCAGTTATAACTTAACCCATTTAACTTTATTAATAAGCCCACAACATGTTATTCTCCAGATTGTGGCCCAAGGTCTGTAATCCACAATCTCTTTTATTTTCTTGTTTGATTTCATCTTTACACTAACATGTTTTACTTAATATGTAATTAAGTATATCTCAATTCACATGTTTTCCAATTAGCATGTCACTTACCATTTATGATTGAATATAACTTATTTCATTTCATAAGTTTTCCTTATCCTTTCTCATTTAATCATAATTCCACTTTACATCGTCATTACAACTTGTCGTTGTTTACTTATTAACTTAGTTCTATTAACTAAGGCCTATTAATAAGTTTGTAACGACCCGGTTTTTAAGCGACTTTGGTTATCGACATAAACTCAATGACGAATAACCAAACATCGAAAAATACCGGTAGTTAATGAAAGAAATTAGAGGGTGAGAATAGATAAGATAGAAACTTAGAATAGAAGAAGAAGAACAACACAACATCAGAGTAACACGAACCTCACAATGGAACGAATAACATATAGTATATAACATAACTTTGAAATATAAATCTGTACTTGAATATACATATCATTTCCAAAGTACAACACTTACAACACAACGGAAAATAACCATAGTTATATAATTCTGAAGCCTCCTGCTCCAGCTCTCCAAGTATATCTATAAAATCCTGACTACTTGAATGCCCGTACAAAATTGGGTACCCAAGAGTTTAGGGAAAACAAAACAAAATAAACTCCGGGTCAGTCATGGGACTTGTATGAGTAAAACAGTTTAAAACAGTTTGAGCCAATAAACGATATCTCATAAGACCACGCCGTATAACGGAACGGGTTTTTCCCTTATGAGAATCCTAAATAATCTTTATATCAAAACTCATTGATATTATAATAGTGCCTATCAACTGCAACATAATAATCATCTAGCAGAATCGCTTTAATCTCACGTTCTACATATATAGATACAATCAAAACCGCAAGCATGTATTGGGTAATGGATTTCCAACTATGACAAGGTATGGAACCACCTTTCGCTAGTGTACCTCTAGAGAGGAATACACTGGGTTCAACAAGAACATCTTGCAACCCGGCCACACATGACCGACCACTCATTTCGCTTGAGTGTATCGAATGTATATCACCAACGGTTGGGATCAGCAACCGTTTCCCGAATGGGACAGCATCGACAAGAGATTTTTAGAAATAAATGAAACTCTAGATCAGGTGATTATACACCCTAATAGGTGCGACCTACAAAGCCATGCTGCCTGCCCGATTTTTGTCATTTTCGGACGTGAGGCTAGAAGCTACGCTCATCTCTGACAGATCACACATTTATTCACTTTGAATGTCACATCGTCATACCCGCCAAATCACAAATTGATTTCCCCAAAAATACCATGGGAATACGGCTAAGAGAAACAAATTCCTCCGCCGCCAAACGTAAATACGTTTGAAGAGATCAACTTATGCGATCCTTTAAATATACTATGTCAGACATTCTTCCATGCAGGTTGTCCTGGGACTGGACAAACCGAAGGCACTATTCAGTACAACCATCTTAGGAAATCTTTACCTAAGATTTATACAACAGCCCTTGCACTTTACTCCGTCTTCAATTATCTTTTGCATATATGATTCGCAACGCTTATGCCAATACAGAGTGGTTCTTCGGATAATAATCCAACCGGTCTCTCCATATTAACAACGTTAAAATGGTCGAAAACTTCGATAGTCGATGAGTTAACTATCAAAGAAAAACACGTGTGTAAACAACGGTATTATTTCCAATTGGAAATTATATCGATCAATCATGAACCATATATATATATATGCATATATTCATATTTCCTTATTTTCTACATTTAGAAAATATACGTTATTAACATTGGAAACATTTCCATATCTTATTCACGCATCACTACCATTCCACAACTATTATTCCATAACCGTAAACTAGTAAGAGAACAATTCTCTAAGTATAAACCCCGAAGGCCGAAACCAACATCAGATCGATACTTAGAAAACTATTCAACTTAACTAATCTCTAGTCAGTTTCTAGTCTTGTTTAACTCTATTTCGATTAACTCTAATTAAATAACTCTATTTGCTTAACTCTTATTCGAATAACTAATATTCGATTTACTCTAGTTGCTTAACTCTTATTCGAATAACTAATATTCGATTTAACTCCATTCGCTTAACTCTAGATCGCAGCGATCACAATGGTTACGCCTGATTCCCTCAGGAAACATCTGTAACACCCCACCTCCGCCAATGCCACTCTTTCAAGGGCACTGCCTTTGGGTGGGGGCGTTAAACGAGGTAAACATGCATGCAGATATCACAAGACAGAACATATAAGTAAAACAGAGTAGTAAAGCAGCGGATAAAACTAACATTTCAAAATCATAGTCAAGTTACATCAAAGTACTTGGTCATTATTTTCCCACAAAACAAAGTCTAGAACATAAACTGAAAACTGGAAAAACATAAAGTAACTATCCTCAAAGTAGAATAAAGCCATAGCATGCTCAAGTCCAAACCGCACATGAGCTATCCAGAAAAGCAGCTAAAGATCCAGCTAGGTACCAGTGTTCCCACCCTGCAAACCTGGGGGGGAAACGGAAGAAAAGAGGCGAAAGAAAACGGGTCAGTCAAAAAGACTGGTAAGTCCTATCTACTATTAGTATAAAAACTAATAAAGTTAACTGGACATGTAAAGCAGATATGAAACATAGGGTGATAACTGGCATGGTGAAAAGATAGATCAAGTGTGGCATCGCATATACAAGGTTAAGTTGCACCAAGTGTGTACTAGTAATCTATGTCAAGTATCATCAAGAAAAGATCCCTTGGCCCAATCTTGGCCCAATATCCCGAGATGACCTAGATCAAGGTCCAACAACACGGTCTAGTCGATCGGCTCCCTAAAAGCCTAACTCGTCAAGTGTCGGTGTCATACGACCCAATCACGAAGTGTAGTCAAACTGTGCTAGGTCCACCCTAGGGTGTATCAAGCCCTAGGGTGCCAACCACGGACACAAATCAAGCATGCACAGTCTAAACCTACGGGTGCCCGTGTCTGCTTTTTCAACTCCGGACTATGTGCACGACCATAGTCCGCCTGAACCTACACCGGCGCACCTACTCAGCCATCATTTTGGTCGCTTACATGTCATCCCAGTAATCGTGCCCCACCCTAGCCTAGTCCCTAGGGTATCATGATACAACCAAGAGGGTTACTGGTGAAAAGGACCTCGTAACTAGGGTTTCCTAACGGGTTAAATGTGGTTAACCCGATCCAATCAAGCATCAAGTTGATTAAGTGTACCCAAGGTTCACGACTTAACCCTATCAACCCATCATGTTCATGTTGGTTAAGTGTTACGTGTTCCATGACTTAACCCTATCATGTGGCATTAATTTAATGCACCTTAACCTCTCACATTAGACCCTGTTGTGGTTACTAGTTAAGTCGGGCGGGTCCGGGTAGCTTTACACCACAACCTAGTCTAACCTCAGGTTTAAGCACAACATGACCAACTACTCACATTGGGTCCTATTGTTTGTAGCCACTAGTTAAGCCGGTCGGTTCCGGGTAGATTTATGCTACAAACTCAACCCAACCTCGAGTTGGCCACACTCATATTTTCTAATTGTCATGTCCATCATTATGTTTACAAACATAATCACAAGTCAATGTTCATGTCATATTTTAAAACCATGTTTTCATGTCATTAATATTACCCAAACCCAACACATTCCCAACGCATGTACGTTTCGCATAACATAACATAGATCAAAAGAGGGAACTTGGCAAAAGCATGACAAAAAGGGCATAAGGTAATAAGGTTGGCCACAAGTCAAACATGGTGGCATATGAGGCATAAATATGTTCATTTAAACTTGCATGTTACATTATAAGCCTCAAAACATGCATATCATTCAAACTTAGCGAATAGGTGATACATGGTCCTAGATGACATAGAATGATAGCAAGTGATTCGCATATAACATCATATGCAAGATAACATAAGGTTCATGAGAGATCATAAACTTGCATATTACATTACAAGCCTCAAAACATGCATGATATCAAACTTTAGCAAATAGGTGAAACATGATCATAGATGACATAGGATGATAGCTAGTGATTCGCATATAACATCATATGCAAGATAACATAAGGTTTATGAGAGTTTCTATGTTGCTTTATGCAACATTTCCAATCAAAGCTCATAGCTTTCTATGCACAAGATCAAGGTGATAGCTTTACAAACATGCATAGAATAAATCTATGCATAACATGTTAGAATCAAAGCACATATCATACTTAGGCCCAAACTCAAACTTGCAACATGTCATATTTAACTTCATAGTTAGAATCTAAGAGTAGTATAGGGCTTACAATGCTATGAAGACTTATAAAATAAAATAAGATTGTGACGAAGCCACTAGCAACTCTAAAAACCCCAAATGAATACAAGCTCCAAGAAGCTCCTTTGATTATATGAAGAAAGATCCTTGTTTTAATGAAGAAAGATTGAACTTTGGCCTTGAATCAAGCTTTGAAACTCTCAAACAAGCTTAGGAACTCTCATATGAATGAAGATGGAGGCTATGACAAGAGGGTGGAGGCCATGATTAAACATTTTGGCATAGTTTAGTTGTAGGATTGATTTATGATGATTTAGGCTAGGTATTAGGGTCCTTTTATAGAAGATTAGGTTAGTTTAGACCATAGGATTAACCCTAATTCAAATCTGGGCCATCAATTCACGTCACTAGCCTCCAAACATGTCTTGAGAAACAAGTCAGGTGCACCCAGGCCAGACTGGTCGACCACCCAAGTCGACAGGGGTGTCGACTGGGCAGTCGACACAGCCTGGGGTGTATCGACTCCCAAGTCGACTCCCCAGTCGACTTGGGGAGTGGCGGGATCTTTTCTCGCCTATCCTGCCCAGTTGAATTTGAAATCTGTTTTTAAATTTGAATTTTCTGAAAACTTCAATGGGCCTTAACTGGGTCATACGGACTCCGATTTTCGAAAACTCGGACTCTGTTTCGCGTAGTTTTCCGAGACGAGCGCAATGGAACAGCCTGTTTCCCTTGATTCACAATTTATCATTGAATTCTGCCTTGATTTATGTTATAACTTGTTATTCAAAATATGGGTTGTTACAACATCCGACCGCCGTAGGCTATCTGCAGCCCTGCGAATTACGCTAGCAGTCGTGCAAAATGGCAAGTTATCCTGAATAACTATGTTTGACTAACTCTATTCGACTAACCATATTCGATTAACTCGACTTCGAATAACTAAATTCGATTAACTCTTTTATATCTCGTCAACTTCCTTTTTTATAAGTCCTGTTTATTTTCCAATAAATATTCCTTTTATAATTCTATTTACTTTCTAAATAAATACCCCTTTATTCTATTTATTTTCTAAATAAATATTCCTTTATTAATTCTATTTACTTTCTAAATAAATACCCCTTTATTCTATTTATTTTCTAAATAAATATTCCTTTATTAATTCTATTTACTTTCTAAATATGCTTTGAAAATCCCCTTTTTACATCCCAGTATTTTTTACACGGTATTTAAAATACCCAATCACAATGATCGATATCATTTAAACACACATAATCATCAAGAGATTATATATCACATCATATATTAAAATATATGAAAAACAGTAAAATAAATGTTGAGGAATCCAGTTGGATTCCTCCGACCTGTTTTCCTGCATCACAGATGTTAAACAATATCATTAACATCGATTTCATTTCAATATGAAATATTCTGTTAAACAAAATCAATATTTGATTAATGATTTATATATATATATCGTTATCTATAATTTCAACCAAACAATTAGCAGATCAATCAAACAGTCAACACACAGCAAACGGTCATTATTCATCAGTTCTAAATATACGTTATAAAAAAAGAACTGTTCAGAGTTGGTGAGTTTTACTCACATTGGACGATCATCGTTAATAACGATAACCATCGCTTGATTCAGACGGACAATTCATTTTGCTATAAATTGTAACGAGCTCAAATGGACTTCCAGTCAATTCCATCGTGTAGTGTCCGTCCAAGCGATCCCAACGGATCCAAGTGTTCGGCCCATCCCCAAGTCTTTAGACCTACGTCTTTCAATACCGCATCCGACCCGCGTCCAAAGGAAATAGGCATCTTCTTCTCCATATTAAAACCCGCGAGCTTCAGACTTGTATGCTCCTCCTCCCGTTAAAACAGCACACGTACTATTGGGATGAACTACCCACATTTCTTCTTCGTTTTTACTTCATGACTGACAAAACAAAAATCACGTTGCACTCTTTCTTCTCATCAAGCATGTTCCCCATGTACTTAATAGTATACGCACTAATACTTTCTGGTCCCGGTATCAACCTGATCCACCATTCCCACTTCTCGAAACAACAACTCAAGTCTATTGTTAGACTTCTCCATTTCGAATGATTTTCCCCATACTGCAAGTCCATGAAAACCAAGAAAACAGAGATCACCCTCCACGCCCACTGTTTTTCTTCACGAGACCACATCCTCATCACCACGACTGTCCATTTGTACACGTTCCCCTTCTTACTATACAAGTTTCACCCTTGACTGTAAATACTTCCTCCAATTTTACCTCCTTCAAAACGGTGATGACATCCTCTTACCTCACTGTATATATAACAGCAAAACTCCCCTCTTCTCAATCAAGTACCCACCTGCATCACCTATGACCCGTGTACGTGGAAACCCCAAGCGCATGCTTCCATTTCCACTTTTTACGTCACACAGTAGTTCTTCCATGAATTAAAAACACAAAACTATCAACAAACTTCTCTTCCCTAGCTCAACACAACCCTCACCTTCCCTTCCATCTCGCAGCGTTTCCACCTGAACGACATCGACCCTCCGTGAATCACGCAAGCCAGCACAGTAAGGATCGAACTCACAAACTCAAATATAGATTCAAATTTTCAGTTCGACACTTCAATACTACAAATTACCGAACCCTATGAGCTGCTGTTGTACACACAGCGAACAAAACATGGTTCTAGCCAAGCAAATCGCATATGAAGTTGAAGAGAAACCAAAGAGGAATTCAAAGATATTTGTTTTAGATTTTTCCGTAGAGTGTTGATTTTGTTTGGAATTATCATAACTCAGGATTTGCCCCTTTTCCTTTGTCAGGTGGCGGCTATGATTTCTTTTGACTGCTGGGAGAATTGTTTAGGTTATGAGGATGTTAGTGTTATTTATAAGGCTAAGGGTTTTAGATATTTTGTGGAGAATTTGCATCCACGTTTCTTGTTTGGCTGAGAGGATTGATCGGCTGAGAAGAAAGGGACATGGCCTTCCATTTGATCGGAGAAATGAAGTCTAGGGTTAGGATATTTGTTTTACATTTGAGAGTACCCCATTATGCGGAACTCTGTTTGTTCACGGACTGATATGAAAATATCATTAAATCGAGTAATGTGCCGTGATCCCAAAAATATAAAAATATCGGTAGGTTAACTCATATGGTGAAACCCCAAAATATTAATATAGGGTGCAAAATACTCCAAATAAAAAGTTGCATATTTAATTAATTAAAAATTACAGTAAAATTCTAAAAATTAAATTATCACTACGTCTCAAAAGAATATTGTCTAAATTTGAAACCGGTATCAAGTTATATCGAATAAACTGTTGCGGTCGATAAACGATTCTATAGCGACTATTTTAAAATTTGATTTAGACACAACTCACAATCTACATGATGAAATCCTGATTTTCCTCTTCCATCAAAAAAATATACTTCACCAGCTCCTAACGTTTCTTGTTTCACAGAAATCCAATTTAAAACGGCTTATGTAAATTCGTTTAACGTTCGAATCGCCAAATTACGAACTGCAGCGCCATTTCGAGCTCGATTTTAATTATAATATAAGTATACGTTCAAACGCCGTTTATATAATATATTCGTTAATATAATTCAACCTAAACTGAATTATATATTTTAACTTGTCCAATTCACACCATATCATGAATTCTGTTATTTCCGATTATTTCGGAAATATATATTATTCTATTATTTATATTAATTAAATATAAATATTATTTAATTCTGGTTATCGATATCGCCACTCGATATTAAATAATTAAATTAATTAATTATTCGACAGCTAAAAAAATGCGGGTCATTACAATCTTTCCCCCTTAAAATAATTTCGTCCTCGAAATTGCAAAGCTAGAAGAATGTTACTAACTCTACTAATTAGATTTGAACATCTTCAGGTTTTACTTCTTAACTTCCATTTT
The DNA here is from genome assembly GCA_030737875.1 of Allium sativum. Classification (NCBI taxonomy): domain Eukaryota; kingdom Viridiplantae; phylum Streptophyta; class Magnoliopsida; order Asparagales; family Amaryllidaceae; genus Allium; species Allium sativum. The sequence goes on from CM060910.1 coordinate 821,698,947, forward strand.
AACAGAACCATTTAAATTCCAATTAATTTATTAATTCTTTCCAACTTACTAAAATTTTCAAAAATTCTGAAAATTTTCTAACGCCTAAATTTTTCGGAAAATTTTGCCATAACCTCCTTTGTACAGCCCTATCGGTAAAACCACAACTCGCCTCTCTAGGCCTTCTCCAACCCAAAAGAAAATCAAACAGCCAAGCGGCTTGCCAATTCGGCTCTCATCAAAATCTCAAAGCCATATATAATAGAAACCGGTACCTTTCTGTCGGGCATATCATTATATCCTTTCCGTCTGCTACCAATTCTACATATACCATGCCATACCAATCAACTCCAAACAGTTTATATCCTCAACCCAAATCTCATTCTTAACTCGAGTTTCGTTCTCGATTTTCAAATTCTTAACTCACCAACTCAATTCCATTCCAAATTATATTTAACTTTGTCTAAGTTAAATTCCAATATATATATATATATATATATATATATATTCACTTTCACTATTTTATTCTATTTAGCTTCACAAGTTAAATTTAAACTCTAGAACTTAAATTCCTGGATTTATTTCAAATCAGTTCGAAATCATAATACCAATTCATAACCCTTGAATTTCTGAACACCTTATTTTCGCAAAACAATTTAAAAACAAAAATCTTTGGTAGTAATTCGTCACTTAGCAACTCGAAAATGAGCACTGATTATGTCGCGATTCATCATCAGGGTTATTTACCAGCTATTGAAGTGAGTTCAATACTATAATATTTTCTAAAACCATATTCAAACACTTCCCATTTTGAAATCACTTTCAAAATATCATTCACAATGCTGTAAACAAATTTAAAACCTCCCAGGATTTTAAAATTCACACATATTTAATCCGAATTCATTTACAACACTTCTCCAACTTTTAATTCCAATACTGGTCTTAATTTCAGATTCAATTCAATTCATAACACTTATACGAATTCTACTTGGTTATTTACATAACCATTAAATTTATAATCTTGCTCGATTATAATAACAACCATATATCCAATATATTATAATCATTCCAATATAAATCATTTATATCGAAATATAATTTGGGTAAAATTATTTTCATTTACCCTCTTTTCAAAACATATCGTGTCGACCCATCGTATTTGAGTGTTTTAGAAACCCTTATCAATATTGTGGTGCCCCACCATCGACCAGAATCCATAAACAACTCAACCAATTAATCTCCACAATATAAAACAATTTTTATATCAATTAACAAATACGTTCACTCGTATATATACACTCAAACTCAATCTAGGGTATTACTAACCCCATCTCTACTGAGTCACGCCACAGAGCCAAGGTAATTCACTTAACCTTAAGCTCTGATTCCAACTGTAACGACCCGGTTTTTAAGTGACTTTGGTTATCGACATAAACTCAATGTGACTAACCAAACATTGAAAAATACTGGTAGTTAATGAAAGAAATTAGAGGGTGAGAATAAATAAGATAGAAACTTAGAATAGAACAAGAAGAACAACACAACATCAGAGTAACACGAACCTCACAGCGGAACGAATAACATATAATATATAACATAACTTTGAAATATAAATATGTACTTGAATATACATATCATTTCCAAAGTACAGCACTTACAACATAGCGGAAAATAACCATAGCTATATAATTCTGAAGCCTCCTGCTCCATCTCTCCAAGTATATCTGTAAAATCCTGACTACTTGACTACCCGTATAAAATTGGGCATCCAAGAGTTTAGGGAAAACAAAATAAACTCTGGGTCAGTTATGGGACTGGTATGAGTAAAACAGTTTGAGCCATTAAACGATATCTCATAAGACCACGCCGTATAACGGAACGGGTTTTTTCCCTTATGAGAATCCAGATAATCTTTATATCAAAACTCATTGATATTATAATAGTGTCTATCAACCACAATATAATAATCATCTAGCAGAAACGCTTTCATCTCACGTTCTACATATATAGTATATAATCAAAACCGCAAGCACGTATTGGGTAATGATTTCCAACTATGACAAGGTATGGAACCACCTTTCGCTAGTGTACCTCTAGAGAGGAATACACTGGGTTCAACAAGAACATCTTGCAACCTGACCACACATGACCGACCACTCATTTCTCTTGAGTGTATCCAGTGCCAGCCCTGACATAAACTAGGCCCTAGGCGGAAAAAAATTGTAGGCCCAAAGTTCATAGAAGGAAGGAGAACATAAAAATCTGAGAAGAACGCAGCAGGAATTGAACCCAGGTCTCATGCAAGAAAACTGCACGCACTACCATTCGCCAGCTCTTATTTGTATATTGTATGGTATAGGTAAACTCTTTTTACCTAGAATATTCAAAACTTTGAGGCCCCCCACCTCCTCACCTCTCCACCTGCCGGACCTGAGCCCTAGGCCACCGCCTAGGTGGCCTAGGCCCAGGGCCGGCCCTGAGTGTATCGAATGTATATCACCAACGGTTGGGATCAGCAACCGTTTCCCGAATGGAACAGCATCGATAATAGATTTTTAGAAATAAATGAAACTCTAGATCAGGTGATTATACACCCTCATAGGTGCGACCTACATAGCCATGTTGCCTGCCCGATTTTTGTCATTTCCGGATGTGAGGCTAAAAGCTACGCTTATCTCTGACAATCACACATTTATTCACTTTGAATGTCACATCGTCATACCCGCCAAATCACAAATTGATTTCCCCAAAAATACCACGGGTATACAGCTAAGAGAAACGAATTACTCCGCCACCAAACGTAAATACGTTTGAAGAGATCAACTTATGCGATCCTTTAAATATACTCTGTCAGACATTCTTCAATACAGGTTGTCCTGGGACTGGACAAACCGAAGGCACTATTCAGTACAACCATCTTAGGCAATCTTTACCTAAGATTTATACAACAGCCCTTGCACTTTACTTCGTCTTCAATTATCTTTGGCATATATGATTCGCAACGCTTATGCCAATACAAAGTGGTTCTTCGGATAATAATCCAACCGGTCTCTCCATATTAACAACGTTAAAATGGTCGAAAACTTCGATAGTCGATGAGTTAACTATCAAAGAAAACACGTGTGCAAACAACAATATTATTTCCAAATGGAAATTATATCGATCAATAATCAACCATATATATATATATATATATATTCATATTTCCTTATTTTCTACATTTAGAAAATATATGTTATTAACATTGGAAACATTTCCATAGCTTATTCACGCATCACTACCATTCCACAACTATTAGTCCCTAACCGTAAACTAGTAAGAGAGCAATTCTCTAAGTATAAACCCCAATGGCCGAAACCAACATCTGATCGATACTCAGAAAACTATTCAACTTAACTAATCTCTAGTCAGTTTCTAATCTTGTTTAACTCTATTTCGATTAACTCTAACTGAATAACTCTATTTGCTTAACTCTTATTCGAATAACTAATATTCGATTTAACTCCATTCGCTTAACTCTAGATCGCAGCGATCACAATGGTTATGCCTGATTCCCTCAGGAAACATCCGACCGCCGTAGGCTATCTGCAGCTCTGCGAATTACGCTAGTAGTCATGCAAAATGGCAACTTATCCTGAATAACTATGTTTGACTAACTCTATTCGACTAACCATATTCGATTAACTCAACTTCGAATAACTAAATTCGATTAACTCTTTTATATCTCGTCAACTTCCTTTCTTATAAATCCTGTTTATTTTCCAATAAATATTCCTTTTATAATTCTATTTACTTTCTAAATAAATACCCCTTTATTCTATTTATTTTCTAAATAAATATTCCTTTATTAATTCTATTTATTTTCTAATTAAATACCCCTTTATTCTATTTATTTTCTAAATAAATATTCCTTTATTAATTCTATTTACTTTCTAAATATATTTTGAAAATCCCCTTTTTACATCCTAGTATTTTTTTCACGGTATTTAAAATACCCAATCACAATGATCGATATCATTTAAACACACATAATCATCAAGAGATTATATATCACATCATATATTAAAATATATGAAAAACAGTAAAATAAATGTTGAGGAATCCAGTTGGATTCCTCCGGCCTGTTTCCCTACATCACAGATGTTAAACAATATCATTAACATCGATTTCATTTCAATATGAAATATTCTGTTAAACAGAATCAATATTTGATTAACGATTTATATATATATCGTTATCTATAATTTCAACCAAACAATTAGTAGTTCAATCAAACAGTCAACACACAGCAAACAGTCATTATTTATCAGTTCTAAATATACATTATAAAATTAGAACTGTTCAGAGTTGGTGAGTTTTACTCACATTGGACGATCATCGTTAATAACGATAACCATCGCTTGATTCAGACGGACAATTTATTTTGCTACAAATTGTAACGAGCTCCGATTGACTTCCAGTCAGCTCCATCGTGTAGTGTCCGTCCATACGATCCCAACGGATCCAAGTGTTCGGCCCATCCCCAAGTCTTTAGACCTACGTCTTTCAATACCGTATCCAACCCGCGTCCAAAGGAAATAGGCATCTTCTTCTCCATATTAAAAACCGCGAGCTTCAGACTTGTATGCTCCTCCTCCCGTTCGAATAGCGCACGTACTATTGGGATGAACTACCCACGTTTCTTCTTCGTTTTTACTTCATGACTGACAAAACAAAAATCACGTTGCACTCTTTCTTCTCATCAAGCATGTTCCCCATGTACTTAATAGTATACGCACTAACACTTTCTGGTCCCGGTATCAACCTGATCCACCATTCCCACTTCTCGAAACAACAACTCAGGTCTACTGTTAGACTTCTCCATTTCGAATGATTTTCCCCATACTGCAAGTCCATGAAAACTAAGAAAACAGAGATCACCCTCCACACCCATTGTTTTTCTTCACGAGACCACATCCTCATCACCACGACTGTCCATTTGTACACGTCCCTCTTCTTACTATACAAGTCTCCCCCTTGACTGTAAATACTTCCTTCTATTTTACCTCCTTCAAAACGGTGATGACATCCTCTTACCTCACTGCATATATAACAGCAAAACTCCCCTCTTCTCAATCAAGTACCCACCTGCATCACCTCAGACCCGTGTACGTGGAAACCCCAAGCGTATGCTTCCATTTCCACTTTTTACATCACACAGTAGTTCTTCCATGAATTAAAAACACAAAACTATCAACAAACTTCTCTTCCCTGGCTCAACACAACCCTCACCTTCCCTTCCATCTCGCAGCGTTTCCACCTGAACGACATCGACCCTCCGTGAATCACGCAAGCCAGCATAGTAAGGATCGAACTCACAAACTCAAATATAGATTCAAATTTTCAGTTCGACACTTCAATACTACAAATTACCGAACCCTATGAGCTACTGTTGTACACACAACGAACAAAACATGGTTCGAGCCAAGCAAATCACATATGAAGTTGAAGAGAAACCAAAGAGCAATTCAAAGATATTTGTTTTAGATTTTTCCGTAGAGTGATGGTTTTGTTTGGAATTATCATAGCTCAGGTTTTGCCCCTTTTCCTTTATTAGGTGGCAGCTACGATTTCTTTTGACTGATGGGAGAATTGTTTAGGTTAAGAGGATGTTAGTGTTATTTATAAGGTTAAGGTTTTAGATATTTTGTGGAGAATTTGCATCCACGTTTCTTGTTTGGCTGAGAGGAATGATCGGCTGAGAAGAAAGGGACGTCGCCATCCATTTGATCGGAGAAATGAAGTCTAGGGTAAGGATATTTGTTTTACATTTGAGAGTACCCCATTATGCGGAACTCTGTTTGTTCACGGACTGATATGAAAATATCATTAAATCGAGTAATGTGCCGTGATCCCAAAAATATAAAAATATCGGTAGGTTAACTCATATGGTGAAAACCCAAAATATTAATATAGGGTGCAAAATACTCCAAATAAAAAGTTGCGTATTTAATTAATTAAAAGTTACAGTAAAATTCTAAAAATTAAATTATCACTACGTCTCAAAAGAATCTTGTCTAAATTCGAAACCGGTATCAAATTATATCGAATAAACCGTTACGGTCGATAAACGATTCTATAGCGACTATTTTAAAATTTGATTTAGACACAACTCACAATCTGCACGACGAAATCCTAATTTTCCTCTTCCATCAGAAAAATATACTTCACCAGCTCCTAACATTTCTTGTTTCACAGAAATCCAATTTAAAACGGCTTCTGTGTATTCGATTAAAGTTCGAATCGCCAAATTACGAACTGCAGTGCCATTTCGAGCTCGAATTTTAATTATAATATAATTATACGTTCAAACGGCGTTTATATAATATATTCGTTAAAATAATTCAAACTAAACTGAATTATATATTTTAACTTGTCCAATTCACACCATATCATGAATTCTGTTATTTCCGATTATTTCGGAAATATATATTATTCTATTATTTATATTAATTAAATATAAATATTATTTAATTTTGGTTATCGATATCGCCACTCGATATTAAATAATTAAATGAATTAATTATTCGACAGCTAAAAAAATGTGGGTCATTACAAAGTTTCTCTACCCATTTATTATAACATATGTTATAATTTCCCCTTGTCCCTAGGACAAGTCTGAGCATATTATTCTTATTCGCAGGTTCCAGACCTCCAAGTTTATGGATTACTTAATTTATGATTAAGTACAATATATTTTCCCTCTTTTCTTAACTGGTTTCAGGTTTTCCCCTTTACCGATTACTTAATTTACAATTAAGTGTCCCTTAACTCAATTCACCAGTTATCCCATTCCCTTAGTAGTTTATTATAACCTAAGTTATAATATTCACTTGTCCCTAGGACAAGTCTACCTATTACACAACATTTTCATTAACGTTATTTATTTATAATAGGTGATTATCATTCCCCTTTTTAAACCATTTTCTTTTACTGTTGTATTCCAGTATTCTTCATTCACTGTAATATATGTTCCTTATTTTAATTAAGGAAAACACTTCATTCACCTTATCAGTTTGATAAAAGGAATTAGTGATTTATTTTCTTAACGTATTCCCATCTAAATTCGTGGTAGCAAGTTATTTCTTTACTTTTCTTACTTTATTTGTTGTGGCTTACTTGCAATCACGTTCTCAGAAATAGGTCATTTAGGGAAATACATCACTTTTCCTTCGCATCACACTAACTTAGTCCATTACATCCCTTCCTTTCTTATTTTCTGAGTTAGACATTTAATTACTATTATTGCCATTTATTCATATTTGGTTATATACATATATTTTTATATATGTACATACATATGCCTAGACCTCTCACATTAAGCCTACACTTGTGGATGCTGGATTTGCCGGGCGGGTCTGGGCAGACTTCTACCACAAGTCGACTTAACCTCGTGTCTTAGCACCATTTTTAGTTATGCACTTAGACCTCTCACATTAGATTTACCACTTGTGATTGCTGGATATGTCGGGCGGGTCCGGGAAGACTTCTATCACAAGTGCAATCTAACCTTGTGTCTAAGGCGTTACAGTTCCAAATTACTGTGTATTTAGGCATGTTCATATTTTAATAGTTATCCACTTTTTCCATGTAAAATTTTGGCATATTACCCCTCTTCATAAGTCTACTGTAATACAACTTACATGTCGTCAAGTTATGCCTATATTTTGGCGCATGTCCTTTTTAACATGTATTTAATTCTAATTTTTGACATGTAAGCATTTAATCGGGTAATGGTTCAGATCTTACAAGTTACATATCAATTACTCAATAATATGCCACAAGTAAATCATGTAGTTACAATCACTAAATTGGTTATTCGTATCCTAACAAGTTTATTTTCTCCAACATGTAAACATTCAATACTTTAGCCAATTCAACATTGGAATTTCCTGACATATTCATATTAACATTTCAACTCGTTACAAAAGCAATTTATAATTAATCTGGAAATTTCACAATTAATAAAAAAAGGAATGCTAAACAATTATGTACCATTATCCAAAATAATATGGCTTAAATCCACTCACCTTGTAAGCTTTCCAAATCCTGGATCTGGTCCAGATCTAACCTTCCATGATTTTTCCCCTAATTGAATTCAGAACCTAATAATCATGGATTTACTATATTTATTAAAAGAGAAAGGGAAAAGAAAGAGGAGGAAAAATTGAATAGATCGGATCTGGAACGTTACCTTGCTTTCATGATTCAATAATCTTTTTATTAATGTTGATTCTCTCTTCCAGATCTGGATTCATAATTTTTCTAGGCTAATATTTTAATTTTCAGAACAGATTTGAGAAGAGAGAGAGAGTGTAATAGCAGAGCTTCGGTGTAGCTACCAAATTATGAGATTTAGGTTTAGGTCTAGGGTCTTATTTATAGGAGTATTAGAGCAACCAGGACCCTCAAATTGGACCAAAAGCCATCAGAATCGTCCACGTCAAAGAAGAAGTTCTAGATCCGTGGGTGGGTCGACCCCCCTTTGGGTGAGTCGACCCCTAGGTCGACCCCCAACGGTCTAAATTCCCTCCAGATTTTCCCGCTCGTGAATTTTGATTTTTGAACTGATTTTCGAATTTTCTGGATATATTTATTTAATATATATATATATACATATAAGCTCCTTATGTGTATACAAACTTCTAATGCTCATTACTTCGTCATACGGTGTCCATTTTACGAAACCAGGTGTCTATCTTGACCAGAATTTCGAGACGGACGCAATGTCGCAGTCTGTTTTACTTAATTCTGAATATTTAATTAAGTTATCATTATTTTATTACCTTAAAAATACAGGGTATTACAGATTGAATCCTTAAGAAATTGCTGAAAATCAATTATTGATAGCAGGGTTTGCTCACATGCAATTTGTTAAAAAGGGTAATATCCAGTTTAAGAGATGTATTTATACATAAATGCATACATATCCTGGATCAATTAAATGTAAAAATAGTAGAGTAATATATCTTTATTAAAAAAAGGGTAGTCGATTAACTGGATAAGCCAGATATAGACCATTGAAGGGTAAAAGGATGGCTTTTAGCCAATATATGAATAAGCCTTTTCATAGATAGAGAGATACACCCAATTGGTTTATCTGAATATTTGAAAAATATAGAAGTTGCAAATAAATTACCCAGTGCTTAAAAGGATATAATTCAAAACCATGATTTGATTACTGGAAATAGGTAGTCATGTAATAAGATAGAATTTTAATCTATTGGAATATGAATACTTTACCGGGAAGTAAATTGAAATGTTTAAGATATAAAATTTGCTGAAGAACTATTTAAGTTACTTATATTTGATGTATGTGTTTGCCTAGATTCCATGTTAAAGATACGCAAGTATAATGAAATTTGTATTGTTTAAATTATGAAGCAATATAAACTGGCATACTGAGAAAATTATTGAAGTAAAATGAGGTTTCCTAAATTTTGTACATAATTCCAAGAAGCTTGTAGGCTAAAGTAATCCTGATTTAATAAAATTGAAGTTTCCTAAAATAAAAAACATGATGCTATGACTTTACACTTAAATGTGTCGATGTAATTGAGGCTTGTTGACACATGGAAAAGAATGGCTGAATTTGTGCTATATAAAAATTTGGTGTTATAGAACCCTTAACCTAGTATATTTATGTGAATGGAGCGTATGAATATTGGTTGTTGGGAATATTTTGAATATTTAAAAAAAATCATGGAAATATTTTTAGATGGCCTAATATTTTAGGAACTAGTGTAAACAGAAAAGCCCAATAATGTTGAGTACACATATATATATACACACACACGCACACATATACATATACATATATATATGCACTTGTTTAATGAAACATTGCAACAGAGAAGAAACTCTTTTATCTTGGGACACTGATGTATGTTAAGTAAGATGCTTAATCAAGTACATGTTAAACAATGAGTTGAATATGTTTACACTAGATGTCCCTAATGAAATTAAGAAGACTTAACTAGATTCCAAATATATATATAAGAGTTTATTATGAATATTGATATATCATATAAACTATAAGTACGATAAGATATTCATATAAATAGAAAGTGTGAGGAAGCAAGAATAAGATAACTGACCCTGAAAAAAAAATCTAGAAGCATGTGCAATAGAAAATGAAAAATGCCCAGTTATGCCTTGACCTATCAAAACATGAATATAAGGGTTAAACAGAGGATTGCATATGTAGAATAAAAAATGGTATGTCATATATATGCATTCACGAAAAAAATGCACATGTATGACAGGCTCATTAGAAAAAAAGAGAAAAGAGAAGCTATAATTTTTTTGGCAAAGTCGACCGATTTTTAAGGTGATCGCAAACACCTTTTTATTATAACTAATAACAAAAAAAATACAGTATAGTATAGGTGATTGTAGTTGACAATCGGCTACTTTGGTTTTTAAGGTAGTCCATCCACCGCTTATGAAATTTATAGTGTTCCGTCGTCCACTCTACCTAACAGGCTTACAACACAGGAGCTAGCCTAAATTAACTAGATTACAATAGATTTCATACTCCATGTAGGGAGTGATATTACATACACTGTTACATACCAACACTAGCAAGTACATAAGTACATAGGACAGAGCAAAGCCCAAAGTCAAATTTCCATAGGGACAATACACCCATCATGCCACCCTAGGCCATGATCAGTGAACCATCCCTTCACTGACCATCCAAAGAAAAAGTAACATTTTGATCCACTCACAGCAAGGTAAGAGTAGCAAAATCACATGGCAACAGTCACAACAAAACATCCCCGGATGGGGAAGAATTGCACGCACAGGGTGACTAGAAAATTAGCATAGAACTATCATGACATATTTGCAAACTGACATCACAGAATGCCGCTGGTTATCACATATAGACGAGGAAGAAAGGAAAACAAATACCTCCCTCCAAACGAATAATTTGAGAGCAATGCTTCACCTTGATAGTTGGTGGAAATGGAGATGCAACTACAACACACACACCATCCTCAACCCTAGAACACTATGCAGCCATCTGCTTACATGTGTGCATTGGCACGGTGCTCCAATCCTCCGAAAGAAAAAATCCCAAATATCCACACGGTATAACTCACTAACACCCCCCAATAAGCACTAAAACATATTCAAATCAAATTCAGCAAGACGCAAACACCAATAACATTGAATATCAAGCTAATTGTAATGACCCGCAAATCCATAACATCAGAGTTGACTATATACATCATACGTCCAACCCAAATATCACGAAAATACGAAACATTTTTTTTCCGAAGAAAAGGGTAAGAGAAGAACAGAAACAACAACATAGAATCTAACATCGCAGCGGAACAAAATATAATATATCATAACTTTTGAAGTACAAAATCTTAACTGTATAACATACACTAATCAGAGTACAACACTTACAACATAGCGAAACAAAACTCTATATAACTAACCCTGAAGCCTCCTGCTCTAAGCTCCTTTAGATAGATCTGTAAAATCCTGAACTACTTGACTGCCCGTATAAATTTAGGCACCCAAGAGTTTAGGTAGAACAAAACAAAATAAACTCCGGGTCAGTCATGGGACTGGTATGAGTAAACAGTTTAAATAGTTTCTGAAAACTAAATGATATCTAATAAGACCACGCCGTATAACACGGAATGGGTTTTTCCCTTATGAGAATCCAAACACTTGATTTAACTTTCAAAATCCCTTTGAAAGGAACGATAATCTTTATACCAAAACTCTTTTGATATTACAATAATGTCTAAATCAAGTAGATAACAATCAAGTGGAACGTTTGCATCTCACGTTCCACATATATAATATACAATCAAAACCGCAAGTACGTATTGGGTATTTGATTTCCAACTATGACAAGGTATGGAACCACCTTCCGCTGGTGTATCTCTAGAAGAGAATACACCGAGTTCAACAAGAACATCTTGCAACTCAGCCACACATGACCGACCACTCATTTGGCTTGAGTGTATCGAATGTATATCACCAACGGTTGGGATCAGCAACCGTTTCCCGAATGGGACAGCATCGACAATAGATTTTTAGAAGTAAATGAAACTCTAGATCAGGTGATTATACACCCTAATAGGTGCGACCTACATAACCGTGCTGCCTGCCCGATTTTTTTCATTTACCGGTTGATGAGGCTTGAGGTTACGCTTTATCATTACATCACATTCACTTCGAATGCCACATTGTCAGATCCATCGAAAATCACAAATTGACGTCTACAACAGTACATTACGTGTTAGCTAAAGAAGTTTCCTTCTCCGCTTCCACTCTTGGTACGGTTGAAGAAATCAATGTACGTGACCTTTCTGGAAATACTCTGTCAGACATTCATCCATACAAGTCATCCATGAATAGGATGAACCGAAGGCACAATTTTTATTAATAGAAAAAGTCCTTGCACTCTACTCCGTCTTCGATTATCTTCATATAATCTGATTCACAACGCTACTGCCAATACGGAGTGGTTCTTCGGATAATAATCCAACCGGTCTCTCCATATTGACAACGATGGTCAAAAACTTCGATAGTCTGTGATTTAACTATCGAATAAAAACAAGTGTTTCGATAGTCGATGATTTAACTATCGAAGAAAACAAGTGTTCATTCAACATATCAAACAAACATTGAGCCCTTAATTAATATTCCATTAATTAAATCACTTCTCTATTTCTTTATCAATATTTGTTAACCAAATATTTTCAATAGCCATATTGACCTTTTACGTTATTTGGAAAACATTTCCGAATATCTCCTTCCTTTATTTTCTAAACTTTAGAAAATATATGCTATTTATAATTGGAAAATATTCCAATTACTTATCTCTTTTTCGATCTCGTTTATTTCTATACTTAGGAAATATTCTTTATTATATTTCCAAGTTTACACTTATTTGGGTTAAAACGGATGTTGTGTAAAAACATCGTTACGACAACCCAAATACTATATTCAACTAACTCTTATTCAACATTGATCTTCGAGCCTGAAATCTTACTATTTATTTGTTAATAATGAAATCAATCAAGTTGGGGTATAACTACCTCTCAGACCTTGACTGAATAACATTTATAACGTCAAAACAGATAAGACTACTTACTCGAATAATCAATACCATACAACTACTTATTCACTTTTAAACACGTATACACTTTCTCTTTCTATTATTACTAGATTTTATTCTTATACTTCCTTTTTGATTATACTATTCTGTTTCTAAGTTCGTTTTCTTATCGACTTCTATATATATTGATATATAGATTCTAGTTATCAAACTTCTTAAAAATATTCTAACTCCTTAAATTCCTGGAAAAATTCGCTATAACCTCCTTTGTACCGGGAGCTTCGGGATATTTCAAATAGCCTCCCATGGCCCTTACCAATCCAAAAAGAAAAAAGAAAAGCCAAGCGGCTAGCCGATACGGCGCATAAAATCTCATATATGAATTAAATACGTACCTTTTTGTCAGGCATTCTATTTATATACCTTCTAACACTTTATTCCAAACCTGTCTCCTGTATCTATACCTGCCCAATCTATTTTAACTGCACCAATCGTTTTTAACTCAATTTGTGTAATTAAATTTGTTACTTAACTATTTAGTCTATTTCACTTTCTATATTCAATTTCCATTTCAACTCTATTTAAATTCCAAATATTCAAACTCCATTTAATTCTATTTGAATTCCAAATATTCTAACTCCATTTCAAACTATATTTTGAATTCTATTGATTCAATTTCTATTTGAATTTTCTTTATTCAAATTCTATTTCACAAGTCTCGATTTCAATTCCTTTTGAAATTGATATTTCTACTTTTGGAAAATAGATTTCCCTTTTCAATTTCATACTTGTATTTTTATTTCTGAATTATCCAATGATAATTCTTTTCACTTTATTTATAAACTTCATTTAGAAAAGAACTATTTATAAACTTCGTTAATAAAGGAACTACTTGTTTTATTTTTTTCAAAACAAGTTTATAATTCTAATCTATTAAAAAATTCAAATTTCTATTTTAGAAAATAGAATTTCCCTTTTAAATCTCAAGTATCCCTTTCAGGATATTTTTTTTTTATAAATTATCACTTAGCCCAGTGATATTTTAAACAATCAAAACAACCAATTCTCAATCATTTGATTTTTAACACATCATATATGGATATATATGAAATCAAATAATCAAACAGATAATATATATTTTGAGGAATCCAGTTGGATTCCTCCAGCCTGTTTTCCTGCATCCACAGACGTTATCACATAAATAATACCCATCCTGCTTCGAGGCAGGATATCGCGGTATGAAGGTCATCCACTAATCATAGCGTGGGGCGTATAGGGTAATCATCCGCTAATGGTACCGCGGGCATCCGCTAATGAGACTGCAGGAATCCAACCAATCATCAACCCAATATATATATATATATATCCTAAATAACTAATATATATTTTAAAACAACCAGACAGCATTCAAACAAGCACAAACAATTATTTTTAACTATATAAAAATAATTCTAAATAAAAGGTGAGATTTACTCACCGTGGTTTTCCTTTGCCAAATATCCAATTAAATTCCAACTCGTCTTAGCCACAAATCATCTCGAATTTCTTGCATGAATTTATTCATACGATATTTTATTTTAAATTTAACGATTAAACATGATTCATTTAAATTTACTTAACAAATAAATTTACTACTCTATGAATTTAAATTTATCAAAACATAATTTACCTTAATCACCAACACTACACATCCTTCTATAGATCAACACAATAATCAACACCCCATCACCTAGAGATTTCGTTGCTCAACCCTGACCTTCTACAGACATGTGCCTATTTTGTTTACCAAATCCTCTCCAACTTGCTTTGTATCTCAACCCCTTTTTGGCAATCCCTTTTGCTCAATCCAGAATGATCATCATGTCCCAAAATCATTGAAATCTAGACCACCATCAAGATCAGTACCTAGTCAAACCCTATCGGACTGCCTCCTGCCTACCTATCTCGATCTCTCAAGATGCCCTATCTTCCATCGCATCCTCGTCGAGATGGTTAAACCCATCGCAGGTTCCATTCTTCACGGTTTATCATCCCTTTCACCTGATACCATCGTGTCCCCTTAACGGCAAACTCACATTGTCCTTCGAATGAAAACCACCATCACGGTGAAAAACTACCGCAAACTCACTTCAATGTTCCAGCACTCGAAACCCCATGTTCCCCCTTCGCAACTTCCTGCTTTTCAAAATCGAATGAAACCACTCTTGAACACCTCGCAAACCACCTAGCCCAATTCGAGCGACTTGAAATCACGACCCCACCTTCCATTCGTGACGAACGATCGAGCCTCTTCCCCCCTCTAGTGTTCGATTTCAGAAGAAAGTGGAGAGAAGGAAGTTACGGTTTATTAGAAGAGGTGCGGCCATTTACTTTCTGTTGAACGAGATTTGAAGAGGCAAAGGGTATGTTGCGGTTTTATAAAGGAATTTGTGGATATGAGGGAAGGCACGGTACTGTTTGTGTTTGTGGATAGAAAAGAAGCACGGTCCCTTTTGATTTGTGGACATGGAAGAAGCACCGTCCCTTTTGTTCTGGTCCATACAACAGATTTATTTATTTTATATTTAAATTCTTTAAAAATAGGTATCCTTAAATTTAAATTACTTCGTGATACATAGCTCCTTTCTGAACCCAACAACTGTCCATTCTAGGGTAATACCCCTATTCTGAATCCACTGGGATAAGTCACGAAGTCCAGTTCGATCGTCTGTGGAAGATATTTATTTAAATTGATATAATTTAAAGTTCAACCCATTTAAATTCTTCAATAAAAATTTAAATATTATTATTCTAATTTAAACAGGAGTTGTATTGATCATCTGAACTGATTCTATTCAACTGTATATTTTTAAATTAAATTATTACTACATTACGATAATTTAATTTATTCGACATTAAATCGAAATTGATTATTAAATTGATAACTTAATATAAAATTCCATTTATATTATCCACCCAATATTTAAATCCGTATTAAATATTTTAAAATTAACCCATAAGAATCCGGGTCATTGCACTAATTAATAACGAACTAACACAACCTGACCAAGTATAGGAAATGCTAAGCTGACCAAACCTATGAACCACAGCTATGGTAACCAGAGAACAAAGCCTACACGCAGTCTGGAGAGTCACGAAATCATCAAACAAAAAGCGAGAAGTTGCTACTACCGGTGTTCCTATGCGTTGTACCTAAACCAATCATTATGGATACAAGTCGAAACCGTTGTTTGCCCAAAAACAAACTTGGCCACCAAGTAGTGAAATAATTAGGAATAAGATGTAGCGCCGATTAGGTATAGGAGGATGTCGATGAGTGGGACAAAGAAGGAGCTGGTATATTGGAGAGAGGGGTTTAGGAACTGACGTTAAAACGTTGATTCGATGAGCCTCAATGTAAATGAAATCAAGTGAAGAGGGAGCGGACTAGTTTAGAAAGGTGTTTTGGAGGAGAAATATAGAGGGGAAAGTTTTGACACGGAGAATCAAAGAATGAGAGGAAAAGAAAAACTTGTTGATATATTTTTATTTATCTAGAAATTGAAACAGCCCCATATCATTTTAGATGTAGGAAGGCATAGTTATGGTAGTCACTTGCTAGAATAACCTATCTCAGGAAGAAGGCGAGGATGTGTATATTATCTTCCTGCTAGAAAAAAATAGGGAATTGATTTTGCAAATAAAAGGCGAAAAGATGGTTTTGTAGGAAGGTATGCTTGAGTAATAATTTCATGAAGGAAATTTGATACTCTTAAATACCAGTGAGCTAAATGCTTATCATAATTTTTATACGATATATGAAAAGGGAGAGTAAGGCATTGATATATGACAAGTAAATAAAGATTTGGGAAGTAAACACTCAACCCAGCCTTAGTTTATAAGTATGTATACAAGAGGAAAATGAATCCAAAAATAAAAGGACTAGGAGGGAAAATTTGTTGCACATTTATGGAAATTAAAAAGGGCATACTAGCTGAACCTAATTGTAATGATCCAGATTTTTGTCGGTTAATTTTAAACATTTAATCTTTATTTTAAATTTTAAGTTGATAATATAAATGGATTTTTATATTGATTTATCGATTTAATAATCAAAATACGATTTATTTCGAATATATATCAAATTATCATAATGCAAATAATCCAATTCGAAGATAAAACTGAATTGAAACGATTCAGATGATGAATATATATCCTATTTGAATATAGACGATAATAATAATAATAATTTACTATTAAGGAATTAATTATGATTAAGTAAATTTAATTTATATCGATTTAAATTTATATCTTCTCTATATGATCGAATTGGGTTTCGAAACATGTCCCAGTATGTTCAAAGTAGTGGTATAACGCTAGAAACACCAGTTGTTGCGCTCAAATAGGAGTTTGTAACTGTGAAATATATTATTATAAGATTTATTCGGATAAGTATGAAATCACCTCATAAATCAAGTCACAATAAATCTAGGCTCAAATCAAATTAAATTATATGTACCTAACCTATACCTATACTTGTACCTTATGCAAACCTAAAATTTCCTTAATGCCGAAGTTTTCCCTCATTATAAATACGCGATAGTTTTTCCCCTTCTTCTTTGATTTTCTTCAACTCATTCGCTTATATTCTGAATCCAAATCGAAACTTCGGATTAAAAAAAATGAAGGTCGTACCACTAAATGAATTCAAAAATCGAAAACCCCTCTCCCAAATTTTCCTTTCAGTGAATAACAAAGCCATTCTTCTCTTTTCCCTTAAATTCTTAAATAAATATTATCGATTGAAACCTCCTCAAATTCGAAAAAGGCTTAAAATCCTAAAATTTCTAAGTCGCGATAGGGCCACGAAGTCCCTGAAGCTTGAAATCAGTGGTCGCGAATTAGGGAGAAAAGGGGGTTGCCATCGTCGTGGGTTAGAACGGGGTTACAGAGGAAACGCGACTGGTCATCGTCATTACAGGAGACCGACATTGGATTTTTGGATGGTTTGAAGCACTTGTGAATTAAGGAGATGGACTCGTCTTCGTTGCAGAAGAAGGGCGACAGTGGCTACGCCACTGTTCAAGGTACCAAGTGGCGATTTCCTGAGGAAGTGGGTTCGACAGTGCATTTTAGGAGAGAGAACGTGGATTGAGGGTGCTTTGTTCTTGCATGAAGCCATTAAGGAAGGAGACTGTACAGTGTGGTTAAGGTATATAATTTTAATGTATTTTTATTTGATTAAATTTGAATTTTTGTTATAAGAAAAATAAAATATATAGCTCATATAATTCGAACGTTTTTAAAATAGTGTATTTAATTTACACATTGTCCAAAAAAAATAACACAAGTCGAATTGGACTCTTAACGGAAAATGGGATTCATTAGAATTTTTTTTAGATCAATTGGAATCTGAATGGATCGAAATAAGATCACGGTGAGTAAATCTCACTCAGAATTTAATCAGAATTATTTTTATTAGTTAAAAATAATTTTTCGTTGGTAGTTTGCATGCACTGAAATATTATTGTGGCTATTAAATATATATCAGTTGTTTAGGCTTGGTGTTTGTAGCTATTATATATATATATATATATATTAGTGATTGGATAGTTCCCGCAGTACCATTAGCGGATTCCTGCAGTATCATTAGCGGATGACCCTATACGGCCCATAATATGATAGTGGATGACCTTTTATATCGCGATATCCTGCCTCGAAGCAGGATGAGTATTATTTATGTCGGCTAACATCTGTGGATGTAAGGAAACGGGTTGGAGGAATCCAATTGGATTCCTTAAAAATATTATTATTTGTTTGTTTTCATATATATTATCATATATGATGTGTTAGAAAACATATGGTTGATAATTGGGTGTTTTTGATTGGTTGAGTATCACTGGGCCTAAATGTTGATTTATAAAAATATCATGAAAGATATTTTGAGATTTAAACGGGAAATTCTATTTTTCTAAAAATAGAATTTTAATTTCGAATGGGCTAAGAAATATTAACTTGTTTGAATAATAAAAACAAGTGAAATGAAATTATAAACAATGTTTATAAATTAAATAATGTGGGGAATTGAAGTGAATTTATAAACGATGTTTATAAATTAAATAATGTGGGGAACTGAAGTGAATTTATAAACGGTGTTTATAAATGAAATGTGAAAAATTATCATTTGGATAACTTGGGAAATCTAAATTCAGATGTGAATTTGAAAAGGGGAACTGAAATTATTTTCAAAAAGAGAAACGATAAATCTATTCTGATATTCATAATGTAAATTGAACTTAAAATAAATCTGTATGGATTTATGATTTGAATTCGATTAGATTGAATTTATTTAAATATTTTCTAGAAAAATATATTAGGATTATATTAAATAGAAGTTTAAATTTTAAATATGAAAATAGATTCACAGTATATACATAAGTTATAATCAATAAAATATTCCAGAATATGAATTGGGTTTCAAATGGATTTGAAATGGAAACTTGTTTTAATTTATAAAACAAGGAAGTTAAATTTATAAACGACGTTTATAAATTAAGTGAGATAAATTATCATTTGATAATTTAGAAGTTTAAATTCAAGTATGAATTTAAAAATGAATTGGAAATCGTTTCAAAAAGGGGATGATGGACGTTATTCTGGAATTTGGAGTATAAACAGAATTGAGATAAATCTAAGAATTTATAATTTGAATTTGATTATATCGAATTTTATAATTTATTTACTTATAAAAGGAATTGGGATTTTAATATAGCAAATTGAGCATAAATAAATTTATAACCGAGAATTGAAAAATCGACGATTATAGATAATCAGAAATATTAAATTGGATTAGGAAAATTGGATTTAATATACATTAAAATATATCAGAATGGAGTTGAAATTTATTATAAAAGAATTTTAAACGTTTATATATATAAATATAATTAAAACAAACTCGCCGCAGCGCGGTAGTTCGTAATTTGGCATTTCAAGCTTCAATTGAGTATGTAGAACTCAATTTAAGTCGGAATTATTTGAAACAAGAATCGTCGGGACCGATTTGATAATAGATTTCTAACGGAAGAGAAAAATCTGGATTTTGTCTTATAGATTTTGAGTTATGTCAAAACCTAATTTTTAGAAAAACAACGCCATAATCATTATAAAACCATAACAGTTTATTTAAATAAATAAAAATATTTTGAATTCCCATTAGAAAAATCCAAACTTGAGATATAAAATAAATATGAACTCAAGTGGAGTAAGTGAACTGATTTTTGAAACAAAAAAAAATCAAATTTTTAATTATTGAATAGAATTAACTAATTTGAAGAATAATTAGTTAAATCGTGTTTTGAATCGAAATACGGCATTGGATAAGTGAATGGGGTTTATGAATTTATATTTGAAATCAAATATGAAACTCGAGTTGAAATGGAATTAGATTGGGTTTTAAGTAAATTAAAAATATATCTGAACTTGTTATGTTCAAATAAAAAGTGAAATGGGCCAAAGAGTTAATTAAAGAATAAATTAGCGAATTGAGTTAAAAATGATTGACTTGAGTTAGAATAAACTGGAATGGACGTATATGGGTTAGACAGGTATTGAATGAAGTGTATGAAGATTATAATTCGTGTGCCCAACAAAAAGGTACACGTTTAAATTCCATATGAGTTTTATGCGCCGAATCGGCAAGCCACTTGGCTTTTTTTTATTTACGTGTCGGTCTAAGAAAACCCCATAGGTGGTGGTATACCCCGATTTTTCAACGCCTTCACACAACCTAGGTAGTCTCCCCTAGAAATTGGCAGAGGTGGCCCTCGAACCTGAGACCTATGTCTCATCCCAATTCGCCCACCTCTAACCAACTCAGCTAGGAGTGTCAGGTAAGCCACTTGGCTTTTTGATTTTCTTTTTGAATGGAAAGGGCCAAGAGAAGCGAGTTATGGTTTGAGCTATTGACCGATACAAAGGAGGTGCTGGCGAAATTTTCCGGAAATTTAAGGAATTAAAATATTTTTAAGAAAATTTGATAACTAGAAAGCAATATACCGATATATATAGAATTCGATAAGGAAACAAACTTAAAATAGAATACTATAAACAAAAATAAAAGCTGTAATTAAATCTGGTGAAAATAGAAAGGGAAACGTAAACACATTTTAAAAATGAGTAATTGGTTTATATGATGTTGATTATTCGAGATAAGTAGTCTTGTCCGTTTTGAAGTTAACAATGTTATTCAATCAAGGTTAGAGAGGTATTTATACCCCAACTTGATTGATTTCATTATTAACTAATAAATAGCAAGATTCAGGCTCGAAGATAAATGTTTTGAATAAGATTTAGTTGAATGCAGTATTTTGGGTTATTGTAACAATGTTTCACACAACATTCCTTTTGACCCAAATAAGTGGAAATTTTGGAAATATAATAAGTCGTGAATGGGAGAAGTACTTGGAGTGTTTCCAATTATTAATAGAAGATATTTTCTAAGTATAGAAAATAAAAGAAGGCGATATATGGAAATGTTTTCCAAATAGCGTAAGAGGCCAAGATGGTTATTAAAAATATTTGGTTAATAAATATTGATAAGGAAATGGAGAAGTGATTTAATAAATGAAATATTATTAAGGGGCCCGGTGATTGTTTGATATATTGAATGGATGTTTATTTTCTTCGATAGTTAACTAACCGACTATCGAAGTATTTGCCAATATCATTGTCAATATGGAGAGACCGGTTGGATTATTATTCGAAAACCACTTTGTATTGGCAGTAGTGTTGCGAATCAGATTATATGAAGATAACCGAAGACGGAGTGAAGTGCAAGGGCTTTTTCTATTAATACAAGGTAGAAATTGCCTAAGATGGATTAATAGAAATTGTGCCCTCGGTTTCGTTCAGTCCCAGAACGAAGTTGCATGGATGAATGCCTGACAGAGTATTTCCAATGATCGCATATGTTGGTCTATATAAATATATATGGTGATGGAGAATTTATTCTCTTAGCATAATATCCAGATTATATTTATGCAAATCAATTAATGGTTAACTAAACTGACAATGTGGCATTCAAAGTGGTTGCGATGTCAATGAAAAGTAAGTAAGCGTAGCCTCAGGCCTCAACAACCAGGAAATGATAAAAACCGGACAGGCAGCATGACTAAGTGGGTAGCTCCCAATTAGGGTGTATCATCACCTATCTAGATAAATTCATTTCATTCTTTATTTTATTCGATGATGTCCCATTCGGGAAAACAGTTGCTGATCCTAACTGTTGGTGATATACATTCGATACACTCAAGCGAAATGAGTGGTCGGTCATGTGTGGCCGGGTTACAAGATGTTCTCGTTGAATCCAGTGTATTCCTCTCTAGAGATACACAATCGGAAGGTGGTTCCATACCTTGTCATGGTTGGAAATTCATTACCCAATAAGTGCTTGCGGTTTTGATCGTATATTATATATGTAGAGCGTGAGATGCAAACGTTACACTAGATTGTTATTTATTTGATAGACACTATTATAATATCAAAAGAGTTTTGATATAAAGATTATCGTTTCTTTCAAAAGGATTTTTGAAAGTTAAATTAAGTGTTTTGGATTCTCATAAGGGAAAAACCCATTCCATAATACACGGCGTGGTCTTATGAGATATCGTTTATTTTCTCAAACTGTTTTAAATTGTTTACTCATACCATTCCCATGACTGACTGAGAGTTTATTTTTCTGTGTTTTCCCTAAACTCTTGGGTTCCCAAATTTGTACAGGTAGTCAAGTAGTTCAGGATTTTATATATTTATCTAAAGGAGCTTGGAGCAGGAGTCTTCGGTATTAGATATTTAGAGTTATTCTGCTGTGTTGTATTTGCGATATACTCAGATGATGTATGTAAATTCAAATATTGTATTTCAAAAGTGATTATTTATATATTATATTTTATTCTGCTGTGATTTTGAGTTTCTGTGTTGTTGTTTTTGTTCTTCTTCTATCTTTTTTTCTTTGTTTCATAATGATTCGTATTTCTGTGCAATTTGGGTTGGACGTGTGGTGTATTTAGTCAACTCAAATAGTACGGATTTGCGGGCCTTTACACTAATTGCATAAACTTTCTAATGGAAAATATATTTTAAAGGAAGGGATTGAAATACTTGGATGCTTAAGTAAAAATATAAAGTCGCTACTAATGTTAGTCAAGATGGATGTATTTATTTGCTTGGATTATATGATGAAACTTTGATATGTTTGTTGAGTTAATAACACTAGAATGCAGTGTTTAGAATGCTAGTTATTTTCATAACCTGTAACATACCATCTTTCTTCCCGGTTTCCACCGGTAATTAAACCAACTTAATCCGTTTACAAAGGCGGATTGTTATGGGTACTAACATATATTGAACAAAACAACAGAATTTTTTATATCATGATAAAATATTTCATCAGAGTTACATAGAATATCAGAGTTACATACATATAGCAGCGGAAACATAAATATACTCTCAGCGGAAGAAGCGATGTGATATAGAGGAAACTCTAACTTAAAACTAAACCTCTAGCTGCCCGTGTGGAAATTAGTAGGCACCCAGAGTTTAGGAAAGAACTATAAACTCCAAGTCAGTCATGGGACTGGTGTGAGAACATAAAACAGTTATTTTTACGATTTAATTTAAAGTTGGGAGATTCACCGGACTACGCCGCTAATGTGGAACGGGTTTACTCCGTGTGAATGCCCGTGCATATAAATTCGTAATGACTTTTGGAAGATGAAGCTATCATAAGCTCATCCCACTTCACACAATGCAAGCGCACACCAGATGGGCGATTTTTGTCTTATGATAACCAAACATGCTTTCATACGTGAAAATCTTCTTTTAATACTATTATTAGTGCATAGTGTTGAAAACCATTTCGCAAATAAATATATTAAACTTAGAAAGCATAGTGACTATGCTCACATACATAGTTTATAGACAAAACGAAAGGTTCGTATTGGTAGTTGGGTTCCAATATGATGGTTCCTGACATGAAGGATCAATCCGGAACTAGGTGCAACCTCACGGTTCATGGTTTTCATCCAAGCTTGGACACCAAACACCAGGTAAATCACCGGTTAACATCCGGACACGGACACCGAACATACCCTTTTTTCCGCAAGTTTCAAAGTAGATCTACCGCTGAAGCTTTCAAGTTTCAATAAAATGTATACAACCTAACAGCCAGTTTACCATCAATCCGGGGTGTGAGGTTCGTCGAAGTCACGATATACACAATGTTATCATCACTATCTCATTTCATAACTTGAGTATGTCACACTGTCAATTCACAACATGTCACTGATTTTCATCAATACATAACCTCTAAGCACGTAAAACTTAGAGATAGAAATAAATAATTGCCACAGTCCGATATATATATATACCAACAGAAATCAGTGCTACGCAGTCAATTACAATGTCAGACACACAATCCATACAAGTCCATTCTAGGTCTGAATGGAGCAACTCCGAAAATCCTTAAATATATTCAGACCTCATGTCACTTATAACCTCGTTTCAGGTGTACGGCCCGATTTAAGACATCAGCAATCAATCCAAATAATCCAAAGATTCCTAATCTTCATTTGTCCTTTCCAAGTCTTCAAATAGCATCGTATTATTACTTGGAATGGTTTTCGGACTTAAATCCAATCCCGGTCTTTCCAAGTAATAAGCGTACTTTAAAAACAAAAGTTATGGACTATACCGGTTTCAATCCAAATCTCCTTCCAAACATTAGTCATTTTAGAACAAGGTTAGATTTATTTCTAATTCCTAAAATCTTATTATTTCCATTCGTCTGTTCAAATTTGGATTGAAAGCTTTATACACATTATATATATATATATAATAGTCCTCAAATTTAATCATTTTCATGGAATGGTAAAACATTTCATAAGTACTATTGATTAGCTATTTACCGAATAGGTTTAACATCATTTAATGGTTCAAATCTTTTACTCAAATTATTTTAAATAATGAATGACGCTTGTAAGATTCCAAAATTTTTTATAAATCAAGGAGTTTTAATTAACTTCCAAATTAGATTTTGAAAATAACCATCCCGTCCGTTAGATCAGTTAGGAATAGCCAGGGAGAGTAGGAAACTTGTATTTTCCAAACCCAAGCCTTAGACACTATCCTCTCTGTCACCTTAGAACATTCTGGTGTATGTGTTATTAGAAGAAATGTCATTAATATATACATAAATTTTTATGCATTAGGTAATGGTTCAAAATTTGTCCTTTTCTAATTAAAGTTTCAATTAAAATCGTAGTCCAACTTTCATTGGAAATTTAACATAATATTTTCAAATTTGTTTAATTATTAAAGCTTACAAATGGTCTTTAAAAAAAAGAAACCAAGTGTATTTAGTAAATTAATGTTTAGTTACATACTCTAATCAAATTTTCCATAATTAAATTTTTAATGATTATGGATGGCTATGAACTAAACATTTGTATGCGACTCAAAAATCACATTTTTGTTAGAATAAAAACTTATGGACAATAAGGAACCAAACGTTTATGTAAACTAATGGAACTCAAAATCACAACTTAAATTTGGAACTTATTTAAACAATATATATATATATATATATGCATGCATGTAATCAATAATGAACATCAACAACATGATTAAATATTTTTAATCACAATTACTTAATCAAATAAATTCACTTCAATGTTTTGCCAATTCTAGTTTGGCACACAAGTAAATATTCACTTACATAACGATAAAAAATAATATTTTTACATCATTAATCGCTTACTAAAATCATAATGGATGTTTATTATTATTCCATGTCCATCATATTACTTCGCAGTTAACTTTATTTTTAATTACAACCAATCAACGCTTAAATCATTAATTTTACTTAATCAATTCAAGTTACAATTCCATGATATCAATACAGTTTTATTTGTGTATCACATTTCTAATGTTTATCGCACACATTAGTTAAAAATCACATTTTTAACTAACAAAAAATTATTTCGTATCATATATTAGATGAAAATCATATTTTTAAGTAACAAAAAATTATTTCATGACTTAATAAATTTTTATTTACCACTAACAATAATGGTTCTAACCAACAATTAAGTTTCATGAAAATAATTTTCTAATCTACCCCTTTTCTAAATTGAATTTAGATTTCTCACATATTTAAGTGACTACATAAATTCTACTTAAAGATCGAATCTTTAAGGGTTTAATTTTATTTACAACATCAAATCACTTGCAAATAATTCAAACATACCACCATAAATCAACTAAGGCATGTATATGACTAATATTCCATACAAGTGTAATTTTGTAAACTAACATAAGGTGTTTCACTTCCAAATTCCATAAAGATGTCATTTTAACACCATGGATCTATTTAAGAATCATTAGCAAACATATAACTACATATAAAACATTAATTTCCTAAGAGACATAAAATTTATTAAATTAGAGTTCTCACCTATATTTGCTTTCCAAACTTTCACCGTCAAGTTCCAAATCAACTCCGTCAGCCTCGGATGATCTATTATCTCTTACACATGCGTCACGCACTGCTCCTCGTCTACTAACGCGTATATAGATATATACACTCTCTACACTACTCTATGTTTGTGTTGACCTCTTGGCACAAGAAAAGGCCGCGACTTCTATACTGGATGGTGGACTGTTGGATTGGAGCTTGTTGGGGTGGACTATTCGCAAGAAGAAAGAAGAAATAGGATTTTTTTTTTCTGAGAAGAAAAGAAGTTTGGTTTGTGCATAGAAGCAGAAGGCACGCATTTATAATGTAGAGAAGAGGGGACAGAGAATATCGCGTGGTATTGGGTTCTGTGAATATGAACTGTTCATAATCTTAGGCCACTGTTTCAAAAAATTTGCACTGATATGGCAAAATTTAAAATTAGATTTTCTCAGATTTTGTTGTCCACCATATCTCCTTAAAAAAATGGATTTGTTTTCTATGGACAATATGTTAAGCTAACACATAAACTAACAATGTTGTTTATGGTATTATCTGAACATTATAAACTTACCCGTCATACACCGTAAATTAAATAGTAACGAAAAATATAGAATTATTTGCGCGATTTTATTTTATTTCCTTTCATTACGCATTCCTTTCATAATTGTGCATTATATATTCTTTATATATATATATATATATATATATTAGTTCAATTTCATCGTTTGCACTTCAGAAATTCATCCTTCGCTTTCATTAAATTAATTATATCACAATTTGTACCATCATAAATTTAGACTCAACAAAATTTATTACTATCTATATAAAATTTCAACTTAGAATTTGGAATTGATTTAAGTGTTTTATTACGCTTTTTACTTAACGGTTTGAAATGAATTTATCTTGACGATATTTTATTTTGCGCCAAAGTTCTCAATTTCGAAATTAATGATTTGTTTCTATTATATTAATTGTACCATAAATAACATGGTAAACGGCTTGCAAAATTAATCACTAATATTTATGTTAATTCAATGTTTAATTAACATTTGTACTCAATGGTTTGATTTGTAATAAATTAATCTTAACCATATATTACTATGCGAATAGATTCTTTGTTCAATAAATCGTTAAACAGAACTTATTTAAAAATTGATTCTTTTCTCTTTTTCCTTGTTCTAATGTCAAATATTCCAAATGGCTTACCATTTGTTAGCATCGAAAATATTGATGTTATATTCACAATGTGCTTTTAAATTCTAGAATGAACACTACATTCAAATTAAATAGGAAGTCCAAGTTTTAAATTGTACCTCTAGTATATTGTTAAATTTAATATTCAACAGTTCTAACTTTGTAGTTTTTACTTTCATAATCAAAATACGCCCTCTGAACGAAATATTCTAGAATCTCATTCTAGAGAATTCCTAACCCTATCTCAAATGAGATATCATAACTCCGATGAGTTCTATATTTATGTTCAACATATGTCATACCCAGAGCTTTGGTATACCAACTGTAACATACCGTCTTTCTTCCCGGTTTCCGCCGGTAATTAAACCAACTTAAACCGTTCAAAAAGGCGGATTGTTATGGGTACTAACATATATTGAACAAAACAACAGAACTTTTTATATCATGATACAATATTTCATCAAAGTTACATAGAATATCAGAGTTACATACATATAGCAGCAGAAACATAAATATACTCTCAGCGGAAGAAGCGATGTGATATTGCGGAAACTCTAACTTTAGCTCGAAGCTCCAATTCAGAAAGCACTCCAACTCTTGCTCCAAGGGTCTATAACTGTAAAATTAAACCTCTAGCTGCCTGTGTGGAAATTAATGGGTAACCAGAGTTTAGGAAAGAACAATAAACTCCAGGTCAGTCATGGGACTGGTGTGAGAACATAAAACAGTTATTTTTACGATTTAATTTAAAGTTAGGAGATTCACCGGACTACGCCGCTAATGCGGAACGGGTTTACTCCGCGTGAATGCCCCTGCATATAAATTCGTAATGACTTTTGGAAGATGAAGCTATCATAAGCTCGTCCCACATCACACAATGCAAGCACACACCAGATGGGCGATTTTTGTCTTATGATAACCAAACATGCTTTCATACGTGAAAATCTTCTTTTAATACTATTATTAGTGCATAGTGTTGAAAACCATTTCGCAAATAAATATATTAATCTTAGAAAGCATAGTGACTATGCTCACATACATAGTTTATAGACAAAACGAAAGGTTCGTATTGGTAGTTGGGTTCTAATATGATGGTTCCTGACATGAAGGATCAATCCGGAACTAGGTGCAACCTCACGGTTCATGGTTTTCATCCAAGCTCGGACACCAAACACCAGGTAAATCACCGGTTAACATCCAGACACGGACACCGAACATACCCTTTTTTCCGCAAGTTTCAAAGTAGATCTACCGCCGAAGCTTTCAAGTTTCAATAAAATGTATACAACCTAACAGCCAGTTTACCATCAATCCGGGGTGTGAGGTTCGTCGAAGTCACGATATACACAATGCTATCAACACTATCTCATTTCATAACTTGACTATGTCACATTGTCAATTCACAACATGTCACTGATTTTCATCAATACATAACCTCTAAGCACGTAAAACTTACACTACAACAAAACAACCCTTTTACAACGGGCAAAAACCGTTGTTGTATGCTTTTTACAACGGGCATATGCCCGTCCTAATATGCGACGTCGTAATAGGTCCTGACTATTTTACCACGGTCAGTGACTGTTGTAAACGACCGTTGTAATAACTTTCTCTATCACGTGCAACAACTCTATGACAATGGCTATTTTGTCCGTTGTAATTGGTAGTAAATTACAAGGGGCTTTTGCCCGTTGTAATACATTATATTACAACACTTGTCGACCGTTGTAATAGGCTACTTGGTAAACCTATTTTTACAACAGGCAATCGACCATATACATCCATAATAATAATGAATATTCTAGCATGCAATAATATTGTGATGCAACAATCAAAATCACATAACAACACATAATAAAAGACTAAAGTGAGAGTCATAAAATTCCAACACATTTCAAAAAGTTAGACAAGTTTACATTCCAAAAGATTTAGATAAGTTTACATTCCAAAAGATCTAGACGAGTTTACGTTCCAAAAGGTTAGATAAGTTTTATCGACATAATTCTAACATAAATTACATAACTAGTTTCATAAGTACCAACACTAGACCAAGGAAACGTAATCTTTGTGCCACATGACGGTAGATCCAACGGCCTGTTTTATAGTGGACATCTCCGAATTTGGCTTAAAAAAAAGCTTCCGCCACAACATCAGGATCAATACTTTCTATCGTCCCCTCTACAACTATGTTTTTATCCCAACCCAATAGCCTGCACTTTTTTCTCACCAAACCGTCCAGAGTAACACGATCTCGTTGATCTTGAGCCTGCATACTGCTACTAGCACGGTGTGACTGCTAGAAAAAAAAGGTTACCAAATATTCAGAGAATATATTATTATACACCATTCAGAATATTATATAGCATTTAAGTCTTGCATTGTTGTAACCTTACAACATTGCACTAAATTGCACTAAAACCATATTCTTTACGTTTACAATTCTACTTGCATTAAGCACAGTGGAGCTTCAGGGGTGAACCATACATCAAATAACTTCAAAGCAAATATATGCAAAATCTGCTTAGTTTGTGAATTCATTGTTTCTTTGCTACTAGCAGCTTCAATTATGGTTTTAAAGTGGCCAGAGCAAGTTTTATTGCATTAAAGGACTCTGGACAATATAGGGCAACCATTTTTATAATATGTAATTTAATAGGATATTTTTTCTACAACTAGATTTATCTTATAGTTCAAATATGAATATAAAAGCTATCCGATAGCCTTTCAGGCAAGTGTTTGGACTGCCAAAAATAAAGATCACAATTGCATTTGGTCCTGTAAAAGATGCCCAATTAGGTTTTTTGTATTTTGCATATAATTTAGTCAAACTTGTGCAGACTGTTACTAGATGTTATAAATATCCAAATGGAATAACGCCTAATGGGGTGTGTGTGTAACCTTCACATGGAGTAATTAATTATTTTTTAGGCTTCTATTATATTATGTATTAGAATATGATAGACCTTTGTTTGTTTATTTATTTGATTTTCTGAGACCCAATGTTAAAATCTTATGGTACTCTTATGTGTCCGGTGTTGTGATATAGTGGGTTTTATCAGAAATAATTGCTAATGGTTTGACGAAGTTTGCAAAAATAGTTAACAGTTATTTTTAAACTCAATAGCCTGATACGTGATGAAGTATGATTGTATGCTTGATATATAACTATTTGATCCTACATGATCATTCTATATAGAAGAAGCTTTGTTGAGAATAATCAATCATAGATGATCGTTTGACTTCGGTCAAAAACATTAAGTCTGCAAGAATGAATGTAAACAACGAAATGAACTTGCAAAATACATTAAGTTTGCAAAATTTACTATAAATTGGAAACTCAAGCTCTTGAAATAAAAATATGCAATGTAATTTGTTTGTTGGAATTTAAAAAAATGCAACCTTCTGTCACTTTTTTATTTATTTTGAAAACGCAAATAACAGAACATGCATACACACCAAGACTCACTCAGATATGAAGTGTATAAAAAAACACACATCCAACACTATATAAAGAATATATATATCATAAACTTATACCACTAGGTGTAGAAAATAAAATATAATGTATGATAAAAGAGGTGCAAACATCTGGTGGGTACAATTTAGTCTAAGGATGTCATGAATGCATAAAACAAACAAACAAAAATAGGTGGCCTGGTATGGAAGTTCTAGCAAATAAGAGGGATATGTACTAATATGTACATTCTAGATTTTTCTCAAAAGGCTACAGGTAACGAAATTTCAATTGCATAAGTGGGATAACAGACCATGCACATGCAAAGTTTATGAATAACATTTTCTTCCTTCTCTTTCTCAAATGAGAGTACCCTGCTATTATAACATTATATATAGATGTCTAATTCTGGAATAACCGCGGAAAAGTTAATGAACCATTAATCAACACACATATCCCAATAGCACTAAATAAAAGGGTGTCTAATATATGTGGTGGCGGATTTAAATCAGCATGGGGACAACGGACAACCCATACCCAATATGTTATTTTGAAAAAAACAAATACAGCTTCAGCTTTTTTTAAATTGATAAAATGTAGCATCAGTACTGCTCATTAAATTAGCTAAATATAACATACCCTAGAGCACATATATAAAAAGTAAGCATGTGAGAATTTTTGCCAATAATGAACAAGGTAACAAAACTAATTTATGACAATAGAGAGGGTGCACAGTTGGCTTGTACGGTAAATCATGATTAGACAACACAAGTCATTTGAGCAAGATAATGAAGATGTGTTAATATCTTGAGTTCAGGTTTAGGCAGCCTACCATGCAGATGTACAAGTGGTACAAATGTATGTTAAATTTTAATAGTAATGTAAACTAATAACAACAAAACCTTTAAAGACTAAATCCATCCTCAAGTTGTAATACTGAATTAATGAGAAAGTGTGTCTTTGAAAAGGAGAATTTACATAGTGAATAAACTGATTACAAAACTTAAAACAAATTAAGAGAAATATATAGTTGTTCCCTCAAATTAAGATCATATAGACCCAACATTTAATATATTAAATTAGTAAACATGTACAAGAACATTACTTAAGTAAATGTAACATAACAGTGGAAATGCATGACATAAGGCGCATAGACTTCAGAACATACAAGCACAACTACGGAATTTCATGCAAGCGTAAATCCTATACACAGTAATGGTTTTAACACCGGTTTAACATGAGTGTATTTACTGGGCTAAAGTATTAAAGTAGCAGTGAAGAACAATGTACTCATGCCTAATTTACAAGTGCACGTAACAGCACCTAAGTTCCCTTCAGCAAATAACAGTCTAGCAAACATTTCACAAACTCATGATATTTTAAAAAAAAAATAAACTAATGATTGCCGAACTTAAAATTCAAACTGAAGCCGGCTGTTAAAATTTGATAGTATGAGACTGCAAGATGGACAACCTATCATTTAATCCAACAATTTATCCGAATAATCACTATTGTAGAGTGTCTCGTACACCAGACCATAAGATTCAGCGTTACATTTAACTAGATAAATTCATATCATTTTTTCCTTTTATTGAAATTTAGTAAAAAAAATTGCAGTATCATCTTCTATAAAACTGAGTAAAACAAATGCAGTGTTATTTAAGTAAGACAAATGTAGTATCACCTTATATAAGATTTAGTAAAACAAATGCGGTATCATCTTTGATTTCTATGCAGGCCACAAGAGTGAAGTAGGGCAAACTCAACTGGCAAGCACATAGGGCAGCAGGTTATAGCAATTAAACAAAGACTGGTATGCGATAATGCGACACAGGGGACAATACATTAGCAAGCGTGTTTCAAAATTTATAAAATAGGGTTATATCCAGGCCTTCTCAACCAGTCAGGGAGTGTGTATACACAGATGTATTGTTTCAGTTTTTCACAAGGTATCAATATTCGATTACCTAGTCATAGGACAAAATCACAAGCAACAACTCCAAATCCGTATAAGCACACAAAAGTTTCAAAGCATCCATCACGCGAAACCAACTATTATATTTTAGTTCTGTATTGATTTTGAATTACTTGAAGTAAAATTAATCGTAAGAGGATTATTACCTTGAGTCGGCGGGGAAAATATTAGCAGGTGATAACGTTGCGATGCGTGTCTCTGAACGACGGCGAATCCGACCAACAACAGCTCCAACCGCTGATGGCACCTGATTTTATTCTTCACGGTGGAAGCAGTAGTCTCAGTCGAAATGATTTAGGGCTCGATGGTGATTTGGGCTTGTAGATGAAAAAGGCTGTTGCGTGGCTTCGATTGGGGAGGACGACTGGTTGATTGAGGCGGCGAGGCAACGAACAGCGATGTAGGGATTTGCGGTGGCTATGGTCATCAATTTGGAGATAAGGGTTTTCAGGAAGAAGACGCCATTTGGGGGAGAACAATTTCTCCTTTTTGATTTGGAAAGGAGGAGACAACTAATGGCTTAAGAAAAAAAAAGAAAGAGGCGTTGCCAATTTGGTAGAAGCCATTAAAATGATTTTGGGAATTAGGTTAAAATGAATTTCGCTGAAGGAAATGGGGGCATTGCACAAATTTTATAGAAGAGAGAATTGGAGATAAAGATCAAAGTAAAATCATAGGGTTATAGGGTGGACGACGCATCAGGAATAGGTCGAGGTAGGTTATATTTTATTTTAATTTAATATTAATTTCGACCGTGAAATACCCTGTAATGCTATGACTTCTATACCACTAACGCAACTTCTAAACGCGATAAAAATTATACGTACCCCTTCGTCTTCGCATTCTAAACAAGATAAATTTATCCTGATCGTAATTCGACTCCGGTTTTATACGACATTAGTTTAAAATTTAAATTATTTATCATTTCATTGGTTTATCTCCATTCGTTCACCAACAACCCCGTTTTATTCCAACGTTAAATTTCAATTCCTTTATATATATATATATATAAGTACACACATATTTAGACTAATTTTCCATATATTTCAGCAAATAAAATCTCCAATTTGTTTAACGTCAACGACGTTTGTTTTTAAATTAAACTATTTATAATTTTGATCGACGCTAGTCTATGAATTAGAAAAGCGCGACATTTGAATTAAATTTCTGCAAGCGTACAGTTCGTGTAGCATACAGGTCGAACACAGGGAGGTTTAATTAAAAATTATTATTTATTTTTTTCTTGGGCGTGTTAGACGAAGCTGGAAGTTGATTTTTTCGCAAAGCAAAATAAAAACTGAAACTACGAATAAAAGGTGCAATTAAATTCACTACAGATTCGAATCTAATCGGATCTGTAATAAATTCAATGATTAAAATCAAATAGAACACTGGAAATAAAATTGCAGAAAAGAAATCAACAACTAAAAATAAAAACTAGGATTACCGCTGAATCTAATCAGACGGTCAATTACTAGTAAGAAAAATAGAAGCAATAGCAAATTGTGTTCTAGCAAATCTAATTGACTAGACAACACAATATGCCATGAAAATAAAATGCAGAAAATAAAGAAAAGAAAGCTTTATTACGACTGAAAGAGAGTACAGAAGAATGAATGGTTTTTTTACAATGGTTTCAATCATATATTTATAGATGAGAATGGGAAAAACCCTAATTAGGTCTATGAATAAATGGGCCTCCTCATTCATGAATATTTCTTGCCTTCCTTGACTAACTTGATTGGAGAAAATCTGAGCATATCATGGTAAATATTTTCCATATCTTTCAATTCTCTTATGTGGCTAATTGATTGGTGCATGTAATTGATTCTTCCAAACAAGGATGCTTATTAGAATCCCAAGACACAGAGGAAAAAAAAATCTTCACAATGGATCTTTTCTTGGCAGCCATTCAATCAGAGATTCTTCTAATTGAAATTGAATTATTCGAATTTAATTCCATGATAAGAATATGGCTATTGCTGAAATGTTAATTGGTGCACATCATAAATACATACACATGAATACGTGTATATATATAACATAAGACTATCCAAGTATTCCTCAAAGCAAAGGGGCCAGTGTGAACGCGCTTCGTTTCTTTGGCAAAAAGTGAGCTTGACGGGGTTCGAACTCAGGTCTCTCAGCACCAATTCCTATGCCTTTACCAGTGAGCTACTACTTCTTTTGCAATTGAAATGAATTTGATGTGAGGAAGTAGCTCTTTCTTGTAGTTGGCCTTTGATTTGAATTGAAGGGGGCATTTCTTGACATCTTGTAAAAGCATACAAAAGTAACCAAAGTATCATTTATTTATTTACAAAGATAAAATATAAGAGCATAGAATAAACATTTTTCAATGTCAATCAAATACCCCCACACTTATCTTTTACTCGTCCTCGAGTAAAACAAAAAAAATGAAAAACTAAACTAGATAGGTCACACTTTCGTAGGAAACACGATTGCATTGAGCGTATGCAACAAGCCGTTAAACCTCTAGGTGTCCCTAGTAGGACGAGTGGTGTCTCGTGAGGGTTTTCAGCAGATACTACCCACAAAATCCAAATGCAATATGCTATGATTTTAATGAAACTACATGAATGCAATGGACATATGCAATTAAAAGCGAAAAATGAAAACACAACGTGTTTCAGGAAAGTAGTACAACAAATTAAGTTAACAATTTCTAGTCAGTTGATTCTATTTTAGATACCTCGACTTGTCACAAATTTTCAATATAAATCAAGTTTTCAAATGTTAAATTCCAGTTTGGACAGTTAGTTCGGTCGATAACATAGTGCAGCCATGAAATAAATTCTTAGTTTGCTTGGCACAGTTTGCAAAGTGGTATTCTAATTTTCTCATGTATGGCTAGTCAAATCAATAAGGTCAAGAAGTGTTTGGGTATCATCGCTTATTCTTTATTCTATAAAATTTTAAGATTTATGATTAAGTACACACACCTAAAAAGACCAAGGTTTACCACCCATGCACTGCCTCGCGGACTAACGGAGAGTAGGTAAAGAGCTTGGCGGATTGTGCAGGCCGACTTTGACTTTGTCAACAACGTGTCGGTAATCCTTAGGTGTCCAATCTCATAAAATGAGACCAAGATATTCCAACTTTGACTTTGTCAACAACGTGTCGGATAGAGCTTGGCGGGTTTGCACACCAACGCTCGATATACAAGCAATGTTGGATACCCTTGGAATACTATTATTATTATCGAAAATATAAGCACAAAAGAGAGTTACGCGAATTCAACTTAACACAACTTAGTTTTAAAGATTTGAAAAGCCAGTATAAATATTTTAAGTCCTCCACTTATTTAAACAAAGTCTACAATATAGAATAGATTTCATGGCCATCACCTAAGAATCTCCCTATGTACCGGTTGCACTATTATCCCTCAAAATTAAACTTTTCATTATATTTCCTATTCGATCTAAGTTGAGAGAGAAAAATACTATCAACTGGCTAAAAATTGTAAACTTATTTTGTTGTATCACTTGAAAATGAGTCGTATTTTTTAAAAAAAAATTATGGTATGTTACTATAATTTAAAATGTATGATGGTCCTAAAAAATAAAAAGAAATAAAAAAAATGGAAATGGATGAAATGCAGACTCCCCCCCCCCCCCCCCACACTTGATTGAGACAGTGTCCCAACTGTCTAAAGCAGAGAAAAAAAAATGAAAAATAAAAGAAAAAGAACGTGTACCACCTGATTTCATGGTGGATGATCATGCAGATCGATAGAGTCATCTTCGTCATATTGCTCGAATTCCAAAAATGGTTTCAGTCGTTGACCGTTTACTTTGAAGACTCTTCCGTCCCTAGGATTTTCAATTTCAACCACTCCATGAGGGTATACTGTTTTCACGACATAAGGTCCAGTCCATCGAGATCTGAGTTTTCCTGGAAACAAGTGAAGTCTAGAGTCGTATAAAAGAACTTTTTGACCTACGTTGAATTCCTTACGAAGTATGTTTTTGTCGTGTTGGGCTTTGGTTCTTTCTTTGTAGATTTTCGCATTTTCATACGCCTCATTTCTTAATTCCTCTAATTCAGAAATTTGTAACTTCCTGTGTGAGCCGGCTTTTTCTAAGTCAAAGTTCAAAAATTTGATGGCCCAAAGAGCGCGATGCTCTAATTCAAGAGGTAAGTGACAGGCCTTTCCAAAGACTAATCGATATGGTGACATTCCTAGATTGGTTTTATAAGCAGTGCGAAAAGCCCAAAGTGCATCAGTCAGTTTTACAGACCAATCTTTTCTGTTGGAATTCACGGTTTTCTCAAGAATTTGCTTGATTTGTCTATTGGAAACTTCTACTTGTCCACTAGTTTGTGGGTGGTAGGGGGTCGACAGCTTGTGTGTGATTGAGTATTTCTTGAGCAAGGACTCAAAAGCACGATTACAGAAATGAGTGCCATTATCGCTAATGATAGCTCGAGGTGTGCCAAAGCGTGAAAAGATGTTTTCTTTGAGGAATTTGACAACAACCTTGTTGTCGTTGGTTTTGGTCGGAATGGCTTCAACCCATTTTGAGACATAATCTGCTGCAAGCAGGATGTAAAGATTCCCAAATGAGTTAGGGAATGGTCCCATGAAAGCGATGCCCCAAACATCGAATAACTCAATCACTAAAATGGGGTTGAGAGGCATCATGTTTCGCTTAGAGATTCGACCCGTTCTTTGACATCGCTCACATTTAGAGCAAAATTCGAAAGCGTCACGGAAGAGTGTGGGCCAATAAAAACCGCTTTGCAAAACTTTTGTAGCAGTTTTTCTTGCTCCAAAATGACCGCCACAAGCATGGTCATGTGAGAAAGAGAGAATACTTTGGTGTTCATGATCGGGCACACACCTTCGAATGATTTGGTCGGGACAGTATTTGAAAAGATATGGGTCATCCCAATAGAAGTTTCGAACTTTTGAGAGAAATTTTTGTTTATCTTGTTTCGACCATTCAGCGGGCATTTGTTGTGTGACAAGATAATTCACAATGTCAGCGTACCAAGGGGTGTTAGAGATCGAAAGGAGTTGTTCGTCAGGAAAATAGTCATTGATTGGGGTGTCGTTATCATTTTCGTGCACAATTCGAGAGAGATGATCAGCTACGACATTTTCAGAACCCTTTTTATCTCGTATTTCTATATCGAATTCTTGAAGAAGAAGGATCCAACGAATCAAGCGGGCCTTGGCATCCTTTTTAGAAAGCAAATATCATAGGGCAGCATGGTCAGTGTAAACTATGACTTTGGATCCTATGAGATATGGTCTGAATTTCTCAAGAGCGAAGACAACTGCCAAAAATTCCTTTTCAGTAGTCGAGTAATTCAATTGGGCCTCGTTTAAGGTTTTGCTAGCGTAGTAAATGACTCGAGGGAGTTTATCAATTCGCTGACCCAAGATGGCTCCAATAGCAAAATCAGAAGCGTCGCACATAAGTTCAAAGGGTTGAGTCCAATCAGGAGGTTGAATGATGGGAGTTGTGGTCAAGAGTGATTTAAGAGTCTCAAAAGATGTTTTGCAATCATTGGAAAATTCAAACTTTACATCTTTGGCAAGTAAATTCGAGAGAGGTTTTGAAATTTTTGAGAAATCCTTAATGAATCTTCTATAGAATCCTGCATGGCCAAGAAATGAACGAACATCTTTGACAGACTTGGGAGGAGGTAAATTAGCAATCAACTCGATTTTGGATTTATCGACTTCTAGGCCATCTTTGGAGACGACATGACCTAGAACTATCCCCCTTTTTACCATAAAGTGGCATTTCTCCCAATTAAGCACGAGTGATTTCTCCTTACAACGCTTGAGGACAAGTTCTAGATGAGTGAGACATTGGGAAAAAGATGATCCATATATTGAAAAATCGTCCATGAATATTTCCAAGAATTCTTCCACCATATCAGAGAAAATACTCATCATACACCTTTGGAAAGTCGCGGGGGCATTACAAAGACCGAAAGGCATGCGACGATAAGCAAAGGTTCCAAAGGGACAAGTAAAGGTGGTCTTATGTTGATATTCTAAAGCAACAGGAATTTGGTTATAGCCAGAGTATCCATCGAGAAAACAGTAGTACTCATGTCCCGCTAAGCGTTCGAGCATTTGGTCAATAAAAGGCAAGGGAAAATGGTCTTTTCGTGTGGCTGAGTTAAGCTTTCGATAGTCGATGCACACACGCCATTTGGTTTTGATTTTTGTTGGGACGAGTTCATTACTTTCGTTTTTGATCACTGTGACTCCTGACTTCTTTGGTACAACTTGTACCGGACTCACCCAAGTACTATCAGAGATGGGATAGATGATGTTATTGTCTAGACATTTGATTATCTCCTCCTTGACCACTTCTCTCATGTTTGGGTTTAATCGCCTTTGAGCCTCACGGGTGGGTTTAGCCTCATCAACTAAATGTATGCGATGTTCCACGATTGATGGGCTAATTCCTTTTATATCGCTAATTTCCCACCCCAAGGCGTCCTTATTTTCCCGCAAGGTATCCAAAAGTTTTTCTTCTTGGTCTTTGGTAAGATCGGAAGCCAAGATTACGGGAAAAGTTTTTGAAGAGTCTAGGTAGGCATACTTAAGGTCTGGTGGCAAGGGTTTGAGGTCTAACTTAGGAAGTTCTTGTGTATCAACATTGGTCAGCATTACTTGGTTAGATTCAGGTGGCGAAGTGTCGGAGTCAAGAATTTTGTTTAGTTCAGAAATGTATTCGAGTTCGTCGAAATCAGGGTTGAAATGGTCAAGACACATTTTCAGGGCTTCAGAAGTGTCACTTGAGGTTTCATCAACTGTGGTTTGAATCATGTCAATTTCATCGATCTCAAAATCCCTAGGTTGTTTGTTGAGATTAAAGATGTTTAGCTCGATGGTTAGGTGCCCGAAGGAGAGTCGAAGCTGACCATTCCTACAATTAATGACAGCATTAGAGGTTGCTAAGAAAGGGCGTCCTAAGATCAATGGTATTTGAACGTTGGGATTTGAGACAGGCTCTGTTTCTAGAACTATAAAATCGACAGGGAAGTAAAACTGCTCGATCTGTATCAAGACGTCTTCGATAATTCCCAATGGCTTTTTGACAGATCGATCGGCTAGTTGAAGTGTGATGTTTGTTGGTTTAATCTCCCCTAGTCCAAGTTGGCGATAGACAGTATAGGGAAGAAGATTTACACTGGCACCAAGGTCAAGTAGAGCACGAGAGATATGGGTGTTTCCTATTTTACAATCAATCGTAGGGCAGCCAGGGTCTTTGTACTTGACTGGGGCAAGATTTGAAAGAACAGAGCTTGTATTTGCAGTTAGAAAGGCGGTTTTTGGGACATTGGTCGCACGTTTTTGTGTGCATAATTCCTTAAGACACTTAGCATATTGAGGAATTTGTTCAATGGTGTCTAAAAGAGGAATGTTCACACGGACTTGTTTGAAAATTTCCAGAATTTTATCGAAATTTGCAGCTTTCTTCTTATTATTGAGTCTATGAGGAAAAGGAGCTACTGGTTTTTCGATTCTGGGATGAGTTTCATCATTCGAAGAAGAAGGTGGTAGGGGCGTAGAAGATGAAATGTTGGGATTGCCAACATTAATTTTCGAAGGTGGGTCAGGTTTGCCGACGCTGGGAGAAGAACTGTTGGGATTGCCAACATTTAAGGGAACTTGAGGTTTAGAAGAGTTGGCATTCGAAGCCAATGGGTGATCATCAAGATTAGGGATTGGGGTCGAGTTAGGAGGTTCGTCAGGGTCGTCCACGTTATTATCAATCCTCTTTCCAGATCGAAGGGTTGTAATAGCGTTGACTGGATTATGGTTTTCGTCCTCACAAGAATTTACAGTACGAGAGTTATATTTCGGATTCACCTCAGGTTGACTAGGCAACTTTCCTTTCTCGTTATTTTTCGCTAGTTCCTTTATCATATTCATCATTTGTTCCATTTGTTTTTCTAAACGCACAATGTCTGGTGACGGTTGAGAAGATTGAGATGATTGGTTTGATGATTGAAAATTGGGGTGCCTATAAGGTTGTTTGGATTGAGGTGTAGCTTGAGAGGGTTGAGAATTGGGGGGTGGACCTTGGTAATTCGGATTGGGAATAAAGGGTTGCACGTGAGATGGGTTAGCCGAATTATTGGGGTTCGACCAGGAAAAATTTGGATGGTTCCTCCAACCAGGGTTGTACGTGGAAGAATAAGGATTATTTTGAGCTATGGCATTGGCTTGGTCCTGAGAGTAATAGTGGGGTAACCCTTCTCCGGCTTGAGGAGTTTGATTTTCTAAGGGAATTTGATTTGGGTCCACGACATGCACTCCTCTAGTAGAAGTACGAATGGGAACACGAATCGATTCCCATTGCATGTCCTTTTCAGAGTAATCTTCTAAAAACCGCCAAGCTTCATCGGCTGTTTTAGACATAAAGTCTCCTCCACACATTGATTCTAGTTGAGTTCTAGTCTGATAGTTTAGCCCTTCATATGCAATTTGACATAAGTGATCTTTTAGAATTCCATGATGAGGGCAACTATATAATAGCTGGTTGAATCTCTCAAAGTATTTTGAAAAAGTTTCCCCCTCATTTTGACAAAATTGGTTTATCTCGGTTCGGATTTTTAGAGTTTTATGGAAAGGGAAAAACTTTTTCAAGAATGCAGTGACAAATTCATCCCAACTTCTTATGGAATGTCGTGGAAGAGAATTTAGCCATCTTTTAGCGCTTTCAAGTAGTGCAAATGGAATTAGCCTTAGCTTGATCGATTCGTTAGATAGTTGCTGCATTTTTGTTGTGGACGCATACAATTCAAATTCACTCAGAAATTCATAAGCATTTTCAGACCCAGTAAATTTTGGTACCCCTTGGATAAAAGAATGTTTTAGCTCAAAATTGTTCCCTTCAGCTGGTGGGAACACAATGACAGATGGTTGAACGGTCCTAGTAGGATAACATCGATCACGAAGAGACAAGGGTCTATCCATTTGGATATTGAGATTTTGAAAATTTTG
Source organism: Allium sativum (assembly GCA_030737875.1). Classification (NCBI taxonomy): domain Eukaryota; kingdom Viridiplantae; phylum Streptophyta; class Magnoliopsida; order Asparagales; family Amaryllidaceae; genus Allium; species Allium sativum. Next base: position 821,741,171 of record CM060910.1, read on the forward strand.
ATTTATTTGATTTTGATCCCCAAAGTTTGGAAAATTTTGATTCACTCGATTTTGATCCAATTCGGTTGGAAAATTTTGGTTGATTCGAGAACCCCTAGGAGAATTTTGTTGGCTAACACTTTTTTCACTTATTGTTGTTAATTGCAAGCACAGAAATTAGCTACAATGAAGTTTTCTGTCCTTATTGGCTCTTAACCCAAAATTATAAAGTGATGTGTTTGATTACTTAGATCAAAAGATTTCTTAGCCAGTTAACGGACAGGAGTTATCGGTGCACCAGGAATCACCCTAGCAATGCAGCCGAAGGTTTAAGTACCTTCAGAGTAACAACCGATATAATATTTACGAATCACCGTAATATTTATAAACGGTTATTTCTCTGCCGTAGTCTAGACACCAAGAAATAATTCGTTCCAAATGAATCAACTATCACAATATAATTAAGTCCTAGATGAGCCCGTGACTCCCTTAAGTCCAATGTCTAACCGTTATTATTAGTCAGATTCTACGATGAAATGCAATTTGTGGGCTAAGGAAAGGGTGATGAAATCCCTCACCTTATGTGAATTGGTGTATTGCCCTTAACAGAATGAACAGCAATCACACAAAACAATTGCAGAAATTAAAAATTGTACATTCAAAGCCGCTGCCCCTGCAGAAATTTTTTACAACAATTGTCTATATATTTTTTTCTTTGCGGCAGAGCACCTGTAGAGTTTTAAAAGTTTTCACCTTGATCGGCAGTCCTCCAGTGAATTTGAGAAGCGCTAGCGCGTTCACACCCCACTTGGTGTGCAACCGTTCCAACCCATCTGTACCTGTTTTTGAAAAATTCTACAAAAGAAAGAAAACTAACCAAAAACAAATTGAAAAGGAAAAAGGAGAAAAAAAACTGAATCTAGGTTAGAAAAAAGAAATGGAAAAGAAATTAAAAAAAAAATCAATAAAAAAAACTATGCTTAACAAAAATACAATCTCAAGCCACTCACTCACTCAATCTAAACACAACAATTAAAATTTGGCTTAACAAGGAAACAATGGATATGGCATGCTCAGACTAAAACCCAGGTGACTGATCAAAACGAACTCGACCCCAAAAGAAAAATGTTGGAGCAAATCCACTTGCCTTAATTCTGAAATAAATATGTCCCAAAATAAAATCTTGCCCCCTTTAATTTCTTTCCCCAAAACGATCAAGAAAAGAAAAAAAAAACGAAAAGTCCCAAAATAAAAATTTTCACGCCTCACGCCGATCCTTATAAATCTGGAACCAAACGAAACCTCACAAAACCAAAACAATCTGTGCTCCCCTCCTCTTCCTTTTTTTTTTATGATTATTGTGTTCTGCACGGGTAGCTGAAAAAAATACCCAATAGGCTTGCGATTCAGATTGGGTTCAAATCGGATTTTGTTATGCGGCTACTTAGGGTCTCGATTTGAATTCGTGAATGAGTTCGGGGATATGCTTGGAATCAGGAGCGGCGCGAGATGATGGGTTAGGGTGATCAACGGTTTTAGGTGAAGGGCTTTCAGGCCTTCGAGCTGGATCGAAGATAGGATTTTGGAGTCGGCTGTTAGATTTGAGAATAGGGTTTCGCGAATTGGGTATTTGAGGGTTCAGAAGCCGTTGAGGGTATGTGAATTCGAATTTGGGGGTATTGATGTTTTGGCTGTCAACGATGGTATGGAGGATGGCTGTGGTAGGAACTGTGTGGACTTTTGCTATGACAGGTTTGGAGGCAGTGGTAGAAATGGGTGCGTGGTTGAGCAGTCCGACGGGGTTGAAGATGGTTTATGATGGCGGAGATTGTGTCTGGATGTGAGGATGATAAGGGCTGATGGTCACGTTGCTACCAGGTTTTGGGAGGGTGGAATTGGTATAGAGGGGTGTATGGAACTGTTTTGGCAATGGATGAACTGGTTAAAAGGAGTGGTTTGTGGGTGGGTGAATGTTGGCTAGTGATTAAAGGAAGGGATTGATTTTGAAAGTTGAGGAACGGGATGGGTTTGTCACAAATTGTCCAGTAGATGAAAGGGTGTTTTGAGTGATGGGGCTTGGTTTTGGCGTTTGTAGTGGGTCAGAAGGAAGGAAATCACGGCAAAATATAGAAGATAGAAAGACAATCAGAAAGAAAGATTTTTTTTTTTTTGCTTTTAATTTGAAAAGAGGAAGGCAGAAAGAAACTAAGAGAAACAAATGTAAAGATTGGGAAGTAAAGATATAGATGAGATCAAAGAAAAGAAACTACGAGACAAAAGTGGCAAGAAATTTTTTTCTTCTCTTGTTTAACTGATTCTAGCACCAATGTTTGATACAAAATCAAAGAGATTTTTTTTTTTTTAGCAAAAATAAAAATAAAAACTAACACGAATCAGAAATTAAATAAATAATAAAATATAATGTTTGCCTCCCCGGCAACGGCGCCAAAAACTTGATCGACGCTAGTCTATGAATTAGAAAAGCGCGACATTTGAATTAAATTTCTGCAAGCGTACAGTTCGTGTAGCATACAGGTCGAACACAGGGAGGTTTAATTAAAAATTATTATTTATTTTTTTCTTGGGCGTGTTAGACGAAGCTGGAGGTTGATTTTTTCGCAAAGCAAAATAAAAACTGAAACTACGAATAAAAGGTGCAATTAAATTCACTACAGATTCGAATCTAATCGGATCTGTAATAAATTCAATGATTAAAATCAAATAGAACACTGGAAATAAAATTGCAGAAAAGAAATCAACAACTAAAAATAAAAACTAGGATTACCGCTGAATCTAATCAGACGGTCAATTACTAGTAAGAAAAATAGAAGCAATAGCAAATTGTGTTCTAGCAAATCTAATTGACTAGACAACACAATATGCCATGAAAATAAAATGCAAAAAATAAAGAAAAGAAAGCTTTATTACGACTGAAAGAGAGTACAGAAGAATGAATGGTTTTTTTACAATGGTTTCAATCATATATTTATAGATGAGAATGGGAAAAACCCTAATTAGGTCTATGAATAAATGGGCCTCCTCATTCATGAATATTTCTTGCCTTCCTTGACTAACTTGATTGGAGAAAATCTGAGCATATCATGGTAAATATTTTCCATATCTTTCAATTCTCTTATGTGGCTAATTGATTGGTGCATGTAATTGATTCTTCCAAACAAGGATGCTTATTAGAATCCCAAGACACAGAGGAAAAAAAAATCTTCACAATGGATCTTTTCTTGGCAGCCATTCAATCAGAGATTCTTCTAATTGAAATTGAATGATTTGAATTTAATTCCATGATAAGAATATGGCTATTGCTGAAATGTTAATTGGTGCACATCATAAATACATACACATGAATACGTGTATATATATAACATAAGACTATCCAAGTATTCCTCAAAGCAAAGGGGCCAGTGTGAACGCGCTTCGTTTCTTTGGCAAAAAGTGAGCTTGACGGGGTTCGAACTCAAGTCTCTCAGCACCAATTCCTATGCCTTTACCAGTGAGCTACTACTTCTTTTGCAATTGAAATGAATTTGATGTGAGGAAGTAGCTCTTTCTTGTAGTTGGCCTTTGATTTGAATTGAAGGAGGCATTTCTTGACATCCTGTAAAAGCATACAAAAGTAACCAAAGTATCATTTATTTATTTACAAAAGATAAAATATAAGAGCATAGAATAAACATTTTTCAATGTCAATCAAATTTTCAATCAAATTCCAAATCCAATTCAAATATCCAATTGAATTCGATTCAAATATTCAACACTAAATATCTGATTCCTAATCAACCATTCTGAATTAAATATTAAATTTGATTCATACATGAAACCATATATTTGATATTTTAACCCAAGTACCCATATAAAATTTATTATAAATAATTAAACCTTCAATTAAGTTTATATTGTAGTTGTCGAAATTTCCGGGCCATCACATAAGATTTTGTATTACTGTTAATACTATATATTAATTTGTTGTATGTCAGGGGTAATGTGTGTTGATGCTAGATGAAAGCTAATGAACAATAAAGAACTTCCAAATTGCATTTAATCTTGAATTCAGGTGTAATGTTCCAAACAAGTAGCTGTAACGCCAATTGAAACACTAGTTTTTAACCCAGTTTTTTGCTTCTTATGTAAAGTTAAATATATCAAATCATGCTTACAAAACTAGAATAAAAGTGACATTTCAACCAAGCAACAATGTGACCAACTTCAACAATATGGTAATCCCATTACTTGCAGTTGAGAACTAACCCCAACAATGAGATCCAAAATTATAGGACTTGTTACAAATCCTGCATGAACCTCTGCATGTAGAAGCTACAGAAATTTTTAAATATATTATTATTATTATTATTACTACTATTATTATTTGTTGAACGAGCGTTTGATTTGATATTTTATTGGATAGTAACAGGGAACACATTTTGTAACTCATAAAAAATAATATGTAACCAAATTCCCATTGGAGATGCTCTTATATCGGTCCATGTCTACAAAATTGCCTATGTAGATTAATTTGATTGGTCCTTATGAACTATCTTACATTGTGCAAGTGAAAGCAACTCATCTTGCGTGTGATGCTCTGACAGTCTCTTCACTTTTAAGTGCCCAATCGCGCTTGAATGATCAAGGCCAACAAGTTTATCTAGTATATACAAAGTATAAATCGACATTTAACTATGTATGATTTTGTGTTATTAGGCTATTAATTTTTCTGAAAAGCTAAACTAAACCCAAACAATTAACCAAAATCCTAGTCAAAAGAACAATGTACAAACATTTGCTAAACTAAACCCAAAAGATTAATCAAAATCTTAGTCAAAGGAATAATGTATAAACATTTAGATAACCCCTCGCTAGACCATGCAAAGAAAAAAATGTTGAATGCACCTTGCATATTAAATCAAATTAGTCTGAAGTGACAGATAATTGGATCAAACAAGAAACATCGTCAAAAGGAGACATAATTACAAACATTTATCATCGCTAAAACGACACAAAACAATCTATATTCATTCATAAAATAATTGTATAACAGCTAGTAGTATCCTAGGTAGCAATACATAACGTAAATACTAACTTTCATTTGTTTGCTTAAGGCACACGTACAAGAAAAAGCTAAGAGCATTTTATACAAAACCATAAACAGTATAAATCTCATAGCAGAACAAGAAAGATAGAGCAAGATGATAAAAGGAAGAAAGAGGCTGCGTGAAGTTGAAACCAAGCATTAATTTCACAGGAAAATGGGTGAAACAAGAAGAATCTACAATATCCCATACCGCGGATCCTTTGTTTACATAATAAAGAATACTTCCAATATGGACAAGTGAATCTGTCAACATGGACGACCACAGCAGAAGGAAATTCATCATTGCGATCAACACCACAATCATTTGCTTACTAATCTAAAAAAATTATTTTTATTTCCAGTTTGATATTGGACTGGCAAAATAGGTCACTTACACTAACAATTGTATGTGACTGTACATAGCAAATAAAACTGCCAAACTTGTCGTCAAGCAAAAACAAACAAAAAAAGAAAATATTAAGTTACATTTATAGTTAGAAGCTTCTAGACAAACAGCAACATATCTTTGCTCTCTTTCTTCTAACTTAAAAGCAAACAATTATACCTTCCTTCATGAATTCAAGAGACATATCTTCTTAGATTTTAGAGATCTGGGAACGAGGGTTTAGGAACATAGAAAGCACGTCTCCTTGCCTAATTCGCCTTTCCCGAGTTGAATCAGCAACTCTCGAATCGCCTTTCAATTTTAGCCCCGCCTCGGTTGCTTTCGCCTAGCCTTATCTACCCTTGAATCGTCTACCCCCGGATTTCCTATTCTCGTCACCCTCGGTCGCCTTGTTTGGAGGCGCCTTCCACTGTTATTAATTTTTTCGATCGCAAAGCAGAAGAGAGCAAGTTTTTTTTTTATTGAAGCAGCCGACGATATGAGCAGCATTTGGGAAGGGATCAGTTTATCGTGATTCGTTAGTAGATAAATGGGTCAGGCACTGATAAGTGATCTGGGTATAGTATTATGTAGGACGTTTTTATTTTGTTATTATCAGTGTATTTGAAATATAAAAATAGAAAAATTATAATATTATACTTAATAATAATAAGTAATATATGATTAATGATTCATTATTAAATAATCAAAATTAATTTTATGGAAGTATTGTAATTATTAATTATTGACTGTAAAAAATTAGTGTCTATTACAACGGACATTTTGTGATCGTTGTAAAATAGACATCTATTACAACGGACATTTTGTGACCGTTGTAAAATAGACATCTATTACAATGGACATTTTGTGACAGTTGTAAAATAGATATCTATTACAACGGACCTAAAAATGACCGTTGTAATAGCATTTATTACAACGGGCATTATATGCCCGTTGTAGAAAGGGTGTTGTATAGGCATGTATTACAACGGTCCAGAAAATGACCGTTGTAACAGCAGTCTATTACAATGGGCAGCAAATGCCCGTTGTAAAATGGACGTTGTAATAGATCTGTTTTGTTGTAGTGTTAGAGATAGAAATAAATAATTGCCACAGTCCAATATATATATATATATATATATATATATATATACACACACCAATAGAAATCAGTGTTACGCAGTCAATTACAATGTCGGACACATAATCCATACAAGTCCATTCTAGGTTTGAATGGAACAACTCCGAAAATCCTTAAATATATTCATACCTCATGTCATTTATAACCTCGTTTCAGGTGTACGGCCCGATTCAAGACATCAGCAATCAATCCAAATAATCCAAAGATTCCTAATCTTCATTTGTCCTTTCCAAGTCTTCAAATAGCATCGTATTATTACTTGGAATGGTTTTCGGACTTAAATCCAATCCCGGTCTTTCCAAGTAATAAGCGTACTTTAAAAACAAAAGTTATGGACTATACCGGTTTCAATCCAAATCTCCTTCCAAACAATAGTCATTTTAGAACAAGGTTAGATTTATTTCTAATTCCTAAAATCTTATTATTTCCATTCATCTGTTCAAATTTGGATAGAAAGCTTTATACACATTATATATATATAATAGTCCTCAAATTTAATCATTTTCATGGAATGGTAAAACATTTCATAAGTACTATTGATTAGCTATTTACCGAATAGGTTTAACATCATTTAAGGGTTCAAATCTTTTACTCAAATTATTTTAAATAATGAATGACGCTTGTAAGATTCCAAAATTTGCTCTAAATCAAGGGGTTTTAATTAACTTCCAAATTAGATTTTGAAAATAACCATCCCGTCCGTCAGATCGGTTAGGGATAACCAGGGAAAGCAGGAAATTTGTATTTTCCAAACCCAAGCCTTAAACACTATCCTCTCTGTCACCTTAGAACGTTCTCGTGTATGTGTTATTAGAAGAAATGTCATTAATATACACATAAATTTTTATGCATTAGGTAACGGTTCAAAATTTGTCCTTTTCTAATTAAAGTTTCAATTAAAATCGTAGTCCAACTTTCATTGGAAACTTAACATAATATTTCCAAATTTGTTTAATTATTAAAGCTTACAAATGGCCTTTAAAAAATAGAAACCAAGTGTATTTAGTAAATTAATGTTTAGTTACATACTCTAATCAAATTTTCCATAATTAAATTTTTAATGCTTGTGGATGGCTATAAACTAAACATTTGTATGCGACTCAAAAATCACATTTTTGTTAGAATTAAAACTTATGGACAATAAGGAACCAAACGTTTATGTAAACTAATGGAACTCAAAATCACAACTTAATTTTGGAACTTATTTAAACAAAAAAATAAAATAAAAAATGCATGCATGTAAGCAATAATGAACATCAACAACATGATTAAATATTTTTAATCACAATTACTTAATCAAATAAATTCACTTCATTGTTTTGTCAATTCTAGTTTGGCACACAAGTAAATATTCACTTACATAACGATAAAAAATAATATTTTTACATCGTTAATCGCTTACTAAAATCATAATGGATGTTTATTATTATTCCATGTCCATCATATTACTTCGCAGTTAACTTTATTTTTAATTACAACCAATCAACGCTTAAATCATTAATTTTACTTAATCAATTCAAGTTACAATTCCATGATATCAATACAGTTTTATTTGCATATCACATTTCTAATGTTTATCGCACACATTAGTTAAAAATCACATTTTTAACTAACTAAAAATTATTTCATATCATACATTAGATCAAAATCATATTTTTAACTAACTAAAAATTATTTCATGACTTAATAAATTTTTATTTACCACTAACAATAATGGCTCTAACCAACAACTAAGTTTCATGAAAATAATTTTCTAATTTACCCCTTTTCTAAATTGAATTTAGATTTCTCACATATTTAAGTGACTACATAAATTCTACTTAAAGATCGAATATTTAAGGGTTTAATTTTATTTACCACATCAAATCACTTGCAAATAATTCAAACATACCACCACAAATCAACTAAGACATGTATATGACTAATATTCCATACAAGTGTAATTTTGTGAACTAACATAAGGTGTTTCACTTCCAAATTCCATAAAGATGTCATTTTTACACCATGAATCTATTTAAGAATCATTAGCAAACATATACCATCAATATAACTACATACAAACCATTAATTTCCTAAGAGACATAAAATTTATTAAATTAGAGTTCTTACCTATATTTGCTTTCCAAACTTTCACCGTCAAGTTCCAAATCAACTCCGTCAGCCTCGGATGATATATTATCTCTTACACATGCGTCGCGCACTGCTCCTCGTCTACTAATGCGTATATAGATATATACACTCTCCACACTACTCTATGTTTGTGTTAACCCCTTAGCACAAGAAAAGATCGCGACTTCTATACTAGACGGTGGACTGTTGGATTGGAGCTTGTTGGGGAGGACTATTCGCAAGAAGAAATAGGATTTTTTTCTGAGAAGAAAAGAAGTTTGGTTTGTGCATAGCAGCACGAGGCACACATTTATAATGTAGAGAAGAGGGGACAGAGAATATCGCGTGGTATTGGGTTCTGTGAATACGAACTGTTCATAATCTTAGGCCACTGTTTCAAAAAATTTGCACTGATATGGCAAGATTTAAAATTAGATTTTCTTAGATTTGGTTGTCCACCATATCTCCTGAAAAAAAATGGATTTGTTTTCTATGGACAATATGTTAGGCTAACACATGAACTAACAACGTTGTTTATGGTATTATTTGAACATTATAAACTTGTCCGTCATACACCGTAAATTAAATAGTAACGAAAAATAAAGAATTGATTGCACGATTTTATTTTATTTCCTTTCATTACGCATTCCTTTCATAAATGTGCATAATATTTATATATATATATATATATATATATATATATATATATATATTAGTTCAATTTCACCGTCTGCACTTCAAAAATTCATCCTACGCTTTCATTACATTAACTATATCATAATTTGTACCATCATAAATTTAGACTCAACAAAATTTATTACTATCTATATAAAATTTCAACTTAGAATTTGGAATTGATTTAAGCGTTTTATTATGATTTTTACTTAACGGTTTTAAATGAATTTATCTTGACGATATTTTATTTTGCGCTAAAGTTCTCAATTTCGAAATTAATGATTTGTTTCTATTATATTAATTGTACCATAAATAACATGGTAAACGGCTTGCAAAATTAATCACCAATGTTTATGTTAATTCAATGTTTAATTACCATTTGTACTCAATGGTTTGATTTGTAATAAATTAATCTTAACCATATATTACTATGCGAATAGATTCTTTGTTCAATAAATTGTTAAACAGAACTTATTTAAAAATTGATTTTTTTCTCTTTTTCCTTGTTCTAATGTCAAATATTCCAAATGGCTTACTATTTGTTAGCATCGTAAATATTGATGTTATATTCACAATGTGCATTTAAATTCTAGAATGAACACTACATTCAAATTAAATAGAAAGTCCAAGTTTTAAATTGTACCTCTAGTATATTGTTAAATTTAATATTCAACAATTCTAAATTTGTAGTTTTTACTTTCATAATCAACTCAAGTTAATAATGTTAATTTTGGCAAAATATTTAAGTTGAGCTTATGTTTACAATTGCCGTTAAAAGTGGATACTTTGTTCAAAATTAATAAATGTACATGTTATAATTGGAATGTCGAATATAAGCATATATTTTTCTTCTATAAATCAAATTACAAGATCAAAATAATTAATAACAGTAATAAGTGTTGTTTTCTATTTATTATATGACAACGCTAAATATTCAACCGGTTATTAATGTAAATCACATTTATTTATAAATTTATGAAATGGTTCGCACCTATTGTTCAAGAATTGACAAAATCTCAAATATAGATATTTATTTTACATTGAATCTTAATTTAATTTATATTTTTAAACGTCAATTTTTCTAGGTTGTTACATAACCAATCCTGAAATAAATCAATATGAAAATCTGTGTTTATTGGGCTTATAGGAAAAAAATGATTTTCTGAAATTAGAAACAAAGTGGCATAGTGTTATATATATATATATATATATATATATATATATATATATATATATATATATATATATATATATATATAGGTGAACTGGAGTAGAATACAAGTTATACTTCAAATACTCTAAGTTAATGCCACAGTGTTAGCTTGATTTCCATGTAAGGAATATTATGCAAAAAAGGGGAGACTAGAAATTTTAAGACAAATGAATAAATATGTTTTGTTAAAGATTGGATGATTTATTCATTATATATATGATTGAGTTGGCTAGTATGTATGTATTAACCAACAATGTGGTATATGACCATTAAATTTTTGAGAATTTAGCCTGGTTTAAGCTACAAGTTGAAAATTTGTGTAGCTTGCGGGGGGACACAACATTTATAAGCATAAACTAATGTGATATTGGAACGATAGTAATAGCTCAGTTTAAGAAAATTTATACTTGAAATTCCAATTCTGAATGACAGTATGTATATTTCTCTTAAACTAAAAATGCATAAGTGTGTTTGCTCTGACTAATGTGTGCATTAATATGTATGTTGAATATACAACATAAGATATGAGAAAATCTAGATAGAAAATATGTTAAAACCTAAGATAAATTATTCAAGGCTGTTAATTGCTTGAATTTGTTTGCAAAGTATGAATGTTTGAATTTGTTTGCAAAGTATGAATTTTGGAATTTGTTTGCAAAATTGTTCGGCGAATATAGATATGCATTGTGTTATTTAACTTGATATGCATGAATTTATGTAGTCAGAAAAAAAACTGACCTGATATAATTTAAACTAATCAATAGGCCGATTGATTAGAATTAATATTTGAGGAAAATACAAGAAAAATTATGGGACACAATTCCTATAAGTTGGGGTGTATGTAATAAGCATAAAATCTACACATTGAAAAATCATTGTAGATAAGGTGGAATAACACCTTATATTTGGTTGTGTGTTGATGATTGATGGTGCAACAATGCACTGCGTATGTTTTTGTACCCAAGATAAAACCCAAGGAGACGTATTAAAATAAAACTTGGATGATATGTACAGGAGAACCCTGATTTATAAGGCAGGTAAGTATGCTTCAAAATAGTAAGGGAATAATATATCATAAGTGCATATATATATATATATATATATATATATATATATATATATATATATATATATATATATATATATATATATATATATATATATATTGAAAATTATATATATATATATTGATTGACCTAATGGAGTTATATTAATTAAAAGAAAAGATAAAAATATTTATGCAACATGTTCCAAGTGATAAAGGAAGGATATAGGAATAAATACAGTGTTCCATACCAATCAAAATCAAATTTTAGGCACGTAGTAAAATGTCATGCAACTTGTATGTTCAAAGGATAAAAGAGGAAAAAAGTAAAAGTAACTTTCCTAGGCTAAACAAATAATTAGCCTTGTTTTATGAAACCTCTTCCTTCCCAGATTTATAAAGTGATAAGGAGTAAGTAATTGGGTGCAATGAAAACAATTTGAGAATAAAATTATTTAGGGTATGATAGACAATGCATAATCCCTAAAACCTTATCATATGACAATTAAATAGACAGTGGCTAGGTTGTGTTAGGCCGTTACATTTTTCTCTAAAATAAAATAAAAGAAGAATGGAAGGCTGCAACAAAACCTAGGAGTTTGAGCCGGATAAAGATCAGATTTAGGAGTTGAGAAGATAAGGAAAATATAGGTGAGCAATTTACTTAATATATGGAAATAAGTTCTATTATGAGCAACCCTTAAATTTAAGAACATTGTGCAAGTTTATAAAAATATCTTGTTGAGATAAATGATGCTATAGCTTTAAATAATTTTGTTAAGACTTGGCTGATATTGTTGGATGGTGATGATAATATTAAGGCTGAAGTTTATAAATAAACTGGAGATCATTACTTTCCTTTACTCCCTGATATCATCTAAAATAATTAGTAGAAAGAGGTTATTATTAAACTACAAACCTTATTAATGTTGGGTTGTATAATGAATGCTACAACATTTGAATGATTTTATCTTGTTATGGTTGAGAATTATTTGGTGGTAATCATTTGATTATTGTTGATACTTATGTATAGAATTATCCTTTTTAAAATCTATTCACTAATAATCTCTGTTAAGCCTATATGATTATTTAAGGAAGTATGACAAAGGAAACCTTTGTATGTATGTTTCAGAACTGACATCTCTCTCTCTCTACACACACACACACACACACACACACACACACACACACACACACACACTTGCTATTAAAATTATGGTCTGAGAGATGAGGGTGCAAGGCAACAGTGCAAGTAGGCATTGCTTATGTCTTATATCTAAATAAAATAGGGTAATTAAGGGTATTTGAATTATCATGTGTTGAGCCTCTAGTTGTTTAGGAATTTCCATGAATTTACACTGTGGTTTGGTAAAGCTCATCAAATATATGATGCTGGATTAAAACACAAGTGACTAGAAATAGGGCTTTACGGTATGCCTTATAAAAACACCCATGGTCATATACTAGCAGCATTAAGATCATTATAAATATTAAGGATACCTGCCGTATGTGTGCAATGGATGGTTTCTTTTACATATTAGATATTGATTGCAATATTTTCTTATATGAGTGCATGGTTATGACTTGATAAATGAATGATTAGTAAATCATTGACTGTTGACATCTATGTGCTTGAATGAATGATATGGCATAAAGTTTGTATGGTTTGTTTCTAGGAATAGAATGACATTCAGAAAAATAGAAATGAGTGAAATAAAGAAGCACGAAAACTTAGTAATAACTAAGGATAACTAAGGTCTAATAGCTCTTTGATTAGCTTAGCACGGGACATAGTACAAACTTGCACATGACTTGTTTAATCCCAGGGATTCAAGTGTCTGGTGTAAGGTATGGACCATGCAATGTGCACCAGTGAATTCAAGTATTAGTCTTGTCCTTGATGAGTTATAAATGATATGTTGGGCATAGGCTTGCTGAGTAGTTGAGAAAAATGCTAAGTGTATGTTGAGCTATGTTGAAATGATCTGATCATATAGACAGATATATAATGTATTTGTACATGTTTGATATTTGGGTTGAATCTTGTGTCTAATACACTTGGATAGATGCCTTTGTATACAATGATATATGCACAAACATAGCAACATTATATGACACTAGAATAGGTTCAAATGAAAGTGTTAGTATGCCGGAAGAATGTAGTGAATATAAATATATATATATGTATGTATGTATGTATGTATGTATGTATGTATGCATATGTATATACATCTTGGCTAACTTGTTAATTTAATGTCTTATATTACGTAAACTTCTCACAAAAGGCATAAGTCTGACCTCTTGTTTGATTGGCATTGCAATCTTTAGGGGGTGTCTCATTATTCATGAGGCATATCCAAGGTTGTTTATAGGGGATAGGTGCATGGTTTCGCAAGTACAAGAGCTGAAGAGACTGCTAAATTAAGTAGAAGAAGTAGTTCTTAAATTTATTAAAGATACACAGTTTTAAAAAGATTTGATGTATTATAATTGATTCCACTGTATCTTCATAGGAATTGATTTGGATGTGCATCTATAATTGATGTAACTGAGTATATGAATGTTTAGTTTCCCATGCAAATAAAATATAGGTTGAACTGGTTAAGTGTATTTATATAAAGCTGCAAACTGAAGGAAGGATAACATATAAAATAATATATGTATGTACTTTCTTTTTTGATTCAGCACGGATTAAATATGAACAGATTGATATATTTGTAGATGAGGAAAGACAACAGAGCGGTTTAAGTGGGTATTGGCATAATAAAACAGAATACACTGGTTTTGTTAATTAAAATGCCCAGGACCTCAAGATGTAGAATTATTATAAAAAGCTTAAGTATTAGTCTATGTTTATTTGATTAATTGACATAAGAATGAAGAATTTACAATGCTAAGATAATTAACTATTTTTTGAGAGAAATCCGGAATCTAATGTACTTAAGTATTGTAACATAACTCAGTTTGAACTAACATCTATTTTATACTTGAATATCAAATGTTTAGAAGAAATAAGCAATTATAAGGAAGCTTATTAAAGCTATGGGTAAAGAAGCATATGTTCATATAAAGTATGATGAGCACATTCAAATATGCATGTTGATGCTATATATATATATATATATATATATATATATATATATATATATATATATATATATATATATATATATACACCTATGAGACATCTATACACATACAATATGTAGGTTCAGCGTAAACCGATGAACGCGGGGAAGTACACGCCTGTTAACTTAACCCCAGTGATTGTCGATGGTGCACTCCAGCTAGTTGAAGGGGTTACTGAATCGGGAACTGAAGTATGGCAAGACTTTCTTGTGGGCTTCTTTCTGGATAGTCCACTCTCATACTCGGTAGTTATCAATAAGTTGCTGCCAATCTGGAGACTGAAAGGAACGGTCAAGGTTAGATTTGATGGTGTTCTGTTTCTTTTCGAATTCTCAAATGATGATGACAGAATGAGGATACAACAAGCTGACCCGATTATCTTGAATAATAAGCTCTTCATAATAAAGCCCTACGACCCTTCTATTAGCAATGTCCGTGGTAAAATTAAATCTGTCCCGGTTTAGGTTCGACTGTATAACATTCCCCTCTTCGCTTGGTCGAACTTTGGTATCAATTGGCTTTCTTATAGACTTGGTAAACTGCTTTGTATGGATGCTAAGACGGAATCTAGAGAAAGAATCCAACACGCCAAATGTCTAATTGAAATTGAACCGGATAAGGAACTTGTGCACGATTTTTTGGCTGAAACCCCAGAGGGAGGAGTGCAAAGAATTTATATCGAGTACCTCTGGAAACCAGATATCTGTGTAACTTGTAAAGCCTTTGGGCATCGAACGGTGAATTGTGATAGCGGGGAAAGAGTTGAGTCGGAAGTGAACTTGGTAAGGCAAAACAAAGGTAAAGAAACAGTGAATAATCCTGCTCCCCCTCGTGAACAGATTATATACAGAGCCCCGGTGGCGGTAGACAACAACAATCAAAGATGGCAATCAAAGACGGTAACCCTTTGTTTATTTTGCAGCAAAAATTGAAGGAAGTCAAACATCTTCTTAAACTCTGGTCCATACAGAAATTTGGCAAAGGCAACAAGCAATCGACATACTGGAGAAATAAACTCGAAGAGATTCAAACTGTTATGATGAATGATCCGGCTAATCCTAATCACTCATACACCGAAACGATTATTACAAAACAATATCGGGATGCACTTGAAACTGAAGCCGCTATGATTAACCAAAAAGCGAGACTCAAATGGAAGCTTGAAGGCGACGTCAACAGCGCCTTCTTTCATGAAACGCTTAGAGACAAGCACAACAAAGAAAACCTTGTTGCTATTGTCGATCGGGATGGTAAGTCTGTTAATACTCAAGTCGAAGTTGAAAAGCTTTTATAAATTACTTTTCAGATGTGCTGGGGAACAGGGATGACTTTCATCCTATCATTGAATCAATTGATCCATACATCTTACCCAAATTATCCGATGAAGCCCACCTGTCCTTGTGCGAGGTTGTTAACACCGACGAAATCAGAAATGCAATGTTTTCCCTCAACAGTAACTCATCATGCGGACCGGACGGATTCAATGCTTACTTTTATCAAAAAAATTGGAGCCATGTACATATAGTGGTATGCAATGCAATTCAACATTTCTTCAAGACTGCTAAAATGAACTCATCTTTCAACAATACGAACATAGCTCTTATCCCGAAGTCTAAAAATGCAACTAGTGTCTCTGACTACCGTCCTATTTCTTGCTGTAATACGATATACAAGTGCCTCTCCAAAGTTTTAGCGACTAGACTCAAAGCTGTGTTGCCTTCGATTATATCTTCAAACCAAGCTGCGTTTCTCCCTGGCAGGAACATTCTAGACAACGTACTCCTGTCGCATGAGCTCCTCAATGGATATATGAGTAGTGGCATTTCTCCGCGCGCTATGTTTAAGCTGGATATTACGAAAGCCTTTGACACTCTTCAATGGGACACTATCATAAGAGTGTTGAGTTACATGAACTTCCCGCCCTCGTTTGTCACATGGATACATTCCTGCATCTCCACTTCGATGTTCTCTATTATGTTGAATGGAGCTCCTGTTGGTTTTTTTCCTAGCAAATGTGGCATCAGACAAGGAGATCCGCTCTCTGCATACATCTTTATAATAATCATGGAGCTTCTTACCCAAATGCTAAACAACAAAATAGATCTTGGCCTAATAAAGCTTCATCCAAAATGTGTAGAGCCGAGGATATCTTCACTTATGTTTGCGGGCGATCTTGTGATCCTTTGTACGCCTGAACCAGGAACAATTGACAACATCCTTGATACTTTACGGCGTTTCTATGAAATGACGGGCCTAAAAGTTAATCTCGCAAAATCTGATTTGATAACTGCAGGTCTCAACACCCATCAAATGAATGTTATCTCTGCGAAAACGGGTCTACAAATTAATAGAGATACCATAACCTATCTCGGCCTCCCGCTGACTACCGCCAAAATCACCACTATTCAGTGCATGCCCATGTTTAGTAGAATAACTGCGAGAATGTCGTATTGGACGAGTAGACTTCTTAGTCAGGCAGGCCGTCTCACGTTGATTAAGGCGGTGGTGTTCTCCATGCAAGTCTACTGGGCTCGGACGTACATTCTGCCCAGCAAACTAATCAACATGATAAGAACTTCAATCATGCGATTCTTCTGGACTGGTCGAATGGAAGGTAAATATCACGCCCCTGTTTCTTTTAAGATGACTGAAAAACCTCTATGCAAGGGAGGCCTTGGAATTGTGAACATCTCGAAATGGAACAGAGCAGCAATATCAAAACATTTAGACAGTTACCTTAATCAATCTCCTAGTCTCTGGGTTGAGTGGTCAGCGGTGCATGTTATTAAAGGTAGAAATATCTGGTCCATGGCTCAACCGCAAAAGTTATCTTGGACCTGGCGTAGCATTTTCAAGCTCCGTGACCTGCTACTGCCGCACTTCTGGTATAGACTGAACTGCAGCTCGACTGTCAGCCTTTGGCACGATCCGTGGCTATCGAATGGCCTTATTCTTGCTAGATTATTAACTAACATTGAAATGGAGGCAACTGGGATTAATCGTAACGCTTTGGTTCGCCGATATATTAACGGGGCTGCTATCTCCATGCCTTCTACTGCCGTCCCAAAGGTCAATCGACTATGGAGTGAAGCACACAAAATCAAGGTGGGCGAAGTCACAGAATGCATCACGAAGTGGGGGACGGAAGAAAAGATGTATGAAATAAGGACCATGTACAAAAAGCTGATGGGTCACGCAACTATGGTCAGGTGCAGCTGGAGTAGAAAAATTTGGCACTCTGACAATGAGGCCAAGGAGAACCTGCTCCTTTGGAAGGTACTTAATAAAGCTCTCTTAACTAAAGACATATTGAATGAACGTGGTATGCAGTTAGATCCCTCTTGCTTGCTTTGCAATGATAATGCTGAGACACTAAAACACCTTTTCTTCCAATGTTCTACCACTTTTAAAATCTGGAAAGAACTTATGCACTTAATCAAAAGATGTAGTACCAGCCGCAACAGTGAAGTTGAATGGAGAAACATGGAGAAGCAGACTAGTAGGAAAAGTAATAAAGGAAGATTACTGTGCTTTATTCTTAAAAAATTTGTAGCTTCTATCTGGAGGGAAAGAAATTGTAGGGTCTTCAAACCGTCTGAGGCAAAGAGTGAGGAGCAACTGGCGAAAAGTGTAAGGATGGAGATTCGAAATGGTCTGAAGCTTTTGAACTTTACTTTTGATCCGGGGATCGTGCATAGTCTGAACTAATATAACTTCTGTGTTTAAGTGTTTTCTTCGTTTCCTTTGTCGTAGTGTACCATGTTTCTTTGTAATCTTGTGTGTGTTGTTCCTCCCTCTTTCCCCGGTACATTAATAAAAATGGTAGGGGTCCATTCAACCCCGTCGGCCTTGCCAAAAAAATATGTAGGTCGATATGTAAGTATAAGATACTGGAAATACCCATAAATTCATGATATATATAAGCCTGTCTTTCTTTCTTTTTTTTTTTTTTTTGGCAAGGCCGACGGGGTTGAGTGGACCCCTACCACTTTTATTAATGTACCGGGGAAAGAACAATTACAACACACACTAGATAACGGAGATACACGGTACATTAAACACTAGAAAACACCACAACACAGACAAAAACAACAAATTACAAAAGACTTTGCATAATTCCCGGATCAAAGGTGAAGTTTAAGAGCCGTAATCCGTTCCTTATTTCCATTCTTGCGCACACCATCAATTGTTCACTGGTTTTAGCCTCGACCGAGTTAAAAATTCTTTTGTTTCTCTCACGCCATATGACAGATATAAATTTCTTCAAAGTATAACAGAGAATTCTACCTCTACTTTTCTTCCTACTTGTCTGTTTCTCCAACTTGTACCATTCATCAGAACTCGCTCTACCTATTCGTTTTCTGCCAATACGTTGCATTATATCTTCCCATATAACATGCACAGTGGGACAATCAAATTACAAATGCTCTAGCGTTTCATTATTCATCCCACACATGACACAGCTAGGATCAATAGGCATACCTCTTTCATTTAGCTTCTTCCTTGTATTGACTGCATTATTCCTCACTTTCCAAAACAGCAAATTCTCCTTATGCGCATTATCAGTAAGCCATACCCTTTTTCTCCATATGCACTTCGGCATCGTATCAAAACCCGAAAGAAAGTGATACATACTACGGGTTTTGTATGGTTTCTTCCCTTCACCCCATTGTGTGACACATTCCTCGCTGTTCTCCACTTTAATCTCCATAGCCAGTTCCCATAACATATTAATATTATAAACTGAAGTAACAGGTAGAACAATGGTATTTTGCTTAATGTATTGGTTCACACAAGCATTTTGACTCATCCCAGTCAAAACAATTTCAAGATCAGAAAACACTCGACTCAAAATGAGACCATTCTGAAGCCACGGATCATGCCAAACACTAACAACAGAACCGCATTTTATTTTATAACTGAAGTTCGGCAGAATTTGCTCCCGTAACTTGTATAGACAACGCCAAGTCCAACTAAGTTTTTGAGGTTGCGCCATAGACCAATAGTTCTTTCTTTTTATGACGTGCTTATATGACCACTGGACCCAAATGCTAGGAGAGTTGTTGAGGAAATCATCAAGATGTTTTAAAATGCGGCTTTATTCCAGTTCTGCATGCTAATGATACCTAAGCCACCCTTGCTCATCGGTTTTTCAGCACAACTAAATGAAATAGGCGCCAAATATTTACCATCCATTTTTCCTTTCCAGAGAAACTTCATGAAAGCAAAACGTACCACTTTAATCAGCTTAGAAGGAAGTATAAACATCCTAGCCCAGTAGACTTGCATAGAGAAAACAACTGATTTGATTAAGGTCAATCTACCCGCTTGTGACAACATTCTACTCGTCCAATGGTTTATACGAGCGATAATCCTACTGTAAAGTGGAAGACAACTGATTAGTAGAGATCTTAGCAGTGGAGAGTGGTAACCCCAGATACGAAGTTGTGTCAGGATTATTCACTAAACTGGTTCTCAGAGTTATTTCATTAACTTGCGCCGTAGTGAGACCGCCAGATTTCATCTCAGACTTCATCATATTCATCTTCAGCCCAGTCATTTCAGCAAAGGTTTTGAGAGTGTTCATAATGGTTTCAATTGTGACACTGTCAGGTTTATAGAAGATCACTAAGTCATCAGCGAACATTAGTGAGGAGATTCTTGGTTCTTCACATCTAGGGTGAATTTTGATGAGACCGACATCAATTCTTTCATTCAACATCTGCGTCAACACTTCCATAATCATAATAAATATGTAAGCGGAGAGGGGGTCTCCTTGGCGGATGCCTTGTTTACTGTCGAAATAACCAACAGCACTTCCATTAATTAGTAGAGAGAATTTCGGTGTAGAGACACAAGCATATATCCATGCAATAAAATGGGGTGGGAAATTCATGAATCCCATGATTCTGACAATTGCATCCCATTGAAGAGTATCAAAGGCTTTCATTAAGTCTAACTTGAACATTGCTCTGGGCGAAATATTACAGCTTGAGTAACCATTCAATAGCTCATGAGAAATTAAAATGTTGTCGAGGATACTCCTACCGGGAAGAAAGGCAGCCTGATTCAGCGAAATAATGGTGGAAAGAACGTTTTTCATTCGTGTTGCAATGATTTTTGATATGCATTTGTAAATGACGTTACAACAGGAGATCGGTCTAAAATCGGAAACACGGCTCGCCGTCTTGATTTTGGGAATCATAGTAATGTTAGTACTGTTAACAGCCTGATTCATATAACTTGTTCGAAAGAAATGCTTAACAGCCTTGCAAACATCATCGGATAGCAAATTCCAGAAATTCTTGTAGAAAAAAGCATTATAACCATCAGGTCCGCACGATGAATTACTGTTGAGAGAGAACATGGCCTTTTTAATCTCTTCATTTGTAATCTCCTCACACAAAGATTGATAATCATTTTCAGAAATCTTCGGCAAAATGTAGGGGTTAATTAGCTCAATGTCAGGATAGAATCCTTCATGATTACCTAATAATTCATAGAAATGATGAAGAAAAGCAAGGTCAACATCATTTCTAGAGTTAGCAACGTTACCATTATTGTCGAGTATGGTTACAATACATTGGCTGCGCTGCTTGTCTTTTAGTGTTGCATGAAAGTAGGCACTATTCCTGTCACCCTCCATTTTCCATTTTAGACGCGCTTTTTGCTTAATCATATCATGTTCAGCGATGAGCGAGTTTTGATATTGCTTAAGGATATCTTTCTCCATACTCGACAGCACCAGATTCGTTGGATCGTTCATCATGCTTATTTGTATGTCCTCAAGCTTCTTCCTCCACTGACTAGCCTGCTTATTTCCCGTTCCAAAACGCCCTTTAGCCCACATCCGCAAGGTGCTCTTCAACCTCTTAAGTTTTTGCTGCAAAACAAAACAAGGGTTACCATAAGTAATTCTCCCCCAAACTTCAACAAGGATGTCATTAAAGTCAGGTTCACGGACCCAAATGTTAAAAAATTTAAAGCTAGAGGAAATTTTCAAGTCATGCTCGCCAAGGTTAAGGATTAATGGGGAGTGGTCAGACAGAATTGGAGGGGGTCTATGAGAATAAATGGTCGGCCAAATGGTGAAGGACGACGGAGAACAGAGTGCATGGTCAATGAGAGAGTGGGTTCTAGGACCACTACGACTGCTACTATTCCACGAGTAAGGTAGACCAGTACTCTTGATATTAACAAGATTCCCAACTTCCATGGCAGTTTTCAATGGCAAAATTTCAGCAAGAGAGAGGTCATTACCACCAGTTCTTTGATTTATATCATAGCAACAATTAAAATCTCCCAAAACGATCCAGGGAATGGCGTGTTGGCTAAGGGATGGTAGCAAGTCTAGGAAGGTTTGTCTAACAGGTAGAGAATTCGCAGTGTAGCCAATGGTAAGCAGAAAAGGGATCTGGTCAGTGGTAAATTTGGCATTGCAGTGGATAAATTGGGATGACATTTGAATGGGGCTAATTTGGATGTTAGCAGGGTTGTATATTATCATGATCCTGCCGTAAGGAGCCTCATGGAGATTATGTAGCAGATTCCAAGAAGGGTTAATGAATTTTGCGGCACGAAGAGTTAGCTCATGATTGAGCTTAGTTTCTATAATAGCTAGCAGATTCAGCTTATTCTCATGAATCAACAGTTTACATTGTTCCAGCTTTATGTCTTTGTGACAACCATGTACATTTCATGCACCAATGGTTTGTGACATTATTTAAACTGTATGGGGGATTTTAACTACATTTCTCATACTCCTTAGCATATGCGGATTAGGCACAAAGGCAGGAGTGTTTTCCTTTTTATCTTTTACTTTCCTGAGGCCGACTGGAGAAAAGGAGTCAATAGGAGGTGGTTTATATGTCGGGGTGGGGTAATGGAGGAATATGGGTCAGTATTTGTGGCTGTGACTTTTGCATGTAGAGGTGAAGAGGCTTTTGCAGGGGAGTTTCGGTCATTTGGAACAGAAGTGCACGGAGGGTTTTGCATGGGGCTTTTATCAGGAGGCTCCTTCATGTTGACTTCATGTGCACGTGAGTTAATTTCTACAGTTGTATTCAACTGCACACTACCAACTTCAAGTATTCTTTCATTATTTTCAGTTACATTTTGCCTTATCCCAATGACTGTTGTCTCTACTTCATTATTGTTCTCAACCACATGAGGACTGTTTTCTATTCTCCCTTCAATTAAAGTTGTTCTTATCATATCATGTAACTTGTCACTTTCTTCCTTTTCATTTTCTGCAACTTGCCCACTCTCCTCATTTACATTAGCTTCAGCTTGGTCATTTCCATTATCAACTTTTCCATTAACGTCAGTTAGATCTTTCACACTTTCTACTTTTTTATAATCTTGAGTTTGCTCCTTTTGGTTGGTTTCCGTAGTCTGCATCACATCTGGAGGAGCACAGAACTGTACTCGAATTTCTTGTTGTAAGCATTCCTCTAGGGTAGGCATCACTCCTAAATCCAATTCAGGTTCTTGATAATCGTCAAAAACTGATTGCTCTTCCTCATCATCCCCACATTCACCCTCTTCTAGAACCGCAAAACTATTATCCTGGACTAAAACAGCTTCATTGCTCTTCTGCAATATTTTCACAACACTTCTTGTTCCCGCTTCCTTATTGACAATTTGCCTCTCCACCGTTTTGTTCTTTTTATTTCTGACGACTTGTCATTTGTCTGTGTAATTTCTCTTATCAACATAGGGTTTGAATTTTACTTGTTCACACATTTGCACTGGAGCTATATTTTGTTCCTTTTCCTTGCTTTGAATCTGTTCACCTCCTTGTACTTCCTTAGTATTATCATTATGTTCACACATTTCACCTCTATGTCCAAATAATTTACAAAAGACACAAATGTCCGGCTTCCACAAATATTCAACGTATATTCTTTGAGTTCCTCCTTCCGGGGTTTTGACCAGGAAATCATTTACCAATTCATGATCTGGTTTAACTTCAATTAAACATTTCGCATATTGAATTCTCCTTCTACTTTCCGTCATCTCATGCATACACAACAACTTACCCAATCTGCAACTTATCCAATTAATGCCAAAATTTGACCAAGCATTGATGGGTAAATTGTAGAATTTAACCCAGACAGGAACCGATCGTATGTTACCTCTCACATTGCTTATCATGGGATCGTACGGATTGATGATAAAAAGCTTACTGTTGATAACAATGGGGTCAGCTTGGAGGATTCGACTCTTATCCTCCGCATTAGCAAATTCAAAGAGGAAAAGAACTCCGTCAGAGCGAACAGTAACAGAGCCTTTCAATCTGCAAATTGGGAGAAGTTTGTTTATCACCGCGGAATATGAGAGGGGTTTGTCTAAGAAGAAACCCACCAAGAAATCGTTCCAAACTTCTATTCCTGATTCAGTCACTCCATCAACCATCTCTAAGGCACCATCACCAGCGTCGAATACTGGGGTGATATCAACAGGCGTGTACTTTCCAGCGTTCAAAGGTTTATGCTTAAACATGAAAGTCCAAGGCTGTTGATTCACCACACTTGTAGCTAAGGTTCCGGCAGGATTTGAGGGACGAACTAGGTTTGGATTAGGAGGAACTGGAGGCATAGGAGGTGGTTCAGGGGGAGGTACACTGGGCGGTTGGCTCGAGGAAGGATTTGACAATGCGGCGGTGGGTTGGACCGGGATGGGACAGGGTGGGAAAAGGGGAGCGGGATTTGAGGGACGCTCTAGGTTTGGATTAGGAGGATCTGATGGCACAGGAGGTGGTTCGAGGGGGGTACACTGGGCGGTTGGCTCGAGGAGGGATTTGACAATGCGGCGGTGGATTGGTCAGGGATGGGACAGGGCGGGAAAATGGGAGCGGGCACAGACATGAAAAAGGAGGAAAAAAAGATTGATAAGCCTGTCTTATTTGAATAGAGAGAGTAATGTTTTGAGTATAATAACCTTTTTCCCTTACAACCTGATATGGTTTGACAAAATATAAATACTCGTTAGTTATGCATAGTGATGCTTGAATGGAATTAAAATGTTTTCAAAGTGTTCTATTTGAACCTTAACATAATTTGAAGTATGATTTTATTTAAGCAATAATCTATGGGATTTGTTAGTGGTTATTTTGAATTAAGAGTGATATTTACACAAAGCTGAAGTATACAACTATTTAGCCCAACATAGAACTGGGTTTTCAATAGAGATTTAAAAGGTAATAGGATGAAATAAACTTGCAAGTTCTGTTTTAACTAAACATTAGTAACCAGGCTTGTGTAAGATGAAGAAATCTAAATATGTTTGCATAAAGCTGCGAAGCTTGAGAGAAAACCCGGTAGTCTTACATATGTATAAAGAAATAAGCATAGGCCTTGATATGACCAAAAAGAAAAGGTTTATGGATGCTTTTCATATAAAAAGAAATTTATCAGCTGTGTCCACATAAATAGTATATAGGCTATTAAATAAAGTACAAACTGTAAAGAAGGATGATCAGATACCAAGGGATTTGATACCTCTGTAACATGCGCAGATAAGATGTATTTTTCCAAGTAAGAATGATTGTATACTAAAAGTTTGCTGTTTTGATATAAATATAGTACAAGTTGATATATGAACAAATTGCTGCAATACTATGATCTATTTTATAAATTAAACTGAATAGTAAAGCAAACTGGAAATGAGATTAACATAAGAAAAATTACAAGAGAAATTTATGTAGGGAAAAATATGCAAAGCAATACACTAAATGGTTGTGTAGACTATTGGTTAAATCAAGTATAACCAATCTTTATGGCCTTTAAACTTAAACTCTGATGATTAGCAAAGAGGCTTGTATATCTTCATATATACAAGCTATAACCTAAACTGAATCAAACTATATTTTTATATTAGTGAAAAGATCCTAGAGAATGTTTAAAGGGTGGAGGAGTGACCCTTTTGAGAAGATGACACAGGGAAAATCGTTATCAAGATGCTTAAAATTGAATTGAAAATTGGAATTTTTTTGAGAAGGTCATCTCAGGCTGTTGAACCCAATTTTCTTTTCGAACAAGTGTTGGGCTGATTGCATGCAAGGATATTTTCAGATACACGAATAAGTCCTCATTATCAACCGACATTGACGGAATCGGAGGTCTCTCCAGATGGTTCAGCAAGTTTTGGAAGGCTTCGCCATAGTCAGGCATCCAAGCAAATTTGCGCTTCTGTCTCTTTATCAAGTCGAAGAAAGGAATGCACTTGTCCGTAGCTCTAGATATGAATCTGCCCAAGGCTACTACTTTCTCTTTCAAGTTTTACGTATCTCTAAATTTCTAAGGCTCATGAATGTCTCATATGGCTTTAATCTGGTTGGGGTAGACTTCAATACCCCTAGAGCTAATGATAAAACTCAAAAACTTTCCTATTGCAATGCTGAAAGAGCATTTCAAAGGGTTGAGATTCATCCCATATTGACGGAAAATATTGAACTTTTCTGCCAAGTCGTCTACATGATTGGCCAACTGTCTTGATTTCACAAGCATCATCAAAATACACCTCCATGGACTTTCTGATCTAGTTCTGAAACACAAGGTTAACCAACCGCCGATAAGTCGCTCCAGCATTCTTTAACCCGAATGGCATGACCACATAGCAATACAACCCAAGGTCTGTTATAAAGCTAGTGTGTTCTTGGTCTGGGAACATGCATTAGGATTTGGTTGTACCTAGAGCAGGCATCCATGAAGAAAAGGAGTTCATGTCCAACCGTTGAGTCCACAAGCTGGTCGACTCAGGGAAGCAAAAATCTGACTTTGAGGCAAGATTTATTCAAGGTAGAGAAATCGATGCACATCTACCACTTCCTATTTGACCTCTTCATGAGAAGTGAATTTGATATCCACTTTAGGTATAGCGAGTCTCGAATGAACTCGTTACTCTTGAGTCTTTCAACCTCTTCCTTCAAAGCCATCGACCTCTCAGTATACGTCTCTTCTGCTTTACTAGGACGTATTCGGGTCAATGTAGAGTGAATGGCACCTGATAATTTGTGAAACCCTACACATGTCTGCATAGTCCAAGAAAACATGTCAAGGTTTGCGTGGAGAAAGTTATCCAACTCCCTCATCTAGAGGGGTCCAAGGTGGGACTTGATTTTCAAGATCTTCGAAGGGTCTTCACTATCAATTGGAATTTCCATTGTCGACTCATTGGGAGTCACCTTTTGATATCCTATCTCCTCATCTTTTCGCAGAACAATATCTTTGAATTGACGGCTCAACTGTCATAGATAGGATTTTTTTTTGCTTGCTACTTAGACGAAACCCAAACACGGAGGGAATTATCAACACCTTTTCCCTTCCTTTAGGTGTGAGCATCCTTCCACTCAGTTAAGTAGTATGTTTGTACTGCTGCTTGGTCTCCTCGTACAGTTCCGACTCCATTCTCAATCAGAAATTTCAAGAGAAAGCACCAAGGGCAATGCGTTCCTGGAATTCAGCAAGGGTCGGTCAGCCCAGAAAAACATTGTATAGAGTGTCAACATGCACTACAAGAAACGGGAGGATCCACACTCTCCAACGGTCTCCCGCACCCAACTCTACTGGCAATTCAACCATTCGTACTGGTATATTTGCAGTGCCATTGAAGCCGGGAATTTTGCCTTTGCATGGCTTTATGTCCTTAGCCTCCAACATCATCTGGTCATAAAATCTGTTAAATAAAATGTTTATGGAATCCTACAGTCAATAAGGACCTTACATACCAACGCCGGCCCAATCAAGGCCTATATCACAAGTGGATCAAAAGTCGGGGATTCCACCCCTTCAGCTCATGGTTGCGGAAGACAATGTCATCTGTCATTTCCCTCCACTGCTTTACTAGAGCAGTCTCGTATGATGTGTCATACTCGTTAGTTTCAATATGTTTTATTGCTTAACATACTGCTCCATTGTTCGAAGGCTAAAGTCCGCAAGATGCGCTCCTCCGATGATAATATTTATAATAATGCCTTTATTTCGTGGTTGGGCGGTGGCTTTAGGAGCTGCTTGACCTTGTCGCTTGGGGTACGAAGTCCCCTGCCCCTATCCTGAGGGGACACCTTGTACTCATTAAGCTTACCTTCACATATAAGCTTCTCCACAGTGTCTAGGAGATGACGGTTCTCATCAGTGGTATGGCCGTAGATCTCATGGAACAAACATAATTTTGCAGTCTGAACCTCTCTCTGTCGATTCTCGCGGACGTGGTTTTTGTATTGCAATGTATACATGTATCCACATAAATATTCTTTAGCGTATCATTCAAGGGGTGTAGTTGGCAAAAGTTTGAAACCAAGGTCATTTCTTAGCATGCTCCTTATGGTTATAGCCTCCTTCTTTGTCGTTTTTACAATTATTGTTGTTTTGTTTACTTCTATTTCCAACATTCACTTCAACCTTCCTGGGAATTCTCTTTGGATTGCTTTATTGCTACACTGCTTTGAACACCTTCATTCATCGCATCACTTGCCCTACTTTTCCAAGTCCTGTCCCAAATTCCGATGGACCATTTTTTTTTAAATCTCAATCTATTGAAACTTGAGTTGGCTTGTCTGGTATCCTGTAGAAAAGACAAAGATATAAAATATATCGTAGCTCAGAAAACATCTCACAGCGGAATGGATAAAATATAATAGAATCAAGTA
The DNA here is from genome assembly GCA_030737875.1 of Allium sativum. Classification (NCBI taxonomy): domain Eukaryota; kingdom Viridiplantae; phylum Streptophyta; class Magnoliopsida; order Asparagales; family Amaryllidaceae; genus Allium; species Allium sativum. The sequence goes on from CM060910.1 coordinate 821,769,581, forward strand.
TAGCCTTACGGTAGTAATAATACTGCCTAACCAGTACCCAAAGCTATCATATCTCTTCCATAAACTAACCTGCGAGGGTGTTATGAGGAGGGCTCAGAACAAAAGTTCTGGTGACTAGACTAAATTACACAATCTGAAATAACCCTACATGTACCATTCGTCATGTTACTTATTTATTAGTTTGCTAAGGTTAATAGCACTCACGGCTTTACAAACACGTCGTACCCATCTACCTCCTAGTAGGTTGACCTAATATAACATATATGTAGTTACCCCCAATATCAAAGTACCCCTATGGTACCCTCTCGTATGGTCTACGTCGTCATGCTATGGAAGCGTATGCAACTCTCATCCTACGCCAAAGCAACATACAGATCCCTATATCCAAACTTCTCGGTCAAGCTCGGTCTTAACATGAAGTAATGATCTACCGTCTACGATACATCACCCAGAGCAGTCATTAATGTATCTAAACTCTCACATGTACATTTTGTCTATTGTAACCTGAGTCCCGTAATAGGGCTGCATCCAATGCACAAAACATGGTCGGGAGCTTTTCTATATCTGTATAGGCCCGCCTTTAAAGGCCTACAATACATATATCTTGTATGGTCTACTTTTTCATGGTGGCTATGGCCCCACCTAGGCCCCTCCCTCCACTAGTGAAAGACTACATCAGAGCTAAGTGACGTTCCCCTAACAACCAATCTAGCACCCAATTTGGCGTGTCCCTCAACTATGCCTTGATAGTGAAAGGACAATAGTATCTTCGTTTAGCTCTAGTCTTTCCGCATCACACTGACTGCCGATAACAGGTATCCGACAATTACTATCCTTAATTTGGTCTTGACCAACCTCCCTCCATGAGTGAGGAAAACTGTCGAATCACCCCCAATGCCATACCGCCATAGCCTTCTGATTTCCAAGCTACTATTGCAGTCAAGGTATAACCCCTTGGGTGGTATCGTGCAGACCCCACCTCTACGTGTACATCCAGAGTGTGTACTGCACAGAGGACCATCACGCAGTCTTCTACCACGTCTCTCGAAAGCCGCGTGCTTCCCTCTAGTCCCACCAAGAAATCAAGTCATAAGTCGAGCTGAGCAATCAAGTGGATCTGCTCCTCCCGTGTTTCTAGACTCCCCAATGATCTACCCCGTCGGGTTCTTCACCTTCAAACGTGCAGACTAGTTCAAGCGCATCACGCTAACGTTTTATTAGACCCTTATGTCTAAACGTTTAATTACGTGCTTCCTCTATCTCAATCGATTTCCAATTAACTTGGTTAATTCTAGTTATATTAACTTCTTATTCAAGTTACCAAGTTCTTTCCGATCCCCTTATATCTCTAAGGAATGGACCCCTCTCGCTTATAAATTTCAGTTATATAACTTAATCCATTTAAGTTTATTAATAAGCCCGTAACATGTTATTCTCTAGATTGTAATCCAAGATCTGTAATCTACAATCTCTTTATATTATTACCATGTAATTCATTATCCGATTTCATAGTTACAATAACATGTTCTACTTAATATATAATTAAGTATATTTTACCTCATTCCGCATGTTTTCTGTTAGCATGTTACTTATTGTATATGATTAAACATAACTTATTTCATTCCATAAGTTTACCTCATTCTTTCTTATTTAATCATAATTTCATCTTACATTGTCACTACAACTTGTTATTTACTTATTGACTTTGTTTTCTTAACTAAGGTTTATTAATAAGTTTCCTTTTCATTTATTATAACTTATGTTATAATTTCTACTTACCTCTAGGACAAGCTTACCTATTATATAACATTCTCACTAATGTAATTAATTATAATAGGTTATTATCATTCCCTGTTCATTCCAATTCTTATTCTATTGTAACATCCATTCATTATAATTAATGCCATTTACTTATCTCCCGTTATACACATATATTCATATATATATATATGTGTGTGTGTGTGTGTGTGTGTGTGTATAGGCACCAGACCTCTCACATTAAGCTGACTACTTGTGGATGTTGGATTTGTCGGGCGGTTCCGGGCAGACTTCTACCACAAGTTGAACTTAACCTCGCGTCTTAGTATCGTTATTTACCATTATATGTATGTTTATGCACCAGACTCCTCACATTAAATTAACCACTTGTGGATGTTGGATTTGTCGGGCGGCTACGGGCAGGCTTCTATCACAAGTTGAATTTAACCTCGTGTGTGAGTGCGGTTACAATTTCCTATTTACTATAAATTTTCCATACAATTTAGGCATATTCATTCTTCTAAATTTTACTGTAATTCTATTTACAATCTTTTGGCATAAATATATTCTTAAGAAAATATTCATGTTCATCGTAAATTTCATAATTACAGCATCTACAGTAAATTCCAATTTAGACAAATGATTAATGGAGACAGACCTTACACAACAGAAGTGTTCTAAGAAGATTTAATCTTAATTACATCAATTATTTGCAATTTCACTTTACTTGACTTGCAATATCTAATTAACAGGTTATTAGAGCAGATTTATATACAACAGTAATCTTTTAACATGTCCTAAACAATTCTAATACATAATTTTTCCCAAATATCAATTGTTTTGCGGATTAATAATAATGGGGAATACAAACGATAAATATATCGTTATTTAAAATGGTATAATTTAGATCCACTCACCTAATAGCTTTCCAATCCAAGAATCTGATCCAGAATTGTTGCTCTGTGGCATCCCTAACTGAATCTATATTCAAAAATATCCATGGATTCACAAATCTGTTGCTAAGGAAGAAGGAAAAGGAAAAGTAAACCTATGTAAACCAGATCTAAGGACTTACCTCCCGTTGATCATAATTCTGAACACCCAATTTGTAGATATATATTCTTTTCCTCCAAATCTTGAATTAAAATTTCCTAAGACTAATTATTCTATTTTCTGAAGAGATTTGAGGAGGAAGAAGAATGGCAGAGGTAGTCTATCAGAAAATATGAGATTTAGGCTAGGCTCTGATAGCCTATTTATAGGTGTTCAAGAAAGTCTTGATCTTAATCGTACACGCAGTGCTGAGCCAGTAACGAATATAGTGCCGAAAATTGTCCAGATTCGTCGAACGAATCTGCTTAGATCAAGGGTAGGTCGACCCAAGCACAACTTGGGTCGACCATATGGGTCTTGGTGCGCATTTTCTGATGTATTTAACATTTTTGTTTTGAACGTTTGATTAATATGCCTAATATAACTTCTTTGATTTATTTTATAACTATTGTTAATTATTGTTACTTTTGAATTTCAAATTTATACGTATATATATATATATACGTAACTTTTATTTCATTTTCAAAATTCAAACGTCGTTAAGTCGTCATTTAATTCTTACCTATTTTTATTGATTGCAGCTTTATTTTGAATTTATCTTTTGTATATATATATTTTTCTCATACATATGCATATATTTACATATGCATGTATACATATATTTTTGTACTTCCTTTTATGTATAATTTTCCTTGTATGTGCATTTATACATATTTTCCGCTTAGAACATGTATTATTTTAGTCGTTCCTCTAAAATAAAAATATGGCGTCGGTAGGATTTGAACTTGCGCCACTCACTTGGGAGCTACATGTCTTTACCAACTGAGCTACATAGACTTTTGTTAACAAGATGAAAAACAATGGTGGTCATTGTTCTTTTCTTATACCTCCTTTTCATGTTTGTTGTAATATTTCATTTAAGGATATCTTTCTCATCTTAAATCCATAGGCCTAAATTGATCATAAAATCGTGATGGATGCAAAGATGCTAATTCCGTGAACAAATTTTGATAGCTATTCAAATTTTATATTATTATTTAATTAAAAATGCGGGGTGTTACATGTCAGCCTCCTCAATCCGCAAATAGACATTTTCTTTTTTGCAAAACTGGTCAAGGGTCGAGGGAGTCTTTCCAGTCAAATATTTCCCAAATTTAGTTTTAGGATCAACACCATTGACCAAGGTCATCAAAATCGTCTCCGGAGTAGGATTGTTAATTTCGGTAAAATCAATATTGAAATGGTCGAGATAATCTTTTAGCGTCTCACCGTGAAATTGATTCACATGGGAGAAAGACATAACATGCTTTGACTTGGAGGAATGGAGACAGAATTGATTCATGAACTTTTTACCCAAATCTTCAAAAAGTTTCACCGACCGGGAGGCAACCTAGTAAATCACATAAGCGCAACCCCATCAAGGTAGATAGGGAAGGCGTTACATATAATGGCATCAGAGGTTATGGTTGAATTCATGTACCAAATGTGTCTCATGAGATGCTAGCGAGGGTCAGTCCTAACGGAGTAATGATTCATTTAAGGCAAATTGAATCTTCTTGGGAACTCAGCTTCCAAAATGTCATCAATGAATGGTGTGTGAGTGCGATTGATTCCATAGTCTTCATTAGTAAATCCTCGATTATCGTTGATGTCTGCCTCACCATGGCAGTTGATTCAAGAGTCCTGAAGACGAACTATGGTTCCGAGCTTTAACCCCATCTAGCCCTTTCCATTTTCGCTTCAGGAAATGTCACCTAAGCTGTCGTCGGGCAGTACTTCCTTGGCCTTTGTTATCCCAGTCGATCACAGGATGCGAGGGAGGAAGCACAGAAGCATGAGAGGTTCCAGGGCGTCGCGAGCTCTAGGGGATTCTGGTTCGGCGAGGATGTGGATTCGACATGGTTCGACTCGGCATTGGCTGGTTTGGCACTGTTGGCCCGAGCCGGTTCGGTATGCCAAGCCAAGAGTCTGACGAACCGGAGCTCCTAAATGTTTTGTGCTCTAGTGATTTGTTCCTGCTAATGTGCTACACTATACTCCTTCCTGATGAGGATGAGGCTTCCGTGGATGGGGCGTTGAGGCAAGAGCTCCCTAACTCTTGAATTTGTTCAATTGTGCAGCTATTCGATACATATCTTGTCTTAGAGCGATAATCGTGTGCATTTGTTCATTCAACAATGTCGTCGTGTTAATCAAGCTTGTCATCAGTTGCATGAAATCTTCACGAGTTGCGAAAACAGTGGTTGTGGCTCGATTGGTTGGAGCAATAGCGGGGTAGCAGGGAGTTCATCAATCTGTGTAGGCATAGCCGAGTCCTGGAGCAGAGGCAATCTGATTAGCTTCGTCTTGAGAGTGGCTGCTAGAAGGCCGGGAGGAAGCGATAGCACATTTTGACACCATTGTTGTTGGAAATGTTGAAATGTAGGATTTTCCCTTCGGATTTAAGGATCCTAATGTCTCTCAATGGAAGCACCATAATGTTTACACCAAAAAGTGGTACAAACGCCCAAAGATTATATGAAGAGAATAAAATAAAGAATAAGTAAATGAAAATGAGAGAAAATCACACACAAGGATTTTATAATGGTTCGGCTATGAGTTGCCTACATCTACTTTATAACTTCTCTTTATAGTATTAATTGAAAATGAGGTTACAAGTGTTTGAGATTGAAAAATCCCGAGTACACAGTGATTACAAGTAATAAAAAGAGTAGAAAAGCCAAAAGTCATTTTCTTGTAGCTTTAGGGGGATATATATAGGAGATGTCCAAGTCAGGTCAGTAATAACACGTGGTAGCCGATTCGAGTATGAAGGAGTGCTTGGACTTGGTCATGATGCAGAAGAATGGGTCTTCTGGAGATATTTCTGGTTCAGCCTATGCCCGGGTCGGCATAACCGAGTCAGAGTCATGTCGCACCAAAGTTGTCTCCACTGTCTTCACCGATCCGTATGTTGGTAGACCCGGATTTTGTACTCTTATTAACTTTAGCCGAGCCAGGCCATGTCAAGCCGATATTAGAGTCAAGCGTAGGTTGTTTCAATTAACTCGTAGTATGTGGATGCTCATGGATCATGTCTTGAGTGCTTTATCCATGAATCTTGACGGCCTTGTTGAAAGGCAAGTCAACAGAGATAGAATATTTTTGAGGAAATATAGGAAAATAAAATAATTTGCTAGAATTAATGATAATGCGATAATATGATAATTAAAAGGACTGAAATATACATTTAAAAATACATCATAGTATCCCAACATACGATAATATCATAATTAACATGTTTAAGAAAAGGTTAAAATACAAAATACATTGAATGACTTGAAAATCCTTTTACAATAAATTAAAAACATCATTTCTAGCTCCATCCATCATCCATATTTTTAATGTTGCGACCAGCCTAAAGAGAAATATTGAAAATTAGGTTATTAAATATGGTAAATGAGGGTAACTAATATCATATGTCCAAGTTTGAAAAAAGTCACTGAAACTATTTAGAGTATGATAAAAGAAGCGATCATTTAAAAAAATTCATTATACACTATTTAACTTAATATGTTACTATTTGTTTTTGCAAGATAATGCAACAACATTTAATTTAGAGACGGTTTGGCTTAAGTTTAGTTTAATTTTTAAAATACAAAAAAAAAAACTCTTTGTCTAAAAGTTTTATAAATTAGGTTCCTATTTTTTGAAAACCATCAAAAAAAACAACGTAAAAATTTACCAAACTTCGAACTTTAATTCAACACATTATCATCCTCATATTCATGCAAGAAAAGTACAAAAAATGATTCAAAAACAAAAAATAAAATAAAAAGTATTCATGTTCCAATGAATTCCAGCAATTTTTCGAAAAATTGCAGACATCGCAGGAATCATTTAAAAAAATTTGCAGGTTTTCACGCTACTTTTGCTGATTTGCTTCAAAATTTTAAATTCTAAACTTACATGCTTATTTAAACATCGAAGTATTGCAGAAAAGCCATTAGAAAAATGATAAAAATTGCATACAAATGAAAAATGTTTCATCTCTGGTAAATTGCTGATAAAGTAACACTTTTCCATATAGTAATACATTTTTGCACTATACTGTAAAATAGTTGCAGATATGCATGGAATTATTTATAATAATTGCAGATATCGCTGCAACTTTTCTTCCCTTTATTAATATATGTAGTGCACTGTGTGAAAAGTTGCAGAAATGTTTGCACTTATCAACAAAAAGTGCTGATATTTCAACATTTTTTTTGCAGAATCCTTTCATAAATATTTGAATTTTTTTATATAGCAACGCGAAATTAACAAAAAACATGTTGCTAAAGTAAACAGGGACCTGCTTTAGATGAAAAGTTATGGAGGGAGTCGCATTGCACAAACTTCAAAAGTAGGGATGTCTCTCTAATTTTCACTTTAATTTATTACATGTAATAAGCATAGCCTAACTGAGTGAAGAAGATAAATGACCTGATTGGTGCATACTAAATAGGTATGAAAAGTTGTTAGGCTTCCAACAAACCATGCAGCTATGAATGTATATATTATCAAAATAGCAGAAACCAAGGATATTGAAATTGCTTTCCATAAAGAGCAGTGGTATTCATCCATGATTTTGATGAGATTAACCTAGAAAAAGCCAAGGATATATAGGCAGAGTTTTGTTGTTGAGGATACAAACATGAAGGAAAATCGATAATTCCTATATATTGAAACATTTAATATACAGTTTGGACTTGCAGAGTGCATTTGTCGAGCTGTTCATTTTTGCCATCCTCTACATCTGAGGAGTGACATGCTAAATAAAATCAATGAACATAAAATGTTACTTATTTTCCTTCATGTAATAGCATTTTTTTAATGTTTACAGTATTATGTTAATTCGTGGGAGCATGTTATTTCTTGGATTTAAAGAAAGACTACAAGCTGATTTTCATCATTCCATGTTACAATATGGTTAGACTCTTTACTAAATTCCTATGTTTCTTTATATAGCGAAACGAAACTAAGCCCCCTTGTATGTGATGATCATAAAGTAAAAATAACAACTGAAGAAGAGTATGCATTATTTTATGGTCATTTTGCACACATATTATTATGCTATATATATAATGACACATAAGATGACTTATAATGCTTCTTTCTTGGTGTGTAGTACCATTAAAGGACTATGGAGAGGTGACTCTCTTTTAGCATCTAGTCCTAATTTTGAATCCCTGTGTATTACAAAAGCCGAGCACAGAGCCTGGATTAGCTTGATGCATCGGTTTTTCCTTTGATACATCATTGTAGGGATGGACAATATTTGGTTAGAACCGAATTAACCAGCTGAACCGGTTTATTTCGGTCGGTTCGGTTCGATTTTGAAACTAAATCGGTCTGAATTCAGTTTGTAAAATAATGTTTTTTAACTGAATTAACCGAATTTTTATCGTATTATGCAATTTTATAGTATTATTGTACCTTAAATAATTGGATTAGTGATAAAATACAAAAGCATATGTTAAAGATAAGTCAAATTTATAGTGGCAACAATGATGCCAGCTCGATTCACGTAGAAGGTACAAAAGGGTCAATAAAAGATAAAGTAAACATGGACAACACAATGAAACAGCTCATTGAAGAACAAAGCTATGAGAAGAACCGGCCTTCTGGTATGGTTCAGGTTAGGGTAGGACCCCTATTATTCCCGTTGCCTTGGTCTCTTCATCTGGAATCAAACTGGGTTTTTTCAATAAGCAAACAATTAAACAAATACTGATGTTAGCTCAATGCCGTACAAAGTTACTGATAACAACACCGGTATAAAAGAAATGACAGAGAAATATGCTTCTTCTAAGAAGATCACCAAACCAAAACCAATAAACCCCTATGCGCATCTTATCCCTCCTGCTGTATATAAGGCTCCACCACCTTTGGTTCATGGTACTCAATCCAGTTCCCCAATCTCTGCATCTCTTCCTGGCTACGTCATGCGTAGCAAGAAGAATTTTTTGGTGCGTGGTCACTTGTTTGATAATGATTGAGGTGGCGGTGCTTTTGACTGCGAATGGGATGAAAGGAATCTATAGTATGAAATCATGAAGGAAATAGTGTTTAGTTATTTGTATCCATGTTATCATTTTGAGGTCATGTTAGGTAAGTTATGTAAGTCATTATCAAGCTTTGCTTGAATGCGTTTATTTTCCCTGCGTGGAAGTCAGTCGTATTGTTGGTTGATGTGTATGTTGCATATCACCCGTATATCATATACTTATTATTTAATATAATAAAAAGTGTTACGGATCACTATAAAAACCGACCAGCTTTGCCAAAAAAAAGATAAGTCAAATTCTATTGTAAACGTTAAATTTAATGAAAAAAATTTCTTCAAACATAAATTCATGTTTTACTTTGAGTGAATTAATCATTTGAACAATAACATATCTTTCAACTTTGGTTAAATTTGAAACCGACCGAATTAACCGAAATTATTTCGATTCGGTTCGGTTTTGAAAATTTTCGGCTTTAATTCAATTTGATTTTTTTTACTTTAAAACTGATTGAATGCTCACCCCTACATCAATGGACAGTACTGATTAATCAAGAATATTATATTATGGTTGGAAGGCAAGTACTAGAATGTCACCTGATATAAAGTAGTACAATCCTCTTAAGGATCAATTTTAAGGTTTTATTCGCATGATCCTTATACCTAACATGATTAGGGCCAATGTGCCTATGATAGCTAAGTAATTACGTAGGATGAAAGTGTTGAGCTAGATTTAACCAAAACAGTGTCTATTATGTTATTTATTCAAGTTGGCGTGTAGTGATTTAATTAGCTTTATATATGTGTTTATATGTACATGTTTTGGTCTTTTTAAGTTTATGTTATGAAGAATTCGTTGTTTGTGTGAAGCAAAATGAAGAATGCCACTGTATGTTGAATGCTAGCACCGCAGATAAACTAACAAACTTTGTGTTGCAACGGTGATTGCTTAACAGGGCTATATGCATTAGGTTGTATTTATGTCGAACCCCGATCTATGATTTTTCTTTGAAATGACTGTACCATCAACCATGTTGCTTCCTCTAAGCGCTTGTATTTTATTTTTGCTTTGTGTTTGTACGTTTCTCTTGTTGAAGCACTTGCCCTTTGTGTAGAGTGCGTGCATCTGTTGCATGTATTCTAAATTTGCATAATCGCGTCAGCTGATCATGTACGCTTTTGTTGCTTCATTTCTATTTTATATTTAGGTAGCTTCTGCCTCATGCATAAACCTGTTTCGTGACTTTGATAAGTGTTTTTCATGTAGACTTTGTTTAGATGGGTCTTATTTCACTGTTTCATTTTAATTAAAATTTTAGAAGAAACTCCAAGTTATAAAATTTTGTTATGAAATATGTAAAAGATTTTAGTATTTATGGAATGAGTTTATCTACAAATAAGGTTGAAAATAGTATAATTAAGTTTCATACTTTTATTATATACATATATGAACCATTTTTAGTATTTAACGGTTAATTATGTATTTTATCTCATTTTTTTGAATAAGGTTAATTTTTTCTTCTAAATTTACTAAGATCTAGGATAAATGTTTATAAAAATACAAACCCACCCCGAGCGTTTCAGCATTAAAACTTCAACTGACGAAATTAGTGAGTGGTGAAAATGCTCGCTTGGTTCGATATTTCATCCAAAAATTTTATAATTAAAATGCATGTATTTAATTTTCCGCTATATAATTTTTGTAGTAACTCTGGTAATTGTACAAAAAATTATTTCCATTGTGAGATATTATTTTATTCTATGTCTGTGATTCTGTGTTAATTCTGTTAAACATTATAAACTATAACAATCTGTCATTTTGAATGGTTCAAGTTGGTTTAAGTACCGACGTGAAACAATCAAAATGACAGGTCGTTACTATTAGGATTGCCTCGAATGTTGTTAAGGTACGAATGACGATTTGAATAAATAGTCCCACATCACAGAATAAATTGAAGGAGTGAAGTACAAATATGAGTTTATAGGCATGTAACATCATGGATTCCTTTTGTTATAAGAGTGTGTGTGCCAACTCATGTGCGTGCGCCTTATATAGGAGGAAAGGGAGGTTTGTTCCGACCGTCGTTACATAATAGTTACAACGTGGTAATACTACGCTAAACCGACTTACAAGGACAATTTGTACTTAAAAAATTAAGCATAAGGACAACCACCTAATATTTTGTTCAGAAGGATAGCTACCTAAAATTATCCATCGTTTATCACTCTCGTTTAATTTCCTACCACGAAATCAAAAATCGTGTAATCACGAAATCATCTATACTAGCAACCGATTCAAAATTCGCGTCATTTCATATAATCGAACCACAAAAATCGGACGAACAACAAAAATCAGCACCAAATCAACCACGGATGGAACGACAAACACAATCTCGAACGAAAACCCTAATTGAATTTGATAAAAATCTTCAACAGTCACTGAAAACCGTAGTTACGAAAACAAAAGGGATGAAAGTAGACAAAAATGATTAAAAAAGAAAATAACAAAAATTGATGCCTAGTGCCTGAAAACAAAAAATAATACCGAAACTGATATCTATAGGGGAGTAAAACTGATACCCACTAAATGTTCAAAGAGCATCATAACAAAAAAAATAAAAACTAGTATACAAACTGCAACCAGTGATCATGAAAACCATCGATCCTATTATACCAACATCACAATAATGTAACGATAAAATAAAATAATATGATACAGAGAATTTCTGTTGAAACTATAAATGATTCAACGCATTTCCAATGTATCATATAATGCTATGCTTATCTACACAAATTTATTCGTATGTTGAGTATCAGTTTTAACCTCCTGTATGTATCAATTTTATGTGTTATTTTTATTGTTGTTTCGACTACTGAGTATCGGTTTTAAATCCCTGTAGGTATTAGTTTTGTGTTATTTTCTTATTTACAGTTTTTAGATATCAGTTTCATGCCTCTGTAGGTATCAGTTTTAGCTTTATTATTATTTTCAGTTTTTAAGTATCAGTTTTGCACTACTATAGGTATCAGTTTTGTTTTTTATTTATTTACTTCAGTGATTGAGTATCAGTTCTGTATCATTGTAGGTATCATATGATACAAGTGATTAGATTATATCAACATTCTATACAAGTGATGAATTAATATCAGTAGGTATCATTGAAAATAAACTTACTTCCCTCAACCAATTAATTTTAAGGACACGGGTTTAAAATAATTATTTTTAAGGACAAAATTTTATTGCCTCATTTCGTATGCATTCGCGACACTCAAAAAACCCCAAATCGATTTCAAATCCACTTTCTTCTTCATCTTTATACTTTCGAAATCAAATCTACTGCTAATCTACTTTCGAAACAAAATTGCCTAAGATGATTTGTCGATTGGCTGAAGAAATCCAACCGCATCACTTTTCTCAGTAGAACAAGTAATTGTTTATTTATGTTATTTGTTATATATCGATTGCTGATGTTAATCGCCTCACCTTTATTCAGGTGATGAAACTAAGATGCAATTTCTATTCACTATTTGCATGTAATGGCCCGGAGATTTTCGACCTCGAAAATCGACACAAAAGCACCATGTCGACATTCAAGCACCGAAAATACCGGAACATTAATAGAAAGAATTTAGAGGGTGAGAAAAGAAAGAAAGAAATTTTAGAATAGAAGAATGAGAAGATCAACATCAGAGTCTCACAACGGAACGAACAAATTATAGTATCTCAAATGCTTTATACAACAGAAACTGTATATATATACATATACATATACATATATATATATATATATATATATATATATATATATATGATTACAACATCAGAGTATACATTCAGATTAATACAACACACAGCGGGAATAAACTAGTACCAGTAAATATATGGAATACGTCTCGGCTTCAACTCCTTCTTTGGAACGCCAAGCGAAATCTAACCTGGAAATATACTTGGTCTGACCCGAGAACATTTGAACCAAAACAAAATTCACCCGGATCAGTCTGGAATACTTTCAGTGATAAATTCATAGCACAACAATTTGTTTAACTTTGAAAATCCTTTTGAAAGAAAAAGATAATAGTAAGACCAACCCACACATAAATACGGATGGTTTTTATCTTACTATAACCAAAAACACTTTTGAAATCAATATCTTTTCTGATATTATGATAATGTCTACCAATCACAAATAAATAATCATCTAGTAGAACGCTTGCATCTCACAATCTACATATATAGTATACAAACAAAACCGCGACGCTTATTGGAGATTGGATTCCGACTATGACAAGGTATAGATCCACCTGCCGATAGTGTATCTCTAGAGAGGAATACACTAGGTTCAACAAGAACGTCTTGCAACCCGGCCCACACATGACCGACCACTCATTTCTCTTGAGTGCATCGAATATATTGTCACCTACGGTTGCTAGCAACATAACCGTTCCCAGGAGATACAGAAATGAAAAGAAGTAACAAAATGAATATTCTCTAGATGGTGACAATGCACCCTAATGGGAATGACCCACATAGCCAAGCTACCTACCCGATTTATGTCATTTCCCGGTTGTGAGGCTAGAGGTATAATCGTTTGAACATCTGGCCACCATTCCCTTTTGAATCCCACGTTGTCCGTATACGTCATTTAGGAACAGGATGAACCGAAGGCACCCTCCTACCACATCCTTATAGGAATCACCCCAAGGATCAGTAGCGAGTAGTCATTGCACTCCGTAAATTCCAATTACGACAGAATCACAGTATATCTCTTTTATGGAAGCGACCCAGAGAATATAAGTAGTTCTTCCATTTCATGAAGATCTACGGTCTTCAATGCTCCATCTTCATTTGCTACCAGTTAGTTTCGCACGTAACGTTGGATCGAAGTGGGTTTGGGTCGTCCTCTATGCCGGTCTCTTCGAAACAACATGTCAAAAGATTCAATAATATATTCATTGATAGTCGGGGTTTTAACTATGAATTCACACAGTATGGTTAAGATTCTCTTGTCTCAACTCTCAATATTCATTACATTGAAAGCCATAATATATCTTTATTTACCAATCTCCCTTTAATTTCTTTATTTAAAAAACATTACTATATCTTCGCCGAATCTCTTGTATTTTCTCTTCGCCTTGCGAAAATCATCTTATATTCTTAACTCAAGGTTAACGATAAATTTCACAATCCAAATTTGAGTTAAACAATGTTAAGTGTACATTGTTTATTAAAATCAACCAGTTCTAATTAACATTTCAAAATCTTTTTAATGACGTCGCAATATTTCCCTTGAAGGAATAATAACCAAATTTCAATACTCTTATTGTTTCAAACTAATACCATTCCTTGAAAATAGCGAAGTCGTTCAAGTCAGGGTATTTTAATTACCTCTCAGACCTTGACCGACAATTTTCTTATCTTGGAATATATATAAGTTTGAAACACCCAACTTATCATATCCATTTTCTATTTTCTTATAATTAAAACCATTTCTCCAATTGGCATATTAATTTTCAAAATAAATCTCGTTTACTTCATATTCAAGTAACTAGTTAACGCAAACTCCTTCACTTTCAACTTCTGTAACATAACTCATTATCATTCGGATTTATCTTTAAACCCATTTACTATGTTTTTACCTTTACATTAATACATTAATCTTCATTCTTTGAAAACACATTTCAATTCTACCTTTGTTTACTAATTTTAATAATTGATTAAAACAAAACCTCATTTAAATCTTTTTCGACATATCCATTATAATTTGAAAACTTCTTCAAATCTCTTTGCTTGTACTTGATTCAACTATTAAGTAACATTTATTCACAAATGGCGCATTAGTTTTAGTATAACTTCATCTTGAACATAATTTAATTTGACACTATTTTGACTTTAAAACCTATTTAAACTTGGTATTCATTTACCAATTTTCTCTTCAGTTTTACTTGATTGGAATTCAAATCTTCTTATGAAATCCATTTAACATTTCCTTTTTGAATCCATATTTCACTTTAATTTACTTAACTGAATAATTAAGTAAAACAGACCTATTTAAAATATTTGCATTATTGGTTTCTTCATAAGCTTCCCATTCTAACTTGGATATTATTATCCAATCCATTACAAAAATCTTTTTTGATTCCTTTGCTTATATTTAATTGATTATTAAGTAACGATTATCTACAACGGCATATTAGCTTCACAACTGGTTTATAACTTTGGTACAACATTGCTCTTAACATGATTCATTTGAAAACTCGATTACTTCTTAATTTACGTCCATTTAAGAAGTTAATTGCTTTAATTATTATTAACCACAATAATTAATTAATTCTATTATTAACTGAAGTGGAATAGTTTACTTCATTAAAAATAGATCAACTAATTTCTTATTGACATTATTAAACGATAAATACTTCATTAATGCTTTATTAATCGATAAGCAACTTTAAATATCACTAAACAGAAAGATGATTAATATTTAAGAAATATTATTAAAATAAAAATAATTATTCGTTAAACCGTTTTCATTAGATTAATCGAAAACTAATCAATCTAATTATCAACTCTAATTATTAATTCCAATTAAACAATTGTCTTCGTCAACTTAACTTCAGGTATTTATTAACTGATTTCACTTACTATTCTCATTTGATTAATATAATTAATCTAATTATATCGCTTAACTGCTTTCCTTAAAACAGTGATTTCCAAATACTAATCCCTAGGTTCAATTTATTAAAATCACTGAAACCATTTATGAATATTGATTATTTAAAACTTTAATTTAAATAGAAATATAATTTAAAACTCCACTCCAGTTATAAAAATAAATTTTATAACTTTAATTTCGTAAATTCGCCTAACGGTGAATTAACGTCTTAAAATAACGCTTAGACCATTTGCTGCCAATACTTAATCAATATCGTTTATTGATTAAAATATCACACCAGCGTTGAATTTCAATTCAATGTTTAATATATAATCAACCATTACTATTCAATCAGAATATAACGTTGTTTGGGGGTAACAGTTCATGTTTGAAAAATATGGAAAATCAAACAACATATATAATATTTCAGGAATCCGGTCGGATCCCTCTAACATGTTCTTCCCTGCATCACCGATAATATTTGATAATAATTCATGGAATAATTATTTAAATCAAAATCATCCAATACGACAAATATAATTGTCGACAACCATTTAATAAGCAACCAAGGCATTCAATCATCCAATTGTGATCATTAACGGTGAATTATATTTTTATATGAATTTAACACATCAGAGAATTCCAAAAATCGTGATCATTAACGAGCGTTTGAGATTATATAAAAATCCAACTGCATCTGAATCACTTCGATCCAGCTCAATAGTGTAGTGTTCTTCACTGTGATTCCAACGCGTCCGGTTTTGCTTGATTCTGACGACATAAGGTCACGTTATCGCGATTAAAACATATACATATAAATTATATAACATAAATTAACAATTTAAAATTATTAATTATTAATTATGTTTTACCATTAAAAATCCTCATTAGGTCAGGCGTTAACCCCACACTCGCATCCTTACACCTTAGACCGACTTGTATCCAAAATCACAGCAGCCCGGATCATTTTCATCAAATATTTTTTTCCATTCTTCTTTACCGTGAAAACTTGCTCAAACCAGTTTCACCTCTCAACATCCCACCTGAACCCTGTCCAATGCCCAAACTTCTTCATCCCCGACACCTTGAAATCCGGACTAGAACCCCACTTTAAAACGTATGCGGATGGAACACATAGAGCCCCACTAGCGATTTTTTTTTCTTCTAAAGTCCCAAAGCCCGAGATTCGGTTTACAGCCCACTTACTCCCCTATGCCTTCTTCTCCTCCCTTACTTAAAGATACTTCTGCAACTTCACTAACAGCCGCAAGTTCCTAGACCCCCTCTATATTCTTCTTCACACTACTTCAAGCTTTAGACCAAATTGATGAACTCATTTATATATTTTCTTTCAAGTAAAAATGGCCTCTCCAGCAAAGCTTTCCCGTATTAGCCTCTTCAAACCTGCTCACATTTTCTTCTCGTATTGTAAATGCTACTACTCCTGAAACTTCTTTCCCATACGATAAAATAGACCTTCCATCCATTTTTCTTCACGCATGAGTGAATGCGTAACTTCCCTCCCCTCCTCTCGTTACTCTTTAGCTCCTTCCCGTATTCCAAAAGTCGCTATCGCAAAAGAAAGAATCTGACACCTCCTCAGCCTCCATGCAACAATGCTCCGGCCCCACCCATATGGACCCTCTTTTCTACGTCCATCATGTTACGGAACCCACTTTCGCGATCACCTATGACAACAACAGACCCGACGCTGCCTCCACCGTTCCAAACCTCACCCTTGCCCTCACGCCTCCTCAGTGGTTATAAACTCCACCCGAGACTGACCTTCACTCCGGTAACCGACCATCACATCCCGTGCTCTGCCGCCTCATCAACTCCTTTTACCGCCTCGAGCTCATCCAGTACCCAAACAACTCCTATCCTCCTTCTCGAATTCTGACTCTGGCAACAGAAAGAGGCCACATATCTCTCACTAAACTGAGAGCATGGAAATGGAGCCATCAAATATCGGTTTTGTTTGGATTCGGATGGGAAAAGAATTTCTAGAAGAAGGAAACTGCACTGAGTTTTACGAATGGAAGGAAAAGAACAACATGGGTATATTTATGAGGGGAGGAGTCTTGGCTGTCACGAAACATGAACGTGGGTGCCATTTTCTTCCTATTTTCCTCGATTGAATAAAAAGAATGGGAAAGCCTATTTGTAAAAGCAAGAATAGGGAAAGAGAACGTGTGAGAGTGTAGAAGGTACAAACTTTTCGCAAAAACAAGCTTCGACAGAGATATTTTGCTTTGTTTACTGATATAGGTCACGCTATTGGTAGGGTTAGCTTAAAGGAAGTACTCGCCGCCTTCTGTTTGGTCATTTCATATTTTAAGTGTTCTACGGGACGCATCACGTTTTTAGACCATTGAAAACACAGTCGACCTTAAGGAATAGGGATTGACTTTTATTTTGATTTCCCTTTTTAGCTGATAGGCTAACGTGGATAGTCAGAACCCACGTCCTAATTTATGAAGCGGTCATTCCCTGTATGGTTTTCATTTTATAAGTTAGTGCATTTTTGGTTTTGTTTAACATTGGTGTTTAATATTCGTACTGGTACGCGATCTACAAAAATTACGAAAATGGGCGTCATGATATAATTTGATGTTACGGTCCCAATGAAATCAGTTTCGTTGAAAACGGACTTCGTTTGCGAAAACTGTGCTACAAAGATCATAATTTATTCCCCGGTTCACCTACCGACAAAACAACTCCGTTTGGCTCCAAACCAGAAATATAACAATAATAAATTATACGCATTCCAATAAAACTTGTTTCATCGAAAACGGAGATCGTTTGAATAAACGATCAATTTTAAAGCATATAAAATATCGATAAAATAATATTTAGTTCCAAACAATTCAATTTAACGATAATAAATTAATATTATCATAAATATATTGAAAAGGGATTTTATACATCTTTAAACCCGGTCAATATAGTCTTTAAAACTCAGTATTCATAAATTCGGGTTAAACGGTGCCCAAATGTATAGAAATTCTTTTAATTAAATCGTTATAATTTATTAACGAATCCATAGCGACTATTTGAAAATTTGAATTGGACATATCTCTCAATATATAACACGAAATCTCCATTTTTCTCTTTCATTAAAAAAACATAATCAAATAGATCCAAACGTTTCTTGTTTCACTGAAATCCGGTTTATACCGGATCCTGTATATTCAATTAAAGTTCGAAATTCAATATTACGAACTACCGCATCGTTTCGAGCTCGTTTTAATAATATTATAAATATTCAAACTCCACTTTATTCAATAATTTCGATATAAAATATATTATATTTTCAATATAATAAATAATCACATTTAAATATTCCACTTTAAATAATCGAAAATCTTGGACTTTACATTCTTCCCCCCTTAAAAGAATTTCGTCCCCGAAATTACAAGGTAAGAAGAATGCCCTAAACTCAACTATTTCAAATAAATATATTCTGAATTATCGTCAAAACAAATTTAGACTCTTAAGATTTTTTGAAAATTTCACCAGTACCTCCTCTGCGTGGTTTGGTCGGCACAACTACAACTGCCACACTGGGCATCAACTTCTCCAAAAAAAAAACCAAAAGCCAAATGGCTACCCAACATAGGGGTATAGAATCAATCACCAACCAATTATTAAGGTTTACCTATTTGTCGGGCAACTCAATTCCAATTTCAAAGCAAATCAACAAACTGCTCTTCGTCTGTACTTCCAATCTGTACTTCAATCTCTATAATCAAGCCAATTTCCATAGTCGTCTAATATCTACACTTTTCTCAATTTACAATGCCAGTAACAAATACATGGCAAAATAATCCTGTTTGCATTTCATAAACGATGTTATTCCCAATTTACTATACTGGAGTTTAATTTCAATCCATTCAATCCTCCTTATTGACCCGTTTGATGGATTTTATCAATCTAATATCCAAATAACAAATAACCAAATCATTTTAATTATATTCAACATTGGCCCTTATTGGTCTGCGTTCCCTTTGGTTCAATCGATTAATTTCCGATTGACTTCCATTATCCATTCGATTTCCAAATCCAAAATTCATGTTACTCAATTCCACTTAACCAGTCTAGGTCTTATCTCCATATTTCATTAACCCTTTGGTTTTTAACCAGATCAGTTCCATTTTAATTTATTCATTCAGGGTCGTTAGACTTGAATTAGCTTCAATAAGTTTGACTCATTCATTCCAAACTGGTTTCAATGAATGTTTAAATTTATACTCATGCACTAAATCATTCAATCAAACAAGGCAACAAACCAAATCATTTTGATTCGTATTTAACTTTAATATTCATTTTGATTCCATAAAGGGCTCTATTCGATTATTATCTATTAAACCACCAAATTTATTTGATTTAAATTCCATTTCCAATTCATTTCACTTAACCAAGCTAATCTCATTTAGATAACCAATTCAATTTCATTTTACTATTCATTCTGAATTTTGAACAGATCAATCAAACAACCAATACAACCAATACTACTATAACTTGGGAAATTTATTTCCTTTTCCATATAAAAATATATAGTTTGGGTAAAATTATGTGAAAACCGCGGGTATCGAACCCCCGATCTCCCGTAAAGTAACACCACGTACTAACCACTATGCTAAAAGATCTTTGTGTTAGCTTTTCGAGAGGGATGTTACAGACTACCCCCCTTAAAGAGCCCAACGTCCTCGTTGGCTCATATCACTCACCACCCAGGCATTGTGCATGTAACCCGCACCAGTACCACACCGACTGACATCCACAACATTACACACACAATTCCGGCTGGGTATAGGCTCTAATACCAAATGTGACAACCGCGGGTATCGAACCCCCGACCTCTCGTAAAGCAACACCATGCACTAACCACTGTGTTAAAAGATCTTTGTGTTAGCTTTTGGAGAGGGGTGTTATAAATTATTTCATTTACCATCTTTACAAAATAATTTTATATTCAATTACAAATACGCGCTCTCATATATATATACTCAACTCAATCTAGGGTATTACTAACCCCATCTCTATTGAGTTACACCATAGAGCCAAGGTTATTACTAAACCAATAGCTCTGATACCACTGTAACGGCCCGGAGATTTTCGACCCCGAAAATCGATACAAAAGCACCATGTCGACATTCAAGCACCGAAAATACTGGAACATTAATAGAAAGAATTTAGAGGGTGAGAAAAGAAAGAAAGAAATTTTAGAATAGAAGAATGAGAAGATCAACTTCAGAGTCTCACAACGGAACGAACAAATTATAATATCTCAAATGCTTTATACAACAGAAACTGTATATATATATATATATATATGATTACAACATCAGAGTATACATTCAGATTAATACAACATACAACAGGAATAAACTAGTACCCCTAAATATATGGAATACGTCTCGGCTTCAACTCCTTCTCTGGAACTCCAAGCGAAATTCCTGGAAATATACACGGTCTGACCCGAGCACATTTGAAGCAAAGCAAAATTCACCCGGATCAGTATGGAATACTTCCAGTGATAAATTCAAAATACAACAATTTGTTTAACTTTGAAAATCCTTTTGAAAGAAAAAGATAATGGTAAGACCAGCCCACACATAAATACAGATGCTTTTTATCTTACTATAACCTAAAACACTTTTGAAATCAATTTCTTTTCTGATATTATGATAATGCCTATCAAATCACAAATAAATAATCATCTAGAAGAACGCTTGCATCTCACGATCTACATATATAGTATACAAACAAAACTGCGGCGCTTATTGGAGATTGGATTCCGCCTATGACAAAGTATGGATCCACCTGCCGATAGTTTATCTCTAGAGAGGAATACACTGGGTTCAACAAGAACGTCTTGCAACTCGGCCCACACACGACCGACCACTCATTTCTCTTGAGTGTATCGAATATATTGTCACCTACAGTTGCTAGCAACATAACCGTTCCTGGGAGATACAGAAATGAAAAGAGGTAACAAAATGAATATTCTCTAGATGGTGACAACACACCCTAATGGGAATGATCCACATAGCCATGCTACCTGCCCGATTTTTGACATGTCCTGGTTGTGAGGCTTGAGGTATAATCATTTGAACATCTGGCCACATTCCCTTTTGAATCCCATGTCGTCCATATACGTCATCCAGGAACAGGATGAACCGAAGGCACCCTTCTACCGCATCCTTATATAAATCACCCCAAGGATCAGTATCAAGTAGTCCTTGCACTCCGTAAATTCCAATTACGATAGAATCACAGTGTATCTCTTTTATGGGAGTGACCCAGTGATTACAAGTAGTTCTTCCGTTTCACGAAGATTTACAGTCTTCAATGCTCCATCTTCATTTGCTGCCAGTTTGATTTGCACGTAACGTTGGATCGAAGTGGGTTTGGGTCATCCCCTATGCCGGTCTCTTTGAAACAACACGTCAAAAGATTCAATATTATATTCATTGATAGTCGGGGTTTTAACTATCAATTCACACAGTATGGTTGAGTATATTGGCAGCTCTGATTTATTTATTAAAACTATTTTATCAATCCTAAGAAATCGATTTCATATTCTCTTGTCTCAACTCTCAATATTCATTACATTGAAAACCATAATATATCTTTATTTACCAATCTCCCTTTCATTTCTTTATTTCAAAAACATTACTATATCTTCGCCGAATCTCTTGTATTTTCTCTTCGCCTTGCGAAAATCATCTTATATTCTTAACTCAAGGTTAACGATAAATTTCACAATCCAAACTTGAGTTAAACAATGTTAAGTGTACATTGTTTATTAAAATCAACCAGTTCTAATTAACATTTCAAAATCTTGTTAATGACGTCGCAATATTTCCCTTGTAGGAATAATAACCAAATTTCAATACTCCCATCGTTTCAAACAAATATTATTCCTTGTAAATAGCAAAGCCGTTCAAGTTGGAGTATTTTAATTACCTCTCAGACCTTGACCGACAACTTTCTTATCTTAGAATATATATAAGTTTGAAACACCCAACTTATCATCTCCATTTTCTATTTTCTTATAATTAAAACCATTTCTCCAATTGGCGTATTTATTTTCAAAATAAATCTCATTTACTTTATATTCAAGTAACTAGTTAACGCAAACTCCTTCACTTTCAACTTCTGTAACATAACTCATTATCATTCGGATTTATCTTTAAACCCATTTACTATGTTTTTACCTTTACATTAATACATTTATCTTCATTCTTTGAACACATTTCAATTCTACCTTTGTTTACTAATTTTAATAATTGAGTAAAACAAAACCTCATTTAAATCTTTTTCGACATATCCATTATAATTTGAAAACTTCTTCAAATCTCTTTGCTTGTACTTGATTAGACAATTAAGTAACATTTATTCACAAATGGCGCATTAGTTTTAGTATAACTTCATCTTGAACATAATTTAATTTAATTCTATTTCGACTTTAAAACCTATTTAAACTTGGTATTCATTTACCAATCTTCTCTTCAGTTTTACTTAATTGGAATTCAAATCTTCTTATGAAATCCATTTAACATTTCCTTTTTGAATCCATATTTCACTTTAATTTACTTAATTGAATAATTAAGTAAAACAAACCTAGTTAAAATATTTGCATTATTGGTTTCTTCATAAGCTTCCCATTCTAACTTGGATATTATTATCCAATCCATTACAAAAATCTTTTTCAGTTCCTTTGCTTATATTTAATCAATTATTAAGTAACGATTATCTACAACGGCATATTAGCTTCACAACTGGTTTATAACTTTGGTACAACATTGCTCTTAACATGATACATTTGAAAACTTGATTACTTCTTAATTTACTTCCATTTAAGAAGTTAATTGCTTTAATTATTATTAACCACAATAATTAATTAATTCTATTATTAACTGAAGTGGAATAGTTTACTTCATTAAAAATAGATCAACTAATTTCTTATTGACATTATTAAACGATAAATACTTCATTAATGCTTTATTAATCGATAAGCAACTTTAAATATCACTAAACAAAAAGATTATAAATATTTAAGAAATATTATTAAAATAAAAATAATTATTCGTTAAATCGCTTTCATTAGATTAATCGAAAACCGATCAATCTAATTATCAACTCTAATTATTAATTCCAATTAAACAATTGTCTTCGTCAACTTAACTTCAGGTATTTATTAACTGATTTCACTTACTATTCTCATTTGATTAATATAATTAATCTAATTATATCGCTTAACTGCTTTCCTCAAAACAGTGGTTTCCAAATACTAATCCCTAGGTTCAATTTATTAAAAGCATTGAAACCATTTATGAATATCGATTATTTAAAACTTTAATTTAAATAGAAATATAATTTAAAACTCCACTCTAGTTATAAAAATAAATTTTATAACTTTAGTTTCGTAAATTCGCCTAACGGTGAATTAACGTCTTAAAATAACGCTTAGATCATTTGCTGCCAATACTTAATCAATATCGTTTATTGATTAAAAATATCACACCAGCTTTGAATTTCAATTCAACGTTCAATATATAATCAACCATTACTATGCAATCAGAATATAATGTCGTTTGGGGGTAAGCAGTTCATGTTTGAAAAATATGGAAAATCAAACAACATATATAATATTTGAGGAATCCAGTCGGATCCCTCCAACATATTCTTCCCTGAATCACCGATAATATTTGATAATAATTCATGGAATAATTATTTAAATCAAAATCATCCAATACGACAAATATAATTGTCGACAACCATTTAATAAGCAACCAAGGCATTCAATCATCCAATTGCGATCACTAACGGTGAACTATATTTTTATATGAATTTAACACATCAGAGAATTCCAAAAATCATGAGAATTAACTCACCTTTGTTTTTGATTGACGGTTCAGATTGTTTTATATGATTTCAAACGAGCGTTTGAGATTATATAAAAATCTAGCTGCATCCGAATCATTCCGATCTTGCTCAGCAGTGTAGTGTTCTTCACTGTGATTCCAACGCGTCCGGATTCGCTTGATTCTGACGATATAAGGTCACGTTATCGCGATTAAAACATATACATATAAATTATATAACATAAATTAACTATTTAAAATTACTAATTATTAAATATGTTTTACCATTAAAAATCCTCATTAGGCTAGGCGTTAACCCCACGCTCGCATCCTGACACCTTAAACCGACTTGTATCCAAAATCACAGCAGCCCGGATCATTTTCATAAAATATTTTTTTTCCATTCTTCTTTACCATGAAAACTTGCTCAAACCAGTTCCACCTCTCAACATCCCACCTGAACCATGTCCAATGCCCAAAATTCTTCATCCCCGACACCTTGAAATCCGAACTAGAACCCCACTTTAAAACGTGTGCAAATGGAACACATAGAGCCCCACTAGCGATTTTTTTTTCTTCTAAAGGCCCAAAGCTCGAGATTTTGTTTGCAGCCCACTTACTCCCCAACGCCTTCTTCTCCTCCCATACTTAAAAATACTTCTGCAACTTCACTAACAGCCGCAAGTTTCCAGACCCCCTCTATATTCTTCTTCACACTACTTCAAGCTTTAGACCAAATTGATGAACTCCTTTATATATTTTCTTTCAAGTAAAAATGGCCTCTCCAACAAAGCTTTCCCATATTATCCTCTTCAAACCTGCTTACGTTTTCTTCCCGTGTTGTAAGTGCTACTACTCCTGAAACTTCTTTCCCATATGATAAAACAGACCTTCCATCCATTTTTCTTCACGCATGAGTGCATGCGTAACTTCCCTCCCCTCCTCTCGTTACTCTTTAGCTCCTTCTCGTATTCCAAAAGTCGATGTCGCAAAAGAAAGAAACTGACACCTCCTCAGCCTCCATGCAACAATGCTCCGTCCCCACCCGTATGAACCCTCGTTTCCACGTCCATCATCTTACGGAACCCACTTCCGCGGTCACCGATGACAATAGCAGACCCCGCGCTGCCTCCACCGTGCCAAACCTCACCCTTGCTCTCACGCCTCCTCAGTGGTTATAAACTCCACCCGAGATTGACCTTCACTTCGGTAACCGACCATCACATCCAGTGCTCTGCCGCCTCATCAACTCCTTTTATCACCTCGAGCTCATCCAGTACCCAAACAACTCCTATCCTCCTTCTCGAATTCCGACTCTGGCAACAGAAAGAGGCCACATATCTCCCACTAAATTGAGAGCATGGAAATGGAGCCATCAAATCTCGGTTTTGTTTGGATTCGAATGGGAAAAGAATTTCTGGAAGAAGGAAATTGCACTGAGTTTTGCGAATGGAAGGAAAAGAACAAAATGGGTATATTTATGAGGGGAGGAGTCTTGGCTGTCACGAAACATGAACGTGGGTGCCATTTTCTTCCTGTTTTCCTCGATTGAATAAAAAGAATGGGAAAGCCAATTTATAAAAGCAAGAATAGGGAAAGAGAACGTGCAGGAGTGTAGAAGGTACAAAGTTTTCGTAGAAACAAGCATCGACAGAGATATTTTGCTTTGTTTACTGATATAGGTCACACTGTTCGTAGGGTTAGCTTAAAGGAAGTACTCGCCGCCTTCTATTTGGTCATTTCATATTATAAATGTTCTACAGGACGCAACACGTTTTTAGACCATCGAAAACATAGTTGGCCTTAAGGAATAGGGATTGACTTTTATTTTGATTTCCCTTTTTAGCTGATAGGGTAAAGTGGATAGTCAGAACACATGTCCTGATTTATACAGCGGTCATTTTTTGTATGGTTTTCATTTTAAAAGTTAATGCATTTTTGGTTTTGTTTAACATTGGTGTTTAATATTCGTACCAGTACGCGATTTCCAAAAACTACGAAATTGGGCGTCATGATATAATTTGACGTTACGGTCCCAACGAAACCAGTTTCGTTGAAAACGGACTCCGTTTGCGAAAACAGTGCTATTAAGATCATAATTTATTCCCCGGTTCACCCTTAAATTTCGCCTACCGACAAAACAACTCCGTTTGGCTCCAAACTGGAATTATAACAATAACAAATTATACGCATTCCAATAAAACTTGTTTCGCCGAAAACGGAGATCGTTTGAATAAACGATCAATTTTAAAGCATATAAAATATCGATAAAATAATATTTAGTTCCAAACAATTCAATTTAACGATAATAAATTAATATTATCATAAATATTTTGAAACGATATTTTATACAACTTTAAACCTGGTCAATATAGTCTTTAAAACTCAGTATTTAGAAAATCGGGTTACACGGTGCCCAAATATATAGAAATTCTTTTAATTAAATCGTTATAATTTACTAACGATTCTATAGCGACTATTTGAAAATTTGAATTGGACATATCTCTCAATCTATAACACGAAATCTCCATTTCTCTCTTCCATTAGAAAACATAATTAAATAGATCCAAACGTTTCTTGTTTCACTGAAATCCGGTTTATACCGGATCCTGTATATTCAATTAAAGTTCGAAATTCAATATTACGAACTGTCGCGTCGTTTCGAGCTCGTTTTAATTATATTATAAATTATATATATCCAAACTCCACTTTATTCAATAAATTCGATATAAAATATATTATATTTTCAATATAATAAATAAACACATTTAAATATTCCAATTTAAATGATCGAAAATCTGGGACGTTACATTGCAAGTCGCGATTTGTGTTCGTTGTTGAACAAGTAAGTACTTGTTTATCTTTGTTGTTTGTTGTTCCTCATTTTTTTTGTTTTTGTTTTCTATATATCGATTGTTTTTGTTAGCTGAAGTAAGTAGTCATTCACTGATTGATTTTATTTGCTATATAAGACTGTTTATACATATGTATTCAGTAGTAGATTTTATTTTGTTTCACAACTTAAAAAGATAAAGATGTTTATCTTTTGATTTGAATTGTTTAATTACATATTAAAATTTAGTAATATTTGAAAATTACTGATACATGTAAAACATTTTTTTTTGTTTTGTTAATCATATGTATATACTCAGTGGGTTAATAATACGTAATATGAATCAATTTGTAGTGATGATGAAACTGTTCATACATATATATTCAGTGGTAGATGTTAATTTATTTTACAGCTTAAAAAGACAAAGGTGTTTGTCTTTTGATTTGAATGATTTAATTACGTATTAAACCTTAGTAATATTTGATAATTACTGATACATTTTAAACATATTTGTTGTTTTTCTTATGATTTGGATTTATTATGATAAATGCATTAAAAGATAAGTTACATAGAATATATTATTTTGTCTTTTACTAAATGATAAATACTAACATGTTTATTTTTTACATAGAGTATCATATTTTATTTCATATTTTAAAAAAGATAATTGCATCTATCTTTTACTAAAAGATAAAAGATAAGTTAAATAGAATATCTTCTTTTATTTCATATTTAGTAGAATACGAAATAAGTTACATAGAATATCTTATTTTATATTTTACTAAATGATAAATATTAACATGTTTATTTTTTACATAGAATACCTTGTTTTATTTCAGATTTAAAATAGATAAATACATCTATCTTTTACTAAAAGATAAAAGATAAGTTACATAGACTATCTTATTTTATCTTTAACTAAATGATAAATATTAGCATGTTTATTTTTTGCATAGAATAACTTATTTTATTTCAGAATTAAAAAAGTTAATTGCATCTATCTTTTACTAAAAGATAAGTTACATAGAATATCTTTTTTTTTTAATCTCATATTTAGTATAATACAAGATAAGTTACATAGAATATCTTATTTTATCTTTTACTAAACAATAAATATTAACATGTTTATTTTTGACATAGACTATCTTATTTTATTTCAGATTTAAAATTGATAATTGCATCTATCTTTTACTAAAAAATTAAATATAAGTTACATAGACTATCTTATTTTATCTTTAACTAAATGATAAATATTAACATGTTTACTTTTTACATAGAATAACTTATTTTATTTCAGATTTAAAAAAAGATAATTATATCTATCTTTTACTAAAAGATAAAAGATAAGTTACATAGAATATCTTATTTTATCTTTTATTAAATGATAAATATTAACATGTTTATTTTTTACATAGAATATCTTATTTTATCTAGATTTAAAAAAGATAAAATTGAACTAATCATTTTCTGCTTCCATTTTGTACATATGTGATGATTTAACCTAATACTAAACTCTATGATTAATTTTACATGGTTTTTATGTTATTTTATTCAACTACTTAAGAAGAAAAGTGCATTTATATTTGCTGTTTGTTATTCATTAAAAAAGATAAGTGCATTTATCTTTACTTTGTTATTGTTCACATTTATCTAAGTTAAACTATACTTAGTAAAGATAAAAACATATATATATTTTAATCTTTAACAACATCAATTTATTTGCTCAAGTTTCAAAACAGGTTCATATGTTCATTATACAGCCATGCTCATGGTTTCTGAAAAAGGTAAATGTTTTTAACAAATGATAAATGTGTGTATTGGCTTATTTCCCTCGATAATTTCATTTTACAATAAGGGCTGAGTGTTTGTTGAATAATTGAATAGAGTGTTTAAATCCAATGTTTATCATTTTACCTTGTGATTATATATGAAACAATTTAAAAAAAAAGATAGAATCTTGTTTTACCTGATGATTATATAAGAAACAATTTTTTAAAAATTCTGGAAGGAAAACAATTTTTAAATGTTTAGTACAATATCTTATATTTTTTTAGATTTAAAAAAGATAGTTGCATCAATCTTTTCAGAACTGAACTTTAGATTTAAAAAAGATAGTTGGATATATATGTTATGTGTTAATTGTTAGTTGAAAATATGCAATGTTAATGATAAAATTGAACCTTTGATTATAAAATTGCAATTTTTTAATTTATAATTTTTAAATGTTTAGTAGAATATCTTATTTTATTTCAGATTTAAAAAAGATAGTTGTATCTATCTTTTCAAGAAGTTTTATGTTTTCATGCAATATGAAATACATACTATATCTTTATCATATGTTTTCATATTATCATGAGTAACATAATTTATAGTATATTGAAAAAAAGAAGTTTATATGATCATATGATTTTAATATTTATATTATTTTTAAAAAGATAGACACATTTATCTTTTTAAACAATTTATATGTTTTAACACAAGATAATATACATATTATATCTTTATCATATGTTTTCATATTATCATGACTAAGAGAATTTATCGTATGTTGAAACTAAGAAGTTTAGATGATCATATCATTTTAATGTTTATACTATTTTAATAAGAATTATCTTTTTAAGTAATATTTATCTTTTTAAGTGATATTTATAATATTAATAATCTTACAAGTATACTTATAAGATGGTGGGTTTCTTTTATTTCACTGGAAATCATCACTTTAAAAGATATAAGACAAGTAGGCAAAAAAGATAAATATATCTATCTTTGTAAACAATAATGTTTTTTATTAGAAGATTTGCATATTATATTTTTATTAAAATTTATTCAGTAATTTCTGTGCATTAGATGATTTAACACATTTATTTTAGCAAATGATTAACATTTTCTTCTTATAAAAAACAAAGACAAAAAAAGATAAATGTCGTTATATTTTTAGATCAGCAATTCATGCTTAAAAAAATAAATGTAAATATGATCGAACTATTTAGGAAGACATGTTTTAATATATCTATCCGTTTTAATGTTTTTGTAATATGAAAGCTAATGACAAAAAAAGATAAGCAATTTTATCTTTTAAAGAACTAATGTATTTCTGTACAAAAACATAGAAAGATTACTTTTATAATTAAAAATATTGTTATTATTATGATTATATGTTTTAATATGTTTATAATATGTTTATCATTACAAGTATGCAATATTTTTTTGAAAAAAAAAAACAAGAAACAAGTGGACAAAAAAGATAAATAGGTTTATCTTTTTATGCAACTGAGCCGATAATTGATGCTTGGCAATATCTTATTTAACCTTATTCTTTATTTTTCTTCAGTGTATAAAAGAGCATATGTAAGTTACGAATTATGTTGGATTGCCTAATAATTGTATGCTATTGTACTTCATTGAAAACCATTATTACATGTTATTCCAGTTCAGATAGTTGACAATTCAACCATAAGTTTTCTAAGAAGACGAATAGTTAACAAAAGCTTAACTTTTTTTTTTTCTGTTTTGCAACAGATATGTCATCATGAACTTGAGAAATTTTACGCATGGAAGACCTACGATAGGAAGCATTTCTCAAGAAGATATGGACAAATTAAGAGTTAATTTTGCGTTTGGCATACTGCAAGACGAACCGTACTACCGGATGATGGAAAAGTTCAATGCCTCAAGTTGAAAGATTTGCAAAACAATTTTAAATAATAATACATGTAACATAGATAATTTTAGTACTGCTAATTGGAGGGATCTATATGTTGTCTGATTTAGGAATCTGTATATAGTTTACAAATCTTCTCAAAATTTATTTTCGGCTCAAATATGTCATACAATACCACGATGATTGAATATTTGTTGTTAGATTACCGTGTGTTGTTATAGTTGATAAATCAATTGCGCATTAATGTGTTTATTATTTCAAATCTTCTCGCTGTTGTATACTCTTGGGTTTGCTATTTCATTATTGCGTTTATTTCCTAGACTTTACATCATAAGAGGGTCAACTTTAACTCAAAGAAAATATTAAACAAAACTGTAATGTTGGGACTTTATATTTTGTTGTATTTGCAAGTGGAAAAAAAGAAAAAACAATTTATCATTTTGTAAAACTGCAACTAAAATCAGTCACAAATCACCTGTTCACTTTCAGAAACACATAAAGTTCGAGTCAACAGATTTCAAGTCATGGTACATCAGTTCACTCAAACAAGGGTCAACATAAAATCTAAATCATTAGTTTAAAAATTAGAAAATGTTTGGCCTTATCTTTTGTTGTAAACATTCAACAACCTATGAAAGTCAGTACATACAACAAACTTAAAATATTGCTTTTACATGAAAAGATAATTGCAATTATCTTTTAAAACCTTTGCTGTTGAAAAAGCCAAATAATCAAATAATCATTCAACAAACAAACCATAAAAATCACAAGGCCAAATAACCAATTAATCATTCAACAAAAGAACAAGTTGCATAAAAAGATAAAATTTAATATCTTTTTAATCACCAAAACCACAACATATAACAAAACATAATCTTGCATAATTTTAACTAGTTCTTAACATTAATCACTGCAGAAAAGCAACATTCATCACGTCCATAAATTCATCTTACCATATAAATCAACTGTAACACTAAAAGTAAAATAATCAATCAAATACAATGAATTATAAAAAAAATCCGATCATTCAAAAAACAGCTTCTTCTATTATGTCCTAGTTTTTTACACTCCACATTTGTTTTGTTTAGCATGAAAATCAACACCTTCAATTCTATTCACTCTAGGCCTACAAGCTCCACGAACAGCTTTAGGAATGAATCACAACTATAACAAATGAATCACACCTGCAAAAAAAATGTAAACAAATAAATATCTATTTAAAACTTATCTTAATTAGAAACTAATAGCATAAAATACTACATAATAAATCATTATTTGACTCACTTTTCGAAAAAAGACAAAATCAATTATCTTTTACAGATAAAACACACATAACCCATAACTATCCACTGCATTCATCACCTATACATAATAGAAAATTTACTTACCTGTACGTTTAAAAGTTAAACTAGAGGCAAATTACCATATATGCATATTAGAAAAACACTTCCACACCAAAACATAAAGATAAAATTATTTATCTTTTTGTTTAAAAGTTGAATTTATCATTTCAAACAATTTACATGTTTTCACACTATAATATACATATTACATGATTTTATATTATTATGAGTAAGTGAATTTATCGTATGCTGCAACTACGAAACTCAGACAATCATATGATTTGGATATGTTTATTATTTTAAAAACATAAATATATTTACCTTTTTACAGAAGTTATATGTTTTTATGTAATATAATATACAAGTTTTATCATTTAGTAAAAGATAACTACAACTATCGTGTTCACAATGTCATTCAAAAATTTTAGCAAGAACTTTACCTACATGAATGGAGTTCATATCTAACCAAACAAAATAAAAAGAGAGCAAAATTTTG
The DNA here is from genome assembly GCA_030737875.1 of Allium sativum. Classification (NCBI taxonomy): domain Eukaryota; kingdom Viridiplantae; phylum Streptophyta; class Magnoliopsida; order Asparagales; family Amaryllidaceae; genus Allium; species Allium sativum. Next base: position 821,802,273 of record CM060910.1, read on the forward strand.
CAATTCATGTGCCAGATTTTTTTTTCGAATTCGAATAAACACACAAACATAAATCAACTAAGATAAAAGTGATATTATATTCAAGAGTTGATTCACTTCTAAGAGCATATTAAAGTAATTACACAATTCACATAACTTACAAAAATTGAAGTTAATTTGAATCGAACTGATGGAAGAGGCAACACGCTCTAACCGTAAAGAGAATCACACAGAGCAACGCATTTTTTGATACAAATCATTCAGAGCTCACCATGATTTTTTTGCCGTGAATAATCGCTATTTTGTTTCAGATCTAACATGAACCGAAATCGCCATTTTACTTAAGCATACGTTTCAAATCTGACATGAACCTCACTTCAACACCTCGTCGCCTTACTGCATAGTTGTGATTTGATTAAGTGAAAGCCGATTTGATTTGAGAAAAAATAATTGCGTTTGATTTGAAAAAACCGAAAGCAAATTTGATTTGAGAAGAGAACGATCGATTTTGTCCTTGAAACTTATTATTTCAAAGCCGTGTCCTTTAACTAATTGGGCTGCAATCTAAGCCCTTCATGCAAATTTCCACTATCATTTTTGTGTGAATTGAATTGAGTTAATTGGTATTATTTTTTTAATCAATGGGTATTATTGAAAATAAATATCATTTTTGTGAGAACTGGATTGAGTTGATTGATATTATTTTTTTAATCAGTGGGTATCAGTTAGAATTAATATTGGTATCAAAAAATTCGTTTACAAAAGCAAACAATTCAAAACTGATACCCACTTGACACAGTTCTGATACCCAAGGTCGTTACCTAACAAAATATAAACTGATACCTAGAAAATGTTATAATATTTTAACGAAAAACTAATACATAAAATGTTTACATCACAGTTTGATTAATTAAAATGAAATAATTGTAGTGATTTATGCGGAATTTTGATGAGGATCTAGCATTGTCTATTCAGATACCAATGGAGTATAACAAAACAATTATGAAATCTCACGAAAAAAAAAGAACAGAAAAAAAAGACAAAAGATTTAACGTGGTTCGGATATGGATATCCTACGTCCACGGAGAACCAACAACTTTTATTTCTCAATGAAGAAATGAGTACATATGAGAGGAAGAAGATTACAATAGAGAGAAGATTAATGGTGGACTGCTCTCTATACAATAACATGACCCTTATTTATATAGAGGGGTTTCTTGGAGATAAAGAAGAGAAGTTTCTAGATTACTTGGACATGAAGAAAAAAATATAATATCTATTACTTCATGCCCAAGTTTTCTTGACCTCCAAGTAAACTTGGCACCCAAGTTATTCCATATAGGAGCCAATTACTTGATTTACAATCAATCAATTTCTTTTCTTCTCTACAAATATTTGAATCATCAATTTCAACACACCACCTTGATTCAAATATGACAGTCTTTCTTCATCATCTCATCTTCAATAATTAACATAGAAGTTGTTGGGCCTAGCGCCCCATGGCGCTCAAGTAACAGGAAGCAAACCGATCAAGTTTGAGCAATGCTCAAACTTGTCCTTTGGAAGTGACTTGGTCATCATATCTGAAAGATTATCCGAAGTACTCACCTTCAATAATTTGATCTTGCTCCGTTCTTCCTCAAGCATAAGAAAGAAACCTCTAACATCAATGTGCTTTGTCCGTGAACTATAAGCTTGTTTCTCAACAAGATGAATCACACTCTGATTGTCTGAAAATAGCTCCACTGTCCGCTGCGCCATTAAAAGATCATCCAACAACCGAAGTAAGTACAATTCTTCCTTTGTTGCTTCCATAATCGATATCGACTCTACTTCGGTAGCCGACAAAGCTACGATAGATTGCGGCTTTGATCTCCATGAAATCGAGCCTATGCCAAGTGTAAAAACATAGCCCGACACTGACTTTCTAGCATCTCTATCCCCAACATAATCAGAATCACAATATCCTCTAAGAAAAAGATGTCACCATCTACTTCACTATATAGCAAACCCACCAAAGAAGTGCCACGAAGATATCTAAGAATCCACTTCACTGCTTGCCGATGTTCTTTGCCCGGGTTAGACATATATCGACTGACAACACCAATTGCATGGGCAAAATCTGGTCTCGTGCACACCATCGCATACATGAGACTACCAATAGCACTAGAATAAGGTATATTAGCCATATACCTTTTATCTTCTTTTGATGTAGGAGACTGGTCTTTCGACAACTTAAAATGAGAGCCTAAAGGAGTGCCTACCGATTTTGTAATAACCCGGAAATTCTGGGCCAGTTTAAAATTTTTATTTTGGCAGTTTTAGCGAATTTTGAATATTTAAAATAGATTATTTTAAATAATATCGACGAGAAAATTTATTTTGAATATAATTAGAACGTATATATTATATACGTCGTCGATAGAATATAAATAATTATATATAATTATAAAAGGAATTGAAAATGGCGCGGTAGTTCGATAATTCGATTTCAAACTTCAATTGAATGTACCGGGTGCAAAACAATTCGGATTTTAGTGAAACCAAAAACATTAGGATCTAATTGATGATATCTTTCCAACGAATCTGAAAAATCAAATTTTCATAGCGGGAATCAAAAGATATGTCCAGTTGAAAATTCTGAATAGTCGCTGTGGAATTCAGGCCCTTAAAAATGGAAATTTTGCAAACGACCTCGGATTTTGACGAAACCACTTTTGTTGGATCCGCAGTGTCAAGTTATTGCTAGATTTCAAATTTCATAATTTTTCGAATCAATATGTGAGCGTGGCAAAGGAAAACGCGTTTGACCAGTTTCAGTTGATTTTAATCAACTGGAAATTGGCCATTTTTCAAACGGTCTCAGAATTCGACGAAACTAGTTTTGTTAGGACCGTATCGTCAATACGAAGCTAGAAAATATTTTTCTGGAATTTTTAGAGTTAGTATGTGACCCCGGTAAATTGAAATGCGCGTTCAAATTCAATATATAGAGTTATATGTTGATTTTAACGGAAACTGATCGAAACGATCAAATCAGCTTGCGATACATATCCCATTGTGTTCGGAATGGGGGTAAAACGCTATGGACGACAGGCGGTGGGCCTCGTTTAGAGGTCGTTTGTGAAAGTCAACTTTTTGCAATTAAAAGAATTAAACTTTCCTCTCCCTCCCCTTAAATCACGTTGGCCCCCCCCTTTATACTTCAGTTCGTTTCAGAAGAAATAAGAAAAAAAAAAAACACAAATCGCTCCACCCGCGATGGAAGCCGCCGCCCTCGTCAATCTCCCCCGCCACCTCGCCTGCCGCCGCCACCTTCTTCTTCTCCTCCTCCTTCTTCCTCTACCTCGCAGTCTCTCCTTCCTCGTCGACTTCCGCCTCCGCTTGGCACGAGGCCACTGTTTGGTGAAATGAGTGGATTGATTGATGTGTGAATGGCGTGGGCCTTCACTAGACCGGGGATAAGGCTAGGCCTCGTCCCGTTTCTAGTATCGTGCCGTTATGCCGCCGAAATTTTCTAAAAAAAAAGTTAGAAAATAAAAATATCATTTTATTTAAAGAATGAACTGAATAGAAATTCATATGTTAAAATAAAATGTTTTATCGTTAAAAATATATAATTTTTAACGTGAATATGAATATAGTGAATGTGAATAAATAAATATTCATTTACAAACCAGACGGTTTGTTTATGTACACCTATTTGAAAGACATTGATTGGGTCGATAAATTTTACACATCGCCCAACTGCACAACTAAAATCTGTGTTTGATTGTTTGAAAACCCCACACGGGTGTTGGGATTAAATATGAAGTTCACTCATCCTGATTGATTAAATATGTCAATCGATTGATTGACAGGCTGTTATAAGCGTTAGATATCTATATTTGATGCTTATACAGTGTAGTGCACTTTGGTTGATGGTTGATTATCTATCGTCGCTATTATATACATTTGTTGTATGGAATCCATATAATTAACATTATATGGTGATTGATTGGGCCTCATTCCAATTTAGAAAATAAAGAATAATATAAAATAAAGGTTCATGTGTTGACAATACTCATCCATTGAGATTGGTCATGTGTTGAACAAAATATTTTAGTAATAAAATTTACATCTTTATCAATATAAAATAAAGGTTCATGTGTTGACAGTACTCATCCATTGAGATTGGTCATGTGTTGAACGAAATATTTTGATAATAACAACTATTTTGAAAAAGAAATATTTGAAATAGAATATTTGAAAATAGAAATTTATGAAGCCGTGTTGATTAGATTGACGCCATTTTGACGTGAACGATATTTATATCGATTTTATTCATTTTGAAATGAATTGAATTAAAAACGATTTCGAAATGAATTGAATTCAAAACGATTTCGAAATGAATTGAATTGAAAACGATTTCGAAATGAATTGAATTGAAAACGATTTCGAAATGAATTGAATTGAAAACGATTTCGAAATGAATTGAATTGAAAACGATTTCGAAATGAATTGAATTGAAAACGATTTCGAAATGAATTGAATTGAAAACGATTTCGAAATGAATTGAATTGAAAACGATTTCGAAATGAATTGAATTGAAAACGATTTCGAAATGAATTGAATTAAAACGATTTCGAAATGAATTGAATTGAAAACGATTTCGAAATGAAATGAATTGAAAACGATTTCGAAATGAATTGAAAACGATTTCGAAATGAATTGAATTGAAAACGATTTCGAAATGAATTGAATTAAAAACGATTTCGAAATGAAATGAATTGAAAACGATTTCGAAATGAATTGAAAACGATTTCGAAATGAATTGAATTGAAAACGATTTCGAAATGAATTGAATTAAAAACGATTTCGAAATGAATTGAATTGAAAACGATTTCGAAATGAATTGAATTGAAAGCGAATTGAAATGAATTCAAATTGAATTGAAATTTGAATTGAATAGAAATGAATTTTAAAACGAATTTATAAAGAAGAACTCAATTTTGATTTGAATTGAAAAGGAAGTTGAAATTGTTTTTGAAACGAATTTAAAACTATTTATATAATTCGTTTTAAATAGAAATCGATGAAATATATATTATATATATTATATATATAATATAATGGCCTGAATAGAATGCGCCACGCCGCGACAGTTCGCGAATTTCGACCATTGATTTCAAACGGACATTACGGGAGATCCGACCGTCAGATTCTCCTAAAACCGGAACCGTTGGGTTCGTATCGAAAAGAGCTTTCTAACGAATGTGATAAATTAGAAATCTAACGGTTGGATTTGGAATTATGTCCAAATCAAATTTGAAAAAGGTCGCTGTAAGTGCAGTTCGATGGCCATTGATGGAAATCGACTGTACGGGCCTTGATAAAATTATTAAAAATAGTAATAATTTGTGTCAAATCATAAGAAATGATTTAGAAAGTATTGGGATGAAAAACTCCATATTTGAAAAGATAAAAATAGTTTTTTATCGAAATAAACTAGTTTTGAACTAGAACTATAATTCTATTTATTTTTAAATAAATAAATTGAATTTGAAAAAGGGTTTTAAAAATAACCAGAATTTCCAATAATTATATTGGAATGGATTTGAATCGAAATTGTCTTCGGAATATTTCGATATTGGATTTCGTGATGATACAGATATTGTTATGGGAATTTGAAAGATATAGATATATATATCGTTATTTCCAATATGATATTTGTTGGTCGTAGGATTTGATATTGAATATAAGCCGATATATTTTCTATTCAGAGCCTTGTATTTAATATCAAATGTGATTTGGGTTTGTCGTGAATGGTGTCTTCACTAACACTGTTCTTGAACCCAGTTGAGAAAAGATTAAATCTTTTTATTTAGATTTAATGAAGTGTACCAATTAAATAATATTTAATTGAAATCGAATTGATATTGATTTTTGGGTTTATCGTGAACAGTGTTTTAAATAACACTTGTTCTTTAACCCGATAATTAATGGAATGTGATTTTGGGTTTATCGTGAACCGTGTTTTAAATGACACTGATTCTTTAACCCAGTCGAAGATTAAAACTAAGTGGAGTTTTAATGAATCTTTAATTAGATTGAAATGATCGAAAATGGAGTATCACCAGTTTTGCTCCAGGCGATAGTTAAATCTTTAAATAGATTTGAACGTGAAATGGTAATTGAATTTACCGATAACACTGTGGTGTTAGATATGAAGTATTACCAGTTTTACTTCATGGGATGAATAGGTTGGGATTGGGAAATTAAAACAAATGATTACTTCGGTAAGTTTCGTTAATCCCGACTAGTTGAATCGAAATTCAAAAGGATAGATTAAAGAATAAATATAAAGAATTTATCTTGGATAAAATTAATGGGAATCTTTCCCTATGAATGTGAAATTTAGAAACTAACTGTCGGTTAGCCAAGCAGAATGGTTTTCTGGATATTGATCTGATGTCGGTTTCGGCCTTCGGGGTTAATATTTAAGGAATTATTCTCTTGATTAATTTACGGTTAGTGACTGATGAATTGGAATGAGGCGTATGTTGTGTTTGTGTAACACTTATTTAAATATACGCGAGTTATTCGGAAAGACCGGGTTTATCCCATTCTGAATAACTGATACGACGATAAGTCGAAGATGAAGACGGTGGTCGAAGACCAGAAGTCTTCACGTCGTTTGGGTGATTACTGATGATCTTGATTGGGCTGTATGCCCAAGAAGATGGAAACCGTTGGTGATCGTCCAGACGTACTTGGAGATCGATGGATATGCGGGGTACTAGGTGCCTCTAGTTTCGTTCAGACCCAGAACGGACTTGTAAATGGACTGTGTGTCTGACATCGGATTCCATTCTCTGTGACTGATATCGGTTGCATAGAATGGTTTGCCTGTGTAGCATGCTAAGATGCAAATGATCAAGGCTTCTGTTGAAAAGCAAAGCCTTGTGGTGATGATCAAAGCACAGCCTGTGTGGCACAGCTTTGAGTAACGTGAATTCGCGAACCTCACACCCTGGTATGAACCAGAAACGGGAGAAAGGACCTCAGGGAGGGCCTACGTTTCTTCCTAGCTAAAAGTGGCATTAGTGGTTTTACACGCCCTGACGAGTTTGACTTATGTGGTTGTTGCTGTTGCGAGGCGCCTCGGATTGATCGGTCGTTCTCGAACCGATGGAGTCATTTAGTTGGCTCGCTTACACCCCAAAGGGCGGCGAAACGTAGTGCTCAGGCATTTTTAATCCACTCCGTGTGGACCGGCCCTGTTGCTCCAAGGGTCGATACGTTCTGATCCTAAGACTCGGGCTAGGCAGTCTCGAATCGGTTGAGGACTATCTTTTGCCTCGGTTCATAGACGGAAATCCAATTTCCAAATACGTGACATTTGCGGTTTTATTTGTAAACCTATATATGGCGACATGATATATGGTACCCATGCCGCCTATGATTGATACTTATGATTTGAAGTTGTTTTATACACTATGCACTTATAATAGTATCAAATGATTTGTTTTAAACGTATCAAGCATTCTTGGCAATTATAAGGGAAAACCCTATCCTCCGGCTGCGTTGCATTGTGTGATGGGACCTGGGTCTTATAATAGCTTCATTATTCTTTATTTAGCATTGCGTTGTTGTTTTATGCACTGGTGTTCTTGGGAGGAAACCCGTTCCGTGTTATATGGCGTGGTCCCTTGATTTACCTAACTTTAAAAACAAAGATTAATAACTGTTTTAGTTCTCACACCAGTCCCATGACTGACCGGGAGTTTATTGTTTTAACCTCAACTCTGGGTGCCCTTATTTTGACACGGGCAGCTAGTAGTTTTGGTTTTTTGCAGATTTTTATTCACAGGATCCTGGATTTCAGCTGGAACGATATCCGGAAAGCTTTGTATCCGTATATCTCTTCTAGTTGTGTATTGTATTATTTTCCGCTGCGATGTATTTAAATGTAATTTAAATCTCTGATATTTCTGTGTAATATTCATTTATACTCTGTATATTCTTGTATTCTGGTGCATTGTTGTAATATACAATGAAATGTTCTTTTGTATGCGTTCTGTTGTGGCTTGTTCTCGAACTATCCGACACTTTCCTTTACGGGGAAGTTACGGGTTTTCACAGTTGGTATCAGAGCTTTGGTTTACAAAGCTAGAGAACAAGGCACATTAGAACCGTACGAAAGAATTCATCAGATATTGGATTAGTAATATCCAACGGGAATGACTCGTTAGAGATGGGATCAGTAGTATCCTAGAACGAGTGTGAAGAGTATATTTTTAAAGTGAAAACAAATTTTGTTTTGAAAATTTAAATCAACTATTCGTATTTGATTATTTATTTATTTTGATTTTGGACAGTCCAGTATATAAAGATTTTGCATATACACCTTGCAAACGTATATTCAAAGTTTTAATATATTGGATAGATATAGGATCACACTCTAGTCGCCCGGACCTGATTCCGATGATTGACGCGTCATCATTAGTAATTAGTTTCGTGTTTCGAAGGTGTGATTTTCTATATATTTCCATTGGACTGGTGTGAGAACCAAAATTAGATAAGGCCTATTGTTGTGATTTGGCATCAAAAACATGATTTTTGTATATGTATCAAAATTATGAATTTGAGACTCTAATTCACTAAATGATTGATGTTTGTGTTGTTTGTTTATTTGGTTGATAATTTTTAACCATTTAGCCTAATTATATCAAATATTGAACGATATTGAAAATTAGTCGCATTTGCTTGCATATACATGTACTTACATTGAACAGGTCATATCAAGGAGGCTAGAGCCAGAGAATAAAATTTGTTTGCCCAACAAATAGGTACATGTTTACTACATAATTTACTGTTTGTTTGGGTGATGATGATTTTATGAGCCTATTGGCTAGCCGCTTGGCTTTTTCTTTTTCTTTTTGAGATTAGAAGGACCGGGGAAGCTATTTGAAATTCCCCGATGCTCCCGGTGCAGGGGAGGTTATGGCGAAATTTTTCGAAAATTTAGGGTGTTAGCCAAATTTTTGAAAATTTGAAAGTTCTCAGAAACTGAAAAGTTGGAGAATGGAAGCCAAATCGAACGTAGAGCTGATTAATCAAACCACTTTCGACTTTGTTCCTTTTCGGGGACGAAAAGTTTTAAGTGGGGGAGATTGTAATAACTCGGAAATTCTGGGCCAGTTTAAAAATTTTATTTTGGCAGTTTTAGCGAATTTTGAATATTTAAAATAGATTATTTTAAATAATATCGACGAGAAAATTTATTTTGAATATAATTACAACGTATATATTATATACGTCGTCGATAGAATATAAATAATTATATATAATTATAAAAGGAATTGAAAATGGCGCGGTAGTTCGATAATTCGATTTCAAACTTCAATTGAATGTACCGGGTGCAAAACAATTCGGATTTTAGTGAAACCAAAAACATTAGGATCTAATTGATGATATCTTTCCAACGAATCCGAAAAATCAAATTTTCATAGCGGGAATCAAAAGATATGTCCAGTTGAAAATTCTGAATAGTCGCTATGGAATTCAGGCCCTTAAAAATGGAAATTTTGCAAACGACCTCGGATTTCGACGAAACCACTTTTGTTGGATCCGCAGTGTCAAGTTATTGCTAGATTTCAAATTTCATAATTTTTCGAATCAATATGTGAGCGTGGCAAAGGAAAACGCGTTTGACCAGTTTCAGTTGATTTTAATCAACTGGAAATTGGCCATTTTTCAAACGGTCTCAGAATTCGACGAAACTAGTTTTGTTAGGACCGTATCGTCAATACGAAGCTAGAAAATATTTTTCTGGAATTTTTAGAGTTAGTATGTGACCCCGGTAAATTGAAATACGCGTTCAAATTCAATATATAGAGTTATATGTTGATTTTAACGGAAACTGATCGAAACGATCAAATCAGCTTGCGATACATATCCCATTATGTTCGGAATGGGGGTAAAACGTTATGGACGACAGGCGGTGGGCCTCGTTTAGAGGTCGTTTGTGAAAGTCAACTTTTTGCAATTAAAAGAATTAAATAAATTAAACTTTCCTCTCCCTCCCCTTAAATCACGTTGGCCCCCCCTTTATACTTCAGTTCGTTTCAGAAGAAATAAGAAAAAAAAACACAAATCGCTCCACCCGCGATGGAAGCCGCCGCCCTCGTCAATCTCCCCCGCCACCTCGCCTGCCGCCGCCACCTTCTTCTTCTCCTCCTCCTTCTTCCTCTACCTCGCAGTCTCTCCTTCCTCGTCGACTTCCGCCTCCGCTTGGCACGAGGGCCACTGCTTCACCGTCCGCCGCCCCCCTGAAGGATCGCCGCCCCTTCCCCTTACTTCCTCCACCCCGCGCCCCCCCTACCATCCTCCTCCGACGCAGGAAGACCCCCCCCCCCCCCCCGCTGTAAGTTCTTGCCTTTTTTTATTATTATTTTATTTTGGTTTTTTTAGTTTATATAGTTTATTTAAATCCTTTTATGCAATGATCCTTAAATAAAATCAGCCTATTAGGATTTTTAAAAGTAATTGTATAAGGATTTGATTTTTAGGAAAATAAAGATTCGTTTTTTTTAAGTGGTAAAGATACGATTTTTTATTTTTGAAAAGCTCGGATTTTTCTAATGTAAAGAACGATATAAAAATATGATTTTTATATTTTTAAAGTATTAAAAATATAATCTTTACTATAATAGAAGATGTAAAAATATGATTTTCGGTTAGGTAGAGAGTTAAAAATATAATTTTTACATGATAGGAATATTAAAAATATCATCTTTATATGAGTAGAAAAATAAAAATGAGATTTTTATAAAGATGAAATCTTTAAATTTGAAAAGGCGAAGTCTATGTTTTTATAAAGGCGAAATCTTTATTTTAGAAAAGGCGAAATCTTTATATAGAAAATAGCGTGATAAAAATATAATTTTTATCTATATAACATAGTAGTAAAAATTCGATTTTATATATTGAATAGCAAAGTGAAAATTCGATTTTTAAATGTATGAAGCGATTAATAAAATATGATTTTTTAAATTGAAGGTGAACAAATAAAAATGTGATTTTTATTTTAAAGACATCAGTATATAAAAATGTGATTTTTATATGTGTAGAGAATACGGGCAACGAAGATGCGATAGCGATGAAGTTTTCTATCAATGAAGTGCCGTGGAGCTAGGATAGCTATCAGTGAGAATTTCTCACCTTTCAATTTCTTTTTCTAATTATATATATATATACTAGGATGCAGACGGTGTTTAGTAGCACCCGACACAATCGTCCACAGACCATGGACTTGTTTGTTTGGTTGCATAGATTAGTTAGATGATTTGATTTGAAATTGAATTGTTTGGTGAAATTGAATTGTTTGGTGAAATGAGTGGATTGATTGATGTGTGAATGGCGTGGGCCTTCACTAGACCGGGGATAAGGCTAGGCCTCGTCCCGTTTCTAGTATCGTGCCGTTATGCCGCCGAAATTTTCTAAAAAAAAAGTTAGAAAATAAAAATATCATTTTATTTAAAGAATGAACTGAATAGAAATTCATATGTTAAAATAAAATGTTTTATCGTTAAAAATATATAATTTTTAACGTGAATATGAATATAGTGAATGTGAATAAATAAATATTCATTTACAAACCGGACGGTTTGTTTATGTACACCTATTTGAAAGACATTGATTGGGTCGATAAATTTTACACATCGCCCAACTGCACAACTAAAATCTGTGTTTGATTGTTTGAAAACCCCACACGGGTGTTGGGATGAAATATGAAGTTCACTCATCCTGATTGATTAAATATGTCGATCGATTGATTGACAGGCTGTTATAAGCGTTAGATATCTATATTTGATGCTTATACAGTGTAGTGCACTTTGGTTGATGGTTGATTATCTATCGTCGCTATTATATACATTTGTTGTATGGAATCCATATAATTAACATTATATGGTGATTGATTGGGCCTCATTCCAATTTAGAAAATAAAGAATAAGATAAAATAAAGGTTCATGTGTTGACAGTACTCATCCATTGAGATTGGTCATGTGTTGAACAAAATATTTTAGTAATAAAATTTACATCTTTATCAATATAAAATAAAGGTTCATGTGTTGACAGTACTCATCCATTGAGATTGGTCATGTGTTGAACGAAATATTTTGATAATAACAACTATTTTGAAAAAGAAATATTTGAAATAGAATATTTGAAAATAGAAATTTATGAAGCCGTGTTGATTAGATTGACGCCATTTTGACGTGAACGATATTTATATCGATTTTATTCATTTTGAAATGAATTGAATTAAAAACGATTTCGAAATGAATTGAATTGAAAACGATTTCGAAATGAATTGAATTGAAAACGATTTCGAAATGAATTGAATTGAAAACGATTTCGAAATGAATTGAATTGAAAACGATTTCGAAATGAATTGAATTGAAAACGATTTCGAAATGAATTGAATTGAAAACGATTTCGAAATGAATTGAATTGAAAACGATTTCAAAATGAATTGAATTGAAAACGATTTCGAAATGAATTGAATTGAAAACGATTTCGAAATGAATTGAATTGAAAACGATTTCGAAATGAATTGAATTAAAAACGATTTCGAAATGAATTGAATTGAAAACGATTTCGAAATGAAATGAATTGAAAACGATTTCGAAATGAATTGAAAACGATTTCGAAATGAATTGAATTAAAAACGATTTCGAAATGAATTGAATTAAAAACGATTTCGAAATGAAATGAATTGAAAACGATTTCGAAATGAATTGAAAACGATATCGAAATGAATTGAATTGAAAACGATTTCGAAATGAATTGAATTAAAAACGATTTCGAAATGAATTGAATTGAAAACGATTTCGAAATGAATTGAATTGAAAGCGAATTGAAATGAATTCAAATTGAATTGAAATTTGAATTGAATAGAAATGAATTTTAAAACGAATTTATAAAGAAGAACTCAATTTTGATTTGAATTGAAAAGGAAGTTGAAATTGTTTTTGAAACGAATTTAAAACTATTTATATAATTCGTTATAAATAGAAATCGACGAAATATATATTATATATATTATATATATAATATAATGGCCTGAATAGAACGCGCCACGCCGCGGCAGTTCGCGAATTTCGACCATTGATTTCAAACGGACATTACGGGAGATCCGACCGTCGGATTCTCCTAAAACCGGAACCGTTGGGTTCGTATCGAAAAGAGCTTTCTAACGAATGTGATAAATTAGAAATCTAACGGTTGGATTTGGAATTATGTCCAAATCAAATTTGAAAAAGGTCGCTGTAAGTGCAGTTCGATGGCCATTGATGGAAATCGACTGTACGGGCCTTGATAAAATTATTAAAAATAATAATAATTTGTGTCAAATCATAAGAAATGATTTAGAAAGTATTGGGATGAAAAACTCCATATTTGAAAAGATAAAAATAGATTTTTATCGAAATAAACTAGTTTTGAACTAGAACTATAATTCTATTTATTTTTAAATAAATAAATTGAATTTGAAAAAGGGTTTTAAAAATAACCAGAATTTCCAATAATTATATTGGAATGGATTTGAATCGAAATTGTCTTCGGAATATTTCGATATTGGATTTCGTGATGATACAGATATTGTTATGGGAATTTGAAAGATATAGATATATATATCGTTATTTCCAATATGATATTTGTTGGTCGTAGGATTTGATATTGAATATAAGCCGATATATTTTCTATTCAGAGCCTTGTATTTAATATCAAATGTGATTTGGGTTTGTCGTGAATGGTGTCTTCACTAACACTGTTCTTGAACCCAGTTGAGAAAAGATTAAATCTTTTTATTTAGATTTAATGAAGTGTACCAATTAAATAATATTTAATTGAAATCGAATTGATATTGATTTTTGGGTTTATCGTGAACAGTGTTTTAAATAACACTTGTTCTTTAACCCGATAATTAATGGAATGTGATTTTGGGTTTATCGTGAACCGTGTTTTAAATGACACTGATTCTTTAACCCAGTCGAAGATTAAAACTAAGTGGAGTTTTAATGAATCTTTAATTAGATTGAAATGATCGAAAATGGAGTATCACCAGTTTTGCTCCAGGCGATAGTTAAATCTTTAAATAGATTTGAACGTGAAATGGTAATTGAATTTACCGATAACACTGTGGTGTTAGATATGAAGTATTACCAGTTTTACTTCATGGGATGAATAGGTTGGGATTGGGAAATTAAAACAAATGATTACTTCGGTAAGGTTCGTTAATCCCGACTAGTTGAATCGAAATTCAAAAGGATAGATTAAAGAATAAATATAAAGAATTTATCTTGGATAAAATTAATGGGAATCTTTCCCTATGAATGTGAAATTTAGAAACTAATTGTCGGTTAGCCAAGCAGAATGGTTTTCTGGATATTGATCTGATGTCGGTTTCGGCCTTCGGGGTTAATATTTGGGGAATTATTCTCTTGATTAATTTACGGTTAGTGACTGATGAATTGGAATGAGGCGTATGTTGTGTTTGTGTAACACTTATTTAAATATACGCGAGTTATTCGGAAAGACCGGGTTTATCCCATTCTGAATAACTGATACGACGATAAGTCGAAGATGAAGACGGTGGTCGAAGACCAGAAGTCTTCACGTCGTTTGGGTGATTACTGATGATCTTGATTGGGCTGTACGCCCAAGAAGATGGAAACCGTTGGTGATCGTCCAGACGTACTTGGAGATCGATGGATATGCGGGGTACTAGGTGCCTCCGGTTTCGTTCAGACCCAGAACGGACTTGTAAATGGACTGTGTGTCTGACATCGGATTCCATTCTCTGTGACTGATATCGGTTGCATAGAATGGTTTGCCTGTGTAGCATGCTAAGGTGCAAATGATCAAGGCTTCTGTTGAAAAGCAAAGCCTTGTGGTGATGATCAAAGCACAGCCTGTGTGGCACAACTTTGAGTAAGGTGAATTCGCGAGCCTCACACCCCGGTATGAACCAGAAACGGGAGAAAGGACCTCAGGGAGGGCCTACGTTTCCTCCTAGCTAAAAGTGGCGTCAGTGGTTTTACACGCCCTGACGAGTTTGACTTATGTGGTTGTTGCTGTTGCGAGGCGCCTCAGATTGATCGGTCGTTCTCGAACCGATGGAGTCATTTAGTTGGCTCGCTTACGCCCCAAAGGGCGGCGAAACGTAGTGCTCAGGCATTTTTAATCCACTCCGTGTGGACCAGCCCTGTCGCTCCAAGGGTCGATGCGTTCTGATCCTGAGACTCGGGCTAGGCAGTCTCGAATCGGTTGAGGACTATCTTTTGCCTCGGTTCATAGACGGAAATCCAATTTCCAAATACGTGACATTTGCGGTTTTATTTGTAAACCTATATATGGCGACATGATATATGGTACCCATGCCGCCTATGATTGATACTTATGATTTGAAGTTGTTTTATACACTATGCACTTATAATAGTATCAAATGATTTGTTTTAAACGTATCAAGCATTCTTGGCAATTATAAGGGAAAACCCTGTCCTCCGGCTGCGTTGCATTGTGTGATGGGACCTGGGTCTTATAATAGCTTCATTATTCTTTATTTAGCATTGCGTTGTTGTTTTATGCACTGGTGTTCTTGGGAGGAAACCCATTCCGTGTTATACGGCATGGTCCCTTGATTTACCTAACTTTAAAAACAAAGATTAATAACTGTTTTAGTTCTCACACCAGTCCCATGACTGACCGGGAGTTTATTGTTTTAACCTAAACTCTGGGTGCCCTTATTTTGACACGGGCAGCTAGTAGTTTTGGTTTTTTGCAGATTTTTATTTACAGGATCCTGGATTTCAGCTGGAACGATATCCGGAAAGCTTTGTATCCGTATATCTCTTCTAGTTGTGTATTGTATTATTTTCCGCTGCGATGTATTTAAATGTAATTTAAATCTCTGATATTTCTGTGTAATATTCATTTATACTCTGTATATTCTTGTATTCTGGTGCATTGTTGTAATATACAATGAAATGTTCTTTTGTATGCGTTCTGTTGTGGCTTGTTCTCGAACTATCCGACACTTTCCTTTACGGGGAAGTTACGGGTTTTCACAGGTTTGGCTTTCTCCATCCCAAATCGTGCGAGGACTTTCTCGTTGTACTGCACCCGAGTGAGCCTTAACTCTCTCCGCTTCCTATCCCTGTTTATCTCCATATCCAATATTCTTTGTGCCTTTCCCAAACCATTCATATCAAACTCTCTACTGAGCTCCGCTTTCAACTCCTTAATTTTGACCATACTCTGAGATGCAATCAACATATCATCAACATATTACTACAAATAAATCATGTCATCATCACATCTCCTAAAATAAACACACTGGTCTTTGAAGCTTATGGAGTATCCATGTGAAAGCATAAACTTATCAAATTTGTTGTACCATTGTCTAGGAGACTACTTCAGTCCATAAAGAGATTTGTTAAGTTTACAAACATAGTCTGACCTGCTACTATCAATGAACCCTTCCGGCTGTCGCAAATAAGTCTCTTTATCTAGATAACCATGCAAGAAAGCAGTTTTAACATCTAGTTGCTCTAACTCCATGTCATAATGAGCAACTAATGTCAAGAGAATACGAATGGAAGTATGGCTAACAACTGGAGCAAAGATGTCATGATACTCTACCCCTTTCTTCTGAACATACCCCTTTGCTACTAGTCTTGCTATATATCTGAAATCTCCATTGCCGCCATCTTTCACTCCATATATCCACTTACATCCAATAGCTCTCTTATCGGCAAGAAGTGGCACCAAATCCCAAGTGTGATTTTTCCATAAAGATTCAATCTCCTCTTCCATGGCTACTAACCAACTGAAATTGTCAACTGATGCAATAACGTCTCTATAATATCTGGGCTCATTATGGACAACGGTTAATGCATATGTTGCCATATCATCAAAGTCAATGTCTTTGATGCTCAAACCAACAAACTCATCAAGCCATATGGGCATTCTTCTTTCTCTAACAGGCCTGGTCTCTGTATGAGATCCACATTGAGTTTGATCTTCTGTGTCAGTATCCATACTATCCTCATCAACCACGGCATCATCAAAAACACCATTTGAACGTCTATGGAAAGAATCAACATATGATTTGCTTTGTGTTTGGTATTCTTCAGATGTCCTCTCATCATCATCTGATGAGGAAAGCTTCACCTTCAACATAACCTTCTCATCAAAAGTTACATGCCTGCTTATAATAAGTTTCTTGCTAATAGGACACCACAACCTATATCCTTTTACACCTCTTCTATAACCTAGAAAGATACACTTGCGAGCTCTAGGTTCCAGCTTTCCTCGACTCTCATGCACATAAGCTGGAAAACCAAACACCTTGAGGAATGAATAGCTAACAGGCTCTCATTTTCATACTTCTTCAAGGATCTTCATATCTATGGCAGTAGAAGGTGTGCGGTTGATGAGGAAAGCCGCCATAGATAAAGTTTCAACCCAAAATCCCTTCTTTAACTTAGCAGTCAATCCGAGGCACCAAGTTCTCTCC
This sequence comes from Allium sativum, assembly GCA_030737875.1. Classification (NCBI taxonomy): domain Eukaryota; kingdom Viridiplantae; phylum Streptophyta; class Magnoliopsida; order Asparagales; family Amaryllidaceae; genus Allium; species Allium sativum. The sequence continues at coordinate 821,819,818 of CM060910.1, forward strand.
GACAATGTCTGATTCATCCTTTCTGCAACTCCATTGGACTGGGGGTCGCCTGGTGTGGTGTAATGCCTCTTAATGCCTTCGAACTCACAATAATCAATGAATTCCTGTGATACGAATTCACCGCCATTATCTGAATGGAGAACTTTCAACTTCTTCCCTGACTGCTTCTCCACCATGGATTTCCATTTACGAAATGTAGCAAAGGTTTCACTTTTGGACTTTAGAAAGTATACCCAAACTTTACGAGAGAAATCGTCTATAAATGAAACAAAATACCTGGCTCCACCCAAGGATGGGCAAGGGGAATGTCCCCAAACATCCGTGTGAACATAATCCAAAACAGCTTTTGCCTTATGCTTACCAACACCAAAAGAAATCTTGTCTGCTTACCAAGAACACACTCTTCACAAAAACCAAGCTTTGAATGTCGAACTCCGTCAATCAAACCTCGCTTTCTTAGTTCATCCATGCTGCGCTCGCCAATGTGGCCCATCCGCAAGTGCCATAATCTGGAAGAATCTGAATCAACTGAAGTAACTGAAGCTGATTCACCAACTACAACAGTGCCCTTTAGTAAACAGAGATTTCCTGCCCTCACTCCTTTCATAACGATCATGGAACCCTTAGAAATTTTCATCTTCTCTTCTTCAACTACAATCTTTAGTCCAAGTCTATTCAATGCCCCAACATAAATCAAGCTCCTCCTTAAATCAGGTACATGCCTAACATTAGTAATGGTTCAAATAACACCGTCAACATCCTGATCTTTACACTACCAACACCAATCATACGGCAAGAAGCATCATTGCCCATCAGAACTTCTCCTCCATCAATCTCACGGTAAGTGAAAAAAGAGTTCCTATCAGGTGTCATATGATAGGATGCGCCAGAATCAATCAACCATAGGGTGCTCTTCCCAGAAGAGCTAGAAGCTGTAAACACATCAGTGTCATTCTCTGTATCTGATTTCCCCACTATAGAGGCTGAAGCTTGCTTTGGGTCTTTTCTTCTTCCTTCAAGCTTAGGACATTGTGCAACAAAGTGCCCGGTCTTCTTACAAAATGGAAAGTCAATTTCTTAGGCCCCCTAGACTGAGACCTCGAAGAATTCCGTTCTTCACCTTTCTTTGACTTGTTTTGACTTCTACCTCTCTGAACAGATAAGCCTTCAGTATCACTATCAATGCTAGTGCTCGCCAATCTACTTCTTAACACTTCATTATGAAGGCCAGCCTTTACATCAGAAAGGCTAATTTTACTGCGGCCATAAATCATGGAATTGACAAAAGCAGTATATTCTTTAGGCAAGGAACATAGGAGGATCACAGCTTGAGCCTCATCAGTAATATCAACATCTGCTGCCTTCGGGTTCATAACTAAAGTGGTCAAGGCATCTACATGCTCCATAAGATCGACTCCAGGCTTCATCTTAAATGAATAAAGTTGTTGTTGTAGAATAATCCGATTTGTGAGAGACTTGTCTTGATATGCATCTGATAATGCATCCCATAGTTCCTTCGCCGTCTTCTTATGAGAAAATTCTCTAAGGACTTCATCTGAAAGACTCAACTGAATTATTGTGAGAGCTTCGTCTTCCATTTCCTCCAATTCAGCTACATCAACATCTTTCAATTTCTCAGGCGCAGAAACAACTTTAAAAGTCTTCTTCTTTTTCAATACGGCCTCCATCTTTATCTTCCAAGTACCAAAATCTCATTTTCCGTCAAAACGTGTTACTCCATAATTGATGCCAGATCTTCCAACAGACTTACTAGAAGTAGCCATTAATATCCAAATAGAAACAATAACATCAGCTCTGATACCAAACTGTAGTGATTTATGCAAAATTTTGATGAGAATTTAGTATTATCTATTTAGATACCAATGGAGTATAACAAAACAATTATGAAATCTCACGAAAAACAAAGAACAGAAAAAAAAGACACAAAAGATTTAACGTGGTTTAGATATAAATATCGTACGTCCACGGAGACCCAACAACTTTTATTTCTCATTGAAGAAATGAGTACATAAGAGAGGAAGAAGATTACAATAGAGAGAAGATTAATAGTGGATTGCTCTCTATACAATAACATGACCCTTATTTATATAGAGGGATTTTTTGGAGATAAAGAAGAGAAGTTTCTAGATTACTTGGACACGAAGAAAAAATATAATATCTATTACTTCATGCCCAAGTTTTCTTGACCTCCAAGTAAACTTGACACCCAAGTTATTCCATATAGGTGCCAATACTTGATTGACAATTAGTCAATTTCTTTTCTTCTCTACAAATATTTGAATCATCAAGTTCAACAATAGAGTTACAAAGTTAATGTAACAGTACAACTACAAAATTTACACAACAACAAAAACATACGAAAAAAACATAACACAATTAATACAGTAAAACCGATACCTAAAAAAAATATAAAACTGATACCTAAAAACTGTTGTAATATTTTTAAAAACAAATCCAATACAAAAAATATTTACATCACAATAAATACAACATCAAAAACTCAACAAAGGAATATAAAATAGACTTAATTAAGCAAAACTAATACCTAAAAAACACAAAACTGATACCCAACTACTGAATAGCCGAACATTAATATTATAACAGTAAATTAAAACGATTATAGCAATAAACAAAAATTAAATCAATACAAACATAGGATAACGAATCTCGAGAACGATTTCCCAAACCTAAAAATTGCTAGGATCTATTTTTGAACACGGTATGCGAAGAGTAAGACCAAACTTTGAAAATAAAATTGGAGATCGAGATGAGATAAGGAGAAACGCGCAAGATCGAAGAGGAAATACTAGAGCGATCAAAGACGAAGAAGGAATAATGCTCGCAAGATTTAGGCTATTAAAAAGAAACAGTGTAATATCCTTCTAATTAAATTGTTAACGAGTTTGTCCTTTAGATTCAAATTTTAATGGGCTGTTCTTATGATCAAAAAAACCTAAATTTTTGTCTTAATGAATATTTTCCTGTTATAAAATTTAGTTAAATGAATTCTCATCTGCAAATTTTGACCATTATAAATATTTTTATTTAAAACACTTTCATCAAGTCAAATTCATGAATGTGAAATAAAATGACCTTGCATTACAAGAATGCGGAATAAGTTATAGAAAAGAGAAAAAAGCTGAAAGACAGTCATTTCCGACAGCGCAGGAACAATTGGCGCAATCTCAGTGCCACCGTCGTAAATAAGTCGAACTTTGACCGCATTTCTTCGTGCACCCACTATTCGCCACCATCCTTTTACGTCAATTCGTCACTCTCTTTCCTACACTAATTTAAGTAATAATCTTAAAATGTCATGTTTATTTTTCTTTCTTCATAGCTTCCTTGATGATTTCTAACTCTGTGAACTCTTCCAATAATGTCCAGGACTCAACCTATTCGAGGAGTTCGAGCTCCAACCAACTCTTCGATCTGAAAAGCTCGCTTTCATCCGTGGGAAAAGATTCCAATTTGCGATCGAGTTCAATGGGATCCAATTCGACGGATAAAAAGTCGGATCCGAAAATCGTGCGCGGGGATTCTGGTTATGTGCTAGAGGACGTGCCGCATTTGACTGATTACATCAAAGATTTGCCTGTAAGTCTATGTTTTTTTTCTTTTGTGTAAATGAGGGGTGTTTTGAAGTTAGATTCTGTTTGCATGCAAAAAGTTTTACTGTTTAATGGCTTTGTGTTGTTTAATGTTAAAATTTACAAGCTTTGTTAATTTGTCATGTTCCTCTCGATTAACCTTGCGATTCTTATACTATCAGTTTGGTTAACACTTTATGATTATAAGATGCTTCGTAACTGTTGGCGAGTAAACATTACATCTTTTATTCAACGTTGTATGTGAGTAAAATACAATACTTCGTGTTGATTTATAAGATCGTTTACCTCTGGTCCAGTCTCCAGGGCCTGCCCTGTAACCTAGGAATTTGATAATGACTATGGCCATAGATTTTTGAGGCCTCATCGTATAAGCTGCTTTTTGAGGCCTCACTGTATAAGCTGCTTTTATTTATTTAAGTATAAAATACAAGTAAAAGGTAATAACCAGGAGAACTGAATTTATGACCATATAATTACATTCCTAGTAAGTCTTTCCCCTGAGCTTTGATTATGGTAAATTTTCAAATAAAATGTTTATTGCAAATAGTCTGGAAAATTTTGATACCAACTATTTTGAGAGACTCAGGACCACTGCTTTAGGGCGTCTTCAGTGGTTGGAGATTCAGCTTGAATGTTCAGTGTGCGCCCTCCACTGGTGATATTCAGCCGGAATGTTCATGACCAATTCAGGATCCTGAATAGATGCTGGTCGTCCATTTAATCAGCGCCCATAAAATGGGCGCCCGACTCCAAACATTTTTTTTTTTTTGCTGAGCACCCATTTTTTGGGCGCAGGGACCCAAAAAATGACTTGTAGGGATGGCAATCAGACACGACCCGTTGGTCCCAGACCCAACCCGCAGGTCTCGGTTTTAGGCGGGTCAGGTTTTGTCGGGTCTAAACTACACATTTCAAAAATCTAGATCTGGCCCAAGCTTCGGTTCAGACTGGGTCGGGTTCGGTTGGATAATAACACTAAAAATACAAATATTTTAATGTTTTCGGTCGGGTCAGTTCGGGTTGGGTTTGATTAGGTTTTTATTGTATTTTTTATTATCTAAACCTGACCCGAGACTCATTGTGTTCGGTTCGGGTCCAAGCCTTTTCGGGTCTGTTCAGTTCGGTTTTTTGGTTCTAATTGCCAGCTCTAGCTCTTGATGTCAGACGCCCATAAGATGGACGCCTGACCATTGAGGATTCTTACCCGATTTAACCTGTGATATTCGGTGTGTTGAATATTATGGGTTGAATCCATGGGAGATGCCCTTAGTAGTAGCCTTGGGTCAGGCCAACATGGTGCCATTCCCTTGAAGTTGTAAACAACTTGTAAATAAATTGAAAATTAAGTGAAAATTATTTGATAAAGAATGAAAATGCTCTTTTATAACCAACAAATTGTTTGTGCTAAGCTTTTCTACCATATAAAATTATGAATCATTTTGCATCTCTGTATAACGTGTACATTTACAGAACTGTCTACTTGCAAACATATTTTCATTATATAGGTGTTTCACACAACTTCAAAAACTAGCATAGTCAATAACCCATACTGCTGAAAAATTTATTGTCAACGTTGTTGTCAAAAATCTTAAAATCCTACGATTTGATTCCTGTTTTGAATCGAATCTCTCACTTTACGATTCGATTTATATTTCGATGCAAACCAAGCTAATACCACACTTTAGAAATATCATTCAATTCAAATTAATATATTTAATATACTTATTTGGGTCTACAATTCCAATTTTAATCATTTAAAAAAAAATTAAAATTGAAACAAAAGAGAAAATGATGTCTTAGATTTAGATGTAGAAGTTTAAACATCAAAATTGATTTCAAAGTGTGTGCAAACTTTAAAATACATGTTTTTTGAATTGATGATTTACGATTTAAATCTCGTTTCGATTCATACTTTGAGTTTTATGATTTACGATTTGAATCTTATTTTGAAAATCTTGGTCATCAATTCATCAGATAAGATTATTCATGATTTGGAAATCAGTATGCTATTTTGTTTTGTTATTTTGTATTCTGATTTACAGCTATTGTTGATCAATAGATTGTACTGTTGAGAAATTATTGAATTTTCAACTAATAAATGTAAGATTTAGTCAAGTAGAAGCCATCAAACATAGCATGTTCCTGTATTTAAATTATACTGATTCATATGAGTGAAATGTTTAATAGTTAATTTTTCAGCAAATTAAGTAGGTTTACATTATGTCGTGAATGTTTTTAACAGTACATATTGTAGATGCAGATAGTTACTCTGTCTATCACACACTTGTTAATTTACTTTGCAGACATACCCGAACCAGTTACAAGATAATCCGGCTTATAAAGTGGTCAAGTATGCTCTTATTTTAATTTTGTTTTACCCTTTCCAAGAAATACCTGAAGATTGGTCCCATGTTGTACTTCGGTGCCTTAATGTTTATTTATCTATGCTAAGTACATAATATTTTGCAAATTACAATTTATTACTTTATTCAAGCAAAGCATCAAATAGGTCAATGCTAATAACAGTTGCAATCATGGTATTCCTTTTTTTTTTTTTTAAGTGATGAGAATATCTCTATTTGTTTATTTACTTAATTCTCCATTTTAGCAAAATAAAGAATGATCTAGATTTAACTTTCCAATCATATCCATTATTCCAAAATGAGAACCAAAAAAAATTTAACCTGTATTGACACATGCAATTTTTCATTCCATCGAAGATTGAGTATGATATTCTTCATTTTGATATAGTGCATGAATTATTGATGAGAAAATATATCATTATACGCTTTGCCAAATTGAAGAATGGAGTAGACACTAAAATTGATTCTGCTCTAGCAGTTGGTAAAGTGAAGCTGTTAAGGTTCAAAAGTGTCTTAATGGAGAAAAAGAGACAAAATATGAGTATTACATAGTATTTTTAACTTGCGACATGTGGAAAATTTCATTGGTTCAAGTTGTAGGGCACTGACGTACGACAAAAGGAAAATCTTCTGGGTTTTTTTATGCAATTTAATTTCCGTCTTGAAAATAATATCAAATCATTGTTTTTATTTGTCCATAGACAATACTTCGTCAACGATGATGATACAGTTGCACAGAAGGTAAGTTTGTCCGTCTTTCAGTATTCAATCCAGTTGCAGTTTTAGTTTACTGTTGAATCATTTGGCACGAAAATATTGTTCATGTAGATTGTAGTGCACAAAGCAAGTCCAAGAGGGACTCACTTCAGACGCGCTGGGCCACGACAGAAAGTGTGATGCACATACATATTTGTAGCTGTTCTATGTACTAGTGTAGCATACATATAGTTACTTTGAGTACATTTTTTGAATTGATTTCAGGTGTACTTTGAATCTGATGAGGTGCATGCATGTATAGTAACTTGTGGAGGTTTATGCCCTGGGCTAAATACAGTGATTAGAGAAATAGTTTGTGGATTATATCATATGTATGGAGTTACCAAAATACTTGGGATAGAGGTGAGCTTTGATTGTATTTCTTTTCTTTTCTTATCCTTCTCCTTTTTTTCCGTATGCATCTGTTTGTTATTGTTTCATGCCATACTGGCCGTAATCTAACCTTTTTTCAGTTATAATGAGTGGCGCTAAGAATGCTTTACTTTTTCAACTTAGGATCTAGTTGATTTGAACGCTTTACCATTTAATATAATATATATAATACTGTGTCTTGAAATTAGCACATTCGGACTTCGTCTATTGCCACTCCACTATTTGCTCTTCACCCCCGATTAATACTTAAGTTTCTCATTTCCAATTACAGCCTTTAACAATTAATTAGATATTTTCTCCAATCTGTGTATTCATTTCCCATTTTACCCGATTGAAATTGTTATGTTGAATCCAAATTTTAGTTTTCAGTATTAAAAAAAGTAAATAAAAAAACTTTAAAATTAGGAAATCGAAATGGGTTAATAACCAAATTAGGTTAAAAACTTTAATTCACGTGAGTATGCCAACATGTTTTTTTGTGTGCGATAAACTAGAGATATGGGAAACTATTATGTCAGAGAGAGGAAACTGTATGTAAAAGTAAACAAATTGATGTAACAGAGAGGAATTTTTGGGAGGAGGGTGATTTCCAAAGACATGAAAAAAGATATGAGCAGCAATTTATTTTTCAAACACTGGGCCCAGTTCCACAAAAATAAAACATATGTGAGGAGGGTATTCTTGGAATAATTGGGGTGGAAAAAGCAAATTCTGAGATGAAAATTTTATTTCTAAACGATTGAGTGGGAAAAGCAATTAACGGGGTGGCAATAGATGAACCCCTGTATTTGATACTTATGGATCATGGTTGTCCGATAAGAGCTCACCTTTATGATCAGAAGAATGTAATGCGTAATATAGCTCTGCTCTTAAGGGAAATGCCAATCCTATTCCCTAACACGTTCAACATCCTCAATGATGGTTTTGTCATGTTTGATCATTTTGATCAGTAGGCTTGCAGATCTCTTGCAATTAGGAAATTTAACGGTCTGCATATGAAATTGCGATAAAGTAGTCAAACCAAAGGAGATGTTGATGGAGGCTATGCTATGTCTATGAAAAATCTGGATGAAATTGAAACACTGTTTAGATCATGAGGCTCAGAATTCTAATATTTTCAGCCCTGTCATGGTTCACTCCCTATCTGCGTCCACGGAATCAACTGCAACCCATTGGGACTGAGGCCAATGGTGTGGTGATGCATGCCATTTTGTGATTGCCATATTTTACCGTTAAGATCTAAGTGAATTTGACGATATTTTAACTGAACACCAATATTTACCTTTTCTGACAAGGAAAAGTATTCAGTGTCCTAATCTTTATTCTTCATTTGGTAAAAATATAATTTGTTATCATAATTGTAGTTGTTTTCTGAAATAAATAATCATTGAGTATAGCATGCAGGGTGGATACAGAGGCTTCTATGCTCGTAATACAATTACTTTGACACCAAAAAGCGTGAATGATATTCACAAAAGAGGGGGTACTATACTTAGCACTTCAAGAGGTGGACATGATAAATCAAAGATTGTAGATAGTATTCAAGATCGAGGCATAAACCAGGTAGTTTGATGACATAAATTTCACTGACTTGAAAAATGATTCTTCTCATTCCATTCGTTCTAGTAATTACATCATGTAATATTATCTTATGGTTTCCTTAGGTTTATATTATTGGAGGGGATGGCACTCAGAAGGGTGCTTCAGTAATCTTTGAGGTAAGCGTGAGTATTACTGTTATATGGTATTGATTCTATATCAAATTCATTTTAATGAGAAGTTGTACATTCCGAGTTATAGAGCAATACATTTGAATTTTACATAAAAAACTATTTTAATGACAGAAATTTCTTCATTGAAATAGTTGACAACAAACTTATTCAGGAGCAATCAAATAATCATGAGCATTATTTTATAGGAGATACAAAGGCGTGGTTTAAAAGTTGCTGTCGCTGGAATTCCCAAGACTATAGACAATGATATTGCGGTACTATATATTTCTATTTTTCTTAAATAACCAAGGAATGATCGACCAGTATAACGTATAAACTCTTAATTATTTGTTGGATTATTTAAATGGCATGATCAGGTTATTGACAAGTCATTTGGATTTGATACTGCTGTTGAAGAGGCACAAAGGGCTATCAATGCAGCACATGTAGAAGCTGAAAGTGCCGAAAATGGTATAGGCGTTGTAAAACTGATGGGTCGATATAGTGGTTAGTCCCTTGTATTGGTTAGAATTATTCTTGTAATTTAACAGTGTGAAGAAGACCTGTGCATAACTACGCTTTTCATAGCTAAACAACCTTTTATAATATATTATTGCCTTTTTTGCACTACTCGGTGTCATTGTTGCATAACTCTGAAGGGATCTGCAAAAAGTGAATTTTATGATTGGAAAATTGATTAATTTATCCTGCAAAATAGTATAGGCACGCGTGTTAATCATAAAGTTAATTGTACTAGAACTATTGGGAAATACTAAATTCCTGCACTTTTTTTTTTTTTGGGGTACATACCTTAAATTGTTGTATTAGAGAGGTGCATATATTCCGTTCTATTACTTGCATCCATTGTAATTTGTCCATCTTTCTGCATCAGTATGACAACTCATTGTATTGAAGATACTTATTGTTTCAGGGTTTATCGCAATGTATGCAACTCTTGCTAGTCGAGATGTGGTATGTATATCATCACACGGAGTTCTTTTACATATGTTACCAGTGCACTTACCTGAAAGGATTTTATGCCACTTGTTAGGATTGCTGCCTGATCCCTGAGTCGCCATTTTATTTGGAGGGAAAAGGTGGGCTTCTGGAATATGTTGAAAAGCGATTGAAAGAGAATGGGCACATGGTTATTGTTATTGCTGAAGGTGCAGGGCAAGAGCTTATTGCCGAAAGCATAACACATAATGAAGATGCTTCTGGCAACAAGCTACTCCTTGATTGTGGATTGTGGTTATCACAGAATATAAAGGTGCGATCCTTGCTAGTTAGTTCAGTTGTGCAAGTATCAAATACTATTTTCATAAATTAGCTAGCAATTCACACTGCATATGTTAATATCAACAAAATTCTCTGGTACTAGTGCTACTTTGATTTTGCTTCATTTTTCTAGAAGTAGTTGTCTTTATCAGTGTATTTTAGAAAGTTGCAGGTTTCATTAAAATTTGCATTTAGTTTAGCCAAAAATGGCTCGAAGTTCTCAAATTAGTTTGTGTAAAGCTGAATGTTGTTAAGAAATCAAGACCAGTGATGATGATATCTTGTCCACTCATTCCTAAGATAATTTAGGATTGCCAATTTTGTTAAGTGAATATTTCCTATTATTTTAGGATATTACCCACAAAAATTCTTGAAGGCCAGGGAAATTAAGTCAGGAAAGCCAGGTAATTAAATAGCAAAGATCATGTACGTGCAAAAACCATACCCCCTGATTTTCTGGTTCCGTTTTTGAGATCCCAGACTTCCCTGGCATTGTTTTTTCAGGCCCTCTATGTGAAACAGTGAAACAGGAAGAAAATTGAGATTACTTGCTTGCATTATTTGATTCAGTACATGGGTATTTATAACAATAGTATACACAGCTGAGTATCATTTGAATACAAAAAGAAAACTAAACCTTATATGAATTCCTTGAGGATAGCTCTGGCTGAAGAGTAGCTATGCATTCCTAGATAATAGCTCACGTCATTGAATATAAAGTAGGAACAACTCACGTCTCACGTCTATGTATTTTAACACCCCCGTCAAGTTGGAGCCGGGAGAGAAATGCCGAGCACGCCCAACTTGCAAAGTAGTCTTTTAAAACTATTTGTGAAGATATCTGCTAGTTGGTCACGGGAACTGATATAGGATGGAGCAATAAGACCAGAGAGAATCTTTTCTCGAACAAGATGACAGTCTATTTCGATGTGTTTAGTCCATTCATGGAAGACAGGATTTGCAGCAATATGGATTGCAGCTTGACTATCGGAATGTATTGTCACGGGAGTAGATAGTGGAAAACCAAGTTCGAATAAAATCGAACATAACCACTGTACTTCAGAGGTAATAGGGGCAAGGGAACGATATTCAGCTTCAGCTGATGATCGAGAAACAGTTGATTGTTTTTTTTTTATTTTCAAGAGATTGGATTAGAGTCGAGCATTGTAAAATAACCGGTAGTAGAACGACGAGTGACAGGACATCCTGCCAAGTTGGAATCAGCAAAGCCAACGAGAGAAAGAGAACTTGTCACCGAAAAAAATAGACCATTACCAATAGTTCCTTTCAAATATCGAAGAACTCTATTTGCAGCATCAAGATGAGTGGAACGAGAACTTTGCATAAATTGACTAAGTTTGTTAACAACATATTGAATATCAGGACGAGTGACCGTAAGATATAATAGACGACCAATGAGTCGTCGATAAAGAGATGGATCAGGTAAGGGATCATCACCTTCATTTGGGAGTAATCGAAGATGTTGTTCCATAGGGAATGGAGATGTATGACAACCAAGCATTCCAGAGTCTTTTAATATGTCAAGAGTATATTTACGCTGACATAAAAATAACCCCTTCTTGGAACGAGATACTTCTATACCAAGAAAATAGCTTAGATGACCAAGATCCTTAGTGGAGAAAGAATTGGCGAGAAATTCTTTTATTTTGGAAATAAAAAATTCATTATTTCCTGTAATGATAATATCATCCATATAAACAAGAGCAAATGCTGGTATATGATCACGAATATACGTAAGAAGACTGTAATCAGAGACAGATTGATGAAAACCATGTCCAATTAAAATAGAAGAAAATTTAGAGAACCATTGGCGTGGGGCTTGCTTAAGTCCATAAATAGATTTATGGAGCTTACAAACTTGATTATTATGAAGATGTGAAAAACAGGAGGAAGTTTCATAAAAACTCCTTTATTTAGGTCACCTTGTAAAAAATGCATTATTGACATCTAATTGATGAAGAGTCCAATTTTTAATGGTAGCAATAGAAAGAAGTAGGCGAACAGTGACTAATTTTGCTACCGGAGCAAATATATCATGATAGTCAATTCCTTCGACTTGAGTGTAGCCTTTTGCCACTAAACGAGCTTTATATCGTTCAACAGAGCCATTGGAACGATATTTAATTTAATAAAACCATTTACAACCAATTGGTGTTTTATCGGGTGGTAATGAGCAAATTGACCATGTTTTGTTTGCTTTGAGGGCACGAAGCTCAATAGCCATTATGATCAATGATTTTAGACAAAAAAACGTGATGAGAAGAACTGAATTTTTCTAAAGAAAAATATTTGGATAATGGAAATGAAGTAGATGAAGAAATATTGCATGCATAATCACTAAGATGTGATGGTGGTCGTCGAATTCGCTGAGGACGAATTAGATCAGCGGTATCAGCGGGAATCACAGTGGGAGTATTATTTTCACTCGGATTTTCAACCTGAATAGGTGAAGGAATATCAGTAGGTACTGATGAATTATTTTGAAAAATATATATGATCAGTGGGTAAATCATCATCTAGATGCGTGATTGAAATACCGTTAGAATGATGGTCTGAAATGTTTTTGTATGGAAAGACTGACTCATGAAAAATAACGTCACATGAGACTGTTATGCAATGAGACGAAGGATCATAAATTCGATATCCTTTTTGACCATATGGATAGCCAATGAAAATGTATGGTTTACCTCATGCATCAAATTTATTTTTAATATGCATATTTTTGGCAAAACAAAGACAGCCAAACACGCGTAAAGAGGAATAAGACGGGGCTTTTCCAAATATAATTTCATGAGGAGATTTGAAATTAACAGCACGTCGACGTGGCTTTTCCAAATAAATTTTCATGAGGAGATTTGAAATTAAGAGTACGTGTAGGTAATTTATTAATGAGAAATGCAGCGGTGAGAACACATTCGCCCCAAAAAAAGGGGGAGATTAGCTTGAAATCATAGTGAGTGAGCAACATCAAACAAGTGTCGATGTTTACGTTCCACAATCCCATTTTGTTGAGGAGTGGCTACACAACTTCACTGATGGATTATACTAGGGGTGTTACGCTTACGGCAACCGCCCATTTTTACTTCCAACCGTAACTGCAACTGTTGTTGATGGTTGACAAATTTTATAACCGTTACCGTCTAACCGTTACCGTAAATTTACATTGTTATCCATAAATAATTTGAGTTTTAACTTTACTTTTAAGAATTAGTTTATTTATCTATAAAACAAACCATCCATGTGCACATTGTCTATAAATAAAGACGCAAATAATTTGTATATATGTTATTTCTCTGGTTTAAGTTATTGAAAAACATATATTTTTTATGAAGTATTACAAAAAAAATCATGTGCGGTTGGTACGGTTTACCGCGGTTATCAAAATCCATAACCGTCACCGTTACCGTAGTAGACGACAACCGTGTGAACGGTTAGTGCGGTTCAGCGGTTGAACGGTCCAACCGTAACAGCCCTAGATTATACCATGAGAATGAAATCAATTTTGAAACTCTAATGAAAGAAACTCAGTTCCATTGTCAGATCGAAGAGTTTGAAGTTGTGGAATAAAAATACCACCATCTCCAGACTGTATAGTGGAGATTGACAGTCCGAATTGTCTATTAACTTGATTAAAAAAATGTTTTATCATATGAAAAGTTTGAGACTTGGATTTCATTAAATAGACCCATGTGCATCTTGAATAATCATCAACAATTGTGGAAAAAAAAACGTGAACCATTTTTAGATGGAACATTAAATGGTCCACAAACATCAACATGTAATAATTCAAAACATACAGAAGAGAAAGATACACTTTGTGGAAACGAACCACGAGATTGCTTAGCTTGTGGGCAAATATCACAAATAAATTTATTATTCGTGGATATATCCGAAAAATTATTAACAAGAAATTTAAAACGGGAATTGCTAGGGTGACCAAGGCGAGAGTGCCAAAGATCAAAATTATCCGAATGCTGAAACGAAAAGACTGAATTCAAATGAGGAATATCCTCCCAAGTAGTAATGTCCACAATGAACTCTACCTCGACCAATCGTCATGTTCGTCAACATGTCATGAAAACGACATTGAGATTTAGATAAAATTACTTCACAATTAAGTTGTTCTGTTAATTATGAGATAGATAATAAATTGAATTTGAATGATGGGATAAAAAATACATCTTTAAGAATAAGAGATTTTGAATGTTTAACAATCCCAATGTGAGTCACTGATGCAAAAGTGTCATCAGGTAATTGAACAAACTTATGTTTTTGCAATGGAATATATGAAGAAAACATTGATAGTGATGTGCATATATGATTTGATGCACCTGAATCTATAATCCAACAAGAAGACATACAAGATAGAACTGTACCTGTTAAGTTAGCCGAGAGTTCACCGACTTCATCTTTGGCCAAGAGAGCAAACAACTTGTTGTACTGTTGAGTTGTCAGATGATTGTTTGGCACAACATGAGAGGCTGATCCATGTTCAGTTGTACGCTTTTCTTGTTTGCTTGGAAAGCCTTGGGAGTTGATAGCATTTCTACTGAATATGCCCATGTCGGTTGCAGTGGTCACAGAATGGATGATGTCTCTAAAGTACATCGGAATTACTAGGATGGCAGCAAACTCAACAACATAAGGATCGGCTCTGATAGAAATGACAACAAAATTGTTTTCATTAGTCATGATAAGAGATTGAGGAAGACAATGACGTAGTTTAATTAATGGTGCTCTGATACCATGTGAAATAGGAAGAAAATTGAGATTACTTGCTTGCATTATTTGATTCAGTACATGGGTATTTATAACAGTAGTATACACGGCTGAATATCATTTGAATACAAAAAGAAAACTAAATCCTATATGAATTCCTTAAGAATAGCTCTGGCTGAAGAGTAGCTATGCATTCCTAGAGAATAGCTCACGTCATTGAATCTAAAGTAGGAACAACTCACTTCTCACGTCTATGTATTTTAACACTCTAGCATAATCCTATTACATATTATTTGGAGTTTATATCATATTATGGTTGATTAGCCTATTATTGTTCTTTTTGTCTTTTAGATCTATAAATAAGAGTCAATGTACCATGTTTAAGGAATTCAGCTATTAATAAAGATGAAGTCTTTAACAGTTATTCGTTTCTTCTTCTTTCTACCCTCTTTCTCTATTTGTTTGTTTTACTCAATATTTCTACATATTTGATCCCTTGAATTCGTTGCTGTATTAATATTTGATTCCGTGTTTCAATCTTAATGTGTTATTTTTCGAACATTAGCGTTCGGATTTAAAGTCTCTTGAATCAGAACATGAATCAAAACCCAATGCATATTTCTATTCCTTTCTATTTCACGCTTAAATCTCTTACGCACGCGTGTGTATATATATATATATATATATATATACATACATATACATACATATATGAGGAGAGTTCCGCTACACCTCTTATATTGCACGTGAATTCTTCCTTTTAATCTCCACCATCCATTTCCCCACTCATTCTCTCTCTTTTTCCATTTCAATATTATTTCTTAGTGGGAATAGAGAGAATGAGTGTGGAAATTAGTGGTGGAGATTAAGGGAGAGAGTTCGCGTGCAATATAAGAGGTGTAGCGGAACCCTCCTCCATATATATATATATATATAATCTTATCGAGCTATTGAAATCGGAGCAATTCTGCTTGAATATTCACTGTCTAATAATGGGTTGACGCATCAGCTATTGTTGGAACTCGCCTATTGTGTTTGCCGCTGCATTGAATAGTTGTGGCTAATCCACGGACTTCTTGCCAAGCCAATTCAGAGAAGATCTAGGTTGTTGAGAGGTTGGTCACGAATGTCTCTTTCAGATAACGATTGGAGGAGAGAGATTGTGATGTAAACGATGGTTCTAGATTTGGTTTGCTATGCTGGGGACATGATATTGGTTAGGTGGTTGCGGTTAGTCTAAAGTGATTTGATTGTGGGTTTGGCTAGTATTTGTTGCGGTTCAGAAATAGAGACCGGAGGTTGTTGAGTATTTTGAATCTGGTGGTGTGATTCAAGGTGAGATGGCTGCCTTAATGATGGATAGATAATGATTGGGTCATTGTTGAGATATGATCTTGCTCTTTATGAGTTTGTGATGATCGTCGGTCAGATTGTATTTGGATGATCAGTGTTGAGATGGTTGAGTTGTTGGTTATCTGAATGATTGTTCTAAACTATGGATTATCACATAGCAGAGATTACACATTGATCAGAGAAGTTTTGTTTAGTATTTTATTAAGGGGATTATTAATGGTACTCCAATTTTGATTAAGAGGGGGGAAGGGGAAATTTTTTAAGTGGGATCCTTCTTCTTTATTATTTGTTAAGGGGGTTGGATATGGAAAAAAAAAAAAAAAAGAGATCAAATTACCATTTCCTACGTATCACGTCCTTGTAACCCAAATTTTTTAATTCACCAAAAACCGATCGACAGAAAACTGCGCTGCTTTAAAAATCAAATTAAATCGCATACCTAACCTTAGTTCCTCTACCATGGTTCGAATGAAAAAGACGAAAAAGAAAGCAACTGGATCCCAATGTAATAAAGCAAATTTTGAAAAGGTTAGTTCAACTGTTTTTTTTTAAATCGATTGTTTTGGTGAAGAAAAGGAAAACGGTGGAGGATTGCAATGTATATTGATGAAAATATGTTGAGATTATAAGGTTATTATTGGAATTTTCATTTAGTGTTTTAAGGGGAGACCAATTTATTTTGTTCCCCGTAACAATTTTAAAATAATTTAACATTGTAACTCTCCTTAATAAAAATTGGAGTTCCATCAACAATCTCCTTTATTAGTGGGTAAACTTGTTTGGGAATTTTTGTTTGTTGGTGTGTGTAATTAGGATGATGAGATTGGATTTTTTGTATTGGATGAGTGGAGGAGATGTCCAAGATTTATTCCACTCATTGAAGTTTGTTTGGATATGCCATTCGTCCAGTTTTGGTGTTTTGTTTAAGAGTTGCTAGTTTGGATTTGATATTTGTTTCTGTTTGTGGAACTGCTTGTCATGCTGCCTTATTATGTTAATGACGTTGAATGTTAGTGCTAGTGAAATCTGTTTAAAGTTTGTATTACTATTACGAGCGTTACGGCACGCGCTTCGCACGTGAATTAAAACTGTTACGTAATGTTTATGTAACATGAGGTTTACGACATGCGCTTTGAGCATGATGATAACACATGCTTGGTGGGCAATTTTTAATAAAAAAAAAAATATTTGTGTATTTTACATATTCAAAAGAAATGATTTTCACATATATTTGGGTATGTTTTTGCATTTGATCATGCATAATTAGTTGAGTTTTAATTTCGAAGTTGCAACATTTTTTTATAGCGTGAATTTTTATTTTTATTATTAAATGCATATGAAGTTTATTTGTAGGATCCTATTTTTAAGTGATATTAAATGTGGTATATATGTGAAAAAACATTTGAACTTGTAAAAAATCTATTAGATCCTAATTTTAAGCAATATTAACATTTATAAAAATTAACGTTCTTCCATTTATATGCTACTTTTTGAGATGTCAATTATTTAAAGAACTATACATGAAAGGAAATTTTGGAAGTTCATTGTAAAAAATCTATTAGATCCTATTTTAATCAATATTAACATTTATAAAAATTAACGTTCTTTCATTTAGATGCTATTTTTTGAGATGTCAATTATTTAAAGAACTATACATGAAAGGAAATTTTGGAAGTTCACAGACGGACCAAAAGTTTGTGCTTTCAAGACAATTATTAATAAAAATTATTATTATTATTATTATATCATCATCATCATCATCATCGACCAACATAACATAATGCCTTACGATGCAATAGGTTGCTGGTAGTTATTTCTTATGATATATCTGCACCATGCAAGCATTTGTTTATTTTGTATGTTTGCTGGAAGCAAACATTTATTTGGTTTGGTGTTTTGTTCGTCTTTTGGTTGACAAACCTATTGTGATTTGTGATATTAAATCACATATACGTTGAAGATGGCATGAGATTTGAAATTTGGGTACTTGAGATATCACAAGACGAAGCTGGAAGGTGTGCAGTTTGCAACAACCAAATCCAGACGTCTGGATTGGTGTTTCAAACATCTGGATTTTCTGAGGAAACATTCTCGAGTGTTGTTTCAGACATCTGGTTCTCAAATCCAGACATCTGAGTCGAAAAAAATTGAGTTTGACTTGGTATGTTTTCAGAATATAGTCGTGATATTTTTAAGGGGCAATTTGGGTATTTGCATACGTTTTCTATTTGAGAGTTGTTTCGGACATCTGGTTTTCAAATCCAGACGGCTGAGTCGAAAAAATTTGAGTTTGACCTGGTATTTCTTCAGAATATATTCATGATATTTTTAAGGGACAATTTGGGTATTTGCATACGCTTTTAATTATCCTATATAAGCTACTTTCAGAATTGGATCGATGCTTGAGATTAAGGTTCTTAATTAGTTGATCAATGGTTATTAGCCATCATTCTTCATGGTTCTTCTTCTCCCACAATATTAGTCATCTAGATATTTTTTCTCATTCTCAATTAGGTTATTGATTCAGTTGTAATTTGTTTATTTTTTGGTTTGTTTCAGTAAGTGTAAACAAAATTTGTTTTTTGAATAAATAAAGAGGGTGGTTGGATGGAATATTTTGTGTTTGTATTTTATTGCATATTTGTCTTGTTTTTCTATCAAAATTATCTATGTTTTGGGTGACTTAGTTTCTAGCATAAACGCTTAAGCAAAAGGCGCATATTTCAACAACAGTTGGTATAGAGATAGATCATCGCAAAGCTTAGAGCGATTTTGATTCAAAAAATATATAATTTTGATGTCATATATGATTTTGTTTTCAAAGATAGCTATTTTTATGGAAGGGATTTGGAAGCCTAAGATGGAGGATGTTTTATACCTTAATAATCTTCATGATCCGATTGATGGAGATGAGAAGAAGCCCTCTGATATGGATGAGGAAAAATAGAACAATGTGAATAAGAAGGCGATTGCTTTGATTCGCCAGTACCTTAATGGTTCGGTTTTTCATCATGTGGCTAGTTATGAGTCCGTGAATGATTTGTGGGACAAGTTGGTATCTTTATACGAGTCAATGAGTGCTACATGTAAGGCTTTTCTTATTTGAAAGTTGGTGCAACTGACATTGGTTGAAGAAAAGTCTGTTGCAAAGCATTTGAATGAATTTCAAGATGTAATAAATCAATTGACAAATTTGAAGGTCAATTTTAATCATGAGTTTCACTCTTTTATTGATGAGTTCGTTTTTAGAAAGTTGTGAAACTTTGATTGTTTTATTGAGTATTTCAGTATTAATGAAGCTATCTCTTTGGGAACTGTACGAAACAACTTTTTGAATGAGGAGCTTATGAGAAAAGAGTCGGGTTTGAAATCAGTTTAAAGTGAGGCTATGGTGACACGTGACTTGAAGAAAGATATAAGTTGGAAAAAAAATGAAGCTATTGGTAAAGATGCTATCACTTGTCATTATTGTGGTAAGAAAAGCCACATACGCAGAAAATGTCATGTTTATCAAAGGGGTAAGAAGAAGGCTGCACATGGTGATAATAATGATGATGCACATGCAAGTTTTACTGAAGGTACCAATATTGATGCTTCTTGTGATGTCCTCTTTAGTGAATCTAAGCCTTGGAAAATGAATTCGGGAGTCGGTTTTCACATTTGCAGAGATGTGAATTGTTTTTCTTCTTATGAGAAGAATGCGACATGATTGGGATGACCAATGGAGTAGAGCTACCAGTTTGTGGTATTGAATCTATCCGGTTTCGTATGCATGATGGTGTTGTTAGCGAAGTCTCTGGAGTTAGACATATTCCCACTTCTTCGCATAATCTTATTTCTCGCGATCGGTTGGATCGTCATGGTTGCATTTATGATACTTAAGGTGAAGTTTTGAAAGTGAAGAAGGGTGGTCGTGTTATGATGAGCGGAGTTTTGGAGGAAGGAAACCTTTATACATTGGTTGGTTTTGTAGTCGACTGTGGAAGGCGAGTGACGGTTGAAGAACCTAATTCACAGCAAGGTGGAGAGATTAATGTGGTCATTACTAATGATTCTAGGATGGAGAGTTGTGTTTCAGATAAGAGTCTTCACGTTGATGATGCTCGATAGAGATCAGAGAATTAGCTCTGATCAAATGACAAACAGGTGTCGATTTTATAAATCCACAAAGATAAGACGGAAATCTTTGTGATATTACAAACGTTTTTAAGACATTTTTTGTGTGATGCACCTCATGTGAGATGCATCAGTCGTAGGCGGTGGTTGAGTTTGTGATGTAGTTTTGATTGAGGTTTGGTGTTGTGTGAAAGAGACAACGATGATTTATTTGTTGATTGTTGAAATGCTGATGTGTTTTTATATCAAGGCGGAGTGTTGTGATTTATGATATTAAATTACATATACGTTAAAGACGGTGTGAGATTTGGGGTTTGCGTACTCGAGATATAGTAAGACAAAGCTGAAAGGTGTGCAGTTTGTAGCTCGCAGCAACCAAATCCAGACGTCTGGATTTTCTTATGAAAGATTCCCGAGAGTTGTTTCAGGCGTCTGGTTCTCAAATCCAGACGTCTGCGTTAGACGTCTGGATGTTGAAGCCAAACGTCTGAGTCGGAAAATTTTGAGTTTAACCCGTTTTTTCTCCAGAATATATTTGTGATATCTTAAAGGGGTAATTGGGGTATTTGCCTACGTTTTTTGTTCTTCTATACAAGCCAATTTTAGAATTGGATCAATGCATGGGATTAAGGCTCTTAATTAGTTGATTAAGGGTTAGCCATTGTTCTTCATGGTTCTTCTCCAACAATATTAGTCATATAGATATTCTTTTTCTTTCTCAATTAAGTTATTGATTCTGTTGTAATTTGCTTATTTTTGGCTCATTCCAATAGTGTAAACAAAATTTGTTTTTGGTGAATCAATAAAGAGGGTGGTTGTGTGAAATATCTTGTATTTGTATTTTATTGTAAATCCGTCTTGCTTTTCTACTAAAATTATCTTCTTGCAATTTCGGTGACTAAGTTCGTGGCATGAACGCTTCCTTAAAATGGGTATATTTCCACAAGAGTCTTGGTGCTCCACATCTTGAGTTTGAAGGAGATGTTAAGAGTATATTTCCTTTATTTTTTATTTAGACCATATTATTGTAGAGTAGCTTTCTATTGGTTTTCATTTTATACATCTACAAATAAGAGTCATGACTATGTTTAAGGAGTTAAGTTATTAATAAAGATGGACTTCTAAATGGTTTCTCCCCCGCCCCCTCCCTCCCTCCTTTCTTTATTTATTTTATTTGATTTGATATTTCAAACAAATTTATTGTTATTGAAAGGTTTTTGTGTTATGCAAGTGAAATATTTCCACAAGTTTCTGCCTAAATGGAAATGGTTATCCTTCATAATGTTTAATTTGCTTCTTTTTGGCCATACAGAACCACTTCAACAAAATCCAAAAGGTTCTGAACCTGAAGTATATCGGTATGTTGATATGTTTCCCCCTTTTATTCAAAATGATTAATCTTTGCTTTAAGTATAACATATTTGATGTTCTCATATGTCCAAACTTTAGACTAACTTAAAATTCCTAATTGAAGATCCAACCTATATGATTCGAGCAATCCCAAGCAATGCATCCGACAATGTATACTGCACTTTGCTTGCTCATAGTGCTATTCATGGTGCAATGGCAGGATATACTGGGTTTACTGTTGGACCAGTTAATGGTAGACATGCGTATATACCTTTCCATGTAAGTATCACTACACCATACCTTTGCAGTCTAATTGTTTAAATTTCTATGCATTGTAAATTTTGCAGCTCGCACGTTACTACATAGGAAATGCATAATCATGTATACACTGAAGCACTACCTGAATCGTCTATAATTATGCAATGATTTTGAATATGAAGGTTACTTTTTGAAATATTCTAATGGATGTGAAGAATTTGGCCAATGTTAACCTGTGATATACGTATATTGTCTAGAAGCAAGCTCGTGTTGGTGATGGTTAATTTCATGCTTCTTGTCAACATATACAAATTTGGGTAGTATGTATCATTACCATGACAAGAGGGTCCGACTGAATCTAATCTATGACCCTTTGCATCCTTCCTTCAACGTCTTAATCAGTTGAGACAAAGATGCTTGTCATTGAAAACGTAAAACTTGTTCATGTTACATCAAACAAATCGACTATCTTTGTGACACTTTTGGTCAAATATAATCACCTATTAACGTTGTTACGGGTCATTTTGATTACCCGTAGCTGATAGTTGTTATTGAATAATTAGCATCGTCTTGTTTAATATGTGCAGAGAGTGACTGAAACGCAGAACAAGGTGGTCATAACTGACAGGATGTGGGCAAGGTTACTTGCTTCAACCAACCAGCCAAGTTTTCTGAGCCAGAAGTACACTGAAGTTGTCAAGGATAAGGAACAAGAACCCCCAACACAGTTGCTTGAAGGAGATGATAAAAAACGAAGCAAACATCAGGATATTACATGATTTCTGCCTATTCTACGGTGCTGCCATGTGATTCTAGTTTTAACTGTGTTGTAACACCATTCAGTTTGAATAAAGAACTAGCGATAAGCAAGAGTGCTCTTTCTTCTTGGAAGAGTTAATTTGAAGGATTGAAAAAACCTACAGCATGGCAGTCAAGGATTTTTTTTTCCTTTTTTGGTGGGTCTGACTATGCCATCAAATTGAGTACTGGTACTAAATTAGATGAATGAAAAATTATATATATTTATGTTGTATTGAACAAGAATCTTGTCAACTCATTTTGATTTATGCAACTGATCTATAGAAAACAACTTGGTCGCTTTTAAGTCTCTTTGCACCTGTCATACGAGGCAATGTATCAGCATTTTCGTCAGCCGGATTCTCTAGTACTAGTGTACTGTGATTTTGCTGCATTTTTCTTGGAGCAGTTGTCTTTAGGATTTTATTTTGGAAAGTCGCAGCTTTCACTAAAATTTGCATTTAGTTTAGCCAAATATGGCACGAAGTTCTCATTCCTAATATAATTTAGGATTGCCTATTTTGTTGGTGAATATTTCCTATTATTTTAGGATATTACCCACGAAAATTCTTGAAGGCAAGGGAAATTAAGTCAGGAAATTTAATAGCAAAGGTCATGTACGCAGGGGCGGATGCACGTTCAGGCCAGCTAGGGCCAATGCCCTAGCTGGAAAAATGTTTTTATGGCAAAATCAGACAACATTTCAGGGTCCGTCCTACCTGGAAAACAAGGATCCGCCCTACCTGACCACAAGACAGCCCATATTGCCAAGCAAGTCTCCACATCTTTGTTGGTTTGCTGTGTAGGAAAATGGTTTGTATATATATTGAAGAACTTGAAGCTACTTGAGGGTGTGGGACAAAAGTTTTTGCCCTACCTCAACTTAGATCCTAGATCCGCCACTGCATGTACGTGACCCCTTGATTTCTTGGTTTCATTTGAGATCCTAAACTTCTCTGACATTGTTTTTTCAGGTCCTTTAGTATAATCCTGTTACATATTATTTGGGGTTTATATCATGTTTGTTGGGGAGAATTTCGACTCAAGACCGCTTAAATCAAAACCCAAACACAGCGGAAAACAAGATTGTGATAAACATGTAAAAACAACCAATCAATATCTCAGAACAATTTCAACTCAATCCGATAACCAATCACAATCACCACATAAGAGAAATAATGGAGCAATAACGAAAAATAAATCACGCAACGATTTATAGCGGTTCCACTAACGTTTTGTTAATGCACATCCACTTTGAGAGAGAACCTTTATTATATATCAATAGAAGAGTACAAAAGATTTGTTACAATGATCAAATTCACTTCTTCTTCTTTTTGTTGTTGTTGGAGATGAGAATTGAAGAAGATTGGGATTGCCAAAACCCTAATTTGAATAAACCTAAGTCAATCTCTTGATTAATCCCCTTCATAGCCTTTTGAATATGAGAATAACTTATACAGGGAGAAACCAATATTTGGCAATGTGAGCATATTATATTAAAGCTGCAGTTAATTTTTATTAATCTAATGCCAAAATAAATAGAGTGCAGATTTTTTTTCCTACACTGTAGGATCTGATGACAGTATCTTATGTACAATTAATTAACTACTCCTATAAAACAGATCTGATTTATACAGCAACTAGATGACTTGGTTCATCTTATCAGCCTAACAATAATATACAAAATATCTCAACACCCCCCTAAAGCTTGCGCAAAGATATCAATCATACCCAGCTTGACTAAAAATTCTTCAAACTTATTTCGAAACAACCCCTTAGTAAGAACGTCAGCGAGTTGTTCTTCAATTGGAACATAAGGCATGCAAAATTTTCCATTCTCGAGTCGTTCTTTGACGAAGTGACGATCAATCTCCACGTGTTTCATTCGATCATGTTGTACTGGATTGTGTGCAATGCTGATGGCATATTTGTTGTCGCAGAACATTCTCATCGGCTTGTTAAATTCAACATTTGATTCATCCAGGATGCTTCTTAGCCAAATAACTTCACACGCACCTATTGGCCAAGCTCTAAACTCAGCTTAGTTGTAACAACCTTTCTTTACTAAGCCTTTGCAAAAATATGGAAAAATCACAAATTAAATCAGTTCATCAAATTCTGGCGACTAGATCGTCAGAGGGCTCACCGGACATGGTCACTGAAGGATAAGATGTCTAGTCATGTACCGCAGATGCATAATACGGAAGGCAGAGGTCCTAGAAGATGCTGGGCATGGTTGTGCATGTCGGCGTCGGTGTGCACGTGACAACATGTTTATATCTTTGTATGTAGTTTCTGAAACTCTAGGTGTTTGATATGTTTTCTTATAATTGCCGGGATGTTTGGCAAAACTAGCCGTTAAAAATAAGGCTATATATAGGGCAGAAAACATGTATATTGTTATGTTGAAATTTAATATCAAATTCACTTTCTGCCTTCAAATTTCTTTTTACTCTTATATCGTCTTCATGCTCTTATTCATCTTTACCATTATTTCTTATTGAACATCTGATTTCCCCTTAATTCGTCCCCTTAAACCCCTTTCATCTGATTTCTCCCTCCTGCTTCCATTACCTAACCTGCTACTTAATTCTTCCACTTCGTCTAAACCTCAAACCTGGCATTGTTTTCGGATAGCTCATCCAGAAAAGCCATTGACATGGCCACATCTGAAGCTAGTCATAGCAAACTAGTATCAAAGCCTCAGTCTGAGCATGATTTAGACCCCCAGACACCTGACCATCACCACCATACCACCTTCCTCACTTTCCTACAAGACTAAGAAGAAGCATGGGGTATGTAAGATGGAGTTAATAACAAGTTCACTTAATCTCTGAATGATCTGAACATCAAGGTTAATCACGGAATCACAGAATTAAACAGCAAGGTTGACCAACACAACATAAAAATTGAAGTAATTTATACCGTGATGCAATCTATATCACAAGATATACAACAAATGAAAGGCCAAACTTCCAGCAATCAACCCAGTTCTGCAAATATACAAGGAGTTCTTACTTCAAACCCTAATGGTAGACTTCTTCAACCTTCTACCAACCCTTCTATGTTACAAAACCAGCCCAGAATTAATAACACAAACACCATTCCAGCACCCTTAACCTTTGACAAAACTCTGCCTTCTACATCAATTCAAAACCAGACCAGTCAAGAAAACAATTTTTGGTACAAAAACTCTCCTTTTCCTAACCTGAAACTTGACTTTCCCTCATTCAAAGGAGATGATATGGTTCTTGAACGGATAACTCAATCAGAACAATTCTTTCGATTTCACCAAACTGAGGAACATCTATGGGTAGAGATTGCTTCTTTCTACTTAAAAAAGGATGCACATAAATGGTATAACTAGTATACCAAAAATATTGAGAATCATGAGATATGGACTACCTTTAAGGAAGAGATCCTGATTGTGTAACACCCATCTCGAAAAGCTAACACACAGATCTTTTAGCACAGTGGTTAGTACGTGATGTTGCTTTTCGGGAGGTTGGTGGTTCGAATCCTGTGGGTGTCACATTTGGTATCAGAGCCTATACCCAGCCAGAATTGTGTGTGTAATGCTGCGGATGTCGGTCGGTGTGGTACTGATGCGGGTTACATGCACAAGCCTGGGTGGTGAGCGATATGAGCCAATGAAGACGTTGGGCTCTTTAAGGGGGGTAGTCTGTACCACCCCTCTCGAAAAGCTAACACAAAGATCTTTTAGCACAGTGGTTAGTATGTGGTGTTGCTTTCGGGAGGTCGGGGGTTCGAATCCCGTGGGTGTCTCAGATTGTGTTTAATGATGAAGAGATGGAACAACCATATGAAGCATTAGCAGAACTCAAGCAAGTCACCACTGTGTCTACATACCTCTCTAAATTCGAAGGATTACAATCAACTATTGAAACCCTACCACTACAATTTCTCTTGGACCAATTCATAGGAGTACTTAAAGAGGAAATAAGATATGATGTGATGACTTCCAGACATTAGAATTTCAAACAGGTTGTCTCTTGAGCTACGATGTTTGAAAGGGTATGGATTTGAACCAAGAAAAGCAAATCAACCCGTACCTTCCTTATTTGTAAAGGTAACCCACCTCCTCTTGTCCTACAGTAAAAATACATCACATAATTCAGATAAAGGGGATACTACTCTAGAAAAATTAGCTAAAAGCAAAGGACTGACCCCACAACAGTTGGTAGAAATGAGAAAACAAAATATGGTTGTAGAGAACCCTGGTACAGAGACCATAAATGTAAAATCCCTCAAGTACATATTATGGAAGTCATGATGTCCTTTTTTGATATTGAAGATATTACCGAAGAATCCTTAAATTAAATAATGAGAATAGATATGAAGAAAGTGTTAAAGAGACTCATACCATAACACTACAAGCTATGTGTGGTATTCCAACATTATCAACAATCAAGGTACAAGGCACTGTAAAGGGGAAACTAGTACACATATTAATTTATCATGGTTCAACCCATAGCTTCATAGATAAGAAGTTAGCTCATAAACCACAACTTAAGATTGATGAATCCAAAATTTATGAAGTTATGGTAGTTAATGGGGAAAAACTACAAGGTTCTGGAATTTTCCATGATGTAACTTTCAATTGTCAAGGATGCAAGATGCATGTTGACTTATTGCTTCTTCCTTTAGAAGGTTGTCAGATAGTCTTAGGAGCACAGTGGATGAAGAAACTTGGAGAGATTACCCTCAACTTGGATAAATTATAGGTAAAATTCACTTATGGTAATAAAAAATATATGGTACGGTGTACAACAACAGGATATAAAGATAGTAGATAAGAAGACTTTTGATAAAGAGCAAGCCATTAGACAAATTGCAATGGTAATGTATACCATGGTTGGAACTCAATTAGATACTCATAAAGACCATCCTCCACAGATTTTACCAGAAATTCAAAATTTACTAGAAGAATACCCTGAAGTAATCTCAACAACAATAACCCTTCTTCCTTCTACAAAACATGATCATAAAATACCTCTGAAGACTGGAGCCAATCCAGTATATCTTAAACCATACAGGCATGCTCATCACATCAAGAATGAATTGGAAAAAATCAACAAAGAATTATTGGAGAATGGCATTATAAGGCACAACAATAGCTCATATTCCTCTCCAGTGGTAATGGCAAGGAAGAAAGATGGGACTTGGAAATTATGCACTGATTACAGAAGTTTGAATTCTTTGACCATTAAAGATAAGTATCCAATTCCTTTAATAGATGATTTATTTAATGAATTACATGGTTCAATATGCTTTACTAAACTTGACCTTAGATATGGCTATCATCAAATTAGAATGTGTGAAGAAGACATACATAAAACTGCTTTTAAAATTCATAATGAACATTATGAATTTGTTGTAATGCCTTTTGGGTTAGTTAATGCTCCATCAACTTTTTAGTCTTTGATGAATCACATATCCAGGCCATATTTAAGGAAGTTTGTATTAGTATTTTTTGATGATATACTAATATATAACAGACAATGTCGGAACATATCAAGCACTTTAGTTTAACTTTTCAGGTTTTGAAAGACAACCCATTAGTTATTAAACTATCTAAGTGTAGATTTGCAAAAGAATTTTTGGAATACCTAGGCCATGTAATATCAGAACAAGGCATATTAGTAATTCCTAGCAAGGTACAGACTGTACTTGAATGGCCACTTCCTAAAAGCTTAAAGGCACTCAGAGAGGGTTCTTGGGGCTCACGGGTATTATAAAAATTCATTAGAAGTTATGGACTGATAGCCAAACCCCTTACCAATATGCTAAAGAAGGATTCTTTTTCATGGACTGGAGAGGCAAAGCAAGCTTTTGAGACATTGAAGCAGTGCTTGATCAATCCACCCATACTTGTAATGCCAGATTTCTCTAGCCATTTGTGTTGGAATGTGATGCTAGTGGCCATGGCATTGGTGTTGCACTACTACAAGACAATAAGCCTCTTGCTCATCTCAGGAAAGCATTAATAGGAAGAAATTTATCTCTGTCCACATGAGAAAGAATTGAAGGCTTCATAATAGCTACAATAAAATGGCCTCAATACTTAATGGGAAGACAATTCATCATCAAAACCGACCATCAAAGCCTAAAGTATACTTTATCTCAGAAAATTCACAGTGGAATGCAAAATAAATGGCTAGCAAAGCTGCATGGATTTGATTATAGGGTGGAATATAAAGCTGGTAAAGAGAACATTGTGGAAGACTCTTTATTAAAAAAGAGGAAGACATGTATGAAGGACAATCATATGCGATATCTACTGTGCAGACCCCTTGACTACAAGAGTTAAAGAAGTCCCTAATGTCTTCAGAATGGTACCGATAGTTATTACAAAAGTTTAAAGATCAAAGCATTGGGAATAATAAGTACCAAGTTGTAGATAATTTAATAGTTCATATAAAGAAAATTCTGATTGACCCTCAATTAAATGACTTAGTACAAATTATTATTGGAGAGCATCACTCTACTTCTTTAGGTGGACACACTGGCATCAAAGGTACAATGAAGAAGATAAAGCATGTTTTCTATTGGAAAAGCACATAAAAAAAGCTATAGAAATATTTGTTAAAGAATGTGATACCTGTTAGAGTTTATGTCCTAGAGGAAATCCATTTAACACTGTTGATGTTATTATTTTATTTGGAATAGACTATTCTGTTATGTTATGTATTTACTGCGTAATATAAAAATTAACATATTAGAAGTCCTTGGAATAACAATACGGATTTATGTAGTTCAAGTAAGTGACTTGAACTTGAGATTATATATTATGTTAATTATTGCAATTCTTAAATGTCTCTAGTCAAGTTTTATTGTATACGAAGGACAACAATAAAACGTTGAGACCAGTATGTTGTTTGACTGATGATCACATCTAATTGATCATTAATATACACGATATTAATGTCAAAACATAAATACGTATTTGGCTGACCCAACGTGAGAAAAAAATACATGGAATATAGTTAACATTATCATATGTTATTCTCATAGTGGCAGTGATGCAATGGTCCTCAGACCTGAAATCATTATAATTTTATTCAGTACATTTGTGTTTTGATATCATCTAAAGTTACTCGTAACAGAGTAACGAATACGGTGATTATTGGATACATCTCAAATCGAATGAAAATTATGAATGATCTAGATGGAATTTAACCCTATAATATATATATATATATATATTTGTAGTGATATCCATGGGCCTCTTGATTGAGTGAGACTGTGAAATGCACGGCCGTGCTCAAATATTGATTTGTTTTAAATAGCCTACTCATCGATCAGGATAAATGGATTAAATTATAAAGAGGGTTATACGTTCCATGCCTCGAGTTTAATCTTGGATATATTGGTTAAAAGGATTATATTACATTGATACACTGGTCATAGAAAGGTTGTATCGAATCGTTGATCTTATTAGATCTTATTATAACTTAGGTAGCAGCGACGTATTACTAAATGCCAATCATTATTTATGATTTTAAATACGATTTTAAATCATTACCAACGTTATAATAACCTTTAGGGTCACACAATAGAACGTTGTAAAGGAGAAAATATTTTGGGGTTAAATAAAAATCAATTTGTTGTTTTTTTATTGTCGAAATTAGTTTTCGGGTCGGTTCCTATATTTATGGTTAACGTTTAATTTTAAAAGAGATACTCATATTTTCTTCCCTTTTATAAGGTAAACGACCAACCCTATATAATACTATTATTATTATCTGATAAGAAATAGATGGAACCGGTATACTCAGAATTCCAAAAACCCTAGAATTTCATGGCGGTGGCTAGTAATGCATTTCCTTCCTTCTTCAATTCGATTGAAGAAGAAAACGCTTTCGTGGATAATTATGGAGGCATGGTAACTGACATGCTTGCGATTCGATTTATGTCCATCAATTAATTCAGATTCGCAAATCCAATAGGAAGGTACGGATTTAATTTAGATTTACTACAATTTTGCATAGATCCTACATCTTTAAATTGTTTAAAATGAAATTAATAGGGTTATCGATCTTATCTCAAAACCAATCAGTGGTATCGGAGCCTCGCTTGCAAAACTAGTATTTTGATTTTAGATTTGGGTCCTATGTAAATGTTAACATGGATAATCGATAGTGATTAAATCACGGATCCAAGAATTAATAACAATTTTTTTAAGTGAAATTGTTTCACTATAGGTAAAGTTGTATTTGATACAAGTAGTAAATCGTTTTACTGCAAACAAAACTTTAAAATGATTTCATTATCAATTAGGATTATTGACTTTGTTTCATTTTGTTGACTAATTCTGGACATGATAACTAAACTAGTATTTGATACAAGTTAAAATGATTTCATTGTCAATTAAGATCTATTAACCTCTGTGCTTAAATTCTTTGTTATAACCAGTTTGAACATAGTAATTTTTGGAACTATTTTTCCGTGACCCATATCAACTATTGTAGGATGAAACTTAAACATATCGTATATGTTCGATTATAAAAGTGGTGGATTCAACTAATGATTACTTATGTAAATAGGAAGCTAAGTCCAAGATATTTTAACTTGTTGATCAAGAGTCAAGACATATTCCGATTGTCACATTCATAGCAGTTTTAATTGCAAACTTTTGACTAAGGGTGTAAGCAGGTCGGACCGGACCGGACGGAGGTGTGTCCAAGCTCTGTCCTATAAAAATTCGGACGGACACAAACCGGAGGACAGTCCGATATAGCCTTGGATAATAGAAAACATCGAACATTTTAGATCGGACTGAACACTAATGTGTCCAATGTAATGACCCGGCGGAAATTCGACTCTCGAATTTCGACAATAATACATAAAACTCGTATTACTTGCCAAACTCAAGTATCGAACAACACCAGATTGTTAGTAGAAGGAAACTAGAGGATGAGAAAAGAAAGAAAGAAATATTAGAATAGAAGAATAAAAAGAACATTAGAATCACACAGCAGAACAAATAAAATATAATATCTCAAATCTCTTTATACAAAAAGAAACTGTATATACATACCAACCATCAGAGTACAACATACATTTGTCACAGCGGAAATAACTTTATATAACTAACGGTGAAGCCTCCTGCTGCCAGCTTTTGAAAACTCCAAGCGGAACCTAACCTGGAAATATACTCGGTCTGACCCGAACACATTTGAAGCAAAGCAAAATTCACCCGGATCAGCCTGGAATACTTTCAGTGATAAATTCACAGTACAAACAACTTGTTTAACTTTGAAAAATGTTTTTTGGAAGAAAAGGATAATAGTAAGACCTGCCCACACATAAATACGGACAGTTTTTACCTTACTATAAACCAAAATATTTTTGAAATCAATATCTTTTCTGATATTATAATAATGTCTATCAAACCACAAATAAATAATAATCTAGCAGAACGCTTGCATCTCACGCTCTACATATATAGTATACAATCAAAACCATGGGAGCTTATTGGAGAATGGATTTCTTGGCAAGGTATGGAACCACCTTTCCGACAATGTACCTCCAGAGATGAATACATTGGGGTTCAACAAGAACGTCTTGCAACCCGGCTACACATGACCGGCCCCTCATTTCTCTTGAGAGTACCGAATATATCTTACCATGGTTGGGGGTCAGCCAACCGAACCGATAACATACATGTATAAATAAAAAGGGACAACCGAAGGCATTTGATTTCTCCAGATCAGGTAATGACATACCCTTTTAATGGGTGCGACCCACATAGCCATGCTGCCTACCTGATTTTGTGCCATTTCCCGGTTGATGAGGCTTTAGGTTACGTTTATCTTTTAGCACATCTCCATTCACTTTGAATGCCACATCGTTAGATCCGTTAAATCACTAATTGACGTCCACAAATACACTCTGAGTGTTAAGCAAGAAAATTTCTCCGCCACCAAACTTGGTATATTTGTAAAAATCAATTTTCGTGAGTTTCGGGAAATACTCTGTCAGACACTCGTCCATACAAGTCATCCAGGAATAGGATGAACTGAAGGCACCCTCCTACTACATCCTATGTAGGAATCACCCCAAGGATCAGCAACGAGAAGTCCTTGCAATCTGAAGATTCCAATCACGATAGAACCACAAGCCATCATAACTCTGACGGACCAGACCAGAGAAACTTAACTAGTAGTCCTTTCTCTCTTGAAGATCAACGGTCTCAACGGTCTTCAATGCTCCATCTTTATACGCCTGCAAGTTAGTTGCGTCCGCACAGTTGGATCGAAGTGGTTTTGGGTCTAGTTCTCATCCCAGTCTCTCCGAAACAACTCGTCAAAAGGTCATAAGGAATATTGATTTGATAGTCGGTTCTTTAACTATCAAACCTGACAGTATAGCTAAGTACATTGGCAACTTCGGTCCTTTATATTAAGACATTTCATTTCAAACCATTTTATCGATTACAAATCGATCTTATAACTTATCTCGCCCAATCTCTCTTGTTTCGATTTCTTGAAACAAAAATCAAAGTTTAAAATAAATATAATTACCTAACTCCTTTCATTATTTCTTTTATCTTAAAATATCTCTATTCTTCCCAAAACTCTTTATTTCCTTTGTATATATTCACAAATCTCCTTTATATTACCATTAACCCTTACAAGCTAATATCATCTTTCAATAAAAATGAAGCCGTTCAAGTTGGGGTATTCTAATTACCTCTCAGACCTTGATCGACAACATTTTTATTTCAAGATAAATAAAAGTTTGTAACTTAAATTGAGCGGAACATCATAAAAGTATTATTAACCATTTGCTTCTAAATATGGTGTAATAATTCATCTCGTTCAAGTTGAAATCTCTTTATTTAATTCATTTACTAAGTAAACATTCGCTAATCTCTTAATTCATCAACTATTAAATATCCTTCCCTTTCTATTGCAATTCTTATTTCAATAACATCGTTTAATTCACTTCTTAAGTGATCTTCTATCTTCAAAATTACCATGTTGGTTTAAAAGCCTCTTTACAAACCTTGTGTGTACGGTTTGAATTAAATTTCACATCCTATTATGCCAATTTGTTTTAGCATCTTAAAATAACCTAACTTGAATCTTAATTTAACAACCTATTTATTAAGCCTTTCAAAACTTAATTTAACCACTTACCTTTATGCCTTTAGAACCCTTTTCCGATTAATTATTGGCTTTACTTAATTCCAATTATTAAGTAAACATCTTGCTCCAGATTTTTTTATAAATAAGTCTATACATTTGTGTTTTGTTCTAAAAATTTATTCATTAATTCCTTTACGCCAATCCGTTCCATTTTCTTTTATTTGGAAATCTCTTTTTGATCCTTTCACCTTTTTCTTAATTTAGTTTTACTTAGTAAATGTTTATCTCACAATATCGCCTCATTTCGAGATTTCTAGACCTTGTTTATCATATTGGATTTATTATCCAATTCTTGCAAAAGAATCCTTTTTTTCTCTTTTTAGGTTCAAGTAAGATGATATTACCACTCGATCACTCCTTTGAAATGAATTCCATTTAAAAAGATCACTTCACTTATCATTAATTAGGTAGTAATTAACTTCAACATTAACTACATTAGATGTAGTTAACTTCTTGATTGAATAAAAAAATAGAATAGTTAACCCCTTCTAAAAGGTTAATAAAAATAAATAATTCGATAATCATTTTAAAGTATCGTTAAATAAAGATTAATTGACTTCTAACGACATTTGTTAAATTTACATAATTATTGGTAAACTATCTCTATTAAATAACAAATTCAATCACACTTCCACTTTAAACAGTTGATTAAATGAACTTGAAAACATCGTTAATCGCTAACTGGTTTTTCTTTAACCCTTCTTATTAAACTGATTAAAATATATTCAATTTAATATTAACCCGCTTAGTTGTTTTCCTTGAAACAATTATTTCAAATTATCATTCCTAAGGATA
This sequence comes from Allium sativum, assembly GCA_030737875.1. NCBI lineage: Eukaryota > Viridiplantae > Streptophyta > Magnoliopsida > Asparagales > Amaryllidaceae > Allium > Allium sativum. The sequence goes on from CM060910.1 coordinate 821,854,536, forward strand.
ATTTAGATCTTCCTTACTTATAGTAATCGTTTAAAAATCTCCTTTGTAAAATACGATAATAAATATTATTTATAAGATTTCTATTTTTAATAACTTGTGTAAAATCGACATGAAAACTCGATTAAGTTATAAAATAAATTTTATAACTTAAATCATCGTCAATTCGCCTAACCGTGAAACGACGTCTAAAAACAATGGATTTTAATCATTCGCTGCCAATTCCCTAATCAATACTATCTATTGATTAAAACACTATGATCATTGAATTTCAATTCAACGATCAACATCCATTCAACACTCATTATCCAAACAGGTTATAATATCATTAGGGATAAACAATTCATATATAAATACGATAAACAAACAACAACAATTATTTGAGAAATCCGGTTGGATCCCTCCAACCGTTCTTCCTTGCATTACAGATAATTACATATGAAATGATTTTTCATTAATCTGTTATTTTTAATTAATAAAGTAAATAAAGTCGATCAAGCAAACAATAAATAACCAGTAGCCAAATATAGCATTCAATCAACCAATTTTATATTATCAACTATAATTTCTAATTATATGAATTTAGCACTCAAAGAATTTCAGAAGGTGTGAGAGTTAAGTCACAATTTGTCTCGATTGACGGTTCAGGACGTTTCATTTAATTTTAAACGAATGTTTAAAATTAAACATAATTTCAGTCGCTCCCAGATCTTTCGGAACCGGTTGTACACATAGCCTTTGACGCCACGATTGCAACGAATCTTATTTTGTGCAATTCTGCTATCATATGAGCAAATTTTGCATGTTACAATATTATCGATAAAATAATTAAAAACTTCATTACTTATTAATTTATTTGACTAATTATATTGTTCACCTTGAATCTCTTGTTAACCTCTTCTTCTTTGCACATATACGAAGCCATCACATGAAGAGAACACGCCTTGCATCAGAACAACACACGGTGCGCCCAGTAAATTGATTTCAATTCTTTATCATAACCCTCTCTTTTCTTTTTTCTTTTTTTATTAGCAGCTCGAAAGGCCCCAAGCCCCACATGTGCTAGCAGCCATGCACATTTTCTTCCACGTTAGCTACATACTGTAGCTTTCTCCTTTCCTCCATTCCCAACTTCTCTCCTGTAGCCTTGCATTACCCCTTCCCAGCGTTTTTTATTCCTTTTCTTTTTTTCTTTTTTACGTAGATAAAAAATAAATAAAACAAAAGCATGCACAACTCCTTCCCAGTGCACACGCATGCATCATGCTTCCCAATGCCATGCTAGACTTGGCTTCTCCTTCCCAAAGTGATGTTAGAAACCAATCACTAGAAACGCCTAAAAACCGTTTCTATGAACAGCAACGCCTTTAAGCGTCAGCAACACTGATTCAATGATATTGCAAATTGCAACAGCAAAGTTCAGCCACAAACATGCAAGGCCCAAGGCCCTTATCTTTGACCCTTTAAATATTAACATGAATTTTTATCATGCCATAGTTCATGCCATTGCCTCTTTCTTCCATCTCCTCTTTCTTTTGTGATAACATATCAAGCCTTAGTATAAGTAGTGGCAAATGTGTTAGTTTTTCCCGATGTGGGACTAAATGAATTTTGCCAAAACCTACTCATTCATTTCCAACAAGTGAGACCAACCAATGTCGTTACCCCCATGTAATATACTGAGATTTGGTTGCGCTTAATTTGATGCACAAGTCTTATGAAGATTTGGAAAAGATTTGAAAACTGACCAGTTAGTTGAGACTTGCTGCGATTTTTGTAAAGATTTACACCAAAGTATTGGAGTTTATATGCTTGCTTTGAAGTTTCAGTTTATATTGATCTACTGTGTTTGGGCAAAGAAGCATTTGAAAGCTTCCTTCATTTTCTCTTTGCCTGTCCAAATGGTTTGACGTGTCCTATTTATAAGGCAAGTACTTGGAAATAAAAACACGTGAGTGTCAAAAGGGATAAGGTGAATAGGGTTAAACATTTATATGTCTACTGTTTTGTTTTCCCATGTAAAAGAAAATGGGCTATATTTATTTGCCATGTAACAGTCACGAAACTAGGCACTGAGATTTGGATTAGATCAAAAAATAAATTTTTTATTTTTTGTTTTTTTATTTTTTTGGTGAATAGCAGCCTGTTGCAGGTTTTAAATAGGATAGGACGTTTAAAGTGAGTGACAGTAATACATTTTGATTTGAAGCGACAAGGTTTTTTGTTAATAACAGGGTGAGATTTGAACAGATTTTTGTAAGATTTCTAGAGTCAATTGTTTAAAGATACGATAACCATGTACTAGAAATGACACTTATAAAGTATCTCGCGGTTACATACTTCTATCAAAAAAACTGCAACTGACGATCTAAGTTTTAACCGTTATTTTAAGTACGTTGGAACCAGTTTCAAAATTTAGTTCGACCGTAGGGATAAGGTAGAAAATCAATGTTTTAAATTAATTATAATTAAATTACTTCAGACGGTTAATTTATATGCGTGTACACCGCACACAATCACAAAATAACTCCAATTCACATGCAATTGGAAATCTTACAATAATTGACTATTATGGACTTTATAAAACAAAATTCCAGGTTAAAACGATATTAATTTCATAATAAAATTCCTATATTATATATAAAACGCTAAAATTGATAAACAAAATTTCATAGCGACCTTGTGAAAATTTGATTTGGACAAATAAAAAAAAATCTATAAGATGAAAACTCGATTTTCTCTTCTACTTGAAAAATATTATCCAACAGATCCGGGCGTTTCTTGTTTCAAAGAGATCCGACTTATACTGGATCATGTACGTCCAATTAAAATTCAAAACGTAATATTGCAAACTACTGCGCCGTTATGGGTTCATTTATAATTCAATTATAAACTAAACGTTCAAACGTCGTTTAACAAACGAATTCATTAGCATAATTCACGTTATTAAATTTCAAAACAACATTTAAAACCAATTTTAAATGTTTAAATAAACGATTAAAAATCTGGGCCGTTACATCCAAGCTCTGTCCTATAAGAGAATCAGACAGACACGGACCGGGCCCCTTATAGCTTCGGACCGAGCCGGACAACAGACTGTCCTGCCCGATATTCAGCACTACTTTTGACAGCTTTCACACTTTCTTAAATATGTTTAAGAATAACAAGTTACAAGAGTGTGTGTGTGTATGTATATATATATATATATATAATACATTGCTTATAATATGTGTGTGTGTGTGTGTGTCTATATATATATATATATATATATATATATATATATATATATATATTAATGATTGACTTTGGTAAAGAAAGGATGCACTTAAATATTAATGTGCAGGTTCTGAATCTATGATAATAAAAAAGATATGCAAATCAGATATTAAAAGGTCACAGCGAATATGATTTACTGTTTGACTTTATAATATTCATGTATAAATGTATATAATGATGCATCTTTGATATATTTGCCTTTAAAATGTTATTTTTGTGTTTATGAATATATATGATACTAATATAGTTTAAAAGCTATAATAAGTATGATTTACTATCTGCTTTTATGATTTTAGTATAAATGATAGTATTTAGATACTATATTAATCCTTGTTTATCATTGCTGGTAGATTTCATATGAACATATATATATATATATATATATATATATATATTTATAACTCCTGAAAATGTACACATTAATCAGAATTTGAAATTGTTTCTAGATATATGTATGTATGTATTGATCTGTTATATGATTAGTTGTCAATGATAAATGAAATTCGATTTTATAAGCTGCCATGATGCATATATATGTAGATATATTCATGTATGTTATACTGCAAGTCTAATTATGCATCCTTTAAAACTTTGTAAATATATATTATGAAACACTATTACCTTAATATGTTCAAGCAACAGCAAATGAGATTCGCTGATTGACTTATTAAACAATTTTGAAATCGTTAGCAATTTACAAGTTCTAGAACTTGAATTAGTAAATCAAACATCTAAAATCAATATACATATATAGATACAAATTTGATGTGATCAAATTTATTAAGGTTTGAATAACATAGTAAAGCCTTTTATGATGTCAAATATGTACATGATCTATTTGGTTATTCTTTTTCTTATGTTTTGATTTACTGCATGTAGAATTGCACTACAATAGACCTTATAAATAAACGTATTTAGTTAATGTTCTGCAATGTTTGTTTGAGTGCATATGTATCTGTGAATATATAAGGGACTTGCCTGCCTGAATGTGTGTGTGTGTGTATATATACACACATATATTTGTATGTTTGTTTTAGTGGACCAACATGATTGTATTTTGAATACAGTTAGAAGCAATATGGTTGCATCTAAAACTTTTTTTTTACAACCTTGATGTGATTTTCCCTTTTACATTATAGCACTACATATATGTTTATTTGAGTTGAGTTTATTTTGCCACATATGTTATATTATAAGACTATATTAGTTTAATCATAGTTACTAAACGAAATGAATGATCTTGAATCATTGCAAAATTTTAATCAACTTATGAAATAATTTTGGACTTGTCTTGGCATTTTGTCTTTAAATATTTAATCAGCCTTGTTTTAGATTACTTAAAAACACGATTAATTACTTTGAATAATATTGGTAAATATCCATAACCATGTTGATAACAAATGCAATATGCCATTAATGCTAAGGTACATGGTGATGTATCGCTATTTAAATATGGTTTACAAATAAATGAAATTTGTAACTCACTATTTTATTTTACAAGGGATTATGAGTTATATTTTTTTCTGTTAGACAGAAATTTGAATAGCATAAATGACAATTTAGTCAGTTTAAAAGTTACTGAATGTATATGCCTCCTTTTGCTGTGTTGGGATTAATAGTGATATATATATATATATATATATATATATATATATATATATTTGAATTTGTTCAGGAGGGAAACCGGCCGAAGCCGTAAAACCCCCTAGTGCACCTAACCCGGTCCGCGGATACCACATAAGTGGCTAATCGTAGTGTATGCACATGGTAAAACCTTTTAGCATGTCATTCTGAGTTTCGAACTCGCATCACTGTTACCTCGACACAAGTCCTTAACCGCTGCACTAATGTTGGGGACAATATTGATACATACATACATACATACATACATACATACATATATATATATATATATATATATATATATATAGGGCCTTCATAGCAGATTATAGATGTATAATTTGTGCTATAGACTTTAAAGCTTTGGGTTATTATCTAGGTTGTCATATTGATCATGAATTGGTTTTAAAACCTGTTTATATATCATGAAAAAGGACATTGACTCCTGCATTAAGAAACACCTAAAACATATACTTGCCTGCAAGCATATAATATTTGATTGTATTATTTACACTATATATTTGATACATATATATGCAACATATATGATGCTCTGTTTATTTTCGAATGAACATTACATCTGCAATTATCTATATTAATAAATTCTTGTAGATTTATCCATGTGACATGAATCAGTTTGATTGAGCTAATGCGTGCCAATGGATGGACATGTTGGTGATAAATGCAGAGGAGTTCCTGGAGCAAATATGTTTTAAAATTTGAAATATTAATTTTTTTTATTCTGCAATATGACTGTATGAATGAATGTTGTATTAATGTTTAAACATATTCGAATGTATTGATTTGAAATAAGCATGTATAATTGCAAAGTAGTTTGTATATTAACGAGTAACTTGTGTATAAAAATGATTGTATTCATATGATTTGAATGTGATTATTTTAGTTGGACTAATATATAGATGTAGATTCTGTAATTATGATATTTGTATAGTTTTAATATCATTTTAAACATTGTATTGGTTCTATTGTAAAACAATAGACATGATCTTATAAAATTCTGAAAACCAATGGGCTTGAGTTTACATATGCATAATATTATATATAGGATAATATATTCATTATGTTAAGTGTATATGTATTGAAAACTTGAACCTGCTAGTATAGTTTGCTACCTGTTAGCATTCATTGTTATATATATATATATATATGTATGTATGTATATATATATATGTGTGTGTGTGTGTGTGTGTGTGTGCAGATTGTAGGTTTTGGGAATCACCATAGCACACTTATGATTGAATTATAATGAAATGGGCTTAAAAGTTAGGGCCTATGTTTTGTATATGTCAATGGTTAATAATATTTCATGTTAGATTCATGAGTACATTTTCTGATACTCAACATTCGTGAACTATGTTGACCAAAAAAATGTTGTGAAATGCTCAAAAAATAAATTAGCATGCTTCCTACAAATAACATTGAATTTAAATACCTCATATATTTTAAATTCGGTTAATCTTACTAATGTGAAATACATATATTATGATGTAGGTAAATAACTATAATATTGTTTTCCGCTACGAATTATAAATTCCCTTCAACAGAAAATTTTGTTATATTGAGTCATGCCGAGGTTTTCCAATAATACACTCATCAATGTCCAATCTCATCGGATGTAGGTAATGCCAAAGCATTGTGCATCCGTTTATTTTGGTTATATGCGACGGAGTAAAAGTAATACTTGAACTGTGTTATTGGGTCTGACTTAACTAAGTTGCATAATAAGATTATGTCTTAGAGACAACAACATGAATTATTCTATATTTTGAGAAATGAATAATACTGAAAAAAATGTGCTAGAACTTTTGTAAATACACAACTGTATTACAAACAGACAACAATAACAATCAGTGTTACTCAATTATGCCACAATTGTCACATCAAACTGTGTTTACAATAATCACAGAAAGCGTAACTGATTGTGCATTGAAGATATACAGAAAGTATTCTGTTTCGGTAATGTCCGAGTCCAGAAATATTCTTTTTCCTTGAAACAATATTGTCGTCGTATGCACTGGTCGACGTAGTTACAATTTGTTTCGCAGGATAAAACGGACCAACTCCGTAGCGTAGTGCCAGCAAACGGATCTCTGACGAACTGAAGTTGATTACAAAAACTAGATTAGAGGATTACTTTGAAGAAGAAGAAGCAATTCGAGCCAAAAAGTGATTTCTGTCTTGTCTTGGGCTATGTATTTATAGGTAGGAGGAGGTGCCTATTTGTATGCATCAGTAACCGACAGAATTGGAAAGGTTGCGACCCTTTAACCACCGGGTTATTAACGTGCGTACGCTAAGAATACAAATAGTTGTACCCATTCAGCTAACATACATGCCTTTCGAATTCTGGACTGAACAAACACACCTTTAAAATTCTGAGAAAAAATTCTTGTTTTAGCGCACTAGCCCAATCAGCAACCGTCTGCCATATTCATTCAAGAGACACCAAGGCTCAATCTTTGACATTTTAATGTATTATTATGTCATGAACAAGTCCCCACATCCCCATATAGTCCCTCTTCGTTTTATTTTATATAAGCCTATTGGCTTCTAATATATTAGGAGAGATTGTGTTAATATTTTGATGATGTGGGACTTATATGTTGCTATCTCTTCTTCTTTCCAAATTCCTCTTTCTCTTGCTCATTCATTTCCAACAATCCCCCACATGAATGAGCAGTCGTTCTTAGTTTCACGAACCATTTATCGCATCGGTTAAAGTAACACATGGGCCTTGAACTTTTCTAATGATTACCTATTTGAATCACAGGCGAATCAGTAGACATAGACTGTCCTTGAACTGTAAGCCTTTTGTGTAATTCCAAAGAGATAACACACGATAAATGTTTCTTATAACCCTTCGTTCTCTGTATGTGTTTGTTTTTGCCTAAAACACCTGCCTGGTCTCACAAGTGCTTTGAGAATTTGGCCTCATAATTTTCTTTGAAGCGGTGCCTTCGCACTTACGTAGGTTGATTCTGTAAAGGGTATTCACTAATTCCTCAAATACAGACATCATTAAAAGTACAACTACTTATGCTTATTCTACATATAATGCACTGATTTATCATAGGAATGGTTTGTGTATAATAGTGCCATTAAGTTTCTCTTAAACTTCATTGTCCCTTTGAACTTAGATCTTGGGATCTCTAGTCAACTAAGTGGGGTTTCCATTTTAGAAAAACCTTTGGTCTATAGGCCTTAGCCCCATTCCCATTGATAAGGTTTGAACTTTCTTTCTTGGCAAGCCTTTGGTAAGTGGATCTGCTAAGTTATCTTTAGATCGAATGTAATCTATTGTGATAACCCCGTTAGAGAGAAGTTGTCTTATCATTTTATGTACACGACAAATATGCCTAGATTTACCATTGTATAGTGTACTGTTAGCTCTTCCAATAGCTGATTGACTATCACAATGTATGCATATTGGAGGCATAGATTTGCTCCAATTAGGAATGTCTTCCAAGAAGCTTCGAAATCCATTCTGCTTCTTCCATGGTCTTATCTAGTGCAATAAACTCTGATTCCATCGTAGATCTATCGATACAAGTCTGTTTGAATGATTTCCATGAAATTGCTCCATTTCCTAATGTGAACACGTATCCACTTGTAGACTTTGTATCATTTGATCCAGTGATCCAATTTGCATCCTTATATCCTCCCACTATTAAAGGATCTATACTATATTATAATTACTGAGTTTGCATTGGAGCACTCTAAGCCTTTCTCACAATCTAAAATTCTAAAGCTCAACCGTCTCGCCCACAAAATCGAAGGCAAAAAAATGCGTTAACCCTTCCAGTTGAACGATCTATTTCTCTACCCAACTTGCGCTAAACTATCCAAATCGTTCCTCTTCTCCTTCAGCTTTTGTTGTTACTTTCTTTCATCTACCACCGTCTGCAACCTAGCCGTAAATCGAAGGCGATCAGGTTTGCTCCTTCTGAACCCTCACTCCACACTGCTGCCGTCTGCTCCTTCGGCTTTCTTCCCTGCAGATCGAAATCAATGGGTGCAAATCGATTATTAGGTTTCTTATTCCTAGAACTAACCCTAATTAATAATTTATCAAATTTCGGTCTTGATTTTAACAGTGTTTCCATGTTTTAATTCCTTCCTCCGATCACCTTTTACCTAACCGTAATTTCAGGGTGGAGCGTCGTCAAATTAGACCGTCCGTATGTGCTCCTAATTGAGGTGAAAAACCTAACATATATGCCTTTTGTCTATTTTTCTTTCTTATGTTATCATTCTATGAGTCATTTATTTATACAGGCTATAATTAATCCTGTTGAAACTGTTGAATGACAACACCAAGATGCTGAACTGCCCAAAGTTAGGTTCACATGTTTTGTATTTTATCTTATTTTATGGTAGTTGTGTTGCATTTGAATTGATTGTTATGTTAGCCAAACAGATAATCGTTATAGAATGTTTACTTCAAACACTATGTTCACCCCCCCGTTTTACAGACCAAGAAGATTTTTCTATTCATGTTTCTTCTGATAAGGTCACTACGTATGATTGTGCTTTATCCTCCGCCTAATGATAAATACCCTTTAGGACCCATATTCATTCAGTTTGTGGCAGAAAATTTATTTTATGTTTTTGTTTTTATATTTGCTTATTATTTTAAACTCTTTGAATTAGGTTATCTTCAGTGAATTTTAACGTTGTTTTTATTTAAAATATGAGTTTTATGTTGTTTTGGTTCAGCATCTGCTTTAGAGTATGTATTTCTTTGTCTGGGTTTCATATTTCTTCAACACAATAATATACATTTATTAGGTTCTTTATCGTTCATGTTTCTAGATTGATTAATGTACACTTGACTACACTAGGATTTTGCATAATTTATTGTGTTAACACATTGTTGGCCAATCTCTAAAGTGGATTTATATGTTTCTAGTAAAACAATATGCTGTTAAACCACAAAGTCCAGTAAATATTCTTGAACTCGCTTTTAGTCCACTTTGTTGAGCTTTCAAGTTCTCACGTCTTTTAAGGCCGAAGTCCATATATAGCATTCTCCGAAGAACAATATATTTTGTATCCATTTTAATTTGGTATTTTAGTGTTTTACAACATAGGTATGGTACTGTATTGATTTCTTAAGTAAAATACCATTTATTTACTCCATGTAGATGGGTATGGACTAAAGTATTACTTGCTGCAATTTCCACCGGCTGCAGTTTCCTTCCTCCAACTGGTGCTTTTTTCATCAACTTGACGAAGACCCGAACTCAGGTAGAAACCCAAATTCATTCATGTGCGTGATTCAAGGTTATATGCATCCCTCAACTCACTTTCAGGTGAAATTTCTGACTTTTTGTATTTGATCTATTTTGCATTATATTTGGATACAAAACACCTTCGTTGACAATAAACAAACTAATTTTGAACACTCACAAATATCAAGATGAGGATGATTAAAATAGCCTTTGTATTGATTGTTGTTGAACACTCATAAATATTGATTGTTTTTCACTTCGTTCTCTTATATTTTATGTTGTTGCTGATTGATTATTACATGGTTTATAATTAATTGATTAATAAATTTATTTTATCCTCAACTAATGAAATATGGACTTTTGAAAAGAATTGTTATCGTCTCAGAATATGTTTATGTCACATATATTGCCTTACTGTTGTAGTTTTAGTCATTAATGTACTGCAAGATTTATACATTAAATCCTAAACTTTATACAAGCTATCTAACTTTTAATCAATTTATACAAAGTTAACATTAACAGCTATAATCATTTCAATTTAGTAAATGAATTTAACATTGTACATTTGCTTACTTTCATTGCAAGGTTCATTTATTACGAATAAGTTTTATTATAATCTATTGATAAATTAAATATGTATATGGAAACTTGCTACAAATGTTATTCCCAGCTTAGAATAATACCATGTATCAAGTTTTGACATAAGCTGAAAAGTTAAATTTATCTAATTGAAAATCTTGGTGAATTTTTTCTATCTGGGACAACCGTAAAATAGATGTAAAACAGTAAACAGGTATGATGAAATGTATGCTTTTTTAACTCTTCCATCTATCATTCCTTTTTAAATCTTATCTAGGTTTTATACTTTACATTGACCTGACATATGCTAATTTCCAATTTTGAATAGTTAAGAACAACATTAAATTCTTTATTTCGGTTAGTATTATTTCTACCGACCCTTGGTTTATAGTTTCCATAATAGATTGTATTTTACCTTATTTACGTCGTTTTCTATCTGTTTTTGTTCCCATTTTACGATTTAACTTTATAGAATTTACATTTCTTTATGCCACAAGAGATAGGATTGTAAATTTCCATAACAATGTGTTGTAAAATTTGTCATTATATGACTGAATATCATAAAGAAATTAAATGTTTGGTCCAAGTTACCTCATGATTAACTTAAGTAGTAATTTGGTTCTAGCTTACTATTTGTTCTAATTTTTAATACATATAATAGTGTTTTTGGTTTCTAGTTTCATTATTACACATTTTAAGCCAGTTGTTAGACATGGCCATTTTATATGTAGGGATTTTTTTTTTTTTTTTTTTTTTTTTTTTTTTTGAGTATTGCCCTCTTGATTTTATTTTTTGATGGTTTGACCTTTGTACTCTGATTTATGTTATAGGTGCAGGTGACAGTTGATTTCTGATCTTATATTCCATAAGAAATTGGATTTCATTGTTTATGCACTATTTTATAGAAGTACGGATATTTATATCTATATCTTCATTGAATTTCACAAAGAAATTGATTGAATTTTCTTAAATTACCTTGCGCTTAACTTTTTCCAAAAAGGAAAGCATATCTTCCTTGGATGCGTAACTGGTTTGGAAACAAGGATGCTTTTGAATGCTGTATATACGATGAAAACAATGATATTCTAATGAGAATTTTTAAATGTGGTTTTCAAGTAAATATTTTTTTCTTTATGTCACCTTTTGAAGTAACTTTGAAAAATGGAATAGGTAAATAAGTTCAGTACTATGCTTGGCGATCAATGTATCATGACATTCATTTTCTATAATTCGTATAAATTATCAATGAACCTTTAAGGAGGCTGCAGGTTGAATAAGATTCACTATAACCTTTAATTGGACTCACCTTATTTTTTAACACATTGACATATTTTTATTTATTGTTCATTAAGGAGACATTATAATGAATTTGTTTAAAACTTGGGTTCACGTGGAATGACAAGAAAACCAACTTAATACAAGAAGCAAAGTGCGTGCTTATTGCTCGAGAGCTATCAAAACAAACTTCAAATGATCTCAAATATACAGATATATAGTTATTGACAACATTTACCATTCACAATATCTGAATTTGGAAAATTACACACACAGGTATATTACATACATACATAAACACACACATTTGTGTGTGCGTGTGCATATATATCATTCATGCACTTCAAATCTGCTAAAACATCGATACTGAGGGAAGTTTTTGTATAGTTAATTTTCTTTGGTTGATAAGACTCTCTAAGGTAAAAAGTACTATTATTGTTTAGAACTATGCATGCATGAAAAGTATTATCGTCATCATCATAACGAATTTGACTATTCAAATTGTATGATATAATCCAGTACTCAGTTGAAGTTGTCCTTAAAATGCAGAAAATTTGACCATCATCGTATAAACATTATGTATGCTGGCAGTTTTTTTATTATTCTTCAATACAAAATCTTATTCTTCTGGATACATAAGCCATGTGTATTGGTCGTGCATTTAGTTAAGTATTGTATTTCTCCATGAAGCATCGTTTTCAGTCCTTAGCTAGGCAAATAAATATTTGATTTTTTTCTCACATTAGGACCATGTCGCATAAGAAATTTTTGCTAAACATTAACTTTCTTTTCCTGATAATAAGTGAACTGACTATGGCTGTTTACATTTCCTTTTTGTTAGATGCAGAGAATCAACTATTATGTTTTATTATTCGTTTACTATTTTATTTATGATGAGTAATAAGGTATTTTGGTGTAAATAGGATTAGTAGTATCGATCATTCGAAATATATATATTCGTGCAGATGAATAGCATTTTGAAGGAAAACATATATGGACTATTTTGATATAATGAAAATAGGACTTAAGAGTATGTTCCCCTTTTGAATATTAGTATATGAAGCGCACAGATAGTCTCTAATTTATGTATTTCAAATTTTGGAATTATTACTGATTTTAGTTTCAGTGGTGCAAAAGCCCTCTAGCTGTTCACTAAATATGCCGAACTTATACAGTACAAATACTTATCAACAAACTATTGAATATGTCGATAATGTTAAAAAAGATGCAAATATACCGCTACAAGTTGGAAGAAACACAATCCATATGAATATGAGTAATGCAGGATTGAATTTCTTAATGGTATATTAAGTTAATGAGAAAGTATATATATACATTTCCTCTATTTTCTTAATCATCAAGTGTTTATAATAAATAAGAACTGACTTGGATAATCTTTGCATGCACAAAAAACATAGTACTATATTAGCTGTATTGTACTTCTCATAGAATTACACAACATTTTCAAACTTAATTACCTCGGAAATTCAAATGCAAGTAGACAATAGTATAAATGCAAATATATAGATACAAGAGGAACAATATTTTTAAAACACAATCAAGTAAAATATCATATAAAAACCAAATTTAAATTACATGATTTATTATTAAACACCACTTCTTAACAAATTATAGGTAAGAATTATGCCTATGACTATCAACGTGTGCACATTCCAAACCACAGACAGATGGGATTTAAATACTTACATGCACTTTATAAACATTTCCATTTATTCCTTTTTATATTTGATTTCATTGATTTATCTGATCAAAGTAATATTTAAGAATGATGTTAATATTATTCTCCAAAATATTCTTTAGGCCATGCCTCCTATATTATTAGATTACATAACTTATATAATAGTGTATATTCTAAATCAATGTTTGAATTCTCCTTCTAAATTGGTAGTTGGTATAAATTGAACAACTCTATAAGTGTGTACTATGTGTTTAAGCATTATTTAAGGAACAAAGATTTGGATGTTAATTTTTGGAATACAGAAGGAAATGTGTCGATAATATTGTCATTACTATATGCAAACTTAAGTGTTGTAAATCAGAGTCTTTATTCTAATGCTTTCACTTTTTTTTACTATTTTTACTTAGCTCTTACTATAGTACATTTCAAAGATGTTCCGTGCAAAAATATCACACATTCAAAGGAAATATCTTTTATTATTCCATTATTAAAATTTCATAAGTTTAAAGAAAATACAACCTGTCTATCATCTTATTATTCTACTTTTTTTTTTTTGTGTTAGTGATTTGACTCTGTCAAAACTAATAAGATGGTGCTTGCAGACTTAAGTCGAGGTGAAGCATTTCTCTTTTCAACCAGGTATATAATCAATTTTGTTATATCCGCCAATTTTTTTAAAAAAATCCTCTACTGCTATATACAACTAATGTCTATGAACTGCACAGTTCCTATAACTATTAATGGATTTTGACTGTGTAATGTTATCAATGAGGCTATGAGCTCATCTTAATCAAGACTACAATATGAGTCTCCGATCAAAAATATCCTGTCATAGCTTATGTAACAGTTTTAATCGGACAGGGTTTAACCTTGAAATCTATGGTCTTTATATATTTCATTATGAATATTATTATTTAAAATACTCATAAGATAATTTATATCTTCTTGTTTTTATTATGGTAATCCACATACTTTTAAGGAATCGCTGAAACCCTTCTTTCGTATTTTTTCCAACTTTTTTGCTTACAACCGACATCGGTTCAAAGGACCTATCCACTTTAGAATGGCCAAAATTATTACATTAATCCTGAAATGCTCACGTTGATTGTCAATTTATTTGCTGGTAGAAAATGTTTCTGTAGATCAACAAAATTGCATCATTTAAACTTTCCATTTCGAAACTAAAATTTTATCCAAAATATTAGGTGCTTATCGAATCATGAGCTGCTAGAATGCCATTCTGCTTTTGTGAAGTTTACATTCTTAAAGTGAATCCTTAGCCTTTTAGAATCGTACCAGTTGTTATGAAGGCTGTTAATCGACCATTATCTAAATACACATGTTTAATAATGTATGGAACATTTTAATTGACCTAGCTACGTTTCACTTTAGAAATCACCATGCATCCATAAAGACAAAAGAGCAGATAACCAATATGAAGAACTTTCCTACACGTAATACTACATTTTTTTAGCTTGGACACCTTAACTAAGTGTCATCTTCGTTTGATTCTAATGGGCTGTGACCATATTGGGTTTTCTTTGAGTATTATGTTGCTGGAATCGAAGCAGACTGGTGGTTGTATTACATGAGAGGAGACTCAACTCGGTTTTGAGTACAATAATGCAATTTATGGTGTTTACAAGTTTGGGAGATACTTCAGCTTTCAAAACCATATTTATTCATAAATATGATATATTTTTTATGTAATTGATCTTATGTTACTTGATTAATATACTGCTTGAAGGTCAATTAAGTTGAATAATTATCCCATCTACGAAAGTTGATTTTTCTTCTTCTTTGCGATGTTGTTTATATTTTGAATTAGTTGGTTAACATCGCAAAATATTTTGTATGTCTTTAAGGGTCGCGCATACAACATGTTTCCTTTTCCAATATAATACGCGGATCCGCAGTAGATGCCAAAACCGCGCAAAAAATCAAATCTAAAACAAACAGTGGAAAAATATGTTACAGCAATATTCTCTGTTCCTTTTCAATTTTCTGTTAATGGTAATCACAGCTCATTCGTTTCAATATTTACCGTTATCCATCCAAAACATATATTCACTTATTGTCGGCACGATTTTTTTCAAAAGGAAGGATAGAAGCAGGATTTGGGCATCAAAGAGAGCATTGAGTCATGCAACAATGGCTGACCTGTTTCATGCACCACTTTCGATATAATGGCTCCTATTTACAAGAGATTAGACAAAGAGGTGACTTCAATGCTTGAATAATATACAATTTTGCGTGTTACCCATGTTTTTGATTTGGTGTAGGATCAAAGTTGTAGACAGTCAAATATAGAGCTGATTGGTTGAGCAGAACAAGAGTATTATTGACAGATAGCTTGAACACCAGTCTTCTATAATTTGCCTTCAGGTTTTGAATATTTAGGTATTTAATTTGTTTTGGGTTATTCTGATTAATATGATATATGTGGACGTCATTTAAACATATTTGCGTGCTCTTCCCCAATCATTTATCATATCAGAACCCTTAATTTGGAATTATTTTAATTTTTTATTTTAAGATTTTCAGTGTAATACTCCAAACTAAAATGTCACTCTTAGAGCACCCCCATGGCAGGGTATGTGCAGTTCTAATTAAATTTGCATGTTGTGTTTGATATTGAAGTACATTTAGTTCAATCGTTATAAAATGGAGTGATATATCCGTTTATATAATATTTCAAAGGCACTTGATGACAGGAATAATCCATGCTTTTGGAGTGGAATATTTCCTTGGGTACGTAATTACATTATATTTTGCAGGTTCAAATACATCATGTTATCCACTTATTCATCAGAGTGTAGGCACATATATTGTTCACCACATATTTTTTTTAATGAGAAATTGTTAAATTTCTTTCATGGCGATCTGGAACATATTTATTAACATGTGCTATTTACATAAGCAAAAATTAGGATATTATTTTGGATGTATGATTGATGTTTGAAATAATGACGTCTGTGATGACTTCTTAGTGTTTGAAGTAGCTAGGTGAATGGCATACATTGCTAATGCTGTAAAGCAGGGCGTAGATGGTGTCTTTTCCACTGTTTCGTTCAGCAAATAATGTGTGGTGGTGGGAGATCTCACTCATTGGTCGCAAAATAAGCATTGAGATTTAATCATAAGCAGTAATACGTGTCTTACAAGAAGTTGAATCACTTAAAAAGACGGGTTGGCTTTGGAATTAGCTTGAGATTTGGATATGAAAGCTGGATGCGAAAAGAAGAATATACTGCCCTAAGATGCAATGTAGGCATGATGGTAAATTAACCGGATAGTTGTGTATTTTTTTTTTATGTATCCTTTATATACAATTTGTTATGGATTTCTTCAAAGCAAATAATGTAATATGTTCTCTTTTGAACAAAAAAGTTCTTTGTTCAGTATTTATTTAACTCAAACGGTGGTCAGTTTAATTTTTCGTTCTAAAACCGTTGGATCTTATTATAACATAGTAGAAGGTTTTGTCTTTATTTTGTTGCATCGTACAGTGCTTCTATTTAAGTGTTTTCATACCATATTCTTATATATTGTTATACTGATATATGACTAAGTAGGTATGTTAAGAATCAAGATTTATGCTAGCCGCATACATGTAATTACATGTATTAGGAGTAGTCATGATTAAACATCAATTTATTGCATTAAAGAGCATACGTTTACCCCTATAGAACATGTAATACAAGTTACAAGTGTACTCAACTTAGTTTGGGTTAGAATATGCAGAAGAAATCAAGGATAATGTGATTCCATTTACTCAAAAATATCTCTATTATAAACGATTGCTATGGACGCTAGGTTTGGATTTGGCAATCAACTATAATGTTGTCCAAATTGCCTAGCCCAACGAGTTCAAAAGATTTGAAGTTTAAAATCATTTTTTGCGACTTCTATGCATTATTATTATTTAGCCTTATTATTTTTTTCACGTCGAATCATTGCGTATTATTTGTTAAACCAAATTGTGTCTTATTTATCTTTAAGAATGTATCGGTGATGCTAATTTTTTTCCATTTTCTTTTCTGTTGCAGATCTTTGTACAACATAATTGACTAGCAGACAGATTCCGTTGCGCCATGTCAAACGTATTATGTGCATAAGATGCAATGTCTAATGCACTGGTTAGCTTTGATTACAATAAAATGAGAATGATCACAAAAATATAGCTCGAGCCCGTATGCGAAGCACGGGTTCGCACTTGTAATTTGTATGGTATAGACCATAACTCTCTGTATACTTTAGATATCCTAGAACTCTGATTATCGCTTTCCAATGATGCTTACCAGGATTTCTAGTAAATCTACTTAGTTTGCTTACAGCATATGCGATATCAGGTCTAATATAGTTTATAACATACATTATACTTCCTAGTATACGAGAGTATTCCAATTGGTAGATACCATCACCAGTGTTCTTTACCCAATTTTGGTTCATATCTACTGGTGATTTTGCAATAGTTATATTATATTGCTTGAATTTTTCAATTATTTTGGTGATGTAATGAGATTGGGATACTGCATATCCCTATGGTGTTCTCAGAATTTTTATACCCAATATCACATCAGCCAGTCCTAGGTCTTTCATATCGAATCTAGAGGACAACTTATCCTTTGTAGATGTTATTATGGCCTTGTTATTGCCTAGGATCAACAGGTCATCAACATAGAGACAAACAATGACATATCCAATATGTGTGTGTTTTATGTACATACATTTATCTGGTTCATTTATTGTGAATCCACTTGATAACATAGTATTATCAAACTTCTCATGCCACTGTTTTGGATCTTGCTTAAGGCCATAAAGTGATTTTACTAGTTTGCAAACTTTATTCTCATTTTCTGAACTTAGAAATCCTTTAGGTTGTTTCGTATAGATTTCCTCCTCTAGTGCACCATTCAAGAATGCAATTTTAACATCCATTTGATGTATTTCTAAGTCGTGTATGGATGCAATTGCAATGAGTATTCTAATTGACGTTATCCTCGTTACAGGTGAATATGTATCGAAATAGTCCAAGTCTTCCTTTTGTTTAAATCCTTGGATTACCAAACGAGCTTTGTACTCGTCTATTGAACCATAAGGTTTCAATTTCTTTTTAAATATCCATTTATTACCTAAGGTCTTAAATCCTTGAGGTAAATCAACTAATTCCAATGTATGATTGGACATAATGAATTCAGTGTCATTGTTAATTGCCTCTTTCTAATAAGGGGCATCGCTGGAAGACATAGCTTGTTTGTATGTCAATGGACCATCTTCTAACATAAATGCATAGAAGTCCGGTCTAAAGGTTTTTAAACTCCTTGACCATTTACTTTTTCTTGGTTCCTCCACTAGCTGCTCAGCACTACTTTGCTGTGTGTTATTTTGTTCAGCATCCTCAAGAGAATAAGGAACTTTATCTTCCCTTGGTCTCTTAGGTGTATCAGTTTCAGTACCATGTTTCAAGGGAAATATATGTTCGAAAAATCTAGCGTTTCCCGACTCAATGATGGTATTTTCATGAATATCTTCAGTTTCAGATTTTTGTAACAAAAATGGATATGCGGCACTGTTTTGTGCATATCCGATGAACACACAATCAATTGTTTTTGGTCCAATTTTGACCTTTTTTGGTTTTGGTACCTCTACTTTGGCAAGACACCCCCACACTTTTAGGTATTTGTAGGATGGTGGTCTGTTTTTCCAAAGTTTATGAGGAGATTTAGATGTTTTCTTTCAAGATATTTTATTTAAAATATGATTTGCCGAAAGATTAGCTTCTCCCCAAAAGTTATCTAGCAAGCCAGAGCTAATTAGCAAGGCATTCATCATTTCTTTAAGAGTTCTATTTTTTCGTTCGGCTATACCGTTCGATTGAGGTGAATGTGGGGTTGTAGTTTGATGTATAATTCCATCCTCAGCACAGAATTCCTCAAATGGAGACTCGTATTCTCATCCTCTATCACTTCTTAAAGATTTTATTTTTTTATTGAGTTGATTCTCAACTTCTGCCTTATGCTGTTTAAACATTTTGAATGCTTCATCCTTACTTCTAAGGAGATATACATGACAATATCTGGTACAATCATCAATGAATGTAATAAAGTACATTTTTCCATCTCTAGTTTGGTATATTTTCTAATCGCATACATCAGTATGTATTAAGTCTAGAGGTTTTGTCT
Organism: Allium sativum; assembly: GCA_030737875.1. Taxonomy (NCBI): domain Eukaryota; kingdom Viridiplantae; phylum Streptophyta; class Magnoliopsida; order Asparagales; family Amaryllidaceae; genus Allium; species Allium sativum. Next base: position 821,874,419 of record CM060910.1, read on the forward strand.
CTCGTTCAACATGACGAAACGAGATTCTTATCAATTTTTCTTCTACACAAACTTGATATTTACAGTTGGAATCTATACTGCATTTTGGTATAAATTCTAGATTAATCAATTTTCGCCAATGTATCAAAGTTTACATGCCCTAATCTAGAACGTCATATGTTAGAAGATTCAACAATATAAGCAGAAGATCCACTTTTACTCATATCAGTGCGTGGTACAATAGTGGTTACGTTAGCTTTAAATAAACCATCCCACACATACCCTCTTCCAACATACACTCCATTCTTGGAAAGAACAAATTTTATCGGCTTCAAAGATCAATTTGAAGCCATGCTTGCTCAGCAATGATCCCGAAATTAGATTCTTGCAAATTTCTGGAACATGGAGAACATCATTTAAAGTCAGTTCCTTTCCAACAGTCAGTTTCAACACAACTTTTCCTTTGCCTTCGAACTTTGAAGTAGAAGAATTGCCCATAAAAAGTTGTTCATCATTAGTTGTAGTTTGATAGGTTGCAAACAACCACTTGTTAGCACATATGTGTCGAGTGGCTCCAGTGTCTACAAACCGTTCCTTTGAGTTACCAACAAGGTTGCATTCTGATATTACTGCACATAAATCAAGATCAGAAATGCCTTTCGAAACATCATCCATATTTTCTTCTAACTTCTTCTGTTTAGGTCCACGACATTCGGCTGCTTTGTGCCCCTTCTTTCCACGGTTGTGGCAAGAACCCAGAAATTTCTTTGACTTCATAGGAGCATTCTCCCTTTTTCTTTTGTTAGTCTTGTCTGACTCAACTACATTTGCTTTGGCAGCAATATTCTGAGAAATCTTTTTCTCAAAATTTCTATTATCTTCCTCAATGCGTACCCGAACTATGAGCTCTTCCATTGTCATTTCCTTAGCTTGTGGTTAAGGTAATTTTTGAAGTCCTTCCAAGAAGGAGGCAATTTCTCAATAGTTGCGGCAACTTGAAAAGTCTCGCTAAGAGTCATCTTTTCATCTTCTAGTTGACGGATGATAAATTGCAGTACTTGAGCTTGACTTGTTACCGTCTTTGAGTCAACCATTTTGAAGTCAAGAAATTTTCCAACAATGAATTTCTTCATGCCTGCATCTTCAGTTTTTATTTCTTTTCCAGAGCCAACCAGAGTTGTTTGGACATTGCAAAAGTACAATAGACATTGTAGAGGCTATCATCCAGACCCTTCAGAATATAGTTTTTACACATGAAATCTGAGTTTTGCCAGATATTAAGAGCCTCTACTTTTATAGCATCAGATTCGAGTTCGGCTAACATAGGAGCATCTTCAGTCAGAAACTTGGCGAGGCTCAATGTTGTTAAATAAAACAACATTTTATGTTGCCAACGCTTGAAATTAATTCCGTTGAACTTCTCTGGCCTTTCGCCATGGGACAAAGCCATTATTGGAAGCAAAGGTTTTTAACGCTCACCGTTTGTCACCGTCTGAATCGGTGTAGAATCACTGTTGTTGTTTTTCGTCATTTGCAACAAATATTGTTTTAAGATTGTTAGAACTTTTGTAAATATACAATTGTATTACAAACAGACAACAACAATCAGTGTTACTCAATTATGCCACAATTGTCACATCAATCGTAGAAAGCGTAACCGATTGTGCAGCAGATTGAAGATATACAGAAAGTGTTCTATTTTAGTAATGTCCCGAGTCCAGAAATATTCTGTTTCCTTGAAACAATATCGTCGTCGTATGCACTGGTCGATGTAGTTGCAATTTATTTCCCAGGATAAAACAGACCAACTCCGTAGCGTAGTGCCAGCAAACGAAGCTCTGACGAACTGAAGTTGATTACAGAAACTAGATCAGAGGATTACTTTGAAGAAGAAGCAATTCGAGCAGAAAAGTGATTTTTGTCTTGGGCTATGTATTTATAGGCAGGAGGAGGTGCCTATTCGTATGCATCAGTAACCGACAAAATTGGAAAGGTTGCGACCCTTTAACCACCTGGTTATTAATGTGCATACACAAAGAATACAAATGGTTGTACTCATTCAGCTAACAGACATACCTTTCGAATTCTGGACTGAACAGACACACCTTTAAAATTCTAAGAAAAAAAATCTCGTTTTAGCGCACTAGCCCAATCAGCAACCGTCGGCCATATTCAATCAAGAGACCCAAGGCCCAATCTTTGACATTTTAATGTATTATTATGTCATGGACAAGTCCCTACATCCCCATATAATTCCTCTTCCTTTTATTTTATAAAAGCCTATTGGATTCTAATATATTAGAAGAGATTGTGTTAATATTTTGATGATGTGGGACTTATATGTTGCTATCGCTTCTTCTTCCCAAATTTCTCTTTCTCTTGCTCATTCATTTCCAACAAAATGTTCACCATGCGGTCCAAGAATTATATACATGATATAATTGACATAAGATGTCTACCTAAAAGGTTGTGTTTTGGGGATTAGCCAAAGCTAGATCAAGGCATGACTAGATATGGATCTTGGAATACCATTATATATATATACTGATATATATATATATAAGTAAGTAGAGGGATGTTAATTTGAGTAGGAGCATATTTTAGTTTAAAATATATACATTAATGTTAATATAAATTTTGATTGTCAAAAGTTTTGTATTAAATAAATATTAAAGAATCAGTTATTATTTATTATCTACTGTAGATATTAAATGATAAATAACTCCGATAATTTAAATTATTCCTTAAGAAGGATAAATCGAATTAAATCAAATTTCTTAACTAACAGTAAAATTTGAGGATTGTCCTCAAATAAACTAAACGTAATTGTTTTACAAATACCAAAGATCTAAAATAAAAGTTGAAGTGTGACTTCAATTGAATAAGATATAAATGTTATAATAATCTACTTATACATTTCCAGTATTAGATACTAGATATGAATCACATAAATGTATGTAAATTTATAGAAATTGCAAAAATAAGTAGAAATCTGATAAAAGGACAAGTGGACTTACGATTGGAAATGAAGCAAATGTCGCTGGATTATCCATAGGAAGTTGATTCTTGTTCTATATACTAGCTTAATTGAATAAATTAATTAATTGTTATTATGAAATTCCATGTAAAATAAAAGTTATTATGAATCTTGTTAAGACAAGTTTGAATTTCATTTGTAATAAAAGAACAATTGTTCATCATATTTAAATGAAATATCTATGGAATTTCACAAATGGTTAATGAACTTTATAAATCGTTAACTATAATGTACGTGACATAAATAATGAGTGGATTAAATTTAGTGATTTAAATCCAACATACCTTTAACATTGCCAGTTAGTGCATATAAACAAGAAAGTATATCAAAACTCCATAATGATGGAATTTTAAGATTATTTGATTTTGAATCATATGAAGAATGCAAATCTTGTTTATTAGGCAAAATAACTGAATCACCTTTCACTTGACACAGTGAATGAGTGGTAAGTATTGGGTCTCGTACATAATGATGTATATGGAGCAATGAATACATAAGCTAGAGGCAGATTCTATTACTTCATTATATTTACTGATGATATCAGTGGATACAGATATGTGTATCTTATGAAACACATGTTAGAATCCTTTGAAATGTTCAAAGAATTCAAAGTGAAGTTAAAACCAATTTAATAGAAAATAAATACTTTTCGAACAAATCAAAAGAGAATATTTTAAGCCAATAAATTTAATGACTATCTAAATGAGTTTGAAATTGTTTCACAACTCACTCTACAAAAAAACACCATATTGAAATGGTGTGTCAGAAAGAGAAATCACATCTTATAAGATATGGTGCGATCAATGATAAGTCTTATAGATCTTTCAATAAATTAAATTTAGAACAATTGCATTTAGTTCTACTAAAACGAGTTTAAAGATGCCATATAAGATATGGACTAGGAAATGTAACACCCCGTGAATTATATAACGTTAAGCTTCACGTATTAAAGTATAATTAATTATAAATGATGAAATCAAGGGAAATGGGTTACGCCATTGCGTTCGTCTCGAAATTCTGCTTGAGATAGAGTCCAAGTTTGCGTAAAACGGATATCGTATGAAGAAGATATGGACGAACGAAGTTGGGCGAAAAACCAGAAAACGGGTCAGACTGCACTGGCGCACTTGGGAAGTGCGCCAGAACAGAAATGAACTGGCGCGCTTGGGAAGTGCGCCAGTACAATTTTGGCCTGGCGCACCTGCAAAGTGCGCCCAGGTCAGAATGACCTGCTGGTCAGGTCCTGGCTGGCCTGGTCAGGGTCTGGTCGAATTCTGATGCTTGGCTGAGTCACTAGGGCTTACGTGTCACCTTTTAAGTGGCTCTTTGAACTTTGTATGGTCTAGATTCCTCCTATCTTCATCGATGGATCAAAACAATTTAAAATTCTATAAATACAACTCAAGTCTAACCCTAAATTCACACTAATAATAGAATACAAAAGTCGTCATGCTGCTGGAGAGGAACTAGAAATGGCCGTCAATTAGAAAGCCTAGAGACAAGCCAACAAGCCTAAGAGACGAATCAAATTAAAAGAAGATCAAATCTTAATCAAATCATTCAATGCAACTTTGCTACCCAAAGGAGAGCATCTCCAAATCAGAAAAACAGAAATCAGAAAACAAGAATTCATCACACGTTGTAAGTATAGTGACCTTTCAAAATATGAATAAAAACTGTGATGTGATTCGATGTATATGAAAATAGAATCGTGTTGTTATAATCTTTGTGTATTGTGATGGTTCTATCATGACTTGTGTATTGATGTTTGTGGCATAAATTAATTGATGCAAGCCTATTGAACAATTGTATATGAAAAACAATGGCACTTGCAAGCTTGTTGCAAAAACTAGAAATTGATCCCTTTTTGTATATGTCGATGGCATGGACTATGTATATTCACTTAGTCTAAATTAGAATTTATGTAAACATGTTATAGACCTTTTATGCCTACATGACCCAAAACCTATGATATCATCCTTATGTTTATTGGCAAGTATAATTAGATCTATGTTTGCGAGTATAATTGGATCTATGTTTCATAAACTATGCAAGTTCATGTTGAAATAGGCTATATGATTAGATGTAAAAATTGTACATTTTGATGAATATATAACATGCTAGTTTTGTGGTCAATATTATGCCAAGTTAACATGTTTAAACACAAGTTTGTATTTGCCTAAACTATGCCATTTCATATGTCACCTACTTAGTCATACTTTGATTCGAATGCAAGTTCACATGACCCATGTTATATGTTAGTTGAATCGCCAAATTGCAAGTTCATGCGCCACACACCTTTATGTATTACATGTTCTTGATTTCCCCTTTTCCTCACGTTTATAAAGTTGGGCTGAATTGTGACAAGCCCAATACATGTTATAACGTTGCGAGCAAACGAGGGTAATAACGTTGGGTGTAAAATATGAAAATATATGTTGGCATGTTTGGCACATGCCAATGATTATGACACATAAGCGGTATGAATTGAAATACCCAAAAATAAAAGATGTGACATTTACATATACTTGAGAAGTAATAAAATATGTAAATTTAGAAAACACGATATGCTTAACACGAGGCTGGATTGAGTTGTGATGTAAACCTGCCCGGACCCGCCTGGCTGTCCAGTAGTCACAACAATACCTATCCAATGTGGGTGGTTAAGCATTGATCCCAATAAGGACCCGAGGTTAGACTGAGCTACGGTGTAAACTTGCCCGGAACCGACCAACACATCCAGTAACCGTAGCAATACCTGTCTAATGTGAGTGGTCTGGTGCTCCTAAGAGGCTAAGGACAGATGGTAGGGTTAAGTCAACTATAACACTTAACCAAATTCAACATGTTAACAAGAATTTATGGGTGGGGTTAGGTAAATACAGACACTTAACCACTTAACATGTTTGACTAGAAAATCCTGGTAACGAGGGACCCGTTTCAGCAGTAACCCAAAGTTAGGTATCAACGATACCCTGAAACTAGGCAGGGTGGGGCACGATTACTGGGCTGATTGTATGCGGTCAAACGACGACGGTGGGTGCACAATGCAGGTCTAACGGGGTGCAGGCGTGCACACACTCCGGAGCAGACAACCAGGGCACTGGGGACACCAGTAGTATGACATATGTCTTCTAGTTTTGTGTCGAGGCCACCACCATGGGTCTTGATACACCCCATGATGGGACCAGCATAGGTATCTACAATTCTTGGGGCCGTATGACACATGTTAACGCGAGTAGGAGCCGATCCTTAACAAGAATGGGGATCACTTCACCCTCACCATGGGGTTTCAGTTAGAATAAATTCAAGTAGGTGCAGAGATATAGTATGGGTGTGATAGTACATTCGACACTTCCTTAGCTTGTGACACTTTCCTATTTTTAGTTTACATCCATCATACCCTTTTCGTATTCACATATTGAAGTGTTACTAGATTTACTCAGGCTTTATGTCTGACCCTATTTTCTTTTCGTCTTCTTTTCTTTCGTTTCCCCCCCGGTCCACAGGGAGGAAACAGCTCAACTCAGCCAGGCTCTTTACAAGCACCAAGAACGTAGATGTATGATTTGGATCTTTCTTGCTCGGATAATGGCTTTGGATATCACTATGGGAATTTTGTCACTTTATTTATGTTTTCATGCTTCTTTAATAATCAAGGTAGTTATGAGGTTGTAATTTTGAAAGTATTTTGAGACAAATATGGAAATCTTTGTTTGATACACGTATTGATGAAATAAAAGTTTGTTTGGTTTCCGCTGTTTAAAATATGTGTATTTATATCTGTCTTGAGTTCATCTGTGGCTTTTACTTATAAACCTCCACCAAAGTTAAGGCATTCCCTTTGTGAGTGACCTTAATGGAGATGGGGTGTTTCACTTGGTATCAGACCATAGGTTTACCAGACAAGATAAAAGTTTTTGAAAATTGTTTTCAAAAAGAAAGTTTAAAGAAGCATTTTTTTTTAGAAAAAAAAAGTGTTATATTAATAAAAAGACAAAATCCCCCAAAGCCATGTGCCCTATCTATCCTTCTCTATCCTTCGTTTTGAATCTTTCCTTTCTGTTTCAGCATGTCTGGAGACCTTAACCTTCCGGAAGGAGTGCCGATTCCCGGCTGGTTTAGGAGGTACTTAGAAGCAAAGGCCAATGGCACGGGCCCAGCAGACATCCCTCCTCCAGTGGCCGCGGTTCCTCCTCCTCCGCCTCCTCGTGGAAATGCCTTCGCAAAAACATGTAGAGACTTCAAGGCTATGGGTGGAAAAGACTTTTATGGGACAGAATCTTTTGTTGGAGCAAGAAACTGGTTAAAGGAGACTGAGGATTTGTTTGTCATCTTTGGAGTGGATGACAGGCAAAATATACAACTTGCGGTGTGGTTACTTAAGGATGAATCTTCCTATTGGTGGGAAGTTACTAATGCTCAGAGGGCGGTGGAAACATGGGAAGACTTCAGGACAAGGTTTGAGATGAAATTCCTCTCCCAAGCCGAAAGAAGCCTGCAAATGGAAAAGTTTCTAACTCTGAAACAGGGAAGCATGACGATCAGGGAATATGTTAATCAGTTTAATCAGCTGGCCATATTTGGGCTAGACTTAGTAAACACCCAACACAAGAAGGCACTTCGCTTCATCAAGGGTTTGAATGAGCCTCTACACAACCTTGCCATGACCCATGTGTCCACGGTTGCGACTTATGAAAGCCTGGTGGACATGGAGTTGCTACACGAGGAAGACCACGGCAAGAAAGAAACTAAGGGGGAAGAGGAGAAAGAAGGTCTACAAGCAAAGAAAATAGACTTCAAGAAAGGAGGGAAGAACAATAAGCCCCGTGAGAAGAGAAGGTGCAATTTCTGTGGCATTGTGGGCCATATATCAAAAGACTGCCGGAAAAGGAAGGCGAAGATGGGTGACTGCTTCCATTGTGGAGAAACTAGACACCAAGCTAAGGATTGCCCAAAGAAGAAAGGGTAGGGACAGAAAGCCGGATCCACTTCAGGTGGTCAGGTTCATGCGCTAGTGGCACCTCAGCAGGAACGAGGTAGTAATATTTGCGTAGAAAGTGTAGTCTATCTTTATGATCATCCAGTTCGTACACTTTTTGACTCTGGCGCATCACACTCTTTTATTTCATCTGCCTTAGTAGAATCTCTGCATCTAGACACTAGTATGGTAGAAGATCCCTTAGTAGTTTCAAATCCAATTAGGGGCTCCGCTTACTTGTCAATGGTTTGTTTGGGTTTGAAAATCTCTATTCTCAGCGTTGAGTTTAGTTGTAATGCCTTTGTTTTGGGCTTCATGGGATATGGTTGGATCTTAGGCATGGACTGGCTATCCAGTAATAGTGCCATTCTTGACTATGAGAAAAGAGTAGTTAGACTCTTGACTCGGCTTGGTAACACTCTAGAAATTTCTTGTAATCCCTTGAATGCTGTTATGCTTAGTTATCTAGAGTCGCTTGATGCCTCTGATGAGAATTTGCAATAAGTTAGAGTAGTCCGGGAATATCCGGATGTCTTTGAGGAAGTGAAAGGCTTACCTCCGAGGCGGGAAATAGACTTCCGCATATATCTTGTGGATAACGCAAAGCCTGTAGCTTTACCTGTCAAACACATGGCTCCAAGGGAGAGAAAGGAGCTCAGTAAGCAGGTTAAAGAACTTCTCGAAAGGGGGTTCATTAGACGGAGCATTTCGGAATGGGGTGCTCCAGTGGTGTTCGCAACCAAAGCGAACGGTTCGCTTCGCCTTTGCGTCGACTATAGGGAGTTAAACAAATTGACCAAGAAAAATAGGCACCCTCTTCCCCGAATCGACGATTTGTTTGATCAGCTTGTAGGTGCGACGGTCTTCTCCCAACTTGATCTGGAAACTGGGTTCCATCAGCTAAGAGTAGCTAAAGACAGCATTGATAAGACAATGTTCAAAACCCCAGACGGTTTCTTCGAGTGGCTTGTCATGCCCTTCGGCTTGACAAACGCACCCGCTTATTTCGTAGACCTAATGAGCAGGGTATTCAGAGAATTCCTCAACAAATTTGTGGTTGTCTTCATAGATGATATCTTAATCTTCTCAAAGAATGAGGAAGAACATGCTCAGCATCTGAAAGAAATCATGGATACTCTCCGTGCATATCAACTAAAAGCCAAATTCTCCAAGTGTCACTTCTGGAGAAAAGAAGTAAGGTTTCTTGGGCATATAGTGTCCAAAGAAGGGTTGGCTGTGAATCCCGCGAAAGTGGTGGCAGTACAAGATTGGAAGACACCAGGAAATGCAACCGAAGTTCGAAGCTTTCTTGGCCTAGCCGGTTTTTATCGAAAGTTTATTAGGGATTTCGCGAAAATCTCAGCCTCATTCACAAGGCTAACAAAGAAGAATCTGGCATTCACTTGGGATTTGGACTGCAAGTTTGCTTTCCAATGATTAAAAAGGGCTCTCACAACAGCCCCGGTTCTAACTCTACCCGACGGAAGCAAAATGTTCACCGTATACACGGATGCATGTGGAGCAGGACTAGGCGCTGTTCTAACGCAAGAAGGAAGGGTAGTAGCTTATGGCGGAAGACAATTGAAGGTTCATGAAAAGAACTACCCAACCCACGATCTTGAGTTGGCCGCCATTGTCTTTGCACTTAAGTCTTGGCGCCATTATCTCCTAGGTGAGAAGTTTGAATTATACACTGACCATAAATCGTTGAAATATCTCTTCTCCCAGAAGGATCTTAACTTGAGGCAGCAAAGATGGATGGAGTTTCTTGCCTCGTATGATTTTGAAATTTCCTATACTCCCGGAAAAGGCAACGTGGTAGCAGACGCGTTGAGCCAAAAGAAACTGACCCTAAGTCCTCTCTTTGTGGAAAGGCAAAACTTGGAGTATATAGCCAGTTTCAACTTTAGGCCCTCCTCGGATTTTGTACCGGGTTTGTTAGCATCTCTCGAAGTACGCCCTACTCTCTTAAACTCAATAGGGGCTGCCCAACGTGAAGACCCTCAGCTTGTGGATGTGATTGATAAATTTATTAGGGGTGAGACTTCTAGTCACCTCAGTAGATACACCATCGATGATAAGGGTTGGCTGAGACGAGATGGAAGATTATGCGTCCCACAAGCAAGGGAGTTGACAAAGAAGGTTCTCGAGGAAGCGCATCATTCCAAGATGACTATACACCCTGGCGGTGATAAGATGTACAAGGATATAAAAAGGACTTTCTTTTGGAGCGGCATGAAGCAAGATGTGGCAGATTTCGTTTCTAAGTGCATGACCTGCCAATGGGTCAAGGCGGAACAAAAGAAGCCTGGAGGACTACTTCACCCTCTAGAGGTCCCACAGTGGAAGTGGGATATCATTTCAATGGACTTCATTGATGGACTGCCTAGGTCGAGGAGAGGCAACACTAGCATTTGGGTAATAGTGGATAGGCTTACTAAAAGCGCCCACTTTATACCTATCAAGAGTAGAAGGACTGCCTCATCTCTAGCATCTCTTTATCTCAAGGAAATAGTTCGACTCCATGGGATACCCTCCAGCATTGTTAGTGACCGAGACCCTATTTTCACAAGTGAGTTTTGGTGGAGTCTGCAAGAAGCTGTAGGCACACAGCTATGTTTGAGCACGACCTATCACCCCCAAACAGATGGCCAAACGGAAAGGGTGAATAGAGTTTTAGAGGATCTTTTAAGACTTTGCGTTCTTGACTTTGGAGGGACGTGGGAGGATCACCTTCCTTTAGTGGAATTTGCCTACAACAACAGCTACCAAGCTACCATCGGCATAGCACCGTTCGAAGCCTTGTATGGAAGACCGTGCAAATCACCAACTTGTTGGTGGGAGTCTACGAATAAGCTTACACTTGGGCCAGACATGATTCGAGAAACTTCAGAGAAAGTGGACTTGATACGTAGGAGGATGAAGACAGCCCAAGACAGACAGCAATCCTACGCCGACAAAAGAAGGACCGACCTTGAATTTGAGGTTGGGGACAAGGTTTTCCTTAAGGTATCCCCTTTATGGAACGTCGTTCGCTTTGGATCCACAGGAAAGCTAGCACCAAGATTTGTAGGACCATTCCCTATCATCGAGAAGATTGGGAAAATGGCTTATAGAGTAGATCTGCCTGAAAGATTGGCCAGAATTCACAACGTCTTTCACGTTTCTCATCTCCAGAAATGTCTACATGAATCAGCGGAAGCGGTGGAGCCAAGCATTCAAGAAGAAGCCGAAGTGGAACGTGAAGCAACTGTGAGGAGAGTTCCAACTCGAATCGTAGGAACTGAAATCAAAAAGCTACACAACCGCGAAGTCAAACTCGTTAAAGTTCAATGGAGCGACGCCGAGGAGGACGCGACTTGGGAAACTGAGGATAGAATACGCGCTGCCTACCCTTTTCTTTTTGAGGGTACATCTTTGACCTCTCTTTTTCTTAAGTTGTGCTTGTATCTATGTTTTTAGGTATATCTCCTCGATATTATCCTTTATCCTTAGGTAGAAACCCCTTTGGATGTAAACATGTATTTGAAACATGTTATGGTTGATGGCTGCAAGTGATTGCAAGTGGTTGCTAGTGGTTGCTCGTGGATGCATACACACACACAACCTAGGTCTTAGATCGGCTCAATCACTTCATACTGCATATGCATACATGTATTCTTATTTGTATATGGTTGTAGACTTGATATGCTGTCATATGGTCGTTGCATTTGTATGAATAGTTGTGCACTCATGTAGAATTATGAGTAGGAAAAAATTTGCATACATAACGGATTCATGACACTTACATGATTCGCATTAAGGAGGTCAACTGAATCAGTAGACCGCCTGATTTCTGCATTAGATAAGGACATGTACACACACTATGCATATGATCATGAAGCATTAGAAGTCTTTTAAGGACAGTGGATGCCTGTGTTTGTTGGTTGAGTAGATGGATTGTTGGGTGGTAGGATATACATTCTTCCTAACTTGAAGATTTCGGGGATGAAATCTTTTTAACTGGGGGAGAATGTAACACCCCGTAAATTCTATAACGTTAAGCTTCAAAAATTAAAGTATAATTAATTATAAATGATGAAATCAAGGGAAATGGGTTACGCCATTGCGTTCGTCTCGAAATTCTGCTTGAGATAAAGTCTAAGTTTGCGTAAAACGGATATCGTATGAAGAAGATATGGACGAACGAAGTTGGGCGAAAAACCAGAAAACGGGTCAGAATGCACTGGCGCACTTGTGAAGTGCGCCAGAACAGAAATGAACTGGCGCACTTGGGAAGTGTGCCACTACAATTTTGGCTTGGCGCACCTGCCAAGTGCGCCCAGGTCAGAATGACCTGCTGGTCAGGTCCTGGCTGGCCTGGTCAGAGTCTGGTCGAATTCTGATGCTTGGCTGAGTCACTAGGGATTACGTGTCACCTTTTGAGTGGCTCTTTGAACTTTGTATGGTCTAGATTCCTCCTATCTTCATCGACGGCTCAAAACAATTTAAAATTATATAAATACAACTCAAGTCTAACCCTAAATTCACACAAATAATAGAATACAAAAGCCGTCATGCTGCTGGAGAGGAACTAGGAATGGCCGTCAATTAGAAAGCCTAGAGACAAGCCAACAAGCCTAAGAGACAAATCAAATTAAAAGAAGATCAAAGCTTAATCAAATCATTCAACGCAACTTTGCTACCCAAAGGAGAGCATCTCCAAATCAGAATAACAGAAATCAGAAAACAAGAATTCATCACACGTTGTAAGTATAGTGACCTTTCAAAATATGAATAAAAACTGTGATGTGATTCGATGTAAATGAAAATAGAATCGTGTTGTTATAATCTATGTGTATTGTGATGGTTCTATCATGACTTGTGTATTGATGTTTGTGGCATAAATTAATTGATGCAAGCCTATTGAACAATTGTATATGAAAAACAATGGCACTTGCAAGCTTGTGGCAAAAACTAGAAATTGATCCCTTTTTGTATATGTCGATGGCATGGACTATGTATATTCCCTTAGTCTAAATTAGAATTTATGTAAACATGTTATAGACCTTTTATGCCTACATGACCCAAAACTTATGATATCATCCTTATGTTTATTGGCAAGTATAATTAGATATATGTTTGCAAGTATAATTGGATCTATGTTTCATAAACTATGCAAGTTCATGTTGAAATAGGCTATATGATTAGATGTAAAAATTGTACATTTTGATGAATATATAACATGCTAGTTTTTTGGTCGATATTATGCCAAGTTAACATGTTTAAACACAAGTTTGTATTTGCCTAAACTATGTCATTTCATATGTCACCTACTTAGTCATACTTTGATTCGAATGCAAGTTCACATGACCCATGTTATATGTTAGTTGAATCGCCAAATTGCAAGTTCATGCGCCACACACCTTTATGTATTACATGTTCTTCATTTCCCCATTTCCTCACGTTTATAAAGTTGGGCTGAATTGTGACAAGCCCAACACATGTTATAACGTTGCGAACAAATGGGGGTAATAACGTTGAGTGTAAAATATGAAAATATATGTTGGCATGTTTGGCACATGCCAATGATTATGACACATAAGCGGTATGAATTGAAATACCCAAAAATAAAAGATATGACATTTACATATACTTGAGAAGTAATAAAATATGTAAATTTAGAAAACACGATATGCTTAACCCAAGGTTGGATTGAGTTGCGATGTAAACCTACCCGGACCCGCCCGGCTGTCCAGTAGTCACAACAATACCTATCCAATGTGGGTGGTTAAGCATTGAGCCCAATAAGGACCCGAGGTTAGACTGAGCTACGGTGTAAACCTGGCCGGAACCGACCGGCACATCCAGTAACCGTAGCAATACCTGTCTAATGTGAGTGGTCTGGTGCTCCTAAGAGGCTTAGGACAGATGGTAGGGTTAAGTCAACAATAACACTTAACGAAATTCAACATGTTAACAAGAATTGATGGGTGGGGTTAGGTAAATACAGACACTTAACCACTTAACATGTTTGACTAGAAAATCCTGGTAATGAGGGACCCGTTTCAGCAGTAACCCAAAGTTAGGTATCAACGGTACCCTGAAACTAGGCAGGGTGGGGCACGATTACTGGGTTGATTGTAAGCGGTCAAATGACGGCGGTGGGTGCACAGTGCAGGTCTAACGGGGTGCGGGCGTGCACACACTCCGGAGCAGACAACCAGGGCACTAGGGACACCAGTAGTATGACCTATGTCTTCTAGTTTTGTATCGGGGCCGCCACTATGGGTCTTGATACACCCCATGGTGGGACCAGCATAGGTATCTACAACTCTTGGGGCCGTATGACACATGTTAACGCGAGTAGGAGCTGATCCTTAACAGGAATGGGGATCACTTCACCCTCACCATGGGGTGTCAATTAGAATAAATTCATGTAGGTGCAGAGATATAGTATGGGTGTGGTAGTACATTCGACACTTCCTTAGCTTGTGACACTTTCCTATTTTTAGTTTACATCCATCATACCCTTTTCTTATTCACATATTGAAGAGTTACTAGATTTACTCAGGCTTTATGTCTGACCCTATTTTCTTTTCGTCTTCTTTTCTTTGTCCCCCCCCCCCCAGGTCCACAGGGAGGAAACAACTCAACTCAGTTAGGCTCTTTACAAGCACCAAGAACGTAGATGTATGATTTGGATCTTTCTTGCTCGGATGTTGGCTTTGGATATCACTATGGGGATTTTTGTCACTTTATTTATGCTTTCATGCTTCTTTAATAATCAAGGCAGTTATGAGGTTGTAATGTTGAAAGTATTTTGAGACAATTATGGAAATCTTTGTTTGATACACGTATTGATGAAATAAAAGTTTGTTTGGTTTCCGCTGTTTAAAATATGTGTATTTATATCTGTCTTGAGTTCATCTGTGGCTTTTACTTATAAACCTCCACCAAAGTTAAGGCATTCCCTTTGTGAGTGACCTTAATGGAGGTGGGGTGTTTCAGGAAATGTCCTAGTGTATTTAATGCGAATATTTGGGATGCAAGGTGATTATTAAATGTCCTTCTGCTAATAAGATCGGACCCAAATCAGATAACTATTTTTGTGGAATATCCATAAGAAACAAATGGATATTGTTTCTATAAATTCTCTGAGAATAAAATGTTTATTGCTCGATTTGGTATCCTTTTAAAGGAAAGCCGATCTCTAAGATACCGATGGGAATGAAATAGAATTCGAAATGTCTCGAAAACCACAATATATCGTTGAATCTTGTACAGACAAGAAATTAAGTGGAAGTGATACAATAATTCTAATGTTATTTGATAACACAATAGTTATTGTGAAAAATGTTAGTTTTAAAGCAAGAAATAAATACTAATTCCAAAAAAGAGATTGTTTGGGTTAAGAAGTTCATAATTGAAATTAATTCATTGTTGATCCAATGATTTACATTGAGATGACTATGTGGCTATTACTCAGGCCTAAAACCTTAAACTCACCATCGATTTAAACATATATCCAAGAAATATAATTCTTATGTGAAGTTGTTCACACAAGAAATAAACGTATCTGTAATGGTGCAAAAGTTGTAATGTTGCAGGCCTACAAAATTAAACTCTATCGCGGCAGAAGTTTAATAGTCACACCAGTTTCATGAGTATACGATACATGAATGATTGACTCTAGTGCAAGTGGGAGATTGTTAGAGTTTATGCCCTAGAGGCAATCCATTTGATGTGATTGATAACACTGTTGATGTTATTATTTTATTTGGAATAGAATATTCTGTTATGTTATATATTTACTGCGTAAGATAAATATTAACATAACATAATTCCTTAGAATAAAAATACGGATTTATATAGTTCAAGTAAGTGACTTGAACTTGAGATTATATAATATGTTAAGTATTGCAATTCTTAAATGTCCCTAGTCAAGTTTTATTGTATACAAAGAACAACAATAAAATGTTGAGACCAGTATGTTGTTTGACAGATGATCACATCTCATTGATCATTAATGTGCATGATATGATATTAATGTCTAAACATAAATACATACTGGAGAATATCGTATTGGGCTGACCCAACGTGAGAAAAACTACATGAAATATAATTAATAGTATCATAAGTTATTCTCTTAGTGGTAGCGATGTAATGGTCCTCAGACCTAAAATCATTATGATTTTATTTGAGGACATTTGTGTTTTGATGTCATCTAAAGTTACTCATAACAGGGTAACAGTAATGGTGATTATTGGATACATCTCGAATCGAATGAAAATTATCAATGATCTAGATGGAATATAACTCTACAATATATATATATATATATATATTTGTAGTGATATCCATGGGCCTCTTGATTGAGTGAGACTGTGAAATGCATGGTCATGCTCAAATATTGATTTGTTTTAAACTGTCTACTCATCGATCAAGATAAACATATTAAATTATAAAGAGGGTGATACGTTCCATGCCTCGAGTTTAATTCTGGATATATTGGTTAAAGGATTATATTACATTGACACACTGGTCATATAAAGGTTGTATCGAATCGTTGATCTTATTATAACTTGGGTAGCAGCGACGTATTACCAGATGCCAGTCACGGTTTATGATTTTAAATACAATTTAAAATCATTGCCAATGTTATAGTAACCTATAGGGTCGCACAATAGAATGTTGTAAAGGAGAAAATACTCTGGGGTTAAATAAAAATCAATTTACTAATATTTTATTTAACGTTGGAGTTGGTTTTTGGGTTGGTTCCTATATTTATGGTTAATGTTTAATTTTAAAAGAGATGCTCATATTTTCTTCCCTTTTAAAAGGTAAACGGCTAACCCTATATAATACTATTATTATCCGATAAGAAATATATGGAACCCGTATACTCAGAAATTCCAAAAACCCTAGAATTTTGTGGCGGTGGCTAGTAACGCCTTTCCTTCCTTCTTCAATTCGATTGAAGAAGACAACGCTCTCGTGGATACTTATGGAGGCATGTCAACTAACATGCTTGCGATTCGATTCATGTCCATCAATTTATTCATATTCGTAGATCGAATAAGAAGGTATGAATTTAATTTTACTACCATTTTGTATAGATCCTACATCTTTAAGTTGTTTAGAATGAAATTAATAGGGTTATCGATTTGATCTCAAAACCCATCAATACCTGCCAAAGTAATAAAGTATAAAATGTTAAGTTACTTGGGCTACTTGATCCTCTTCCAATTCCAGAAAAGATATGGACTGATATATCAACGGATTTCATCTTCAGCTTGCCAAAAAGTCATAATAAAACTGTTATATATGTTGTGGTAGACCGACTGAGTAAATATGCTCATTTTTCCATTAAGTCACCCTTATATTGTTAAAGAGGTAGTTAAAGTATTCTTTAATGGGGTGTTCAAGCTTTATGGAATACCTAAATCTATTGTTAGTGGCCAAGATGTTTTATTCACTAGTAATTTTTGGCAAGAATTGTTCAAGCTACAACGATGTAAACTCAAGTTAAGTTCTGCATATCATTCACAAAGTGATGGGCAACCCGAGGTCATTAATAAAATATTAGAAGCCTATCTGAGGTGTTTTATATGTCATAAACCACATGAGTGGGTAGAGTGGTTACCCCTCGCTGAATATTGGTACAATACCTCTTGGAAAGCTTCCACTAACACTACTTCATATAAAGTTGTTTATGGGATTGATCCACCAACATTATTATCATATGTTCCTAATACAACTAAAGTGGAACAAGTAGAAGAAGCTTTATTCAACAAAGACATCACTTTGGAATTTTTGAAAGACGGCTTAAGACTGACACAAGATAGGATGAAAAAGTATGTGCATTTGAGAAGAACTGAGAGACACTTCAATATAAATGACTGGGTGTACTTAAGGCTTCAACCATACAAGCAAATAACAGTAAGGAATCAACAAACTAATAAACTTTCACCTAAGTACCGTGGTCCTTATCAGGTTGAAGAGAAAATAGGGAAAGTTGCATATAAACTCAAACTTCATGCACATGTAAAGATACATCCAGTGTTTCATGTTTCACAATTGAAGAAGAAAGTAGGTGAGCAAATAATAATTCAAGATGAGTTTCCAAGTTATGAGCAAGAAGAAGTGTTGATACCAGAAAAGATCATGGATAGAAGTATGGTACCTCGAAATGAAGAAGCTATGGTGCAAATACTAGTGAAATGGAGAGGCAAAACCGAAGATGAAGCCACATGGGAAGATTGTTGGCCACTGATACACAGATTTCCCACGTTATATGTAATGACCCGGATTTTTGCGACTTTGGTTATCGACACAAACACAATGACGACTAACCAAACATCGGAAAATCCTGGTAATTAATGAAAGAAATTAGAGGATGAGGATAGATAAGATAGAAACTTAGAATAGAAGAAGAAAAAGAAGAACTTACATCATCAGAGTAACACGAATCTCACAGCGGAACGAATAACATATAATATATAACATAACTTTGAAATATAACAGTTATTCGTTACCATAGCACTTTATCAGAATACAGCACTTACAACACAGCGGAAAACAATAGCTATAAAATCTTGAAACCTCCTGCTCCAAGCTCTCCAAGTATATCTGTAAATCCTGACTACTTGACTGCCCATACAAATTTAGGCACCCAAGAGTTTAGGGAAACAAAACAAAGTAAACTCCGGGTCAGTCATGGGCTGGTGTGAGTAAAATAGTTTAAAACAGTTGAATTGGTATATGATATCTCAAAAGACCACGCCTTGAATACGGAACGAGTTTTTCCCTCATGTGAATCCAAACATCTTTGACAAAGCAATATCGTTCTGATATTATAATAATGTCTAAGTACAAATAGATATCAATCTAGCAGAAACGCTTTCATCTCACGTTCTACATAAATAGTATACAAATCAAAATCGCAAGCACGTATTGGATAATGGGTTTCCAACTATGACAAGGTATGGAACCACCTTTCGCTAGTGTACCTCTAGAGAGGAATACACTGGGTTCAACAAGAACATCTTGTAACCCGGCCACACATGACCGACCACTCATTTCGCTTGAGTGTATCGAATGTATATCACCAACGGTTGGGATCAGCAACCGTTTCCCTAATGGGACAGCATCGACAATAGATTTTTAGAAATAAATGAAACTCTAGATCAGGTGATTATACACCCTAATAGGTGCGACCTACATAGCCATGCTACCTGCCCGATTTCTGTCATTTACTGGTTGATGAGGCTTGAGGTTACGCTTCATCATCACATCAGATTCACTTCGAATGCCACATTGTAAGATCCATCGAAAATCACTAATTGACATCTACAACAGTACATTACGTGTTAGCTAAAGAAGTTTCCTTCTCTGCTTCCACTCTTGGTACGGTTGAAGAAATCAATGTACGTGACCTTTCTGGAAATACTCTGTCAGACATTCATCCATACAAGTCATCCAGGTTTACATGCAACATCTTCATTCACTTAGAATGTCACATCGTCATACCCGCCAAATCACAAATTGATTTCCTCAAAAATACAACGGGTATACAGCTAAGAGAAATGAATTCCTCCGCCACCAACGTATATACGTTTGAAGAGATCAACTTACGCGATCCATTGGATATACTCTGTCAGACCTTCGTCCATACAAGTTGTCCTGGGACTGGACAAACCGAAGGCACTATTCAATATATCCATCTTAGTCGCTGTTATCTAAGACTTATACAACAGCCCTTGCATTTTACTCCGTCTTCAATTATCTTTGGCATATATGATTCGCAACGCTTATGCCAATACAGAGTGGTTCTTTGGATAATAATCCAACCGGTCTCTCCAAACAACGTTAAAATGGTCAAAACTTCGATAGTCTGTGAGTTAACTATCAAAGAAAAACAAGTGTGCAAACAACGATATTATTTCCAAATGGAAATTATATCGAACAAACATCATTTAACATTAATCTCTTTAGTTCATTTTACATCTCTTGTTTCCCTATATTCAACATTTGCTATTTTCTATATTTAGAAAATATAATTTATTAACACTGGGAACATTTCCATTTCTTGTTTTCTATATTAGAAACATTTCTGGTTCTTGTTTGGAAAACATTTCCAAAACTCCTACGTTTGGATTAAGCAGATGTTTAGATAAAACATCGCTATGCCAACTTAACCATTTCCTTTAATTACTAAATTCACTTTACCATCCTTTACTGCCGAACCTTAACCATTTCTTAGTTAAAAACGAAGTCAATCAAGTTGGGGTAGAACTACCTCTCAGACCTTAACTGAACAACCTTTCTAACCTTGAAATAGGAAAAGTTCACTTTAAATTTCTTTAACTAACTTCCTTACTTAACCCTTCTTTCGAATAACTATATTCGATTAACTCTTTTCAATTAACTCTATTCGATTAACTCCTTTTGATTAATTCTATTTGCTTAACTCTATTTGATTTACTCTATTCACTTAACTCCTGTCGAATAAACTATATTCGATAACTCCTCTAACTCTATTCGAATAAACTGTATTCGATTAACTCCTCTAACTCTATTCGAATAAACTGTATTCGATTAACTCCTCTAACTCTATTCGAATAAACTATATTCGATTAACTCCTTTAACTCTATTCGAATAAACTGTATTCGATTAACTCCTCTAACTCTATTCGAATAAACTATATTCGATTAACTCCTTTAACTCTATTCGAATAAACTATATTCGATTAACTCCTTTCAAATAACTAGATTTGATAACTCACCTCGAATAACCAATATTCGATTATTCTTCACTCGAATACACTATATTCGATAACTCTACTTCGAATAAGTGATATTCGATAACTCTGCTCGATTAACTCCATTTGAATAACTCTAATTAGTTAACTCTAACTCTAACTGGTCAACCCTCACTGATTAACTTTAACTGGTTAATTCTAACTGATTAACTTTAACTGGTTAATTCTAACTCAAATTGATTTATTCTAACTCTAATTGATTTCTCTTATTCGAATAACTCCGATTTGATAACGTTTATTCATTTATAAAGATTTACTTTTGGTAATGGTTATTCACTTTATAAATGTTCTCTTTAATAACGTTACTTCACTTATACAAGTGTTGTGTACCCATTCTATTTAAAAATATCGGTGTTAAAACCAATATCTCTTATCTATATAAGTTCAGACTTATATATTCCATTTATCGAATGATAAATATTTATTTAATTTATAAACTGCTATTTATAAATTAATCATTTCTATTTATCTGTTAAAAACAGATTTCCAATTTTCTATTTAACAAATAAATATTCCTTTGATTTAAATCCTATTTATTTATCAATTAAATATTCCTTTGATTTAAATCCTATTTATTTATCCAATAAATATCTCCTTTATTCTATTTATTCTAACAAATAAACAATCCTTTATTCTATTTATTCTAACAAATAAACAATCCTTTTACTTTATTTATTCCCTAAATAAATAAATTCTTTTACTTTTATTTATTTCCTAAATAAATAAACCCCTTTATATCTATTTGTAAATGGTTTACAAATATCCCTCTTTCTATTTGTTTGACCATATTTTCCTTTATATGTATTGTTTTTACAAATATTTTCCCTTATATTTGATTTCATAAATATATCTCCTCTATATTTGTTTTATAAATAAATCCCTTTATATTTGTTTAACAAATATAATTCCATTATATTTGATTAACAAATAATTCCTTTATATTTGATTAACAAATATAATTCCCTTATATTTGATTTACAAATATAATTCCTTTATTCAAAATCCTTTTTCTTTTATAATATAAAATCCATTGATTTTATATATAAATAAATTATTTCAAAATATACTTTGAAAATCCCTTTTTCCACATTTGGGTATTTCTTATGGTATTTAACATACCATATAACAATGATAAATATCGTCCAAACGCACATAATCAACGTCAGATTATATATCGCATTATATATCACAATATATAAATCACAGTAAAAATAACTGTTAAGGAATCCAGATGGATTCCTCCAACCTGTTTCCCTACACCACAGATGTTAGACAATAAAATTAACATCGATTATATTTCACTTTGAAATATTCTGCTAAACATAATCGATATTAGATTAACGATTTAAATATATACATCGTTATTTATAATTTCAACTAATACACAACCAATTCAACCAAACAGTTAACACACAGCAATCAATAGATGATTAACAGTTCTAAGAATACGTTGTAAAAATAGAACTGTTCAAAGTTGGTGAGTTTTACTCACATTGGACGATCATCGTTAATAACGATAACCATCGCTTGATTTGATTCAGACGGACAATTTATTTTGCTATAAATTGTAGCAGACTCCAATTGACTCGCGGTCAATTCCATTGTGTTGCTCCCGTCCATACGATCCTAACACAACTTGTTTCTCTCAATTCTGATGTCGTATGATCAAGATATTGCATTAACAAGTTTGAACCTTATTTAAATTAAATTAAAATAAATTTTTAAACCTTTTTTTAATTGGCTTAACCTTAATAAATACGGCCCATTCACCTTTAAGACCCACAGCCGCTTTTCTTCTTCTTCCTGATATCAATATCCGATTCCAGTATTCCTCCTCCACCATAAACAAACTTTCCCAAGCTTCATCACACTTGCTCTTCCACGGATTCAAGAATCAAGACCACCGTTCAACTCCTGGTCCAAATCCGCACCATCCCCTTACACTAGAATCGAACTCGATCCCCCATATCATTTTCCGTCGAGCAGCAGGCTCTCGCGCAACAGGAAATGGTGATCGACAAAAATCGTGATCAAATCCTCCCCGACTTCGTATAAAAGCATCATTTCTCCTCCTTAATCCAAATACAAACTCGAAAATCCACATAGATGCTCATACGCGAATCAATCGTTTACCCTAGCTTTACTGAGTGAAGGTCGAGCTCGACAACTCGCGTTCGCACCACATAAAGGAGACCCCAAATCGAAGAGAATCTTGCAGCGATTTCATATATACTAAGTTTAAAAATTCCATTTTTAAATAATATTAAAGCTATTAAAATTAGTCATTTTACAAAAGACCGCCATTTTCAATGAAACAATTTTTGTTGGATCCGGAATGTCAAATTATTGCTAAGTTTAATTTTCCATAATTTTTGGAATTAATATGTGAGCGTGGTAAATTAAATTGTGTTCGATAATTTCTATTGAATTTAATCGACCTTTAAAAGGCCATTTTTCAAACGGTCTCCCAATTCGACAAAATTAATTTTTTTTGGACAGTATCGTCAAAACATAGCTAGATTTATTTTTCGGGAATTTTTGGAGTTCTTATGTGGCCCCGGTAAATTTAAATGTACGACCAAATTAAATAATTAAATGATTAATATTTTAATTTGAAGAAAATAAGCTGAAAATGATTGATTGGGCTGATGAGACCTAGCCCATTGTGTCCGGAAGAGGGATATTTGGCTAGGGGCAACTCTCGTTGGGCTGTATTTGGAGCTATTAAGGGTTAACGGGAATTTGCTAAAAAATTAAGGAATTTAATATTATTTTATTAGAAATAGGAATTAAAACCAAACCATAATCTATATCATACAGCCGTCGCCCCTAGTTTTCATGGCCAGAATTGATCAACACTTCCCCTATTAAAATCCGTTGATCCACACAATAAAACTCTCCCTTCCTTTTGACAATATTGAAGTCCTCTCCATCCCCTTCCCATCCATAGGGCTGACCCCTCCCGCCATCGAGTATACGACGAGTTCCAGACCATCAAAGACCCGCCGTTTAGGTTGCCGCAACACCCCCTATCCCGCTCGCACACCACCGCGTGGGACCCCCTTGTGCGCCTCCCTCTCCTCTTCGACGCAGTGGTGTCGAATCGTCGCGATATTGAGTGGTTGGATCGAAACCTCTTGACCTAGAATTGAACGAATTTGAAACTTACGTCGGCCTTTAATCATATAGAAGGAAGAAGGTTATATTCTAATTATTTATTTAATTAATCAAAAATATTATTAACACAAATAAATTCATATCTTATTCATACGAATTCAGAATTGGACAATTTCAGAACCGTTGGGAACGTAAATCCGAGATCTACATTTCAGAATAGACTAGAACAAATTTGGAGCAAATCAGAATTTGAGGCTAATTCAATTCTGAATTGTACATAATTAAAAATCACTGTGAGAATTCTTTTTTTATAATTAAAATTAATTATGATTGTGTTTTAGAAATTTTTACAAATCCACTGTTAAATTTTGTTGTTATATGCGATTTGATCCAGATTGATTGATGCTGTTTGGTGTGATCTGTTTGGTCAAATTGTATATAATGGAATTATGGAGACTTATTGACAAAATAAAATTATCATTTTTGTTCAATTAGAAATGTCAAATATAAAAAAGTCATTTTGTTGAATTAGAAATGCTAAAAATAAAATTGTCATTTTTGTTCAATTAGAAATGTCAAATTAAAAATGTCATTTTGTTGAATTAGAAATGTTAAAAATAAAATTATCATTTTTATGTGTTTTTGTTGAAATAGAATTGTCAACAAAAATAAAAGTATCATTTTTATGTGTTTTTGTTGAAATAGAATTGTCAACAAAAACAATGACATCATTTTTGTCTGTTTTGTTGAAATAAAATTGTCAACAAAACAAAATTATCATTTTTATTTGTTTTCTTGTAATAGAATTGTCAACAAAAACAAAATTACCATTTTTATGTGTTTTTGTTGAAATAGAATTGTCAACAAAAACAAAAGTATCATTTTTATGTGTTTTTGTTGAAATAGAATTGTCAACAAAAACAAAAGCATCATCTTCGTTTGTTTTGTTGAAATAAAATTGTCAACAAAACAAAATTATCATTTTTATTTGTTTTGTTGAAATAGAATTGTCAACAAAACAAAATTATAATTATAATTTTTATTTGTTTTGTTGTAATAGAATTGTCAACAAAAACAAAAGTATCATTTTTATGTGTTTTTGTTGAAATAGAATTGTCAACAAAAACAAAAGCATCATTTTTATGTGTTTTGTTGAAATAGAATTGTCAACAAAATAAAGTTATCATTTTTATTTGTTTTGTTGAAATAGAATTGTCAATAAAACAAAATTATCATTTTTATTTGTTTTGTTGAAATAGAATTGTTAACAAAATAAAAATATCACTACTATTTGTTATATTAAAAATAGATTTGTAAACAAATAAAAGTAGTCATTTTATTTTTCATATTAATATAAGAATTTGTATACACACAAAAATATCATTTTATGTTACTTGTTAATGTAGGGATTTGTATACAACATTAAAATATCACTTTTATTGGCTATGTTATACATTAGAATTTGTATACAAATTAAAATAGACATTTTTATGTGTCATGCTATACATTAGAATCATGTAGTAAAGTTATGCAAATAAAAATACATTTTTATTTGACATTAAAAACATGTAGATAAATATGCAAATAAAATACATTTTTGTTTGACATTAGAATCATGTAGTGAAGTTATGCAAATAAAAATACGTTTTATTTGACATTAAAAACATGTAGATAAGTATGCAAATAAAAATAAATTTTTGTTTGACATTAGAATCATGTAGTGAAGTTATGCAAATAAAAATACATTTTTATTTGACATTAGAAAACATTGGAAATATATACAAACAAAACCTCTTTTATTTGCTATTAGAAAATATAGGAATTTGTTTGCAAATATAATATATTTTTATTTTGTCATTAAAAACATTTAAATGGTTATGCCAAATAAAACATTCTTTTATTTGGTATATTAAACACGTTAGTGGAATCGTCGAATGATTTATATTTATATATGATTATATATATGTATATATATGTATATATACATATATATATATATATTTAAAATTAAACGAATCGCGCACGGTAGTTCGCGTTTCGGAATCGTAACTTTAAACGATTATACAGAAAGATCCGACCGTCGGATTTTTCCCAAAACTAGAACCGTTAGGTCCGCTTTGGGAAGATCTTTGCAACGATATAAAGTTTGTTAAAATCCAACGGTTAGATTTCGAGAAAAGTGTAAATCAAATTTGAGTAAAAACAGCGTCAAGGCCGCCTATTGACCCGAAGCGTCGTTAAATTAAATTGGACTATTTTTATGTAAATAAAAATAGCGATAAATCGTTATAAAATAATATTAACGATATGAAATGATTTAAATTATATATATTCGAGAATTATTTGAAAAGACCGAGTTCAATCTCATTTCAACTAATTATACAACGATTTAAATCGAAGATATTGAAGACGTTGTTTGAAGACCGACGATCTTCACATCGCATGGACAACTACTAATGCCTTTGATTGGAGTTGCTGCCTTGAAAGGGTTACAGTGCTAGTTGTCCGGACGTACGTGTTGATTGTCCGGATATGCGAGCACCTCTCTTCCGTATTGGACATACGGGACGAGGAATAAGGTATCTCTGGTTTCGTTCAGACCCAGAACAGACTTGTAAATGGATGTGTGTCTGACATTGGATTTCATTCTATATGAATTGATTTCTATTTAATATATATCTGTTTGGTGGCGGAAAATTTATTCTCTTGCTTAACACCCTTCTCTGAGATGCACGAGCTCAAAGGTTATATATTGATAGTTATCGGTCGAATGGCGTGAATTGTTAGTGTAGCATGCCAAGATGCAAATGATCAAGGCTTTTGTTGAAAAGCAGAGCCTTGTGGTTGATGATCAAAGCACAGCTGATTTAGGCATAGCTTTGTGTATAAGTGTTACTTCGCGAGCCTCACACCCCGGTAAGAGTCAGAAATGGGATAAGGGAACGCAGGGAGTGCATATGTTTCTTTCTAGTTAGAAGTGGTGTCATGGTATGGAGCCCAGAAATTTTTTACTTATGTGGATGATGGATTGTGAGGTACCTCAATTTATTGGTCGATACAGACCAAATGATAGGTTCAATAGGACCGGAAACGTGTGTTCAGGAATTGACAATCCACTAAGGTATATTTAAAACAATTCGTCTAGATAGAATCAACAGTATTCTAAGGTGAGTAGCTCATTAGAGATAGGATTAGTAATGTCCTAGAATGAGCACAGCAGAATGCACATAATAATCAGTCATTACATCATCATTTTTCCATATGTCCTTACTTTTACCATTCCTTAAAAACAAATTTTCATTTCTGTTGGTCTGACTCTTTCCTTGATGGTACAAAACTGACTGAAAATGAGCACAAGAGCGAGAGCCAGAGGTATAGGCGGAGGCAGGGGACAGGGAAGAGGTGCAATCCCCGCGGTCCAGGACCAGCCCAATCCCGAGGTAGTAGCACCACCACCACCTCCACCCCCGCAGCCTTTTGGCCTAGACAAAGTAACTAAGAAATTCAGGAATTTGAGTGGTGTGCCGTTCACGGGCCATGAGACAGTGATGGAAGCTCGGGCATGGCTCAAGACATGTGAGAAGATATTTGGAGGCTTGGAACTTGAAGACCACCGTAAGCAATTCATGGCGTCATGGCTATTGAAGGATGAGGCTCAGAATTTGTGGGATACTGTTACAATTGGAGGTACTGATGCCGACATGTCTTGGACTAAATTCAAGGTGCTTTTTAATGAGAAATTCATTCCTTGGCAAGAAGTCGAGCGTCTTCATGATCAGTTTGCTAACTTGCAACAGGGAGATCAGACTGTTTCTGAGTATGTGCGGAAATTCGAGGATCTTTCACGGTATTCACCTGAATTAATTCAGGACCCATTCCATAAAAATAAGAGATTCATTAATGGCCTTTCAAGGAAGTATCTCAACAGAGTGACATCACATATTAAGCTTCCATTTAACGAGGTGGTTGAGATGGCATGTCGATATGAAGAAAATGACAAGAATTCTCAGCAAGATCGGGAAAGGAGTCAAACTAATAACAAGAGGAAGTAGTCTAACAAGAAGCCAGAGGCGAGAAACTCTTCAGCTGCTAAGCCTCAAGGAAGTAAAAAATCCAAAGTCAGATGCTTTAATTGCCAGAAGATGGGACACTATGACTATGAATGCAGAGCTCCAAAGAGGACAAGGAGGAATGAGTCTGGCCTAGTCAGAGTTCTCATGATCAGAGGGAGTGCTACAATTGTCATAAGACGGGGAACATCAAGCCAAACTGCCCATTGCTGAAGAGTTCTCAAGTGGCTCACGTATGTGATGGAGCTAGTGCACCAGCTTCTTCCGAAGGGCAGGTAAACAAGATGTCTTAGGAGGTACCCTTACTATTAAGAATATTCCTGTTATAGTATTGTTTGACACTGGTGCATCGCGGAGTTTCATTTCTAGTGACATAATTAAAAAGTTAAAATTCAAACCAAGAAATCTCAAAGAATCGATTAGGGTCCACAATCCGATAGGAGGTTCTCTTATTCTCGGTCTATATTGTAGAGTGCCTGTTTCTTATTCTTATTTCCAGTTCCTTTTTGACTTGATCGTTATGAGTTTTTCCGGATATGATATCATACTTGGACTGGATTGGCCAACAAAGTATGAGGCTGAGGTACTATGTGCTGAAAGAATAGTCAAAATTAAAACCAAATTTGAAGATATTATTGCTGTATCATGCAAAGGCTCAGCGACTGATAGGAAAGAATTCTGGTCCTCTCTAGAAGTTACTCCTGCTTCTATTAAGAATATTCCTGTTGTCAAAGATTATGCGGATGTGTTTGAAGAAGTCGATAGCTTACCTTTGCGAAGAGAAATCGACTTCAGGATCGATCTAGCTCCGAATGCCAAGCCAGTTGTGCATCCTATTCGGAGAACGACGCTGAAAGAGAAAGAGGAACTTAGCAATCAAACTAAACAGCTTTTGTGGAAGCGTCTGATCAGGCCTAGCTTCTCAAATTGGGGTGCAGCAGTGGTGTTTGTCCCAAAGTCAGACGGTACTCTCAGACTATGTGTGGACTACCGTGACCTCAATAAGCAAACGCTGAAAAACAAATATCCATTGTCGCATATCGATGATCTATTAGACCGCTTGAATGGAGCGCAAGTATTCTCTAGAATGGACCTAGCTACAGGTTTCCATCAATTGCGCATTGCCGAAGAATGTGTTCCTTTGACAACTTTCAGAGGGTCAGACTTATTCTATGAGTGGTTAGTAATGTCGTTCGGCTTATGTAACGCTCCTG
Source organism: Allium sativum (assembly GCA_030737875.1). Lineage (NCBI taxonomy): Eukaryota > Viridiplantae > Streptophyta > Magnoliopsida > Asparagales > Amaryllidaceae > Allium > Allium sativum. Next base: position 821,903,620 of record CM060910.1, read on the forward strand.
CTTACTTTGTCGATCTGATGAACAGAGTATTTCGCGATGTCTTGAATAAATTTGTGCTAGTTTTCATCGACGACGTCTTAATCTTCTCTAAATCCACTGTTGAGCATGAAAAGCATCTGAAAGAAGTTTTGGAAATTCTGAGAAAGAATGTGTTGAAAGCCAAATTCTCTAAATGCATATTCTGGCAAGAGGAAGTGAAGTTCCTCGGTCATGTTGTATTGAAGAAAGGAATTTCAGTATACCTAGGCAAGATCTCAGCCATCGAGATTGGAAGCAGCCTAGCACTCCTACATAAGTCAGAAGTTTCTTAGGATTGGCTGGCTATTATCGGAAATTCGTTAAAGATTTTTTGAAGCTATCTTATCCATTGACGAAGCTGACCAAGAAGCATACAAAGTTTAATTGGACACCTGAATGTGAGGCAACTTTCCAAGAGCTGAAATTGAGGTTGACCACTGCTCCTGTGTTGACCATTATTGACGCAATCAAGATTTGACAGTCTATACTGATGCTTCTATTGAAGGTATTGGTGCGGTGCTAATGCAAAGAGGCAAAGTAGTTGCTTATGCTAGCCGTCAGTTGAAGCCGCATGACAAGAGATACCCCGCTCATGATCTTGAGTTGTTGGCCATCGTGTTTGCTTTAAAGATATGGAGTCACTATCTTTTGGTTGAGAAGTTCGAATTATACATAGATCATAAATCCTTGAAGTATCTGTTCACCCAAAAGGACTTGAATTTGAGGCAGCAACGTTAGTTAGAATTTCTTGCGGCCTATGATATGGACATCTTGTATACTCCAAGGAAAGCCAATGTTGTAGCCGATGTGCTTAGCAGGAAGAATGCGGTCATCGCCAATCTTATCATTACGCCTTCATTAATTGATAAGATCTCTTCTCTTCAGAAAGATTTTACAAGTTTATTCAGATGATTAGCGAGCGAGTTCGAAAGGTCGAAGCTTCAAGCTTCCAAATTGACACCAACGGGACTCTTAGATTGCAAAGACGAATCTGTGTGCCAGATATTCCTAAGCTCAAAAGAGAAGTTATGGATGAATGTCACAAATCTAAACTTAGCATCCATCCAGGAGTAAGTAAGATGTATCACAATCTTAAGCGCACATTCTGGTGGAAGGCGGTGAAAAGAGACATTTCCATATATGTTAGCAGATGTTCCACTTGCCAACAAGTTAAAAGCGATCAACAGAAGCTCGCAGGATTATTGCAACCGCTAGAGGTTCCAAGTTGGAAGTGGGATCAAATTTCTATGGATTTCAATGATGGTTTGGCCCGAACCAGAAAAGGGAACGACACTATATGGGTGATTGTAGATCGTTTCACGAAGACTGCCCATTTTATTCCTGTCCGATCTAATAGAACAACTCGAAGTCTGGAGCAATTTTATTTCAGAGAGATTGTCAGACTACATGGAATTCCCAGTAGCATTGTTGGTGATCGAGATCCGATATTTGCTAGTAAATTCTGGGAAGCATTCCAGAAGGAGCTAGGGACAAATTTGAATCTGAGCACCGCTTATCATCCTCAGACAGATGGCCAGACTGAGAGGGTGAACCGTATACTAGAAGACTTGTTGCGGGCACGCATTCTTGATTTTGGCGGGTCATGGGAAGATCACTTGCATTTGGTTAAGTTCTCTTATATAACAGTTACCAAGCAAGCTTGCAGATGTCGCCATTTGAAGCATTATATGGCAGGCCATGTAGATCTCCCGCATGTTGGGTGGAACCAGGCAATCGACTAGTATTGGGTCCCGACATGATTCGTGAAGCTTCAGATAAAGTTGATTTCATTAAAAAGCGACTTCTGACTGCTCAGATACGACAGAAAAGTTATGCAGATTCAAGAAGAAGGGATTTAGAATTTGATGTAGACGATTATGTGTACTTGAGGGTTTCCCCACTGAGAGGTGTAGTTCGTTTCAGGAAGACTGAGAAGTTGGCGCTGAGATTCATTGGTCCATTTCCTATTCTCGAAAGAATTGGAACTCTCGCTTACAAGGTTTAGTTGAATGACTGGTTGCCAGGTGTGCATGATGTATTCCATGTGTCTCAACTTCGAAAGCATGTACATGATCCAGACTTGATTGTGGAGGAAACATCACAACAAGATTTGGAGATTACCCCGAGCTTAGCAGTAAGAAGGGAGCCAGTAAAAATTGTTGGCAAAGAAACCAGAATTCTGAGGAACAAGAGGATCCACTTAGTCAAAGTGCAGTGGAGTGGGAATCCGAGAGACTATACATGGGAGACCGAGGATAGTATCAAACAGGCTTATCCCAAGTGCAGAGTGGACATCTCCGAGTAACTCTTGTGTTGAGGTACATTTACAATATTTTGCATTTTCCGTTTTGTTTCCTACTTTACTATTGTTTCCATTTCGGGGACGAAATTTTTTTAAGTGGGGGAGATTTTAACAACCCAGAAAATCAGAACCAATTTAAAAATTTTATTTTAAAAAATTTTGTTAGAAAATGTACCAGAATTTAAAAATTCCATTTTTAAATAATATTAAACCTATTAAAAATAGTCATTTTACAAACGACTTCCATTTTCGAAGAAAACATTTTTGTTGGATCCGGAATGTCAAATTATTGCTAAGTTTAATTTTCCACAATTTTTGAAATTAATACGTGAGCATGGTAAATTAACCTGTGTTCGATAATTTCTATTGAATTTAATAGACCGTTAAAAGGGCCAATTTTCAAACGGTCTCTAAATTCGATGAAATTAATTTTGTTAGGACCGTATCATCAAAACATAGCCAAATTTATTTTTCGGGAATTTTTGAAGTCCGTATATGGCCCCGGTAAATTTAAATGTACGACCAAATTAAATAATTAAATGATTAATATTTTAATTTGAAGAAAACAAGCTGAAAATGATCGATTGGGCTGATGAGACCTAGCCCATTGTGTCCGAAAGGGGGATATTTAGCGGGGGCAACTCTCGTTGGACTATATTTGGAGCTATTAAGGGTTAACGGGCTTTAACTAAAAAATTAAGGAATTTAATATTATTTTATTATAAATAGGAATTAAAACCAAATCCTAATCTATATCATACAGCCGCTGCCCCCTAGTTTTCATGGCCAGAATTGATCAACACTTCCCCCATTAAAACCCATCGATCCACATAATAAAACTCCCCCTTCCTTTTGACAATATTGAAGTCTTCTCCATCCCCTTCCCATCCATACGGCTAACCCCTCCCGCCATCAAGTATACGACGAGTTCTAGACCACCGAAGACCCGCCGTTTAGGTTGCCGCCGCACCCCCTATCCTGATCGCACGCCACCGCGTGGGGGGCCCTTGTGCGCCTCCCTCTCCTCTTCGACGCAGTGGTGTCGGATCGTCGTGATATTGAGTGGTTGGATCGAAACCTGTTGACCTAGAATTGAACGAATTTGAAATTCACGTCAGCCTCTAATCAGATAGAAGGAAGAAGGGTATATTCTAATTATTTATTTATTTAACTAATTACAAATATTATTTACACAAATAAATTCATATTTTATTCATACGAATTCAGAATTGGACAATTTCATAACCGTTGGGACCGTAATCCGAGTTCTACATTTTAGAACAGACTAGAACAAATGTGGAGCAAATCAGAATTTGGGGCTAATTCAATCTGAATTGTATAGAATTAAAAATCACTGTGAGAATTCTTTTTTATGTAATTAAAATTAATTAATTATGATTGTGTTTAGAAATCTTTACAAATCCACTGTTAAATTCAGTTTGTTGTTATACGCGATTTGATCTAGATTGATTGATGTTGTTTGGTGTGATCTGTTTGGTTAAATTGTATATAATGGAATTATGGAGATTTATTGACAAAATAAAATTGTCATTTTTGTTCAATTGGAAATGACAAATATAATATTGTCATTTTTTTGAATTAGAAATGTTAAAAATAAAATTGTCATTTTTGTTCAATTAGAAATGTCAAATATAAAAATGTCATTTTGTTGAATTAGAAATGTTAAAAATAAAATTATCATTTTTATGTGTTTTTGTTGAAATAGAATTGTCAACAAAAACAAAAGTATCATTTTTATGTGTTTTTGTTGAAATAGAATTGTCAACAAAAACAAAGGCATCATTTTTATTTGTTTTGTTGAAATAAAATTGTCAACAAAACAAATTTTTTTTTTTTATTTTTTTGTTGTAATAGAATTGTCAACAAAAACAAAATTATCATTTTTATGTGTTTTTGTTGAAATAGAATTGTCAACAAAAACAAAAGTATCATTTTTATGTGTTTTTGTTGAAATAGAATTGTCAACAAAAACAAAAGCATCATTTTTATTTGTTTTATTGAAAAAAAAATTGTCAACAAAACAAAATTATCATTTTTATTTGTTTTGTTGAAATAGAATTATCAACAAAAACAAAAGTATCATTTTTATGTGTTTTGTTGAAATAGAATTGTCAACAAAAACAAAAGCATCATTTTTATGTGTTTTGTTGAAATAGAATTGTCAACAAAATAAAGTTATCATTTTTATTTGTTTTGTTGAAATAGAATTATCAATAAAACAAAATTATCATTTTTATTTGTTTTGTTGAAATAGAATTGTCAACAAAATAAAAATATCACTTTTATTTGTTATATTAAAAATAGATTTGTAAACATATAAAAGTAGTCATTTTATTTGTCATATTATTTGTATACACACAAAAATTTCATTTTATGTTACTTGTTAATGTAGGGATTTGTATACAACATTAAAATATCACTTTTATTGGCTATGTTATACATTAGAATTTGTATACAAATTAAAATAGACATTTTTATGTGTCATGCTATACATTAGAATCATGTAGTGAAGTTATGCAAATAAAAATACATTTTTATTTGGCTTAAAAACATGTAGATAAGTATGCAAATAAAATACATTTTTGTTTGACATTAGAATCATGTAGTGAAGTTATGCAAATAAAAATACATTTTATTTGACATTAAAAACTTGTAGATAAGTATGCAAATAAAATACATTTTTGTTTGACATTAGAATCATGTAAAGAAGTTATGCAAATAAAAATACATTTTTATTTGACATTAGAAAACATTGGAAATATATACAAACAAAACCTCTTTTATTTGCTATTAGAAAATATAGGAATTTGTTTGCAAATATAATATCTTTTTATTTTGTCATTAAAAACATTTAAATGGTTATGCCAAATAAAACATTCTTTTATTTGGTATGTTAAACAAGTTAGTGGAATCGTCGAATGATTTATTTTTATATGTGATTTTATATAGATAAATACAAATTAAAATTAAACGAATCGCGCGCGCTAGTTCGCGTTTCGGAATCGTAACTTTAAACGATTATACCGAAAGATCCGACCATCGGATTTTCCCAAAACTGGAACCGTTAGGTCTGCTTTGGGAAGATCTTTGCAACGATATAAAGTTTGTTAAAAACCAACGGTTAGATTTCGAGAAAAGTGTAAATCAAATTTGAGTAAAAACACCGGCAGGGCCGCCTATTGACCCGAAGCGTCGTTAAATTAAATTGGACTATTTTTATATAAATAAAAATAGCGATAAATCGTTATAAAATATATTAACGATATGAAATGATTTAAATTATATACATTCGAGAATTATTTGAAAAGACCGAGTTCAATCTCATTTCAAATAATTATACGACGATTTAAATCGAAGATATTGAAGACGGTGTTTGAAGATCGACGATCTTCACATCGAATGGACAACAACTAATGCTTTTGATTGGAGTTGCTGCCTTGAAAGGGTTACAGTGCTAGTTGTCCGGACGTACTTGTTGATTGTTCAGATAAGCGAGCACCTCTCTTCCGTATTGGACATACGGGACGAGGAATAAGGTGTCTCCGGTTTCGTTTAGACCCAGAACGGGCTTGTAAATGGATGTGTGTCTGACATTGGATTTCATTCTATGTGAATTGATTTCTATTTAATATATATCTGTTTGGTGGCGGGGAACTTATTCTCTTGCTTAACACCCTTCTCTGAGACGCACGAGCTCAGATGTTATATATTGATAGGTATCAGTCGCATGGCGTGAATTGTCAGTGTGGCACGCCAAGATGCAAATGATCAAGGCTTTTGTTGAAAAGCCGAGCCTTGCGGTCGATGATCAAGGCTTTTGTTGAAAAGCAGAGCTTTGTGGTTGATGATCAAAGCACAGCCGATTTAGGCATAACTTTGTGTATAAGTGTTACTTCGCGAGCCTCACACCCCGGTAAGAGTCAAAAAGGGATAAGAGAACGCATGGAGTGCACACGTTTCTTTCTAGCTAGAAATGGTGTCATGGTATGGAGCCCAGACATTTTTAATTATGTGGATGATGGATTGTGAGGTACCTCGATTTATTGGTCGATACAGACCAAATGATAGGTTCAATAGGACCGGAAACGTGTGTTCAGGAATTGACAATCCACTAAGGTATATTTGTGGACCGGCCCTGCAGGATCCAAGGTTTCACTGCGGGGGATCGTGAGACATTTGCTAGAGTGTCTCGAATCAGTAAGGAGATCGTTCCTAGCCTTGACTCATGATGGAAACCCAATTTCCAATACGACATTACAGATTTGATTGTAAACCTATATATGGCGACATAGTTGGATGGGGTACTATGCCGTCTAGGATTGATACATTTATTTTGAAAGTATTTTAAAATTGACTAGACACTAATAATAATATTAAATATTATTTTATACGTATCAAGCATGTTTGATCATTATAAGGTAAAACTCTATCCTCCGGTTTGCGTTGCATTGTGTGATGGGACTTGAGTCTTATAATGATTTCATTTTCTAAAAAACATTGCGTTGTTTTTGAATAAAAGTTTATTTAAATTACGCACTGGCAAGCCAATGGAGTAAACTCGTTCCGCATTAGCGGCGTGGTCCTGTGATTAGCCCTATTATTAGGTAGGTTAAGTAAGATTTCTCATACCGGTCCCATGACTGACTCGTAGTTTGTTTCACTTGCAAACTCTGGTACCCTTATTTTTACATGGGCAGCCAAGTGACATGTATCAGGTTATTTTGGATATGTACCGAAGTGGAGCATGTTCTTGGACAAAAGATGAAGATCATTTCTATCTTTTATTTCTATTTTGGAACATTTAGACATCAGTTATCCATGTTGTACTTGATGGTGTTTTAGACCTATTTCTATTCGTTGAGACTTTTATATGCTAAGTTGTATCCTGTAACTGTGCCACTCTGATGTTCTGATATTGTGATGTTGATGACATTCTATCTCCGCTGCTATGATTTATGTGTTATGCTGTTATCTGAAATCTGCTGTTGTTATAAATGTGTTATATTCCAATGATTATCTTTGCTTTCGTACTATGGGTATCACATTGAACTGGTGGGTCACCTTAGCATCCCTTTACCCCTTTTCCTGTTGTGATTGTCGACGGCTCCATGTTCTCAGTTACATACACATCATTACATAGACATTTTGTTTTGCATCTTGCTTGCATGCGTGAACACGTTTCGCCATGAGCTGATATTGGTCTTGGTTTTATTTGCCTATGGAACCCTATATTTAGACTGGAATTAAGGTCATATTGCATTACAAAAATAACTCAAATGGATTTGCTGGGATAAAGTCATGCATGGTTGTATTGAATGCGTTAGACATTTCTGCATGGGAAGGAACATAAGGAGCAGTCACGTTGGTTTAGTTTAAAGAGAAGTTAATGGTTTGTCAGGTAATGGAGGCGTGTTACTGGGTACTATATTTCGAAATTTCTTGAATAAGGAAGGCTTTCTTACTTTCCATATTGTTACTTTGACATTTTATTGAACATACTGTTGTCCTGTTTGTCTATATATTTCTGATCTTCTTGCCTTAAAACGTATGCATTGATTCAACTCATTAATTTACATGCATAAATTCAATCCAACTATTTGCATGCATTAGTTCAGTTTAATTCGTCTATCTGCATACGTTGGTCCAATTCATTTTATTGGAATTCAATTCGTTTGCATGCATTGTTTCAATTTATATATTGTTGCATGCAAGTATTCCAATCTTCTATGGTATAGACTTCAGTAGTTCACATCATTACCATACTCGAATCATTTAATACATTGTTGGGATTAAACTAATTTTATTTATGTGTTCATCAAAGTTTACGGACTTGAAATAAGTTTAATCCTGACTCGGTGTTTTGTGTTTTTGCATGGAACGCTCGGGTCAGGCCCTAAGTGTTTCAGGTTTAAAGATTTCAGCTCGCAACCAAGGGAGGCACGTGAAGACGCATGCACGCGCTAAGCCCGACAAAACAGTAAATTTGTTTAAAGAAATTTATGTATATATTTATTTTGTTTTTTTGCTGTACAAATTTTGTAAACTCTGATAATTATATGAAAATTTTATTCCGCTGCAAATTTTGTATTCTGTGGTTCTGTATTTAATTCTGTTTAAACCCTGTAAGCCCATAACAGTCTGTCTTTTTGCACATTTCGAGGTGGTTTAATTACCGACTTGGGGCAGTCAAAATGGCAGGTCGTTACAACTTGCTACTTAATTCTTCCACTTCGTCTAAACCCTCAAACCTGACATTGTTTTCGGATAGCTCATCCAGAAAAGCCATTGACATGGCCACATCCGAAGTTAGTCATAACATCAACGCTGCTTCTAGAGACTACATGTTGCTTCTTGCTCCTCCAGGTAACTAAAGTGCCTCCCACAAAAACGTGCAGTAGCCAGATGTTGATCGCCTATCCGTAGAACATCCGGCCCAATCAACATCTATATACACTTCAATCTGCCTACTTTGGTTTTTAGAGAACAGAATTCCCTTGTCAGGGCTGTCTTTATGGTAGTGAAGAATCTCAAGTACTGCTTTGAGATGTTTTTCAGCAGGACAATGCATAAATTGACTCACCATTCCGACTGCAAATGCTATGTCAGGACGAGTATGAGCAAGATAGATAAGCTTTCCCACAAGTTTTTGATATCAGATTTTATCAACTAGAATATCCACCTTGTTATTCTCTAGTTTATGATTCAGATCTATTGGTGTTTCTGGTGGCTTACACCCGAGCAAACATGTTTCTTTAAGAAGGTCCAAAACATATTTCCTTTAAGAGAGAACGATACCTTTCTTTGACCGAGCTACATCCATACCTAGGAAGTATTTGAGATAGATGTCAAACTTTTGTGCGAGAAAGTCTTCAATTTTCCCAACTCAACATCATCACTTACTATCATAACTATATCGTCTACATAGACAATTAGCATTGATATTCTTCCCCCGGTTGTATGCTTGTAGAAGAGAGTATGATCAGAATGGGCCTGAGAGTACCCTTGCCCTTTCACTGCTTTAACGAATCTCCCAAATGATGCACGAGGAGATTACTTGAGTCCATAAAGATATTTTTTCAATCTACACACTTTTCCTGCAACTTCATTATTGTCAAAGCCAGGGGAAGACTATATATATATATATATATATATATATATACATATATATATACATATATATATACATATATATATATATATGTTGTATTAAACAAGAATCTTGCCAACTCATTTTGATTTATGCAACCGATCTATAGAACAACAACTTGGTCGCTTTTAAGTCTCTTTACACTTGTCATCTTAGCTCTTGCGATACGAGGCAATATATCAACATTTATGTTTAGCTGGATCAAGTATGTTCCCCCAGGCTTTTTTGGAATGCAAAATGGAATTTTTTTTATTTTCGTGTGGAATCTAAGACTTCACTCAGGACATAGTTTGTCGGTCCTAGTAAACCCTGCGGGTGGTGTGTACCTCGATTTTCAACGTCTTTGCACCACCAAGATAGTCACCCTCGAAGCTGAGACCTATGTCTCATCCTAATTCGTCTGTCTCTAAGCAACTGAGGTAGGAGCGTCGGGTTGCAAAATGGATATTTAAAAGGAGTATTTAGTTTAAGGACACATTTCAAAATAAAATAAGATTCAATGACAGCTAAGTTTAATAATTAGATTAAGGACAAAGGTCAAATTCTATTATATTAACATGAAGTTCACTTTAATTCTCATCATTATTGAATTAATTCATAAAATAAAAAATGGTCCTCGAAATTGGAGGAAAAAAGTGCTTTTAAGATTATTTTAGTCAGTTGATGTTATTATAAACATACGAAATAATTAATCAACTTGGAAAGTTAAATGTATATAGCTTTATAACTAAAAAATATAACTTTATATTGTATCATCTAAATACAGAATTAAGTTATTTTAATGTTAATCTCATTTAGGTCATAAAAAAGCTACAAAGCTAAATGCATTTAACTTTCCATTCTGAATTTTCTTATATTCCTCTTTTTCATAATTACAAAACAAAAAACATTTAATAATTAATTTTTAATCTTATAATCACAGGAAAACAATTTTGTATTAATTTTTATTATTTGTGAAATGTCTACGTGTGTCCTTAATTTAAAATATTTGGATTTTTCTAAGTAAAACATGAAAATTGTACTTGATTTACATAACAAAAGTCGCTTGTCCTTGTATCCTTTTTTTCTTTCTAAAATGTGTCTTTCCACCCCTTTTTTTGCTTTCCCATCCCATCGATTTAATCTAAAATTTATCGACATGTATACCCTTATAGTAAATAATTGGAATGATATATATAGCAAATTCGTCAGCATATTTTTAACAATGTAATAGTATATATAACAACAATGCTTGTATGTATTTAACAACATTTCAATATATATATTTAATAGTGTTTAACATAGTTTAACAATGTGAGAATAACAAATGTTTCATTTCAACAACATGCAATGCCTCATCAAAGGCAAAATTAGGTTTTTTATGAAAAGAATAGTGATAAATGAAAACATAAAATAAAATAGAATGACATTGTTTGTATTCGAAGTTGATCTCCTTCTTTGTTGCTACTTCATCAATTCAACCGTTCACTTTTTTTTTAGAAAAGAACGATCTACATAACAATAAGATAGTGTGTTTTTCTCAAACCTGTGGTGTGGAGAAAGTAAACTATAGGATGGTAATAGAATTAGCCTTCAAACAAATATCCACTACTTAAAATTACAAGAAAGGTGAAGCTCGAAGATATTATCAAGCACATGCCTATGCTACAAGCTAACTGAGAATAATTGTACAAACCCAAGACCTTCTAAACAATCACGATTATAAGCACCAGCATATCAAACAATATAAAACCAAAAACATCCCAAGTTGTTGCAACCATTGCCCAAAAGCGACTGATTCAAACTAAATGTTTGCCAATAACCATGTCAAGTTACAAGGTTCTAATCCTTTCAAGCTTGATTCTAATTAATACAAAACAAAACTAAATAAATTTTCTAGTGTATGTCAGAATTGACATTCAAATTAACTCAGGCAGTGGACATGGATGAACTTGCACAATGTCACTACCTAAATACCTGACAAAATTTACAGTACTATACAACCAGATAGCACAATGCTTGGCTAGACTACAGTAAGCAAAAAATTAAGGCACCAAACTGTGGTGAGTGTTATTTTCATCTGAATACAGTGTTGATCATTTCCTTCAGATTTCTGCAAGCAACTATTTCCATGTCCATGCTAACATTTCTAAGAGTTTTTTCTGCTGATTTGGGTACGACACATTTTTTATAACCCAATTTAGCAACAGCAGCAACACGTTTATCCATTCTTGCAACCTATTAAGAAAGAATATTAATATCAAACTATAAAATAAGATCAACTATAAGGTAATACCTCTGGTTAGCGTCCCCAAACTGAAATGCATGTAAGCAAATCAACGTAAACTAAGATTTGCAGTTATGAATTCAACGTGTTTGATGAAATTACTGAACACTAAACCCATGCTTAACTTCAAATAAGGCATTGCATTTCTATACATGTTATCGTTTCTTGACATAAAAGCAAATTTACACTAAACTGTGATATAAACTTTGCTAATAGGTTAATGCTACACAGGCATTCAGCAATGTGTAAGGAGTCCATGAGTGGAAGGATGCAGTTATAGTGTTTTGGGATCATTTGTACATGGGAGGAAGTTTAATGGTGGTTTGGCTGCTATTGGTATTTGATGTCTCATTTAACCAATATTTGATAGGTAATACATACTCTTCTAGCATTAGAATGCATACTTATTTTATGACTAATTGACTAGTTCTACCCTACTAGCTTTTAATTTTACATCAAGCTCCCAACTAAAATTTTATTTTATTTTTGCCTTTACTTAATTGTGTGTGTATATCTTCACTAGATCGAAGAATGTTTGTAGGATCAGCTTTGTTTTGCCTTTACTTAATTGTGTGTGTATAACATAAAATGGAATGTCTGTTATTCTTGGGATGATGTATTCAAGAGGGGAGAGAGAGCGAGCATAGCCAGAAAGAAGTAGACGTAGGAGACGAAGACACTTTATGTTATTATATAACTTAAAATATTTTTTCCAATCGCCATCATTATTAATTAGCTGTCACAAACAGCACTACTTGTTGCTACTTTATTGTACGTTTTTTTTTTTTTTTTTTTTTTTTTTTTTTTTTTTTTTTTTTTTGGGCTGGTTGCTATTCTACATTTTATAGGATGCAGCAAGCTAAATGCCTTTTTCAAAAAAAAAATTTACAATCTTGTTTAAATTGAATGCATGATAATCAATACAGATTAACATTTGAAAAAGTGGTATCTGTGGTTATGATGCATGCACAAACATAGTAGTACAGTGTAAGTAACACCTTATCCCTAATTAAATTATTTGGACAAAAAAAAGTTGATCCTACGAATATTCTTCGATCTAATGCAGACACACACACAATTGGGTAAAGGCAAAAATAAAATAAAATCTTAGTTGGGAGCTTGATGTAAAATTAAAAGCTAGTAGGGTAGAACCAGTACAATTAGTCATAAAATAAGTATGCATTATAATGCTAGAAGAACATGTATGAATATGTATTACCTATCAAAAATTGGTTAAATGAGACATCAAATACCAATAGCAGCCAAACCATTAGCAAGACCATTGAACTTCCTCCCATAATACAAATGATCCCAAAACACTATAACTGCATCCTTCCACTCACGGATGCCTTACACATTGCTGAATGCATGAGTAGCATTAACCTATTAGCAAAATTTATATCACAGTTTAGTGTAAATTTGCTTTTATGTCAAGAAACAATAACATGTATAGAAATGCAATGCCTTGTTTGAACTTAAGCATGGGTTTAGTGTTCAGTAATTTCATCAGCAGTAGCTTTACTTAAGCTGCACAAACATCAGTTTTACTGCCATAAGTGTTTAATTGTTGTTATAAGCACGGGTAAAATAAGGTAAAAATCACATGCAGCTGCACCAATTACTTTTTGGTTCATTTCCATTTTACATGAATTGAAGTTACACTTGCAACAGCACTTGTCAACTGATAGTTCAACAAAAACTACTTTATGTATTACATGATAACAGAGTTACCATGTGACATCAAATTAATTCACAAAAATTACGAATTGGCTAAATAATAGGCAGTTTTTCAGTTATCAAATATATCTATCAAACAACTTTTGCAACTACAAGATATCAAACTGTACTTAATTGTTAACAAAGTCATTGCTTACCATGCGAAGCTCGCCACCCAAGCCTATCTCTCCAATAAATGCTACATCATTCGGTATGGGAAATTCCAAGAAACTGATAAGAAAGAGTATAATGATATAAAATCCAAAATACTAATAAGGTGTTAGGAAACAATAATATATCTCGCTTAAGAAATGCATAGTGCCAAAAGCAATAAAAAAAACTTCACGACTGTTCTTTAAAAATAAAAATAAAATATTTCACAAGCGCTCCGCTTTACACACACACACAGATATATATATATATATATATATATATATATATATATATATATATATATGTATATGTATAATATGATCTGTTCAAATTGTATTGTTCCAAGTGATTTACCATAGAGGTATAAAATAGTTTTCACTTAAATTTAGGTCATAACTTCCATGTAGGTGCCCGAAGTTGAACTATACAATAGAAGATTTTGCTTTCTCTAGATCAAATACCAATAAGACTTCATATTACTTGACAAATTATACACCTGTCAAACATTTAGAGGATTACAGTAAATAAAATAAACAATTATGCCCTTGAGTTTTAGCCACATGCATTAATTCTCTGTGGGATTTGGTAATTATTCTCAGTAAAGACTTGCTATATTCAACCTACAAGGATTAATGCAAACGTAATGCACGAGAAAAAAAAAGATGCATATAAAGTTATCAGAACTATTTACCAATACCTTATTTGATATGGCATTTTAACCACTTCCCCCTCTTCTTCTCTGTTTTTTCCCTTCCTTTTTACCTTTTGTAAATGTATATTACCTGTTTTAGGGCTGTTTCGGTATTTGGATCACTGCTTTTTATCTATTCTAGTTTTCGAACTTTTCCCATTCTTCTAAAAATAAGCTTTCGGGTTTTTTTATTCATCTCTTTTATAAATACGACCACTATGGTTAATTAAATTATAATATTTCCTGAAAAAAGTGTAAAATTTAGTCTAGAGGGTTTTGCTAGCTGTACCAAATATGGTTTAATGCACTGAAGCTGTTTAATCAAAGAAAAAAGAAGAAGAAGAAGAATATTAGGTTATCGTTTATCTTCTAGAAAATAAGAAGGTTTTGTAACAAAATCAATTATTAAAAAGCAAAAAGAAAAAATCGAATTTCGTATTAACGTCGAGATCTAATAATCTGGATCTTAAAATTTCAAAAATTAGCTAAGACTCGCCTAGATTTGAGCGATCTGGTTCCACTTTGGATTTTTTTTTTTTTTTATATAAAAAAAAACTGATATGTTATATATTTAATCTGTAATATTCATTGGAAACTTAAGTAAAGCTTGATATGCTAACATTGCTGTAGGGAACCTGTCATACCAATCCATTTGATAGGGGTTTGATAGTTTATTGCAAAGCACACTGGAAATGTGATGTAACATATAATTTAGAGAACTATGAAGAGATGGTCTATCAACAAATATTAAACAAAGTAGAAGCACAACCTGCTGCATATTGCAGCTGCAATAGCGAGATCCCCAGCAGTCTCTGTCAGCTTATATCCACTAACAACGTTAAGCAAAATGGTCTGTCAAATTGAGGTATTCTAGTAAGGCAGCAAAAACAGACAATGGTTTAAGAGTACTAAATGTAAATGATTGGTAGAAACGATGCTGCTGGTTCTTAGTTTCGATATTTAACATATTTTTCTATTTAGTTATTTAACTAAACAAGTTTATTGGTTGTATAAACTTTTTTCCATATCGTACGTCTGCTTAAAACTTTACATCCTTAACGGCTAAGCAAATGTGATACCTGTTACATCTTTAGTTATTCGTACAGTACAACCGCCCCTTGTTTCGTAAAACATCGCATACCCCAAAAATATTTCAAAACTAGGTCTAACAACAAATACTTTCAGAAGTGGATAATGTCATCTGCATCCGCATCCAAAATTATTTTCGTATGACAAATATCCATATCTATGGATATGGAAGGATATCGAATATTTATCTGCTCAAGTCATGATTAATAAAGTCAAAAAAATAATGGAATATTTCAGTAAAAAGAAGTAATTTCATGCGAACACTAATTTGATAGCAACTATTTGTCTAAACGTGCATAATATGAATTATTACCATGATAAAACAGTGTATATCAATCGGTTTATGCAGTAAAATATGCATAATCTCAAGTCTCAACTACTATCTTGATAAAAGTCAGATGAATAATTTTTAGATGCAGATACTATTATACGCGAATCTGTTTTTCAGATACAGATGCAGTAGGATTTTAGAATTTTGAGGTATTCATTGGTAGCCTTACTCAAAACCCAAAACTACTACAAACTTTTTGAGCAACAATCATTTTCTTCCATTTTTGTGTGATCTTCACGCAATTAACAACTGAATCCAACAAAAAAAAAAAATCGAAGGGAATGTTAAAAGAAATTAGCTCAAAATCAAAATGAGATGCAAATTTAAACATATAGTTTTTCTTTCACTTGCAAGTTGCAAAAAATAATGCAGAATTTTGTTTGCAAAACTAATGCAAATGATATTTTGTAAATATTTGAGAATGTTTTGCAAATATTTGCAAAAGTGTTCCCAAAATAATAAAGATGTTTTTGCGAATTTTTGCAGAAGATACATTCATGTAGCAGAAATTTGCAAAAATACCAACGTTTCGCAAATATTTAAAGATATCCTACAATTATTTGCAGTAAACTGCAAATTTTTGCCCCAGAAAAAAAACATATATGTACTCTTTTTTTTTCCTTTTTTTTTTTTTTTTTTTTTTTTTTTTTTTGCAGATATTCACAGTAACAACTATAAATTACCCAAAAAAAAACTTATAATTTCGATTTTGCAAACATCGGCAAAACAGATGAATAATTCAGCAAAAAATCAACAAAATAAATGGATGAAAAAATTTGTTCATTTGGAATTGAAAGGAAACAAGTCATGCCTAAAGAGTAAAAAGACCATTATAAAACTGAACAAAAAATGAACAATCTGACATATTGTTCAAATTAGGTCTAACATTGGGAAAAGACAGTCGGTGTATGAAGAATGGCAATCAGGCAAACCAAAAAATCAGAATTTAAAAGTAATTACACGGGGTGGCCTTGAAATGCTTTCTGGGTTGGGTTAATGGAAGATGAAATCTGAAAAGAATGGTGCCACCCTGATTTCCACTTCATAATAACAGCAAGTTGTCAATGCATAATTTCAGATGTGGATGACATCATATCCGCACCAACATCAACAATTATTTTTGGATACCAGATTTCTATATCTCGGATACGAACAAATATCGGATAATTATCATATCCGTCGACGATTGATAAATCAAGAAACATAAATAGAATATTTTTATTTAACATAAAAAAATCAGTCCATAGGTTAAAAAAATAATGCAAATCAACAAATACAATGGTAACAAATAGTTTTGAGCGGTTAATATGCATTGAATGCATTTATTATAAACTATTAACTTGATAAAAAAGATACCCATTTTTCATGGTACAAAGATACACATAAAACAGACTACAGTTTTAACCCAAAAAAACAGGCATATGATTTTTGGATACATATGCCTTCATATCCACATCTGTACCCATTTTTCGGACAACGGATATTTATCCGCTTCTTGGATACAAGCACAGATGCTGACGGATTTCGAATTTTTCGTGTTTCTGCCGACAGCCTCACTAGTGGTAGACACAAAGGGAAGGATGAGAACCACTCTTGATAGCCCAATTCGCTGGGAACAACAATCACTAGGTGACTGATCCTGCCGAAATGCACTCTTACCTATTCTATTGCTAAAATTGCAAGTCTATATGGTGCATATTCATATATGATCAAACCAGTTTTAGATGAGTCACACACACACACACACACACACACACACACACACACACACACACACACACACATATATATATATATATATATATATAGAGAGAGAGAGAGAGAGAGAGAGAGAGGCAACACATGAAAATGCAAGTGCAGAGCTAAGATTTATACACTGTCTTGAAGCTTCAGCCCTGCCTGCTTCATTAGAACCTTCAAAAATGAAAATGAAAATATTAGTTGGTACTCAGACATTTGAAAGTGTTCAAAATCATACTCAGAGATTCAACGCAAAAAAATTGTCAGGTGAGTAGTATATTTACAAACATAGGCATTGAGATTTCATCGCAGAATAAAGAATGAAGATTATAACCTAAAACTTCCAAGTATGAAGGGCATAAAAACCAATGTAGATTATGACCTGCAATAAAGCAGGTTCAATTAAGTTTTTACAAACTGACACACACGCACAGCAAAAGGATAGTGGACCTCCCCACCAATCACATTACGTTTTTACCAACAGAAGCAAATTCCAAAGGAGTTACGGTGATTGTTGACATACTGCAGATAAAACAATAGGCGCTAATTCATGCTCACCCTATGGCAAAATGAAAAACTTGGAGATATGAAATATGTTGCCATCAAGGACATGTATGTATGATGCTCCTTGATTTTCTTTGTTATACCGTACAAGTTACAACATTGTCGAGTAACCAATTTATAGGAAAGGGAATAATAAATAAAATTGATTTCCTTTTCCTCGTACCACTCGCTCCACCCCCACAAACCCTCCATTTTTAAACTGAATGGTTTTCTTTGAAAGAGGAAATGGAAGTGACCAGAAAATATGCATATTACTTTCCTATAAAATATGTTGCCTTAGCAATGCTCACTGCTAACTTATCCGATACTCACCGTATTTGATCCATGCATCACACCAGCAAATTGATAGCATTATTAAATATTATTAATAAAAAGATTTATATGTTTCGCATTTACGTAATTTCTTACAGAAATTATCATGATAGCTCTGTTGTCTGAAACACCATTAAATTTTCTTGAGATGGCAGAGTCAATAGCACATAGCGCCTGCAAAGAAAACAAAATTAGATTCCATTAGAACATAGAGAACTGCAATGGTTTCACAGTAAACGAATGTTAAAAAATACAAGCAAACTGATCACCGGTAAGAACTTTAAAGTATTTTGTAATAAATGAATGCCACTTATTGATCATCTGGAAAGATTTTTTTTTTTTGAATGAACTGGAGAAAAATTTGGGCATTCAGCCAAAGCTTTTTCCTCAATAAAATTATCATATGAGGAGTACAAAGCCAAACACATACCTGAATTTCTAGCATGAACGCCCGGGAGCCGTCAACAATCACAGCAACTGCAAGTCCAGCTAGTACCTCTGAATCAGAGTCATGTTCAGTTAAAAACATCTTACTTGGATTTGGTACTGCATCAAGCCCAGATTCTGACATTTCAAAAACTCCAAGCTGGCAGAAGATTTTAAAATTTTGATGCATGTATGCATAGGTACATAAGACTGAAATGCTTATTGCTTCTATAGACTGAAATGCTTATACCATAAGAAATAGTGCAATTTGATATTAAATAGTAAACAATTAGATACGCGTACCTCATCTGTAGAACCAAATCGATTTTTCACAGATCGTAAGAGACGATACGACGAATAAATTTCTCCCTGGAATTTAACAGGCAACATTTATAAAAAATAATATGTTACTATAAATCTTTCCTCAGGTCATACGTATCCCATTCATATTTATTGGGATTTTTATGTAAAATAATGAAAAAGAAACATTTAAATTTTAAGTAATATATTCATTATTTGAAAACTACAAGCTTAATGGTATGCTATGAAAAATGACACAGTCGTTTGTATAATTTAATTGTTAACACGCAAATAAAAAAAACAATTATGCAATGTAAAAAATTATAACTTTTCTTAACATGGTTAATTAATTGATGCCAACAGAATTTGATCCCACCTCTAGATACGAGTTTCGACTTTCGAGACATACAACCATCCATAAGGGATATCAAATTTTCAATTTTAAGTGACTTTTTTGGAAACTATCATTACTACTGCTATACGATAGTCATTTAATTATTAATATTACTTCAATTGGTACAAACGTTATTTTTGCTAAATTATTATTCCAATAAATTGTCTACTATTAAAAGAACAAGAAAATCAAGTTGTTTCAAAATTATTCATACGACGACCATAACACATCTAAACCAAATTTTATCATAAAAGGTAGTGAAATTTTAATAAGTTTTATATATATATATATATATATATATATATATATATATATATATATATATGCATGAGGAGGGTTCCGCTACACCTCTTATATTGCACATGAACTCTCCCCCTTAATCTCCACCACCCATTTCCCCACTCATTCTCTCTCTTCCCACTAAGAAATAATATTGAATATTGAAATGGGAAGAGAGAGAATGAGTGGGGAAATTGGTGGTGGAGATTAAGGGGGAGAGTTCACGTGCAATATATATATATATATATATATATATATATATATATATATATAGTAAAATACAAGTGGAGATTAATGATATACCACAAAAAAACAATATGTAAAATGAAAGAACGTCAGCAAATAGATTTTGTTATCTAATGTTAATTTATAACTTCAACTTATATATTATTTTAAGTCACGAGTTTCAATAGCATCTTTGTTAGTACCATTCTATAATAGTTATTATTATGTTTTAATTTTATTAATGCAATTATCAGTAATATTATCTTTAATCTATTATTATCATTATTATAACTCATCATTTTGGCTTAAAACCTTAATTTATAATATATAGTAAAATACATGTTGTATGCACCAAGGTTTCCTATGAATATGGAAGTTTAATGTAATCCATATTTAAGCATTGTTAGATTCGACTCATGTAGATGCTTGGTTTCCTTCAAATTTTGGAAACAATCCTCCACGACTGGATGTAAAACTGCTTACAACTTGTCCATCCAAGACTGGGAAGGTGACAATGACTTAGGTAATCATGTTTAGTCAAATTTAAATTGAAAATAATAAATTTATTATTCATAAATCAAAGAGAGGATCATTAACGATAGCCTTTGAAATAATTAAGTTCCTTTTAATATAATATGAGTGATATGGCACACACTTCGTGTGTGTATTATTTTTCTCCAAACTGTATAAGTTTCACATATTCAAAGACAATTTATTTGCATAAACATTTAGCCATTTACGTTTAAATTATCTGTACTTGGTTTGGATATTTTTTCTATTGTTAATAAATAAAGATGAATTTGTAAGGAAGTTTATTAATTAAATCACATTTTTAAGGAATATTAAGTTGGGAATTTTATTGTGAAGGGACAAACTTCATAATTTTTTCAAACCCAAGGACAACCCACCAAAAATTTATTCCCAAGTACAATACACACTGTAAAACTGACACCATACACATCGTAAAACAGATACTTAAAAACTAATAGATAAATTCTGATACCATACACACTGTAAAACTAATACTTAAAAACCGGTAATCAAATTCTGATATCATGCACACTATAAAACTGATACCTAAAATCCGATGTTTTGTCCTTTAGAATAAATTCAGTAGACCGTCCTTACGAGTGAAAAAACCCGTAACTTTGTCATGGACACTATTTTTCTGTATTAAGATTTAGTAATATCTATTAAAAAATTTGGAGGGATGTTTTAAATTTGTAAAGAAATTTAAAGTTTTATTTTTAAATGAAACTAAGATCTAATATTCTTTGCCCATGAGCATTTTTATAGTTCACGCCGACATTTAAAAGTGTGACACCAAAAATATTACAACTATTATTAAAAGCTGCAAATAAAAATAATTATATAATGTGAAAATGTGAATTGAAATCCATACATTGTTCAAAAATATTTATTTCCAGTATTATAATCAATATCATTCTATAGTTGGTTGTAGCTATTATCAGTTTATTGGATATTATTTTTAGTACAATTATCAATATATTTTTTTACTATATGCTATAATATGATTTTAATAGGTGATTTGCATAAATCAACAAAATCAACTCATTTTAAATCTCTTATCTGGCGATCATGGCATTTAAGTTGAATTTATCGCAAAAATAGTCGAACCTATAAATTTAATAGAATAATAATTCATTGTGAAATAAGAATGATGGATTAATTATATACTTAAAAAAACTAATATGAGTATTTGTTAATAAAAAATAAAATATTTTGCTAGAAAATAAAATTTGTCATGAAATATAATTTTGAATTTTACAATATTTTAAATCATGTGCATTTTTAGTGTTTACTTCTTTTTTGATAATAAGAGCGCCACTTAACCCGAACAGGGCACTCGTTTTGATGTCCCAAAGGTCAGAACTCATAACCTCTAAGACCTCAGCCAACAACGTCATACCACTTGTTGCTTGAGCTAGCAATCCTTGCCTCCAGCATTTACTGTTAATATCATTTTATAATATTTTTTACAATCATTTGTGTATGTATATACACACACAAAATTTATTTACTATTTTTATTATTGAATTAATAACAACATTATTATGATTATATTTTTGGTGTTTTTAACACATTTTTTCCTCAAATCGGCACAACGATTATGATAGTTAAAATACATTTTATCACAATTGTGGTCAAATTGGAATGTCAATAATACATTTATTATCTACAAAGTATCAACAATGAATTACTATTAACTATTAGTTGTACAATTTTTATTAATTTAATTCAAAATTATTATTAATTATTGTAATTGTTAATTACGTTATTTTTATTATAATTTTAACGTAATATTTGCTTATATCAACGAAACAAAATTATTTTGAGAATGCAGTCCAACGATTTTAGCATTTAAATTTAATGTTATTGCAATCAAACATAAAAAATATTTATTATTTGAAAATACAAAATCAAATGACATACTAAAAAAATTAATACAATTACTTGTGAAATTCCTTTCTAGATATAATGTTATAAAGTGAAATTTGTTATATGCTGTAACAAAAATTAACTTCTGTAAAATTAATAATTTTGAAGTTATACATTGTTTTAGGCTATGTGTTTCGATTATTATGCATATCTTTTATATGTGATAGAAGACCGACCAAGTAGAGAAAATAATAATTGAACTTTAGTGTATAATAATGGGCAAGGATATATAAAATGATCTAGTACATAATCACAATATAAATTACAAAAATTTAATGTCAAATGTTGAAAAGAACTAAGGGGAGACTTGTAAGTAATTGTGTGTGTGTGTGTATATAAATATATATATATATATATATATATATATATCATAAACTAGAAACATGTATTTAAATAGTGGAAGAGAATAAATGAGAGGCCCATAAGTTCTTTTGCTTTGCTTATATTGTTTAACATATTACAACCATTTTAATAACATTATTTTTATTATATTACGATGACTTAATCACTTAAATATAATATTTGCTTGTCTCTTCTTCTATCCTACCAATAATGAAAATTTTCAATCAATAGAAATTCCATTGTATATTTTTTAAATTTCAAAGATACCATTGATAATAGTAGTCGTTCACCCATCCATCAACAAACTCTTAACATCGTTTTGTGACCTCCACCATCACCCCCTACCGAACCACCCATCAACAAAACTTCAGTATTATTTTGCAAACGACGCCACCAACGAGATGACTTGAAATAAAGATGTGATCGCTATAGCTTTTGTGCTTATATCACACTTCCCCACTAAATGCTATCAAAGAAGAAATATTTATTTTTGACTATTAGAAGCACATACATGCAATTTATATTGATATTAATAAAATAAAATTTGAAATCATTTGGTAACGATCTTAGCATGTACTTCACGGTAAAATTTAAAAATTTGTGAATGTATCTATTATTTGGGAAATATGAAATGGTAGATTAGTATTATACTATAAAATATGATACGATTACTTGTGAAATTCCTTTCTACATATAATGTTGTTCAAAAATGGAATTTGTAATGCAATGTAAAAATATATTTAAAAAACTAGGATAAAAGCAGCTAGTAAAAATAATAATTATAAAATTATATATTGTTTAAGTCATATGTTTTTAGTTAATATGAACATGTTTATATATAGAATACCAACTTGGATATGAAAATATTATATGAGCATTAATGTAAAATAGCGGAAAATTTTTAAAGATAATCCTGTAAATAATTATAAATTAAAGGAACTTAAATGTGAAATATTCTGAGACTCAAAGAGCCATTTAAGTAATTGTATGAATAATAAACATCTCAATCTGAATGCAAACAAGGGAAAAAAATAAGGAGAGGGTTGAAATTCTACGGAATTAATGTGAAAGCTAGAAATTTTCTAATTATATTATTATTTAATGAAATGTTATAAAATAAAATTTATTATACAATGTAAAAAAGAGAATAAGAGTGATCTGCAAAATAACACACACACACACACACACACACATATATATATACACACACACACACATATATGTATATACACATATGAAGCGGCTATTGGGACACAAAATTATAAACAAGCTGTGCACCATTGGATTTGTTTGTCTTTATATGAAAGGTGAAATTCAAGGGAAGATCCAATGATTGAGATTTTTATGTTCAATTTTGTGTCAATATTTTGTGTTCAATTAGACTTTCTCATATACTTATACACGAACATGTATATATGTATTAACCATAAACAAATGTGCATATGTATGTATGTATTAGCTATATATTGTTTTAGGTCATGTGTTTAAGTTAAGATGTATATTTTTGTATACAACACAATACCAATTTAGCTAAGAACAATATTATACGAACTTTAATGTGATTTAGTTAGGGTTGTCAACGGATACCCGAAAAATCCGATATCCATCCGAATCTGTATCCGAAATATCCGTTATCCGGCATTATCCGAAAAGCGGATACGGATATGGTTATAGTGATATCCGTATCCGAAAAATATCCGTCCGACTGACTGATGTAATATATACAACTCAAAAAAGAAAAATAGAGTTAATAATTATTTTGTAACTGTTGGATGTTACTATGATATAATTCTTTGTTCATTTTTAGTGAAAAATGGTTGTTTTAGTGTTTAATTTTGAAATATTTTTGGATATGCTTATGATATTAGTATAAAACAATGTTTCCTTATTATACTTCTTTATTTCCATGTTTTCTATAAACATTAATACAAAAATTATTTTATGTTGATCCAATTTTTTTTTATTTATACTCTTAAATTTATTAATTATAGGCGGAGCGGATAAATATCGAATATCCGTCCGTATCCAAAAATTAAGCGGATACGAATATCCGATATCCGATATCCGAAAATTAAACGGATACGGATATCCGATATCCGAAAATAGTTTCGGATACGGATATGGCATTATCCGTATCCGAAAGCATCCGTTGACAGCCCTAGATTTAGTAGTGATGAATTAAGAGGATCTCGTAAACAAATAATTATAAGAATAACATAGCAATTAGCACAAGACGCAAATGTTAAATATTAAAAGAGACATTTAAGTTATCGTATATATAATAAAACATAGGGACACGAACGTAAACAGCAGGAGATAAGTAAGAAGAGACTAAAAATTCTGTAGAACTAATAAGAGGGCTAGAAAATTTCCCGTTTTACTCTTATTTAATACACAAGCTCTCTCTCTCCCCCCCCCCCCCCCCCCTTCCCTCCCTCACACACACTCTTATATAATATGTGGTGTTGGTTGGTAGGTACACAAGTGGGTTTTTTTAGATCCAATTTAAATTACCCATTTGCTAAGCCATATTATAAAATATCAAAATGAGCTGATTGTTTGTTGACGTGATTTCCTTATAATAAAGATCCTCACAAAAAATTGAATAATTTCATGCTTAAATCAACATGAGCCCTTTGAAAGTATTTATTTAATTATTGATTTGAAACTTAGTTTTGAAGAAGTTAGTAGTTCTGGGATGATTCAAATTTTAGCAGATATGATTGTGAATACAAAAGGAAATTGTTCAAAAAAATGATAAAATTTTAGCCCTTTAGTAGGAAAGAACGGATCATGACGATGAATAAAAAGAGGTATAGATCTTTACTAGTACCACATATGCATCTATCTATCATATAAAACAAATACATCAATTTGGTGAAGTCTATTTAGCAGTATTCACATTACTCTTTGCACAAATTATTTATAATAATTTAATCCACTTTATTCCAATAAAAAAAATTAGATTCTATTTTAATTCAATTTTCTTTCTCATATTTTACCAATTCATTTTCATTTTGACTTTGAATTGATATCCACTAATAACTTAATGTTTATTTCTCATGCTTCCTCTCAAAATTATTTGTTTTAATTCAGAATATTTTCACATGCCAAAGTACTCGGGTATTTGTGTGCATGTATGTATATGTGTGTAAGCATGTATCCATATTTATGTATGTAGATTACGTATGCATGCACATACATATAGATCCAGAAATGTGCCTGTGTTTTCAATGGCATTCCAAAATCTAGCACTTCATGTGCATTCCAGAATCTATGCCTGTTTTAACTAGATTGATTTGATCAATGACTGATAACAATGCTCACATAACTTTTTGATAACTTTAGTTAACATTATAAATCGTTACTTATATTTCATATTCATTACTAACCATTGACTGAATCAATCTACCAAAAGAGATGTGCTATTAAACCTAGCTTACATAAGATCATTAATACTCAATTAGAACAATCAGTTGAATGTGAACGAATTATAACTCATATTTATTCAAATGATGGATTTGGCTTCTGTACTTATCTTACTAAATACTGAAAAGCCAAATACTATTGAATGTTTATGGTATTTTATACGAGAACCTGGTTTACTGGGAGAAGAAGGAGCGCGCGCGGGGGGGGGGGGGGGGGGGGCAATGAGTCTTTAAAAGGATATAAAATTGTGTGTTACATTCCCATTGCACGAAAACATATGATGTACCCAAAAAAAAAAAAATCCAAGTTTTCAGCCTTTCGAGGCATATTATATTTGCATACTTGAATACATACAAAATAGAAAACAAGTTTATCTAAAACTGTCATTCTAAACATATTTATGAAGTTGGAACTATGTGGATCTTTCTACAGTAAGGTTGATGCTCGCTAGTTGCTATAAGCCTACTAAAACTTAAAGCAAAAGGATGATTCTAATGTGGCTCAATAGATAAAATTGACACGCATGCTAAACCCCAATAACAACTTTACATGCATTTAACACGATTTGGTGCATAAAAGATTAAGACAAAGAAAAGCTCACTTCCAACAGCATAACAATAACTTCAAAGATGACAGAATTTGCAAACACGGACCTCCATATACAAAACAGTATCCACTATATGCTCAAGAACACGAGGCCCAGCTATCTCTCCCGTCTTTGTAACATGCCCTATCTGAAATTAATCAGAATAAATGTTGCCAAAAAAACATTAAACGATAAAACATACTGAGACATGCATATAAATAGATAGATGAGCATGTGCAAACGAATATACAAGCATGCCAAAGATACAACAGTATTATGTAACTCTGTACATATGTGCTTTTAGGTAGATTTTATTGGCCACGAGGATCTTTATAGTTCTAGTAAATGCGTCACAAGAGAGGGGAAATTCATGGCCCATATTGGACGACTGGGCTAACCGTGCACGATAAGGAAAGCATGTGTATTACAAACTGCATGGTGATGGCTAGCATACATGTAGTTGAAAATAGAACATGTACCTGTTCCTTGGTACTTTTTATCCATGTCAACTTATTTCTATCTAAAAATTTCACAGAGCTAATTTTATGCATGTACATATGTACACAGACACAAACACATATGTATGTTACACCATGTTATAGATAGTCTTCGTGAAACTTGTATAATTTTAGAAATTTCAACTATTTTAGATACACATTTCAAAACAATAATATAAAGGACAATTTTTTTAAATAGGCTAGTGGAAATAGCTTATAGGAAAAGTAACTTCGTTTCGGAGCTTAATATGAAACTAGGCCTAGAGCCCCCTGATTTCCACCCCACATTCATGTTTCTCTGTTCTCCCACTAACTCTCTCTTCCTCCACTAACTTATTTAATTATTAATGTGTGGATATAAACAAGGGGGAAAGGGGTGCTCGGAATTACGGGTGCCATAGAGTGCCAAAAATGAAGCACCCCTTTAGCCCCCTGTTTTCGACCTTTCATTTATATTAATTAAAGTTAGTAGAAGGTGAGAGGGTTAGTGCAAGGAGAGAGGGAGGAAATGTGGTGGAAAAGTGATATGCTAAAGGAGTGCGCCATTTTTAGGGTGCCATTGAACCTGCCTCATTCACACACACACACACACACACACACACATATATATATATATATATATATATATATATATATATATATATATCCTCTATGGGGTAGCCAAATCAGTGCAAAAGAGGTTGACAAGTGAAATTGCAATGTTCAAATAAATATTTCTTTTCTGATTTATATAAATGTCTGCAGCACATAAACAATATCTAGCATTTACAAGCGAAACTTGGTTTCCAAGTCAAGATAGACTTAAAATAAAATTATGAGGGTGCTAGGTTTAATTAAATCCCATTTGCACTCATCGAAGTTGATGACCAATGGGCATCACTATTGTTAATATGATGACACCAATCAGTAGTGAGCATTGAAATCACTAATAATTCTGTCAGCACAATTAATTGTCATTATCTAAATCAACTCAGTGGACCACATTACTGCAAATGCAGAACCAGATATATTCAATTGAAAGAATACACACATATATGCGTACATACACACACGTGTGTACAGACCCGCTTGCATGTTTGCGCACGCCATCATTACCTAATTTTATTTGAACAAAAAGTAGTCCCCTAAACTTTCAGACTTGTAAAACGCACGTGAAATCATAAATTAACTAGAAGCTTATATTGCAGCTCTGAACTTGCAAAAACACTAGATCTTTTAATTCGCTGGCAGGTTCTTTAGAATTACTAATGTTCCAATCACTATAATTATTTGGCGGACAATTCACAATAGTTAAGTGAATTGCACATACTATCATATACAACCTATCATGCATACTGTATACAGTCATTTGAAGGCTAATCAGCATATATAAGTTGCATAATAACATGTTATAATTGATCAGGCCCGATCCTATGGGTGGGCAGACAAGGCATTAGCCAGGAGCAACTACACAATAGAGCAACCTCAATTGGATACAGATTTAAGCAGTGAATAAAACCTCAAGAAATAACAAACGTTATAGACCCATTTAGAGTAGATAGAACATGTGCTTTAAAATATCAGGTTACCTAAGGCTTATTTATAGCCTTGTAAGTCCAGCTTTCATACCCAAGATTGTGAGGTTGAACCTATTTGCAATTGTTTTCTTTCCCCCCTCTTAAGGGTTGCCCTCTCTACCACGTACATTTAGTGAATGTCTCGATCACAAAATTTTCAGTATTCAGTACTCTCTCTTCATGTATATTCAGGTCAGACAGGCATTTTTTTTTTTCTTAATTGCAGATTAAATCGTCACTGTACTAAACATGAAAGGCTGAAGTTAAATATTTTATTCTTCAAATAATAAGTATTATGAAAAGCAATGATGTAGAATCAACGTAGGGATTTAGTGCCATCTTTATTTCCAACCTGTGATCACACTGGACGTAATTAATCTTCCAGTGTGATCTCTTTCTGTCTACCGTTCACAACATTATAATCTGGGAAAATAAAATCACCAGGAGAATATTTATAATGCATATATGCATGGTTGTAAAAATCATTAGGCGGATGCTAGGCGACAAACATGGACAAGAGACTAGGATTAGTCGAGGAACCAATGGAACTGGGTATTTTTTATAACTCAAGCATTTTCTATAATATTTTAGAATTTTGTTTAGTCTAACTGATCCACAATGGGATATCATGGATTTGGATGGATTTGAAAGCAACTACGGCGACAAAATCGCTTGAAACAAATGTTTTTAATGCTGATAGCTTGCATCAAACCTAAACCGATGCATATATGGTGCCTACAAAACTGGATGTATGCTTAGATAATGCAGTAGATCTCCTCTAGGCGGACTAGACAAATATCTAGATGATAAGGTTAGTCTAATGCCTAAGCGGGACCTAGGCGGGAGCCTAGAAGGATTTCTGCAACAGAGCATATATGTTCAAACATGTGTGTCACTGTTCGAGATTATGTTGTTCTATTTACACTAAAGGATGCAATGTGTTTACTGCATGCATTTTGCATTTAATTGTTAATGTGATATTATTTTCTTGCTACCGTTTTTCGAACTGGGCTTCAAAAGTTAAAGCCGGTATGGGCAAACCATGGTTTGGACCAATCTTGGAACTGATATATGTGTGAGCAGGCATATATTTCTTTGGGTTTAAGAGCAAAGCTTGATCGTCTGGACCGTCAATACAAATACGCATGTAAAAGTTGATTGGCATGTGACTAACCAAGCTAGAGTCTTAACTTACAATGAGGACTGGGATATTTGTTTGCTTAGCAAATCGCAGTAACGCGGAAGTGCATTCCTTTACCTGTACCACATGAGACATAGATCAATTAAACATAATATTACCAATATAATAAGTAAAGTGCAGAGGTAATTGCAGAAGGGGAAAAAACAGCAATACAACCTTATGATATCCTTTTTTTTTTAAGCACACATGCAAAGCTAAACTAAACTACAGAAAGTATGATTTCGAAATAAAATCTATCAATTCAGTGTCTGCAGGAGAAAGTGAATTTTGTACTTGTGTTCCGGAAATGAATTAAGCATCAAAACAATTATGCCTTCCGAAGGAAGAATACAGAATAACAAATATCACGTAAAAAAGTCCGACTACAGTCTATTTCAATATGATTACACAAGAGTACATGTTCCCATTGATCTCTTCAAAAATATCAGTTGGAGAAGAGAATTTCATTACAAACTATACATGTGAATTTAAATGTCAATCAAATTACAAATCCCAAAAAGTATATTCCAGAAAGAAAAGAAAAGAAGTCAGTTCAGCATTTTATTTTCTACTGCCAAGTTATGATACATTTGAATACAACTAGATAGTTTCACACATGCACTGCAATATTCAGATCTAAGGGAGATAATTGAACTACGAGCACGTCTTTAAAAAAGAAAAAGAAAAAACCTGCATGATACTTCCTGCACTTCCAGTGACTCCTTTCAAATATACTGTCTGAATGGAGTCTATAATAACAGCTTGTGGGGACAGTGCTTTGATTTTCTCTAATACATCCTGCGAAAAAAACAGTCAAATCAAAATCCTACAAGAGATTCCAGAAAATTTGAAAGTGGTATGCTCTTGCTAAAATAGCTGTGTTATAAAGTCTGAATTTAGGTAGCTTATGAAGTATGAACAAGAAAAGAAAAGGGCATCTCTTTCACTTACATATATGATTCAAGTTTTGTGTGTAATGTATACGAATTACCCTGATATCATCATTAGTGAATATTAGGCTTAGGTTCTTAAAATCAAACTTAATACATGAAAACTCCTTCCCAAAAATAATGTAAATTAGGTCCTCAGAATTTGATTATTGAGTAATTGCATATGGTTATGCAATTATTCAGTGAATAGTCGCAGACATTTATGCAACTATATGAAAAAATAGCATAAATGTCTGCAATTATTCTATGAATAATTGCAGACATTTCATCCACATTTTTGGTAAATAATAATTGCGTCAAATTTCTGCAACTTTTTGGTGAATAATTACAGAAATTTCTACAAATTTTCATTGAATAATTGCAAAAGTTTCCGCAATTTTTGGATATAATTACATAAATGTCTGCAATTATTCACTAAGTAATTGCATAAATTTATACAGCTATTAGTTAATTTAATTCTAAGGACCTAATTTTCATACTTTTTTGGCAAATATGTTGTCTGTTTTAAAACTTAATATGGACATTAACCAAAGAGGAATTTCTTTTAAAGGACAAACTTATCAAAAAAATTAGCCGAAAGTATACGAAGTTTTGAAATTGGTGAGAAGGACAAAACTTAGGCAAAAGTGGAATTCAGAGGGCCCACTCCCATTTTTACTTTTACCCTACAACTTGTCATTCTCTCCAATTTTAAAACTTGTCATACTTTTAGCTAAAAATTTCGCTAACTTTGTCCTACTTCCTATTTTCCACTTAACCAAACTGTCCATTGCTATTATTACATCAATGCATACAAAATTAAATTACAAACCGGTCAGGTAGTAGCACGCATATATCACTGGAAACTAAAGGATGATGGATTAACAAATTCAAAAGCATGCACCTCAATATTTGTACTTGAATACAAGAAAAGGTCAGCAGTTGTGATTCTCATACGATCTGCTCTGTTCCCAATTTGTTCAATGCTCTGTAATGGCGAAAGTAAAATGACATATATAATGCCAAGTAGCAAAAGTTATAAGATTGCCCAGTTTACCCAAAACTAGTAAGTTGACAGGGAAATAAATCAACACATATCCAACAACATTTATCCACATAACTAACCTAAGTAAGAATCATCACCATGAAATTAAAATAATGTAACTACATGGTAAGAGATGGTAACACAACATAATGGTAGGTAGCTTTGACCACAAGATTGTGTAGACCAAGGAAGGTATTGATGAATGATGATATCGACCATAGGGAGGTCGCTCATGTATCCACCACTCTTATAAGGTTATATCGGCATTTTACCAAACTAGTTGTAGCTTGTCTACATAATGCAATACCTATTATCCATTATTACATTAAGCCTTTCAGCATCATACTCACTCAAATCATTTCAGAAAAGAAAAAAAATCCATAAGATAAAAGATATTGCAATACCAGCAGAAGAAAGAGAAGGATGAATACAGGATAGGTGGGTGAAAAATCCGTCCATGTCTATAAAAAAGGGAAAATATCCAAAATGCAAAAAAAAGCATATGGATACGGATATGATGATATCCACATCTAAAAAATATCGGTCCAGCTATTGTCAAGATGGTAATTTATATTATGTAAATTTTACTACGTAAAATGGTTGTTGTTTAATACTTTGTCAAGATAACAATTGTATATGTGAGGGGCGTCGTGTGCACACGTGCACGCACACACGCACATATAAAAAAAATTGTTGCTCAAATTTATTTTTCATCATTACATACTTTATTTTTTGTATGTTCATAAGCATTAGGGTTGATGCAGTTCTATATCGAATCAAAATCTTCTACCTATGCTTTTAGATTTATTTATTAGTTATGAGCAGACAGATAAATATCCGACATCTATCCTATGTGGGGGGCTGTGTGCGTGCACGCACGCACGCACGCACATATAAAAGAATATTTGTTGCTAAAAGTTATTATTTGTCATTACATACTTTATTTTTTGTATGTTCATAAGCATTAGGGTTGATGCAGTTCTATATTGAATCTAAATCTTATATCTATGCTTTTAGATTTATTAATTATGAGTAGACAGATGAACATTCGACGTCTACCCACTATTCATGGATATTGAACATCTGAAAATGGTTTCAGCAATGGATACGAATATAGCACTATTTGTGTCTATATTCGACCATTGACAAGCCAAATATAAGACCAAAGTAAAACATCATACTTAGAAGAGCTAAAATCTTAGGTGGGCCAAAATTAGTGCATCGTTTAGGCTAAATAAGTTTAATTAAACTCAACATAATGGATGAGTCACAAGATATTAGTATTTCTGTGCTTGTGTACCATACGAGGGGTCAAACTATCCCTATAGCCATAAAGAGGATTCACCCCCGGTGAAATACAAATTGATGGTGACTGCCTGCCTATAAGTCTATAACAAGAACATTATATATGCTCAGCGACCAAGCGACAAATAACATTTGTTTTAGGAGTCTGACAAATATTTGTAATAGATTAAAAAAGCAAATTGAACCAAACCTCTTCTCCAGAAATGTATATAACTCGAGCAGGAACTTGACTATTGGAGCTGTGACGTTCAGCAATAATAGCAGCAAGCTGCACACAAATATACAAATTAGGGATCCAAAAAATCAAAACAGTTTTGGAAGATGAAATATCCAGGTGCTTTATTAGCTTCATCCAAACACAACCAAATTTTTATATAGAGAAAAAACATACAAGGTGCACCACACCATTCAAGCAACTCCTACCTTCAACAGAAGTGTACTTTTGCCAACACCAGGGTCACCACCAACCAAGGTTAAAGAGCCTGAAGAACACAATTTAGTCGTTATCTGCAGTTTAATAGTTATCATTCCATAGGATCGGATTGTTTACCCCAAACAATGAAGAGAACGGAAATTATGCAACTAAAACTACATGATTGATTTTGCATAAGCTTTTATGTCATAGAAACTATTTAGCAATATGTGTAACATCTCAGACAATTCTAACTCTACAACATACTTTTAATCCAATCAACAGAAGAGCACATGAACACAAGTAACCTAAAACATCAAGAGATTAATGGTAAAAAATCACACTATTGCCAAATCTGTACATGACGGAACCAAAGTATTATGTCATGGTATGTGCCCAAGGAATGTGAATGAATTGCTGTTGGTCGTTCTGTTCAACAACACGGAAAGATTTTCCTCCAATGTAATATATATGTCCATTTGTTTACTTCAAATATTACATAACTCGTATACATAAACTGTTACCAATAGTGGAATAGGAATACCTGGTACAAGACCACCACCAAGAACCCTAGCAACCTCCGTTCCAAATTGTCCCGGTCTAACAAAATAAAATCAAGTCATTTAAAACGAGAATTGTCCTTCTTATGAGCATTTCATATTTAACTTTGCAATTTTGTAATTAGAAAGGAAAAAAAAGGTTGCATGTTCATTTATGTGAACCAGCAAATTACATAACTAGTTCAAAGCATGTGACCCTCATATGGGTGAGAACATCAAATAATCATAATTTTAGCATATGTGTAACATGCATAGAAGTCTAGTTGCTAAATAAATATCAAATTCATGATAAAGGACATTCTGTGGAGTAAGGTTTGTCATGACTCTGCACTGCAACTTAACATCTTCATCATAATACAGCTAAATAACATCTTCAGCGTAATACAATTGGAATTTGTTTCTATAGCTATGATAATCCCAAATAGTAGAGTTTGTAATCACTAAATTTCACTGTAATTTATAGAA
Organism: Allium sativum; assembly: GCA_030737875.1. Classification (NCBI taxonomy): domain Eukaryota; kingdom Viridiplantae; phylum Streptophyta; class Magnoliopsida; order Asparagales; family Amaryllidaceae; genus Allium; species Allium sativum. The sequence continues at coordinate 821,938,360 of CM060910.1, forward strand.
AATTAGTGGCTAAAACTAAAAGTCACATGTTGCTTATTTGAAATCAAGCTGTTTCACAGTCTGTATTTGACTGAAATCAAGTCACTGCAAAAAGGTAAGGGCAAAATACTGCAAACCAGAATTCATGTGGTTTACACCTCAACTTGAACATCCTCGTTATTTTCAAATGATAATTATTAAGTTAACGTTTACGAGATGAGCAAAGCGTGATGTATTTGAAGTGCAAGGTGCTGATAAGTGATACAACTACAGATGAGCGGAAAGTTACGACAACACTATAAGGCCAGGGGTCAGGCTGAAAAAAAAAGGTATAGTCTCCTAGACATCTGAGGAGAGACATCCCCTTCAAGGGGTTATGGGGTGTTTTTTTTTTTTTGTGTTTGGGGAGAGGGGGGGGGGGGGGGGGGATTGTTATGCCTTACTGTTACATAATACTAATGTATAACATGATGTAGAAATGTAGTCTAACGTGAATTATTAATATTATTATTGTTAGCACAAAATTTAATTTAGGGTACCATGAAAAGCTGTTCTATAAAATGGGATATTGTGCAAACTTATTAGCAAAACAAGCTAGTTTGCACTCAATCTGCTCAGTAGTTTTCTAACCACCAAGGCGATTGCGCAACTATAGCTTGTGCACGTTGAAGCTCGCTAATTAGCGCAACTTATAGTTGCATGTCAGAGGAAACCACTGTTTCAAATCTCGGCTATCTCGAATGATACTCGGCCAAGATCTTGAGGTGAAGTTCTAGCGAAACGAAACAAAAATTTTGGTTGGAACATCATTTTTCATATATCGACCGAGATTTCTGGTATCTCAGATGATATATCGACTGAGATCAAATTCTAATATCTCGGCCGATATTGATGTTTTTTTTTTTTTTGATAACTTTAATTTTGATGAAAAATAAAATTATATAATATATAGTATAATTAATATTTTAATATACAAGTAACCAATCGAAATGGGGTTTTTCAAATTAGTAAAAACACCACCGCAAGTCAAATCATCTTCAAATGCACATAATTCGAGATACGACCGATAACACAAAAACTCACTAAGGATTTACACAAATTTATCCTGCGACATCCCGATATAAGGAGGGTCCCTAAAAATATTTTGAACGGAACTTGTATTTATTTCAACGATATTCAAAATTTTAACTTTTGGACCAAAATTTTGTGAGCCATAACTATCTTATTCATTTTATTTTGTCTAATTTTTAATTTAATAGAGAACTTTACCGTCGAATGAAAATGTATTTAAAAAGAAATGAAAAAAAATCAAATTTAATGTCGATTAAGAAAAACATGTGAGTGATTTCTTCTTTTTCTCTTTTATCCATGACTGGATATTATTTTCCTACCAAACTTTAATATGATAAATATTGTTATTGTCCGACTGATTTTGAAACTAGAAGATGACCAGATTCGATTATGTAGAACTTTGATTGCGATATCATGTTGGTTTGATTTGTTAAAGAATTGATGAAACTTTACAATAAGTAGTTTGATTGAATTTGATAAGAGAAGTTCAATTTATAAAAATATTCTATTTTACTACTTTGATTTTGGGCCATGGAATAATTTTGATCAATTACAAGTAGAAATGGATGGTTCAAAGTAGAAATAACGAAATAGAAAATCAAGAGAAAATTATTATTTTTAGGTAGCAATTACATATATTTTTAAGCATGCAAAACAATTTTAAAGATAATATACACCTGAGATACTCCCGAATGAACTTTATGATCCGAGATGGCAAGCGTATATTATTATTTTTAAGGTAGTAATAATAGATATTTTTATGCACGTAAATCAATTTTAGAGATAATATATACTCAAGATATTCTCGGATGAACTTTATGATCTACGATGGATGTCCGAGATGCACTCATCTCATCTGAAATCTCCCTCGATCCGAGATCAAACTTCTAAAATTTTGTGAAAAAACAGGAAGAATGTTTTTTTGAATGTGCTTAAGTTACAGAGCACTTAGCAGTAGGCTTCAATTTATAGACATGGTAATTACAAAGATAATAAATGAACATATGCAATTTACAAGGTAGTAATTAAGTTAACACAATTTCCTAAGATTCATTTAACTTAATCTTCATGTTGTAAAATGAACCTTAACTACTTGGAAAATTGGAGAATTAATACATTTCAGGTTCCAACACTCTCTCTCTCTCAAGCTGGTGAATAGGTATTCTCCATTCCCAGCTTGGATACAATTCTTTCAAAAGTTAGACAACTTAATCCTTTGGTGAAGACATCCGCAAGTTGACCTTGTGAAGGAACATAAAAAGTACAGATCATACCGCAATCAAGATTCTCTTTGATAAAATCCTGATCCACCTTAGTGTGTTTTCGTTTGATCATGTTGAACTGGATTGTGGGTTATGCAATTGCTAACTTATTATCACAATAAAGCTTCATAGGCCCTTCCCATTTGCTCTTCAAACCTTTTAAGATAATCATCAACCAAAGTAATTCACAAATACCTTGTGCCATAGCTCGGAACTCAGCTTCGGCACTAGATCAGGCCACAACATTCTACTTTTTACTCCACCAAGTTACAAGATTTCCACCGAGAAATGTACAATACTTTGTAGTATCAGTATAAATTTTAACGGTAGCATTCACATTCCTTTTAAATAAAATCCCTCTGCCTAGAGTTCCATTAAGATAATGCAAAATCCTATAAGCTGCATGTAAACGAACTTCCCTTGGATTGTACATAAATTGACTAACCACACTTATAACAAATGCAATATCTGGCCCTGTGTGGGAAAGGTAAATCAACCTCCCAATCAATCTTTGATACATTACTTTATTCACCACTACATTTTCTTCAACATTACCTAACTTATGGCTTGGATCTATAGGACTGCCCATAGGTTTATAAGCTGCGTGACCCGTTTCCATGAACAAATATATGATATACTTCTGTTGAGATATGAAAATGTCCTTTTTTTGAGTGAGCCACCTCTACAACAACAACTAAGTCATCAATCCCAAACAAGTTGAGGTTGGCTAGACATGTAACCCAAAAAAACGTAAAAACTTTCGTAGAAGTAAAATAAACGTTTGAAAAGGACAAAAACGAAGATTAAAAAGTTTCACACATAATTTAAAAAAAAAAATCCTAAAATTCTGATACATAGATTGCTGACTTCCATGCACTCCTATCCGAAACCAACTCTTCAGCTATATTCCAATTCCTTAAGTCTCTTTTTATTATCTCCTCCTATGTCATTTTTAGGTCGACTCCTATCTCTTCTTGAGCCTTCGGCGGCCTATAATTCCAACGCGCACTGGTGCATCGTGAGGTCTTCGTTGGACATGCCTGAACCATCTCAAGCGGTGTTGGACTAACTTCTCTTCAACATGTGCAACTCCAAGTTTGTCCCGAACATCATCATTCCTAATCCAATCTCGCCTAGTATGCCCACAGCTCCAACACAGCATACACATCTCTGCTACACTTATCTTTTGGATGTGTTGCATTTTAGTAGGCCAACATTCTGCACATCTAACATCGCTGGCCTGATTGTTGTTCTATATAACCTTCCTCGGTACTCTGTCACAAGCTTCCTCCAAATCGATAAAAACCATGTGAAGATTTTTCTTCTGCTCCATATATCTCTCCATAAGTTGCCTAATCAAGAAAATCACCTCAGTGGTTGATCTTCCAGGCATGAAACCAAATTGATTCCTAGATACACTTGTCAACCTCCTCAAACGTTGTTCGCAGACTCTCTCCCAAAGCTTCATTGTATGACTCATAAGCTTAATTCCTCTGTAGTTCGTGCAACTTTGAATATCTCCTTTATTCTTGAAGATTGTAACTAAGATGTTTCTCCTCCACTCATCTAGCATTTTGTTAGATTTGAAAATACTTCAACTTCCCAAGAGTTTTCATTTCAAACTGTTTTGCTAAATGTTGAGTCAAGGCTTGTAGTTCCTTACAATCATTTCTAGTCACAATGATATCAACGTATACCAACAACATAGTTACTCCCCCTGAAGCAAAGTGTTTAATGAACAATATATGATCTTCATTACTCTGTTTGTACCCTAAGACGGTCATAGCCTTCGTAAATCTTCCAATGACTATTAGAATTGACAGCAACATTTTTCTCATATCTGGGTGGAATCTCCATATAAATTTCTTCCTCAAGCTCTCCATGCAACAATGCATTTTTCATATCAAATTGTTGTAAGTTCCACCCGTAATTGGCAACAAAGGATAATATAACTCGGATCGCATTCATCTTTGTCACAGGTGCAAAAGTTTTTAAATAATCAGTCTCATAGGTTTGTGTGAACGTTTGACAACCAGCCTTGCTTTGTACCTTTCAACTGACTCCATCGGCCTTGTATTTTATTGTATACATCACTTGCAACCAACAAGTTTCTTTTTTTTTTGGGTAAAGAAATCAACTGCCATGTTTTATTTTTCTCCAATGTCTTCATTTCTGTATCCATAGCATGCTTCCAATTTTTATCGGATGATGCCTCAAAAGCATTAGTTGGAATTTGGATGGTATTTAAGTTTGCAAGAAAATTTTTATGAATTTGATTTATTTTTTTTATTTTTTTTGAAATGAAATATAATTTGAGAGATGATACAATGACCTGTTTGTACATTCTCTAACCCCCTTTCCGATGGCAATTGGGATTATTGTCAATTATTGGGTTTTCTGTTCCATTCCGTTGGGCTGAAATACTATTTTGTAAAACTAAAAAAAAATCAGAATTTGTTACCTGTATTGAAGAACGTGGATCAGTCTCTTGGACATGTGTCGATTCAGGAATGACCTTCAATTTTCTTGTATATACCAAATTCTTTTCAAACTTGTCATTTTCAACTCTTTTTTCAACCAATGTTTCGTTGTCAAGTCTATTTATACCTACTACATTTCCAGATTCACTTCCAAATCCACTTTTAATCAATGCCTCAATTTCAGCTCCATTTCCAGTCATTTCTCCTCTTGACTTGAGCTCATGTGAATTTGTTTCAAGATCAGGAAGAATAGTTTCAAGATTATTGACCTTACCTTCTCAAAGATTCTCCCCTTGACGATAAAACTGAGTGAAATAGGCTTGTCCTTCATGCAAGGTAACATCTCAAGACAAAGATTTATTTTGATGGAGGGTGGTAGCACTTATACCCTTTTGAGTATTAGAGTAACCAATAAAGACACATTTTAGAGCTCTAGTGTCAAGCTTTCCCCTACCTTGACTATTGAATGGATATATGAACAAACGAGACACCCAAAAACCCGTGGTGCACGATTATTAGTGGTAGAAATGTTTGGATAGAAGGACGAAAGAATATTCATAGGACTACTAAACTCCAAGGTAGCCAATTAATGATGTCGCTGTGAGAACAGCTTCTTCCCAAAGATACTCTGGAACATTATTTTGGAACAACGCCCGAGTTTGGTCAAGAAAATAGTCATTTTTTTTCCTGCGATCCCATTTCGTTGTGGTGTTTTCACACGAGAAAACACATGAATTATTCCTCCTTTTTCACAAAAAGGAGTAATGACATGATTAAAGAACTCCTTCCCATTATCAGATCTATTTTTCTTTTATATTTGCACCAAATTGATTTTTTGTCACTGAGGCAAATTTTGGGAGAACTGTGCTTACTTCAGACTTATTCTTAAGAAAGAAATGTCAAGTAACCTGGTTATAATCATCTATGTAAGTAACAAACCATCAAGCCCCAAACACACATAGAATAGTGAATGGACTCCAAACAACAATATGAACAAGGTGAAAAGGAAATGTGCACCTTTTATTATTTAAAGGAAAATGTACACGCTTATGTTTTGCAATTTCACACACTTCACAATGAAGGGTCTTAATTTTTACTTTAAAAAACAAAAATGGAAACTTAATTTCGATGATTGTAAAAATGGATGTCCTAAATCCTAATCGATAATGGAAAAGCAAAAAAAAAAAAAAAAAACTTTGCTTGTGAGAAGTGACTCTGACATTAACGAGGAAGACGGGATTTTTTGTTGTAACAAATTGATTTGGTTCTTTAGGATAATAAAGGTCATTCTCTTATCTAGCATGTCCAATCATCCTCCCCGTATCCTTGTCCTGTACACAATGGTTGCGGTTAAAGGTGACTCTACAAGATAAATGTTAAGTAAGTTTTAGTATAAAGACTAGGTTTGTAGACAGTTTTGGAACATGAATGGCTTTTTTAAGATAATGGAAGGAGTCACTTGGATGTCTTCTATACCAACCACAATTACTAGAGTACCATCAACAGTGGAAAATAATATTATTACTAGGACTAGGGTGATATGTGGAGAAGTACTTGCATGAAGGTGTCACATGGTCAGTAGCTTCGGAATCTAAGATCAAAGGGAAGTACAAAGCGTATTTGAGACATTAAACCCAAATGAAATTGGAAGCATATATGAATAAGCCAAATACAAGTACCTATTGGTTTCTCCAAGCTATTAAGGAAAGCCCTCATTCTTTCAATCTCTTCTTGGTTAAGGCTATTTACAATCTCCTCCATAGATAGGTGGTTAGCAATGTGCAAACGGTGCCTAAATCATGTGTACTGACAATGTTTAATTGGACGAACTTGACAAGTTGTGCCCAATCAAGATTTGAGGTTTCTAACAGTAGAAAATGCTTGGTCATATTTTGTTGTTTGCGGAAGCAGAGTGTCCTATGTTAGGTGCTCCGATACCATGTGAAAAATAAAAAGAATGTTTCTTTGAATGTGCTTAAGTTACTGAGACCTCAGCATTAGGCTTTAATTTCTGGACATGGTAATCACAAAGGTAATAAATGAACATATGCAATTTACAAGATAGTAAGTAAACTAACACAATTTCCTAAGATTCATTGAACTTAATCTTCATGCTGTAAAATGAACCTTAGCTACTAGGAAAAGTAGAGAATTAATATATTTTAGTTTCCAACAAATTTCTAAAATGGAATGTGATCTAAATTCTATATTTAAAACTTTGAGAGACACATACTGTGTAACACAACAATGCACAATTCATACTTTTGCCCCAAAGCGTGCTTCATTATCTACAACTTATAACTTGTAGTGCGCAATGTTTTAAAACGCAAAAGGCGTACGCGAGGCGTTTTCGGGTCCGTGACGCGAGGCGTAAGCCTCGAAGCGTTGAGGCGTAAGCCTTTCAGGTTTAAAAAAAAAGCGCAATACATAACTTAATTTTTAATATGGAATAACATTAAACGTCAAATACTAAGTAAAACCAATAAAGCATTCAAAGCAATTCAAACAAAATACAATCATTTTTGCACATTTAAAAGCAAAAGATCAAATGATGTCTTCCTCCTCATGCAAAAGATTCAAATTTTGATTTCTTAAAACTATTTGAAGATTACATCAAACTACAATTTTGATATGTTCCATCAATTCAAATCGATTTGCAAAATTTATTTCGAGATTTAACAAAGTTTATTGAAGAATATTCTTTAAATAACAACAAGAAAATTCATTATATTGCTCATGATCATTATTTCAAAAACAATTTTATTTGATTGTGTCGGTATTGAAATTGAAAAGTAAAAAATGCTAATTTTTATTTTCTTAAATTTTGTCTTTTTTATTTTTATTCAATAATTAAAGTTCAATGACATTTATTTATGTCAATATCTGCAACTAAAGATTAAAAGGTTTTTAATTCATATGCCTCGGCTGTTTGAGGCGTGCGAGACGTAAGCTTTACGCGCTTTGTATGGCTCTAGTTATTGAGGCGTAAGCTTTAGAGGTAAAAAGTCTTTTGGAATAAGCCTCAAGACGTTTTATCTCTTATTTCCTCGAGGTGAGCCTTGAGGCGAGCCTCGAGGCGGGTTTTTTAAAACAATGAGTGCACGTGACAAGAAACAATCAGTTGTGTAACACTCAACACAACAATGTGCAATCCACGGTTGCGCTCTAAAAGTGTGCTCCATAAGTTGTGCAAAAATCTTGGCATTTTCAAAATGACTCGGCTGCTAACTGGATAAAAAACATGTTTTGAGAATAAGTTTGCAATGTAGCATGTTATGCCGAAAAAGAGTAGCTTATATTAAACATTTATCCATATTCTTATTACTACAACTACTACCATTTTGAATGTTAAATTTGAAAAGGTGTGCCTATGCGTGCTCAAGGGCGTATATGCATATATACAGAGCGAGATACGTATGCATGTTTGAAACGATGAAAACACCATTGAGATACAATAATTTTCCTTTGTTGATATTAGAGATGTCAATTGATATCAAGGTTGCAAAAATTGCTAAACGGGCGCTTGGCGGAAAGCATGGATAAATTATTAATCGCTTAAACGAGAACTAATCGAAGATTAATCAAAACAGGCAACTTTGATCAACTTATACATTTTAGATGAAATTTTAGTATTTTGTGTACAATTTGCTAATCCAAAATGTTTTTTTTTTAAGGTTTTTGATATCTTTGCAAACAACTACGAAGGAAAAACAGCTTGAATCAAAAATTTATGCCTATAAGAGGAACCAAGTCTAAATTAACGCAAAGTGGTTCCTTAAACACGTTTATATGCACAGATAATTTAGTATGTTTTATCTATTAGTCAAATAGCTTGAACGTAAGGCTAGCCTATCGTCTAGGCGGGGACTATGCAGGAGCCTAAAAGAATTTTTACAACAAAGATTGATATCAATGTCATGTGACCAGGCCTCTCAATAGCAGAGATTAATTTGCGTATATAAGAAAAATTGGTCAACTCAAACACTGTGTATTTCATATTCACAATCTTATTCGCTGTAGTTCTCTCTGCCTAGACCATTTGTATCTTTTTGTTGCTGGTAAAAGAGTTTGGTCGATGTTTTCTATATACTAACTTATAACACAATGTGTATGCATATGCACGTTATGTAGAAATGTGATAGAACATGAATCATTATTATCGGCGTCGCCATCATTGTTGTTTTGAAATCTACCCAATATGAAAATTAAAAAAGGACGTTATTCTTTTTAATACCAAGAGAACCAAACTTCGATTGTAAACTCCGAGGAGTTAATATATGTGTGTAAATTTTGATGATGGTTAAAATGACCAATTTGATAATTCTATAGAATCAAATTTATTTGTTCGTGGTAGAGGTGTCTATAGACATCAATTCATTTGACCAGGACTCAACTGAAATTATGTCCATTCTAGTTTATCTATAGCAGAGACTAATTCATATTATCAAACCTTGCTTGTAAACTGAATTGAAACATGGTGTAAACAAAAAGAATTGGGATAGCACAAAATTGTATTTTGCACCCACAATCCTGTCTACCATGTTTGCTTCTGTCCAACCTATTTGTAGTTCGTTGATGCCACTAAAGAGTTTGATCAACGTTTTCTATATACAATCTTTGGTCCATAAAAAGGCAACCCAATCTCAAATCCATACAAAATCTTTTGACTGGCCTAAGAAACCAAAACTTACACAACTCCACAATACAAAGGATTTTAAATTTAAAACCACAAGACATACATATTCTCAAACCATAAAAGTCTGAAGTATAACAAAGCACTTACAGTAAAATCCGCCACTCCGAACCTTTCTTCCCCTTATTAACCTCCACTAAACTCAGAGGCACAACCTCGTCTGCCCTCTTTGGAAGCCACGATTTAACCGCTGCCTCTGATATTTCCACGCCTCTACTCTTAGTGACTGTACTCTCTGTAAACGGCTTAACAGTCCCCGCCAAATGGCACGTAGGACAACTCCCCCACCACTGCCCCGTAGTGGCCCCACAGCTATCGCACACCCACGAAACTCGGCTTTTCGTTATTTTCTTTTGTCCTATTCCCGAAATCCTAATTTTCTCTAGTTCTTTAACTTTCGACACTTCTTCAGTTGCTAAATTCGGGGGTTCTTCATTAATATCTGGGTTTGTTGGAAATGAGTCGAATGAGTGTGACCAAACATGAGGTTTTTCTGCTGCTAGGTTTCGGGCTGCTTCTTCCCAGCCTTGATTTTGATTTAGGGTTTTGGTCATAGAGGATAATGAGCGTAGGGAACAAAAGTGTCTGTGTTTGGGAATGATGAATCCGCGTAGAGATTGCATTTTTGGACTGGGGCTTGAAGATGGATTGACGATGGAAAGTGATGAAATTCGCATGAAATCACTGTTAGTATTAAAGCGCAGGGTTTTGGGGTTACAGTCCCGCCTTTTTATTGTGCATTTTGACTATTGACGGTAGTGTCCTTAAATTTGGCAGAACGCCAAAATGGATAAATCGAAGCAGTAATACTACTTTACATATCTTCCATTAAAATACAGGAAAGTGACATAGGAAAGTGACATAAAAATGTAGGGACCACCCATAAATTTTTTGAATTCCGCCTTAAAATTAGGATATAAACTCCTATATTTTTATCTTTTATTCGGCTAAAACACCCGAAACTACCTAGGGCATCGTAGCAAAGTTCAAATTGAAGAGAAATACTTAGAGCAATGCCAGCAGCAAACCGTTTTTGGAGCGTGAATCGCTATTTTTGAGTGTTGATTCTCCCCACTGTTCCAGCAGTCGGTGGAGAAACGTTGTCTTATATTTATTTATTTTAATTAAACACTAAACGGTTCTCTGAAAACTGTTTAGTGACTAAAGCTGTTTAGTCCGCCGGATATATATATATATATATATATATATATATATATATATATATATATATATATATATATATATATATCGCAAGCTTCGGTTTACAGAGTCATTATTCTTTATAAACAAAAGCCGTTGGTTTTCATCAATAACCCCAAAATATGAAACCCTAATCTAAAAATTCTTTGAAAAACAAATGGTTTTGCTCCAATTTCAAACAAATCAATATTTACTCTTTCTCATCACTTTAGCACCATTAATTCCATCATTCCTCATCTTAAACCCATCATTTTTGACAATTTTACACTACTGAGAAGCTTACAACATTAAGAAATGCAAACTACAATTATACGAACTACAACAACTAAACACACAAACATCAAATTCAAAGTAAAATAAAAAAATTAAGATAGTTTCCACGTACATCTACCACGGACGTGAGAAAAATCCAGCTTTAATTGCATCAGCAACATTCTTTTTCAAGCGTCTTATTTCGACTTGCGCTTCCAGTGTATAGTGAACTTCACGTTCACACATCGGAGGGTCAATCCACTACTTAAAGTAACAACAATCAATTTCGTCAGGAAAAATCTTGTGGTTCTCGTAGGCTTCACAGCCGAAAAATCGACGACCAGCATTTTTTACAGTTTTCGAATGAATCACGATCGATTTTTCTCCACAACGACAAATAGGGGTGGATCCACCCGGACGTAGTGGCTGGACAACGCGCCCTTCAACTGCCCTTTCTTTTCCAAGTCGTTGATTTGCTATCGCTTCATCATCATTTTCCTATTTTGTCCATGGTGGAGCCTACACTTTCATTTTCGTGTTTCGACATGATAAAAGAGGATGGATGAGGTGGCTTTAGAGAAGCCTCTATATATAGAAAAAACTGGGTCATCCCCACCCACATATAATTTAAACATTTCGCTACACAAAGGAGTTAAAAAAACATAAAACTTGGACGTATGAATAAATGGTGAGTGAATGGATTATGAGCTTACAGAGCATAAAACTTGGACGTACATATAAATGTACACTGATTATACTGAGTACTACTATCACTGCTCCAGTGTTGTATTGTTACAGTGTTCCTATCACTTTAGTGCTCCAGTGTTACAGTGTTCTTGAGTAGTCATATCGCTTCATAGGTGGATCCTATCGCTATAGTGCTCTATTGCTACATATGTTAAGGTGTTAATAATCACTATAGGGGACATTTTCTGAAGTGAGCCCACTGACTTGTCATATCACTTTAGTTTAATGGGTCGTCATATGTACACTGCTTTAACCCTACACTAACTAGTCTTATCAGGAAAGATTAATAACTCCGTAATTTAAGGGGTCGTCACATGTACACTACTATAACCTTGCATTGACTGGTCTAAGGTTGCTCCATCAAATTTGTTGTATGCTTACTCCACATATGCCCTATAAATATGTACGGTTACTACTTTTTAGTTATCTGAAACCAAAATTTTCATCAAGATAAAAAATGCCTTCATGTCATGGCCCTCGTCAAGGGATTCGAACTATGATCAAAACTTTGCTGAGCATCCGCCATCAAGTACAAGAACAGATATTGATTGGAATATCGAATACCAAGAGCAGCACTATGAGGATCTGCGTCATGACTACCGGAAGTTGGCATGCCCGACGATTCATCAACCAATTGCTCATGTTCCAGATGTAGTTCATCAAGTAGTCCAAACTGTAAATGAAGAACACTTACGAGCGGCTATAGTCCCTCGTCCTCCGACTGTTGAAGTGGTAGATCAATTCTTGGTGGTTCGACCTCCATATGAACAAGAGGTACGATGAGTTTCAGTTAACCAGTCTCCTAACGAGCAGGAGGTTAACACATATCATGTTTGTTCCATTGTGGTTACGCGGTTAAGGTAGTAGTCCGGGCGGACGAAGAGAATATTGGTCGTAGGGTCCAGTTATGCTCGCTATGGCCTAACGGATGCAATTATTTTAAGTGGATAGACGACCATTTATGTAAAAGGGGTATTTCTTATGCCAACGAGTTAGAACAAGAGATTAGGCGACTTCGAACCTCTTTAGAATCCCTTGAGATTGAGCGTAATAATTAATGTGCTTACGTACTGAATTTCTTAGTTTAACATCTCTTGTATCCTATATTTTAGTGGCTAGTATTTAGTTATATCTCTTGTATCCTACGTTTAGCTAGTGATGTTATAATGAACATATGTTGTATCACACGTGTTTTTTGGAATTAGTGTCGTTGATAGCATTTTTAATAACTAACATATGTTATATCAACTGCCAACTATCAAACTAGAAAGATCTAAAGTGCTTAAGGAAAACAAAAGATTTAAAACAGTTAATTATGCGTATATAATTTTAAATACACGACAAAAATAAAAAAGGAGTTCAGATAATTCTGTGATGTAAAAGCAAATTTAAAACTTAAAAATAAAAAAACAAAGTTACAACTATAATTTTAAAACTATAAAAAATAAGTAACCTAATGTTAAGATAAAAAAACAAATTTACAAACCTAAACAAAATTAACAAATTTAAAGCCTATATTTCCAAACTTCAAAAGTCAATGAATTTCAAAATAAGAAACAAATTCACGAACTTAAAAGCATTGAAACAAATTTAAAAAAATAACTACAAACTTTAAATAATTAAATAATTTAAAATTAGGAAACAAATTTAAAAACTTAAACTGTTTAACAAATTCAAAATTACAAAACACATTTTAAGGATGTGCATTTAAGCTAGAAAGATTTAAAGTGATTAAGGATATGCATTTAAACACAATGGACCATATATTATAAACGGTTTTCTGAAAACCGTTTAACATATATACGGTTTTCATAAAACCGTTTTGTTTCTCGCCGCTCCAAATTGGAAATGGCGAGCGTCGCCATTTCAAAATCCTCCCCACACCGCTCGCGCCACTGCTGGAGATCGTGAATCCGCTTTCCCTTCCCATTTTCACTCCTCCTCACACTACTGGGACTGCTCTAACAACAATCGCTCAAAAGCGTCTGTTGTTTATACTCGTTGGCACGTGTTAATTGGGGGATAAGATCAATGAGTCAAAATGCAAGTAAAAAAGAATGATGGGCTTGTACGTAAGAAATACCTGAAAGTGCAGGGACTGTTCGGTAAAATGGAAGGGAACATGAAGAATCTTACGCCAAATGTCCTAGTGGAGATTGGAGGGACATCTGCGTTTAACATTTGCATTAATTCTTGGTAGGTGGCTTAACACGTGTCGGCGAGTATGAACAATAGTCGATTTTGAGCGACTATTGAAAGCATTTCTCAAAATTGAATAGGGTGGAAGTATTACCAAATCCTATTTTCAAACATGTCCCACCTTATACATTTCTGGTGTGTCAATAAAAATACTCTCTTTGTTTTCCGTTCTTATGTAGGAAATTTTGCTATGTCAGCTTTTGAAAGCGGAATTTGTTATTCCCACGGCAACAAGAGCGCTGGAAACTATTGTACAGAGATACATAATCGGTTCTTCCTGTTTGTTCTCCTGAATTTTCATTTCATTTCTCTAATTTCCACTTTTTATCTCTTTTTCATGCGCCACGTATGTGTTTTCTTCTGGTCGTTCTACCATAGCTCTTGTAAACAAAAATAGCCCTTTTTTAATGTGTTGCAGCGCAAAATACACGTTTTGGAAATGTCTCTGATTGGACGAGCAAAAGATGAAGACTGCTTTTGAAAGGTCTTAAGCCTTTAATTGCTATTCGACATGCTATTTTCCTTTCTTATGTAGGAAATTTTGCTAGGTCGGCTTTTGAAAACGGAAATTGTTGTTCCCACGGTAGCAAGAGCGTTGAAAACTATTGTATAGAGATAGATAATCGGTTCTTCCTATTTTTTTCTCCTGAATTTTCGTTTCATCTCTCTAATTTCCACTTTTTATCTCTTTTTCACGCACCCCGTATGTGTTTTCTTCTGGTCATTCTACCATAGCTCTTGAAAACAAAAATAGCCGTTTTTTAATGTGCTGCAGCGCAAAATACACGTTTTGACAACATCTCCGATTGGACGAATAAAAGATGAAGATTGCTTTTGAAAGATCCTCGCCTTTAAATGCTATTCAACACGCCTTAACACCACTTGAACAAGTGACAATATTAGTTGATTAAAAATGCTCAAAAAATCAATTTCGATCGATCGTGGAAAACTGAGTGGAAAAACAGTCATTCGGATTTACTTAACTGACCGAAACTGATATATAAATATCCGAGCCCTAGATCACCCAGTCGTCCTCAGCTTTTCCTATCGACTGTAATGGGCAAAGTAGAAGATTTGTAATGGCACAAGTATGCCATGTATAAATGAATTCGAAAGGATAATCATTAGATTGATATTTTCTGCAACACTCAATCGTAATGTGCAGCTTAATTTCGAATAATTTTTAATACAATTAATTTAAATGTTAGATTTTACAATGATCTCTTCATCTCTATCATGTAGATATACAACAGCTGACAGCTATTATGTTAGGGTTCTGTTAAAAGAGTATTAGGTAATTCGCTGTCGAATTTCAAAAACCAAAACTTGACTCTATCGGTTTCATATAACCAAAAAATTTAACAGTCGATATTGTTTTCACAGCAGGATATATAGATCCTATTATCACGGTAGTTTTTTTTACTTATAGGGGTTTAATTTTTATTTTATTTTTCATTTGTTATGGAATTAATGGTGAATTTTAGTATATGTATAGTATTATTTAATATAGGCATTGTAGTGGTTGTTGTGTAACCAAAATAGTATTTGGTGAAGTGTTATTTTAGTTTGAAAATTTGGCTTTGGGTATTGTAGATTTTGGTATAATGAATGAGGTTTCATAGCCATGTATGTTGGTAAATTGTTGAGTTCTTGTTTTTGGGATAATGACATGTCGAACTTTGTGGATGCTTAGGCCGGTTACATTTTGAACTTCATTGTTGAGTGTTCAGTAAATGTTAGCATACCTTTGTATATAACTAACATGTAGATTGTATAGAATAGTAAATGCCTTAGTTCACTATGTTGAATCTGAGGCTGATTGGGGAAGCGTGTATAAGAATTTGATGATATTAAATTAGAAAATTTGCGCATTTAGGCCACTTTGTTGAAGTTATTAAAAATTTAGATCTATTTTGAAAGTAATTACAAATACGGGCTAGTTTTGACTATGTGTGCAACTGAGTTAGAATTTTTAATTGGCAATTTCTCAAAAGTTGCCAATTGTCAATTTTTGAAAAATTGCCAACGCTAAAAGCATGAAAACCAGTTGGCGATTTTTAAAAAATTACCAAGTGTGACGGCCCACCCCGAACGAACCGACATTTCCCCGAAATGCGTTGTGCCAATGCCCGACTAGCACGGGACGGTCATCAAAAGAAAAGGATTTGAAACTATGAATCACCAAAGAACCTGTAGTATATCTCACGACGCATGGAATAAAACATAATAATAACATAACTTGACATATAACAGGCGAGACAGTGCATAAGCTGAAACTAAACCATCATAGCAGCGGAATCTAAAATACAACTTATGATCCAAACCATCATTATTACAACTTCAAAATACCGTCTTTAAAGCAAAATAGAGAAGGTATACTACTAATGTCCAAAGCAGTGACCAACAACAACACAGGGAGAATATATGTAAATAGTACGTGGAAGCCTCCTGCTCGTCTCCGAACAGCTACTCGTGCATAACCACCTAACATGTCTCTAATCTTCTCGTTTAGGAGCACCTAGAGTAATAAGAAGAGACATAAAACTCTGGGTCAGACAAAAGTCTGGTATGAGCGATAACAACAAAATAGAACAGTAAAAGGTATAAATAATCAAACCTGAACCTGGACCTGCAACCAAAGAGTTAGCACAACAAGATGTACAATACTCTAAGGTAAACACTAACATAGAGTGTAAAATGGGAGTGTGCATGTCATGGTGATAGCAAACATCAAACATAGATATCATCCTCACATCTCTCACTCAGTGCGTAAAGCATACGATATCCACCGCTTTGCTCACCACATCCATTCTTGGAGCAGTTCGTGACCATCATCTTGGGGAGGTTCGTGACCATCATCTTGGGGCGGTTTGTGACCATCATCCTGGGGCGGTTCGTGAGGCACACCCCCTTTAGGAACCGGTTTTCTGCAGTTTTTCCAGCAAGCTAATTTCGCCAAACGATGGAGTTTTCAACCATTCTAACCTTACTATGAAGTGACAAAACATACCAAACAACAATAGTAACATGTAGAATCAACCAAAACACCAAAATTCATATGATGATTTAGATCAAACATACCCAAAACTATGATTTTCCCCCTTAATTCTCTTAACCATGTTTTAACTATAGGCTTAGCAAACTTAATCCAAATTTTCACCAATGACATAAAATAATATTTTAGAATCTCTACATATTTTTCCAGATTTTTACAATGCATAATTTCGCTAATTATCACTAATCACCCCTAATTAGCCATAATTAGTGAATAAAAGTGCAAATCACTCACCTTAGCCACAAATGAAATCTTAGATCTGAAACTTTTCTGTTATGGCACAGATCTCTATGTATTTCAGCAGCTCCAACCTTGATTTGGTGCTAAATTGTCTTGATTTGGTGTAGTTTTGGTTAATTAGTGATTAGAAAGCAATTAGGGTGAGATTTAGAAGATGGAGGTCATTGTTAGGGTTCAAGGGAGGTTAGTGGCTGCTGGAAAAATGAAAGGGAATGTTTCTCCAAACCCTTTCAGCCCTCCCATAACCTTAATCCAGAAATGGGTTATGGGCCTAGATGTTAATCACCTCATTAAGCCCAATTATGTTGTTTTTCCATCTCCAAATCTAATTTCAGCCATGTCTCCCAAATGGTAAGCCTGTTTGATTAATGTGACCACTCTACGGAAAGATAAACCATCATCTGAATCCAATGGAAGTGGTTTCAGGTCAAAACTCCTTACCAATCAAAAGTTACAGGCGAAACAAGATTCGCCAGGGGCAAAACGGTCATTTAAAATTCGGCTAAAATCGTGAACATGGGGAATGACCCCAATAGTCGTTTCACAAAGTTACACGACCATAGGACTTCGTATGAAAATAAAATAAATGTTATACGATCCTCCGATACGTAGAATGCGGGTCGTTACACTCCCTCCCCCCCCCCCTTTAAAAAATTTCGCCCTAGAAATTCCTTAACTAAGAAAATAACAATGGTTCCCGCATGCCTATCTACCATATGCAACAATTAAACATACATAATAAACACAACAAGCTTATCCTAACATGCGAAATAATTATATCGCGGCTAAAAAAAATCTTACCTAGTAAAGAGTTCCGGATATGACTTTCTTATGCTTTCCTCGGTTTCCCAAGTATAATCGTTCTCAGTATCGCCCCACTGGATCTTAACCAGTCTCACCGTCTTCCTCCGAAGTTGCTTCGAATCGTGTCCGACAATACGAATCGGTATGCGGTTCCCAACTGCCTTGAGTTCTACCTCGATATCATCCAACTGATCTGCTGAACAGTCATATCAGAATCGTGCATGAACTTCCTTAACTGAGAAACATGAAATACGTTGTGCACTCTCACTATCTTGTCAGGTAATCCAACTTTATACGCTAAATTCCCAACTTACTCAAGAACTGGAAATGGACCAACAAACCTTGGTGCTAATTTACCTCTCCAACCAAAACAAATCACACTCTTTAATGGAAAAATCTTGACAAATACCAAGTCGCCAACGAAGAATTTTGAATCTCTTTGCCTTTTGTCAACATAACTCTTTTGCCTATCTTGGGAGACCTTCTTTCGCTGTTGAATAACCTTGATCTTATCTGAAGTTTCTCTTATTACGTCTGGTCCAAGCACAAGTTTCTCACCAGTTTCCAAACAACATGATGGTGAGTTGCGCGGTCTTCCGTACAAAGCAGACCTACTACTATTATATGTGAATTTAACCAGATGTAAATGGTCATCCCATGACCCTCCAAAATCCAGTATACAAGCTCTTAAGAGTTCCTCTAATACATGATTCACCCTCTCTGTTTGACCGTCGGTTTGAGGATGGTACGCGGTACTAAGATGTAATTTTGATCCTAAAGCCTCATGTAAGCTCTTTCAAAACCCACTAGTAAATAACGGATCTCGGTCACTCACAATACCTCTAGGTACTCCATGAAATGTCACTACCCACTTCATATATAGTTCTGCTAACTTAGTTGTCGTTCTATTCGACTTGACCGGTATAAACCTTGCACTTTTGGTCAATCGATCCACAATCACCCAAATACTATCATGACCTGATCTAGTCCTTGGTAAACCACCAATGAAATCCATTGAGAATTGTTCCCATTTCCACTTGGGAATTTCCAACGGTTGTAACAAACCACTTGGCTTCTTTTGCTCGGCTTTAACTAACTGGCAATTCATGCACTTGGATAAAAACTTTCCAACGTCTCTCTTTATCCCTTCCCAGTAGTAGGTCTGCTTCATGTCTCGAAACATTTTGTTACCACCGGGATATATAGTCAGTTTTGAGTGATGACACTTTCTAAGCACTTCATCTCTCAATCCATTAACATTGAGTACAACTAGTCTCCCATTCTTTCGAAGCCATCCCTCTCGATCAAGACCATACTTGTTCATTCTCTCGCTGTCGATACCCATCTCCATCTTGGAGATGATTTCCAATAGATTAGGATCGTCCCTTTGACTAGAACCAATCCACTTAAATAAAGTCAGTCTGATCGTCAAACTTGCTAACATCTCTGGATCCAATTCGCACTTAAGTCTGAAATCATATCCCATGATATACTCCAGTCGCTTCCATTCAAGAAACATTGCCCCTAAATTGACATGTATCCTACTCGATGCATCAGCTACCGCATTTCCCTACCCGGGTGTGTATGCGATATTGAAATCATATGAAGTCAAAAACTCTAACCATATCTACTGATGAAGATTTAAATCCTTTTAAGAGAAAAGATACTTTAATGACTTATGATTGGTAAACAATTCGAATCTTTCTCCCAAAAGATAATGCCTCCACATCTTTAACGCGAACACGATCGCTGCCAACTCCAAATCATGGGTAGGATATCTTTTCTCATGTCGTTTCAGTTGTTGACTAGCATAAGATACAACCCTACCTCCTTGCATCAACACAACACCTAGTCCAGTACCACAGGCATCCGTGTATACCGTCATCTCTTCGTTCCCTTTAGGAATAACTAAGACTGGTGCGCATGTTAACTTTTCCTTTAGGCTCTTAAATGCGTTCTCACCCCTCTTAAATGCGTTCTCACACCTTCCGTCCCGGATGAAAGCTTGATTCTTCTTGGTCAACTGAGTTAATAGTGCCGCTATCTTGGAGAAGTCCCGAATAAACTTACGATAATATCCAGCTAATCCCAAGAAACTTCTCATGTCTGTTGCATTTTTGGGCGTAGACCAATCCTGCACCGTGGCCACCTTCGCAGGATCCAAGGCAATACCATTTTCTGAAATAACATGGCCCAAGAATCTCACTTCCCTCCTCCAGAAGTGACACTTAGAAAATTTTGCTTTCGATTGGTGTTTCCTCAACACACTGTCCTCAAGTGTTCCTTGTGTTCTTCCTCTATCCTCGAGTAAACCAAGATATCGTCCACGAACACAAGAACAAACTTATTTAATTTATCCCTGAACACCCTATTCATAAGATCCACAAAATATGCTGTGCATTGGTCAATCCGAATGGCATGACCAACCACTCATAGAATCCAGACGGCGTCCGAAATGTCGTTTTAGGTATGCTCTCGGCTGCTACTCGGAGCTGATGAAAACCTATCGCGAGATCTAACTAGGAGAACACTCTCGCTCCATTCAACTGATCAAACAAATCGTCTATCTGCGGAAGAGGATACTTATTCTTCCTCGTCACCTTATTCAACTCGCGGTAGTCCACACACAATCGAAGGGAACCATCGGCCTTGGTAGCGAATACAACTGGTGCTCTCCACTCAGAAACACTTTTTTGGATAAATCCATTCTTCAAAAGATCGCTTACTTGCACTTCGAGCTCTCGCTGCTCCCTTGGAGCCATACGACGAAGTGGCATCACTATAGGTCTGGAATCTTTCACTAACAATATGAAACTTGATCTCTTGGTGTGGTGGAAGTCTGATCACTTCCCCGAAGATGTCCGGATACTCGCCAGCAATAGGCACATCTGGTAATCATGCATGATGTTGAGAGAATTTAGAAAACTAGCAATCACCCCAACACTAGGTAGGCAACCCAATACCACCCTCCGCCCATCACCCGCTCTAATGGTCACCGAAGACCCCTCATAGTCTACCACCACCCCATACCTTTGGAGCCAATCGACTCCCAAAATAATGCCAAACCCAGTAAAGCCCAAAACAAAGCAATCACAAGCAAACATACATCCATGACTCAATAAGACCAAATTACGATAAATAATACTAAGGCTAGTCGAACCAACGACCGGGTTCGTCACAACTAAAGGTTTATCGATATTCTGGGGTTCCAATCCCAACCTATCTTCCAGGTCACTAGATACGAAGGAATGAGAAGCCCCGGTATCAAATAATACTCGAACATGAACATCATAAATAGAAAGCATACCTTGAATAATGACACCCTTTCCTTTATGCGCCACGGTTGGGGCATTTGACGAAGAAGGAACAACGTTGATAGCATATGCTTTCACGATCTGCTTCTCTTTAGAGTTTGTGGACATTTATCCTTGAAATGTCCCACTTGGTCATAGTTGAAGCACTTTCTTTCCGCTGGCTTTGATCGACAATCTTTGATATAGTGGCCCTTCTTGCCGCAACCAAAGCACTGGACTTCTTTCTTATTCTTCTTTTTCTGACCATCCTTGGTTTGGTCCTATTTCCTTTTATTCTGGGAATTATTCTTGCCTCCACCGCTTGCCTACGGCTTTGGCTCATCTACAAATGTAACAGCAACCTCGGTCTTCGACTTAGGGTAAAGGCTCTCAGATCTTAATGCCTTCCCTATAATAGATTCGAATGTCTCATCGATATGGTTTATGAGTCTCTCCCCCAAGTACTCATCTAGACAGTTATGAACTTCTCGTTCTTCTTCTCGACGGTATCATAAGGGACAATCCATATTTCGATATGGCATCGAATTCGGCAATATACTCCGAGACTGCCCTACCATTCTGCCTAAGCTCCAAAAACTTCCTGAACAATTCTGATTTCTGAGCAGCTGGAATAAACTTATCACCGAATCGGGTCTTAAATTGATTCCAAGTAACTTGATCCTCGAGAGTAGCCGCTTTGATAGCATTCCACCAATTCATTGCTCGTCCTTGAAGTTGAC
Organism: Allium sativum; assembly: GCA_030737875.1. Lineage (NCBI taxonomy): Eukaryota > Viridiplantae > Streptophyta > Magnoliopsida > Asparagales > Amaryllidaceae > Allium > Allium sativum. The sequence continues at coordinate 821,960,375 of CM060910.1, forward strand.
GCGATGCTAGCTTTCTCTTCATCGCATCTTCGATCCCTAAATCCTCGAAGATGCGCTCACAACTATCAAGCCAATCCTGAACCTCCGTAGCCGACTCCGTTCCGTGGAATGACTTCCCACCAAGACTAGTACAATCCTTGCAGAGCTTGGTGAAATCGGCTCTAGGCGCCTGCTCTACCGCACCACCACCGTTAGCAGCATTAGGAACTGCTCCCTGAACACCCGTAAGCATCTCCCTCATGAAGGTAGTAAACATTGTCCTCATATCAGGGGCATTCCCATTGTTGGCTCCTGAACCCGTACTCCTCGTATTTCGGCTCATCGTTCAATCAATAAAGAGAAAACGATTAACCATCTCCTTAGTGGTGCCAGTGCAGTGCGACTTCATCCTTAGATACACTAACAGTGTATATATATATAGTTTCTAAAAACCAAAATATCACAAATACATGCTCTCATATACGTACATTATCTCTCCTTAATGTCTTCCCCTAGGTTAACTACGCAACCTGGCTCCGATACCAAGTGTGATGGCCCGACCTGAACCAGCCGACGTTTCCCCAAAATGCGTTGTGCCAATGCCCGACTAGCACGGGACAGTCATCAAAAGAAAAGGATTTGAAACTATGAATCACCAAAGAACCTGTAGTATATCTCACAACGCACGGAATAAAATATAATAATAACATAACTTGACATAAAACAAGCGAGACGGTGCATAAGCTGAAAACTAAACCATCATAGCAGCGGAATTAAAAATACAACTTATGATCCAAACCATCATTATTACAACTTCAAAATATTGCCTCTAAAGTAAAATAGAAAAGGTACACTACTAATGCCCAAAGTAGTGACCAACAACAACACAGGGAGAATATATGTAAATAGTATGTGGAAGCCTCCTGCTCGTCTCTGGACAGCTACTCGTGCATAACCACCTAACATGTCTCTAGTCTGCTCATTTAGGAGCACCTAGAGTAATAAGAAGAGACATAAAACTCTGAGTCAGACAAAAGTCTGGTATGAACTGAAAATGTCCCTTGAACCTGACATGCATAAACTGAAAATAAACATAAGGATGATGACAAGATAGATAAACTAAACCAAGATAACAGGGTGAACTGCAGTATCAAGATAAACTAAGGTATCATGATAAAGTACGGTGTCAAGGTAAATCAAAGTATCACATCGTCGGGTTTCTATCAAGTATGATATCCCAAGGTATCTATCATGTATATTTGCTCTGCACCTCCCGTACTAGTATCCCAACCTGTGTCATGAGTTAACTATAAAATGTCCCTTGAACAAAGTCATGAAATTGTCCATGTCAACCTAATATATCGCGTACATAGGTTTTCCTAACTCACATGTTTCTTTCCATGTATAAGTTCAGTCCTTTGCCGTAGGCCATACGGGCTTTCCCATGTAAATCTATACCACCTCAACGTAGTACCATTTTATCCTTGAAGTTGTTTTGGACTGCTACCCTTGATCTGGTTATGTTTTCTTACCATGAACTATCGCGTGTTCACCTAGGATTTATGCCACCTAGGACCGCTAGGGATTATGCTACCTAATGAACGTTTTCGTATCTCGGTTTGGGTTTTAGCCACCTAGGGCTACTAGGGATTATGCTACCCGTCAACTGCGTCCTATTTCCCACGTAAGCACCGTGAATCGTTTTTCCATGTCTAACTGCACATGTATCTCAATGTGCCATCCGAGTCCCATGCCAGGGCAAATCAAGAAATATGAGACTCGGTCGGGAGCTTTAAGTCGTCTGCCGAATACAGATATCAAGGTCTGTTTTTGTATCCGTGGCTATGGTCCCACGTGACCCCTCCCTCAACTACTGAAAGGCAATCCAAGTAAAATCATGCACGAGAACTATACCCCGACCCCCTATGCCCCGCTTACCTATTGGCCAACCTCACCCATAACTCGATAGCAAGTTTATGGTCTGTTGGGAGTTCTCTGCCTTTCCGTATACGTACATGATTGAGTAAAGATGGTAGGTAGTCGACGATGCGCTATCCATGGCAAAAATCAAGTATCGTCGACTCCATGCTAATCCATCCCCGTCTTTAGGTTGCTCGCACAGCAACCAAGGTGTAACACCCCACACCCGCTACGGTCACTCACTATGGGAATGCCATAACATCGGTGGAGTATTTTAAGTGAATATAGAACAGAAAAATTACAACAAGACAGATATAAGTAATACTTGAGAATTTAAAACATCATTTCATTGCAGCGGAAAGTAAAACATGTTTGGTTACACCAAAACCATAAACAAGAGTCAAGTACATAATATCCATCCTGATAAAACAAAAGTACATAATCCCACTACATAACTTAATAGCCATAATAGAAAAGATAAACTGAGCTTTACATCCACGGTCCAAGCTCCAAAAGATAGATAAAGCAGTCTGATCAAAGCCCACTAGTGCTAGGCCCACTCTGAAAACCTGAGGGTTGGGAAAAAGATAAAAAAAACAACGGGGTCAGACATAAGTCTGAGCGAGTCCTATAACCTTAACAATACAATCATTAAAGTAATTAGGGTATGATATAAACAAGGTACGGTACCTCTGGGGATAATGACTACACTAAGTAGCCAACTAAATACAGGATGTACTAAGATAACCGAAAAGACGCATTTACCCACCCAAGGATAATTACTACACTGCACCACCCCAGATCTACCCACCCAAGGGTAATTCCTACACTGCACCACCCCAGATCTACCCACCCAAGGGTAATTCCTACACTGCACCACCCCAGATCTACCCACCCAAGGGTAATTCCTACACTGCACCACACCAGTTCTACCCACCCAAGGGTAATTCCTACTTAAGGTTGATCCCACTAAGTGTACTTAGTAATTTTTAATAGTAGTTTCGTGTACCCCTCGCTGACTACATAGGTGCCGTCTGCCCCTATCTCCACTAGGTGTACCCACTACTCCCCAAGCGATCGGCTCCCTAACGTAGATACCCGTGCTGGCCCCACAGTGGGGTGTATCATTCCCCAAAGTGGCAACCTGATAATATCAATGGTGCACGGCTTATACCTACACGATGCAACAACGTCTTACTTACCAGCCCGGGTCCACACACGCATATGAAACCCGTTGGACTTGCGTTGCCACCGCTAACCCGTTTTGGCCTCTTACAGTCAAGCCCAATATGCGTGTCCCGTCCTCGACTTGGGTCGAGCCCACAAAGATACGTTTGGGATATTGGTTGAAATGGGCCCCCACAAGCTACCCACCTAAGCTTGTCATTTCTAGTGAATCCCACTTAACCCTTTAACCATGTCCACTTACATGTTATAAATTTTGGTTAAGTCTTTTAATCATATTTTAATTGCCACTCAAGGCACCCACTAGATTTCCACATGCCACCCAAGGCACTTACTTGATTCCCACATGCCACCCAAGGCACTTACTTAACCCTTTAATCATGTTTAATTACATGTTCCACTTTGGTTAAGTATTCTAATCGTATTTTCTATTGCCACCCAGGGCAACCCACTAGTTTCCTCATGCCACCCAAGGCACCCCCACTAGTTACTACATGCCACCCAAGGCACCCACTTAACCCCTCATGCCCCACTACATGATAATTTGGTTAAGTGTTTCTTAATTAATTAAGATCGTAACCTTTGTAAAGACCTCTCACATTAGACTGTCTTTTATGGCAGCTGGATATGCCGGTTGGTTCCGGGCAGCCTTACACCATAACAGAGTCTAACCTCGTGTCTTTACACTTGTCACGTATTTAGTTTATGACTAAGACCTCTCACATTGGGCCAATCATTTGTAGCCGCTGGATTTGCCGGTTGGTTCCGGGCAGTCTTATGCTACAAAAGGGTCCAACCTCGTGTCTTAGTCGATTAATTACACCTAATTAATCACCCCCATAATTTGTATTAATTATCCCTAATTAATTACCAATTTCAAGAATATGGGTAGACCTAACTCAATAGGTAAATTCCCAATTCCATAATATGGGTAGACCTAACTTAATAGGTAAATTCCCAATTCCATAATATGGGTAAACCTAACTTAATAGGTAAATTCCCAATTATGTCCATTCACTTTATGTTATGCTTAAGCATACCCATTTCACACCATTTTATTAACATGCATATTAACCCCATCGTTCCCCACGTAATTCGTTCTCATAACATGACATAATAAAGGGAAGATTCATCACAAATGCCATGGGTTTAACCAATCATAGCATATAACTTTATCATGGGTTTAAAAGGTGTCAACTTGCATATATGAGCATACATTAAACCCAACTAGCATTTAACCCAAACTTGCATGAAGCACATATGTCACAAAGGGGGTAACTTGCATATGATTCTTATGTCATACAAAGGTGTGAACTTGCATAGCATGTCACATGTTAACTTGCATATAACCAAACACATAACTTGCATAACATGTTACATATGAACTTGCATATAATCATGCACATAACTTGCATATAACCAAACACATAACTTGCATAACATGTTACATATGAACTTGCATATAATCATGCACATAACTTGCATATAACCAAACACATAACTTGCATATAATCATGCACATAAATTGCATATAACCAAACACATAACTTGCATAACATATTACATATGAACTTGCATATAATCATGCACATAACTTGCATTACATGTTACATATGAACTTGCATATAATCTCACATATAGCTTGCATAACATGTTACATGTGAACTTGCATATAATCTCACATATAGCTTGCATAACATGTTACATATGAATCAATGTTCAACATAGTGTTTTTGCATAATGAGCATCATAAAACATAGTATTAAACTTGCATAACATATAGCATAAAACTCGCAAAACACACAACATACACTATACTATACTTGCATAAACACATTGATCCACAAACATATCCATATCTTATCATATCCTATCATAATCAATTTAACAATTGATTATTAAGGCTATAGAAACTCACCACTAAACTCCAATAAGCAAACCCTTGCCAAAAATCACCCAAAAACTCTAGCCTTGAAAATAAAGCTTGCAACTTGATGATGAATGCAAGCTAATGATCACTCATACAACTTAAAAATGCTTGTATGAACATGAAATCCTTCATAGAAATAGTTTAGAAAGAGGATGGAGGCTAGGGTTTTGAGTGGAGGCCATGATCATAGAAAATTTTGGCATAGTTTAGTTAGAGGATAGGATTATGATCATTTAGGGCTAGCTTAGGGTCTTATTTATAGGATTTGGATGTGTTTTAGACCCTTAGATTAACCCTAGTTTAGTTTAGGTCCATCAGATTTCGTCCCAAGCCCTCCAACCCTAGCCCAAAACTCAACCAGGTGCACCCAGGCCAGAATCAGCCGACAGGGCAAGTCGACAGCCCTGTCGACTGCCAAGTCGACAGGCATGTCGACAGGCAAGTCGACAGCCCTGTCGACAGCCAAGTCGACTTGGCTGGGCGGGAGTTTTCCCGCCTGGCCCCCATTTCTGCATGTTTCGAAATTCAAATTTCCCGAAAACTTCTTTGGGCCTTAACCGGGTCATACGGATTCCGATTTACAAAATTTCGGACTCTATTTCACGTATTTTTCCGAGACGAACACAATGACGTAACCCGTTTCCCCTGATTCTCACATCTGAGATTATTAATTCTGTAATTAGTGAATATCAGTGTTAACTGAAATTCGGGGTGTTACATTCTCCCCTCCTTAAAGGATTTCGTCCCCGAAATCTCCAAGTTAAGGAGAATGCATATCCTACCATCCAAACAACCATCTACTCAATCCATCAAACACGGGCATCCATTGTCCTTAAAACAATTTCTACTGATGTATGAGCATATGCAAAAAGTGTGTGTATATGTTCCCTATCTAATGTATGAACATATGCAAACCGTGATAGTACCATGCATCCAATATGTATGCGAAAGAACCCTATCGACACATACTATATCTACATGAGTGCACAATCATTCACCAAAATGCATCATCCATATGATAACACAACCATTATACATCCATAAATATAGCTACCTACACACAATTATATGTAATATGCAATATGAAGTGATTGAGCCGATCTAGTGTCTAGAGTGTGTGTATATGCATCCACGAGCAACCACTAGCAAACACTTGCATCCACATGCATCCATCAATCATAACATGTCTCAAACACATGTTTCAACCATAGGTTTACCCTATCTAAAGGTCAAAGGCACTAACAAGAGGACATACTAAAGATAAGATAAGTACTAGACAAACGATAAAGGAGAAGTTAAAAGACATACCCTCAAAAAGGAATGGGTATAATGAACGCATTTTCGCTTCCGTCTCCCAAGTAGCGTTGCTCTCATCTTCTACCCATTGCACTTTGACTAGTTGAACCTCCCTGTTTCTCAACCTCTTAATCTCTGACCCAAGGATGCGTGTAGGAGCTCGTCGAATAGTCGCATCACGCTCTATCTCTACTTCTCTAAGCAAGCTCGGCTCTACCACCTCTGCGGTCTCATGTAGGCACTTCCTCAAATGTGACACATGGAATACATTATGTACACCACTAAGTCTGTCGGGCAACTCCACTCTATAGACCATCTGTCCAACCCTTTCCTTAATAGGAAACGGTCCAACAAACCTTGGTGCTAACTTCCCAACAGATCCAAAGCGAACCACATTCCGTAACGGAGATAATTTGACAAAGACCATGTCCCCAACATCAAACTCAAGCTCTATTCTCCTCTTGTCCGCATAAGATTTCTGTCTGTCTTGCGCCGCTTTCATCCTTCTTCGAATCAAATCAATCTTTTCCGAAGTCTTCCTAACCATATCGGGCCCAAGCAAGATCTTATCCGTAGATTCCCACCAACATGTAGGTGATCTACAAGGCCTTCCATAAAAAGCTTCGAAAGGAGCCATGCCAATACTAGACTGAAAGCTGTTATTATATGCGAACTCCACCAATGGAAGATGCTCTTCTCATGTACCTCCAAAATCTAAGATACATAGCCTCAAAAGGTCTTCTAAAATGCGATTCACCCTCCCGGTCTGGCCATCCGTCTGAGGATGATTTGCGGTGCTCAAACACAGCTGAGTCCCTACCGCCTCTTTCAAACTCTTCCAAAACTCGCTAGTGAAGATAGGATCTCGATCACTCACTATGCTGGAAGGTACACCATGCAATCTAACAATCTCTCGAATGTAGATTGAAGCTAGCCATTGAGCAGTCCTCTTACTCTTCACGGGTATAAAATGGGCACTCTTAGTAAGTTTGTCTACCCCAACCCAAATTCCCGTATTACCCTTCCTCGATCTTGGTAATCCATTGACGAAATCCATCGAGACACTATCCCACTTCCATAGCGGAACCTCCAATGGGTGAAGCAACCCACCGGGTTTCTTTTGCTCCGCTTTTACTTGTTGGCACACCAAGCATCTAGCGACATACTCGGCCGCGTCTTTCTTCATACCGACCCAAATGAAAACTTGCTTCATGTCTTGGTACATCTTGTCCCTACCGGGATGAATGGTCATCTTCGAACGATGTGCATCATCAAGTATAGCCTTCCTCAAACCCTCGTCTTGCGGTACACAAAGTCTACCGTCTCTACGCAACCACCCCTTACCATCTAGGGTGTACCTACTCAAATGGCTGGACGACTCCCCCTCCTCATGAGCTTCTCTACTAACTCAACCAACTGTGGGTCGTCTCGCTGCGCTCCGCCAATCCGCCCCAAAAGAGTAGGCCTAACCTCCAAGGAGGCTAGCAAACCGGGTACAAAGTCAACGGAAGGTCTAAAGTCAAACATAGAAATAAACTCTAAGCTCCGTCGTTCAACGAACAATGAACTCAAGGACAACCTTTTTCTACTTAAGGCGTCCGCTACCACGTTACCCTTGCCATGGGTATACGCTATCTCAAACTCATAGGATGCTAAGAATCCCATCCACTTTTGTTGTCCTAAGACTATGCGCTCGAAGAGTCTCCAACACTTCCCTAAGATGTAGGGCATGCTCTTCTCCACTTTTAGAGAAAACCAGGATATTACCCCATCCAAAATCATCACAACTGTCCATCTCTCACGCAGACCACCCTAGTCGAACTCGACATCCCCCAAATGCAAGCCCCAAAGGCCTAAACCAATATCAGACAAACACCCAAGGGATACCTCCTTCGAATTCAGACGACCTACGTGAGATGATACTAGTAAAAACGGCTAAATAATTAAGCCCTTGTCCAACTCTGGATGTCCTCGCCAGTCTCGCTCCAAAACCACCGTTTATCCCATAACTGGCTTTGCTCAACCTATTGAGCACATACGAAAACTTATTTCGCTCCTAGAAAAGACCAAGATGTCATTTACAAAAACCATCACGAACTTATTTAGGTACTCCCTGAACACCCTTCTCATCAAATCAACAAAGTATGCGGGGGCGTTCGTCAAACCAAATGGCATCACCAGCCACTCATAAAAACCATCCGGAGTCCTAAAGGTAGTCTTCTCTATACTATCCTCAGCCACTCTCAACTGATGAAACCCCGTGGCTAAGTCCTACTACGAAAACACTGAGGCGCCAACCAACTGATCAAAGAGATCATCAATCCTCGGCAATGGGTGTCTATTCTTCTTTGTTATCTTGTTAAACTCCCTATAATCTACACAAAGTCTGAGGGACCCATCCGCCTTCATAGCAAAAACTACTGGAGCACCCCACTCCGATATACTTCGTCTTCTAAACCCCTTCTCAAGCAAATCGCCTACTTGCTTATGGAGTTCCCTCCTCTCACGAGGAGCCATGTGGCACACTGGCCAAGATACTGGTTTGGCATTATCTACCGGATATATTCGGAAGTCAATCTCCCGCTCCGAAGGTAAGCCCTTCACCTCCTCAAACACATCCGAGTATTCCCGGACCACTCTAACAGATCGCAAACTCTAGACCGACGTGTCAAGCGATTCTAGATAACTTAGCATAACAGATTCCATGGGATAACAAGAGATCTCGAGAGTGTTACCCAAGCGGGTCGTAAGCCTAACAACTCTCCTTCCACAAACAAGAACGGCACCATTACTGGATAACCAGTCCATGCCCAAAACTAACCCATAGCCCGTGAAGCCCAAGAAGCATCACATCTAAACTCAACGCTAAGTATAGAAACTTTCAAACCCAAACACATCATGGAGCCCCCAAATGGGTTTGAAACAACTAAGGGATCATCTACTAAACTGGTGTCTAAGTGCAGTGACTCAACTAACAACGATGAGATAAACGAACTCGATGCGTCAGAATCAAATAAAGTTCGAACCGGATAATAAAGAAATCCAAATTCCAACCTAGACGGTCTTATCCCCATCTGGTACACTAGCCGTGAGGGAATACAACTACCCTCCAGAAGATTCCATACCTTGCCCTTGCCCCTTTGGACAACCCTAATAAGGTGTCCTATTCCTCCCAAAAGGATAACTACTCGCCTTTTTCTTCCCATTCTCCACTCGTAACCTCCCACCAATGAAGTTCCATCCTTCATTAACCAAACAACTATTTGAGCCTTCCTCCCATCGTCCATCCAATAGGTACCTACCAGTCCTCCTCCTTCTTGAACCAACTTCTAATTCGACTAATGTCTAAGTCCCTTGAAGTGGTTTTCCATTCTTATCTATCTTAGAAAGATCATCTATACGCGGAGGGGAAACTCAAAACGAGAGAGGAAGAGATTCAAAATGGAGAATTTGAAGGATAAAGATATGGCTATTGGGGATTATGCTTTTCTTTCAAAAACTTTCTCTTAAAAGACATGTTTTTGAAAATACTCCTTTCAAAAATATTCTTAGAAAATAGTTTTTCTAAAAAATTTATCTGTTCTGGTAACCTTAAGCTCTGATACCACGTGTAAACACCCCACACCCGCTACGGTCACTCACTATGGGAATGCCATAACATCGGTGGAGTATTTTAAGTGAATATAGAACAGAAAAATTACAACAAGACAGATATAAGTAATACTTGAGAATTTAAAACATCATTTCATTGCAGCGGAAAGTAAAACATGTTTGGTTACACCAAAACCATAAACAAGAGTCAAGTACATAATATCCATCCTGATAAAACAAAAGTACATAATCCCACTACATAACTTAATAGCCATAATAGAAAAGATAAACTGAGCTTTACATCCACGGTCCAAGCTCCAAAAGATAGATAAAGCAGTCTGATCAAAGCCCACTAGTGCTAGGCCCACTCTGAAAACCTGAGGGTTGGGAAAAAGATAAAAAAAACAACGGGGTCAGACATAAGTCTGAGCGAGTCCTATAACCTTAACAATACAATCATTAAAGTAATTAGGGTATGATATAAACAAGGTACGGTACCTCTGGGGATAATGACTACACTAAGTAGCCAACTAAATACAGGATGTACTAAGATAACCGAAAAGACGCATTTACCCACCCAAGGATAATTACTACACTGCACCACCCCAGATCTACCCACCCAAGGGTAATTCCTACACTGCACCACCCCAGATCTACCCACCCAAGGGTAATTCCTACACTGCACCACCCCAGATCTACCCACCCAAGGGTAATTCCTACACTGCACCACACCAGTTCTACCCACCCAAGGGTAATTCCTACTTAAGGTTGATCCCACTAAGTGTACTTAGTAATTTTTAATAGTAGTTTCGTGTACCCCTCGCTGACTACATAGGTGCCGTCTGCCCCTATCTCCACTAGGTGTACCCACTACTCCCCAAGCGATCGGCTCCCTAACGTAGATACCCGTGCTGGCCCCACAGTGGGGTGTATCATTCCCCAAAGTGGCAACCTGATAATATCAATGGTGCACGGCTTATACCTACACGATGCAACAACGTCTTACTTACCAGCCCGGGTCCACACACGCATATGAAACCCGTTGGACTTGCGTTGCCACCGCTAACCCGTTTTGGCCTCTTACAGTCAAGCCCAATATGCGTGTCCCGTCCTCGACTTGGGTCGAGCCCACAAAGATACGTTTGGGATACTGGTTGAAATGGGCCCCCACAAGCTACCCACCTAAGCTTGTCATTTCTAGTGAATCCCACTTAACCCTTTAACCATGTCCACTTACATGTTATAAATTTTGGTTAAGTCTTTTAATCATATTTTAATTGCCACTCAAGGCACCCACTAGATTTCCACATGCCACCCAAGGCACTTACTTGATTCCCACATGCCACCCAAGGCACTTACTTAACCCTTTAATCATGTTTAATTACATGTTCCACTTTGGTTAAGTATTCTAATCGTATTTTCTATTGCCACCCAGGGCAACCCACTAGTTTCCTCATGCCACCCAAGGCACCCCCACTAGTTACTACATGCCACCCAAGGCACCCACTTAACCCCTCATGCCCCACTACATGATAATTTGGTTAAGTGTTTCTTAATTAATTAAGATCGTAACCTTTGTAAAGACCTCTCACATTAGACTGTCTTTTATGGCAGCTGGATATGCCGGTTGGTTCCGGGCAGCCTTACACCATAACAGAGTCTAACCTCGTGTCTTTACACTTGTCACGTATTTAGTTTATGACTAAGACCTCTCACATTGGGCCAATCATTTGTAGCCGCTGGATTTGCCGGTTGGTTCCGGGCAGTCTTATGCTACAAAAGGGTCCAACCTCGTGTCTTAGTCGATTAATTACACCTAATTAATCACCCCCATAATTTGTATTAATTATCCCTAATTAATTACCAATTTCAAGAATATGGGTAGACCTAACTCAATAGGTAAATTCCCAATTCCATAATATGGGTAGACCTAACTTAATAGGTAAATTCCCAATTCCATAATATGGGTAAACCTAACTTAATAGGTAAATTCCCAATTATGTCCATTCACTTTATGTTATGCTTAAGCATACCCATTTCACACCATTTTATTAACATGCATATTAACCCCATCGTTCCCCACGTAATTCGTTCTCATAACATGACATAATAAAGGGAAGATTCATCACAAATGCCATGGGTTTAACCAATCATAGCATATAACTTTATCATGGGTTTAAAAGGTGTCAACTTGCATATATGAGCATACATTAAACCCAACTAGCATTTAACCCAAACTTGCATGAAGCACATATGTCACAAAGGGGGTAACTTGCATATGATTCTTATGTCATACAAAGGTGTGAACTTGCATAGCATGTCACATGTTAACTTGCATATAACCAAACACATAACTTGCATAACATGTTACATATGAACTTGCATATAATCATGCACATAACTTGCATATAACCAAACACATAACTTGCATAACATGTTACATATGAACTTGCATATAATCATGCACATAACTTGCATATAACCAAACACATAACTTGCATATAATCATGCACATAAATTGCATATAACCAAACACATAACTTGCATAACATATTACATATGAACTTGCATATAATCATGCACATAACTTGCATTACATGTTACATATGAACTTGCATATAATCTCACATATAGCTTGCATAACATGTTACATGTGAACTTGCATATAATCTCACATATAGCTTGCATAACATGTTACATATGAATCAATGTTCAACATAGTGTTTTGCATAATGAGCATCATAAAACATAGTATTAAACTTGCATAACATATAGCATAAAACTCGCAAAACACACAACATACACTATACTATACTTGCATAAACACATTGATCCACAAACATATCCATATCTTATCATATCCTATCATAATCAATTTAACAATTGATTATTAAAGCTATAGAAACTCACCACTAAACTCCAATAAGCAAACCCTTGCCAAAAATCACCCAAAAACTCTAGCCTTGAAAATAAAGCTTGCAACTTGATGATGAATGCAAGCTAATGATCACTCATACAACTTAAAAATGCTTGTATGAACATGAAAGCCTTCATAGAAATAGTTTAGAAAGAGGATGGAGGCTAGGGTTTTGAGTGGAGGCCATGATCATAGAAAATTTTGGCATAGTTTAGTTAGAGGATAGGATTATGATCATTTAGGGCTAGCTTAGGGTCTTATTTATAGGATTAGGATGTGTTTTAGACCCTTAGATTAACCCTAGGTTAGTTTAGGTCCATCAGATTTCGTCCCAAGCCCTCCAACCCTAGCCCAAAACTCAACCAGGTGCACCCAGGCCAGAATCAGCCGACAGGGCAAGTCGACAGCCCTGTCGACTGCCAAGTCGACAGGCATGTCGACAGGCAAGTCGACAGCCCTGTCGACAGCCAAGTCGACTTGGCTGGGCGGGAGTTTTCCCGCCTGGCCCCCATTTCTGCATGTTTCGAAATTCAAATTTCCCGAAAACTTCTTTGGGCCTTAACCGGGTCATACGGACTCCGATTTACAAAATTTCGGACTCTATTTCACGTATTTTTCCGAGACGAACACAATGACGTAACCCGTTTCCCCTGATTCTCACATCTGAGATTATTAATTCTGTAATTAGTGAATATCAGTGTTAACTGAAATTCGGGGTGTTACATTCTCCCCTCCTTAAAGGATTTCGTCCCCGAAATCTCCAAGTTAAGGAGAATGCATATCCTACCATCCAAACAACCATCTACTCAATCCATCAAACACGGGCATCCATTGTCCTTAAAACAATTTCTACTGATGTATGAGCATATGCAAAAAGTGTGTGTATATGTTCCCTATCTAATGTATGAACATATGCAAACCGTGATAGTACCATGCATCCAATATGTATGCGAAAGAACCCTATCGACACATACTATATCTACATGAGTGCACAATCATTCACCAAAATGCATCATCCATATGATAACACAACCATTATACATCCATAAATATAGCTACCTACACACAATTATATGTAATATGCAATATGAAGTGATTGAGCCGATCTAGTGTCTAGAGTGTGTGTATATGCATCCACGAGCAACCACTAGCAAACACTTGCATCCACATGCATCCATCAATCATAACATGTCTCAAACACATGTTTCAACCATAGGTTTACCCTATCTAAAGGTCAAAGGCACTAACAAGAGGACATACTAAAGATAAGATAAGTACTAGACAAACGATAAAGGAGAAGTTAAAAGACATACCCTCAAAAAGGAATGGGTATAATGAACGCATTTTCGCTTCCGTCTCCCAAGTAGCATTGCTCTCATCTTCTCCCCATTGCACTTTGACTATTTGAACCTCCCTGTTTCTCAACCTCTTAATCTCTGACCCAAGGATGCGTGTAGGAGCTCGTCGAATAGTCGCATCACGCTCTATCTCTACTTCTCTAAGCAAGCTCGGCTCTACCACCTCTGCGGTCTCATGTAGGCACTTCCTCAAATGTGACACATGGAATACATTATGTACACCACTAAGTCTGTCGGGCAACTCCACTCTATAGACCATCTGTCCAACCCTTTCCTTAATAGGAAACGGTCTAACAAACCTTAGTGCTAACTTCCCAACAGATCCAAAGCGAACCACATTCCGTAACGGAGATAATTTGACAAAGACCATGTCCCCAACATCAAACTCAAGCTCTATTCTCCTCTTGTCCGCATAAGATTTCTGTCTGTCTTGCGCCGCTTTCATCCTTCTTCGAATCAAATCAATCTTTTCCGAAGTCTTCCTAACCATATCGGGCCCAAGCAAGATCTTATCCGTAGATTCCCACCAACATGTAGGTGATCTACAAGGCCTTCCATAAAAAGCTTCGAAAGGAGCCATGCCAATACTAGACTGAAAGCTGTTATTATATGCGAACTCCACCAATGGAAGATGCTCTTCTCATGTACCTCCAAAATCTAAGATACATAGCCTCAAAAGGTCTTCTAAAATGCGATTCACCCTCCCGGTCTGGCCATCCGTCTGAGGATGATTTGCGGTGCTCAAACACAGCTGAGTCCCTACCGCCTCTTTCAAACTCTTCCAAAACTCGCTAGTGAAGATAGGATCTCGATCACTCACTATGCTGGAAGGTACACCATGCAATCTAACAATCTCTCGAATGTAGATTGAAGCTAGCCATTGAGCAGTCCTCTTACTCTTCACGGGTATAAAATGGGCACTCTTAGTAAGTTTGTCTACCCCAACCCAAATTCCCGTATTACCCTTCCTCGATCTTGGTAATCCATTGACGAAATCCATCGAGACACTATCCCACTTCCATAGCGGAACCTCCAATGGGTGAAGCAACCCACCGGGTTTCTTTTGCTCCGCTTTTACTTGTTGGCACACCAAGCATCTAGCGACATACTCGGCCGCGTCTTTCTTCATACCGGCCCAAATGAAAACTCGCTTCATGTCTTGGTACATCATGTCCCTACCGGGATGAATGGTCATCTTCGAACGATGTGCATCATCAAGTATAGCCTTCCTCAAACCCTCGTCTTGCGGTACACAAAGTCTACCGTCTCTACGCAACCACCCCTTACCATCTAGGGTGTACCTACTCAAATGGCTGGACGACTCCCCCTCCTCATGAGCTTCTCTACTAACTCAACCAACTGTGGGTCGTCTCGCTGCGCTCCGCCAATCCGCCCCAAAAGAGTAGGCCTAACCTCCAAGGAGGCTAGCAAACCGGGTACAAAGTCAACGGAAGGTCTAAAGTCAAACATAGAAATAAACTCTAAGCTCCGTCGTTCAACGAACAATGAACTCAAGGACAACCTTTTTCTACTTAAGGCGTCCGCTACCACGTTACCCTTGCCATGGGTATACGCTATCTCAAACTCATAGGATGCTAAGAATCCCATCCACTTTTGTTGTCCTAAGACTATGCGCTCGAAGAGTCTCCAACACTTCCCTAAGATGTAGGGCATGCTCTTCTCCACTTTTAGAGAAAACCAGGATATTACCCCATCCAAAATCATCACAACTGTCCATCTCTCACGCAGACCACCCTAGTCGAACTCGACATCCCCCAAATGCAAGCCCCAAAGGCCTAAACCAATATCAGACAAACACCCAAGGGATACCTCCTTCGAATTCAGACGACCTACGTGAGATGATACTAGTAAAAACGGCTAAATAATTAAGCCCTTGTCCAACTCTGGATGTCCTCGCCAGTCTCGCTCCAAAACCACCGTTTATCCCATAACTGGCTTTGCTCAACCTATTGAGCACATACGAAAACTTATTTCGCTCCTAGAAAAGACCAAGATGTCATTTACAAAAACCACCACGAACTTATTTAGGTACTCCCTGAACACCCTTCTCATCAAATCAACAAAGTATGCGGGGGCGTTCGTCAAACCAAATGGCATCACCAGCCACTCATAAAAACCATCCGGAGTCCTAAAGGTAGTCTTCTCTATACTATCCTCAGCCACTCTCAACTGATGAAACCCCGTGGCTAAGTCCTACTACGAAAACACTGAGGCGCCAACCAACTGATCAAAGAGATCATCAATCCTCGGCAATGGGTGTCTATTCTTCTTTGTTATCTTGTTAAACTCCCTATAATCTACACAAAGTCTGAGGGACCCATCCGCCTTCGTAGCAAAAACTACTGGAGCACCCCACTCCGATATACTTCGTCTTCTAAACCCCTTCTCAAGCAAATCGCCTACTTGCTTATGGAGTTCCCTCCTCTCACGAGGAGCCATGTGGCACACTGGCCAAGATACTGGTTTGGCATTATCTACCGGATATATTCGGAAGTCAATCTCCCGCTCCGAAGGTAAGCCCTTCACCTCCTCAAGCACATCCGAGTATTCCCGGACCACTCTAACAGATCGCAAACTCTAGACCGACGTGTCAAGCGATTCTAGATAACTTAGCATAACAGATTCCATGGGATAACAAGAGATCTCGAGAGTGTTACCCAAGCGGGTCGTAAGCCTAACAACTCTCCTTCCACAAACAAGAACGGCACCATTACTGGATAACCAGTCCATGCCCAAAACTAACCCATAGCCCGTGAAGCCCAAGAAGCATCACATCTAAACTCAACGCTAAGTATAGAAACTTTCAAACCCAAACACATCATGGAGCCCCCAAATGGGTTTGAAACAACTAAGGGATCATCTACTAAACTGGTGTCTAAGTGCAGTGACTCAACTAACAACGATGAGATAAAAGAACTCGATGCGTCAGAATCAAATAAAGTTCGAACCGGATAATAAAGAAATCCAAATTCCAACCTAGACGGTCTTATCCCCATCTGGTACACTAGCCGTGAGGGAATACAACTACCCTCCAGAAGATTCCATACCTTGCCCTTGCCCCTTTGGACAACCCTAATAAGGTGTCCTATTCCTCCCAAAAGGATAACTACTCGCCTTTTTCTTCCAATTCTCCACTCGTAACCTCCCACCAATGAAGTTCCATCCTTCATTAACCAAACAACTATTTGAGCCTTCGTCCCATCGTCCATCCAATAGGTACCTACCAGTCCTCCTCCTTCTTGAACCAACTTCTAATTCGACTAATGTCTAAGTCCCTTGAAGTGGTTTTCCATTCTTATCTATCTTAGAAAGATCATCTATACGCGGAGGGGAAACTCAAAACGAGAGAGGAAGAGATTCAAAACAGAGAATTTGAAGGATAAAGATATGGCTATTGGGGATTATGCTTTTCTTTCAAAAACTTTTCTCTTAAAAGACATGTTTTTGAAAATACTCCTTTCAAAAATATTCTTAGAAAATAGTTTTTCTAAAAATTTTATCTGTTCTGGTAACCTTAAGCTCTGATACCACGTGTAAACACCCCACACCCGCTACGGTCACTCACTATGGGAATGCCATAACATCGGTGGAGTATTTTAAGTGAATATAGAACAGAAAAATTACAACAAGACAGATATAAGTAATACTTGAGAATTTAAAACATCATTTCATTGCAGCGGAAAGTAAAACATGTTTGGTTACACCAAAACCATAAACAAGAGTCAAGTACATAATATCCATCCTGATAAAACAAAAGTACATAATCCCACTACATAACTTAATAGCCATAATAGAAAAGATAAACTGAGCTTTACATCCACGGTCCAAGCTCCAAAAGATAGATAAAGCAGTCTGATCAAAGCCCACTAGTGCTAGGCCCACTCTGAAAACCTGAGGGTTGGGAAAAAGATAAAAAAAAACAACGGGGTCAGACATAAGTCTGAGCGAGTCCTATAACCTTAACAATACAATCATTAAAGTAATTAGGGTATGATATAAACAAGGTACGGTACCTCTGGGGATAATGACTACACTAAGTAGCCAACTAAATACAGGATGTACTAAGATAACCGAAAAGACGCATTTACCCACCCAAGGATAATTACTACACTGCACCACCCCAGATCTACCCACCCAAGGGTAATTCCTACACTGCACCACCCCAGATCTACCCACCCAAGGGTAATTCCTACACTGCACCACCCCAGATCTACCCACCCAAGGGTAATTCCTACACTGCACCACACCAGTTCTACCCACCCAAGGGTAATTCCTACTTAAGGTTGATCCCACTAAGTGTACTTAGTAATTTTTAATAGTAGTTTCGTGTACCCCTCGCATAACATAACTTGCATAACATGTTACATATGAACTTGCATATAATCATGCACATAACTTGCATGTAACCAAACACATAACTTGCATAACATATTACATATGAACTTGCATATAATCATGCACATAACTTGCATTACATGTTACATATGAACTTGCATATAATCTCACATATAGCTTGCATAACATGTTACATGTGAACTTGCATATAATCTCACATATAGCTTGCATAACATGTTACATATGAATCAATGTTCAACATAGTGTTTTGCATAATGAGCATCATAAAACATAGTATTAAACTTGCATAACATATAGCATAAAACTCGCAAAACACACAACATACACTATACTAAACTTGCATAAACACATTGATCCACAAACATAGCCATATCCTATCATAATCAATTTAACAATTGATTATTAAGGCTATAGAAACTCACCACTAAACTCCAATAAGCAAACCCTTGCCAAAAATCACCCAAAAACTCTAGCCTTGAAAATAAAGCTTGCAACTTAATGATGAATGCAAGCTAATGATCACTCATACAACTTAAAAATGCTTGTATGAACATGAAAGCCTTCATAGAAATAGTTTAGAAAGAGGATGGAGGCTAGGGTTTTGAGTGGAGGCCATGATCATGGAAAATTTTGGCATAGTTTAGTTAGAGGATAGGATTATGATCATTTAGGGCTAGCTTAGGGTCTTATTTATAGGATTAGGATGTGTTTTAGACCCTTAGATTAACCCTAGGTTAGTTTAGGTCCGTCAGATTTCGTCCCAAGCCCTCCAACCCTAGCCCAAAACTCAACCAGGTGCACCCAGGCCAGAATCAGCCGACAGGGCAAGTCGACAGCCCTGTCGACTGCCAAGTCGACAGGCAAGTCGACAGCCCTGTCGACAGCCAAGTCGACTTGGCTGGGCGGGAGTTTTCCCGCCTGGCCCCCATTTCTGCATGTTTCGAAATTCAAATTTCCCGAAAACTTCTTTGGGCCTTAACCGGGTCATACGGACTCCGATTTACAAAATTTCAGACTCTATTTCACGTATTTTTCCGAGACGAACACAATGACGTAACCCGTTTCCCCTGATTCTCACATCTGAGATTATTAATTCTGTAATTAGTGAATATCAGTGTTAACTGAAATTCGGGGTGTTACACAAGGCATACTCTTGGTTCTTCTACCGCAGACCTTAACCTCTGTGAGCCCAGGCGGATCATCTACAACCTCACAGAGGTATACCAAGAGTACCCTCACGTCCCCCGAAGCTACTGCTTCGTCACCCAGTTCGTTGGAGCCTTTATCTAAGTCAGGTAATTTGCTCCTCCTCGTGTGTTTAAGCGATGACCTACTGTATCGGGTTGCTCATCTATCTGTGAATTGGTCGAAATCCCTTGTCTAAGAATTATTACTTAGTTATCCTAAACTAACGTTTATCACTTAGTTCCCTTTCCCGTTATCCTTGTTAACTACGATTTTCCACCTAATCCCCTGAACTAGGGTTTTGTCTAATGGGTTAAGTATTGTCATTCTAGTTCATGACTTATCCCGCCTTCAAATCATGTCAAGATTGGCTAAGTATTTAGGCTCAAGATTTAGCCCTACAAGTTGGTTAAGTATACCAAGAAGCTCACGACTTAACCCTATTCAATTATCAAGTCAGATTGGTTAAGTAGTAGTTTGTCTTGACCCTATCAGATTATCGTGTTAGATTGGTTAGGCATAGATTATCTTAACCCCATCAGATTATCGAGTCGGATAGGTTAAGTGTGGGTTAGCTTAACCCCATCCACTAATTGTATTACAATGGTTAAGTATATTTAAACGGTCTTGTGACTTAACCCTATCAAGTCCTCATATTAGATTGGTTAAGTATAGGTTACTTAACCTCATCAAATCATCATGTATAATTGGTTAAGTATAAGTTACTTAACCACATTAAATTATCATGTTAAATTGGTTAAGTATTGGTTACTTAACCTCATTGAATTATCATGTTTAGATTGTTTAAGTGTTTAACTTAACCCCATCGAATTACCGTGTTTAGATTAGTTAAGTCTAGGTTAACTTAACTTCATCTAATTACCGTGTTTAGATTAGTTAAGTGTGGGTTACCTAACCCCATCTAATTACCAAGTCGGATTAGTTAAGTATGGATTAGCTTAACCCCATCCCCTAACTGTATTTTACGGTTAAGTGTCATTAAGAAATCAAGTCCGATTTCACTTAACCTACCCATTCATGTCATATCGGTTAAGTGTCATTAGTCAGATTTACTTAACCTTATCATGTGGCATTAATTGAATTAATGCACTCTCAACCTCTCACATTAGACGTTGTTGTGGTTACTGGTTACGCTGGGCGGGTCCGGGCAGATTTACACCACAACCTAGTCTAACCTCGGGTTTCAAGCGCGATGTGACCAACTACCCACATTGGATCCTATTGTTTGTAGCCACTGGATTTGCCGGACGGGTCCAGGCAGATTTATGCTACAAACTCAACCCAACCTCGAGTTGGCCACTTCCATGTTTTTCTACGTGTCATGTTCATGTCAAGTTTAGACCCCTTTTTAAGTCTATGTTTTCATGTAACACCATTTCAAGTTTTCGTGTCCTATTCACGTTTATTATCATTACATGTTCCATGTAATTCCATGTCAAGTTCATAGCCCATTTTCAAGTTTGCCTAAACTACCCAAAACGTGTCCCCCTATGCACATAAAAGCGAATCAAAATATGACAAAGATGGGTACAAGATGGCAAAGATGAATCACAAGTTAAACATGGTGAAAATTGAGGCAAAGGTGTTCACATAACTAGCATATTGCATATTGGCCTCAAAACATGCACGATGTCATAAAGGGATTGGCCACCAACATGCACGGTATCATATGGGGTTTGGCCTCAAACATGCATAATATCATAAGGGGTTTGGCGTCACATAAACATGAAATCATAAGGGGTTTTGGGTTCTTTTACATGCATAAGCCCCAAAGTCAAATTCATGCACATATTTCACAAGTCAAAATGGTTCCAAGTGTTCATGCCAACATCCCACAAATAAAGGTTCAATCTTGCATGACAAACTAAGTCCAATGCGACATGAGTAACTTGATTTAGCCACTAAACATAGCCTAAAGTCATAGTTTCAAGCAAAAGAGGCATGACAAGGTTCATATAGGCTAGCATACTTATGTTCATCGCATTTTATTCCATGTCACATTAGAACTATCATTTAGATCTACAAGTAGCTAGAACTTACATAGCGTGGCTAAGGGATTATGAGCATGAATCGTCTTGTCGTAGAATCATCATGAAATTTGTGTAGCAACGTTGATCCACTCCCTTGATTTGATGTAGCAAGCTAGCACCTTTGATTCGGATCTGATTTGAATGCATAAGCTCTTGGAGTTGGAGATGGAGGCCATGGTCAATGGAGATTTGGGAAGCACTTCGTTGCAAGAGTGATTTGTGAGGGTTTAAGCTAGGTCTAGGGGTCTTTTTTATAGAGATTAGGAGTAGTTTAGGCCATAGGATAAACCTTAGGATAGATCTGAGCCCTCCAAAATCGTCACAAGCCTCCAAAACCGAGCCAAAAGCCAAGCAGGTGCACCAGGTTGCCTGGGCTCGACCAGGCAGGTCGACCCCCAGGTCGACCCTGGGGTCGACTCCCCAGTCGACCTGGTCCCACCCAGGTCGACACCCAGGTTGACCCACTGGTCGACCTGGTCTGGGCGGGATTTTTCCCGCCTACCCTGATTTTCTGAAATTTTGAATCTGTTTTGAATTTGATTTTTTCGTGAAACTTTGCGAAGCCTTATCTCGGTCATACGGATTCCGATTTACGAAATTTCGGACTCTATTTCGCGTATTTTTCCGAGATGAACACAACGGCGCAACCCGTTTCCCTTGATTCAGATTATAACATTTAATTCTGTCTTGATTCTTGTTTTAACACGTTGTTAAAATTCGGGTTGTTACATTCTCCCCTCCTTTAAGGATTTCGTCCCCGAAATCTCCAAGTTAGGAAGAACGTATCCTACCATCATCATCCATCTACTCAAAACATCATCTACAAGCAACCATGGTCCTTAAAAGACTTCTAATGCTTTATGAATACATGCGGAAAGTGTGTATATATAGTCCTTAGCTAATGCTAATGATCAGGCCTGAATGATCTTTCTAATGCAAAGTTTGTTTAGTGCCATGAATCCAACATGTATGCAAATAGTCCTAGTCATATATACACTATATGCGTGCACAAGCATTCATTCATATGCAACATCCGCATGATAACACATTCAATTTCATCCATAAACAGGTATAAATACTCGTGCATATGCAATACCAAATGTGAGTGAGTCAATCTAGTATCTAATGTGTATTCGCGCATCCACTTGCAACCATTTGCAACCATATCAATCATAACATGCTTCAAATACATGTTTGCATCCATAGGGTTCTACCTAAGGTTCTCAAGATAGGATCGAGGAGATAAACAAGACAAACTCCTTAAGGGTTTGTATCAGAAATAAGATTGAAAACAGGACCGTGAGGATGTCCACAACAGATGGCATACAAGTAAGCTCCACTGGAAAAACCAGGGATCAAAGATATACTCTTAAAAAGAGATATGATGCGCGCGTCTAAGCCGCATTTCCATGAGCTTAATTCCATTGTACCTCAACCATCTTTTAACTCCATGATTTCGTAGCTCCTTGATTCTATTTCCAATATATGAGTTGAAACTCATTTCACTGTCGCCTCTCGTTTCACTTTCACTTATTCTTTCCCTAGTATGCTCAGCTCAAACATATCTGCGTACTCATGCAAGCTCTCCAAAATTCACTAGTGAATTCTGGATCTCGTTTACCGATGCCAATCCATGTTACCACGTGCACTTACCAGGGTGATTCCTATAACCCATGCTTAAGCGGAATGAACTATCCGCCTTATTGGCGAATGCTACTCGATCGGATCAGAGATTTCCGATAAACGCATCAAGAGATTCTAGGTAACTAATCATGACAGAACCCAAAAGGTTATATGAGACTCCGAGGGTATTACCAAGGCAAGTTAAGAGTTTAACTACCCTCCTTCCAAAATCGAGAATGGCATCCCTTACTGGATAACCACTTCATCCTTAGAATCCATCCATAGCTCAACAATAGAAGCATTACTTCCAATCTCAACACTTGGCATTTACACTCTCAATTCCAAACAAGTCATGAATAAATGGACCGATCCTCCAACAGGATTTGAGACAAAAATGGGATCCTCTACCACGCTAGTACTAAGGTGCAGAGACTCAACTATCAAAGTAGACTTAAATGATGCGATGATCAAGGCAAAGTCTAGACAGGATGATAGAAAAGAAAGGCTAAACCTTCAACAGAAACGGTACCATCCCTCTTAGGTACGCTAGAAATGAGAGCATACAATTGCCCTCTCGATGATCTTGTCCTCGTCCCATAACACTTAACTATGCGTCCCGTTTTACCATGCCAAAGATACTCTCTCGTCATGGGTTTTATTGTTCCTCTTTTTCCCTCCTTTGTGGATTAAGCCATATCAACTAGTTGCTTTTCTTTAAGCTCGTGTCCTCTATCCTTGCTCTTATTATCCTTCCTTATAGCACGGCAACAGGTCTCTCGAGGACTCCCTCCATCGTACGGAAAACTCTTACTTAGCTTAGACAAGGATTAGTCGCAGTTAAAACTACTGTGACTACAGATGGAGGAAGGAAAGGAAAAGAGACTCGATCAAGGAAACAAAGGATAGTGCTAATGGCTTTTGGGGAATAGCCTTTAAAAATTTCTTGAAAAATGCTTCTTTGTAAATGGTTTCTCAAATAGTTTTCAGAAGGTTTTAAAAACTTTTTCCCAGTCTGGTAACCTTCTGCTCTGATACCAAATGTAACACCCCACCTCCGCCAGGGTTACTCACAAAGGAATGCACTAGGTTTGGAGGGGCATTATTGGTAAACATGCACAGAAATATTACAAGACAGAACATATAAAACAGCGGAAGTAAAACAAATTTTCATTTCTTTATAAACAGTAAAGCCTTTTTACAACAGATTACATAGAAACCTGTCTTGCAATAGTAAAGAAGCAATAAACCTTTTCATAAATTATTCCCCAAGTAAAGCAGCCATAGCCCATGGAAGTTCAAGCCATACATGATGACCTTCAAGCAGGAGAGGTCCGAACTAACAACAGTATTTCCTCCTTGTAAACCTGGGGGGAGGGGGGGATCCGGAAGATAAAGAGGCGAAAGAAAACGGAGTCAGTCATAAAGACTGGTAAGTCCTATCTACTTCCAGCATAAAAACAGGTAAAGGTAACATGACATGCATAAACTGAAAATAAACATAAGGATGACGACAAGATAGATAAACTAAACCAAGATAACAGGGTGAACTACGGTATCAAGATAAACTAAGGTATCATGATAAACTATGGTGTCAAGGTAAATCAAAGTATCACATCGTCAGGTTTCTATCAAGTATAATATCCCAAGGTATCTATCATGTATATTTGCTCCGCACCTCCCGTACTAGTATCCCAACCTGTGTCATGAGTTAACTATAAAATGTCCCTTGACCAAAGTCACAAAATGGTCCATGTCAACCTAATATATCGCGTACATAGGTTTTCCTAACTCGCATGTTTCTTTCCATGTATAAGTTCAGTCCTTTACCGTAGGCCGTACGGGCTTTCCCATGTAAATCTATACCACCTCAACGTAGTACCATTTTATCCTTGAAGTTGTTTTGGACTGCTACCCTTGATCTAGTTATGTTTTCTTACCATGAACTATCGCGTGTTCACCTAGGATTTATGCCACCTATGACCGCTAGGGATTATGCTACCTAATGAACGTTTTCGTATCTCGGTTTGGGTTTTAGCCACCTAGGGCTACTAGGGATTATGCTACTTGTCAACCGCGCCCTTTTTCCCACGTAAGCACCGTGAATCGTTTTTCCATGTCTAACTGCACATGTATCTCAATGTGCCATCCGAGTCCCGTGCCAGGGCAAATCAAGAAATACAAGACTCGGTCGGGAG
Organism: Allium sativum; assembly: GCA_030737875.1. Taxonomy (NCBI): domain Eukaryota; kingdom Viridiplantae; phylum Streptophyta; class Magnoliopsida; order Asparagales; family Amaryllidaceae; genus Allium; species Allium sativum. The sequence goes on from CM060910.1 coordinate 821,985,982, forward strand.
CTTTAAGTCGTCTGCCGAATACAGATATCAAGGTCTGTTTTTGTATCCGTGGCTATGGTCCCACGTGACCCCTCCCTCAACTATTGAAAGGCAATCCAAGTAAAATCATGCACGAGAACTATACTCCGCCCCCCTATGCCCCCACTTACCTATTGGCCAACCTCACCCATAACTCGATAGCAAGTTTATGGTCTGTTGGGAGTTCTCTGCCTTTCCGTATACGTACACGATTGAGTAAAGATGGTAGGTAGTCGATGACGCGCTATCCAGGGCAAAAATCAAGTATCTTCGACTCCACGCTAATCCATCCCCGTCTTTAGGTTGCTCGCACAGCAACCAAGGCATACTCTCGGTTCTTCTACCGCAGACCTTAACCTCTGTGAGCCCAGGCGGATCATCTGCAACCTCACAGAGGGATACCAAGAGTACCCTCACGTCCCACGAAGCTACTGCTTCGTCACCCAGTTCGTTGGAGCCTTTATCTAAGTCAGATAATTTGCTCCTCCTCGTGTGTTTAAGCGATGACCTACCGTATCGGGATACTCATCTATCTGTGAACTGGTCGAAATCCCTTGACTAAGAATTATTACTTAGTTATCCTAAACTAAGGTTTATCACTTAGTTCCCTTTCCCGTTATCCTTGTTAACTACGATTTTCCACCTAGTCCCTTGAACTAGGGTTTTGTCTAATGGGTTAAGTGTTGTCATTCCAGTTCATGACTTAACCCGCCTACGAATCATGTCAAGATTTTCTAAGTATTTAGGCTCAAGACTTAGCCCTACAAGTTGGTTAAGTATACCAAGAAGCTCATGACTTAACCGTATTCAATTATCAAGTCAAATTGGTTAAGTAGTAGTTTGTCTTGACCCTATCAGATTATCGTGTTAGATTGATTAAGCATAGATTATCTTAACCCCATCAGATTATCGAGTCGGATTGGTTAAGTGTGGGTTAGCTTAACCCCATCCACAAATCGTTTTACAATGGTTAAGTATATTTAAACGGTCTTGTGACTTAACCCTATCAAGTCCTCATATTAGATTGGTTAAGTATAGGTTACTTAACCTCATCAAATCATCATGTATAATTTGTTAAGTATAAGTTACTTAACATCATTAAATTATCATGTTAAATTGGTTAAGTATTGGTTACTTAACCTCATTGAGTTATCATGTTTAGATTGTTTAAGTGTTTAACTTAACCCCATCGAATTACTGTGTTTAAATTAGTTAAGTCTAGGTTAACTTAACTTCATCTAATTACCGTGTTTAGATTAGTTAAGTGTAGGGTACCTAACCCCATCTAATTACCAAGTCGGATTAGTTAAGTATGGATTAGCTTAACCCCATCCCCTAACTGTATTTTACGGTTAAGTGTCATTAAGAAATCAAGTCCGGTTTCACTTAACCTACCCATTCATGTCATATCGGTTAAGTGTCATTAGTCAAATTTACTTAACCTTATCATGTGGCATTAATTGAATTAATGCACTCTCAACCTCTCACATTAGACGTTGTTGTGGTTACTGGTTACGCCGGGCGGGTCCGGGCAGATTTACACCACAACCTAGTCTAACCTCGGGTTTCAAGCGCGATGTGACCAACTACCCACATTGGATCCTATTGTTTGTAGCCACTGGATTTGCCGGGCGGGTCCGGGCAGATTTATGCTACAAACTCAACCCAACCTCGAGTTGGCCACTTCCATGTTTTTCTACGTGTCATGTTCATGTCAAGTTTAGACCCCATTTTAAGTCTATGTTTTCATGTAACCCCATTTCAAGTTTTCGTGTCCTATTCACGTTTATTATCATTACATGTTCCATGTAATTCTATGTCAAGTTCATAGCCCATTTTCAAGTTTGCCTAAACTACCCATAACGTGTCCCCCTACGCACATGAAAGCGAATCAACATATTGGGAATAATATGACAAAGATGGGTACAAGATGGCAAAGATGAATCACAAGTTAAACATGGTGAAAATTGAGGCAAAGGTGTTTACATAACTAGCATATTGCATATTGGCCTCAAAACATGCACGATGTCATAAAGGGATTGGCTACCAACATGCACGGTATCATAAGGGGTTTGGTTTCAAACATGCATAATATCATAAGGGGTTTGGCCTCACATAAACATGAAATCATAAGGGGTTTTGGGTTCTTTTACATGCATAAGCCCCAAAGTCAAATTCATGCACATATTTCACAAGTCAAAATGGTTCCAAGTGTTCATGCCAACATCCCACAAATAAAGGTTCAATCTTGCATGGCAAACTAAGTCCAATGCAACATGAGTAACTTGATTTAGCCACTAAACATAGCCTAAAGTCATAGGTTCAAGCAAAAGAGGCATGACAAGGTTCATATAGGCTAGCATACTTATGTTCATCGCATTTTATTCCATGTCACATTAGAACTATCGTTTAGATCTACAAGTAGCTAGAACTTACATAGCGTGGCTAAGAGATTATGAGCATGAATCGTCTTGCCATAGAATCGTCAAGAAATTTGTGTAGCAACGTTGATCCACTCCCTTGATTTGATGTAGCAAGCTAGCACCTTTGATTCAGATCCGATTTGAATGCATAAGCTCTTGGAGTTGGAGATGGAGGCCATGGTCAATGGAGATTTGGGCAGCACTTCGTTGCAAGAGTGATTTGTGAGGGTTTAAGCTAGGTCTAGGGGTCTTTTTATAGAGATTAGGAGTAGTTTAGGCCATAGGATAAACCCTAGGATAGATCTGAGTCCTCCAAAATCGTCACAAGCCTCCAAACCCGAGCCAAAAGCCAAGCAGGTGCACCAGGTTGCCTGGGCTGACCAGGCAGGTCTACCCTGGGGTCGACTCCCCAGTCGACCTGGTCCAACCTAGGTCGACACCCAGGTCGACCCCCTGGTCGACCTGGTCTGGGCGGGATTTTTCCCGCCTACCCTGATTTTCTGAAATTTTGAATCTGTTTTGAATTTGAATTTTTCGTGAAACTTCGCGAGGCCATATCTCGGTCATACGGACTCCGATTTACGAAATTTCGGGCTCTATTTCGCGTATTTTTCCGAGACAAACGCAACGGCGCAACCCATTTCCCTTGATTCAGATTATAACATTTAATTCTTCCTTGATTCTTGTTTTAACACGTTGTTAAAATTCGGGTTGTTACACCTGGCGAATCTTGTTTCTCCTATAACTTTTGACCGGTAAGGAGCTTTGACCTAAAACCACTTCCATTGGATTTGGATGATGGTTTCTCATTCCGTAGAGTGGTCACATTAATCAAAAGGACTTATCGTTTGGGGGATATGGCTGAAATAAGATTTGAAAGATGGAAAACAGCCTAATTGGGCTTAATTAAGTGATTAATAGCTAGGCCCATAACCCAATTCGGGATTAGTGTTATGGGAGGGCTGAAAGGAGTTGAAGAATCATCTCCTTTCAGTTTTCTAGCCACCACAAAGCTCTCTCAAAATCATGGCTTCCATCTTTTAAATCTCTCTTTAATCACTTTCTAGTCACTAATTAATCAAATCTACGTCAAGTCAAGCCGTATTAACACCAAATTAGAGATAGACCTGCTGCACCACATTTGAATCCGAGCCAAATCAGTAAAAGTTTCATATCTATCACATAATATTGGCTAAGGTGAGTGATTTGCATGTTTATACACTAATTAGTGCTAATAAGGTGTGATTAATGAAAATTAGCAAAATTATACATCCAAAAATCATGGGAAAAAATGCATAAATTCTAAGGTCATATTTTAAGCCATATATATGAAATTGGGTTGATTTGGATTTATTTTGTTAATCCCAGAATTTAGGGTATTAAGGGGGAAAATCATGGATTTTGGTATGTTTGATCTAAATTAACATATGAAATCATTGTTTTGATGTTTTTGGTTGATCCTACATGTTACTACTGTTGTTTGGTATGTTTTGTGATTATGTAGGAAAGTTAGAATAGCTGAAAATGCCGTCGTTTGGCAAAATTAGCGTGTTGGAAAAACTGCAGGATTTCGGTTCGTGATGGCGACTCCAAGGTGGTTACGACCCCTATGGTCATGACCCCCATGGTCACGACCCCCATGGTGACCACAAGCTGATGGTGATCACGAGCCGATGATGACCACAAACCGAGCCGTGATAGTGACCCCGAACCGAACCTGATTTGAGCTTCTACCATGCGACGACGATCGTGAACTCTTTTGAAGATCAACTCCAATTCGACCAAACCCGAGATGCAAAGGAAGTCCAAGCGGAAAGTTATCACTCAGGATCTAGATGGAAACCAACAAGTCAACTTCAAGAGTTGGGCTTTGTTGCGGGACGTGTGCAAAGGAGTTATTGATATCTATAACTTTGGTTCACCATTGATAGAGGGGGCATGTAGACGAACCAGAGTCAGGGCAGTGCTGACTGGTTGGTCCGTACCCCAGAGCCAGGGCGATATGGACTGGGTAAGGTTATTGACTATAAACCAGAGCGGTGTGGTCATAACAATAGTTGTACGGAGTCCAAGGCGGTATGGACCCGTCATGACCCCAATGGATTTGGTGATCAAAGCGATGGATATCGTATGCTATACGCACTGAGTGAGAATGTGAGGATGATTGCAATGTTTGATGTTTGCTATCACCATGGCATGCACTTCCATTTTGCACTCTATGTTAGTGTTACCTTAGAGTATTGTACATCTTGTTGTGCTAACTCTTTGGTTGCAGCTCCAGGTCGGGTATGATTATTTATACCTGTTATTGCTTTATTTTGTTATATAGAATTGCTATCGCTCACACCAGACTTTCGTCTGACCCAGAGTTTTATGTCTCTTCTTATTACTCTAGGTGCTCCTAAACAAGCTGACTAGAGGCAGGTTGGGTGGTTATGCACGAGCAGCTATCCGGAGACGAGTAGGAGGCTCCCACATACTATATATATTCTTCATGTGTTGTTGGTGGTCACTGCTTTGGACTTTTGTAGTGTACCTCTTTTATTTCCTTTTAGAGGCAGTATTTTAAAGTTATAATAATTTGATATGAAGCTGTATTTCGGATTCCGCTACTCTGATGGATATGGTTTAGTTTTCAGCTTATATATTGTCTCGCCTGTTTTATATCAAGTTATGTTATTATTATATTTTATTCCATGCGTTGTGAGATATACTATAGGTTCTTTGGTAATTCATCGTTTCAACCCTTTTTACGGTCATCCCGTGCTAGTCAGGCATTGGCACAGTGCATTTCGCGGGAATGTCTAATGGTACGGAGAGGCCGTCACACTTGGTATCCGAGTCTAGGTTGCATAGTTTAACCTAGGGAAAGATATCATGGAGAGATAGTATATGTATATGAGAGCACGTAATTGTGATATTTTGGTTTTCAATATATATGTATATATATATTATTAGTGTATCTAAGGATGAAGTCGCACTGCACTGGCACCACTGAAGAGATGGTTAATTGTTTTCTCTTTACAGATTGAGCGATGAGCCAAAATACGTGGAGTACGGTGAGGAACTCCGCACCGGGAGTTGAAGAGGAAGCGGGTTCAGGGGTCAGTAATGGGAAGGTCCCTGATATGAGGATGATGTTTACTGCCTTCATGCGATAGATGCTTAGGGATGCTCAGGGAGCAGTTCTTAATGCTGCTAAAGGTGGTGGTGCAGCAGTGCAGGCGCCTAGAGCCGATTTTGCCAAGCTTAGTAAGGATTATACTAGTCTTGGTGGGAAGCTGTTCCATGGAACAGAATTAGCTATGGAGGTTCAGTATTGGCTTGACAGTTATGAGCGCATCTTCGAAGGTTTGGGGATCGATGATGCAATGAAGAGAAAACTAGCATCGCGTCAACTTCAAGGACGAGCAATGAATTGGTGGAATGCTATTAAAGCGGCTACTCCCGAGGATCAAATTACTTGGAGTCAGTTTAAGACTCTCCTCAATGACAAGTTTATTCCAATTGCTCAGAAATCAGAATTATTCCAGAAATTTTTGGAGCTTAAGCAGAATAGTAGGGCAGTCTCGGAATATGTTGCTGAATTCAATACCTTATTGAAATATGGATTATCTCTTATTGATACTGCCGAGAAGAAGACGAAAAGTTCATAACTGGCCTAGATGAGTACTCGGGGGAAAGACTTATAAACCATATCGATGAGAAAGCATTAAGATCGGAGAGCCTTTACCCCAAGCCGAAGACTGAGGTCGCTGTTACATCGATAGAGGAGCCAAAGCCGTTGGCAAGCGATTGGTGTAATAAGAAGTCCCAGAATAAGAGAAAACAGAACCAAACCAAGGATGGTCAGGAAAAGAAGAATAAGAAAGACATCGAGTGCTTTGGCTGCGGCAAGAAGGGCCACTATATCAGAGATTGTCAAGCGAAGCCAGGGGAGAAGAAGTGCTTCAACTATGACCAAATGGGACATTCAAGAATAAATGTCCACAACCCCCTAAGGAGAGGCAGTCGTAAAAGCATATGCTATCAACATTGTTCCTTCTTCGTCGAACGCCCCCAACTGCGACGGAGAATGGAAAGGGTGTCGTTATTCAAGGTATACTTTCTATTTATGATGTTCCTGTTTGAGTATTGTTTGATACAGGGGCTTACCATTCCTTCGTATCTAGTGACCTGGTAGATAGGTTGGGATTGGAACCCGAGATGGTAAATAAACCTTTAGTTGTGATGAATTCGATCGGTGATTCGACTAGCCTTTGTATGATTTTTTGTAATTTACTCTTATCGATTCATGGATGTATGTTTGCTTGTGAATACTTTGTTTTGGGCTTTACTGGGTTTGGCATTATCTTGGGAGTCGATTGGCTCCAAAGGTATTGGGTGGTGGTAGATTGTGAGGGGTCTTCGGCGACCTTTAGAGTGGATTATGGGAGGAGGGTGGTGTTGGGTTGCCTACCTAGTGATGGGGTGATGGCTAGTTTTCTAAATTTCCTCGACATCCCGCATGATGAGCTTTCATATGTGCTTACTGCTGCCGAGTAACCGGACATCTTCGGGGAAGTGATCGGACTTCCACCACACCAAGAGATCGAGTTTCAGATTGAGTGAAAGATTCCAGGCCTATAGTGATGCCACTTCGTCGTATAGCGCCAAGGCAGTAGCGAGAGCTCTAAGTGCAAGTAAGCGATCTTTTGAAGAAGGGATTTATCCAAAAAAGTGTTTCCGAGTGGGGAGCACCAGTTGTATTCGCTACCAAGGCTGATGGTTCCCTTCGATTGTGTGTGGATTACCGCGAGTTGAATAAGGTGACGAGGAAGAATAAGTATAAGTATCCTCTTCCGCGGATAGACGATTTGTTTGATCAGTTGAATGGAGCAAGAGTGTTCTCCTAGTTCGATCTCGCGATAGGTTTTCATCAGCTCCGAGTAACAGCTGAGAGTATACCTAAAACGACATTTCGAACGCCGTCTGGATCCTATGAGTGATTGGTCATGCCATTCGGGTTGACCAATGCACCCACATATTTTGTGGATCTTATGAATAGAGTTTTCAGGGATCAATTAAATAAGTTTGTTCTTGTGTTTGTGGATGACATCTTGATTTACTCGAGGACATAGGAAGAACACAAGGAACATTTGAGGATAGTGATGGAGGTGTTGAGGAAGCACCAACTGAAAGTGAAATTTCCTAAGTGTCACTTCTAGAGGAGGGAAGTGAGATTCTTGGGCCATGTTGTTTCAGAGAATGGTATTGTTGTGGACCCTGTGAAGGCGGCTACGGTGCAGGATTGGTCTACGCCTAAGAATGCAACGGACGTGAGAAGTTTCTTGGGATTAGCTGGATATTATCGTAAGTTTATTCAAGACTTCTCCAAGATAGCGGCACCATAAACTCAGTTGACTAAGAAGAATCAAGCTTTGGAATTGGTGTGAGAATTCATTTAAGAGTCTAAAGGAGAAGCTAACGTATGCACCAGTGTTAGTTATTCCTAAAGGGAACGAAGAGATGACGGTATACAGGGATGCATGTGGTACCGGATTAGGTGCTGTACTGATGCAAGGAGGTAGGGTTGTAGCTTATGCTAGTCGGCAACTGAAGCCGCATGAGAAAAGATATCCTACCCATGATTTGGAATTGGTAGCGATCGTGTTCGCGTTAAAGATGTGGAGACACTATGTCTTGGGAGAAAGATTCGAGTTGTTTACCGATCATAAGTCATTAAAATATCTTTTATCTCAAAAGGATTATATCTTTGTCAGCAGAGACGGTTAGAGTTCTGGGCTTCATATGATTTCAATATCGCATACACACCCGGGAAGGGCATTGCGGTAGCTGATGCATTGAGTAAGAGACATGCAAATTTGGGGGCTATGTTTCTGGAATGGAAGCAACTGGAGTATATCGCGGGACATGATTTCATACCTAAGTGCGAATTGGATCCAGAGATGTTAGCAAGTTTGATGATCAGACCGACTTTAATTGAGCGGATTGGTTCTAGTCAGAGGGACGATCCTAACCTATTGGAAATCATCTCCAAGGTATAGATGGGTATCGACGGTGGGGGAATGAACAAGTATGAACTTGATTGAGAAGGACGGCTTCAAAAGAATGGGAGACTGGTTGTACCCAACATTAATGGATTGAGAGATGAAGTGCTTAGAGAATGTCATCACTCGAAACTGACTATACATCCCGGTAGTAACAAAATGTATCGAGACATGAAGCAGACCTACTACTGGGAAGCGATAAAGAGGGATGTTGGGAAGTTTATACCCAAGTGCATAAATTGCCAGTTAGTTAATGCTGAGCAAAAGAAGCCTAGTGGTCTGTTACAACCGCTGGAAATTCCCGAATGGAAATGGGAACAAGTCTCAATGGATTTCATCGATGGTTTACCAAGGACTAGATCGGATCATGATAGTATTTGGGTGATTGTGGATCGATTGACCAAAAGTGCAAGGTTTATATCGGTCAAGTCGAATAGAACGACAACTAAGTTAGCAGAACTATATATGAAGTGGGTAGTGACATTTCATGGAGTAGCTAGAGGTATTGTGAGTGACCGAGTTGCGTTATTTACTAGTGGGTTTTGAAAGAGCTTACATGAGGCTTTAGGATCAGAATTACATCTCAGTACCGCGTACCATCCTCAAACCGACGGTCAAACAGAGAGGGTGAATCATGTATTAGAGGAACTCTTAAGAGCTTGTATATTGGATTTTGGAGGGTCATGGGATGGCCATTTGCATTTGGTTGATTTCACATATAATAATAGTTATCAGTCCAGTATCGGTATAGCTCCATTTAAAGCTCTGTAAGGAAGACCTTGCAACTCACCATCATGTTGGTTGGAAACCGGTGAGAAATTTGTACATGGGCCAGATGTAATAAGAGAAACTTCAGATAAGATCAAGGTTATTCGAGAGCGAATGAAGGCTAACCAAGATAGGCAGAAGAGTTATGCTGATAAAAGACGAAAAGATTTGAAATTCTCTATTGGTGATTTGGTATGCGTCAAGATTTCTCCGTTGAAGAGTGTGATTCGGTTTGGTAAGAGAGGTAAGTTAGCACGAAGGTTTGTTGGTCCATTTCTAGTTCTCGAGCGAGTTGGGAATTTAACATATAAAGTTGGATTACCTGACAAGATGGCAGAGGTGCAAAACGTATTTCATGTTTCTCAGTTAAGGAAGTTCAGGCACGATTCTGGTATGTCTATTTCACTAGATCAGTTGGATGATATCGAGGTAGAATCCAAGGCAGTTGGAAATCGTAGACCGGTTCCTATTGTCGGACACGATATGCAGCAACTTACGAGGAAGACGGTGAAACTGGTTAAGGTCCAGTGGGGGTGATAATGAGAATGATTGTACTTGGGAAACCGAGGAGAACATAACCTGGTAAGATTTTAATTGCGATATAGTTATTCCCTTGTTTGTAAACCGCATGCTAGGATAGGCTTGTTGTATTATTATGTATTTTTGATTGTTTGTAAATGGTTGATAGGCATGCGGGACACTATTGTTTGTTTTCTTGGTTAAGGAATTTCGGGGGCGAAATTTCTTAAGGGGGGAGAGTGTAACGACCCGTATTCTGCGTATCGGAGGGTCGTAGAATATTTGTTTTATTTTCATATGAAGTCATATGGTCATGTAACTTTGGGAATCAACTATTGGGGTCATTTCCCACATTCACGATTTTTGCCGGATTTAAAACGACAGTTTTTCTCCTGACGAATCTTGTTTCGCCTATAACTTTTGACTAGTAAGGAGTTTTGACCTGAAACCACTTCCATCGGATTTGGATGATGGTTCTCATTCCGTAGAGTGGTTACATTAGTCAAATGGACTTACCGTTTGGGAGATATGGATGAAATAAGATTTGAAAGATGGAAAACAACCTAATTGGGTTTAATTAAGTGATTAGCAGCTAGGCCCATAATTAGGATTAGGGTTATGGGAGGGCTAAAAGGAGTTGGAGAATCATCTACTTTCATTTTTCTAGCTGCCACAAACCTTTCTCAAACCCAAATCATGGCTTCCATCTTCTAAATATCTCTCTAATCACTTTCTAGTAACTAATTAATCAAATCTACGTCAAATTAAGCCAGATTAACACCAAATTCGAGGTAGAGCTGCTGCACCACATTTGAATCCGAGCCAAATTAGTAAAAGTTTCAGATCTATCACATATTGTGGCTAAGGTGAGTGATTTGCGTGTTTATACACTAATTAATACTAATTAGGGGTGATTAGTGAAAATTATACATCCAAAAATTATGGAAAAATATGCATAAATTCTAAGATCATATTTTATGTCACATATATGAAATTGGGTTGATTTGGATTTATTTTGTTAATCTCAAAATTTAGGGGATTAAGGGGGAAAATCATGGATTTGGGTATGTTTGATCTAAATTAACATACAAAATCATTGTTTTGATGTTTTTGGTTGATTCTACGTGTTACTACTGCTGTTTGGTATGTTTTGTGATTGCATAGAAAAGTTAGAATGGTTGAAAACGTCGTCTTTAGCGAAATTAGCTTGGTGGAAAAACTGCAGGATTTCGGTCCGTGATGGTGACTCCAGGGTGGTCACAACCCCTATGGTCACCACCCCATGGTGACCACGACCCCCATGGTGACCACGACCCCCATAGTGACCATGACCACTACGGTGACCATGAGCCGATGGTGATCACATGCCGATGATGACCATGAACTAGCCGTGATGGTGACCACGAACCGAACCGGATTTGAGCTTCTACCACGCGCGATGATCGTGAACTCTTCTGAAGATCAACTCCAATTCGACCAAACCCGAGATGCAAAGGAAGTCCAAGCTGTAAGTTATCGCTCAGGATCCAGATGGGAACCAACGAGTTAACTTCAAGAGTTGGGCTTTGCTGCGGGACGTGTGCAAAGGAGTTATCGATATCTATAACTTTGGTTTACCATTGAGAGAGGGGGAATGTATACGAACAGAGCCAGGGCGGTGTGGATTGGGTAGGGTTATTGACTATAGACCAGGGCGGTGTGGTCATAACAATGGTTGTACAGAGTCCAGGGCGGTGTGGACCCGTCATGACCCCAATGGATCCGGTGATCAAAGCGGTGGATATCGTATGCTTTACGCACCGAGTGAGAGATGAGAGGATGATTGCTATGTTTGATATTTGCTATCACCATGATACACACACTTCCATTTTACACTCTGTGTTAGTGTTAGCTTAGAGTATTGTACATCTTGTTATGCTAACTCTTTGGTTGCAGGTCTAGGTCAAGTATGATTATTTATACATGTTATTGCTTTATTTTGTTAAATAGAATTGCTATCGCTCACAGCAGACTTTCTTCTGACCCAGAGTTTTATGTCTCTTTTTATTACTCTGGGTGCTCCTAAACGAGCAGAGTAGAGGCAGGTTAGGTGGTTATGCATGAGTAATTGTCCGGAGACGAGCAGGAGGCTCCAACGTATTATATATATTCTCCCTATGTTGTTGCTGGCCACTGCTTTGGGCATTAGTAGTGTACCTCTTTTATTTCCTTTTAAAGACAGTATTTTAAAGTTGTAATAATTGGATATGAAGCTGTATTTTGGATTCCGCTACTCTGATGGATATGGTTTAGTTTTCAGCTTATATATTGTCTCGTCTGTTTATATCAAATTATGTTATTATTATATTTTATTCCATGCGTTGTGAGATATACTACAGGTTCTTTGGTAATTCATCGTTGCAATCCTATTTACGATCGTCCCATGCTAGTCGGGCATTGGCACAGCGCATTTCAGGGAAATGTCTGATGATACGGGGAGGCCGTCATAGTTACCTCTTCTTCTTTATATAGCAATTCTCCATCATTCCTTATAAGAGCTTTTAAATGATTTGTATACCTTCTGGAAGACATTTTGGAGTGAATTTTTTTTAGATTGTATCTCCATCCTGTAACCATGCCACCTTTGACTTCTGTTTAAAACTCCAGTATCTGATATGCTTTTGAACTAACATTGAATGTTTCGCTTCAAGCATTTTTTTCATATAACTCAACATTTTCTGGATCATAATCTGAAGCTAATTCACATTCTTTAAAGTAAGATTTAGCTTCTATCAGTAGAGCATTATCCTTTGGTCTTGTCCTATTCCAATTCCTTAATTCATTCTTGCATGCTTGTGGCTTTTGCTGGAATATATAACTTGGAGATCCCAGATCATAGACTTGTAATCCTTTAAGAATGCAGTCATTATGACCATCTTTCAAGTGCTACTCATTAGACTATCTAAACGAATAGCCTTTAGATGAAGAAGAAAGCACCAGATCTAATAGAAGAGGATTATGGTCACTTGAGAGCTGAGATAGAGACATAGCCATCTTGTCATTAAATTTATGCAAGCATGCATGATTAACAATGAACTCATTAAGCTTATTAATCTACCAAACTGCTTTACATTGAACTCATTAAGCTTATTCTCAACCAATCCAACAAAAGTTGGTTTGGTTTCTGTCAGAAGGGATAATACTTCTCTCATACGCAGAGGAGTATTCATACCTCTGACATTCCATGTTAGAGTCATTTAATAGAGGAATTGCTCCTAAGATCTCTTTTAGGAGGAGCAGTTGTAGGGTTAACCTTCTTCTTTCCTTTGAGATGAGACAAATATTCAGTATTAATATCAATACCTATAGATACATCAACATGTTCTTCTATCCCTGTAACTTCAGACAAACTATCAGCTACATGATTAAGATCTTTGGGTAAAATGTCATTTGGAAGTTTTGAATCAAGAAATCCCAAATCATCAGTATTAATGTCATTTGGATTATCATCAGGAAAAATATTTTCATTGATATCATCTTCCTTAGAGTTCGAGGAAACATGCTTATCTAAATGTGATTTATCCTTTTGCTCCACTTGTTTAGACGTCCAGGAAGGTTCATTAGGCATGTTATGAATAATGGATTTGTGGCCAAACTTTTTACATTGTTCACATCTAAAAGGGACATATTCATACGCAACAATTATCTCTTCCTTTAGACCATTGTGAAGCAATACATGAATCTTATCTACCAATTTAGATTCCAGATCAATTCCAATCAACATTCTAGCATATTTGGTTATTCTCTTAAAAGCAGTATTATCGTCATTGCAAATCGGATCTCCTATATAACTTACAATAGCAGAAAATGAATTAATCGACCGCATCTCCATGTCTAAATTTTATAGTTTAATCCAGATTTGAACATTCCTAGCATTAAACTTTTCAAAATCATACCCAGGGAACCACTTAAAACCCATTAGTAATCTACCAAAATACGAATATGTCGAAGTTTTCAGAACTGACAAATAATCAAACACCTCTTCAAACTGTATAGTATAATGATACCCCGGTGTAATATGAACTCAAAAATTACCTTTGGGCTTCCATACCTTCTGTATATAATCCTTCAACTTAATTACAACTAATTCGAAGTCCACTGGATGTAAAACAACCGTGTTTTCCCATGAATCTGCAGAATCCATATAGATTTCTTCGAATAAGGCAACAAAATCTTCCAGAGGCTTAGCAAAGTGAAGTCTGATTTGATTCAATCAGTAGATTGATGTTAAATCTACTGAATCGATGACATGAGACATTTGTGATTTATGAGGTTGAGGATCTATTGTTAAAGTGGGAGAATGTTTAGGCGGGACAGAGTCCGCCATTTTAATTTGGAGAAAGTATCAACTATCTCACTATATATTATTATTATTATTATTATTATATATATATATTTACATGGAAGTGAAAAAGTTATATTGTAGAAACGGTTTCCTCTCCCATATGGAGAGGAAATGGCGATTTTCATCAAACAAAATCCGCTTTTTTCATAACATTTCTCCAGATCTATTCCCACATTTTACAATCGTTCCTCTCTATTCTCAAAGACCACTCTACAGTTATGCAATGAACTCCAATACGTAAATCGAAGACCAGAATCTGAGAACATTGCTTCAAACCATCATCTCTGATAAAAAACGAAGCCTGAATCCAAGTGATTACCTTTCAGATCACTTTGAATCTACACTGAAGGATTAGATCTCTTCATCTGACTGCTTAATCCTATACTTTTTTTTGTCCAAGATAGATCTCCATTTAATTTCATTAAATTGTGAGATTTGATGAGTTGTTTTGATCACTCATAGGCCTATATTGGATTATATGTCATAATTATGGACTTTTATCACTTATATATTGATTTGATGCTAAAATTTGATTAGATTTATCAATTTCATATTTGGAAATCCACGAGATAACATAATTATGACATACGTTGATTAACTTGATAGATCCAATGTAATCAGTGAGTAGTTAACTATGTTTAAAGCTAGATTTATGATTAAATCTGATCGATTCATGTTTGTATGCAATCAGATGTTTATGCATGTTTGAAATTGGTTGAATTTGTTGTTTGAACAATTAAATTGCTTGCTATGCTTAATTTGCGTGTTATTGTGTGCTTGAATTAGGACATAGGCTGGAGATTGGAGCATACTAGGATCAAAGTTCATTATAATCACTTAAAACACAAATGACGGCTCTGGAGCACAACCAGATGATGCTCGATAAATCACAAAACAATTTGATTTAAGTAGATGAATCAACACCAATCTATAGGGCATGGACCGGCATCACCAATCCTATAATGGTAGATGATTGCTTCTATGGTAAGGAAATTATAACATGTTGAAGTCGTGACTCTTTGATTATGAACTCAGATGTAAGTGGTCGAAGGAACATGATAGTCAATTTGAGATGGAACGCGATTATAGGATGATTGACTGGCTTGAGTGTGACTTGGACCCGAAGATGAAATTGTGGATGAGTTTTGTGCTCGGAAGTGCCAAGGAATCATTGATAGCTCTTAGTGTTCTAGTTTTTGACTCAAAGCAAGGTATTCATAGGGACGCTTATTTGGACTGGTAGCAATAATCGTGTACCCTGGATCGTCCCAATAGGGGGGGTCTAATTGTTGGACAGTTGGGTCCTAAAGGCATAGGGTGCAGATTACTTTCGCTAATTACAATCCTGGGTAAAAGGGTGCAGATTACTGTCGTTAAAGTAAGAACAATTAAAAGATTAGACATAGGGTCTAATAACTACAAGAAAATGATACATTGATAGCAACAAGGATTGCATCAAAAATTGCCTTGCTATAATTAAGTAGTTAGTGGTCATTAAGGTTAAATGACAACTTCTTTTCATGCTATAATTAAGAAAAAGAAAAAATTGGCCGTGGAATAATAAATTCCCCCTTCATTTCCGTAAGCCGCCAAATTCTTCTTTTTTACTTTCCCTTGCAAAATCCCTGGCTCATGGATCTCCTCTTTAATCCCGTGAATATCTTCCCTTATTCAATTTGATGACCGTCTTCTTCTATTTTGTTTCTTAAATCTTCTTTCTCAAAATAAAAATTTTAGTTCTTTAAACCCTGACGTTGGAAAAAATCCTCCTTCAAAAGCAAAACTGCTTGAACAGTTGAACGTTGCCTGGGGATGCTCGTCTTCTGGTGATGATCGTGTTGCCCTAGTCAGAGAAGATGGAATCGTCGTTTTCTTCCATCCAGATCTCTCTGATGTCTGAGGCGTTGATACGATGTCGCCTGGATCTCAAAACTATCGGATGGGGTCTTTATTTTAGCTTCTTCGGTCTTTATTGCCTTTTTTCCAATATTCCTTCTATTTTCCGATGCATTTCAAGTATTGCTTTTGATCTTTATTCAATAATAGAAACAAATTAATATTTAGACTAAGCTTTTGTGATGGTCTTTGCCATTTTTTTTTCACTATTTTCTAAATGTTTAAAATTAATAGCCAGTACTGTTTTTTCTTCTAAGGTTAGTGTATTTCATTGTTTACAGCTTTTGTTTTCACATGTAAACAGACTTGAGTTTTTGACTATATAAAAAACTTGCTAGAAGTACAAATTTGTAGAGGGAAATACATAATTTTGTAGTGTTAGTAGAAAATAAAATTTTAACAAAATAAAAACTTACAGTTTGGTATGAATGATTTAAATACATGTTAGTCCTTTTTTCAAGCATCCATGAATTATCACATTGGTTGTCTTGTTATATTCGAACTTCAAACATAGGCATTGTCTATAGGACCATTGGTTATCTTAAGCAAAAAAGTAATTGATTTTTCTCTTCCTAAATGCATGCTGCAAATACCGATATTACTGTCCTAACCATCCATTTATAACGTTATGTTAAGTAAGTGTATAGTTCATTTACTTTATATTTACTTTTATATAAGGTACACATCATCAAAGTAGGGTTTATGCTTTATTCAGTTTGCAAATGTACATTAGTGAGCTATCCATAATTACATGAATATTTACGCCCTTATAGACTTACTTTAAATTAAAAAAATGGCATATCGAAATATAGCTTTATAATTCTTCCCGTTATGCTCATAAAAGAATGAATCAATATGGTTTCATACATTGTTTACATAGCCATTGAACATGATATTGCAAATTGACTTGACCACGGTCGTTCATGGAACACCTTACTATTGTTTTCCTGGATTTAAGAAATATGCATGTAAATTGTGATGTTTGCTATTTTTGTTTATAAGTTTCTAGTATTAAATTGGATATTGTTACCCTTTGGTATTAATGCATTCTATCAATCATCAACTCTTTATTATTTTTTTATATATAGGAAATAAGGACATGATTATGAAGATGCATGTTTAATACTTATGGAACAAATACCTTGTCACGACATTTAAGGTGATTCCAAGATGTACATTGGATGCAATGAGTACATAAAAGAGTAATTTTAACATATGATAACAAAACACTGTTTGTCTTTTTTGTTCTTAGATTTGGAACTTTTTATAAGCTATGTTGTTTGCGTTATGCAGATTTGATTTATTACTTAAGCTGTGGGATAGTGATTCGTTTTTGGATTTGAATGCAAAATGGCTTGGCAGATCTTGACAAGGCCTTAATTTTGCAAACATGGGATGAAGCAAAGCAATGCTTTTACTGTCATTTCCATGTAGGCAAACCAAGCCTTTTTTGAATCGTTTGGTTGATTATGTATTTAGTTTAAATTTCCTTTGTTGTAATAATAACTTTTGTTTTGCAGGTCATAATTAAGATGGAGATGAACTCAACAAGAATAAATTGTAACTGAAGATACCAGAGAAGGGGCTAGGATTGCTAAACAACATATATATATATATTATGATACAGTGCTTGCAAAATAATAAAATGCAGGTTAGTTTCATCTACTACCATTAAACTGCCTACATCTGTACACATAATATAATATGTATTGAGATAAAATTTGTAGATTATATAACATGATATATTATATCAATACATATTATAAACGCTATGGACAATACTACCATAGCACTTAGTGATCATGCCTGATGTAGAGTCTTGAGTTCCTACTTTTGGTAAGTAACTTAAATTGTTGTTTCTAAAGGTGCTAGTATCATATGTGTGCATATTGTATAGTTCAAAAACCAAGCATAACCTAGTTTTGTAGCTGAGCATACGCTCAGTTTGAAACAAAACCGAGCATGGTCAGTTTTTTCTTCAAAATGAGCGTATGCTCAGCTACAAAAACTGGGCTATGCTCGATTTTTAAGCGATACAATGTTACATTCATTGTTAATAAACTGTGGTGAACCAAAGTTTCTTTCACAAGTTAAATCCTTAAATTTTTGTGGGATTAAATCTTATTTGTTATTCAGAACTAGATCATATACATCTAGTCTCATGTTCCATTATATCTATGTTCTACATGGAACTGATAAACTCCGAATCAGATCAGATCAATTACATGACTTTGTTAATATTCCTAGGCTAGATCTTTTAGATGAACTAAGCATTGCTCAGTTTTGTTTCAAACTAAGCATTGTTTAATTTTCAGTTTCTTGAAATTGAGCGTACGCTCAGTTTGAAACAAAACTGAGCAATGCTCAGTTTCTTGAAACTGAGCATATATGCTCAGTTTTGTTTCAAACTGAGCGTATGCTCAGTTTCTTGAAACTGAGCGTCTAATGCTTTTTGAGGGGTTACATTGTATGATTCTTCATGTATCTGTTGCTCTTATAGGGGCATTGAACATTTTTGATCTTTTTAAAATGTCAGTTCTACACATTGATGTCTAATATCTGACCCTATGTTTATGTCGATATAAATCTTAATGCATTGCTTTACTAAACAATTGTTATGCTATATTATTGTTTAATGGTCTTACATGAATCTTTCTTGGAGGAAGTCATGATAGTTTTAGTGGATTGATTCATGCACCAGGTGAACCAACTAGGTGAATTTCTTAAACTTTATTTTTTATTTCCAAATGATCACATGTATTCGACTTAACCGATAAGAATTTGTTTTAGTTGTTTATATGTTTTCTCTTTTAGTTTTTCAATTGTTGCCTGATGGTAAGTTTCTTGGCCTAAATAGTGTCGTACTATTATCGATAAGTGTAGGTGTGAGAATATTTTTCTTGTGAAATTCCAGGGCATAAATGAACAGACACAATTAACAGCTAAGTCATTTTAAATTTGCAAAGCAACAGTGTTATTTCTTTATTATTACGGAAGGTCTACCTATGTTTGGCACTATTTAAACCATAACATTTTAGCATATACTATCAGATCACCAGCCAACAATTGGATAACTATTGTTTTGGAATTCAATGTTAATGATAGATGATGCAGAATGATGCGGGAAGCTTGGCTTAATATTTGGGAACTTACATTTATTGATTTAATCAAGATGTATTTTGCTCGATAATTCACATCTTATATTGTTATTCTGAATGCATTAGACGATTTATTTCACCATCTATTAACATACTTAATAAGCGAAAACGTTTACTCAGTTACTTATTCCATCTCACTTCTCAACAGGATGTTGGCATCTCACTAAAGCTACAGGTTCTGTCTGAAAGAGGTCACCCAGGCATGAATAAACCTACGACAATAGATTCTAAAATGAGACGACACACTAATAAGGAAACATTGGATTGGTTTTTTTGGTGGATTAAAGTGAGTTGGTGCAATGCAATTTCTTATCTATCCAACAAATTGTACTCTTCACTATTTATTAAGAGGTATGCCACTTTCCTTCGATCCTATTGAAGTTTCTTGCTGTATTTTCCAACTGATTATTTTTTCCAAACTCATCGCTTTGTTCAGTGATATTTTATTGAGAAACTACATTAAATTGGGCCGATATATTATTGAAATCATTCACTATTTAAACTACATTTTCCAATGTTTGCTTCCACCTACTAGTTTAGAACAAAATTTATCACATACAATATAAACTAATACCCAATTTCCAATTATCATTATTTTGTTTACAACTATTCATTTATGTACTTGAACATTATTTTAGTTGATTGTGTCTGTGCATTGGCACCTGTGGTTGGCACATGAAAATGCGTCTGCCAAGTTTTGTTAAATTCCAGGGGATCCCATTAGTACATGACAAACCATTCTTATTAGTTTGTACTAGTTTCAGATGACCAGTGTACTTTCTTATGCTAAACATTAAACTCTGCATGTTCAGATTTTATGACTAATAGACGTATGTTTTTTTGACAGGTGTTGTATGATGCTCTAGGTTTATGCTATGGTGAAAGTCATTAAAAAATATGTTGTTGCACTCATTCTCCTTCAAATGTATTTTGTGTTGATGTTCGTACGTCTTTACTTTTACTAAGTATCATTTTGGTTAGCTACAGTTGTATGGATTGTTCTTTTTAGAATGTACTGTTTTGGTTAGCAACGATTGTAAAAATTGTTACTTTTGATCATAAATATTTATATGTTTAATATTGTGCATGAAATACTTTTAATAATGGCTATATATACTACAACATTATGCTAGTGCAATAAAAATATTCTGCAACGATAAAACAAGTTTCATGGGAAGTAAATAATGCTATAAAGTACTAAATTAAACTTTCTATAGTGTTTCTGTGGCGTTTATAGTTGCTATAATAATCAAGCTATGAAATTTCTACAGTGTATATAGTTTCTATAATAATCAAACAATGCTTATCTATAGCGTTTATAGTTGCTTTAAATAGCAATCAAATGACGTCATAAATATTAGCAGCATAAACCACAACTCTATGTAAAAGTTTTTTAGCAACCAACAAACGCTATAGATAGGAATTTGTACGTTACAAATCGTCCATTTAATACCAATTTGAAACACTATGAGTAACATCATTTATAACATGCTTTTTATAGAGATTATTGTGTTGCTATTGTAGACTCGTCACATATTACAACATGTTGATATACAACGTTTATAAAAACGCCATCTTATCCTTTTATAGTTTTTTTTAAACGCTATAAAAAAAACATTTTTCTTGTAGTGAATAACACGTTTGTGTGATGTGCTTGGACCAGTCTGAACGAACGAATATGAAGAACTGACCAGGCCATCGGGGTGTCTAGAGACACGGGAGGAGCATGTTCGATTCATCGGCTCGACATACGACTTGATTTTCTTGGTGGGATTAAAGAAAAGAACGCGACTTATGAGGGACGTGATAAGGTACTCCATGGTGGTCTTCTGTGCGATACACGCTCAGGATGTACCCACAGAGGTGGCGGTCTGTGCGATACCACCCAAGGGGGTATACCTTGACCGCAATAGTAGCTTAGCAGTCAGAAGGCTGTTGCGGTATGACATTTGGGATGCTTCAGCGGTTTGCCTCGCTCATGGAGGGAGGTTGGTTGGGACCAAATTAAGGATAGTAATCGTCGGGTACCTGTCATCAGCAACCAATGGGATGCAGATTGACTAGAGCTAAACCAAGATACCATTGTCCTTTCACTATCGAGGCATGGTTGAGGAACACGCCAAATTGGATGCTAGATTGGTTGTTAGGGGCACGTCACTTAGCCCTTGATGTAGTCTTTCACTAGTTGAGGGAGGAGCCTGGGTGGGGCCAAAGCCACCGTGAAAAAGCAGACCATACTTGGATATCTATATTGCAGGTCCTTAAAGGCAGGCCTATACAGATATGGAAAGATTCTGGACCGAGTTTCGTGCATTGGATGCAGCCCTATTACAGGAGTCGGGTTACAGTAGGCAGTACGTATGTCTAACCGTCTAGGTACATGCACTGTGTAGTGTATCGTAGAAGTTAGGGAATCACTCTGTACGCTTGCATGGCATAGCGAGGAGGGTTCTGTGTGGTGTGTTATGATTCAAATTTCCGTACGTCGTTCGACGTAGGATTCACTTATGTGGCATGATGGTGGGGACCGTGCGAGGATGGTACTATGTGAAGTATCTTGATACATTGGTGGTAGCAATATATATACTATATTAGGTTAATCTACTGGGATGTAGATGGGTACGACGTGTGTGTAAAACCTTGAGTGCTTTTAACCCAAAACAACCTAATAAACAAGATAACGTAACTAAACGGTATATGTAGGGTTATTTCAGAATGTGTAATTTAAGTCCAGTCATGAGAACTCGTGTTCTAACCCCCTCCTCATAACATACTCACAGGTTTGGTTTATGGCAGAAACACAACAACTTTGGATACTGGTTAGGCAGTATTATTACTTTGGTAAGGCTATAGTTGATTATATTTTATTTTATTTCATTCCGCTGTGAGATGTTTTCTGAGCTTTGATATATTTTATATCCCTATTTTTTTCTACAAGATACCAGACAAGCCAAATCGAGTTTCGATTGATTGGGATTTTAGAAAAAAATTCGGTCTGTCGGAATTCGGGTTATTACAAGTTAGAGTATATAATTCGGGCCCTATCAAAAATTACGGATGAAACAAGAAATTTCAAGGGCAAAATGGTCACATAAATATTTAAGAAAAATCATAAACGTGTAAAACATCTTAATGAACCAAGTCCTAAAATATTAGAATGACATGACCATTTATGAATTAAATGGAATAATTTTATTATCCTCTGATACATAAAGTACGGGTCATTACATTCTTCCTCCTCTAAATTGGCCCCCAAAATCCCTAAGAAAACATAAGCAAACATTGTATCTCACATGTTTACCATCGATGAGCAACCATCCTAGCATACAAAATGTAATGTCCCGTATTATAATTAATTTATTTAATTATTTGAATAGTGGTTTATAAATTTAAATAGTTGTTTAATTAAATAATATTGCATATTTAATTAATTTAAACAATAGAATAATATATTTAATTCCTAAATAGTCGGAAATAGTGAATTGACAATATAATGTGAACTGGACAATTTAAAATATTTAATTCAGCTTAGAATTTGAATTAGAATAACCAATATATTATTTGAACGACAGTTGAACGTATAATTATATTATAATTAAAAGCGAGCTCGAAATGGCGCGGTAGTTCGCTATTTGGCGATTCGAACTTTAAATGAATATATAGAATCCGTTTTAAATCAAATTTCTGTGAAACAAGAAACATTCAGAGCTGGTGAAGTATATTTTTCTAGTGGAAGAGAAAAATTGGGATTTCATTGTGTAGATTTTGATTTATGCCCAAATCAAATTTTCGAAAAGTCGCTATGGAATTCCTTTATAATTTATAACGATATATAAAAGGAATTTCATTATAAATCGAATATCGATTCAACCAGGATTTGAATATCGAGTTAGAAATTCATATAGGAATATTTTAGAGTTGTATGATATTCTATTGTGAATATATACGATAATATTTATTTTTAAATATTTAATTTAATTATTTTTAAATATATTTATATATTTAAATGGGTTATTTAGAGCTTTAAAAACAACCAGTTTTGCAAACGAGCTCCGTTTTCGATGAAACTATTTTTGTTGGATCCGTAATATTAAATTATTGTTAAGTTTCAATTTTCGTAATTTTTGGAGTCCATATGTGGCCGTACGGGATTTTAATGTGAAAAACAGTCGATAGTTGGACTTTAAAAATACGATGTGTGAGCAACGAAGTCGAAATTCGATGAAACCAGTTTCGTTGAGTCCGTAATGTCGAAATATAACTGCATGTCCATTTTAATGATTTTTGGGTATCGTATGTGATCATACGGATTTTTAAGGACAAATATACCAAGCGTTGGAATAGAATTAATATAAGAATCATGAAACTTCTACTATAAGCGACTTTTATCCTATAAATATACCTTTATCCTTCTAACCCTAACTTTCATTTTCCTATCGTCAAAACACATTTCCAGCCGCCACTTTCCTTCACAATAAAATCAATTGTGTTTGAAAATCAAAATCAAATGAAGTAAAATTCCTAAAATCATTTTATATATATAAGGACTCATGGAAGCGTTCTCTACAGTCTGATACACATTTTGTGCAACTCGATCCATCTTTGAGGTTTGAAAATAAATCGCAGAAGGCTAGGGTTAGCCGATTTGTTGTTTTAGGATTTCGATTCATGAAATTGGTGTAGTATTTGTGGTTAGGAGGGAAAATAGCACTTAGCAGTGAAGTTTTGAAGGGTTGCGTGAAAGCTTATGTCGCTCGAAACCCTGTAGCGGCAACGAGATGAGCAGAACGCGATTCGTAGGGTTGTCTCGAGTTTTACCATTTGGGTATGATGATGTTGAGCATTGAAAAAGAAGATTAATGGGGGTTTTTGTTGGAATTTTAGAAGTTTGTGGAGGGAATAAGGAGGGATCGAAGGGCTGGAAATGATTTTTGTGAGGAGCAGATACTGGCGAGGGCATCGGGGAAGAAGGATCTTGTGGGTGGGCTTTGATAAGTGGGCCGCCAAGTTTAAAAAGGTTAAGGCCTATTATTTAAATAAAAAGTGAAGTTTAATTTTTATTTAAATGTATAGTAACTTCTTAACATCGTAACTTTACCACATGTTATTAGAATTTTGAACGGTCAGATCCGTTGGGATCGTATGGACGACGCCTACAAAATGGAACTAATTGTGAGTGAATTAGAGTCCGTTACAATTTATAGCGTAATAAATTGTCTGTTTGAATCAAGCAACATTTATCGTTATTTAACGATGATCGTCCAATGTGAGTAAAACTCACCAACTCTAGCAGTTCATATTTTTATAACGTATTTTTGGAACTGATAAATGATGGTTGATTCTATGTGTTGGCTATTTGGTTGAACTACTAAGTGATTGGTTGAAATTATAGATAACGATATATATATATATGTATATATATCGTTAATCAAATATTGATTCTGTTTATCAGAATATTTCATATGGAAATGAAGTTGATGTTAATTACATTGTTTAACATCTGTGATGCAGAGAAACAGGTTGGAGGGATCCAACTGGATTCCTCAATATTTATCATACTGTTCTTTTCATATATTGTAATATATGATGTGATATATAATCTGTGTCGATTACGTGGGTTGAATGATATCGATCATTGTTATTTGGTATTTTAAATACCGTAGGAAATACTGGAATGTAGAAAAGGGGATTTTCAAAGTGTATTTTAAAAATAAATTATATATATAAAATCAATGGATTTTATATATAAAAGGAAAAGGATTTTATAAAAGAAAATAATTATAAAATCAAAGGATAATTAAAAAAAGGAAAATATTTGTGAAACAAATATAAAAGGAAAATATTTGTGAAACAAATAGGAAAGGAAATATTTGTGAAACAAATAGAACAGAAAAGGAGATAGTTAGAAAATAAATAGAATTAAAAAGGAAATATTTATTTGTAAAATAAATAGAATTGAAAAGAAATATTTAGTTGTTAAATAAATAGAGATAAAAGAAATATTTATTTACAAAATAAATAAAGATAAAAAGAGGAATTATCTGATAAATAAATAGAATTATCAAAGGGGTTTATTTGGTAAATAAATAGATTTATAAAAGGAAATATTTATTTATGAAATAAATAGAGTTATAAAAAGGAAAATTTGCAGGATATAAAAGAAATGGAAATGATTTATTTAAAGTGGAATTAAATAGAAATTTGTTTTAACAAGTAAATTGGAAAGATTTAATTTATAAATATGTTTTATAAATTAAGCAAATTATTTTATCATTGGATAAATTGGATATATAAGTATGTACTTATATAGAGGAGTAGAAATCGGTTTTTACACCGATATGTTAAGTAGAATGTGAACTCAACATTTATAAAGAGAATTATAATTGAGATTTAGTTGTTAGAAATAAAATGATTTAATCCAATAGAGTTAATCAGTTAGAGTCAATCGATTAGAGTTAATCAAAAAAGGAGTTAATCCAATAGAGTTAATCAGTTAGAGTTAATCGATTAGAGTTAATCGAAAAAGGAGTTAATCCAATTGAGTTAATCAGTTAGAGTTAATCGATTAGAGTTAATCGAAAAAGGAGTTAATCCAATAGAGTTAATCGATTAGAGTTAATCGAGTTAGAGTTAATCAAATTAGAGTTAATCGATTAGAGTTAATCGAGTTAGAGTTAATTGAATAGATTTAATTGAAAAGGAGTTATCGAATATAGTTTATTCGAAAGGAGATAATCGAATATAGTTTATTCGAAAGGAGTTATCGAATATAGTTTATTCGAAAGGAGTTATCGAATATAGTTTATTCGAAAGGAGTTAATCGAATATAGTTTATTCCAAAGGAGTTATCAAATATTGTAATAACCCGAAAATCTGGGCCACTTTAACATTTTTATTTTGGCAATTTTAGCGAATTTTGAATATTTAAAATAGATTATTTTAAATAAAAACGACGGAAAATTTATTTTGAATATAATTCGAATGTATATATTTATATACGTCGTCATTAGAATATAAATAATTATATATAATTATAAATAGAATTGGAAATGGCGCGGTAGTTCGATAATCCGATTTCAAACTTCAATTGAATGTACCGGGTGCAAAACAATCCGGATTTTAGTGAAACCAAAAACATTAGGATCTAATTGATAATATCTTCCCAACGAATCCGAAAAATCGAAATTTCATAGCGAGAATCAAAAGATATGTCCAGTTGAAAATTCTGAGTAGTCGCTATGGGATTCAGGCCCTTAAAAATAGACATTTTGCAAACGACCTCGGATTTCGACGAAACCACTTTTGTTGGGTCCGTGATGTTAAGTTATTGCTAGATTCCAAATTTCATAATTTTTCGAATTAATATGTGAGCGTGGCAAAGGAAAACGCGTTTGACCAGTTTCAGTTGATTTTAATCGACTGGAAATTGGCCATTTTTCAAACGATCTCAGAATTCGACGAAACTAGTTTTGTTAGGACCGTATCGTCAATACGAAGCTAGAAAATATTTTTCTGCAATTTATAGAGTTCGTATGTGACCCCGGTAAATTGAAATGCGCGTTCAAATTCAATATATAGAGTTATATGTTGATTTTAAAGGAAACTGATAGAAACAGCCGAATCAGCTTACGATACATATCCCATTGTGTTCGGAATGAGGGTAATACGTTATGGACGTCAGGCGGTGGGCCTCGTTTAGAGGTCGAAAATAAAAGTTGCTTTTAGTGATAAATAAAATAATTAAATAAAAAAACCCTTCTCCTTCTATAACCTCTGCCCCCCCCGTTCAAAATCATTTCCACAGAAACAAAAAAAAGGGAAAAACCCCCTCGTTCACCGCTGCCAGTCGCGGCAGCCGCCACCGAACCCCAACCCTTCGCCGCCCCGTCTCCGATCTGACCCCCCTCCTCCTAAGCCTCCGATGAGCCAACGCGACACCCCCCAGACCCCCCAATCGAAACCACCCAATCGCGAACCCCCCCAACCCCACCAAAAACGCACCGCGACCCCCTCCTCCTTGCCACCACCGCAAGCTCCGCTTCCAGCTCCTCCGCCGCACTGGAGTTCGATCCAGCCACCTCCTTTCGACAACTCCAACCCCCCTCCCGCTATAAAACAATATACGCTGTAAGTTCTTTCATTTATCCATTTTATCTTCATTTGTTTAATAAAAAAAATCAGTTTTTGTCTTCAAATTTTCGATTTTTATAAATGGAAAGTTAGAATTTTTAAAATAGAAAGTTTCGATTTTATAAATAGAAAAGATCAGATTTTTAAAATAGAAAAGATTAGATTTTTAAAAATGGAAAAGATAAGATTTTTAAAATTGAAAAGGCGAAATCTTTATGGTTGAAAAGGCGAAATCTTTATATGAAGAGTAGCGGTGTAAAAATAGAATTTTTATCTATATAGTAGCGGAGTAAAAATTCGATTTTTATATATTGAATAGCATAGTAAAAATTCGATTTTTATATATTGAATAGCATAGTAAAAATTCGATTTTTATATATTGAATAACAAAGTAAAAAATTCGATTTTTATATATTGAATAGCGAAGTAAAAATTCGATTTTTATATATTGAATAGCGAAGTAAAAATTCGATTTTTATATATTGAATAGCGATGTAAAAATTCGATTTTTAAATATATGAAGTGATTATAAAAATATGATTTCTAAATTGAAAGTGAACAAATAAAAATGTGATTTTTATTTTAAAGACATCAGTATATAAAAATGTGATTTTTATATATGTAGTGGCTACGGGCAACGAAAGCGACAAAAGGCGAGAACGATGAAGATTTCTATCAATGAAGAGTCATGGTATCAGATAGCTATCGGTGAGAATTTCTCACCTTTCAATTTCTTTTTCTAGCTATATATATACTAGGATGCAGACGGTGTTTAGTCATGGTATTGGATAGCACCCGACACCCGTCATCCACAGACCATGGATGGCTTGTTTGTTTAACTGTTTGGTTGTGTAGTGGGTTAGATTATTTGGTTTGAATTGATTGTTTGGGTGAAATGAATGGGTTTGATTGATGTGTGAATGGCGTGGGCCTTCACTAGACCGGGGATAAGGCTAGGCCTTGTCCCGTTTCTAGTATCGTGCCGTTATGCCGCCGAAATTTTCTAAAATAAGTTAGAAAAATAAAAATATCATTTTTATTTTGTAAATGAACTGAATAAAAATTCATGTGTTAAAATAAAATATTTTATCGTTAAAAAATATAATTTTTAACGTGAATGTGAATAAATAAATATTCATTTACAAACCGGACGGTTTGTTTATGTACACCTATTTGAAGGACATTGATTGGGACGATAAATTTTACACATCGCCCAACTGCACAAATAAAATCTGTGTTTGATTGTTTGAAACCCCACACGGGTGTTGGGATGAAATTTGAAGTTCACTCATCCTGATTGATTAAATATGTCGATCGATTGATTGACAGGCTGTTATAAGCGTTAGATATCTATATTTGATGCTTATACAGTGTAGTGCACTTTGGTTGATGGTTGATTATTTTTCAATGCTATTATATACGTGTGATGTATGAAAATCCATATAATTAATATTATATGGTGATTGATTGGGCCTCATTCCAATGTAGAAAATAAAGATCTTTATAAAATAAAGGTTCATGTGTTGACTGTACTCATCCGTTGAGATTAGTTATGTATTGAACGAAATATTTTAAAAATAAAATTTATATCTTTATCTTTATAAAATAAAGGTTCATGTGTTGACTGTACTCATCCGTTGAGATTAGTCATGTATTGAACGAAATATTTTAACAATAAAATTTATATCTTTATCTTTATAAAATAAAGGTTCATGTGTTGACTGTACTCATCCGTTGAGATTAGTCATGTATTGAACGAAATATTTTAACAATAAAATTTATATCTTTATCTTTATAAAATAAAGGTTCATGTGTTGACTGTACTCATCCGTTGAGATTAGTCATGTGTTGAACGAAATATTTTAACAATAAAATTTACATCTTTATCATATATGAAATTAGAAACTAACTGGAAAATAGATGAGATGAGTGGTCTCCTGAATACTGATCTGATGTTGGTTTCGGCCTTCGGGGTTAATATTTAGGGAATTGTTCTCTTACTAATTTACAGTTGGAGTCTGATTTAATATCAAATGATAGATACCTTAATTTTCATAAAATATAGTAAATAACAAAAATAGTTACACGTGAACAGTACTCATTCGTTGAGATTAGTCGTGTGTTGAAAAAAATATAGATTCACATATTGAATAGAATAAATATTCATTTGTTGAATAGAATAACGAATTTATTGAAATATATAAAGCCGTGTTGATTAGAGATGCGCCATTTTGACGCGAACGATATTTATATCGATTATATTCGTTTTTAAATTTGATTTGAATTGAATATATAACGAATTTGATTTCAATTGAATATATAACAAATTTGAATTGAATTGAACATATAACGAATTTGATTTGAATTGAATATAAAACGAATTAGATTTGAATTGAATATATAACGAATTTGATTTCAATTGAATATAAAACGAATTTGATTTGAATTGAATATATAACGAATTTGATTTCAATTGAATATATAACGAATTTGATTTGAATTGAATATATAACGAATTTGATTTGAGTTGAATATAAAACGAATTTGATTTGAATTGAATATATAACGAATTTGATTTCAATTGAATATATAACGAATTTGATTTGAATTGAATATATAACGGATTTGATTTGAATATAAAACGAATTTGATTTGAATTGAATATATAACGAATTTGATTTGAATTGAATATATAACGAATTTGATTTGAATTGAATATAAAACGAATTTGATTTGAATTGAATATATAACGAATTTGATTTCAATTGAATATATAATGAATTTGATTTGAATTGAATATATAACGAATTTGATTTGAATTGAATATATAACGAATTTGATTTGAATTGAATATATAACGAATTTGATTTGAATTGAATATATAACGAATTTGATTTGAATTGAATATATAACGAATTTGATTTCAATTGAATATATAACGAATTTGATTTCAATTGAATATATAACGAATCTGATTTCAATTGAATATATAACGAATTTGATTTGAATTGAATATATAACGAATTTGATTTCAATTGAATATATAACGAATTTGATTTGAATTGAATATATAACGAATTTGATTTGAATTGAATATAAAATGAATTTGATTTGAATTGAATATATAACGAATTTGATTTGAATTGAATATAAAACGAATTTGATTTGAATTGAATATATAACGAATTTGATTTGAATTGAATATAAAACGAATTTGATTTCAATTGAATATATAACGAATTTGATTTCAATTGAATATACAACGAATTTGATTTGAATTGAATATATAACGAATTTGATTTGAATTGAATATATAACGAATTTGATTTGAATTGAATATAAAACGAATTTGATTTGAATTGAATATATAATGAATTTGATTTGAATTGAATATATAAAGAATTTGATTTGAATTGAATATATAACGAATTTGATTTGAATTGAATATATAACGAATTTGATTTGAATTGAATATATAACGAATTTGATTTGAACTGAATATATAACGAATTTGATTTGAATTGAATATATAACGAATTTGATTTCAATTGAATATAAAACGAATTTGATTTGAATTGAATATATAACGAATTTGATTTGATTTGAATAGAAATCGAATTGAATTTGATTTGATTAGAAAACGAATTGAATTTGATTTGAATTGAATAGAAAACGAATTTGAATTGAATTAAAAAGAAAACGAATTTGAATCGAATTGAATTGAAAAGAAAATGAATTCGAATCGAATTAAAATCGATTTGAATTGAAATCAAATAGAAATGAAAGTAAAAAGGATTTATAATAGAAAATTCAATTTTGATTTGAATTTGAAATAAAGGTTGAAATTGTTTTTGAAACGAATTCAAAACTATTTATAAAATCCATTTAAAATAGAATCGACGAAAACTATATTATATATATTATATATATAATATAATGGCCTGAATAGAACGCGTCGCGCCGCGGCAGTTCGTGAATTTCGACTATTTATTTCAAACGGACATTACGGGAGATCCGACCGTCGGATTCTCCTAAAACCGGGACCGTTGGGTTCGTATGGAAATGAGATTTCTAACAAATATTAGAAATTCGAAATCTAACGGTTGGATTTGGAGATACGTCCAAATCAAATTCGAAAAAGGTCGCTGTAAGTGCAGTTCGATGGCCGTAGATGGAAATCGACTGTACGGGCCTTGATAAAATTATTAAAAATATCAATAATTTGTGTAAAATCATAAGAAATGATTTGGGAAAAATTGGGATGAAAAACTCCATATTTGAAAAGATAAATTTGATTTTATCGAAATGAACTAGTTTTGAACTAAAATTAAAACCCATTTATTTTAAATAAATAAATTAGATTTGAAATGGGTTTTAAATAGAGTTGATTCGTGGGTTTATCGCGAAGGGTGTTTTAAATGACACTTGTTCTTTAACCCGATAAATAAATAGTATGAGGTTTGGGTTTGTCGTGAACTGTGTTTTAAATGACATTAGTTCTTTAACCCAGTAAAGGAGTTTTAACAAATCTGCAATTAGATTGAAATGTGAATTGATAATTTAAATTATCAAATATAGAAAGGGAGCGAGAATGGAGTATTACCAGTTTTGCTCCAAAGCGATAGTTAAATCTTTAATTAGATTTGAACGTGAAATGGTAATTAATTTTACCGATAACACCGTGGTGTTAGATATGGAGTATTACCAGTTTTGCTTCATGGGATGAATAGGTTGGGATTGGGAAATAAAATAAATAATTACTTCGGTGGGGTTCGCTAATCTCGACTAGTTTGAAAACCATAATTTGGTTTGAAATGACATCCAAAGGAAGATTAAAGAATAAATTTAAAGAATTTATCTTTGATAAAATTAATGGGAACCTTTCCCTAAGAATGTGAAATTTAGAAACTAGTTGTAGGTTAGTTAAGATGAGTGGTCTCCTGGGTAATGATCTGATGTTGGTTTCGGCCTTCGGGGTTAATATTTGGGGAATTGCTCTCTTGTTGATTTACGGTTAGTGACTAATGAATTGGAATGAGGCGTATGTTGTGTTTGTGTAACATTTGTTTTAATATACGCAGGTTGTTCGGAAAGGCCGGGTTTATACCCATTCTGAATAACCGATTCGACGATATGTCGAAGATGAAGACGGTGGTCGAAGACCGGAAGTCTTCACATCGTTTGGGTGATTACTGATGATCTTGATTGGGCTGTACACCCAAGATGAGGGAATCAGTTGGTGGTCGTCCAGACGTACTTGGAGATCGATGGATATGCGAGGAAAGTGCCTCCGGTTTCGTTCAGACCCAGAACGAACTTGTAAATGGATTGTGTGTCTGACATTGGATTTTATTCTGTGTTGATTGATTTCTATTAAATATATATCTGTTTGGCGGCGGAGAATTAATTCTCTTGCTTAACGCCCTTCTCTGAGACGTACGAGCTTAGAGGTTATATATCGATAGATATCAATCGCATGGCATGAATTTCCTGTGTGGCATGCTGAGTTGCATGGATCAAGGCTTCTGTTGAAAAGCGAAGTCTTGTGGTTGATTATCAAAGCACGGCCTACGTGGCAGCTTTGTGTATAGCGTGGATTCGCGAGCCTCACACCTCGGTATGAGTTAAAAACGGGATACGGACCGTTGGGAGAACACGACGTTTCTTTCTAGCTTTGGTGGTGTCAGTGACTTACCAGCTCTGCATTTATATACATTTCACCTTTGTGGTTGTTGGAATGAGGCGCCTCGATTATAGGTCTGTAAGGACCGGGAAACATGTGTTCAGGAATAACTAATCCTCAAACGTAAGAGAGGACCGGCCCGACCGATCCAAGTGGCTGCCCAGAGTGCGTAGTCCTGAGCATTTGCTAGAGTGTCTCGAAGCGGAGAGGAGCTTGCCCCTTGCCTCGACTCATGACGGAAATTCAATTTCCAATACGTGTATTTCGGCTTTATTTGTAGAACCTAGTATGGTGACATAGTGGTATGGGGCACTTATGCCGTCTATGATTTATATTTATGATTGAAAATGTTTGGACACTATACACTTATTATAGTATCAAACGATTTGTTTTAAATGTACCAAGCATGTTTGGCTGTTATAAGGTAAAACCCTATCCTCCGGCTTGCATTGCATTGTGTGATGGGACCTGGGTCTTATAATAGCTTCATTTTTCGAAAAAGCATTGCGCTGTTTATTCTATGCACTGGTATTCTTGGGAGAAAACCCGTTCCGTGTTATACGGCGTGGTCCCTTGAATTACTCTCTTTTAAAATAAAGTTTTAATAACTGTTTTAGTTCTCACGCCAGTCACATGACTGACCTGGAGTTTATTGTTTTAACCTAAACTCTGGGTGCCCTTATTTTCGACACGGGCAACTATTAGTTTTGGTTTTGCAGATTTATATTCACAGGATCCTGGTTTACAGCTGGAATGATATCCGGAAAGCTCTGTATCCGTATATCACCTTCAGTTGTGCTTTGTATTATTTTCCGCTGCTACGTAATTTATTGTAATCTCTGATATTTATCGAATGTAATTTATTCATTTATACTCTGTATATTCTTGTATCTGATGGAATTGTTGTAATAGCAATGAAATGTTCTTCCGTTTGCGTTCTATTTTGTCCTGTTCTCAAAACGATCAGGGCTTTCGAACGGTCTAGATCGGTTTAACGACTGATTCAGATCGAGCGAAATTCCTTGCCATCACAAATATAGTTTATTCAAAAGGAGATATAGAATATAGTTTATTCGAAAGGAGTTATCGAATATAGTTTATTCGAAAGGAGTTAATCGAATATAGTTTATTCGAAAAGGAGTTATCGAATAGAGATTATTCGAAAGAGAGTTATACGTTGAAATTCGATTATATCGATTTCGAGAAAGTACTATTTACTTTCTGGTTTTTAAATCAAGATTTATTTATTCAGTTATTACTTGTCTATTTAGTTATTTAGTTAAATTAAGGAATAAAAGTTATATTTTGAAGTTAGATATTTCAGAAGTAGGGATTATAACACTATTGTTATAAACAAAATGTTTTCAATAAAGAAGTGGATTCGTAAATAGAATCCGAGAGTTACGTAAGGAAGTTTGTATAGATTTGGAAGGTGAACTTTGTCTATTTCGAAGTTAGAAATGTTGTTCAGTTAAGGTATGAGAGTTAGTTATACCCCAACTTGATTGACTTCATCTTTAATTAAGGAATAGTTAAGGTTCGACAGTGAAGGATGGTTAAGTGAATTTAGTTAACGAGTGTAATGTTTTGAGTTGGCATAGCGATGTTTTATTTAAACAAATTTTTATATCCAAATGTAGGAGTCTTGGAAATGTTTTCCAAATAAGAAATCAAAAATGTTTTGTAATATAGAAAATAAGAGATGAGAAAAACATGGAAACGTTTTCCAATATTAATAAGGTATATTTTCTAAATTTAGAAAATAAGAATTTCTGTATTATATGGAAATAGGAAATGGGTAAATGAATAAATTAATGATAGATTAATTTAAGAGTTAAATGATGATTGATGATTGATCAATAGAATTTCCATCTGGAAATAATATCGTTGTTTGTACACATGTTTTTCTTTGATAGTTAAATCACCGACTATCGAAGTTTTTGACCATTTTTCCATCGTCAATACAGAGAGACCGGGATCGGATTCATTATCTGAAAACCACTCTGTATGGGTGTTAGCGTTGCGATCAAATATGATGAATATAATTGAAGACGAAGTTATGCAAGGGCCGTCCTATTTACAGAATAGTGTCTTTGGTTTGTCCAGTCCCAGGACAACCTATATGGAAGAATGCCTGACAGAGTATATTTAATGGATCATGTAAGTTGATCTCTTCAAACGTATGTACGTTTGGTGGTGGAGGAATTTGTTTCTCTTAGCTGTATACCCGTGGTATTTTTGGGGAAATCAATTTGTGATTTGGCGGGTATGACGATGTGACATTCAAAGTGAATAAATGTGTGATCTGTTAGAGAAAAGCGTGACCTCTAACCTCACAACTGGGAAATGAGAAAAATCGGGCAGGTAGCATGGCTATGTGGGTTGCTTCCATTAGGGTGTATTATCACCTATCTAGAGATATTCATTTCATTCTTTAATCTATTCGATGCTGTCCCTTTCGGGAAACGGTTGCTGATCCCAACCATTGGTGATATACATTCGATACACTCAAGCGAAATGAGTGGTCGGTCATGTGTGGCCGGGTTGCAAGATGTTCTTGTTGAACCCAGTGTATTCCTCTCTAGAGGTACACTATCGGAACGTGGTTCCATACCTTGTCATAGTTGGTAATCCGTTATTCAATAAGTGCTCGCGGTTTTGATTGTAACTATATATGTAGAATGTGAGATAAAAGCGTTTCTGCTAGATAATTATTTAGTTGTGGTTAATAACATTATTATAATATTAAAAGAGTTTTGATATAAAGTTTATCATTTCTTTCAAAAGGATTTTGAAAGTTAAATCAAATGTTTTGGATTCTCATCAGGGAAAAACCCGTTCCGTTATACGACGTGGTTTTATGAGATATCGTTTAATTGCTCAAACTGTTTTAAACTATTTTACTCACACCAGTCCCATGATTGACCCCGAGTTTGTTTTGTTTTGTTTTCCCTAAAATCTTGGGTGCCCAATTTTGTACGGGTAGTCAAGTAGTCAGGATTTTTCAGATATACTTGGAGAGCTTGGAGCAGGAGGCTTCAGGATTATATAGTTATAGTTATTTCCGTTGTGTTGTAAGTGTTGTACTCTGATGCTGTTACTCTATGCATATACTGATTTATTTCAAAGTTATGTATATATTATATATTGTTCGTTCCGCTGTGATATTCGTGTTTACTCTAATGTTGTATGTTTCTCTTCTTCTTTTATTCTAAGTTTCTATCTTATCTATCCTCACCCTCTAATTTCTTTCATGGACTATCCGGCGTTTCTGATGTTTGGATAGTCGACATTGAGTTTATGTCGATAACCAAAGTCGCAAATTCCCGGGTCGTTATAGTGGTATCGGAGCTGAAGGTTAAGTAATTACCTTGGCTCTGTGGCGTAACTCAGTAGAGATGGGGTTAGCAATACCCTAGATTGAGTTTGAGTGTAAATATATGAGCGTGTATTTGTTATTTGATATAAAAATTGTTTTATATTATGGAGTTTTATTGGTTGAGTTGTTTATGAATTCGGGTCGATCAGTTTGATCCACTGTATCGGTAGGAGTTTCTAAACACTCGAATACGATGAACCGACACTGTATGGCTTGAAAAGAGGGCAAATAAGATAATTTTACCCAAAATATATTTTGATATAAACAAAGTATAGATATTTGAAATATTATCATATATTGGATGTGTTGGTTGTGATTATAATCAGATAAGACTATAATTTAAACGGTTATGTAAATAACCAATCAAAATTCGTATAAGTGTTACGACATGAATTAAATCTGAAATTTTAATCAGAATTTGGAATTTGAAATTCCGAAAACATGAAAAGTGTTTGTAAATGGAATTGAATTGAATATATGTGAATTTTAAAATCCTGGGAGATTTTAAACTTGTTACAAGCATTGAAAAGTGTATTTTGAAATGATTTCAAAGTCGAGGTATTTTAAATTATTTTGAAAGTGAAATAGTATTCAACTCACTTCGATCGCTGGAAAATAAATTTCGAAGATGACTGCGCAGCATCATCGGTGTTCATTTTCGAGTGGTACGTGATGGATTACTACCAAAGAGATTGTTTTCGAATTGTTTTGAGAACACAAGTTGTTTTGATTTCAAAAGCGAATATTTTATTTTTGTTTTGGAAAAGGGTAGTTGTTTAAAACTCCCAGGAAAAGATTGTTCAAATTAAAAACAAGTTTAAATAGAAGTTTGTGAAACCGAGCTGGAAATAAATTGAAATCAGTTAAGTGGTAATTGAAATTGAGTTAGATTAGAATGATATCGAATACAATTGTATTGGGAGATAGGAATTTGAAATTGAATTCGATTAATGGATCATGAGTTTGGAATCAAGAATGAAACTTGAGTTGAAAAGGAATTTGGTTTGGATATAAGCGAATAGCTGTGTTGAACAGATAATGATTGGAAATTGGTTGAGATGACATTGGTATATGTTGGATTGATAACAGGTGAAAGTGATAAAGTTGATATGCCCGACAAAAAGGTACAAGTTTATATTAGGTATAAGCATGAGATTTATGAGCCGATTTGGCAAGCCGTTTGGCTGTTTGATTCTTTTGGGTTGGAGAAGGCCCATAGATGCGAGTTGTAGTTGTACCGATCGACCAGTACAAAGGAGATGTTGGCGAAATTTTTCGAAAATTTCGGGTGTTAGAAAATTTTCAGAATTTTTGAAATTTTTTGTTAATAGAAATGAATTAATAAATTGGTTTAGGGAAACCGGAGTTAGGAAGTAAACTAGTTAATAGGGCTTGTTTTCTACCTTAGCAATTCCGAGGACGAAATTATTTTAAGGGGGAAAGAATTTAATGTCCCGTATTTTTATGGTATTATAGTTAATTTATTTAATTATTTGAATAGTGGTTTATAAATTTAAATAGTTGTTTAATTAAATAATATTGAATATTTAATTAATTTAAATAATAGAATAATATATTTAATTTCGAAATAGTTGGAAATAGTGAATTGACAATATAATGCGAACTGGACAATTTAAAATATTTAATTCAGCTTAGAATTTGAATTAGAATAATGAATATATTATTTGAACGACAGTTGAACGCATAATTATATTATAATTAAAATCGAGCTCGAAATGGTGCGGTAGTTCGCTATTTGGCGATTCAAACTTTAAATGAATATACAGAATCCGTTTTAAATCGGATTTCTTTGAAACAAGAAATGTTCGGAGCTAGTGAAGTATATTTTTCAAGTGGAAGAGAAAAATCGGGATTTCATTGTGTAGATTTTGATTTATGCCCAAATCAAATTTTCGAAAAGTCGCTATGGAATTCCTTTATAATTTATAACGATATATAAAAGGAATTTCATTATAAATCGAATATCGATTCAACCGGGATTTGAATATCGAGTTAGAAATTCATATAGGAATATTCTGGAGCTGTATGATATTCTATTGTGAATATATATGATAATATTTATTTTTAAATATATTTATATATTTAAAAGGGTTATTTAGAGCTTTAAAAATAGCCAGTTTTGCAAACAAGCTCCGTTTTCGATGAAACTAATTTTGTTGGTTCCGTAATATTAAATTATTGTTAAGTTTCAATTTTCGTATTTTTGGAGTCCGTATGTGGCCTTACGAGATTTTAATGTGAAAAACAGTCGATAGTTGGACTTTAAAAATACGATGTGTGAGCAAACGAAGTCGGAATTCGATGAAACCAGTTTCGTTGGGTCCGTAATGTCAAAATATAACTACATGTCCATTTTCGTGATTTTTGGGTATCGTATGTGATCATACGGATTTTAACGATAAATATACACAGCGTTGGAATAGAATTAATATAAGAATCATGAAACTTCTACTACAAGCTACTTTTATCCTATAATATACCTTTATCCTTCTAACCCTACCTTTCATTTTCCTATGGTCAAAACACATTTCTAGCCGCCACTTTCTTTCACAATAAAATCAATTGTGTTTGAAAATCAAAATCAAATGAAGTAAAATTCCTAAAATCATTTTGTATATATGTAAGGACTCATGGAAGCGTTCTCTACAGTCTGATACAAATTTTGTGCAACTCGATCCATCTCTGAGGTTTGAAAATAAATCGCAGAAGGCAAGGGTTAGCCGATTTGTTGTTTTGGGATTTCGATTCATGAAATCGGTGTAGTATTTGTGGTTAGAAGGGAAAATAGCACTTAGCAGTGAAGTTTTCAAGGGTTGCGTGAAAGTTTATGTCGCTCAAAACCCTGTAGCGGCAACGAGATGAGCAGAACGCGATTCGTAGGTTTGTCTCGAGTTTTACCATTTGGGTATGATGATGTTGAGCATTGAAAAAGAAGAATAATGCGGATTTTTGTTGTATTTTCAGAAGTTTGTGGAGGGAATAAGAAGGGATCGAAGGACTGTAAATGATCTTTGTGAGGAGCAAATACTGGTGAGGGCATCGGGGAAGAAGGATCTTGCGGGTGGGCTTTGATAAGTGGGCCCCATGTTTAAAAGGGTTAAGGCCTATTATTTAAACAAAAAGTGAAGTTTAATTTTTATTTAAATGTATATTAACTTCTTAACATCGTAACTTTACCACACATTATGAGAATTCTGAACGATCAGATCCGTTGGGATCGTATGGACGATGCCTACAAATTGGAACTGACTTGGAGTGAGTTGGAGTCCGTTACAATTTATAGCATAATAAATTGTCTGTCTGAATCAAGCGATAGTTAT
This sequence comes from Allium sativum, assembly GCA_030737875.1. Taxonomy (NCBI): domain Eukaryota; kingdom Viridiplantae; phylum Streptophyta; class Magnoliopsida; order Asparagales; family Amaryllidaceae; genus Allium; species Allium sativum. The sequence goes on from CM060910.1 coordinate 822,025,731, forward strand.
CGTTATTTAACGATGATCATCCAGTGTGAGTAAAACTCACTAACTCTACCAGTTCATATTTTTATAACTGATAAATGATGGTTGATTCTGTGTGTTGACTGTTTGGTTTCACTGCTAAGTGATTGGTTGAAATTATAGATAACGATATATATATATATATATATATATATATATATATATATATATCGTTAATCAAATATTGATTCTGTTTAGCAGAATATTTCATATGGAAATGAAGTTGATGTTAATTATATTGTTTAACATAGGTGATGCAGGGAAACAGGTTGGAGGGATCCAACTGGATTCCTCAATATTTATCATACTGTTCTTTTCATATATTGTAATATATGATGTGATATATAATCTGTGTTGATTACGTGTGTTGAATGATATCGATCATTGTTATTTGGTATTTTAAATACCGTAGGAAATACTGGAATGTAGAAAAAGGGATTTTCAAAGTGTATTTTGAAAACAAATTATTTATATAAAATCAATGGATTTTATATATAAAAGCAAAAGGATTTTATAAAAGAAAATAATTATAAAATCAAAGGATAATTAAAAAAAGGAAAATATTTGTGAAACAAATATAAAAGGAAAATATTTGTGAAACAAATAGGAAAGGAAATATTTTTGAAATAAATAGAGTAGAACAGGAGATAGTTAGAAAATAAATAGAATTAAAAAGGAAATATTTATTTGTTAAATAAATAGAATTGAAAAGAAATATTGATTTGTTATATAAATAGAGATAAAAGAAATATTTATTTAGAAAATAAATAAAGATAAAAGGGGAATTATTTGATAAATAAATAGAATTATCAAAGGGGTTTATTTGGTAAATAAATAGATTTATAAAAGGAAATATTTATTTATGAAATAAATAGAGTTATAAAAATGAAAATTTGCAGGATATAAAAGAAATGGAAAAGATTTATTTAAAGTGGAATTAAATAGAAATTTGTTTTAACAGGTAAATTGGAAAGATTTAATTTATAAATATGTTTTATAAATTAAGTAAATTATTTTATCATTGGATAAATTGGATATATAATTCTGAACTTATATAGAGGAGTCGGAATCGGTTTTGACACCGATATGTAAAGTAGAATGTGAACTCAACATTTATAAAGGGAATTATAATTGAGATTTAGTTGTTAGAAATAAAATGAGTTAATCTAATAGAGTTAATCGAGTTAGAGTTAATTGAATAGAGTTAATTGAAAAGGAGTTATCGAATATAGTTTATTCGAAAGGAGTTAATCGAATATAGTTTATTCAAAAGGAGTTATCGAATATAGTTTATTCGAAAGGAGTTATCAAATATAGTTTATTCGAAAGGAGTTATCTAATATAGTTTATTCGAAAGGAGTTATCGAATATAGTTTATTCGAAAGGAGTTAATCGAATATAGTTTGTTCAAAAGGAGTTATCTAATATAGTTTATTCGAAAGGAGTTATCGAATATAGTTTATTCGAAAGGAGTTAATCGAATATAGTTTATTCGAAAAGGAGTTATCGAATAGAGATTATTCAAAAGAGAGTTATACGTTGAAATTCGATTATATCGATTTCGAGAAAGTACTATTTACTTTCTGGTTTTTAAATCAAGATTTATTTATTTAGTTATAACTTGTCTATTTAGTTATTTAGTTAAATTAAGGAATAAAAGTTATATTTTGAAGTTAGATATTTCAGAAGTAGGGATTATAACACTATTGTTATAAACAAAATGTTTTCAATAAAGAATTGGATTCGTAAATAGAATCCGAGAGTTACGTAAGGAAGTTTGTATAGATTTGGAAGGTGAACTTTCTCTATTTCGAAGTTAGAAATGTTGTTCAATTAAGGTCCGAGAGGTAGTTATACCCCAAATTGATTGACTTCTTCTTTAATTAAGGAATGGTTAAGATTCGATAGTGAAGGATGGTTAAGTGAATTTAGTTAATGAGTGTAATGTTTTGAGTTGGCATAGCGATGTTTTATTTAAATAACTGTTTAAATCCAAATGTAGGAGTCTTGGAAATGTTTTCCAAATAAGAAATCAGAAATGTTTTCTAATATAAAAATAAGAGATGAGAATAAAAATGGAAACGTTTCCAATATTAATAAGGTATATTTTCTAAATTTAGAAAATAAGAATTTCTGTATATATATGGAAATAGGAAATGGGTAAATGAATAAATTAATGATAGATTAATTTAAGAGATAAATGATGATTGATGATTGATCGATAGAATTTCCATTTGGAAATAATATCGTTGTTTGTACACATGTTTTTCTTTGATAGTTAAATCACCGACTATCGAAGTTTTTGATCATTTTTTCATCATCAATACGGAGAGACCGGGATCAGATTCATTATATGAAAACCACTCTGTATAGGCGTTAGTGTTGCGATCAAATATGATGAAGATAATTGAAGACGGAGTTATGCAAGGGGTCCTGTTTACAGAATAGTGCCTTCGGTTTGTCCAGTCCCAGGACAACCTGTATGGAAGAATGTCTGACAGAGTATATTTAATGGATCACGTAAGTTGATCTCTTCAAACGTATGTACGTTTGGTGGCGGACGAATTCGTTTCTCTTAGCTGTATACCCGTGGTATTTTTGGGGAAATCAATTTGTGATTTGGCGGGTACGACGATGTGATATTCAAAGTGAATAAATGTGTGATCTGTTAGAGATAAGCGTGACCTCTAACCTCACAACTGGGAAATGACAAAAATCGGGCAAGCAGCATGGCTATGTGGGTTGCTTGATATCGTTTAATTGCTTAAACTGTTTTACTCACACCAATCTCATGACTGACCCAGAGTTTGTTTTGTTTTGTTTTCCCTATACTCTTGGGTGCCCAATTTTGTATGGGCAGTCAAGTAGTCAGGGTTTTTCAGATATACTTGGAGAGCTTGTAGCAGGAGGCTTTAGGATTACATAGTTATAGTTATTTCCGCTGTATTGTAAGTGTTGTACTCTGATACTGTTACTGTATACATATACTGATTTATTTCAAAGTTATGTATATATTATATATTGTTCGTCCCGCTGTGATATTTATGTTTACTCTGATGTTGTATGTTTCTCTTCTTCTTATATTCTAAGTTTCTATCCTATCTATCCTCACCCTCTAATTTCTTTCATGGACTATCCTGAAACGACCCGAAATCCCGCTTACGGGAAATCGCGGATTGAGTTGAGAACAAGCCACATCGGAACACAAACAGAAGAACATTTCATTGTTTATTACAACAATTCCATCAGAATACAAGAATATACAGAGTAATGAATAAATATTACACATCATAAAATATCAGAGATTACAATACATTGCATAGCAGCGGAAAATAATACAAAACACAACTAAAGGAGATATACGGATACAAAGCTTTCCGGATATCATTCCAGCTGTAAACCAGGATCCTGTGAATATAAATCTGCAAAACCAAAACTACTAGCTTCCCGTGTCGAAAAATAAGGGCATCCAGAGTTTAGGTTAAAACAATAAACACCAGGTCAGTCATGTGACTGGTGTGAGAGCTAAAACAATTATTAATCTTTATTTTGAAGTTAGGTAAATCAAGGGACCACGCCGTATAACACGGAACATGTTTCCTCCCAAGAATACGAGTGCATAAAACAACAGCGCAATGCTAAATAAAGAACAATGAAGCTATTATAAGACCTAGGTCCCATCACACAATGCAACACAAGCCGGAGGATAGAGTTTTACCTTATAATAGCCAAAGAATGCTTGATACGCTAAATTTCATCTTTTATTATTACTATAAGTGCATAATGTCAAAACAATTTCAATCATAAGTATCAATCATAGACGGCATGGGTACCATATATCATGTCGCCATACTAGTTATACAATTAAAACCGCAAAATGTCGTATTGGAAGTTGGATTATTATTTATGATATGAACCGAGGCTAGGGATCGTCCTCACTGATTCGATACTGTCTAATCCGAGCCTCAGGAACAGCCGCAACTGCCCCATGGATCGTCAGGGCCGGTCCACCGATGTGGATTATTTTGCCTGAACACTGCGTTTCCCCGCCCTATGGGGTGTAAGTCTGGTCCGTCTGCCGACCAGAATGCATCGGCCGAAACCGATATAACCGAGGCGCCTCAAATTCCATCATCCACATAAGCAATGTCAGCCAGTTCAAGCACTGACTCCACTTCTAACTAGAAAGAAACGCATGCCCTCCCTGAGGTCATTCTCCCGTTTTTGGTTCACATCGGGTGTGAAACTTGCGAATTAAACGCTACACAAGGCTACATCACAAAGGTCGTGCTTTGATCATCAACCACAAGACTCTGCTTTTCAACAGAAGCCTTGACCATTTTCATCTCAGCATGCCACATAGGCAATTCACGCTATGTAACTGATATCAATCACACAGAATGAAATCCGATGTCAGACACACATCCATTTACAAGTCCGTTCTGGGTCTGAACGAAACCAGAGGAACCTCATTCCTCTCGTATCCATCGATCTCCAAATACATCTGGACGATCACCAACTGATTCCCTCCTCTTGGGTGTACCGCCCAATCAAGATCATCAGTAATTATCCAAACGATGTGAAGACCTCCGGTCTTCGACCACCGTCTTCATCATCGACACCACGTCGAATCAGTTATTCAGAATGGGATAAACCTGGTCTTTCTGAATTACTCGCGTATATAATAAACAAGTGTGACTCAAAAACAACATACGTCTCATTCCAATTCAGAATATTCTTTTATTCAAATATTCTTATATTTTGGGGAAAGGTTCCCATTAATTTTATCAAAGATAAATTCTTTAAATTTATTCTTTAATCTTCTTTTGAATGTCAATTCAAACTAGTCGGGATTAGCAAACCACGCCGAAGTAATCATTTATTTTATTTCCCAATCCCAACCTATTCATCCCATGAAGTAAAACTGGTAATACTTCATATCTAACACCACGGTGTTATCGGTAAATTTAATTACCCTTTCACGTTTAAATCTAATTAAAGATTTAACTATCACCTGGAGCAAAACTAGTGGTACTCCATTCTCGATCATTTCTTGAATTTGATAATTTTAATTATCAAATTCACTTTTCAATCTAATTAAAGATTCATTAAAACTCCACTTGGTTTTAATCTTCCCAAATATCAATATTAATGATTGTTTAACTTGGGAAATCATATCCTGTCTTTAATTGGGTTAAAGAACCATTGTCATTTAAAACACGGTTCACGATAAACCCAAAATCACATTCCATTTGCAATGGAATTCTCATGGAAAACATATCAACATATATAATCGATATAAACTTCCATATCCGACTAATAATATAAATGGAATAACGGCCAAGCCTTTTAAATTCCAGATATATTAGTTGTCTTCCTCCACAGAAATTCATTTGATTATTACCAAATCGAATTCCATTCCATCCCAATTTATTTTATTAAATTGGAAAACTTTACTTTGGAAAATCTCCTTTAATTCTTAACAAAAGATTTATAAATTCCAAATCACATTTCACTGTAAATCGGATTAAAGAACCAATGTCATTTAAAACACAGTTCACGATAAATCCAATTCACATTCCATTGATTATCGGGTTAAAGAACAAATGTTATTTAAAACGCCGTTCACGATAAACCCAAAATCAATTCAAATTCAGTTCCAATTAAATACCATTTAATTGGTATACTTCATTAAATCTAAATAAAAAGATTTAATCTTTTTCCCAACTGGGTTTAAGAACAACGTTAATGAAGAAACCATTCACGACAAACCCAAATCCCATTTGATATTAAATACAAGGCTCTGAATAGAAAATATATCGGTTTATATTCAATATCAAATACCACAACCAACAAATATCGTATGGAAAATAACGATATAAATATATCTTTCAAATTTCCATAACAATATCTGTGTAATCACGAAATTCAATATCGAAATATTCCGAAGATAATTTCGATTCAAATCCATTTCCAATCTATATATTGGAAATTCTGGTTATTTTCAAAACCATTCCAAATCCAATTTATTTATTTCTAAAAATAATTGAATTATATTTCTAGTTCAAAACTAGTTCATTCCGATAAAATCTATTTTTATCTTTTCAAATATGGAGTTTTTCATCCCAATTCTTTCCAAATCATTTTTATGATTTTACACTAATTATTGATATTTTTAATAATTTTATCAAGGCCCGTATAGTCGATTTCCATCAACGGCCATTGAACTGCACTTACAATGACCTTCCCAAATTTGATTTGGACATAATTCCAAATCTAACCATTAGATTTCTAATTTCTCATATTCGTTAGAAAGCCCTTTTCGATTCGAACCCAATGGTTCTGGTTTTAGGAGAATTCGACGGTCGGATCTCCCGCAACGTCAATTCGAAGTCAATGGTCGAAATTCACGAACTGCCGCAGCGCGGCGCGTTCTGTTCAGGCCATTATATATATAATATATATATATATATATTATATATTTCGTCGATTTCCTTTTAAAACGTATTTTATAAATCGTTTTAAATTCGTTTTCAAAACGATTTCAACTTCCATCTCGAATTCAAATCAAAATTGAATCTTCCAATATAAATTCGTTTTAAATTCATTCCAAATCGATTTCTATTCAAATCGATTTCAATTTCAATTCGTTTTAAATTCAATTCAAAACGATTTCAATTCTGTTTCAATTTAATTCGAATTTCAATTCATTTCAATTTAATTCGAATTTCAAATCATTTCAATTTAATTCGAATTTCAAATCATTTCAATTTAATTCGAGTTTCAAATCATTTCAATTTAATTCGAATTTCAATTCATTTCAAAATATCAAATTTTGAAATCACTTTCGATATTCATTGTAAAATGAATAAAATCGCCAAAATTCCCGTTCGTGTTAAAATAGCGTTTAACTACTTAACACGGCTTCACATTTCAATATTCACTGAATATTATTTTAAAATATTAGATAATTCTGAACTAGAATCAGACACAGTCAATTACCATATAATTTCAGTTATATGGATTTCATCCAATATATGTATACCACAATGACGATAAACAATCAACCATCATCCATAGTGCATTCTACACTGTATAAGCATCAAATATAAATATTTAATGCTTATAACAGCCTGTCAATCAATCAATCGACATACAACTAATTATTGGGATTAGTGTATGCTATATATCATCCCAATACCCGTGTGGGGTTTCAAACAATCAAATACAAATTTTATTTGTGCAGTTGGGCGATGTGTAAAATTTATCGTTCCAATAAATATCAGTTAAATGTGTGTGTATAAACAAATCATTCGATTTGTTTATAAATATTTATTTCATTTTATATACACGTTAAAAATTATATTTTTAACTATAAAATATTTCTAACTATATAAATATTTTATTTCACATCACACAATCAATTACACATAAAAATCAAACAAACAAGCATACAAGCCATCCATAGTCTGTGGACGACGGGTGTCGGATGCTACTAAACACCGTCTGCATCCTAGTATACATTTTGTAATGACCAGGGTTTTTTGATGACCTTGGTTATCCGATATACAACACATATCGAACATCCAAGGGTCGAAAATACCGGATGATTAATGAAAGAAATTAGAGGGTGAGGAAAGATAAGATAGAAACTTAGAATAGAAGAAGAACACAACATCAGAGTAACACGAACCTCACAGCGGAACGAATAACATATAATAGATATAACATAACTTTGAAATATAAATCTGTACTTGAATATACACATCATTATCAAAGTACAACACTTACAACACAGCGGAATAATAATAGCTATATAATTCTGAAGCCTCCTGCTCCAACTCTTCAATGTATCTGTAAATCCCGACAACTTGACTAACCGTACAAAATTAGGCACCCAAGAGTTGAGGTAAAACAAAACAAAATAAAATTCGGGTCAGTCATGGGACTGGTGTGAGTAAAACAGTTTAAAACAATTCAAGCAGGTAAATGATATCTCATAAGACCACGCCGTATAACGGAACGAGTTTTTCCCTTATGAGAATCCAAAATATCTTTATATCAAAAACCTTTTGATATTATAATAATGTTTATCAACCACAATATAATAATCATCTAGCAGAAACGCTTTCATCTCACGTTCTACATATATAGTATACAATCAAAACCGCAAGCACGTACTGGGTAATGGATTTCCAACTATGACAAGGTATGGAACCACCTTTCTCTAGTGTACCTCTAGAGAGGAATACACTGGGTTCAACAAGAACATCTTGCAAACCGACCACACATGACCGACCACTCATTTCGCTTGAGTGTATCGAATGTATATCACCAACGGTTGGGAGCAGCAACCGTTTCCCAAATGGGACAGTATCGACAATAGATTTTTAGAAATAAATGAAACTCTAGATCAGGTGATTATACACCCTAATAGGTGTGACCTACATAGCCATGCTGCCTGCCCGATTTCTGTCATTTACCGGATGTGAGGCTAGAAGCTACGCTTTATCATCACACTAGATTCACTTCGAATGTCACATCGTCAAATCCATCAAATCACCGATTAACATCCTCAAACAATACATTATGTGTTAGCTAAAAGAAGTTTCCTTCTCCGCTTCCACTCTTGGTACGGTTGGAGAAATCAATATACGCGATCGTCTAGAAATACACTGTCAGACATCTGTCCATACAAGTCATCCAGGAACAGGATGAACTGAAGGCACTATTCAGTCCATCCATCTTAGGCACTGTTATCTAAGACTTATACAGTAGCCCTTGCACTTTACTCCGTCTTTAATTATCTTTGGCATATATGATTCGCAACGCTTATGCCAATACAAAGTGGTTCTTTGGATAATAATCTAACCGGTCTCTCCATATTAACAACGTTAAAATGGTCAAAAACTTCGATAGTCGGTGAGTTAACTATCAAAGAAAAACACGTGTGCAAACAACGATATTATTTCCAGGAGGAAATTATATCGATCAATCATCATTTAACATTTTATATCTTATTTCAATATTTGATTACGTTTCTGATTCTATTTGGAAAACATTTCCAAATCTTTTATACTTGGATTTAAACAGATGTTTAAATCAACATCGCGACGACAACTCAAACCACTATACTTATTTACTAAATTCACTTAATCACTTTCACTCTCGAACCTTAACCATTTTTAAATTAAAAACAAAGTCAATCAAGTTGGGGTATTTCTACCTCTCATACCTTAACTGAACAACATTTCAAATCTCGAAATAGGGTAAGTTCATCTTTTAACTCTTTAACACTTCCTTACGAAATTCTCTTTCGAATAATCTCTATTCGATAACTCCTCCCTTGGAATAAACTATATTCGATTAACTCCTTTAATTCTATTCGAATAAACTATATTTGATTAACTCCTTTAATTCTATTCGAATAAACTATATTTGATTAACTCCTTTAATTCTATTCGAATAAACTATATTCGATTTACTCTTTAATTCTATTCGAATAACTATATTCGATTAACTCCTTTGATTTAACTTTAATCGATTAACTCCATCGAATAACTAAATTCGATAACTCCTTCGAATAACTAAATTCGATAACTCCTTTCGATATATTCGATAACTCACTTCGATTAAACTAATTGTTAACTTTTTTCGATTAACTAATAATCGATAACTCCTTTCGATTAACTAATAATCGATAACTCCTTTCGAATAACTAAATTCGAATAAACTAAAATTTGATAACTCTATTTAACTTTATTCGAATAACTAATATTCAATTAACGCAAATTCTATTAACTCTATTTAATTAAGCATATCGATTCAACTCTAACTGGTCGACCCAAATTGATTTACCCTACTGGTTAACTCTGACTCATTTACTCTCTTCGATTTTCTCAAATCAAATAACTAATACTCGATTAGCTCACTTGTATTAACTCCTTTTATTTATTCCTTTCTATTTGTTTACTTAACAAATAACTATTCCCTTCTCAATTCTATTTACTTAATAAATAAATATTTCTTCTATCTTTCCCATTTATTTAACAAATAAATATGTCCTTTTAACTTTATCTATTTATTTACAAATAAATATCCCTTTTATCTTTCCTATTTATTAACAAATAAATATTCCTTTTCCTTTCTATTTATTAACAAATAAATATATAATCCCATTTAATCTACTTGTAACTGTTTTACAAATATCTCCTTTTAAATCCTATTTGTAAATGTTATACAAATATTTTCTTTTTATCTCTATTCTGTTTGTAAATAGTTTACAAATATTTCTCTTTCCATTTGTTTTGACAAATATTTTCCTTTATATTTGTTGTACAAATATATTTCCCTTTACATTTGGTTTTCAAATATATTTTCCTTTATCCTTATTTGGCTTTCCAAATATAATTCCTTTTGATGATCTTATTTATTTAACTAAATAAATAAACTATTTAATATATATCCTATTTATTTAACAAATAAATATCTCATTTAATATCTCCTATTTATCTAACAAATAAATAATCCCTTTATAAAATCTTATTTATTTATCAAATAAATAATCCATTTAAGGTCTTGTTTATTTATCTAAAATAAATATTTTACTTTATAAATATTCCCTTTATAAATATCCTTTTTATAAAGATTTCCTATTTAATAAATATTCCCGTTTATAAAATCTTCTTTGATTTCATAAATATTTCTCTTTTATAAAATCCTTTGATTTTAAAAATATTTTATTTTCAAATATCACTTTGAAAATTCCCTTATCAACATTTCAGTATGTTATGGTATTTAACGTATCGAACCAATATTGTCCAACACATATAATCACCAACAGATTATATATCCCATCATATATTCAATTATATGAAACGACAATATTTTAAAAATTGAGGAATCCAGTCGGATCCCTCCAACCTGTTTCCCTGCATCCACAGATGTTACACAATATAATCAACATCACTTTCAGTTCAATATGAAATATTCTTATATATATATATAAACTCCACTAACTGACTAGCAGTTCAATCAAACAGTCAACACACAGTCAATCAGACAGTTCCATTGGGTAGTTCATCGTTAAAGAATGATAAACTGTTCATCGTTACTCACATTGGGTAGTCAACACACAGTCAATCAACAGATTTACTCACTTTGGCAGTTCATCGTTAAAGAATGATAAACTGTTGTTTGATTTGAATCAAACAGTTTATTTTGCCATAAATTCATACGAGCTCCACTCCACTTCCAGTCAGTTCCATTGGGTAGTGTTCGTCCATACGATCCCAACGGATCTTGTTTCGTTGAGTTTCGATATCGTATGGTCATGTTACTGATTTACAAAGTTAGTACATTTTTAAATAAAAAAATATATAAAAACATGGGTTTTATTATAATGGGCCTCACCCCCTTATTCTTGAACCCGACCCATACCCTACCCAAACCCATCCGCTTATTGTCTTCCTCAAATCCCAAACTCGCGAGCTCCAGTATCCAATTCAGACATTGCCGCTCCTTCAGGAAGACACCACCTCTTCCATACTTCTCTTATCTACCAAACAAAATACACCAAAGTACTCCTCATCCAAGCCTCTTCCTCCTCATCCCATTACCGTCCAACTCGCACACCGGGGAAAATATGCGACATCGACTAACCAAGCTCCGTGTACTGTACAGGGTGCGACAAAGATCAGCACCGTATTTCACAAAAACATCACGGCTTGTGCTATTCACCACCAGGAACCCAAATACAAGACTCAAATCAACAATCGAGGCTTTTATGCCCCAAGTCATTGAACCCTAATTTTCGCTGTACACCTTCCAGTGCGACAGAACGAAAGTCGAACCCAACCTAATATACACTGGGTTGTAGAGCATCATCCAACGAACTCGAATAAATCTAGTTTGGAATTTTTAGATTGATGGTTTATTTTCTTTTGATTTTTGAAGTTCTCTTTCTCCATGTTTGTTTTTGTTTTCTGGTGGCGGCTAAGGAAAGGGTTTATATAACATGGATGATATTTTTGTGAGGCTGAAATCGATGAGGATGTGGCCTTATGTAGTCCACTTACAGCTTAGGATATTTTTTAGATATTTTATTTTATTGATTTTCTAATTGTCTTCGGTCCTTAAAAATTCCTGTGACCACATACAATACCCAAATATCACAAAACCGGACATACAACTAGAGTTCGACATTACGGTCCCAACGAAATTGGTTTCGTCGAATTCTGACTTCGTATGCTCACACAGCGTATTTTTAACCATCAAAATACTGACTGGTTCTCACTCTAGAAATCCGTACGACCACACAGTGACTCTAAAAATCACGAAACTGGAAATCTAACAACTATTTGACATTGCGGATCCAACAAAATTAGTTTCGTCGAATTCCGACTTCGTTTGCAAAACCGGCTATTTTTAAAGCTCTGAATAACCCATTTAAATATATAAATATATATAAATATAATTAAATTAAATATAAATAAATTTATATTATCGTATATATTCACAGGGGAATTCCATACAGCTTCAGAAAAATCTTATATGGATTTCTATTTGATATTTTAAATCTGGGTCAACCCGATATTCGATTTATATTGAAATTCCTTTTTAAAATATAAATAATTCCTTTATAAATTATAAAGGAATTCCACAGCGACTTTTCTAAAATTTGATTTGGACATAATTCAAAATCTACATGACAAAATCCCAATTTTTCTCTTCCACTTGAAAGATATACTCCACCAGCTCCACACGTTTCTTATTTCACAGAAATCCGGCTTAAAACGAATCCTGTACATTCAGTTGAAGTTCAAATCGCCAAATAGCGAACTACAACGCCATTTCAAGCTCGATTTTAATTATAATATAATTATACGTTCAAACTGTCGTTTATATAATATATTCGTTAATCTAATTCAATTCTAAACTGAATTAAATATCACAGATGATCCAGTTCACACCATATCGTCATTTCAGCCAATTCTGATTATTTCAGAATTAAATATTTTTTAATTTATTATTTTAATTAAATATTCACCATTATTTAATTCCACGATCATTAAATCCTTTAATCACCTTTATAAATAATTAAATTAATTAATTATTATACCGCTGTGGGTCATTACATTCTTCCCCACTTAAAATAATTTCGTCCTTGAAATTGCTAAGTTAGAGGACGACCTTATCGACTGGTTAGAACATATTTGTTCACTTCTTAACTTCAGTTTCAAATGAACCAATTTGATTTTAATTAAATTATTCATTAATTCTTATCAACGAAAATTTTCAAAAATCCTGAAAATTTTCTAACGCCTTAACTTTTCGAAAAATTTCGCCAGCACCTCCTTTGTACCGGCCAATACGTCAAACCACAACTCGCCTCTCTGGGCCTTCTCCAACCCAAAAGAAAATCAAACAGCCAAGCGGCTTTCCAAATCGGCTCATAAATTCCAAACTCATATCAAAATAAACTTGTACCTTTTTGTTGGGCATTTCATTATATCTTTTCTATCTGCTATCAATTCAGCACATACAAATGCCATTCCTATCAAAATCCAACCAATTTCATCTCCAACACAACCATTCGCTTATATCCGAGCCAAATATCATTTCAAACTCGAGTTTCTTCTCGATTCCCAACTCTTAACTTGATTATCACATTACACTTCAAATTTGAATCTCACAATCCGATTTGTCTTGATATCATTCTAATTCAACCTCAGTTACCACTTTACTGGCTTTACTTTAATTCAAATTTGCTTTCACAAATTTCTATTAAATTTGTTTTTAATTCAAACAGTCTTTCCCTGGGAGTTTTTAAATAGTTTACTCTTTTCAAAAAATCAAAATTTCCCTTTTTGAAATTCAACACAACTTGTTTTTCCCAAAACACATTCAAAACAGTATCTCTGGTAGTAATTCGTCACTTACAACTCGAAAACTAATACTGATGATGCAGCTGTCATCATCAGAATCTATTTTCCAGCGATCGAAGTGAGTTCAATACTATAAAACCATTTCTAAACATTTCCACTTTGAAATTCATTTCAAAGTATAACTCACATTGCTTGTAAAACAACTTAAAATCTTCCAGGATCTTAAATTTTCCTTATTTTTAATCCAAATCCATTTACAAACACTTATCCAATTTTCCAGAATTTTAATTCAATTTCTGGTTTAAATTTTAGATTTAATTCATTTGATTCCACGTATTTCACTTATATGAATTCTGATTGGTTATTTACATAACCATTTAATTTATATTCTTACTCGATTATAATAACAACCAATATATCCAATATATTATAATTTTGATATATATATATATATCTTCTCTATATCATGATATACCTTGGGTTAACTTATTTTAATTTACCCTCTTTTCAAAACATATCGTGTCGACCCATTGTATTCGAGTGTTTATAAACTCCAACCGATACAGTGGATCAAACTGATCGACCAGAACCCATAAACAACTCAACCAATAAGTCTCCACAATATAAACCACTTTATATCAAATTACAAATACGCACTCGTATATATACACTCAAACTCAATCTAGGGTATTACTAACCCTATCTCTACCGAGTCACGCCATAGAGCCAAGGTAATACTTAACCTTATGCTCTGATACCAACTGTAATGACCTTGGTTTTTTGACGACCTTGGTTATCCGATATACAACACATATCGAACATCCAAGGGTCGAAAATACCGGATGATTAATGAAAGAAATTAGAGGGTGAGGAAAGATAAGATAGAAACTTAGAATAGAAGAAGAAGAACACAACATCAGAGTAACACGAACCTCACAGCGGAACGAATAACGTATAATATATATAACATAACTTTGAAATATAAATCTGTACTTGAATATACACATCATTATCAAAGTACAGCTCTTACAACACAACGGAATAATAATAGCTATATAATTATGAAGCCTCCTGCTCCAGCTCGTAAATGTATCTGTAAATCCCGACTATTTGACTGCCCGTACAAAATTAGGCACCCAAGAGTTGAGGGAAAACAAAATAAAATAAACTCCGGGTCAGTCATGGGACTGGTGTGAGTAAAACATTTTAAAACAATTCAAGCAGGTAAATGATATCTCATAAGACCACGCCATATAACAGAACGGGTTTTTCCCTTATGAGAATCCAAAATATCTTTATATCAAAAACCTTTTGATATTATAATAATATCTATCAACCACAATATAATAATCATCTAGCAGAAACGCTTTCATCTCACGTTCTACATATATAGTATACAATCAAAACCGCAAGTACGTATTGGGTAATGGATTTCCAACTATGACAAGGTATGGAACCACCTTTCCCTAGTGTACCTCTAGAGAGGAATACACTGAGTTCAACAAGAACATCTTGCAACCCGGCCACACATGACCGACAACTCATTTCGCTTGAGTGTATCGAATGTATATCACCAATGGTTGGGAGCAGCAACCGTTTCCCAAATGGGACAGTATCGAATATAGATTTTTAGAAATAAATGAAACTCTAGATCAGGTGATTATACACCCTAATAGGTGCGACCTACATAGTCATGTTGCCTGCCCAATTTCTGTCATTTACCGGATGTGAGGCTAGAAGCTACGCTTTATCATCACACCAGATTCACTTCGAATGTCACACCGTCAAATCCATCAAATCACCGATTGACGTCCTCAAACAATACATTATGTGTTAGCTAAAAGAAGTTTCCTTCTCCGCTTCCACTCTTGGTACGGTTGGAGAAATCAATATAGGCGATCATTTAGAAATACTCTGTCAGACATCCGTCCATACAAGTCATCCAGGAACAGGATGAACCGAAGGCACTATTCAGTACATCCGTCTTAGGCACTGTAATCTAAGACTTATACAATAGCCCTTGCACTTTACTCCGTCTTCAATTATCTTTGGCATATATGATTCGCAATGCTTATGCCAATACAGAGTGGTTCTTTGGATAATAATCCAACCGGTCTCTCCATATTAACAACGTTAAAATGGTCAAAAACTTCGATAGTCGGTGAGTTAACTATCAAAGAAAAACACGTGTGCAAACAACGATATTATTTCCAGGAGGAAATTATATCAATCAATCATCATTTAACATTTTATCTCTTATTTAAATATTTGATTACGTTTCTGATTCTATTTGGAAAACATTTCCAAATCTTCTATACTTGGATTTAAATAGATGTTTAAATCAACATCGCGACGACAACTGAAACCACTATACTTATTTACTAAATTCACTTAATCACTTTCACTCTCGAACCTTAACCGTTTATAAATTAAAAACGAAGTCAATCAAGTTGGGGTATAACTACCTCTCAGACCTTAACTGAACAACATTTCAAATCTCGAAATAGGTTAAGTTCATCTTTTAACTCTTTAACACTTCCTTACGAAATTCTCTTTCGAATAATCTCTATTCGATAACTCCTCCCTTCGAATCAACTATATTCGATTAACTCCTTTAATTCTATTCGAATAAACTATATTCGATTAACTCCTTTAATTCTATTCGAATAAACTATATTCGATTAACTCCTTTAATTCTATTCGAATAAACTATATTCGATTTACTCTTTAATTCTATTTGAATAACTATATTCGATTAACTCCTTTGATTTAACTTTAATCGATTAACTCCATCGAATAACTAAATTCGATAACTCCTTCGAATAACTAAATTCGATAACTCCTTTCGATATATTCGATAACTCACTTCGATTAAACTAATTGATAACTCTTTTCGATTAACTAATAATCGATAACTCCTTTCGATTAACTAATAATCGATAACTTCTTTCGAATAACTAAATTCGAATAAACTAAAATTTGATAATTCTATTTAACTTTATTCGAATAACTAATATTCAATTAACGCAAATTCTATTAACTCTGTTTAATTAACCCTATCGATTTAACTCTAACTGGTCGTCCCAAATTGATTTACCCTACTGGTTAACTCTGACTCATTTACTCTCTTCGATTTTCTCAAATCGAATAACTAATACTCGATTAGCTCATTTGTATTAACTCCTTTTATTTATTCCTTTCTATTTGTTTACTTAACAAATAACTATTCCCTTCTCAATTCTATTTACTTAACAAATAAATATTTCATCTATCTTTCCTATTTATTTAACAAATAAATATTTCCTTTCAACTTTATCTATTTATTTACAAATAAATATCCCTTTTATCTTTCCTATTTATTAACAAATAAATATTCCTTTTCCTTTCTATTTATTAACAAATAAATATATAATCCCATTTAATCTACGTGTAACTGTTTTACAAATATCTCCTTTTAAATCCTATTTGTAAATGTTATACAAATATTTTCTTTTTATCTCTATTCTATTTGTAAATGGTTTACAAATATTTCTCTTTCTATTTGTTTTGACAAATATTTTCCTTTATATTTGTTGTACAAATATATTTCCCTTTACATTTGGTTTTCAAATATATTTTCCTTTATCCTTATTTGGCTTTCCAAATATAATTCCTTTTGATGATCATATTTATTAAATAAATGACCCATTTAATATATATCCTATTTATTTAACAAATAAATATCTCATTAATATCTCCTATTTATCTAACAAATAAATAATCCCTTTATAAAATCTTATTTATTTATCAAATAAATAATCCATTTAAGGTCTTATTTATTTATCTTAAATAAATAATTTACTTTATAAATATTCCCTTTATAAATATCCTTTTTATAAAGATTTCCTATTTAATAAATATTCCCGTTTATAAAATCTTCTTTGATTTCATAAATATTTCTTTTTTATAAAATCCTTTGATTTTATAAATATTTTATTTTCAAATATCACTTTGAAAATTCCCTTATTAACATTTCGGTATGTTATGGTATTTAACATATCGAACCAATATCGTCCAACACATATAATCGCCAACAGATTATATATCACATCATATATTCAATTATATGAAACGACAGTATTTTAAATATTGAGGAATCCAGTCGGATCCCTCTAACCTGTTTCCCTGCATCCACAGATGTTACACAATATAATCAACATCACTTTCAGTTCAATATGAAATATTCTTATATATATATATATAATTTCCACTAACTGACTAGCAGTTCAATCAAACAGTCAACACATAGTCAATCAGACAATTTCTAACAGTTCTAAAAATACAACATTAAAATACAAACTGTTCAGAGTTAGTGAGATTTACTCACTTTGGCAGTTCATCGTTAAAGAACGATAAACTGTTGTTTGATTTGAATCAAACAGTTTAGTTCGCCATAAATTCATACGAGCTCCACTCCACTTCCAGCCAGTTCCATTGGGTAGTGTCTGTCCATACGATCCCAACGGATCTTGTTTCGCCGAGTTTCGATATCGTATGGTCATGTTATGGATTTACAAGTTAGTACATTTTTAAATAAAAAAATATATAAAAACATGGCTTTTATTATAATGGGCCTCACCCCCTTATTCTTGAACCCAACCCATACCCTACCCAAACCCATCCGCTTACTGTCTTCCTCAAATCCCAAACTCGCAAGCTCCAGTATCCAATTCAGACATTGCCGCTCCTTCAGGAAGACACCACCTCTTCCATACTTCTCTTATATACCAAACAAAATACACCAAAGTACTCCTCATCCAAGCCTCTTCCTCCTCATCCCATTACCGTCCAACTCGCACGCCGGGGAAAATATCCGACATCGACCAACCAAGCTCCGTGTACTGTACAGGGTGCGAGAAAGATCAGCACCATATTTCACAAAAACATCACGACTTGTGCTATTCACCACCAGGAACCCAAATACAAGACTCAAATCAACAATCGAGGCTTCTATGCCCCAAATCATTGAACCCTAATTTTCGCTGTACACCTTCCAGTGCGAAAGAACGAAAGTCGAACCCAACCTAATATACACTGGGTTGTAGAGCATCATCCTACGAACTCGAATACATCTAGTTTGGGATTTTTAGATTGATGGTTTATTTTCTTTTGATTTTTGAAGTTCTCTTTCTCCATGTTTGTTTTGTTTTCTGGTGGCGGCTAAGGAAAGGGTTTATATAAAATGGATGATATTTTTGTGAGGCTGAAATCGATGAGGATGTGTCCTTATGTAGTCCACTTACAGCTTAGGATTTTTTAGATATTTTATTTTATTGATTTTCTAACTGTCTTTGGTCCTTAAAAATTCCTGTGAACACATACAATACCCAAAAATCACGAATCCGGACATACAACTAGAGTTCGACATTACGGTCCCAACGAATTTGGTTTCGTCGAATTCTGACTTCGTATGCTCACACAACGTATTTTTAACCGTCAAAATACTGATTGTTTCTCACTCTAGAAATCCGTACGACCACACAGTGACTCTAAAAATCATGAAACTGGAAATCTAACAACTATTTGACATTGCGGATCCAACAAAATTAGTTTCACCGAATTCCGACTTCGTTTGCAAAACTGGCTATTTTTAAAGCTCTGAATGACCCACTTAAATATATAAATATATTTAAATATAATTAAATTAAATATAAATAAATTTATTTTATCGTATATATTCACAGTGGAATACCATGCAGCTTCAGAAAAACCTTATATGGATTTCTATTCGATATTTTAAATCTGGGTCAACCCGATATTCGATTTATATTGAAATTCCTTTTTAAAATTAAAATAATTCATTTATAAATTATAAAGGATTTCCACAGCGACTTTACTAAAATTTGATTTGGACATAAATCAAAATCTACACAACAAAATCCCGATTTTTCTCTTCCACTAGAAAGATATACTCCACCAGCTCCACACGTTTCTTGTTTCACAGAAATCCGGCTTAAAACAAATCATGTACATTCAGTTGAAGTTCAAATCGCCAAATAGCGAACTGCAGTGCCATTTCAAGCTCGATTTTGATTATAAGATAATTATACGTTCAATTTGTCGTTTATATAATATATTCGTTTATCTAATTCAATTCTAAACTGAATTAAATATCACTGATGATCCAGTTCACACCATATCGTCATTTCAGCCAATTCTGATTATTTCAGAATTAAATATTTTTTTAATTTATTATTTTAATTAAATATTCACCATTATTTAATTCCACGATCATTAAATCCTTTAATCACCTTTATAAATAATTAAATTAATTAATTATTATACCGCTAAAAATGCGGGTCATTACATATTTTAACTAGAAAATTAAATTAAAAGTGAGAAGTTCTCACGTAGGGTTCCACTCCATCATGCTTTGCTTTTGAACTGCTGAACCGTCTGGATCTATTTGAAATTCCAATGCAGTCCTTGCCTCGCTGTTCATATTAAAAATTATATTTTTATTGATTCATTCAAATAAATAAAAATTATATTTTGATTTCGACGCTATAAAAATCACATCGTTATTTCAATTCTAAAAATTATATTTTTACTACGGTGTTCATATCGATAAAGATTATATTTTTATAACAACTGCTAAAAATCGAATTTTTATATAATTAAAAATCATATCTTTATCCAATAAAAAATCTCACCTTTTCTTGGTTAAAAATATTATCTTTCCTATGTTTTAAAAATAAAATCTTTTCTAAATAAAAATATAAACTCTTCTCTTTTTAAATGAAAATCATTTCTACTATATAAAAATCGTATTTTTAATACTTCTACTTTATAAAAATCAAGCATTTTTATCATCTATAACCATAAATAAATACCGTTTCTTTATCTACCAAAAATCAAATTTTTTGATAAGTAAATAAAATCAGTTTTAATAACTATATAAAATCAGTTTTAATCCTATTTGAATTTATAGTAAAACTGAAAATAAGTTTTGAAGTTGTTTACCTCGTTTTCATCACTGGGGGGGAGGGGATGTCGGAGCGTCGCGGTTAGGCGGGTGGCGAAGGGGCTGGACGGTCTCGATTTGGGGGGGGGGGGGTATCGGGGCTGAAGCGGGGAGAGGAGGGTGTGGAGGGGAGTTCGTCGGAGAGGGAGAGGAGAAAGGGAGCGGCGGCGGCGGTTGCGTGGGCGGAGGCGCCTGGAGATGGGTGGCGCAGCGGATCAGTGATGGGGGTAGGAGGCGATCTCGATTTGGAAAATAGAACGGGGGGGGGGGGGGTGGTTGACTGAGTGAAAGGAGATGGGGGGGGGGGTTATTGAATATATATGTATTATTTAATTATATTTTAATTTCCAAAAGTAACTTTTTAATTCAAACACCAATTCAAGTCCAACGACTGTCGCCTCTAGCTAATTACCCCCATTCCGAGCACAATTGGATAGGTTTCGTAAGCTGATTCCAACGTTTCGATCAGTTTCCATTTAAATTAACATTTAAATCATTATATTGAATTTTAAACGTACATTTCAATTTACTGGGGTCACATACTAACTCGAAAAATTCCCAAAAAATATTTTCTAGCTTCGTATTGATGAAACGGTCCTAACAAAACTAATTTCGTCAAATTCTGAGACCATTTGAAAAATGGCCATTTTCCAGTCAATTAAAATCAACTGAAACTGATCAAATGTGTTTTCCTTTGCCACGCTCACATATTGATTCGAAAAATTACGAATTTTGGAATCTAGCAATAACTTGACATCACGGATCCAACAAAAGTAGTTTCATCGAATTCTGAGGTCGTTTGCAAAATTCCCATTTTTATGGGCCACAATTCCATAGCGACTATTCTGAATTTTCAACTGGGCTTATCTTTTGATTCCCGCTATGAAATTTTGATTCTTCGGATTCGTTGGAAAGATATTCTCCAATAGATTCTAATATTTTTGGTTTTGCTAAAATCCGGTTTATTTTGAATCCTGTACATTCATTTGAACTTTGAAATCGAATTTTCGAACTACTGTGCCATTTTCCATTCCTTTTATTATTATAAATAATTATTTATATTCTAACGACGATCTATATAAATATATACGTTCTAATTCTATTCAAAATAATTTTTTCGTCGCTATTATTTAAAATAATTCGTTTTAAATATTCAAAATTCATCAAAATTGCCAAAATAAAATTTTTAAATTGGCTCAGATTTCCGGGTTGTTACATATCCGGTGTTTCCGATGTTTGGATAGTCGACATTGAGTTTATGTTGATAACCAAAGTCGCAAATTCCCGGGTCGTTACACAAAAAAACTAACGATAAGAAAATTCCTATCCTACTATGTAGAGTGTTAAAGTATAAGATACAATGGCGCGAGTAGATATGATAAATGGGACATGCCACTTAAATAATTCTGGATAGGTCATCTTCATATTTCGTCTGTCTCACACATACAATCACTATGGTCTCTGCTCCATTGCATCTTAACTAACCTAACTATCTTCCTCTCAAGCTTTTTCATGTCATTCACAATGACTCGAAGAGGCCAACGAGGTCTGGAGACTTTTGGCTACACCACTACATCTTCTAGCTGATCCGAAGATATCATATTACTCAAGTTATGCACACACTTTCTTAGATATGAGATATGGAAAATGTTGTGCAACACCTACCATATTTAGATCCAAACCCAATTTATAAGCCAACTTCCCAATTCTTTCCACAATTGGAAACGGTCCAACATATATCGGAGCTTACATTTTCTTCCAAATCATAAAACATTTCGGAGAGGAGAAATCTTAACAAATACGAAGTTTTCAACTGAAAATCCAAAGCCTTTTCTTCTTTTATTTGCATAGCTTTTTAGATGACCTTGGTCAGACACCATACAATTTCAAATGACCTCTATCGTATCTGATGTTTCTCTGATCATATCTGGCCTAAGCATCAGCTTTTATCCTGTTCCTAACCAAAAAGGGGGTACATTGCATGGTCTTCCATGTAATGCTTCATATGGAGCCTTACCAATACTCATTTGATGCTATTATTGTAGGCAAACTAAACTAGACGAAGGTCTTCCCATGATCCTCGAAAATCCAAAACACAAGCTCTGAGAATGTAACGCCCCACCCCGAGACACAACTTAATAAAGAGGGCTACAATGTAACATTACCTAGTAAAAAAGTGAATGGAGGCAGGTTAAAGGCGACCATCCGTAATTTCATATTATACGAGTATCGAGTACGTCGAAAGGGTGTATAAATTTTTCTTTCTTACCTGAAGAGGATCGCTGTACTCAATTCATATCTAATAAACTACGTTGGCTAAGGACTGTATCCAAAACATACAATTTACAACACATAAAACAAATCACATATAATTACAAATAATGGAATCATAACAATACATGTGCACATACCTGAATAGTTCAATAGTCCATATATAAATACGAGTCATAATTATATATACATACATATACACACAAATACACACATAACAAGTGACTCCCACGTTCTAACACAAGACTTGTAACGACCCGTATTTTCTGCCTATTTATTTGGGCATTTTAATTATTTTATTTATTTAAAATATTGGTTGGAATTTAAATAATCGAATTAAACCGATTTTATTTGGAATATATTATTTAAGTAAATAATAAAATAATAATTTAATTTCAAACCGGTTAGAAAATGTTATGTCGGCAATATAGGGTGAGCGGGCAGTTTGTAATAGTTCGATATTGGATACATTGAAGTTAGATCGATGATTTCGTTTAGAAACGACGACGAAATATATATAGTTTAAAATGTAATTAAATAACGAGCTGCAGCGGCGCGACAGTTCACGTTTTGGCGTTTTTAACTTCAAGGGGTCGTACCGGGTTCAAAATAAGTCGGATTTCCTCGAAATAAGAAACATCGGGATCGGCTTGGCGATATCTTTCCAACGACAGAGAAAAATCCAGTTTTCGTCGTGTAGATTTTGTTTTATGTCCAAATCAAATTCTCAGAAAAACAACGCCAGAATTCCTTTTATATATATAACGCTGTAGTTATATAAATAACGGTTTTAAATATTTTAAATATCGAATTGGCTTCGAATTCAACTCGGGTTATTTTTCCTTGGTAAAACATCTAATTCTGGTCGGGTATGACCAATCGTGATATTTTAATATTATTATATTGAAGTATTTTAAAATTGATTTATTTTAATTCAAATTGGCCAGTTCAAAAGGGACATTTTTCAAACGACCTCTGTTTTCGATGAAATAAATTTTGTTGCGACCGTAATAGAAAATTATTGCCAGATATTTAGACGGTGCATCAATCGGGGTTATTCTGTGAGCGTGGCAAAATAAAATGTGAAATAAATTGATCTATTTGGGCGTGTACAAACGCTGTTTGAGCATACGAGCACAGAATTCGACGAAACAAGATTTGTTAGGACCGTATCGTCAAAATATACTATGCCGTCCAGTCGCATCTCGAACGGGGTTTGTATGTGAGCGCATGAGCGAATAAATGGTATTCGAAATTGCGATAGACACGAAATAAATATCGTTAGTCATCATCACACGTCACGTCAACATAAAATATATTATTTTCAACTATATATAGGCCCAAAGAACTCAGCCATTTCAGCCATTCCACAAATTCTTTAGCCAATTTGCAAATAAGTCCTTGAATGCAAAACAATTTATATCTTTCGATCAAGAAGGAATTTGTGGTAGCAACCTGAAGCAATGTTGTAGATCCAGTCGAGATCTAGCTCCACACAAAAATCCAGCCCCAAAGGTCGCCGGAGTTCACCGGAATCGAGGTAAAACAGAAGAAAACTGATTTCGTTTTTCTTCAAAATTAATGAGATTTGGTTGATTTGGGGAGAGGGGACCTTAGAGGTTTTGTAGAGGAGAGGCAAGGCTTCGTTTTGGCGGTGGTGGCTTGACCTCTCGTGGTCGGAGGAGGGAGAACGAGGTAGATGAACGGGAAATTGATTTTTGGGTTTATTTTTAAAAGTGGCGAACTAATTTGAGGGTTTTCCGGCGTCCATGTTGGTCGAGGGGGTCGCGGGCCATGTGGGGTCGGAGCTGGAAGGAGAGGCGGTCAGAATGGCGGGGGTCTGGAGGATGATGGTGATCGGACGGCGGAGCATTTGATGGTTGATCGAATTTGGGGGTTCTTGCAAATTCCGGGGATTGGTGAACTGTTGGGGACCAGAGTCAGGGGCGTGGGTGCCTGGTGGAGTGGCAGTTCGGGTGGCATCGGTCGCTGGTGGTCCGGTCTACCAGAGGAGGCGCGGTCTTGGTTTGAAGGTGGTGGGCTTTTAAATGAAGAAGAACGAAGGAAGAGGAGCAGTATCGGGTTTGAAGACCTGGAAAATTTGAAAACGCGTGAAGCATAATTGATGGTGCTGACGTGGATTAGTGGCTGTTAATAACAGTCATTAGTAGGTAATTAAGGTAAGGGTTTTATTTTTTTTAATTTATTTAGTTAGTTAATATATTGTATATATTTATCAAACTTAAAATCGCGATAACTTTTACATACGTGAACGAAATCTGACGAAACTGGATCCGTTGGGATCGCAGGGACGAGACCTATCCGATGGCGCTGACTAGGAGTCAATCCGATACTGTTGAAAATTCAACTAATTTTGAACGATCGTCCCAAATAAAATGGGACAAACGAGTCAACCGTCGACCAGAACAAACTCTGGTGAGTTAATTCTCACACCTTCTGGAATCCTGTGATGTGGTACATTCAGAGTTAAATATATTTTACAGTTAACAGTTCAAATTGATTGATTGGATATGATGGATGCAAATTGGTTGTTGTTGTTAATTGGTTGTAGCTATTTATAATCAGTTAATTACTTAACGCGTATATTGTTATCAACTGATATCTGTGATGCAGAGAAGGACAGGTTGGAGGGATCCAACCGGATTCCTCAAATCAACTGTATTTTTGATTTGTTATGTGCATACATATGAATTGTTCACCCTGACTGACACCAAACCCTGTTTAAACGGTGATGGTTGAATATATATTCACCGGTGTTGTGTTTAAAACCAACTGTTGTGTTTAAAACCAATCGACAGTGTTGATTTTCTAATTGGCAATAAATGGCCCTAATGTGTGGTTTTAACGTCGTTCGACTGTTAAGTGAATTGACGTGTTTTTAAAGTTATCAATTTATTTATAACTGGATTAAAGTTATTCGATTATTTTATCTGAGTATTTAAATTGGAAAATTATAAGTAAATATTTCGAATCAAGTTAAAGGGAATTATTTAAGTGGTATAAACCGGTTTTAAAAATAGAAACCCAAAGAATTTACTGACGGGTTGGTAAATAGAATAATTGTTTTAAACCAATTAAATAGTGATTTTTAATTTAATTAAGTTATTTAATTAATTTGAAAAGGGAAATGACAAAAGGGTAAATTAGTTAGCTGATAACTAATGTGCACAGTGGGTAAAATCAACCGTATTTAAGTAAATTTGACAAATGGAAATAATTTGGTTTTAAGTCCGAGTATTCGGTAAAGTTTAACGAATAGTGTAAATTATTAGTTAATCGTTGATTAACTATAATCAAGGAAATTCTTGAATTTGTTTAGTGTTAATTTTTGGTAAATCTTTGATTAACTAAATCTCAAAACGATTATTAAATTGATCAGGGTTAATTAAGTAAAGTATTGTCTAATCAGCTTTTAAAAGTGATAATTATCATATTTTTGATAAATGGCAAAGTTAACTATTCTTATATGGTTAATGTTGAAGTTATAATTATTTGTAACAATTAGAGAAATGACTTTTAAATAGGAATTCAATTAAAAATGACTTAAGTGACATTGTGGTTGACAAGGAAATGGTGAAAGTCTATAAAGGGGTTTATACTCCAAGTTTCAGATAAAGAATGGTAAATGGAATCAATAGGTAAAGGTGGTGTTTTATGGATGTTTACTTTATCAAACAAGTTAAGTAAAGAGATGATAAATGAGGATTTCAAATATAAGGAATGGTTTAAAACCAGATTTGAAACCAGAAAGGGGAAATGAGATTTTGAAGTTAGTGGTTAAACTAGTACTATTCTGAGATAAGAACGGGTCGATCAAGGTCTGAGAGGTAACTAAAATACCCTAACTTGATTGGCTTCACTATTATCA
Source organism: Allium sativum (assembly GCA_030737875.1). Classification (NCBI taxonomy): domain Eukaryota; kingdom Viridiplantae; phylum Streptophyta; class Magnoliopsida; order Asparagales; family Amaryllidaceae; genus Allium; species Allium sativum. The sequence continues at coordinate 822,052,795 of CM060910.1, forward strand.
AGGAATAGTATTAGTTTGGAGTGAGTGGAAGTGTTAAGATTGGGTTTTACCCTATACGAGGAATATCGAACTCTAATGCCAGGTTTTGGAAAATTAAATAATATTACAATATTAGTTTCAAAAGAAATAAGAATATTGATTTCAAATTATATTAAACATTTGTTATTCAATTAGAGTTGATCAAATATAGTATTTGAAATAGAGTTAGTCAAACATAGTTATTCAGGAAGGGTTGCCATCTCGTACGACTGCTAGCGTAATTCGCAGGGCTGCAGATAGCCTACGACGGTCGGATGTTTCCTGAGGGAATCAGGCGTAACCATTGTGATCGCTGCGATCTAGAGTCAAGCGAATGGAGTTAAGTCGAGTACTAGTTAATCAATAGTAGTAATCAAGTCTAGTTAATCCAGTGAATTAAATAAGTCAAATTAGTCAAGATAGAGTTAATCAATTAGAGTTAAATCGAATTAGAGTTATTCAAATATCATATTTTTGAATATTTTAGAGTTAGAGATTTAATTTAACAAAAGAAAATCAGTGTTAAAGGCCAAGTGATGCTGAATACTGAACCAGTTTACTCATTTGTTGTTATGTTTGAAACATGCTTATTTCGATAGTTAAATCATCGACTATCGAAGTTGACCAATATGATTGTTGGTATGGAAAGACCGGGATCGAATTCTTATTCGAAAACCATTCCGACCAACAATACGTGAAGATATCAGAAGATGATCGTGATGGAGCATTGAAGACCAAAGATCTTCATAAGTGGAAGAATCACTAACAATCTCTGAGTCGACGCAGAGATATACTGGGGTTCTGTCATGGTTGGAATCTATGGATTGCAAGGACTTCTCGCTACCGATCCTTGGGGTGATTCCTATATGAGATGCAGTAGGAGAGTACCTTCGGTTCTTCCTGTTCTGGATGACTTTTATGGACGGATGTCTGACGGAGTATTTCCAAAAGGAATTACACACGTTGATTTCTCCAAACGTACCATAGTTGATGGCGGAGAAATGGTTATTCTCTAGCCTGATAGCTAGAGTATGTTTGTGGACGTCAATCAAGTGTGATCTGGCGGATCTGACGATGTGGCATCCAAAGTATATGATGACCAGATGTGTTCTAGCCTCAAGCCTCATCAACCGGGAAATGACAAAAATCGGGCAGGCAGCATGGCTATGTGAGTCGCTCCCATTAGGGTGTATGATCACCTATAGAGAGAAATTCCATTTGCTTCTTAATCTATGTTTCGATGCTGTCCCTTTCGGGCAGGCGGTTGCTGATCCCAACCGTCAGTGATATAAATTCGATACACTCAAGCGAAATGAGTGGTCGGTCATGTGAGGGCCGGGTTGCAAGACGTTCTTGTTGAACCCAGTGTATTCGCCTCTAGAGATACACGTTCGGAAGGTGGTCCCATACCTTGTCATAGTTGGAATCCAATATCCAATAAGCGCCCGCGGTTTTGTTTGTATACTATATATGGGGAGCGTGAGATGCAAGCGTTCCTCTAGATTGATATTTATTTGTATATAGACATTATGATAATATCAGAGCAAGTTATGATTTCAAAACTGTTTTGGGTTATAGTAAGGTAAATACCGTCCGTGTTTATGTGTGGGCTGGTCTTACTATTATCATTTGATTTCAGAAAGGATTTTCCAAAGTTAAACAAGTGTGTGTTCTGTGAATTTATCACTGATAATATTCCAGACTGACCCGGTGTATTTTGTTTTAAATCAAATGTGCTCGGGTCTAGTTTGAATAGAGCTGCAAAATTAATTAAGCAAGCTTGAATAAAATATATCACTTATCGCATAAATAGCGCTCGCAAAAAGGTACGCCTACGCAAATATGAAATTTTGGTTTTGTTTGGGTTTTGAGTTTGGATTTTGAATTTTTCCGACCATAAGAGTCGATGTATACATATTTCTTGATCCTGCGATATTGCAGATGGTCCTCCGTACAGGGGAGACTCTACCGAAATTTTTCCAGAAATTTAAGGAGTTAGAAAATTTTTGAAATTTTTGGAAAATTCTTTTATCTGAAATAAATTTGTTTTAAAACCAATTGGACCAGTTTGAAAATAAATTTGAGTTTAAAATTTATTCCTTTTGAATAAATGATAGTTGACGACATTTTTTCTACCTTAGCAATTTCGAGGATGAAATTATTTTAAGGGGGAAGGAATGCAACGACCCGTATTTTCTGCCTATTTATTTGGGCATTTTAAATATTTTATTTATTTAAAATATTGGTTGGAATTTAAATAATCGAATTAAACCGATTTTATTTGGAATATATTATTTAAGTAAATAATAAAATAATAATTTAATTCCAAACCAGTCAGAAAATGTTGTGTCGGTAATATAGGGTGAGCGGGCAGTTTGGAATAGTTCGATATTGGATACATTGAAGTTATATCGACGATTTCGTTTAGAAACGACGACGAAATATATATAGTTTAAAATTTAATTAAATAACGAGCTGCAGCGGCGCGGCAGTTCGCTTTTTGGCGTTTTGAACTTCAAGGGGTCGTACCGGGTTCAAAATAAGTTGGATTTCCTCGAAACAAGAAACATCGAGACCGGCTTGACGATATCTTTCCAACGGCAGAGAAAAATCCAGTTTTCGTTGTGTAGATTTTGTTTTATGTCCAAATCAAATTCTCAGAAAAACAGCGCCAGAATTCCTTTTATATATATAGCGCTGTAGTTATATAAATAACGTTTTTTAAATATTTTAAATATCGAATTGGCTTCGAATTCAACCCGGGTTATTTTTCCTTGGTAAAACATCTAATTCTGGTCGGGTATGACCAATCGTGATATTTTAATATTATTATATTGAAGTATTTTAAAATTGATTTATTTTAATTCAAATTGGCCAGTTCAAAAGGGACATTTTTCAAACGACCTCTGTTTTCGACGAAATAAATTTTGTTGAGACCGTAAAAGAAAATTATTGCCAGGTTTTCAGACGGCGCATCAATCGGGGTTATTCTGTGAGCGTGGCAAAATAAAATGTAAAATAAATCGATTTATTTGGATGTGTACAAACGCTGTTTGAACATACGAGCACGGAATTCGACGAAACAAGATTCGTTAGGACCGTATCGTCAAAATATACTATGCCGTCCAGTTGCGTCTTGAACGGGATTTGTATGTGAGCGCATGAGCGAATAAACGGTATTCGAAATTGCGATAGACACGAAATAAATATCGTTAGTCATCATCACACGTCACGTCAACATAAAATATATTATTTTCAACTATATATAGGCCTAAAGAACTCAGCCATTTCAGCCATTCCACAAATTCTTTAGCAAATTTGCAAATAAGTCCTTGAATGCAAAACAATTTATATCTTTCGATCTAGAAGGAATTTGTGGTAGCAACCTGAAGCAATGTTGTAGATCAAGTCGAGATCTAGCTCCACACAAAAATCCAGCCCCAAAGGTCGCCGGAGTTCGCCGAAATCGAGGTAAAACCGAAGAAAACTGATTTCGTTTTTCTTCAAAATTGATGAGATTTGGTTGATTTGGGGAGAGGGGACCTTAGGGGTTTTGTAGAGGAGAGGCAAGGCTTCGTTTTGGAGGTGGTGGCTTGACCTCTCGTGGTCGGAGGAGGGAGAATGAGGTAGATGAACGGGAAATTGGTTTTTCGGTTTATTTTTAAAAGTGGCGAACTAATTTGAGGGTTTTCCGGTGTCCATGTTGGTCGAGGGGGTCGCGGACCATGGGGGGTCGGAGCTGGAAGGAGAGGCGGTCGGAATGGCGGGGGTCTGGAGGATGATGGTGATCGGACGGCGGAGCATTTGATGGTTGATCGGATTTGGGGGTTCTTGCAAATTCCGGCGATTGGCGAACTATTGGGGACCAGCGTCAGGGACGTGGGTGCCTGGTGGAGTGGTGGTTCGGGTGGCACCGGTCGCTGGTGGTCCGGTCTACCAGAGGAGGCGCAGTCGTGGTTTGAAGGTGGTGGGTTTTTAAATGAAGAAGAAGAACGAAGGAAGAGGAGCAATATCGGGTTTGAAGACCTGGAAAATTTGAAAACGCGTGAAGCATAATTGATGGTGCTGACATGGATTAGTGGTTGTTAATAACGGCCATTAGTAGGTAATTAAGGAAAGGTTTTTTTAATTTATTTAGTTAGTTAATATATCGTATATATTTATCAAACTTGCGATAACTTTTACATAAGTGAACGAAATACGACGAAACTAGATCGTTGGGATCGTAGGGACGAGACCTATCCGATGGCACTGACTAGGAGTCGATCCGATACTGTTGAAAATTCAGCTAATTTTGAACGATCGTCCCAAATAAAATGAGACAAACGAGTCAACCGTCGACCAGAACAAACTCTGGTGGGTTAATTCTCACACCTTCTGGAATCCTGTGATGTAGTACATTCACAGTTAAATATATTTTACAGTTAACAGCTCAAATTGATTGATTGGATGCAATGGATGTAAATTGGTTGTTGCTGTTAATTGGTTGCAGTTATTTATAATCAGTCAATTACTTAACGCGTATATTGTTATCAACTGATATCTGTGATCCAGAGAAGGACAGGTTAGAGGGATCCAACCGGATTCCTCAAATCTACTGTATTTTTGAATTGTTGTGTGCATACATATGAATTGTTCACCCTGACTGACCCCAAACCCTGTTTAAATGGTGATGGTTGAATATATATTCACCGATGTTGTGTTTAAAACCAACTGTTGTGTTTAAAACCAACTGTTGTGTTTAAAACCAACCGACAGTGTTGATTTGCTAATTGGCAGTAAATGGCCCTAATGTGTGGTTTTAACGTCGTTCGACTGTTAAGTGAATTGACGTGTTTTTAAAGTTATCAATTTATTTATAACTGGATTAAAGTTATTCAATTATTTTATCTGAGTATTTAAATTGGAAAATTATAAGTAAATATTTCAAATCAAGTTAAAGGGAATTATTTAAGTGGTATAGACCAGTTTTAAAAATAGAAACCCAAAGAATTTACTGATGGGTTGGTAAATAGAATAATTGTTTTAAACTAATTAAATAGTGATTTTTAATTTAATTAAGTTATTTAATTAATTTGAAAAGGGAAATGACAAAAGGGTAAATTAGTTAGCCGATAACTTATGTGCACAGTGGGTAAAATCAACCGTATTTAAGTAAATTTGACAAATGGAAATAATTTGGTTTAAAAGTCCGAGTATTCGGTAAAGTTTAACGAATAGTGTAGATTATTAGTTAATCGTTGATTAACTATAATCAAGGAAATTCTTGAATTTTTTTAGTGTTAATTTTTGGTAAATCTTTGATTAACTAAATCTCAAAATGATTATTAATTTGGTCAGGCTTAATTAAGTAAAGTATTGTCTAATCAGCTTTTAAACATGATAATTATCATATTTTTGATAAATGGAAAAGTTAACTAATCTTATATGGTTAATGTTGAAGTTATTATTATTTGTAACAATTAGAGAAATGACTTTTAAATAGGAATTCAATTAAAAATGACTTAAGTGACATTGTGGTTGACAAGGAAATGGTGAAAGTCTATAAAGGGGTTTATACTTCAAGTTTCAGATAAAGAATGGTAAATGGAATCGATAGGTAAAGGTGGTGTTTTATGGATGTTTACTTTATCAAACAAGTTAAGTAAAGAGATGATAAATGAGGATTTCGAATTTAAGGAATGGTTTAAAACATGATTTGAAACCAGAAAGAGGAAATGAAATTTTGAAGTTAGTGGTTAAACTAGTACTATTCTGAGATAAGAACGGGTCGATCAAGGTCTGAGAGGTAACTAAAATACCCCAACTTGATTGGCTTCACTATTATCAAGGAATAGTATTAGTTTGGAGTGAGTGGAAGTGTTAGGATTGGGTTTTACCCTATACGAGGAATATCGAACTCTAATGCCAGGTTTTGGAAAATTAAATAATATTACAATATTAGTTTCAAAAGAAATAAGAATATTGATTTCAAATTATATTAAACATTTGTTATTCAATTAGAGTTGATCAAATATAGTATTTGAAATAGAGTTAGTCAAACATAGTTATTCAGGAAGGGTTGCCATCTCGTACGACTGCTAGCGTAATTCGCAGGGCTGCAGATAGCCTATGGCGGTCAGATGTTTCCTGAGGGAATCAGGCGTAACCATTGTGATCGCTGCGATTTAGAGTCAAGCGAATGGAGTTAAGTCGAGTACTAGTTAATCAATAGTAGTAATCAAGTCCAGTTAATCCAGTGAATTAAGTAAGTCAAATTAGTCAAGATAGAGTTAATCAATTAGAGTTAAATCAAATTAGAGTTATTCAAATATCGTATTTTTGAATATTAAAGAGTTAGAGGTTTAATTTTACAAAAGAAAATCGGTGTTAAAGGCCAAGTGATGCTGAATACTGAACCAGTTTACTCATTTGTTGTTATGTTTGAAACACTGCTTATTTCGATAGTTAAATCACCGACTATCAAAGTTGACCAATACGATTGTTGGTATGGAAAGACGGGGATCGAATTCTTATTCGAAAACCAATCCGACCAACAATACGTGAAGATATCGGAAGATGATCGTGATGGAGCATTGAAGACCATAGATCTTCATAAGTGGAAGAATCACTAACAATCTCTGAGTCGACGCAGAGATATACTGGGGTTCTGTCATGGTTGGAATCTGTGGATTGCAAGGACTTCTCGCTACTGATCCTTGGGGTAATTCCTATATGAGATGCAGTAGGAGAGTACCTTCGGTTCATCCTGTTCCTGGATGACTTGTATGGACGAATGTCTGACAGAGTATTTCCAAAAGGAATTACACGCGTTGATTTCTCCAAACGTACCATAGTTGATGGCGGAGAAATGGTTATTTTCTAGCCTGATAGCTAGAGTATGTTTGTGGACGTCAATCAAGTGTGATCTGGCGGATCTGACGATGTGGCATCCAAAGTATATGATGACCAGATGTGTTCTAGCCTCAAGCCTCATCAACCGGGAAATGACATAAATTGGGCAGGCAGCATGGCTATGTGGGTCGCTCCCATTAGGGTGTATGATCACCTATATAGAGAAATTCCATTTGCTTCTTAATCTATGTTTCGATGCTGTCCCTTTCGGGCAGGCGGTTGCTGATCCCAACCGTCGGTGATATACATTCGATACACTCAAGCGAAATGAGTGGTCGGTCATGTGAGGGTCGGGTTGCAAGACGTTCTTGTTGAACCCAGTATATTCGCCTCTAGAGATACACGTTCGGAAGGTGGTCCCATACCTTGTCATAGTTGGAATCCAATATCCAATAAGCGCCCGCGGTTTTGTTTGTATACTATATATAGGGAGCGTGAGATGCAAGCGTTCCTTTAGATTGATATTTATTTGTATATCAGAGCAAGTTATGATTTCAAAACTGTATTGGGTTATAGTAAGGTAAAAACCGTCCGTGTTTATGTGTGGGCTGGTCTTACTATTATCATTTGATTTCAGAAAGGATTTTCCAAAGTTAAACAAGTGTGCGTTCTGTGAATTTATCATTGATAGTATTCCAGACTGACCCGGTGTATTTTGTTTTAAATCAAATGTGCTCGGGTCAGACCGAGTATGTTCCAGGTTAGGCTTCGCTTGGAGTTTCAGGAGCTAGAAGCAGGCGGCTTCACCGCTAGTCATATAAAGTTATTATTCCGCTGTGTTTGATATCTGTTGTACTCTGATGATTGGTATGTATATACAGTTCTTTTGTTTAAAAAGATTTGTTATATTATATTTTATCTGTTCCGCTATGAGATTCTGATGTGGAGTTCTTCTTCTTTCTTATATTCTAACATTCTTTCTTTATTTTCTCACCCTCTAATTTCTTTCTATTGTCAATCCAGTGTTTTTGATGCTTGAATAGTCGACATGGTGGTTTTATGTCGATTTTCGGGGTCGAAAATCCGCTGGGTCGTTACAAGACTCGTAAAATATCTCCAGAAAGATAAAGCCAAAGTGTAACGGCCCGAAGATTTCCGATCCTGAAAATCGACACAAAAACACCATGTCGACTGTTCAGGCATCGAAAACACAGGAACATTATTAGAAAGAAATTAGAGGGTGAGATAAATAAAAAAGAACTATTAGAATAGAAGAAGAACCAACATATAATCTGAGTCTCACATCGCAGTGAAACAAAATATAATATATAAATAAATCTTTATTGAGAGCTTGAACTAAAAAACCTACAATCATCATAGTAAATCAACATATCTGGACAGTTATAATATCTTGTTCTCATATACAACAAATAACGGAATAAAAACCATGTATCATATGTCTGGACTTCTCAAGCTTGTCTCTGGACTTCGCGACATCCGATAACCTGAACCTGTACAAACCAGTCTAACCCGAGCATTACAAACGCCGAATCAGTCTGGTGAACCAGAGTGAGAAAACACACAAAGTTTAAAGGTGTCATCCAACTTGATTTTTAAAAAGAAAAGGATAATCGTAAGACCAAATCCACACATAAATACAGATGGTTTTTACCTTATGGTAATCCAAAACGTTTTTGAAATCAATATCTTTTCTGATATTATAATAGTGTCTAAATACAATTAAATATAAATCTAGCAGAATGCTTGCATCTCACGATCTACATATATAGTATACAATCAAAACCGCGGTGCTTATTGGAGAATGGATTTCCATGGCAAGGTATAGGCGAACACCTTTCCGATAATGTACCTCCGGAGATGAATACGTTGGGGTTCAACAAGAACACCTTACAACCCAGGCTAAACATGATCGGCCCCTCACTTCGCTTGAGAGTACCGAATATATCATCACCATGGTTGGGGGCCAGCCAATCGCCGAAAGCATACAAAAATAAATAGGGACAACCGAAGGCATTTGATTTCTCTAGATTAGGTAATGATATACCCTAATGGGTACGACCCACATAGCCATTCGACCTACCCGATTTTATGCCATTTCCCGGTTGATGAGGCTAGAGGTTTAGCTTATCCTTTAGAACAGCGCATCTCCATTCAATTTGAATGCCATAACGTCAAATCCGTCAAGTATCACTAAATATTGATATCCACAAAAATACTCTGAGCGTTAAGCTAAAGAAGGTGTCCAGTCTTCTTCGCCAGTAACAGAAATACGTTTGTAGAAAGTCAATATACGTGATCCCTTTTGAAATACTTTGTCAAGCACTCGTCCATACAAGCCATCCAGGAACAGGATGAACCGAAGGCACCCTCCTACCACATCCTATATAGGTATCACCCTATGGATTAGTAGCAAGTAATTCTTGCAACCCGAAGATTTTAGCCATGAAAGAAGCACTACCGAAATATCTCTAGCCGCTAAACCAGAGAAATTAAACTAGTGGTTCTTCCACTTATGAAGATCTATGGTCTTAATGCTTCATCTTAAATCTGCGTCTTCACGTATTTGCTGGTTCGGAATGGTTTTCAAATACAATTCGATCCCAGTCTTTCCGTACCAACAATCATATTGATCAGATTTGATAATCGGTTATTTAACTATCAAATAAATAATCATGAGAAAAAAACGAGTTCACTGATTCAGTACTCGGAATTACCTAGCCTTTTTAATTAAACATCTGTTAATTATATTCTTAAAATTTTCCAATATTTGGAGTTTATCTTTTACTTCTTATTATAAATAAGAATATTCTTAAAAATTATTTCATTCGCTTATAAACTTTCTTAATATAGTTTATAATATTATCTATGGAAATCATAACTTATGTTTCCCCTAATTTCTCTCTTTTATAAACTAATATCATTCTTGGATAATCGTGAAGTCGTTCAAGTTGGTGTATTTTATTTACCTCTCAGACCTTAACCAACAACATTCATATCTTCAGAATAAGTAGTAGTTTATTAACCACACATTTTCGTTTGGAAACCTTCTTTAAATCTCAACACCATTTATTAAGTAAACTATTATTATAATAATTCTCTATTAATCTTCAGTGATCCTTTATAATATTATACCTGATCTTCGATTCGATCAAAAATAGAATCCTTTATAAAATTCTTCAAAACTTGTTTGCAATACTATATTTGTTTTACATCACATATAACTGTTTTTTATAAATCTTACATAAATATCTTTTAAAATTCTTATAATTGACATCTCATCTTAATCCTTATATTTGTTTATATCAAAACAATTCAACTTATCATCTGTAACAAACGTTACAAATTTCATTTCAAAACTTTTTATTTTCTTTATTTATACCCTTTTCAAACCATTCCGACAACTTATGCGTTGTCGAAAATCCCATAGCGATCTTTTTAACAATATTCAGTTTATAAATCAAATAGTTCAATTTATTATTTGTAACAATTGTTACAAATTCATTTCAAAACTCTTACTTTATTTACGAATCACATTTGTAAATTATTATTGACAACTAATGTTTCAATTACATTTCTAACTCTTAATCTACCATTTACAAAATTGTTTGTAAATCATTTACGACAACATATATTCATTGCCATTTCCAAAACCCTTTTACTTAGCTTATGATCTCTTCTTCGATTAGCATTACGAACTTCAGAATTTAACATTCCGAACTTCAGAATAATTTCAACTCTGCTTAACATTCCGAACTTCGGAATATCACATTACGAACCCCAGAATAAAACTCACTTAGCCCTTTCATACCATTTCCCAATTTCTCAATTTCATTTTTTAACTTCAAATATTCATTAAATATTTAATTTAAGCAACCATATTCGCTTAAAAATTCTTTTTATAACTTTGTTATAAAAACCCGGTTTTTATATAAAACCCGTTCATAAACTCCTTTCACAATTCAATTCGATTTCATTTCAACTTCGATCACTTTTTAAATTATTTTCAATTAAAAAGTAATCTCCTAAATTATTATTAATTAAAATAATAATTTACTTCAGTCATTAACTACAATAGCCATAGTTAACTTCTTAATTAAATAAATAGTTAATTCCTTTTTAAAATCTTATTAAAATTAAAACAAATATTCGTTAAACAATTTTTTTAGATTAATTCAAAACAAATAATTTGATAATTATTATCAGTTAAAAAAGGTTGACTTAGTCAACCTAAAACACAGTTTTCTCGTTAACCAATTTCGAGTGGTGCTTCCTTTACATTAATTAATAATATAATTAATTTAAATAATTCCATTTAATTGTTCCTTAAAGACAATTATTCAATATCTTAACCGTTAGGTTAATTTTATACTCTCTTGCTTATACATCGGATTAACAACAGAATTTACTTTATAAAATCAATTATTAATTAATTATAAACTTAATTAATAAATAATAAATATTGATTTCTTTTTATAAAATTTTATTCAAATTAATAGATTAAAAAAAATCCTTTTTAGTTATAAAATGAATTTATAACTTCATTACTGTCGATTCACTGGACGGTAAATCCATGTTTATAAAATGATTGATTTATAGGCCATATACTGCCAATTACTCAACAATTATCATCTATTGGTTTAAACGAAACAAATGTTGAATTTCAGGTCAATGGTCAACAACCAAATCAATCATCTAAACAGAACAGTTCATATAATGATAATATGGAAATAAATAATATCTAATATATTTGAGGAATCCTGTTGGATCCCTCCAACCTGTTCTTCCCTGCATTAAAATAGATTACCTCAAATAATTGTATTTAATCAGTATTATTAAAACTTAAACTAATAATTTCTATAATGATAAATAATAAAAATTTAACATAATAAACAATTCATTAAAACAAACACGTTTATTTATAAACGTGACCAACAAGGTAAGTTACCTCCATTGGATCCAACCGTTAAAATAACGATTTGGGTTTCACTGAAATTAAACAATGTTTAATTTCATCGGTTTAAACAATATACGAATATATATTTAACAAACAGTCAACCATATACCATAGCACACAAAAATAAAAACCCGACTTACATAAAATATAAGTGGGAAGAACTGAGTGTGTTTAACTCACATTGCTTTGATTTACATTGAATTGGTTTGGTTACAATTAAATTAAACAATTATTTAATTTAACTGTAAACCCTGTTGTCTCCATCACCGTCCAATCCAGCTCCACATACAGAGTTCAGTCATATGGTCCCAACGCAATTGGTTTGATCAAATTCTATTCGTATATGTGAAAAATATAAATAATATAAATCGGTTTTAACTAATTTAAATATAAGTAATTGTTTAATAAGACTAATTTTATACTAACTACTATTGATTATAGCAACTAATTATGTGGACTTAAATGATCGATCACACTGTCCCTTGTTCTTGTCCCCTCGCATTTACTTCTTTCATTGCTTATAGAACCCATGCTGACGAGAGAGACCAACCGCCGCATCAGTATCGGACATCCGGACCTTCATCAGAGGTTGTCGCCTCGAGCCCCGCAAGCTTCTCGTCCTTCGGGCTCAGACTCGGCCAACTCGACTTCCCCCTTTACCCGCAAATTGACTTCCAATGCTACGGGTTTTTTCTCCAATCCGACAGCGACGTTCATAACTTTTGATTATAACGGTTCAAAGTGTACATCTCATTGATCTCTAGGTTTTGTTCATAGGTGAGGATTGAACAGTTTGGGGGGGCTTATTTTGGAGTTTTTCGCATCCATTCATTTGGGTTATGGCAACAACTTAGTGGTTGACCACAGAAACAACAAAAATTAGGGTTACGCATTGTTGAATATATATAGTGTTGGGATGGTTTTAATATTATTTTAATAATCGAAACTTACACATGAAGTATCCTCTAAAAATACTCACATACAACCTCCGTTTTTGAAAAAATAACGTAATCCTAGCATAAAAAAATATTCTGAACCCAATGGGACAGGTTTTGTCAAATTCTGAGGTCATTTGTAAAAAGTCCTTTATAAATCACGCGTTTAAATTCTCACGATCGCCAAATAAATCCAATCAACTTGAAACTTTGAAATTATACTAGACCTTTTCCTTACAAATCCAATGAAATGCGTTTCGTTAAAATCGGAGTTCGTTTGACCAGTCGTTTATTCCTTTAAGGTTACCCCTGTCAAATAATATAAATGATTAAATAAAAACAAGGGCTTTTAATGTTGCTACGATCAAACAGTAAGTCTGATTGATATGAAAATTGAAATCTTATAATAATTAATAAATACGAAACTAACGGCACAAATTTCATCACATTCGGAGACTATTTCTCAGTACGCTATTTTTATACGCCAAACACCGCTATTTTGGACACCAAATGTGATACCCCACGTCCGTTAATGCCACTCACAAAGGGAATGCATTAAGTTTCGTGAAGCGTTTAGGTAAACAGACACAGAATATTACAAGACAGATATAAAAAAATTTGCAGCGGAAATAAACAACTTTATTAATCATCAAAATACCATGGTCCAAAGCATCATTTGTCTAAAAATATAAAAACCCATTACAACATAAAAACCACTGTCTTGTACTTCAAAAATATCGGAGTACATAAAAGAAAGAAAATTCCTTAATAACAAAATACAGCCATTGCAACGAGAATAGGAGCTTGATCCATACATATCAACATCTCTAACAATCAAGAAAAATCACGGTCAAGCCTGAGTGTTTCCTCCCTGAGAACCTAGGGGGAGGGGACATAAGAGAGAGAGAGAAGGAAAAACAAATGGGGTCAGACATAAAGTTTGGCGAGTCTAGTAACTTTTAGCCAGTAAATAAATAAAGGTAATCATGACAGGCATAAAGTGGATAAGAGAGATCACTATAAAAATGGCAGGTGTGACAAGGCAGATAAGGTAAGGTGTATACATGCTTCACTAATAACTACTCTGCACTATTACTAGTATAATTTAAATTGAGATGATCCCTTCGACTATAAGTTGGTATACTTAGGGCATACATCCGAGCGTACCCTAACCACTACCCTAATTGATCGGCTCCCTAATCTGTAGATACCCTGTGCTGGTCTCATAGTAGGGGGTATCACTTCCCTAAAGTGGCAATCCAAGATGTGCACAGTCATATCTACCGGTGTCACAGTCATCTTGTCCCCCTCTGCCCGGCCCATGCACGCACATGTCCCCGGTCGGTTTGCACCGTCTACACCACCCGTCACGTTTTGGATCTCTTATAATCAATCAGCAAGCGTGCCCCTTCTCCGCCTAGTATAGAGTTCCCTACTAATACCGAATACGAGTTACTGATTGAAATGAGTCCCACACAATATGATACAAGCTCTTCCCTTTTGTCTTGTATCCCCACTAGGTTTTCCACTGGATATGTATACCCTAAAGGGTGATCTTTAATTACATAGCCCTATACCAGTTATGCTTACCCTAAAATGGTGATCTTCAATTACATAACTTTTACCGGGTTAAGTTTGTGGGCCTATATACATAAATATTACCTACCCCCTTCAGTTATACTTAACCCACCCACTATCCAATCCATTTTACTTAACCCTAACTTATATTCATAATCATACAGTTCTTATGGATTAAATTTGATTAAGTAGTCCTTTCTCATTACCATGTCCAATTATGGTTATATTGGGCTAGACCTCCCACATTAGGCCTACAACGTGTGGATGCTGGATGTGCTGGTCGGGTCCGGGAAGTCTTATTCCACAGTTGGGCCTAACCTCGTGTCTTTGCCCGAGTTGTATTTACACACTCAGACCTCTCACATTAGGTTCGACACTAGTGGCTGCTGGATATGCCGGTCGGGTCCGGGCAGACTTACGCCACTAATTTAACCTAACCTCATGTCATAAGTGTTAATATAATTCCCAATTATAATTGCTAAACATTCCATTTATTAATTAATTTACCAATTAATTAATCTTACCTTTTTGGGTGTTATTGCCCATTCTATCAACAATTTGAATTACTAGTCCAAAAATGTTTATTTCCCAATTATGCCAATATTTACTTTTTCCCCCGTTTCTAACTAACGTCCTCACAAAATTGACGGCATGAATAGGCTAAATAATTAGCCTAGCCATAAGTGATGAAAAGGAAAGCTAATAAGGATGTAACACAAGTGATTATTGAATATAATTTGGCATAACATAGATTAACATAGTCATAAGGTTGTCATATGAACTTGTGACAATTTCTATGATGTCAAAGTGAACAAAAATGAAATCTAGCTAATCATTTAAATATCCAGCAATTCAGATCTAGCATAGTAAGGGTGACATAGTAGCATGTTTAGATCTAAGGATAAATTCACATGTCCAATTTTTTAGTATGTCCAGATTTATCACAATATGACCGGTGAAAGGTGATTTACATAAAGAACCAGATCTAATCAATGTCATAACTTGTCCAAATTAACATATTCACCTTTTCCATAACACAATTACAAGTCAAGATCTACATAGGCAACATCATAGAATAACCACAATTATTTCAGATTTAGAGAAATTGATCTACCAAGATCTACATAGTTTAAGATTTAATACTGGCATAGATTCATACTTTACAACATATCCAATTCATTGTCTTTCATGATTCACTGTTATTTATTTAAACCTAAAAGTGATTAGAAATTCACAGCGTTATGTTTAGAGAATTGAGAGAGAATAGATCTGAATTCTGAATTTGATTAGCTAAACCGTTGTTGTAGGACTTGATTCTGTTTTTGTTTACAATCCGACATCATATGGCTTCCATGATCTCCAATGAAGAAAATAGGAGAATAGGGGACCATATTTATCGCCTAGAACCAATGAATCAGACCCAGAATCAAGTCCAGGTATGTAAAACGAATTCTGCCTAAATCTGCCTTGGGGGGGGGGAGGGGGGAAGGGTCGACACCCATGTCGACACCCCATGGGGGGTCGACACCCACAAGCGAGAATTTTCCCGCTCGGCCTGCTTTGGTTGGATTTTGACTTTTGAACTATTTTGAAGGTTCTGGAATTATTATATATATATATATATTCTTCCTTATGCGTATACAAACTTCTAAGGCTTATAACTTTTTCATACAATATTCGATTTGCGCAAACCCGGACTTTATCCCAAGCAGAATTCCGAGACGAACGCAACGACGTAGCCCGTTTCCCTTAATTCTCCTTCTAAAAATTAAGTGTTCTTTAATTTGTTAATTTTAATATTTAAAATTATGGGGTGTTACATTCTCCCATCCTTAAAGAGTTTCGTCCCCGAAATCTTCAAGGTAAGAAGAATGTATCCTACCATTCATCATCCATCTACTCATCCATCATCCATAAGCATCCATTATCCATAAAAGATTTCTAATGCTTATATAAATATATGAAGAGGTGTGTGTATATGTTCCAATACTAATGCGAAAATCAAGCGGTCTACTAATTTAGTTGACCTCCTTAATGCGATGTATGATTAGTGCCATGTATCCAATATGTATGCAAATAATCCTATTATAACATGTAAGTTCTATATGTGTGCACGTCCATTCGTCCAAGTGAAACATCCATATGGTAACTCATCCACTTTCATCCATAAATGAAAAGAAAATGCACACGCATCCATATGCAGTATGAGAGAGTGATTGAACCGATCTAGTGCCTAATGTGTGTATATGCGTCCACAGGCAACCACTAGCAAACACTTGCATCCATTAGCATCTAACAAACATAACATGTTTCAAACACATGTTTTCATCCATAGGACTCCTATCTAAAGGTCGAAAACACTAGGGATAAGATATGCTCGATTGACTAAAATAGGCACAAATAAAGCTTTGGTAAAAAGGGTTAAGAACATAACCTCGAAAGGAAAGGGTATGAAGCACGAAGTCTATCTTTGGTTTCCTAAGTTGCGTCTTCTAGGTTGTCTCCCCATTGAACCTTCACTAACTTGATTTCTTTGTTGCGCAGCTTCTTAACTTCCAGTCCAAGAATACGGGTAGGGACTCGTCTGACTGTCGCCTCCCGTTCCACCTCCACTTCTTCCAACATACTCGGCTCAATGACTTCTGTGGTGTCATGCAGGCACTTCCACAGATGAGAAATATGAAAAACATTATGAACACCGGATAAATTCTCTGGGAGTTTTATTTTATAGGCCATTTGGGCAATTCTCTCGGTTATAGGAAAGAGTCCCACAAACCTAGGTGCCAACTTCCCTACTGAACCGAAGCGGACCACATTTCTCAGAGGCGACACTTTGATGAAAACTAAGTCTCCCACTTCAAACTCGATGTCGGTTCTCCTGTTGTCTGCATAGGACTTCTGCCTATCTTGAGTTGTTTTCATTCACCGTCGAATAAGGTCAATCTTCTCAGACGTCTCCCTAACCATATCAGGCCCATGTAACAATCTTTCTGTTGATTCCCACCAAAACGTTGGAGACCTACATGGTCGCCCGTACAATGCTTCGAAGGGTGCCATACCGATGTTGGCTTGATAGCTATTATTATAGGCAAACTCTACTAAGGGAAGATGCTCTTCCCAAGTCCCTCCGAAGTCTAGGATACACAACCTTAGAAGATCTTCTAGAATTCTGTTCACCCTCTCCGTCTGGCCATCGATCTGAGGATGATAAGCGGTGCTCAAACATAACCGTGTACCCAATGCTTCTTGCAAGCTCCTCCAAAATTCGCTGGTAAAGATGGGATCACGATCGCTAACGATGCTGGAAGGAATCCGTGGAGACGAACTATCTCACGAACATAAATTGCTGCCAACCATGGTGCCGTCCTTTTACTTTTAAATGAAATAAAGTGAGCACTCTTAGTGAGTCTATCCACTATCACCCAAATATTGGTATTACCTTTCTTCGATCTATGAAATCCATAGTGACGCTCTCCCATTTCCACTGCGGGACCTCCAACGGATGAAGTAATCCACCAGGCTCCTTTTGCTTAGCCTTGACTTGCTGGAAAATCAAACATTGAGAAACAAATTCGGCCACGTCCTTCTTCATCCCAGCCCAAAAGAAACCCTCTTCATGTCTCTGTACATCTTGTCACCGCTTGGATGTATGGTCATATTAGAATGGTGGGCTTCTTCTAGGACTGCCTTTATCAAGCTTCCAGTTTGAGGAACACAAAGTCTTCCATCTCGTCGCAACCACCCCTTTTCATCTATGGCATACCTACTGAGGTGACTAGACGTCTCCCCTCTTTTGAGCTTATCCATGATGTCTAGAATACGTGGGTCACCTTATTACGAAGCTCCTATCTGCTAAACAAGAGTCGGTCGTATCTCCAAGGATGCAAATAAATCAGGCAAAACTTCGATGGAGGGTCTAAAATCAAAAGCTGATATGAACTCCAAGTTCTTTCTTTACACAAACAAAGGACTCAGGGCCACCCTCTGCCTACTTAGTGTGTCTGCCACCACATTACCCTTGCCGGGGGTATTAGCAATCTCAAAATCATATGAAGCTAAGAACTCCATCCATTGTTGTTGCCTTAAGTTGAGATCCTTTTGTGAGAATAAATACTTGAGAGATTTATGGTCGGTGTACAACTCAAACCTTTCTCCAAGTAGATAATGATGCCATGTCTTTAACGCGAATACTATGGTAGCTAGCTCTAGATCATGGGTGGGGTAGTTCTTTTCATGAACTCGCAACTGTCTACCCCCATAACATATTACATCCTCTCTTGCATTAGAACCGCACTAAGCCCTGTACCACGCACATAAGTTTAAACGGTAAATACTTTAATTCCATCGGGCAATGGACAAGACTGGGCTGTTGTCAGAGCCCTCTTCAATTGTTGGAATCACAGTCTATATCCCATGAATAACCACAATTATTTCAGATCTAGAGAAATAGATCTACCAAGATCTATATAGTTTAAGATTTAATACTGGCATAGATTCATACTTTACAACATATCCAATTCATTGTCTTTCACGATTCACTGTTATTTATTTAAACCTAAAAGTGACTAGAAACTCACAGCATTAGGTTTAGAAAATTGAGAGAGAATAGATCTGAATTCTGAATTTGATTAGCTGAACCGTTATTGTAGGACTTGATTCTGTTTCAGTTTGCAATCCGACAGCATATGGCTTCCATGATCTCCAATGAAGAAAATAGGAGAATAGGGGACCATATTTATAGCTTAGAACCAATGAATGAGACCCAGATTCAAGTCCAGGTACGTAAAACAGATTCTGCCTAGATCTGCCTGGGGGAGGGGGGGTCGACACCCCTGTAGGAGGTCAACACCCCCTAAGGGGGGTCGACACCCATGTCTACACCCCTGGGGGGTCGACACCAACGAGCGGGAATTTTCCCGCTCAACCCGCTTTGGTTGGATTTTGATTTTTGAACTATTTTGAAGGTTCTGGAATTATTATTATTATATATATATATATATTCTTCCTTTGCATATACAAACTTCTAAGGCTTATAACTTCTTCATACGATATCCGATTTGTGCAAACCCGGACTCTATCCCAAGCAGAATTCCAAGACGAACGCAATGGCATAGCCCATTTCCCTTAATTCTCCTTCTAAAAATTAAGTATTCTTTAATTTGTTAATTTTAGTATTTAAAATTACGGGGTGTTACACCAAAATACCCGGTGTCCAAAAATAACAAACTACCTGCCTATTTTGACTCTAAACAACGACACAAATTCAATGGAATTGGTTTCGTGGCTTAATTTGATCATCTTCTCAAGTTATACATAAATACTCCTTTATTAAATTAAATTAAATTAATTATGCGCTATAGAAAATGACTGGGCGTTTACGGCTGTCGTGGTCACATGTGACATCGACTTGCCACAAAATTTGATACCGTACAATAATTTAACGTTACGGTTCTAATGAAACAAATTTCGTCGAAAACCGACTCTGTTTGCAAAATGGCCATTTTAAAGGCCTATATATAATATCGAATAAAATATTATAAAAATCCAAAATAATCAAATAAAATAATAATAAATTATTATTATCGTAAATACCCAATTGGAAATATCATATAGCTTCAAATATAAATTATACAACTTAATATCATAAATTTTGAGTTATACGATTTCCAAATTACATATATAAATCCTTTTAAATTAGTAAATAAACGTTATCGTTTATTAACGAATTCCATAACGACTATTTTAAAATTTGATTTGAACATAACTAACAATCTACAACACGAAATCCCGATTTTTCTCTTCCATATGAAAATTATAATCAATAAGGTTCCAACATTTTCTTGTTTCACAGAATTCCGACTTATAGCGGATCTTGTATATTTAGTTAAAGTTCAAAACTCAATATTATGAACTACCGTGCCCTTTCGAGCTCGATTTAAATTAAATATAAGTTTAACGTTCAAATGTCGTTTTAATAAACAAAATAAATATTAAAATCCATTAATATTCCTAATATAATATTTAAAATAATAAAATAGTTTAAATACTCGACTACCAAAAATATGGGATATTACATTCTTTCCCCCTTAAAAGAATTTTGTCTCCGAAATTACTAAGGTAAGAAAATGTCATAAACCTGTAAATTTTCAAAATCCAATTTATATTAAATCAAAAACCAATTCATTATAATCAATATAAATTTTAAAAAATGCCGAATATATTCTAACACCTTATATTTTCGAAAAAAATCGGTAGAGTCTCCCCTTGTACGGAGTGACATCTGCGATTTTGCAGGAACAAATAGTATGTATACATCGACCCACATAGGGCTGTATATCGGATAGGACAGTCCGTTGTCCGGCTCGGTCTGAAGGTATAAGGTGTCATGTCCGTGTCCGTCCGATTTTCTTATAGGACAGAGCTTGGACACGCTAGTGTTTGATCCGATCTAAATGTTCGATGTTTTTCTATTATCCAAGGCTATATCGGACAGGACAGTCCGTTGTCCGGCTCGGTTCGAGGCTATATGATGTTTGGTCCGTGTCCGTCCGAATTCTTATAGGACAGAGCTTGGACACAACTCCGTCCGGTCCGGTCCGACCCGTTTACACCCCTAGACCCACACGGTCAGAAAACAAAATTCAAAAATTATATTTTTCGTGTAGGCGTACCTTTTACGAGCGCTATTGAGTATAATTACTCAATTTACGTGTAATATATTCAACCAAAATCAACCCCCACAGCTATCTGGCACCTGTACGTATCTTTATTCAATATATAAGTAACAGATATATGAAATTCCTAAATAATATCTCATTAATCAACAAATATACTACACCAATTCCAAAATCAAACACGAACATCAATTCATTTGCAATCCTAGGTTTAAATTTTTAATTTCAATTCATGTTTTATTTCAGTTTTATTATACTGGAATTTATTTCCTTTAGTTTATAATTCATTCATCTCCATTAAATTGTTGATTATTTCTATTAAATCAATCTATTATCCAATAACAAACAATTCACAATCAACATAAACAAACCATCATTCAATTTATATTAAACGTTAATATTTACTCTGGTTTCACATGCTTTAACATCAACCAATTTACATCCGAATGATTTCTGTTTATTACTATTCATTGAATTTCTAAGTTACAAATCAATTTTATTCAATTTCAATATTATTCTTAATTAATTTCACTTAACCAAGTTAAGTTTTAATTCAGATTTTTAATTCTATTTGAATTCCATCAAATCAATCAACACACAATATCTCAATAATTTTGTAAAATTATTTCTTTTCTATATAAAAATATATTTTAGGTAAAATTATTTCATTTACCCTCTTTACCAAACTATATCGTGTCCACTACCAGTTTAGTGCTTCTCAACACTTGAAGCGGTTAAACAACACAATACAAAACATCTGTGTATAAAATTTACAAATACGCTCTCATATATATACACACTCAAACTCAATATAGGGTATTACTGACCCTATCTATATCGTGTTATACCACAGAGCCAAGGTTATCACTAAACCAATAGCTCTGATACCACTATAACGGCCCGAAGATTTTCGACCTTGAAAATCGACCATGTCGACTATTCAAGCATCGGAAACACAGGTACGTTATTAGAAATAAATTAGAGGGTGAGATAAGAAAGAAAGAACTATTAAAGTAGAAGAAGAAGAAGAACCAACATAGAATCAGAGTCTCA
Source organism: Allium sativum (assembly GCA_030737875.1). Lineage (NCBI taxonomy): Eukaryota > Viridiplantae > Streptophyta > Magnoliopsida > Asparagales > Amaryllidaceae > Allium > Allium sativum. Next base: position 822,074,862 of record CM060910.1, read on the forward strand.
CATCGCAGCGGAACAAAATATAATTTAGAAATAAATCTTTACTGAGAGCTTGAGCTAAAAAACTTACAATCATCAGAGTACATCAACATATTTGGACAATTATAATATCCTGTTCTCATATACAACACACAGCGGAATAACAACCATATACCGTACGTCTGGACTTCTCCAGCTCGTCTCTGGACTTCGTAGCATCCGATAACCTGAACCTGTACAACTCGGTCTAACCCGAGCATTACAAATGCCGGATCGGTCTGATGAACCAGAGTGAGAAAAACACACTAAGTTTAAAGGTATCATCCAACTTGATTTTTAAATTCAAAATCCTTTTAAAAGAAAAGGATAATCGTAAGACTAAATCCACACATAAATACAGACGGTTATTACAATACAGTAATCCAAAACATTTTTGAAATCAATATATTTTCTGATATTATAATAGTGTCTAAATACAATTTAATATCAATCTAGCAGAACACTTGCATCTCACGCTCTACATATATAGTATACAACCAAAACCGCGACGCTTATTGGAGAATGGATTTCCATGGCAAGGAAAAGGAAAGTACATTTCCGACAATGTACCTTCGGAGACGAATACATTGTGGTTCAACAAGAACATCATGCAACCCAGGCTAAACATGACCGACCCCTCACTTCGCTTGAAGTACCGAATATACCGGCCAGCCAACCACCGAAAGCATACAAAAAAAATAGGGACAACCAAAGGCATTTGATTTCTCCAGATCAAGTAATGATATACCCTAATTGTTTTGATCCATATAGCCATGCGACCTACCCGATTTTATGCCATTTCCCGGTTGATGAGGCTAGAGGTTTAGCTTATCCTTCAGAACAACGCTTCTTCATTCACTTTGAATGCCACACCGTCAGATCTGTAAGGTATCACCAAATATTGATTTCCACAAAAATACTCTGAGCGTTAAGCTAAAAAAGATGTCCAGTCTTCTCCTCCACCAACAGATATACGTTTGTAGAAAGTCAATATACGTGATACCTTTGGAAATACTTTGTTAGACACTCGTCCATACAAGTCATCCATGAACAGGATGAACCGAAGGGGCCCTCCTACCACATCCTATATAGGTATCACCCCACGGATCAGTAGAGAGTAGTCCTTGCAATCCGAAGATTTCAATCATGACAGAATTACTACAGAAATATCTCTGGCCGCTAAACCAGAGAAATTCATTTAGTGGTTCTTCCGCTTATGAAGATCTACGGTCTTTAATGCTTCAACTTAAATCTGCATCTTCACGTATTTTCTGGTTCAGAATGATTTTCGAATATAATTCGATCTCGGTCTTTCCGTACCGACAATCGTATTGGCTAGATTAGATAGTCGGTTATTTAACTATCAAATGGATAATCATGAGAATAAAATGAGTTCACTGATTCAGTACTCGGCATTACCTAGCCTTTTTGATTAAACATCTGTTAATTATATTCTTAAAATTTTCCAATATTTGGAGTTTATCTTTTACTTCTTATTATAAATAAGAATATTCTTAAAAATTATTTCATTCGCTTATAAACTTTCTTAATATAGTTTATAATATTATCTACGGAAATCATAACTTATCTTTCCCTCAATTTCTCTCTTTTATAAACTAGTATCGTTCTTGGATAATTGTGAAGTCGTTAAAGTTGGGGTATTTTATTTACCTCTCAGACCTTGACCAACAACATTCATATCTTTAGAATAAATAGAAGTTTATTAACCACATGTTTTCCTTTGGAAACCTTCTTTAAATCTCAACACCGTTAACTTAATAAATTATTAAGTAGACTATTATTATAATGATTCTCTATTAATCTTTAGTGATCCTTTATAATATTACTCCTGAGCTTTGATTCCATTAAAAATAGAATCCTTTATTAAATTCTTCAAAACTTGTTTGCAATACTATATTTGTTTTACATCATATATAACTGTCTTTTATAAATCTTACATAAATAACTTTTAAAACTCTTGTAAATGACATCTCGTCTGAATCCTTATATTTATTTTTATCAAAATAATTCAACTTATCATCTATAACAAATGTTACATATTTCATTTAAAAACTTTTTATTTTCTTTATTTATACCGTTTTCAAACCATTCCGAAAATTTATGCGTTGTCGAAAATCCCATAGCGGTCTTTTTAATGATCTTCAGTTTATAAATCAAATAGTTCAATTTATTATTTGTAACAATTGTTACAAATTCAATTTTCAAAACTCTTATTTTATTTACGAATCCCATTTGTAAATTATTATCAACAACTAATGTTTCGGTTACATTTCTAACTCTTAATTATCCATTTAAAAAATCGTTTGTAAATCATTTACGACAACATATACTTGTTGACATTTCCAAAACCCTTTTACTTAGCTTATGCTCTCGTCTTCGATTAACATTCCGAACTTCGGAACATAACATTCTGAACTTCGGAACATAACATTCCGAACTTCAGAATAATTTCAACTCTACTTAACATTCCGAACTTTGGAATATTACATTCTGAACCTCAGAATAAATCTCACTTAGCCATTTCATACCATTTACCAATTTCTCAGTTTCCTTTTTCTAACTTTAAATATTCATTAAGTATTTAATTTATGCTACCATATTCACTTAAAAATCCTTTTTATAACTTCGTTATAAAAACTCGGTTTTTATATAAAACCCGCTCATAAACTCCTTTCACAATTCAATTCGATTTCATTTCAACTTTGATCACTTTTTAAATGATTTTCAATTAAAAAGTAATCTCCCAGATTATTATTAATTAAAATAATAATTTACTTCATTCATTAACTACAGCAGCAGTAGTTAATTTCTTAATTAACTAAAATAAATAGTAAATTCCTTTTTAAAATTTTATTAAAATTAAAACAAATATTCACTAAACTATTTTTTGGATTAATTCAAAACAAATAATTTGATAATTATTATCAGTTAAAAACGGTTGACTTAGTCAACCCAAAACACAGTTATGTCATTAACCAATTTCGATTAGTGCTTCCTTTAAATTAATTAATATTATAATTAATTTAAATAATTCCATTTAATTGTTCCTTAACGACAATTATTCAATACCGTTAGGTTAATTTTATACTCTCTTGCTTATACATCTGATTAACAACAGAATTTACTTTATAAAATCAATTAATAATTATTTATAAACTTAATTAATAAATAATAAATATTGATTTTTATAAACCTTTATTCAAATTAATAGATTAAAAAAATTGTTTTTAGTTATAAAATGAATTTATAACTTCATTACTGTTGATTCACCGGAGGTAAATCCATATTTATAACATGATTGATTTATAGGCCATACACTGCCAATTACTCAACCAATATCACCTATGGTTTAAACAAAACAAATGTTGAATTTCAGGTCAACGGTTAACAACCAAATCAATCATCTAAACAAAACAGTTCACATAATGATAATATGGATATAAACAATATCTAATATATTTAAGGAATCCGGTTGGATCCCTCCAACCTGTTCTTCCCTGCATCAACATAGATTATCTCATATAATTTTATTTAATAAGAATTATTAAAATTTAAAATAATAATTTCTACAACGATAAATAATAAAAATTTAACACAACAAACAATTCATCAAAACAAACACATTTATTTATAAACATGACCAACAAGGTAAGTGACCTCCATTGGATCCAACCGTTAAAATAATGATTTGGGTTTCACTGAAATTAAACAACGTTTAATTTCATCGGTTCAAACAATATACAAATATATATTTAACAAACAGTCAACCATTAGCAACCATAGCACACAAAAATAAAAACACGACTTATATAAAATATAAGTGGGAAAAATTGAGTGAGTTTAACTCACATTGATTTGATTTATCATTGAATCGGTTTTGTTACAATTAAATTAATTAGTTGTTTAATTTAACTGTAAACTCTATTATCTCCATCACCGTCCAATCCAGCTCCACAATACAGAGTTCAGCCATATGGTCCCAACGCAATTATTTTGATCAAATTCTGTTCGTATATGTGAAAAATATAAATAATATAGGCACACAATTTAAATTATTTTAATTAACTCCTTAATCAAAATGACTAATTACTTCTTGTTATGCTTAATTACTTTTTATATATTTTACTATTTCAAGGTCGAATGTTTTATTCCATTTTCCTTTTTCTCTATACTGCTAATATAAATCAAAACCCACATACCCACTCTGTACACCAACGTTACCCTGGACAAATGATAACAATCAGATTTAACTAATTTAAATATAAGTAATTGTTTAATAAGACTAATTTTGTACTAACTACTATTGATTAGAGCAACTAATTACGTGGACATAAATGATCGGTCGCACTGTCCCTTGTTCTTGTCCCCTCGCGTTTACTTCTTTCATTGCATCCAGAACCGATGCTGACGAGAGAAACCCACCACCGCATCAGTATCGGACCTCCGGACCTTCATCAGAGGCTCTCGCCTCGAGCCCGCAAGCTTCTCCTCCTTCGAGCTCAGACCCGGCCAACTCGACTTCCCCCTTCACGCGCAAATTGACTTCCAAAGCTGCGGGTTTCTGCTCCAATTACGGCCAGCGACGTTCATAACTTTCGATCATAATGGTTCAAAGTGTAAATCTCATTGATCTCTCGGTTTTGTTCGTTGAGTGTTTTTGAAATGGAGGTGAGGATTGCACAGTTTGGCGGGATTTATTTTGGAATTTTCTCTGATATTCATTTGGGTTATGGCAGTTGCTTAGGGGTTGACCACAGGAACAAAGAAAATTAGGGTTACGCATTGTTGAATATATATAGTGTTGGGAAGGTTTTAATATTATTTTAATAATTGAAACTTACACATGAAGTATCCTCTCAAAACACTCACATACGACCTCCGTTTTGATAAAATAAGGTAATCCTAGCAAAAAAATATTCCGGACCCAAAGGTACAGGTTTTGTCGAATTTCGAGGTCGTTTGTAAAAAGTCCTTTATAAATCACAGGCTAAAAATCACGCGTTTAAAATTCCCACGATCATAAAATAAATCCAATCAGTTTGAAACTTTGAAATTATACTAGACCTTTTCCTTACGAACCTAATGAAATTTATTTCGTTAAAATCGGAATTTGTTTGGCCAGTCGTTTATTCCCTAAAAGTTACCCCTATCAAATAATATAAGTGGTTAAATAAAAACAAGGGCGTTTAATGCTGCCACGATCAAACGGTAAGTACGATTGACATGAAAATTGAAATCTTATGATAATTAATTAATACGAATCCAATGACACAAATTTTATCACATTCCAAGACTATTTCCTAGTACACTATTTTTATACGCCAAATGTAACAACCCGAATTTTAATAACATGTTGAAACTAGAAATCAGGGTATAATTAAATTTTAAAATGAGAATCATGGGAAACAGGTTGCTCCATTGCGTTCATCTTGGAATTCTACATGAAATAGAGTCTGAGTTTTCGAAAATAGGAGTCCGAATGAAGAAGTTATGGCCTGTAGAAGATTCAGCAAATTTTAGGCAGCACAGGACCAGGCAGGTCGACCTGGGGGTCGACCTGGGGGCCAGGTCGACCATGTGGTCGACCTACCCCCCAAGTCGACCATATGGTCGACCTCCCCTCCTTACAGGTCGACCTGGTCAGCCTGTTTTGACCCAGAACTCATTTTTGAAGCCTGAGACGTGTTTTGATGGTCTGGATTGATTCTAGGGTTAATCTAAGGGCCTAAACTAGTTGCTACACCTATAAAAACACCCTTAGACCTAACCTAATTCACAACAAACCATTCTTACACCAAAATGTTGCTGAGGTCCCACTTGATCATGACCACCGTCTCTAATCAATTTCTTAAGCTTTCATACACAATCCAATTCGAAGATTAAAGCTTCTACAATGATTCAAGACAATAAATCAATAACGTCACTGCAACATTCTACAACAAATTCAGTTCTTAATTCATTAGCCATGCTCTGTAAGTTCTAGTTACTTTTTAGATTTAAACTTGTTAATTATAATATGGCCATGGAATGAAGTGGAATTGGATTTGAGTATGTTTATTGATTCAGACCTATTTCTGTTGCTTCTTGAATCTTGAGTTTTGGGACTTTTCTATGTTCGTTCTCATGTCAAGCTTATGATCTATTCAGCTTGTTGTAAATCAGTTTTTCTTGATTCATATTGATATTATTATCAAGATCAATCTTTTATGCCAGTTTTCTCTCTATGCTGATTGTTATACAAATTCTACCTTCCCCTATTTATTTTCTTTCGATGAACCTAGGTCAATTTCGGACCTAGGCCTAAACCACGATTTGCGTACGACTGAATATGGGGAAATATGGGAATGTCGTCTATATTGGATATATATGTTTGGTAAAATTGATGGCATAACATGAAATTGGAAATTTGGGGTATTGTCAATATAAATGAAATTGCAAGTTTGACCATTGGCATAATTAAATTGGCATGAAGTGGGCATAATGAATTAGCATGTAAATCAAATCACGAGTTCGGGCCCATCGTAAATTAAATCAAAAGATTAGGTTTATGATTGGGCATAAGTAGTTGGGACTTTGAACCTAAAAGAAATTGTAAACTTGATAATTGGCATAAATATGAATTTGGGTAACTAGCGTGTATTGAAATAAAAGGATTATAGTTTGGGATAACTACATCATGAATCTTGATTTGGGTTTATTTGGACATGAACTTGATACATGTAATCTTGGCTAGAACTTGATATGGGTAAAATGGCATAAACCTGGCACACTTGCAAAAAGGCAAGAATTGGACGTATGTAAACTGACTAGAATTGGGTATATATATATATATATATATATATATATATAAATTGGCATGTAATTTTGGAACTTGGGCATATGTTTATTAATATGTAAAGTTGGGAATTTGAAACATGAAAATGACTGTGTATTGGATAATCGACTTGAACACGAACATGAACATTTCTATATGTTAAACACATGAACTGATATTGGGGTTTTGGGGGAAACACATGAACATTTCTATATGTTAAACACATGAACCGCCCGGCAAACCCAGTGGCCACAGAATGCACGGTCTAATGTAAGAGGTCATGATTCGTTCGTCATAATGAATGAATTAAGGAATACTAACTATAATAAGACGTGGGTATGGTTAGAGGGTTAGGTGGGATGACATGGAAATTTGACATGTAAATGTGGACCTAACCGGTATGAGTTAAGAACATGTAAAACTTATAAATGTGGGCTTAACCAACATAACTGTTAATCAGACCAATGAGTGGGTTAAGTAATATGACTAGACTAATGACACTTAACCAATATAACATGACACATGGCAGGGTTAAGTCAACTTGAACATATAGATAATACTTAACCAACTTAGCATGACACGTGGGCGGGTTAAGTCATGAACTACTTGAAAATACTTAAACCAATTTGATATGCTAAGATAGCGAGGTTAAGTTATGAATCACTAGACAACACTTAACCAACTTGACATAATACGTGGGTGGGTTAAGCCATGAATTATTTGAAATACTTAACCGATGCAATCTGATGAATGGGAGGGTTAAGTTAAATGGGTTGGTTTAACTTGAATGGGTTGATAACACCCAACCGATATAACCTGATGTGTGGTAGGGTTAAGTAAAACACTTAACCATTATAAAATGGCTAGTGGATGAGGTTGAGTTAACATACACTTAACCAATCTAACGTGAGGTGTGGTAAGGGTTAAGTTAACACAAGGGAGAACGCTTAACCGATATAACAAGACATGCGGTAGGGTTAAGTAACACAAGAGAGAACACTTTACCACAGTATCATGATGGGGGGGTGGTGTTAAGTTAAATAGATAACACTTAACCAACCTGTGGGGTATACGAATAGACCCAAGGAAAACCCTAGTAGCGGGACCCGTTTCAGCAGTAACCCACATTAGGTATCAACGGTACCCTGAGCTAGGCAGGTTGGGGCACAATTATTGGGCTGATTGTAAGCGGTCAAAATGGCGGCAGGGGATGCAGCAGTGCAGGTTCCGACGGATTACGGGCGTGCACATATTCCGAAGTGGAAAATTTAGCCACTGGGCATCATTAGATATAAAGCCATGCATCAACAAGGGTGTCGGGGTTGCCATCCTAGGGATTGATACACCCTAGGGTAGGACCAACACAGGTATCTACAAGTAGGGGGCCGCAAAAATTAGGTCGCGTCGGAGCCGATCGATTAGGGTAGTAAGGAGACATCTAACACATTCATGGAATTGGGCTGGTTGAGGGTAAAACCCTCATATTAGATGTAGTCCTGAAAGCTACCACAACTACGGGGTTGGGATAACCTTAGTATATAACACATGTGAAACATTGTAAGTAAGAGCCGATCAAATAGGTACGGTGGGGACACAAAACTGTCAACATGAGGTGGGACCCTCATCGTGGGATATATACCTATGAAACTATCATGCGGGTTATGGGGGATCACTTATCTTGTAATTATAACCAAGTAAACTAATTGGAACGCTAGTTAGGTGGTGCAGAGCAAATAGATATCATAGGAATATTTTAAATGGTGAAGCAGAGAAATCTTGCGATGTTTGATAGAAATCTTGCGAAATTATACTTGGTTCATCTTGAATGGGAACCTTGCAATGTTATACATGACAAAAATCATATGATGTTATTCTTAGTTATTGTGCCTGTAGCTCATCTTGTCATCATGCTTATGTTTACTTTCAGTTTATTCATGCCATGTTATCTTATCTGTTTTTATGTTGAAAGTCACTAGGACTTACTCAGTCTTTATGACTTACCCGGTTTGTTTCACCTCTTTTTCTTCCGTTCCCCCCCAGGTTCACAGGGTGGGAATACAGCTTAGTTCAGATCTTACCAAGCTCCAAGGCTCTTTCATGTACGGCTTGGATTTCTCTTGGCTATGGCTTGCTTTGCTTTATTGGGGAATACAACAGTTTATTTTTATGCTTCTTTGTTTTTGAGCAAGACAGATATTTTAGCTATGTAATTGGGTATTGGAAGTTGATGGGCTTTTATTGTAAACAATTATATTTAATAAGATTTGAAGTACTTCTACTTTGCTTTTCGTTGTTTTTATATATGTCTGTCTTGTAATATTTCTGTTCCAGTACCCATAATGCTCCATTGAAGTTAAGGCATTCCTTTTGTGAGTGACCTTAACGGATGTGGGGTGTTACACCAAACACCACTATTTTGGACACCAAATACCCGGTGTCCAAAAATAACAAACTACCCGCCTATTCTGACTCTAAACATCGATACGAACTCAATGGAATTGGTTTCGTGCCTTAATTCAATCATCTTCTCAAGTTATACCCAAATACTCCTCTATTAATTTAATTTAATTTAATTATGCACTATAGAAAATGACTATTCGTTTACGGCTGTCGTGGTCACATGTGACATCAGCTTGCCACGAAATTTGATACCGTACAATAATTTAACGTTATGGTTCTAATGAAACTAATTTCGTCGAAAATGGACTTTGTTTGCAAAATGGCCATTTTTAAGGCTTTTATGTAATATCAATTAAAATATTATAAAAATCCAAAATAATCAAATAAAATAATAATAAATTATTATTATCGTAAATACCCAACTGGAAATATCATATAGCTTCAAATATAAATTATACAACTTAATATCATAAATTTTGAGTTAAACGATTTCCAAACTATATATATAAATCCTTTTATATTAGTAAATAAACATTATCGTTTATTAACGAAATCCATAGCGACTATTTTAAATTTGATTTGGACATAACTGACAATCTATAACACCAAATCCTGGTTTTTCTCTTTCATATGAAAATTACAATCAACAAGATTCCAACATTTCTTGTTTCACAGAATTCCGACTTATATCGAATCCTGTATATGTAGTTAAAGTTCTAAAATCAATATTACGAACTACCGCGCCCTTTCGAGCTCGATTTAAATTAAATATAAATTTAACATACAAATGTCGTTTTAATAAATGAAATAAATATTCAAATACATTAATATTTCAAATATACTATTTAAAATAATAAAATAGTTTTAATATCCGACTACCAAAAATACGGGACATTACACAAAGTGACAACGAAGCGAGCTCGAATCTACAAATATACCTAAAATGACTCAGTCTGATCCGATTGTAAATACATGGATTAATATAGCTTAAACATATAAGTAAATAAGATAAGTGAATAATACTATTCTTAAGGGAAGAATTCCTTTTTGTAAGGAAAGGAATCTCATAATCTTAAATAAACCCAAAAACACAGAAAAGATGTTTCCTTTCTATTAGAAATGAATAAATAACTCAAAACAACAAATTGCATAAAAGATAAATTCACGAGTTTATACTCAGATTACTCATAAACACCATGAACATCGATTCAGATGTTTCCATCACTACAGATTGCCCAAATTCCAAATTGGGATAATTAAATTTTAGAACCACGAGACATAGGATCAACAAAAGAAAATTTACCACAATCAACAAGTGTTATATTTGAGCTAAAAACATGTATCATCTTTTAAACCCCAAAGTCATCAAACATATACACCAAAAATGTCATCAAAAATACTCCAAATTATGTATAATAAATCATAAGTGTTTAATATCACAAAAGCGATCACAAATCTTAAAATTCTCAAATTATCCATGAGTCTATGATGGAAATTCATCATTATATATCACCAAAAGATGGATCAAAAGCATCACAAACATCAAAATCACCATAACTACAAAATAAATCCAAAACATTAAAATTATTGCACGTGCTTCACAAATGGGTTCCCCTGAGCTTATGCCAAGTACTATACATGTATTCGCGAGCCGATCACTACAACCCTATCCCCGGTCAAGTAAATATGCATATAAGACTCCCCTTGAGTCTAGCTCCCCCACGAAATGACTACTGATACGTACAAACTACAAAAAATGTATCGCATACTCCTAACCTTGTAATCCGAACAATGAAAATAATACGCCTCATACCATATGTTTTCACTACTCGATTTACTATAATATAACCCACTTAACACTAGAAGATATCAAATATCTTCGATCGTCGAGCTAGCAATTAACTGAAGTAATCAATCTTTGTGTCCCATACTATGCGATTAATTACATCATTTAAATCACAACCTTGTTTTCTCAAAGGGCACAAAAACATGTGATTATATATATGGAAAATAACTACTTTTAAGAAAACATATTTTATAAAATGATTTAGAAAATTTGAGCTATTTCTTTAAAATCTTTATGTTTAAAAATATTGTTTTTACAATTGCTTTGAGACGATTTAATTTTACAAAACCAATGTAACACCCCGTACTTTCTGTTAATTTTATAGTAACGAATTAAACAATACTTAATTTCAAATGTGAGAATTAAGGGAAATGGGTTACGCCATTGCGTTCAACTCGGAATTCTGCTTGAGATAGAATCCGAATTTGCGTGAATTGGACTTCGTACGAGGAAGTTATGACCTCCAGAAGTTTCAGAAATTCAAATAAATTCAAATAGCTCAAGCCAGATTTCGAAATTCAAAAACAGAAGTCAGAAGCGGGCTGGGCGGGAAAATTTCCGCCCAGGCAGGTCGACCAAGGGGTCGACCCTAGTATCGACCTCCCCCCTAGAGGTCGACCTAGCCCCCGGCCAACTCTGAATTTTTGAACGACTGATGACTTGATGCTGAGTCACTAGGGTTTCTTGATGGTCCTGATCTAGTCTAAGTGGCTGTGATTAACCCTAGGTTCATCCGACGGCTATAATTGAACTGAAATTCTATATAAACAACTCAATACTCAACCTAAAAACACAATGAAAAATAACCCTAGAACCGAAATGCCGTCAGTAGAGAACTTGGAATAGCCGTCGCCACTTTCAATTCTGAAACAAGAAAGGAGCCTACATCTAAATCAAATTAAAACTAATGTAATTCAACGATCTTCATCAAAGACGCACATCTCCAATTTCAGAATTCAGAATTCAAGAATTCCTTTTAGTTTGTAAGTTGGTTATTACGCAGATTTAAACATTCTTTTTAAATGAAATCATGGCATGTTGTAACTCGAATATGGAATGATGCTTATGTATGAGATATTGACGTGTGATTCTAATGCATCTTAAATTATTATTGCAATTTAATCATGCCTATGTGTTTGTGATGATAAACATGCCATATTGTATGTTATTGGGATTTATTGTGATTGGGTAAAGAACTTATTATGCCAACATAACTGTGAAACATGTCATGTTGAAATTTGGCGGTTATTTGCAAGTTTATGATCCAAATCACATGCTTACATGTTAGATCAACATTCATGAATACTTAGAAACTATGTTAAGTTGAATCTATTTATGTTACAAGATTAGGATTTGTAGCTCTCTTATGTTTTAATACATTAGTTGTGATGAAAATATGATTATAGAAGTTCTCTTATGTTGTAACACACATAAGTTATCATGCCAAGTTGTGATGTAAACATGATTATAGGAGTTCTCTTATGTTGTAACACACATAAGTTATCATGCTAAGTTGTGATTTAAAATATGTTCATAGTGGCTTTTCTTATGTTTTGATATACATAATTTAGTATGCTAAATTGTGGTTTATATGTTAAACCTCCATGTTAGACCCATATCAAGTTTGCATGAAAATTAGATCCAACTTAGTTACAAGTTCACCTTTACATGTTTGGTTAAGTTGGTGATACATCTATGCCAAGTTACATGTGATAAGTTAAATGTATGCTATTTTATGTTTATTTCATGTCCCTTGTTTATTACCCTTTTTGTTTATGGGTTTGGGCAAATTTATTAGCCAAACATTTTATGTGATTCATGCGTACGTTCTACGGGGGTAGCGATTGGAAAATACTATAATTCATGGCATAGGTTTGTTCATAAAATGGTATATTTGATATACCATTTATTATGAGCAGTAAATTAGAATGATAATTATGGCATGAGTAAATTAAAATTAATTTACATAAAGAATTAGACATATATAGAAAATATGTGAATTTAGAAAAGACGAATATGACTAACCCGAGATTAGACTGAGTTGTGGTGTAAACCTGCCTGGAACCGACTGACATATCCAGTAACCACAACAAGACCTGTCTAATGTGGGTGGTTAGTGCATCAAGCCCAAAAAGGACCCAAGGTTAGATTGAGTTTTGGTGTAAACCCGCCCGGAACCGACCGGCAAATCCAGTGACCACAACAAGACCTGTCTAATGTGAGTGGTCGGTGCTTTAACGAATAAATTAAAGCTAAGGCAGGATTGGTAGGGTTAAGTCAATTAGGGAAACACTTAATCGATTCAACATGTTAACTAAACTGATGGGTGGGGTTAGGTAAACTTGGACACTTAACCATATAAACATGTTGATTAGAAAACCCTAGGAACGGGGACCCATTTCAGCAGTAACCCACGTAGACGTATCATGGTACCCTAAACTAGGCAGGTTGGGGCACGATTACTGGGCTGATTATAAGCTGTCAAAACGTCTGCGATTGGTGCGTCAGTGTAGGTTCCGATGGAGTATGGGCATGCACATACTCTGGAGTGGAAAAAGCAGGCACTGGGCATCAATAGTATACACTGTGGATCTTGAATCGTGTCGGGTTGCCACCAAAGGGACTGATACACCCCATGGTTGGACCAGCACAGGTAACTACAGTCAAGCGGGGCCGAATGACACAGGACATGAATGCATGCGAATAGGAGCCGATCTTTAAGGGGATCGTTCGAAATAAACACGTGGGGCAGGTTGAACCAATGGTTAGTAGGTGTAGATACTTTACTAATGGGTGCGATCACATGTTCATCTTATCTTATACTAGAGTATTGTCCTATGTTCTGTTATTACTGCCATGATCCCTTTCCTTGTTTAAATACTAGTAATCACTGAACTTCCCAGACTTATTGTCTGACCCGTTTTCTTTCGTCTTCTTTTCTTCCGTTCCCCCCCAGGTCCACAGGGAGGGAATACTCCAGCTTAATCAGACTCTTTGCAAACTTCAAGAAAGTATATGTATGATTTCGACTCTCTTGCATTGGCTATGGCTTTTGGATACGACACTTGGGGATTTATGTAGTTTTATCTATGTTTTATGCTTCTTTATTTTAAATAGTCAAGACAGAAATTATGGTGTAATGTTTTGGAAGTTATTTTGAGACAATCTGCTGTAATGTTTTGTATTGAACCACGTTTGCAATAAATGTTTGATTTTCGCTGCTTATATTTTATCTGTATTGTAAATTTTTCTGTATCTTGTACCTATTATTTTCCACCAAAGTTAAGGCATTCCCTTTGTGAGTGACCTTAACGGAGGTGGGGTGTTTCACTTGGTATCAGAGCAAAAGGTTTACCAGATCAGATAAATTTTTTTGAAAACTATTTTCAAAAAGAGGGATATAAAGAAGCATTTTACAAGAAAAAGTGTTGTTTTAAATTTTAAAAGGCATAATCCCCAAAGCCATATGCCCTATCATCCTATCTTTTGTATTGAATCTTTTCTTTTTCGTTTTAGCATGTCTGGGAATCTTAACCTTCCAGAGGGTGTACCAATACCTGGCTGGTTCAGGAGGTACTTAGAGGCTAGGGCCAACGATGCAGGCCCAGCAGATATTCCTCTTCCTCCAGCTGCAGCGGTTCCTCCTCCTCCCCTCCTCGAGCAAATGCTTTCTCAAAGATTTGTAGTGACTTTAGGGCCATGGGTGGAAAGGATTTCAAGGGGACTGAGTCATTCGTAGAAGCAAGGAATTGGTTCAAAGAAACTGAGGATCTATTCGATATCTTCGAGATGGATGATAGACAGAAGATACAGTTGGCAGTGTGGTTGCTCAAAGACGAAGCTTCCTATTGGTGGGAAGTCACTAACGCTGAAATTCCTCTCACAGGCCGAACGAAGTTTACAGCTGGAAAAGTTCTTATCTCTTAAGCAAGGAAGTATGACGATCAAGGAGTATGTCAATCAATTCAATCAGCTGGCCCGATTTGCACTGGATTTATTGAATACTCCTCATAAGAAGGCTCTTCATTTTGTCATGGGATTGAATGAGCCACTTCACAGCCTGGCTATGACCCACGTACCTATGGGAGCTACTTATGAGAGATTAGTGGACATGACACTCTTACATGAGGAAGGCAAGGGCAAGAAAGAGGCAAAAACGTAAGTGCCTCAAGACAAGAAGGGGGAAGGGTCGCAGAACAAGAAGGATGATTCAAAGAAAGGCTAGAAGAACAACAAACACCGTGACAAGAGAAAATTTAATTTCTGTGGCATTCCCGGACATCTGGTCAAAGACTGCAAGAAGAAGAAAAGGAAGACAGGTGGATGTTTCCACTGTGGTGAGACGGGACACATAGTTAAAGACTGCCCGAGGAAGCAAGGGCAGAGAGCTGGACCTTCTTCTGGAGGACAAGTTCATGCTCTCATGACACCTCTGCAAGAACGAGGTAGAAATATTTATGTCGAAAGTTTATTCTAGCTTTTTGATCATCCTGTTTGTACATTGTTTGATTCTGGCACATCACAGTCATTTGTATCTGCTGATTAAGTTGAATCTCTGCACCTAGACACTAGTTTAGTAGAGGATCCCTTGGTTGTTTCGAATCCAATTGGGGGCTCAGCTTATTTGTCAATGGTTTGTTTGGATTTGAAAACATCTATTCTAAGCATTGAGTTTGGATGCAATGCCTTTGTTTTGGGCTTCACGGGCTATGGATTGATTCTAGGCATGGATTGGCTATCCAGTAATGGGGCATCCTCGACTGTGAAAAAAGGTTGGTTAGACTCCTGACTCGTCTTGGTAACACTCTTGAAATTTCTTGCAATCCCGTGAACTCTGTTATACTAAGTTATCTAGAATCTCTCAATGCGTATGTTGAGGACTTGCAGTCTGTAAAGGTAGTCCATGAATACTTGGATGTGTTTGAAGAGGTAAAGGGCTTACCCCCGAAGCGGGAAATAGACTTCCGCATATACCTCATTGACAATGCAAAACCAGTTGCCTTACCCGTTAGGCACATGGCCCTAAGGGAGCGGAAAGAGCTCAGCAAGCAAATTAAAGAGCTCCTAGAAAAGGGGTTTATAAGGCGGAGTATTTCTGAATGGGGTGCTCCAGTAGTGTTCACAACTAAAGAGGATGGTTCGCTTCGCCTGTGTGTTGATTATAGGGAGCTAAACAAAGCTGATAAAGAAGAATAGGCACCCACTCCCCGGAATAGATGATTTGTTTGATCAGCTTGTAGGTGCATCGGTTTTCTCCCAATTAGATCTAGCTACCGGGTTTCATCAACTAAGAGTGGCTGAAGACAGTATTGATAAGACAACATTCAGAACTCCGGATGGTTTCTTCGAGTGGCTTGTCATGCCTTTCGTCTTGACAAATGCACCTGCTTACTTCGTTGATTTGATGAGAAGGGTGTTCCGAGAGTTCCTCAATAAGTTTGTGGTGGTCTTCGTAGACGATATTTTGATCTTCTCAAAGAATGAGGAAGAGCATGCTCAACATCTAAGGGAAGTCATGGATACTCTCCGTGCACATCAGTTGAAAGCTAAATTCTCCAAATGCCATATTTAGAGAGAAGAAGTTAGGTTCCTTGGACATGTGGTGTCCAAAGAGGGGTTAGCTGTGGACCCCGCGAAAGTGGTTGCTGTGCAAGATTGGAAGGTTCCTCGAAACGCAACCGAAGTCCGAAGTTTTCTCAGGCTAGCAGGCTTCTATCAAAAATTCATCAAAGATTTTGCAAAAATCTCAGCTCCACTCACAAGGTTGACAAATAATAACTTAGCTTTCAATTTGGATTGCGATATTGCTTTCCAACGATTAAAAAGGGCTCTGACAACAGCCCCAGTTCTAACAATGCCTGATGAAAGTAAGATGTTCACAGTATACACAGATGCATGTGGCACGGGACTAGGCACTATTCTGATGCAAGAAGGGAAGGTAGTGGCTTATGGTGGAAGGCAGTTGAAAGCACATGAGAAAAACTACCCAACTCACGACCTAGATCTGACAGCCATCGTTTTTGCGCTTAAGTCTTGTCGCCATTATCTCCTAGGTGAGAAATTTGAATTGTATACTGACCATAAATCGTTGAAATACCTTTTCTCGCAGAAAGACCTCAACTTGAGGCAGCAACGATGGATGGAGTTTCTTGCCTCGTACGATTTTGAGATTTCCTACACTCCTGGCAAGGGCAATGCAGTAGCAGACGCCTTGAGTAGAAAGAAATTGACCTTAAGCCCTCTCTTTGTAGAAAGGCAAAGCTTGGAGTACATAGCCAACTTTGACTTTAGGCCCTCCTCTGAACTTGTACCCGGACTATTAGCAACATTGGAAGTGCGGCCAACTCTATTAGACTCAATAGGGGCCGCACAATGTGAAGACCCTCAGCTAGTTGAGATAGTAGATAAGCTGATCAGGGGTGAGACTTCGAGTCACCCCAATAGATACTCCATCGATGACAAGGGATGGTTGAGATGGGATGGAAGACTATGCATCCCACAAGCAAGGAATTTGGTAGAGAAGGTTCTCGAAGAGGCATACCATTCCAAGTTGACCATACACCCCGGTGGAGACAAAATGTATAAAGACATAAAAAGGGTTTTCTTTTGGAGTGGCATGAAAAGAGATGTAGCAGAATTCGTCTCTAATTGCATGATATGGCAACAAGTCAAGTTGGAACAATGGAAGCCTGGAGGTTTGCTTCATCCTCTAGAGGTCCCACAGTGGAAGTGGGATAGCATTTCAATGGACTTTGTTGATGGGTTGCCTAGGTCAAGGAGGGGAAACACCAGTATCTGGGTAATAGTGGACAGGCTCACAAAAAGTGCCCACTTCATACCCCTCAAGAGTAGAAGAACGGCGTCATATCTAGCGTCCATATATCTTAAAGAGATAGTTTGACTCCATGGGATAACCTCCAACATAGTGAGTGATCGAGACCCTATCTTCACGAGCGAGTTTTGGAAGAGTTTACAGGAGGCTGTAGGCACACAGTTATGCTTAAGCACGGCCTATCACCCGCAAACCGATGGCCAGACGGAAAGAGTCAACAGAGTATTAGAAGACCTCTTGAGGCTATGCATTCTCGACTTCAGAGGCACATGGGAGGATCATTTACCTTTGGTGGAATTCGCTTACAACAATAGCTACCAAGCCACCATAGGCATGGCGCCTTTTGAAGCTTTATATGGAAGACCGTGCCGGTCACCAACTTGCTGGTGGGAGTCCACGGACAAGCTCATACTTGGGCCAGACATAATTAGAGAAACTTCAGAGAAAGTAGACTTAATACGAAGAAGAATGAAGACTGCCCAAGATAGACAGAAGTCCTATGCAGACAGAAGAAGAACTGACCTTGAGTTCGAAGTTGGAGACAAGATGTTCCTTAAAGTATCTCCTTTGAGGAATGCCGTTTGCTTTGGGTCCACAGGAAAGTTAGCACCAAGATTTGTAGGACCGTTCCCTATCATCGAGAAGATTGGAAAGATGGCTTATAGAGTACAGCTGCCCGAAAGATTGGCCGGGGTTCATAATGTCTTTCATGTCTCTCACCTGCGGAAGTGCCTACACGAGTCCGTGGAAGTGGTGGAACCAAGCATGCTAGAGGAAGTAAAAGTTGAACAAGAAGCAACTGTGAGGAGAGTTCCAACCCGTATCTTGGGAATAGAAGTCAAAAAGCTACGCAAGCGTGAAGTTAAGATCATCAAAGTTCAATGGAGCGACGCTGAGGAAGATGCGACTTGGGAAACTGAGGACAGAATACATGCAGCCTACCCTTTTCTTTTTGAGGGTACATCTTTGGTCTCTCTTTTCTTAAGTTTATGCGCGTATTTTTCTTTTTAGGTGTATCTCCTCGATCCTATCCTTAGGTAGAAAACCTTTTTGGATGTAAACATGTAATTGAAACATGTTATGGTTGATGGTTGCAAGTGGTTGCTAGTGGTTGCTCATGGATTCATATTCACACACATTAGGTATTAGATCGGCTCAGTCACTTTCATATTGCATATGCATATATGTACTTGTATATGGATTGAAACTTGATGTGTTATCATATGGACATTGCATTTGTATGAATGGTTGTGCACTCATGTAGAAAATTTTAAGTAGGAAAGAATTGTATACATAATGGACTCATGGCACTGACATAATTTGCATTAAGGAGGTCAACTGAATCAGTAGACGGCCTGATTTTGCATTAGATAAGGACATGTACACACACTATGCATATGATCATGAAGCATTAGAAATCTTTTAAGGACAATGGACGACTGTGTTTGATGGTTGAGTAGATGGTAGAATATAAGTTCTTCCCTACTTGAAGATTTCGGGGAAGAAATCCTAAAAGGAGGGGAGAATGTAACACCCGTTACTTTCTGTTAATGTTATAGTAACGAATTAAACAATACTTAATTTCAAATGTGAGAATTAAGGGAAATGGGTTACGCCATTGCGTTCGTCTCAGAATTCTGCTTGAGATAGAGTCCGAGTTTGCGTGAATTGGACTTCGTATGAGGAAGTTATGACCTCCAGAAGTTTCAAAAATTCGAATAAATTCAAACAGCTCAAGCCAGATTTCAAAATTCAAAAACAGAAGTCAGAAGCGGGCTGGGCGGGAAAATTCCCGCCCAGGCAGGTCGACCAGGGGGTCGACCCTAGTGTCGACCTCCCACCCTAGAGGTCAACCTAGGGGTCAAACTTAGGGTCGACTTGGCCCCCGGCCAAATCTGAATTTTTGAATGACTGATGACTTGTTGCTGAGTCACTAGGGTTTCTGGATGGTCCTGATCTGGTATGAGTGGCTGTGATTAACCCTAGGTTCATCTGACGGCTATAATTAAACTGAAATTCTATATAAACAACTCAATACTCAACATAAAAACACAAAGAAAAGTAACCCTAGAACTGAAATGCCGTCGGTAGAGAACTTGGAATAGCCATCGCCACTTTCAATTCTGAAACAAGAAAGGAGCCTACATCTAAATTAAATTAAAACTAATGTAATTCAACGATCTTCATCAAAGGCGCGCATCTCCAATTTCAGAATTCAGAATTCAAGAATTCCTTTTAGTTTGTAAGTTGGTTATTACGCAGATTTAAACGTTCTTTTTAAATGAAATCATGGCATGTTGTAACTCGAATATGGAATGATGCTTGTGCATGAGATAATGACGTGTGATTCTAATGCATCTTAAATTACTGTTGCGATTTGATCATGCCTATGTGTTTGTGATGATAAACATTCCATATTGTATGTTATTGCGATTTATTGTGATTGGGTATAGAACTTATTATGCCAACAAAATTGTGAAACATGTCATGTTGAAATTTGGTGGTTATTTGCAAGTTTATGATCCAAATCACATGCTTACATGTTAGATCAACATTCAAGAATACTTAGAAACTATGTTAAGTTGAATCTATTCGTGTAACAAGATTTGGATTTGTAGCTCTCTTATGTTTTAATACATTAGTTGTGATGTAAATATGATTATAGAAGTTCTCTTATGTTGTAACACACATAAGTTATCATGCGAAGTTGTGATGTAAACATGATTATAGGAGTTCTCTTATGTTGTAACACACATAAGTTATCATGCTAAGTTGTAATTTAAAATATGTTCATAGTGGCTTTTCTTATGTTTTGATATACATAAGTTAGTATGCTCAATTGTGGTTTATATGTTAAACCTCCATGTTAGACCCATATCAAGTTTGCATGAAAATTAGATCCAACTTAGTCACAAGTTCACCTTTACCGGTTTGGTTAAGTTGATGATACATCTATGCCAAGTTACATGTGATAAGTTAAATGTATGCTATTTTATGTTTATTTCATGTACCTTGTTTATTACCCTTTTTGTTTATGGATTTGGGCTAATTTATTAGCCCAACATTTTATGTGATTCATGCGTACGTTCTATGGGGGTAGCGATGGGAAAACACTATAATTCATGGCATAGGTTTGTTCATAAAATGGTATGTTTGATATACCATTTATTATGAGCAGTAAATTAAAATGATAATTATGGCATGAGTAAATTAAAATGAATTTACATAAAGAATTAGACATATATAGAAAATATGTGAATTTAGAAAAGACGAATATGCCTAACACGAGGTTAGACTGAGTTGTGGTGTAAACCTGCCTGGAACCGACCGACATATACAGTAACCACAACAAGACCTGTCTAATGTGGGTGGTTAGTGCATCAAGCCCAAAAAGGACCCGAGGTTAGACTGAGTTTTGGTGTAAACCTGCCCGGAACCGACCGGCAAATCCAGTGACCACAACAAGACCTGTCTAATGTGAGTGGTCGGTGCTTTAACGAATAAATTAAAGCTAAGTCAGGATTGGTAGTGTTAAGTCAATTAGGGAAACACTTAACCGATTCAACATGTTAACTAAACTGATGGGTAGGGTTAGGTAAACTTGGACACTTAACCATATAAACATGTTGATTAGAAAACCCTAGTAACGGGGACCCATTTCAGCAGTAATCCACATAGATGTATCATGGTACCCTGAACTAGGCATGGTGGGGCACGATTATTGGGCTGATTATAAGCTGTCAAAACGTCGGCGGTTGGTGCGTCAGTGTAGGTTCCGATGGAGTATGGGCGTGCACATACTCCGGAGTGGAAAAAGCAGGCACTGGGCATCAATAGTATACACTGTGGATCTTGAATCGTGTCGGGTTGCCACCAGAGGGACTGATACATCCCATGATGGGACCAGCACAGGTAACTACCGTCAAGCGGGGACGAATGACACATGACATGAATGCATGCGAATAGGAGCCGATCATTAAGGGGATCGTTTGGAATAAACACGTGGGCCTGGTTGAACCAATGGTTAGTAGGTGCAGAGACTTAAGTAATGGGTGCGATCACATGTTCATCTTATCTTATACTAGGGTATTGTCCTATGTTCTGTTATTAATGCCATGATCCCTTTCCTTGTTTAAATACTAGTAATCACTGAACTTACTAGACTTATTGTCTAACCCGTTTTCTTTCGTCTTCTTTTCTTACGTTCCCTCCCCAGGTCCACAGGGAGGGAATACTCCAGCTTAATCAGACTCTTTGCAAACTTCAAGAAAGTAGATGTATGATTTGGACTCTCTTGCATTGGCTATGGCTTTGGATACGACACTTGGGGATTTATGCAGTTTTACCTATGTTTTATGCTTCTTTATTATAAATAATCAAGACAGAAATTATGATGTAATGTTTTGGAAGTTATTTTGTGACAATCTGCTTTAATGCTTTTGTATTGAACCACATTTGCAATAAATGTTTGATTTTCGCTGCTTATATTTTATCTGTCTTGTAAAAGTTTCTGTATCTTGTACCTATAACTCTCCACCAACGTTAAGGCATTCCCTTTGTTAGTGACTTTAACGGAGGTGGGGTATTTCAACCAAAATGATGAAATTTTTGTTTATCTCAAAGCTAATTATATATGTATACATGTAAGAAAATTTCTTTTTGAAATTACTGTAAAAACAAGTACGGTGTAATAAAGAAACACACGAAATTCACAAGGAATCAACACTTAAAACCAAAACGAAACTCATGAATTCAAATGATGGATTTTTGTAAAATTTTGGCTTGTTTTAAAATTAGGATCGAAGCCTCACCAAAACTTCATCAAAATCAAATGAAACTAGCTCAAAATATTAAGCATGAAAATCACAAAAAATTCTCTAATTCAAGATATACATGGACGATTGGATTGGCTTATCATCGACATATTTAGCCTTAACAACCCATAAGTATTTTCTTATGAAAGCCTTAAAACATACTAGAAGCATATGGAAAGATCAACACGTAGAAAAATTATTTGTCTGGGCGCACTAATACCCTTATGCCGAAACAACCCTTGGGTGCATCGACACTACCCCTGAGTGTGTTGACATAGGGTGCGAATTTGCCCTGATATCCAAAACTATCCCGTGCTCCACTTCTAACACTATTTTCGCTATAGTACAGAGTTTCACTTCGACTCAAAATGGACACACGCGAAAAAGGATATCTCAACTTTAGAATGAAACAACTGTTAGCCAACAAAGAAGGAAGGAGAAATAAAGTCTCAAAGCTCAAACCATACCATTAATTCACCGATTGACAAATTTCACAATGGAGTCTTACTATAACTTAGATTTTAGACATAGAAACACAAATTTTTTAATCTTACAATAATTTAAGCTAGATGCGAGTGTCTCAACTCAAAACTTGCATGGATACCAAGGTTGAAGCTTGGACATCCACACAGCTTGCACACTTGAAATTGCAGACATGCAACAAGTAACTCTACCATATCATATTTTTTGCAGTCGCTTAGATTTGATATGATTGATTCTCTATTGTAGCTTAATCTTTATAGTAGGGGAAGAGATTTTCATTCTTCTTTTTACTTCTAATATAGGTTTGAAGGATTTGGATTTCAAAATTAGAAGAATTGGCCATTTGTATTTCTCGGTAAAAAAAGCCTTAGGAAGGAGAAAGGAGAAAGTTTTTGTAACATCTCGCATTTTTAATTAAATGATAAAATAAAATTCGATTTTTTTTTCTGAATTTGGCCACGAAGCTACTGTAGTTTCCTCCGTGGAAATTTTCTGACCAATATAAACCCATGCTTTGCAGAAAACGGACTTAGAACGAAGAAAATATCATTAAATAAAATTTCAGAACAAACACGAAAAAAAGAGATGAACATAAAACTAAGAGTTTCCAATGTTCTAATTTTATGAACAAAAACACGGTGTGGTTTAGTGGCTGAGCACTTGCCACCTAAGTTATAGCATGTGAGTTCGAATCCCACCAATGTCATATTTTTGAATTTTTAGAAGGCCAACCAAAAAGGTGCATGTACAGAAAGAAAAATATATATGTATGTACATATAAGAAAAGATTATATAAAGATGAGTGTGTAGATATATGTATATATATACACATATATACATGAAATTAAAAAGTAACATGCAATTAATCAATTAACAAGTAATTTCAGAATAACGCTGTTTGAATTTTGAAATAGATGTAGTTGTACATAAATATATATGCACAAGAATTCCAATAATAATTGCGTTTGAAATTTGAACTTATATTAAAAATGGAAAGAACCAATGAAATGGTTAGGGAATAATAACGTTAATAATAATGAAGCGACCCGAACTTCCCCGTGAAGGAAAGCCCAGATTGAATTGAGGACAAGACGAATCAGAACACAAACAGAAGAACATTTTATTGCTTATTACAACAATTTCATTAGAATGCAGGAATATTCCAGAGTGTACATGAATAATATAAAAAACAAAAATATCACAGATTTACAATTTACTATGCAGTGGAAAATAATACAAAACACAACCGAAAAGAATATACGGATACAGAGCTTTCCGAATATCATTCCAACTGTAAACCAGGATCCTATGAATATCAATCTGCAAAACCAAAACTACAAGCTGCCCGTATGGAAATAGGGGCACCCGGAGTTTCGGTTAAAACAATAAACTCTAGGTCAGTCATGTGACTGGTGTGAGAACTAAAACAATTACTAATCTTTATTTTAAAGTAAGGTAAATCAAGGGACCATGCCGTATAATACGGAACGGGTTTCCTCCCAAGAATACCAGTGCATAAAAACAACAGCGCAATGCTAAATAAGAACAATGAAGCTATTATAAGACTCAGGTCCCATCACATAATGCAAAGCAAGCCAAAGAATAGAGTTTTTACCTTATAATAGCCAAAAATGCTTGATACATGAAATTTCATCTTTTATTATTACTATAAGTGAAGAAAACAACTTCAAATATAAATGTATCAATCATAGATGACATGAGTGCCCCATCCCACTATGTCGCCATACTAGGCTCTACAATCAAAATCGCAAAAATGTCGTATTGGAAATTGGATTCCATCTGTGAACCAAGGTAAGGGATCGTCCTTACCGCTTCGAGACGCTCTAGCCCGTGTCTCAGGTAAGTACTCAGTCAAGCCTTTGGATCGTCAGGGCTGGTCCACTCGATGTGGATTAAAATGCCTGAACACTACGTTTCCCCGCCCTATGGGGCGTCAATCTGGTCTGTATAAAGACCATCCATCGGCTCCGCAGAGACCGAAATAACCGAGGCGCCTCGCAATCCATCATCCACATAAGTAAAATGTCAGGGCTAGTAAAACGCTGACACCACTCCTAGCTAGAAGGAAACGCATGCCCTCCATGATGTCCTCTCCCGTTTCTGGTTCACACCGGGGTGTGAGGCTCGCGAATTAACGCTACACAAAGCTACGCTATATTAAAGCCGTGCTTTGATCATCAACCACAAGACTTTGCTTTTCAACAGAAACCTTGATTATTTGCATCTCAGCATGCCACATAGGCAATTCACGCTATGCAACCGATGTCTATCAATCACACAGAGTGAAATCCGATGTTAGACACACATCCATTTACAAGTTCGTTCTAGGTCTGAAAGAAACCGGAGGCACCTTATTCCTCCCCCATATGTCCAATACAGGGGAGAGGTCCTCGCATATCTGGTCGATCTCCAAGTACGTCTGGACGATCACCACTTATTACCTCGTCTTGGGTGTACAACCCAATTAAGACATCAGTAATCATCCAAACGATGTGAAGACCTCCGGTCTTCAACCACCGTCTTAATCCTCGACATATCGTCGAATTAGTTATTAAGAATGGGATAAACTCGGTCTTTTTGAGTAACTCGCGTATATAATAAACAAGTGCTATAAAACACAACATACGCCTTATTCCAATCCATAATATTCCTTTATTCAAATATTCTTATATTTTGGGAAAGGTTCCCATTAATTTTATCAAAGATAAATTCTTTAAATTTATTCTTTAATCTTCTTTTGAATATCAATTCAAACCAAATTATGATTTATCCAAACTAGTCGGGATTAGCGATCCTTACCGAAGTAATCATTTATTTTATTTCCCAATCCCGACCTATTCATCCCATGAAGTAAAAATGGTAATACTTCATATCTAACACCACGGTGCTATCGGTAAAATTAATTACCATTTCACGTTCAAATCTAATTAAAGATTTAACTATCGCTTGGAGCAAAACTGGTGATACTCCATTCTCGATCATTACTTGAATTTGATAATTTTAGTTATTAAATTCACCTTTCAATCTATTTAAAGATTCATTAAAACTGTAATTCAGTTTTAATTTCCAAAATCATTACTTAATGATTATTCAATGTTAAGAAATTAATCTTATCTTTAATTGGGTTAAAGAACTAATGTCATTTAAAACAAAGCTCACGATAAACCCAATCTCATTCCATTAACAGTGAAATCTTCATGGAAAACAAATCGATATATATATAATCGGAATAAAATTCCATATCCAACGGATAATATAAATGAAATAATGGCAAAGCCGTTTAAATTCCATATATATTAACAGTCTTTCTCCATAGAAATTCACTTTGATTATTACCAAATCGAATTCCATTCAGTTCCAATTTAATATGTTAAATTGGAAAACTTTACTTTGGAAATTACCGTTAAATCTTAATAAAAAGATTTATAAATTCCAAATCACATTTCATAGTAAATCGGGTTAAAAAATGAATGTCGTTAAAAACATAGTTCACAATAAACCCAATTCACAATAAACCTAATTCACATTCCATTTTCAATTCCAATTAAATGTTAATAAATTAGAAACACTAATAATCTTAATTAAAAGATTTATTCTTTTCACACGGGGTTCAAGAACAGTGTTGCTGAAGACACCATTCATGACAAATCCAAAATCCCATTTGATATTAAACACAAGGCTCTGAATAGAAAATATATCGGCTTATATTCATCAAATACTACAACCAACAAATATCGTATTGGAAATAACGATATAAATATATCTTTCAAATTTCCATAACAATATCTGTATAATCACTAAATCCAACATCGAAATATTCCGAAGACAATTTCGTTTCAAATCCATTTCCAATTTATATATTGGAAATTCTGGTTATTTTTAAAACTATTTCGAATCCAATTTATTTATTTTAAAAATAATTGGATTATAATTCTAGTTCAAAACTAGTTCATTTCGATAAAAAAAACTATTTTTATCTTTTCAAATATGGAATTTTTTCATCCCAATTCTTTCCAAATCATTTCTTATGATTTTACACTAATTATTGACATTTTAATAATTTTAGCAATGCCTGTACAGTCAATTTCCATAA
The DNA here is from genome assembly GCA_030737875.1 of Allium sativum. Lineage (NCBI taxonomy): Eukaryota > Viridiplantae > Streptophyta > Magnoliopsida > Asparagales > Amaryllidaceae > Allium > Allium sativum. The sequence goes on from CM060910.1 coordinate 822,102,201, forward strand.
ACGGCCATCGAACTGCCCTTACAGCGACCTTTTCCAAATTTTATTTGGACATAATTCCAAATCCAACCATTAGATTTCAAATCTCTCATATTCATTAGAAAGCTCTTTTCGATAAGAACCCAACGGTTCCAGTTTTAGGAGAATCCGACGGTCGGATCTCCCGTAATATCCATTCGAAACCAATGGTCGAAATTCTCGAACTGCCGAAGCGCGGCGCGTTCTATTCAAGCCATTATATTATATATATAATATATGTAATATATATTTCGTCGATTTCCATTTAAAACATATTTTATAAATCGTTTTAAATTCATTTTCAAAACGATTTCAACTTCATATTCAATTTCTAATCAAAATTGAATATTCCATATCATCGATATATAAATGACAATATTTTCAAAACATTAGATTTTGAAATAAATTCCTTTACGATATTCATTATAAAAATGAATAAAATCGATATAAATACCGTTCACGTCGAAATGGCGTTAATCTAATCAACACGGCTTTATATATTTAAATATATTCGTATCCATCCCAAATTGGACATCAAAATCAAATTTTGATTCTTTTCTGAGTATTATTTGAAAATATTCATTATTTTAAAATAATCGTTATTTTAAGATATTCATTCTTCCTGAACTGGAATCAGACATAGTCAATTACCATATAATTTGATTGTATGGATTTCATACAATACATGTATACAACAACAGTGATAAATAATCATCCATCATCCTGAGTGCATTCTACACTGTATAAGCATTAAATATAAATATTTAACGCTTATAACAGTTTGTCAACCAATCGATTGACATACAACTAACTATTGGGATTAGTATATGTCCAATATCATCCCAATACCCGTCTGGGGTTTCAATCAACAAATAATGAATTTTATTTGTGCAGTTGGACGATGTGTAATATTTATCGTCTCAATCCATATCAGTAAAATGGGTGCTCATAAACAAATTGTCTAATTTGTAAATGAATATTTATTTTATTAACATCAACGTTAAAAATTATATTTTTAACGATAAAATATTTTATTCAACATATGAATATTCTCTTCAGTTCATATATACAATAAAAATGATATTTTTATTGTTCTAACATATTTTAGAAAATTTTGGCGGCATAACGGCGCGATATCAAAATCGGGTAATGTCTAGCATTACCCCTCTCCTGATATTAGCTCGCGCCATATACATATAACAATTCTAATCAATTCAGTTCACCCAAACAACCAATTTCAATCAAACAATCTAATCAACCAAACCAAACAATCAAACAAGTCGTCCATGGTTTGTGGACGATGGGGAACAGTTCATATATATAGTTATAAAAATAAATAACTGTATAAGAAAAAAAATTCAGTGAGGAGCTCTCACCCTTGCGATCCACTTCGCCGTGCTTTGTTTCTAAACGGTTCGGGTTTCGTTTTGATTTCGGTCGATACCATCGCTATCTTTTCCCACTGTTCATAGTAAATATAACATTTTTAATATGATGTTTGTATTAAAAGAAATCATGTTTTCATATCGCTACTTCCTATGTAAAAGTCATATTTTTATAATGATGTTTATATAAAAATTATATTTTTACAACGCTACTTCTCATATAGAAATATATTTTTATATCTCCATATATATATATATATAAGGTCACATTTTTATTTAACCATTCAAACAATAAAAATCGTATTTTTACTTACCTTTCATACATATAAAAATCACATCTTTCTAGTTTTTAAAAATCTGATCTTTTTACTTTTAAAAATATAATCTTTTCGCTATAAAAATCAAATCCTTTTCAATATAAAAATCTCAACTTTTCCTATTCAAAAATCTGATCTTTTTCTGTAAACAAAATCAAATTTTATATTTTAAAACAAATCTAATTTTATTTTTCAAACATAATGCTATTTTTATGTTTTAAAAAATTCGACCTTTCATACAAATAAAAATCCGACCTTTCATATAAATAAAAATCATATTTTTTTCTTATCTCCATAATATAAAAATCATATTTTTATTATCTCTATAATATAAAAATCATATTTTTTATTATCATATATATATATATATATAAATCTAAACTTTTCTTCATTAAAAATCTAACTTTCTATAATTTGTTTCCTAACAATGTACTTACATTAAGTAAAAATGATTTAAAACTATATTCTTAACTTAAAATAAAATCAGAAATAAAACTAAAATAAATAAAAAAACTCACCTTTATAATATAAATCGCATCCTTGTCGAAGGGGGTGGAGTAGAGGGTCGGGATGGTCCTGTGGTCGACGCAGGCGCGGAGGTGGCGGGAAATGGGGGTGGCGGCTAGGTTAAATCGAAGGGGGGCTGACGCGAGGAGGAGGAGGCGATGGGGAAGAAGAGGGGGAGCTCAGGGAGGGGCGCAGTCTCGCGGAGCCTGGAGTAGTGCGGCGTCGCCCCTGACGGCGGCGATGGAGCGATCGAAGAAACGAGGGGGGGGGGGGAGGGGGCATTTTTTTTCTAATCGAGGAAAATGAAAGAGGGAGGGGGGTTTAGTGAAAAAAACAAAGGATTATATATATATATATATATATATATATTATATTAATATATTTTAACAAGGGTTAACTTTTTGTTCGGACTCCAATCGAGACCCACTGACTGTCGCTTCTAGCTAATTACCCTCATTCCGAACACAACGGGATATGTATCGCCAGCCAATTTGCTTGTTACGACCAGTTTCCATCAAAATCAAAATATAAATCTATATATTGAATTTGAACGCACATTTCAATTTACTAGGGTCACATACTAATTCGAAAAATTCCAGAAAAATTATTTCTAGCTTCGTATTGACGATGCGGTTCTAACAAAACTAATTTTGTCAAATTTGGAGACCATTTGAAAAATGGCCATTTTCTTGTCGATCCAAATTGACTGAAACTGTCAAAACTCATTTTAATTCGCCACGCTCAGATATTGATCCCAAAAATTATGAATTTTGAAACCTAGCAATAATTTGACATTCCGGATCCAACAAAAGTGGTTTCATCAAAAACGGATGTCGTTTGCAAAATTTCCATTTTTAAGGGCTATATTTTCCATAGCGACTATTCTGAATTTTCAACTGGGCATAACTTTTTATTCCCGCTATGAAATTTTGATTTTTCGGATTCGTTGGAAATATATTCTCAAATAGATTCTAATATTTTTGGTTTTACTAAAATCCGGTTTATTTTGAATCCTGTACATTCATTTGAAATTTGAAATCGTAATTTCAAACTACCGTGCCATTTTCAATTCCTTTTATTATTAAAATAAATATTTATATTCTAACGTCGATTCAAATTAATATATACATTCTAACTCCATTCAAAATAGATTTCTAGTCGTTATTATTTAAAATAAATCATTTTAAATATTCAAAATTCATTAAAATAACCAAAATAAAAATTTTAGATTGGTTCTGATTTTCCGGGTTGTTACAAATAACGCTTAAGAAACAAAAATTACGTAGCTATTAATAGTTGAAATTTTATGGAGTTGTGTGTAAACGTATAGACGTAGATTCAAAATTGAAATTTAAAGCATAAACTAAAAATGAAAATTAACCATCGCAGTCCGACTTGGGTTTCCTATGTTAATGGCGACATGAGATATTTCTGCTTCTTTCTTCGATTCTTCATCTTACACCTTTTCTTCTCCTTTCAACTACTGCTCTCCCTCTCTACTTCTTTCGATTCATACCTCTTATCTTTCTCTTCTCTTGATTTCGTCTGCATATAAGAACCCAAGACCTATTTTACAGTTTCAGATCTGACTTTTTTCCTATCTCCGTTACCCTTATTCTTCGATGCCTCGAACCTCCTACAACATATATCCTCCTTACTCCAGTCATAATTTCCCTTGCATTGCGTGGTGTACTGGCAACCTCACTACAGCACCCTTAGTTTTGGTGTCGAGTATTTCTGTAATGCTCTTGAGCTGGTACAATGGTGGGATTCAATAGTTTTCGACTTGCAATGGGAGGCAATGGTCTGGTTTGTACGCAGAGTTTCTGATTTTGTCTTTCAGTTTGGGTAGTTTTGCGACTCTTCTGTCCTAATTCTAGTATGCTTTTCATTTATCAAGTATGCAACGAATTAAGCGCTATGTATCTTAATGAGCTAATGGCGATTTACATCTCCAGGTTTTGGGTTGGAATTTGTTGGGCTCTCAATTATTGATGATTGTCTGTGTTTCGTCTTGTACGTCCGACCTGATAATTGTTGTTTATTTGGGTTTATGTTGTAACGAGTGTTCAAGTGTTCTTGTTTGAGTGCCTGGAGTTTCCCAGTGCCATGTTGCAACCATGGTGCTGATGTTTTGCTTGTTTGGTTTATGTAAGGCTGGGTTCTTGCTCCATCGTACTTGGCTATCCACGAGATGCTTCGGCACTTAATTTTGCTAATCTATTCGATGGAGCAGCCCGACTAAGCATGCTCCGAGAAAAAGTGCAAGGTTAGGTGCTGCTATGGATGGTTCAAGCAATGATTCCTTTCTCCTTAAGCTTTTGGACGCTTCATGTATAGTTTTGAGATGCATGAAAGTTTCAACTATGGAATTGTTGTATACTGTATGTGGGAGGTACACTTTACAACTACAGCTGTCATGTGCTTTGAGTGGCTCAAAATGTAATGTCCAATGGGTTAGTCCCTATGTAATGTGGACTTTTGGCTATACCAACTGTGTAGGTTTTTGTCCAATGTACTTGTGTATTTGTATGGAGCTGTTTCATTATGATTTTAAAGCTTTATTTTCTGATGTAACAGTGTATGTAATATTTCTCTCTTCGTGGAGAACGAAATACAGTGGACGGCCCACTACAAATGTCATAGGTGGTGGACGGACCACCTTAAAAACCGATGTAGTTGATTGTCAATTAACAATCGCATGTACTATACAATATTTTATTATTAGTAAAAATAAAAGGTGTTTGCGGTCACCTGAAAAAACAGGACGGCTTTGCCAAAAAAAAGGGAAAATAATAAAATAGGTTGGAGAAGATTAGGCAAGAAAATAAACGTTAGAGTAATGTTTTAAATCGGAGCGGCTCGGATTTTATTTATTTTGATTTGACTGACATGGTTCTTTTGAGCACCTATAAATAAACCAGCAGGGCCTAACCTCCGACTTATATTTTCTGAAAGTGCGGCAGAGCTCTGCCATTTACTTTCTCCTCTGAATTCTTCAGAAAATAGATATATATTAGTTCTAGGATTTATGATTCAAGATTTGGAAGTGAAGATTGTAAATTTAAGCTATTTATACTCAGATTGTTAGTCAAAACAGATATATAAATCCCAATTGAAAAGAAAGCAACGCATATCCAAATCAGATCTAAAATATTAAAGTGCAAATCTCGGGTGAGTGGATCCAAATTATATTTTTCGATAATGATGTATTGTATCGTTTGATTCCTGTTGGAATTTGCAATATCTTCTTCTTTTTCTTTTTTTCCCTCTTCTGCGTCAGAATATACATTTTATGTTAAATTTAAGTTATGCGCAAAATGAATAAATTTTTGGTTATGTGTAAAATATTTGAATTGTGATTAGGCGCAAATTTATTTGAATTGTGGTTACGCATAAAGTAACCGAATGCGATTAGGCGCAAATAAAGTTAATTGTGGTTCTGCGCAAATTAATCGAAATTGTAATAAAAAGGGGAGAACTTGATAATTTGAGGGCTAAATGAATGTATTATGCAAAAATTGTAATAAAAGGAAAATTTGAAAGTAGGCAAACTTGGTAAGGCTTACTAAATTAATATAACAAAGATTAATATGGCATAAACAAAGTTATGTACAGTAAATTTTGTAGCGAAAAGGATAAGTTTGAGAATCTTCATGTTATTTTTAAGAAATTTCTTTACAGATTTAAAACGAAAATAATGCAGAAATTGTAGGGATTGAAAGAAAATAGGGTATAAACCCAATTGTGTCCAATTTTACTGTAGTTATGCAATACAAAAGGAGAAAATAAGTTAGAGACATGAATTAATGTATATCAATTAAATTAGGAAGTTAGTAGTAGGCTATATTGATTGGTTAGGAAAAAGGGGATATATTTCCATAGTTTGGTTTTTAAAAGAAATGGAAAAAATAATTGCAAGTTTAAAAATAAATAAGATGTGTTTTAGTGATAAATAAGGATTTTTTGGTACTGCGCACTTTTTAATAGCCTAAAAATAATTGAAAGAATGCCTTGCAATTATGGGTTTTTATTGCGGTAATTACCTTAAGCTATGGAAATAGATTTTGTACAATTTTAATAACCAATCAATTAGAAATAAGTCTAATTTCCTAAAGAATAAATTGTAAAGACAGAAATAAAAAGGGGTAACATCAGTGAAAGGTATTATGTGAAGCAAAGGAATAAGGAACCTGTAAAGTATGTAATGAGCGGGGAATGTAACCTATTACAATAAATCATTTAAGATGGAAATATAATATATTAGGTAGACTTGTCTTAGGTACAAGCAGGATTATAACATACATGTTATAATTAAAGGATGAAACAGAAAGTAAGAGGCTTATTATAAATGAACTTAAATTATGAGAAATAAGTGTAATAAACAAACTCATAATTATAGTTGTGGTAATATTATAACATGAGATTATAATTAAATGGGAAAAATAGTAGAGTAGGCTTATTATTAATAAACTTAATTGAGGAATTAAGTTTAGTGAATATAATAATAAGTAGTGGCCTGTTCCGACAGTGAGAGCTGAATAGGGAAAATAAGCGGTCAACTAAAGCTAATAAACAAGTGAATGTTTAAGTTAACTAGCAATGTGGTGCGTAGTTGAAGATTAGATATAGGGTCTAATAACGTAATGATGAGATGTGCTTGGAACATCTCGTACGCATTTGGAATGAAAAGCTCAATGAGGTTGATCATTGTGGATGTCTGGAGACACGGGAGAAGCACAACTAGCTTATTATTCGACAGGACTGGAAGGAAGTGCGGGACTTCTACTGGACGTGAGGATACTCCGATATGGCCCTTTGTGATAGGCTTAATGAAGCTGTAACCATTAAGGCATTGCCTGTATGGTTCTATCAAGTGAGTATTCCTTGGTTGCATCTTTGATGGTGGGCAGCCTAAAGACTGAATGGGATGATCTTAGGATGATTCAGCGACTGACTCAGAGGGAAGGCTTCGTGGTTGGGGCCCAACAAAGGATAGTAGGTCATTCGATAGCTGTCATCGTCAATCGGAGCAAGTGCGGGAAAGAATGGAGTTAAGCCAAGAGGCCAATGATCTTTTACTATTGGACCATTGGAAGAGGGACTACATGTTTGTTGAGATTGGATGGTAAGGTAGTCATTTAGCTCTTTGAATAGTCTTTCATTAGTAGGGGGTAGGTTGGGTAGGGCCCGGGAGAGACACCGATAAAGATAGACCTATCTTTGGATATCTGTATTGTAGGCCTAACGAGGTGGTCCCTTACAAATATGTGGAAGCCCCTGATTAAGCTCCATGGAGGCACTCACGGGTTATGACGTTTTTGTGGTGTAACGGTAGAGGCCTATTCGCTTTCGCAGTGTAGTCTAGTACGCTTTCATAGCGTGGCGATGGAGATCCAATACGTTTTTGTAATACGACGATGGAGACTACCCGCGGAGGGTACTATGGGGAGTACCTTGATATATTGGCATATAACTATATATATATATATATATATATTATTTATTAGCTTAATCTACTACAGAGTAGATGGGTATGATTTATGCAGAAAAATTGAAAGTATAGAGCAAGATAACCCTAAATAACTTAATAAATATGAATTAGCGATAGAACGATATATGTACTATTATTTGTAGAAAGTATAATTTGTCCATTCACCAGATCTTTTTTCTGACCCCCTCCTCATAACAAACCCACAAGTTAGATAGGTGGTTGAGATTTTGCATCTTAGAAACACCTATTAAATAGTTTCAATATACTAGTAAGTGTTTACCTACTATTATATCTTTATTCTCTTCGGTTGTGAGATTTTTATAATGAGTTTTGATAAGTTATCTTTCATTTCTGCAGGATACCAAACAAACCAACTCGAGCTTCGATAGATTTGGATTTTTGAAAATAATTGGAGTCTATCAAAATTCGGGTTGTTACATTTGGTATTAGAGCTTAGGTTTAGGATTTCTATATAGATAGTGAGTGAACGTATTTGTATTTTTTAAAATATAAACAATATATGTATACCTATATCCATAGAGGAACCCACTAATTTAGTGAAACAACACAGGGAGCAATTTGGGATGTCAATTTTGTACACTTAGTACATGGTTATGGAAGTTTGAGGATTATAGACCCATGAGTGGCTAGAGTGGAAAGTGTACAGAATATCTGAAAAAAGAAGAAGAGAATATTCCATGTGTTAATATTTGAAATTTTGGTATTTCAAATTAATGGATTAAGTAGTAGAGCCTTGTAAATTGAGAAAAGATTAAGAAAGAGAAAAATGGATTAGGAATTTATATATATGCATTTAGCAAAAAAGTGGCACTAGTCTTATTCTTCGGTTCAGAATAGTTTGGTAGGAATTTATATAAAGAAGAAATTTAGGACAAAAAATGTAATTTCACGCAAAGAATTTTGAAAACGTAAAAGTTAGAAACCACTTTGTACTTAGCTCCACAGTTATAACTTTTAAAAAGAACTTGAAAAAAATGTGAATGTGAAATAAGATTTCTAGAAAGAGTTTTCAAATTTCAAAAATTAAAAACATTACAATTTTAGAAATTTACTGCTTTGTAATATTAAGAGTTGCGTTAAAATGTTTTTTGAGAAAATTGTGCTAACTTGTTTTCAAAAAGCATTGAATGGATAAGCAAGTTGTGGGGTTAAGGATATAAGCGGTTAAGAGAAAGCGCAAATAAATATAAAAGTTTTCATAAAGGATGGATTATGACACACTTTAACTTGTTGAAAAAAGAAGGCTTATAAGATAACCTTTTACGAATCAATAAGGTTGTAAGCAAACATGTTTTGTTAAAGTGGCAAGGAGATGTGCAACGAAAAATGTGTACAAAATATAGATGTAGCCTCATATTTCATGCTACCTATTTGAACATTTTTTTGAAGCTTCTTTGTCACTCTACGCAGAACACAAAAGTCTTCTCTAGAAAAGGTTCATAGAACTTAATCTTCGTCAATTAAAAGTAATTTAGTAAGAAGGGTCCCATTAGTATGTTTGGACAGCTAGTAAAGGTTGAGAAAAAATTGAAAAGATGTTTCAAGTAGTTACTGCTTAATAAAAAGAAGAAAAAAGGTAAATTTAAAACTTGCATGATTTAAGGGAAGAGAATAAAGAGAAAATAAACAGGAAAAACAAGGTTAGATTTTTATAAGTAAATTTATCATATGGTTAGTAATGAATAGAAATCCTTTTTAGTACCCCTTGAGGAAATAGAAAAGATTTCTTTTAGTATAGATTTGCATTCCTATGTAATGTTCTATTTGAGAGAATTATAATGGTTTTGTGGGATATTTACTTCCTAGGTGTTTGTGGTGATTGCTAGGTAATAACAAAAACATATATATTGTGAATAAAATGAAAATGAAGGTAAAAGATGAACAACTAAAAGAAAAACAAATATAGACGACAACTGTAAAAATTGATAACAGTAAAAGAAAATGAATTCTTCCAGGTAAGCTTGGAAAACCAAAAAGAAAACTTTCTTATGTAAATTGTGCTTGGAATAGAAAATAGGAGTTCTTGTAAGATTAACAATTAAGGTTTTCAGGTATGGGGAAAAAGGTGCGTAAAAGTGGATGGAAAATATGCAATTTTTCATTTTATACCTCTTTCTAACATAAGAAATCTAATTCAGAAAATTAGATCTTTTTGAAATTTGCAAATCTAAAGTTGATTAGTGGAATTTGAATGCAAAAAATTGGATGAACTACGCTCTTACTCTGTAAGGGTGTGGGAAAAATTGTATGAAAAAGTATTTTGATTTTTTAAAATATTGCATTCATATAGAAATTGCAAATATATTTAGGATGTGTGCATCATGTTTTCAAAAGGTTTTCAAGCTAATTTTTTCAAATAGAAGGTACCGCTCAGACATTCATTGCATTCATGCATTTATATGTTGCGTTGCACTCTGTACAATTGGTTACAAAAATTAGATGTACACATGATGGTTGTAAATTATGCGAGGAATTACTTAAGTTTACCCTTACCAAATTTTGAGGACAAAATTTCCTAAGGGTGGGAGAATGTAATACCCCGCATTTTTAATTAAATAATAAATAAAATTCATAAAATTTTCTGAATTTGGTCACAGAACTAACGTCATTGAGTCCATGGTGATTTTCTGATTAATTTAAATCTATGTTTTGCAGAAAACAGACTTAAAACGAAGGTGATATCATAAAATGAAGTTTCAGAACAGACATGAAAAAAAAGGAACACACATAAAACTAATAGTATCCAATGTTCTAATTTTGTGAATAAAAACGCAGTGTGTTTTTGTGGTTGAGCACTAGCCTCTCAAGTTGTAGCGTGCGAGTTTGAATCCAACCAGCATCATATTTTCAAATTTCAAGAAAGCAAACCAAAAAGATGCATGTTCTAAAATAAAGGTATATATATGTACATATAAGAAAAGATTAATATATAGATGAGTGCGAGTGTGTGTGTATATATATAAAAATGTATATTTATTTATTTATTTATGTATGTATGTATGTATATACAGACATGAAATTCAAAAGTAATACATAATTAATCAAAACAAGTAAGGAATAAATTTCGGGATAGTGCTGTTTGAATTTTGAAATAGATGCAGTTGTACGTAAATATACGCACGCAAGAATTTCAAGAATAACTGCATTTGAAATTTGAACATATATTAAAAAACGGAAAGAAACAATGAAATGGTTAGGGAACAATAATGTTTAAGAAAAAAATTATGCAGCTATTAATAGTTTAAATTTTATGGAGTTGTGCATAAATATATACGCATAAATTCAAAATTAAAATTAAAGCGTAAACTAAAAACGAAAAATAATAAAATATATTGGAGAAGATTAGGCAAGAAAATAAACGTTAGAGTAACGTTTTAAATCGAAGCTGCTTGGATTTTATTTGTTTTAATCTAACGGACGTGATTCCTTTAAGCATATATAAATACACCAGTAGGTCCTAGCCACTAACTCATATTTTGAGGGAGCGCCAAAGATTTGTCATTTCCTGTAACAACCTCGATTTTTAAGTGTATTTTATTTAATGATTTAATTTAAATTTTGTTATATTTATTTTATTTGTTGTATATTATTGAAATAATATTTATTTTTGATTTAAAACTATATTTATTCTTGATTTTATAAAACAAATGAATTTGATTTTGATATGAATAAAACTTAATAATAGAAAGCAATATTGGAAATTTATCCATTCGTCGTTCCCATATCAAAGTAAAATCTCATTACATATGATCTATTATTTGATTTATTGTTTGTTAAATATATATATTCCAAAAAATGTTCGTTCGCTTTTATTTTCGGTTTTATACTAATTTTTTTTGTTTCGTTGCCTAAAACATCCGCTCATCTTTTATTTGTTTCCAAAACCGTTGGTTCCTCTGAATTAAATTTTTATAGAGTTTCCTTTTATTTGCAAATATTGTTTACCTTTTTAAAGTCAACGTCCGTTCTTTGGTATTATCCCTTTCCTTACACGTTTGTTATTTTCAAAACGAAACCGTTCATTCCCTTTCATTCATTTCCTTTTGTTCCCCAGATTTTGCGACAAATATATTTAATTTCCTTAAAAAAAATCCGTTCATTCCACGAGAAGCTTTCAAACTTATTTTCCCAAGGGAAGCGTTGAATCGGCTTGCATACCTTATATAAATAAAAACAAATGGACACATCAAACCCTTATTTTCCCATCTCACAATTCACTTTGCCTTCCCCATCTTTATCCCCATCGCAAAAAGCTACTCCTCTTCTGATCATGAACTCCCTCAATGCCAACAACCGTACCTTCCTCCGACCGACCTCCAGCCTCTTACCGAGCCTCTCCACTTCGCCTCACTTTGCCGAACTCCATCCCCACCCACCTGAGAAGTCGCTCCACTTTCCCTTCTAACCTGCGCCCTCTCTGCCCCACTCTGACCCGAAACCCACCTGAAACCGCCGCCCAAGCCCTCGACCAACCCCAAAACCCTGAAGCCTCCAACCACCTAACACACCCCATCCAAGACCCGCTGACCCCCATAGATCCAACCATCGTCCTCCATCCTCTCTTCCTGTACTGCGCCTGCTCTTCTCCATAGCCGACCGAGCCAAACTCCAAGCCAGACCCGCCTTGCCCTGCACCATCCAAACCTGAGCCGCATCCACCCAAACTACCGAGCACCCGTGCCTTCCCTTGTGCATGCGTGAGTTCCGCTGTCGTGTGGGTGTGTAAAGTTTTTTGTTAGTGCGTGTGTGTGTTTGGTAATGTGTGATGTGAATGTTTGAGGTGCGCATGAGTGTGTGTATGGATGCATGTTTTATGTGAGTGTTGAGTTATATGTGTGGTAGTACATAAGTATATGTTAGTGGGTGAGTTTTTTTTGTGCGTGGTGTGTGTGTTCTATGCTTGCGTTGAAAGAGTGATATTGTTTGTGTGTGTGTGTATTGTGTGGTGTTGCGTGAATAAGGTTTGTGTGTGGTTAGTGTGTGTGAGTTTTATTGTGTTATTGTTGCGTGGGTCAATTTATATATATATATATCGGGTATGTGAATTATAATATACATATTTTTGTCTTGTGTGTGTAAGTGTGAGTGAGTGTTATGTGTGCATACATTTTAATTGTGTTCCGTTTCCTGTGTATATTTATGTGTGTATGTCGGGTGTGTTTTTCTTGTGTGTGTATCATGTATAAAAATATAATTTTTTGTTATATAAGTATATGCTCTTGTTGTGAGTTGTTTTGGAAATTTATTGGTTTTGAAAAATATGTATATATATTTGTTTGTTCGTGTGTGTGTTTATATATGAATATATATTTATATAGCAGGTTTTTTTGTGTGCATTGAATTTTAATTATGTGTTATAGTTTTTCTGTTTGTATACGTATGTATAAAAATATATAATATTTTGTGTAAAAAATTATTGTGTTTATTTTGGTTGAATTAAGTTAGTGTTGCGTTTACTTTTGAGTCAAGTTTAGTGTTGAGTTCGGAAACCATTCCCAAACCCAATAGCGGTACCGATCCATTGGGGAATCCCCTAACCTCCTCTTATAAAATAATAAATGATTGAGTGGTTACTGAGATTGAACCCATTTTGAATCGTGCTTGGAAGTCGTCGTTTCATTCTGTGTCAAACCGTCCACTGTCTCCAATCTGTGCCACAAAAGGTGAGTTTGTCTCACACTTGACCTACATTGTTTCATGGATGTTAAATTCAGCATAAGTGAACTATTGTGTAATGTATATGATTGCTAGTAGATTTTTTATTTGATATGTATACACATTTCATATATGACACAATCATATATATATATATATATATATATATATGTATGTATGTATGTATGTATGACACGATGATATATATATATATATATATATATATATATATATATATATATAAGACACATAGATGCACTGATGATATATGACTTATGATGTGATGATATTGATGCTATGTGATAATTTATATTGTTTATCTATGTTGTTGATTGCCATAGTTAGGAAAATCACTATGGGTTGAAATGATACATACCTGAACGAACATTAGATTAGGGAAATATCGTTATGGGTTAAAATGATAGACCTGAACGATTCTTACTGAAATTGGGATTGCGGGTTGAAATGATATATACCCGTAAAATTATAAATTGCGCGTTGAAATGATAAATATCCGTATCACTTGACCATAGGGTAGAAAACTATATACAGACACCATTGGTCATGTTTCGAAGTAAAGTGATTTGGAAATTTGATTTTTTTTAAAATAATAATTTAATATTTTATATTTTTATATATTTTAAAGATTTTTAAATTTAATTTTTGTAAATATTAAATTATATGTTTTAAAATGATTTTATGAGTAAATATTGATTTAAATACTTATTTAAGATTTTACTTATAACTTTATTTATTTTAAATCATATAATTTAATCATATAAGTATTCTTAAATTTCAAATTATATATATTATAATAAATAATTCTTTTGAACTATACACGAATAGTAATGGCAGCCACACCCATTCCCCCAGAAACCCTAGTTGGAGAAAACGAAGAAGACGACGGCGGCGGATGGCAGGAGGCCCGATGCAAGGGGAAACAAACGTTCGCTGACATTCTCAGGCAATCCCCATGCGTTGTTCAAAGGCCAAATTATTAAAACCCTAAAAACTAGGCGGACGCCTTTGACTCACAAATCAAAATCTCTTGTGACCTGCAATACTTTGAGCCACTGCAAACTGGCAACGCAAAATACCAAGTCATAGACGGTTTGGACTACGCTGAATCAAATAAGATTTGGAAAAATTCAATATATGTCTACATGGCAGGTAAAAGGCCTTACTTTGTCTATTTTAATGCATATATTAAAAGGACATGGAGACCCAAAGGGACGTGGGATGTATACCCAAGGGAAAATGGTTTCTTTCTGATCAAGTTTTAACTGAAATATGATTATGAAAGGATTCTCAAAGGTGGTCCATGGTTTATGGATAGTAAAATCATATTTATGAGAAAATGGATAGCATATTTCAACTTTGAAAAAGCAATGCTCACATCATACCCAATCTGGGTCAAATTCCCAAATCTTAACTTAGTATTATGGAATGCATGATGCATCAGTAAATTAGCCAGTATCATTGGCAAACGACTAGAAATAGATGAAAACACAAAAATGGTCAAAAAAATCAACTATGCCAAAGTTTTGATTGAAATTACAGCTGACTCAGAACTTCCAAAATATATTAAAGCATATGATAAACATGGAAATACTTATGAGCTGTCAGTGGAGTACGAGTTTGTCCCACCCAGATGCACCACTTGCAAACGTTTTGGGCATTCAGTTACATATTGTTCTATAATTACACTAGACAAAATGTGGGTAAGGAAATCCCCTGAAGCTAACACATCCAAAAGTCAGGCTTCGCCAAAAAGAGCTGTACATAATGAAGCCAACAGGTCTATAGTATCTACAATCACCATCCCTCCGCCACCTATGTGGTGGAGACTGAAGCATCTGCAACATCTCGTAAAGATCCAGATCAAAATTAGGAACAGGCTTAGGTAGTGGCGGATGACTCATTTCCTGTTCGTCAACATGCGGAGCCCAGTCAAGTGGTGGAGGAGGATAAGGAACCAGAGACTCTGGATGATATTCAAAGGCTGGATATTCAACTGGATGAGTCTGAGGAAGAAAATACAGACGAACCCAACATCAGTGGACTTACCGAAACAAACAACAAATACAATCCACAATTCAAATAAAGGGAAAAGAAAGCTGCTGCTACCAGTGGCATGGTTGGTGCTGCTCCAGTCACAAGGAGCAAAGCCACCAAATCATAATGTCGATCCTATGCTGGGATGTTAGGGGTCTAAACAATGACACTTATCAATTAGACCTCTACAATTTGAGGGATAAGTATAAGCCCTCAATAATTGCGGTTTTAGAAAATAATTTCTTACATGAAAACTTAGAATTTGTCAAAAATCATATGGGAGACCAGTGGCACACTAGTGATAACTTAAACACTTCCTTAAAAGGTCGTATTGTCATTTTTGGGGATGTGATGTGTTGGAAATGTGTGTATGTGAATTATGATAAACAACAAGTTACTATTCGTGCAACTAATGTTGGAGGACTTTACATTTCTTTTGTATATGCAAGCAACTGGGCTTTTGAAAGAGTCCAGTTGTGGAAAACCATCAATGAAATTGCCAAGACAATGCAGTCACCATGGTTGGTGCTAGGAGACTTTAATGTTGTACTTCGTACTAATGAGAACAAAGGTGGACTTACCCTCAAGCTATCCCAAGTTTCTGAATTCAATAGTTGCGTGTTAGCAGGTGGATTATCAGAAATTCCCCATTCAGTTCTGCAGTTTACATGGAGAAGTGGTGAGGGCAAGAAAATATCATCAAGACTTGATCGAGCACTTGCAAATGTATACTTGCTAAACCAGATCAATGGACTTAACACTACTGTCTTAGTCTCATCTAATAGTGACCATTTCCCACTTTGTAAGGTTCAATGATGACATGAATATCAAAGGCAAGCCTTTCAGGTACGCTAGCCATTGGGATCTCATTCATGGATACTGCAATGCAACCAATTTCAATGACATAAGCATTCCAGAAGGGAACAACATGTTCAAATTGGTGATAGCCATAAAGCAATGCAAAAACAGATTGAAAGAATGGAAAAAATTAAGGCCAAAAGAGGGCGATGCAATTAAAGGACTTCAACAGCAACTCGAACAATTTCAAAGCCTACTTGATTCAAACCCTCTTAACGAAGGCCTGAACAGTGATTTTTATGAAGTGTAGAGGAAACTCAAAGAAGCTTTATCAAAAAAAATCACTGGAAATCAAGCAAAAAGCTAAAGAAAAGTGGCTAACACAGGGAGATGAACGCAACAAATTTTTTTATACTAAAATGTCGCAAAGAAAACATTATAACAATCTGCTTAATTTTTTAAATGAACAGGGGGGTTCCTCAAAGAAGATTAAGCAGTTCGAAGATATAGCTATTGCATACTATACTGACCTGTTTAATGGGGATTATGATGAAGATTACCCATTATAGAGTGTAGAAGGCAAATCTCTGCTGAGTGGAGGTCGCTGTTGGGTGCTGACATCAGCAAGAGGGAACTGAAGAGTGCTTTGCTCTCCATTCAAACGACTCCAGTCCCGGGCCTGACGGAATGGGAGCATCCTTCTTCAAATTGCACTGGAAAAACCTGAAAAAACTTATGTTAGCAGCCTATCAGAAGGCTTTAAATCCAGGTGAATTTATTAGAGAAATAAACTATACTTTTATTTCACTAATTCTCAAAGTGCAGAACCCTACTAGAATTGAAGATTACAGACCAATAACATGTTGCAATGTGGTGCACAAAGTGCTTAGCAAAATCATATGCAATAGATTAAATCTAGTGCTTCCAGACCTTATCTCTCAATGTCAAAGTGCTTTTATAAAAGGGAGACTTATCTCTGAAAATTCAATCATGGCTCATGAACTAGTTAGAGAATTCAATAAGAAAGGAGCAAACAAGATCTGTCTCAAAATTGATATATATAAAGCCTATGATAGAGTCAATCGAGGTTTCATCATACACATGCTAAGTTCAATGGGCTTACCTGCTAACCTTTTAAACCTAATATGATTTTGCCTCAATTCCCCTACATACTCTATCATCATCAATGGGGTTCCCAAGGGTTATATCACTAGCACAAGGGGAATTAGACAAGGTGACCCACTATCCCCATACTTTTTTGCAGTGGCTATGGAATGGTTCACATTGAAAATGGAACTGGCAACTGAGCAAAGCCTGATTTTGCCAATTTATAATCATCAACCACTGGTCACTCATCTGATTTATGCTGATGATTTATTAGTGATATTTAAGGCCTCCCATTCAACAATTACCCAACTGAAACTCATTTTTCACAACATGGAGAGGTGGGTGGGACTCAAGGTGAATGATCTCAAAACTAAATGCTATTTCAACAAATTTTGCAGGCGCAAGACTGAGTACCTAGAAGCAATTGGTGTTCCAGAGGGTACTCTGCCAGTCAAGTACTTGGGGGTACCTCTGTCAAATAACACTATTACAAATGCTGAGTGTGGTAAACTAGTAGATGGTATTCGTGAAAATTACAGGGCTGGAGATCAAAACTTCTGTCTTTTGCTGGAAGAGTGGAACTGGTTCACACTGTTATCACTTCAAAAGTCAGATTTTGGCTTCAAAGTTTTCAAATTCCAGACTGCTCGATAGCTAAAATTAATATAGTATGTGCAAATTTTATCTGGAAGGGAGGCCTGAACAAAATCAACTACAAGCTTCTATGTAGGCCTAAAAATAAGGGAGGAGTTGGATTGAAAAATTTATTTGAACTCAAAAAAGCCTATGGGCTAAAGTTAGCTTGGAATTTAATCTCTTCAAATAATTTATGGGCTGTATGGACGAGGGCCAGATACAACCAAAACAACTTATGCACCTCACCCATCGATAACAACTCATCAATTATTTGGAAGACATGCCTGAAATTCAGACAAGAGATGAAGAGTAGAATCCAGCGAGAGATAGCCAATGGAAATTCAACTAACTTATGGCGTGACCCATGGTTGAATGGGAAAAGTCTAATAGACAGGCATGGGTAAGATAGTTATTCAGCTAATGGTGCACCAACAGTTAATGTAAACACAATTATATCAAACAACACTTGGAACTGCAATAATAACTTGGTAGCACACAATTTAGCAAATGAACTTGTAGAGAAAACTATTAATCCTAACAAGGACGAAGACAAGTGGAAGTGATCTGATGGAAAATTTATTCTTAAAAATGTTTGGGAGAGTATTAGACATGAGCTTGAACAGGTACCTTAGAGCAAAGTTGTTTGGTCAAGGTTTTGCCCACCTAAAATGTCTCAAGTCCTATACAAAGCTATCCTAGACAGACTGCCTACCAAAGAAAGACCGCATAGTTGGGGGATCATAGATGAAGACATATGTTATCTTTGTAAGAAGGAAAGGGAAACACTCCACCATCTTTTTTTCGAGTGTCAATACAGTAGAAGGTTGTGGGCCATTCAAAAACTAAAATGCTTCAATTTTGACCAAATTGTTAGCTTAGAGGAAGAAATCAATTACCTGCACGATGGGAGTAATATGTCGCAATTGATGATAGAGGTTGGCAAAGTTGGCCTCGCAACCACAGTGTGGAAGACATGGCGAGAACGCAACACTCGTGCTTTCAAGAAGAAAGAAAAGGATGTGTTAGCAAACGATGCGACGATTAATCAGGAAATTGCAATAATTATTGACAGAATCAAACCGAAGTTTCTCACCATTGCAACGGAACGAGAACTATTGCAATTGGAGAAGTGGAACTGGAGGGCAGTGACTGGAGGAAGGCGAAGAGAGAATCTGCGGCCGCGATGAAAATTCGTTGATGCCCTAATTTTGACAATTGGGTGCTTTTTGTTTACTTTTGCATAGAATGTAGAACGAACGAAAAGTATATAGTTGGATGTATTATGTTCTTGTAGCAGATCAGGCTTTGTAACATTTGGGTCGAGCCGACTTTATGGGCTGAAATGAAAATTTACCCAATTTCAAAAAAAAACTTTTAAACCTATTTCTATATTATTTTAATCTTATATATGCTTGTAATCTATTTTCTAATTAATTTTAGAAATTTATAAACATGTATTTATACCTAGTTTCAAAGTAAATTTTATATATTTTATAAACTTTAACAATAAACTAAAGGGTGGATAAGTTAAGGTTTTCGCGATTTGAATTCGATGTTTAAAGATTTAAATTTATATAACGATACTTGACTTAACGAATGAACTTATATAAGATATGAATTGAATTCGAATCGATATAAACTTATAAGAGATGAACTTGAATTGTGAAAGTAAGGTCACACCTCCTATCAGACACACTTCTTCGAACCCATATCTATTACTTTGTGATTTGATTGGTGTGCACCTTTGATTTTGGAGTGTGTTTCGAGGTGGGCAGTGGTCGCTGCTGTGCGTTACCATCGGTCCGGACATGCATCGATAGAATCCTACCATGGGTATTCCTCGTGTGCCTTGCATATTATCATGATTGAGGCCCTACAATTTTGATTTAACGTTGTCGTATAGCGGCACATCCCTATCCACTGACTGTTTACTGGTGTTTTATATGCAATGTCTACGACAATGTATAAACAATGTAAGGGTAAAAATGTAATCCCGCTTATGCTATTTTAATATATTATATTTAACCATAGACACTATTATAATACCGTATTATAGTATATGATACTAGTTTAACGGATCCTTAGAGGATGATGATCATAAACATCCTTTAAGTTACTGATGCATTTCATTGAACATTTCATTTGAGTTGATTTACTTCCATGCGAATGTTAGTCCTGGTCCGAGTTGTTTTGTTTTGCATTATTGCTCGGGTCAGATCGAGTATTGCATTGTTGAGATTTCACTTTTTGAAGCTAGAGACTGTTGAAGACATCACCTTTATTTATTGGTTCTGGTTCTTTCTTCTTTGTATTAGACATTCTTGATTTAGACTTCTGCTGTATTTAATTTTGTAACTCTGATATTATGTATAAATTTTTATTTTTATTTAGTAGCTTCATGAACTACTATCATACTATTTATTTTCCACGGTGAGATATTATATTGCTCAATATCTGTGTTTGTGATTTATTCTCTTTACCTCAGAAGCTAACAATATGTCGTTTTGAGTGTTTCGAGTTGGTTTAAAATACCGGCTTGAAGCTGTAACACCCCATACTTTCTGTTAATGTTATAGTAACGAATTAAACAATACTTAATTTCAAATATGAGAATTAAGGGAAACGGGTTACCCCATTGCGTTCGTCTCGGAATTCTGCTTGAGATAGAGTCCGAGTTTGCATGAATTGGACTTCGTATGAAGAATTTATGACCTCCAGAAGTTTCAGAAATTCAAATAAATTCAAACAGCCCAAGCCAGATTTCGAAATTCAAAAACAGAAGTCAGAAGCGGGCTGGGCGGGAAAATTCCCGCCCAGACAGGTCGACCAGGAGGTCGACCCTAGTGTCGACCTCCCCCCTAGAGGTCGACCTGGGGGTCGACCTGGCCCCCGGCCAGATTTGAATTTTGAACGACTGATGACTTGATGCTAAGTCACTAGGGTTTCTGGATGGTCCTGATCTGGTCTGAGTGGCTGTGATTAACCCTATGTTCATCCGACGGCTATAATTAAAATGAAATTTTATATAAACAACTCAATACTCAACCTAAAAAACACACAGAAAAATAATCTTAGAACTGAAATGCCGTCAGTAGAGAACTTGGAATAGCCATCGCCACTTTCAATTCTGAAAAAAGAAAGGAGCCTACATCTAAATCAAATTAAAACTAATCTAATTCAAAGATCTTCATCAAAGGCGTGCATCTCCAATTTCAGAATTCAGAATTCATAATTCAAGAATTCCTTTTAGTTTGTAAGTTGGTTATTACGCAGATTTAAACGTTCTTTTTAAATGAAATCATGGCATGTTGTAACTCGAATATGGAATGATGCTTATGTATGAGATAATGACGTGTGATTCTAATACATCTTAAATTACTGTTGCGATTTGATCACGCCTATGTGTTTGTGATGATAAACATGCCATATTGTATGTTATTGGGATTTATTGTGATTCAGTAAAGAACTTATTATGCCAACAAAATTGTGAAACATGTCATGTTGAAATTTGGTGGTTATTTGCAAGTTTATGATCCAAATCACATGCTTACTTGTTAGATCAACATTCATGAATACTTAGAAACTATGCTAAGTTGAATCTATTCATGCTACAAGATTTGGATTTGTATTTCTCTTATGTTGCAACACACATAAGTTATCATGCCAAGTTGTGATGTAAACATGATTATAGGAGTTCTCTTATGTTGTAACACACATAAGTTATCATGCTAAGTTGTGATTTAAAATATGTTCATAGTGGTTTTTCTTATGTTTTGATATACATAAGTTAGTATGCTAAATTGTGGTTTATATGTTAAACCTCCATGTTAGACCCATATCAAGTTTGCATGAAAATTAGATCCAACTTAGTCACAAGTTCGCCTTTACCTGTTTGGTTAAGTTAATGATACATCTATGCCAAGTTACATGTAATAAGTTAAATGTATGCTATTTTATGTTTATTTCATGTTCCTTGTTTATTACCCTTTTTATTATGGGTTTGGACTAATTTATTAGCCCAACATTTAATGTGATTCATGCATACGTTCTACGGGGGTAGCGATGGGAAAACACTATAATTCATGGCATAGGTTTGTTCATAAAATGGTATATTTGATATACCATTTATTATGAGCAATAAATTAAAAAGATAATTATGGCATGAGTAAATTAAAATTAATTTACATAAAGAATTAGACATATATAGAAAATATGTGAATTTAGAAAAGACGAATATGCCTAACCCGAGGTTAGACTGAGTTGTGGTGTAAACCTGCCCGGAACCGACCGTCATATCCAGTAACCACAACAAGACATGTCTAATGTGGGTGGTTAGTGCATCAAGCCCAAAAAGGACCCGAGGTTAGATTGAGTTGTGGTGTAAACCTTCCCGGAATCGACAGACAAATCCAGTGACCACAACAAGACCTGTCTAATGTGAGTGGTCGGTGCTTAAATGAATAAATTAAAGCTAAGTCAGGATTGGTAGGATTAAGTCAATTAGGGAAACAATTAACCGATTCAACATGTTAACTAAACTGATTGGTGGGGTTAGGCAAACTTGGGCACTTAACCATATAAACATGTTGATTAGAAAACCCTAGTAACGCGGACCCATTTCAGCAGTAACCCACATAGATGTATCATGGTACCCTGAACTAGGCAGGACGGGGCACGATTACTGGGCTGATTATAAGCGGTCAAAACATCGGCGGTTGGTGCGTCAGTGTAGGTTCCGACGGAGTATGGGCGTGCACATACTCCGGAGAGGAAAAAGCTGGCACTGGGCATCAATATTATACACTATTCATCTTGAATCGTGTTGGGTTGCCACCAGAGGGACTGATACACTCCATGGTAGGACCAGCACAGGTAACTAAAGTCAAGCGGGGCCGAATGACACTTGACATGAATGCTTGTGAATAGGAGCCGATCATTAAGGGGATCGTTCGGAATAAACACGTGGGGCTGGTTGAACCAATGGTTAGTAGGTGCAGAGACTTTAGTAATGGGTGCGATCACATGTCCATCTTTTCTTATACTAGGGTATTGTCCTATGTTCTGTTATTATTGCCATGATCCCTTTCCTTGTTTAAATACTAGTAATCACTGAACTTACCAGACTATTGTTTGACCCGTTTTCTTTTGTCTTCTTTTCTTCCGTTCCCTCCCCAGGTCCACAGGGAGGGAATACTCCAGCTTAATCAGACTCTTTGCAAACTTCAAGAAAGTAGATGTATGATTTGGACTCTCTTGCATTGGCTGTGCCTTTTGGATACGACACTTGGGGATTTATGCAGTTTTACCTATGTTTTATGCTTATTTATTATAAATAATCAAGACAGAAATTATGGTGTAATGTTTTGGAAGTTATTTTGAGACAATCTGCTTTAATGCTTTTGTATTGATTTACGTTTGCAATAAATGATTGATTTTCGCTGCTTATATTTTATCTGTCTTGTAAATTTTTCTGTATCTTGTACCTACAACTCTCCACCAAATTTAAGGCATTCCCTTTGTGAGTGACCTTAACGGAGGTGGGGTGTTTCACTCGATATCAGAGCAAAGGTTTACCGGTTCAGATAAAAAAATTTGAAAACTATTTTCAAAATGAGAAATATAAAGAAGCATTTTACAAGAAAACGTGTTGTTTTAAATTTTAAAAGGCATAATCCCCAAAGCCATATGCCCTATCATTCTATCCTTTGTTTTGAATCTTTTCTTTTTCGTTTCAGCATGTCTGGGAATCTTAACCTTCCAGTGAGTGTACCAATACCTAGCTGGTTCAGGAGGTACATAGAGGCTAGGGCCAACAATGCAGGCCCAGCATATATTCCTCCTCCTCCAGTTGCAGCGGTTCCTCCTCCTCCCCCTCGAGCAAATGCTTTCTTAAAGATTTGTAGAGACTTTAGGGCCATGGGTGGAAAGGATTTCAAGGGGACTGAGTCATTCGTAGAAGCAAGGAATTAGCTCAAAGAAACTGAGGATCTATTCGATATCTTCGAGGTGGATGATAGACAGAAGATACAGTTGGCAGTGTGGTTGCTCAAAGACGAAGCTTCCTATTGGTGGGAAGTCACTAACGCTGAAAGGCCAATTGAAACTTGGATGGATTTCAGAATCAGGTTTGAGATGAGATTCCTCTCACAGGCCGAACGAAGTTTACAGCTGGAAAAGTTCTTATCTCTTGAGCAAGGAAGTATGACGGTCAAGGAGTACGTCAACCAATTCAATCAGCTGGCCCGATTTGCACTGGATTTAGTGAATACTCCTCATAAGAAGGCTCTCCGTTTTTTCATGGGATTGAATGAGCCACTTCACAGCCTGGCTATAACCCATGTACCTATGGGAGCTACTTACGAGAGATTAGTGGACATGGCACTCTTACATGAGGAAGGCAAGGGCAAGAAAGAGGCAAAAACGAAAGTGCCTCAAGACAAGAAGGGGAAGGGTCGCAGAACAAGAAGGCTGATTCAAAGAAAGGCGGGAAGAACAACAAACCCCGTGACAAGAGAAAATGTAATTTCTGTGGCATTCCCGGACATCTGGTCAAAGACTGCAAGAAGAAGAAAAGGAAGACAGGTGGCTATTTCCAATGTGGTGAAACGGGACACATGGTTGAAGACTGCCCGAGGAAGCAAGGGCAGAGAGCTGGAACTTCTTTTGGAGGACAAGTTCATGCTCTTACGGCACCTCCGCAAGAACGAGGTAGAAATATTTATGTCAAAAATTTAGTCTATCTTTTTGTTCATCCTATTCGTACATTGATTGATTCTGGCGCATCGCACTCATTTGTATCTGCTGATTTAGTTGAATCTCTGCACCTAGACATTAGTTTAGTAGAGGATCCCTTGGTTGTTTCAAATCCAATCGGGGGCTCATCTTATTTGTCAATGGTTTGTTTGGATTTGAAAATATCTATTCTAAGTGTTGAGTTTAGATGCAATGCCTATGTTTTGGGATTCACGGGCTATGGATTGATTCTAGGCATGGATTGGCTATCCAGTAATGGTGCCATCCTCGACTGTGAGAAAAGAGCGGTTAGACTCCTTACTCGCCTTGGTAACACTCTTGAAATTTCTTGCAATCCCCTGAACTCTGTTATGCTAAGTTATCTAGAATCTCTTGATGCGTCTGTTGAGGACTTGCAGTCTGTAAAGGTAGTCCGTGAATACTCGGATGTGTTTGAAGACATAAAGGGCTTACCCCCGAAGCGGGAGATAGACTTCCGCATATACCTTATTGACAATGCAAGACCAGTTGCCTTACCCGTTAGGCACATGGCCCCAAGGGAGCGGAAAGAGCTCAGCAAGCAAATTAAAGAGCTCGTAGAAAAGGGGTTTATAAGGCGAAGTATTTTTGAATGGGTTGCTCTAGTAGTGTTCGCAACTAAAGCGAACGGTTTGCTTCGCCTGTGTGTTGATTATAGGGAGCTAAACAAGCCGACAAAGAAGAATAGGCACCCACTCCCCAGAATAGATGATTTGTTTGATCAGCTTGTAGGTACATCAGTTTTCTCCCAATTAAATCTAGCTACCGGGTTTCATCAGCTAACAGTGGCTGAAGACAGTATTGATAAGACCGCGTTCAGAACTCCGGATGGTTTCTTCAAGTGGCTTGTCATGCCTTTCGGCTTGACAAATGCACCTGCTTACTTCGTTGATTTAATGAGCAGGGTGTTCCGAGAGTTCCTCAATAAGTTTGTGGTGGTCTTCGTAGATGATATTTTGATCTTCTCAAAGAATGAGGAAGAGCATGCTCAGCATCTAAGGGAAGTCATGGATACTCTCCGTGCACATCAGTTGAAAGCTAAATTCTCCAAATGCCATTTTTGGAGAGAAGAAGTTAGGTTCCTTGGACATGTGGTGTCCAAAGAGGGGTTAGATGTGGACCTCGCGAAAGTGGTTGTTGTGCAAGATTGGAAGGTTCCTCGAAACGCAACTGAAGTCCGAAGTTTTCTCGAGCTAGCAGGCTTCTATCGAAAATTCATCAAAGATTTTGAAAAAATCTCAGCTCCACTCACAAGGTTGACAAAGAAGAACTTAGCTTTCAATTGGGATTTGGATTGCGATATTGCTTAAAAAGAGCTCTGACAACAGCCCCAGTTCTGACTTTGCCTGATGGAAGCAAGATGTTCATAGTATACACAAATGCATGTGGCACGGGACTAGTCGATGTTCTGATGCAAGAAGGGAAGGTAGTGGCTTATGGTGGAAGGCAGTTGAAAGTACATGAGAAAAACTACCCAACCCACGACCTAGAGTTGGCAGCCATCGTTTTTGCGCTTAGGTCTTGGCGCCATTATCTCCGAGGTGATAAATTTGAATTGTATACTGACCATAAATCGTTGAAATACCTTTTCTCGTAGAAAGACCTTAACTTGAGGCAGGAACGATGGATGGAGTTTCTTTTCTTGTACGATTTTGAGATTTCCTACACTCCTGGCAAGGGTAATGCAGTAGCAGACACCTTGAGTAGAAAGAAACTGACCTTAAGCTCTCTCTTTGTAGAAAGGCAAAGTTTGGAGTACATAGCCAACTTTGACACTTTGGGCCCTCCTCTGAACTTGTACCTGGACTATTAGCAACATTGGAAGTGCGGCCAACTTTATTAGACTCAATTGGGGCCGCGCAACGTGAAGACCCTCAGCTAGTTGAGATAATAGATAAGCTGATCAGGGGTGAGACTTCGAGTCACCCCAATAGATACTCCATTGATGATAAGGGATGGTTGAGATGGGATGGAAGACTATGCGTCCCACAAGCAAGGAATTTGGTGGAGAAGGTTCTCGAAGAGGCACACCATTCCAAGTTGACCATACACCCCGGTGGAGGCAAAATGTACAAAGACATAAAAAGGGTTTTCTTTTGGAGTGGCATGAAAAGAGATGTAGCAGAATTCATCTCCAAGTGCATGATATGCCAGCAAGTCAAGGCGGAACAAAGGAAGCCTGGAGGTTTGCTTCATCCTCTAGAGGTCCCACAGTGGAAGTGGGATAGCATTTCAATGGACTTTGTTAATGGGTTGCCTAGGTCAAGGAGGGGCAACACCCGTATCTGGGTAATAGTGGACATGCTCATAAAAAGTGCCCATTTCATACCCGTCAAGAGTAGAAGAACGACCTCATCTCTAGCATCCATATATCTTAAAGAGATAGTTCGACTCCATGGGATACCCTCTAGCATAGTGAGTGATCGAGACCCTATCTTCACGAGCGAGTTATGGAAGAGTTTACAGGAGGCTGTAGGCACACAGTTATGCTTAAGCACGACCTATCACCTGCAAACCGATGGCCAGACGGAAAGAGTCAACAAAGTATTAGAAGACCTCTTGAGGCTATGCATTCTCGACTTAGGAGGCACATGGGAGGATCATTTACCTTTGGTGGAATTCGCTTACAACAATAGCTACCAAGCCACCATAGGCATGGCGCCTTTCGAAGCTTTATATGGAAGACCGTGTCGGTCACCAACTTGCTGGTGGGAGTCCACGGACAAGCTCATACTTGGGCCAGACATGATCAGAGAAACCTCAGAGAAAGTAGACTTAATACGAAGAAGAATGAAGACTGCCCAAGGTTGACAGAAGTCCTATGCAAACAGAAGAAGAACCGGCCTTGAGTTCGAAGTTGGAGAAAAGGTGTTCCTTAAAATATCTCCTTTAAGGATCGTCGTTCGCTTTGGGTCCGCAGGAAAGTTAGCACCAAGATTTGTAGGATCTTTCCCTATCATCGAGAAGATTGGAAAGATGGCTTATAGAGTGCTATTTCCCGAAAGATTGGTCGGGGTTCATAATGTCTTTCATGTCTCTCACCCGCGGAAGTGCCCAAACGAGTCTGTGGAAGTGGTGGAACCAAGCATGCTAGAGGAAGTAGAAGTTGAACGAGAAGCAACTGTGAGGAGAGTTCCAACCCATATCTTGGGAACAGAAGTCAAAAAGCTATGCAACCGTGAAGTTAAACTCGTCAAAGTTCAATGGAGCGATGCCGAGGAAGACGCGACTTGGGAAACTGAGGACAGAATACGTGCAGCCTACCCTTTTCTTTTTGAGGGTACATCTTTGATCTCTCTTTTCTTAAGTTTATTCTCGTATTTATCTTTTTAGATGTATCTCCTCGATCCTATCCTTAGGTAGAAAACCTTTTTAGATGTAAACATGTAATTGAAACATGTTATGGTTGATGGTTGCAAGTGGTTGCTAGTGGTTGCTCGTGGATGCATATACACACATTAGGTATTAGATCGGCTCAGTCACATTCATATTGCATATGCATATATGTACTTGTATATGGATTGAAACTTGATGTGTTATCATATGAACGTTGCATTTGTATGAATGGTTGTGCACTCATGTAGAAAATTTTAAGTAGGAAAAAAATTGCATACATAATGGACTCATGGCACTGACATAATTTGCATTAAGGAGGTCAACTAAATCAGTAGACCTCCTGATTTTGCATTAGATAAGGACATGTACATAAACTATGCATATGATCATGAAGCATTAGAAATCTTTTAAGGACAATGGACGCCTGTGTTTGATGGTTAAGTAGATGGGTGATTGGATGGTAGAATATAAGTTCTTCCCTACTTGAAGATTTCGGGGACGAAATCCTAAAAGGAGGGGAGAATGTAACACCCCGTACTTTCTGTTAATGTTATAGTAACGAATTAAACAATACTTAATTTCAAAGCTGAGAATTAAGGGAAATGGGTTACGCATTGCGTTCGTCTCGGAATTCTTCTTGAGATAGAGTCCGAGTTTGCATGAATTGGACTTCGTATGAAGAAGTTATGACCTCCAGAAGTTTCAGAAATTCAAATAAATTCAAACAGCTCAAGCCAGATTTCGAAATTCAAAAACAGAAGTCAGAAGCGGGATGGGCGGGAAAATTCCCGCCTAGGCAGGTCGACCAGGGGGTCGACCTTAGTGTCGACCTCCCCCCTAAAGGTCGACCTGGGGGTCGACCTGGCCCCCGACCAGATCTGAATTTTTGAACGACTGATGACTTGATGCTGAGTCACTAGGGTTTCTGGATGGTCCTGATCTGGTCTGAGTGGCTGTGATTAACCCTAGGTTCATTCGACGGCTATAATTAAACTGAAATTCTATATA
This sequence comes from Allium sativum, assembly GCA_030737875.1. Taxonomy (NCBI): domain Eukaryota; kingdom Viridiplantae; phylum Streptophyta; class Magnoliopsida; order Asparagales; family Amaryllidaceae; genus Allium; species Allium sativum. The sequence continues at coordinate 822,131,306 of CM060910.1, forward strand.
AACAACTCAGTACTCAACCTAAAAAACACACAGAAAAATAATCCTAGAACTGAAATGCCGTCAGTAGAGAACTTGGAATAGCCATCGCCACTTTCAGTTCTGAAACAAGAAAGGAGCCTACGTCTAAATCAAATTAAAACTAATCTAATTCAACGATCTTCATCAAAGGCGCGCATCTCCAATTTCAGAATTCAGAATTCAAGAATTCCTTTTAGTTTGTAAATTGGTTATTACGCAGATTTAAGCATTCTTTTTAAATGAAATCATGGCATGTTGTAACTCGAATATGGAATGATGCTTATGTATGAGATAATGACGTGTGATTCTAATACATCTTAAATTACTGTTGTGATTTGATCATGCCTATGTGTTTGTGATGATAAACATGCCATATTGTATGTTATTGGGATTTATTGTGATTGGGTAAAGAACTTATTATGTCAACAAAATTGTGAAACATGTCATGTTGAAATTTGTTGGTTATTTGCAAGTTTATGATCCAAATCACATGCTTACATGTTAGATCAACATTCATGAATACCTTGAAACTATGTTAAGTTGAATCTATTTATGTTGCAAGATTCGGATTTGTAGTTCTCTTATGTTGTAACACACATAAGTTATCATGCCAAGTTGTGATGTAAACATGATTATAGGAGTTCTCTTATGTTGTAACACACATAAGTTATCATGCTAAGTTGTGATTCAAAATATGTTCATAGTGGCTTTTCTTATGTTTTGATATACATAAGTTAGTATGCTAAATTGTGGTTTATATGTTAAACCTCCATGTTAGACCCATATCAAGTTTGCATGAAAATTAGATCCAACTTAGTCACAAGTTCACCTTTACCTGTTTGGTTAAGTTAATGATACATCTATGCCAAGTTACATGTGATAAGTTAAATGTATGCTATTTTATGTTTATTTCATGTTCCTTGTTTATTACCCCTTTTTATTATGGGTTTGGACTAATTTATTAGCCCAACATTTAATGTGATTCATGCATACGTTCTACGGGGGTAGCGATGGGAAAACACTATAATTCATGGCATAGGTTTGTTCAGAAAATGGTATATTTGATATACCATTTATTATGAGCAATAAATTAAAAAGATAATTATGGCATGATTAAATTAAAATTAATATACAAAAAGAATTAGACATATATTGAAAATATGTGAATTTAGAAAAGACGAATATGCCTAACCCGAGGTTAGACTGAGTTGTGGTGTAAACCTACCCGGAACCGACCGGCATATCCAGTAACCACAACAAGACCTGTCTACTGTGGGTGGTTAGTGCATAAAGCCCAAAAAGGACCCGAGGTTAGACTGAGTTGTGGTGTAAACCTGCCCGGAACCGACCGACAAATTCAGTGACCACAACAAAACCTGTCTAATGTGAGTGGTCGGTGCTTTAATGAATAAATTAAAGCTAATTCAGGATTGGTAGGGTTAAGTCAATTAGGGAAACACTTAACCGATTCAACATGTTAACTAAACTGATGGGTGGGGTTAGGCAAACCTGGACACTTAACTATATAAACATGTTGATAAGAAAACCCTAGTAATGGGGACCCATTTCAGCAGTAACCCACATAGATGTATCATGGTACCTTGAACTAAGCAGGGTGGGCACGATTACTGGGCTGACTATAAGCGGTCAAAACGTCGGCGATTGGTGCGTCAGTGTAGGTTCTGACGGAGTATGGGCGTGTGCATACTCCGGAGTGGAAAAAGCAGGCACTGGGCATCAGTAGTATACATTGTGCATCTTGAATCATGTCGGGTTGCCACCAGAGGGACTGATATACCCCATGGTAGGACCAGCATAGGTAACTACAGTCAAGCGGGGCTGAATGACCCAGGACATGAATGCATGCGATAGGAGCCGATCATTAAGGGGATCGTTCGAAATAAACATGTGGGGCTGGTTGAACCAATGGTTAGTAGGTGCAGTAATTAGTGCGATCACATGTTCATCTTATCTTATACAAGGGTATTGTCCTATGTTCTGTTATTACTGCCATGATCCCTTTCCTTGTTTAAATACTAGTAATCACTGAACTTACCAGACTTATTGTCTGACCCGTTTTCTTTCGTCTTCTTTTCTTCCGTTCCCCCCCAGGTCCACAGGGAGGGAATACTCCAGCTTAATCAGACTCTTTGCAGGCTTCAAGAAAGTAGATGTATGATTTGAACAATCTTGCATTGGCTATGGCTTTTGGATACGACACTTGGTGATTTATGCAGTTTTATCTATGTTTTATGCTTCTTTATTTTAAATAATCAAGACAGAAATTATGGTGTAATGTTTTGGAAGTTATTTTGAGACAATCTGCTGTAATGCTTTTGTATTGAACCACGTTTGCAATAAATATTTGATTTTCGCTGCTTATATTTTATCTGTCTTGTAAATTTTTCTGTGTCTTGTACCTATAACTCTCCACCAAAGTTAAGGCATTCCCTTTGTGAGTGACCTTAATGGAGGTGGGGTGTTTCAGAAGCGGTCGAAAAGGCGGGTCGTTACATTTCCTTTCTCCTCTTTATTCTTCAGAAAATAAATATATATTGGTTTTAGGATTTATGATTCAAGATTTGGAGGTGAAGATTGTAGATTTCAGCTATAGATGCCTAGATCCTCAGTCAAAACAGATCTATAAATCTTTATGAAAAAGAATGCAGTGCAGATCCAAATCAGATCCAAAATATTAAAGCGCAAATCTCAGGTGAGTGGATTTAAATTATATTTTCCGATAATGGTATATAATATCGTTTGATTCATGTTGGAATTTACAATATGTTCTTCTTCTTCTTCTCCTTATCCCCTCTTCTACGTTAGAATATACAGTTTATGATAAAGTTTAATTATGCACGAAATGAATAAAATTTTAGCTATGCGCAAAATGAACAAAATTTTGGTTATGCATAAAATAATTAAATTGTGATTAGGAGCAAATTTATTTGAATTATAGTTACGTGTAAAGTAATTGAATCGTGATTAGACGTAAATTAAGTTAATTGTGGTTATGCGCACATTAATGGAAATTGTAATAAAAAGGGGGAAATTTGATAATTTGAGGCTAAATGAACGTATCATGCCAAAATTGTAATAAAAGGGAAATTTGAAAGTAGTCAAACTTGGTAAGGCTTGCTAAATTAATGTGACAAATATTAATATAGCATGAACAAAGTTATGTACAATAAATTTGGTAACAAAAAGGATAAGTTTGAGAATTTTCATGTTCTTTATAAGGAATCACTTTTCAGATTTAAAGTGGAAATAATGAAGAAATTGTGGGGACTGAAAAAAGGGTATAAAACAAATTTTGTTCTTTACTATAGTTATGCAAAACAAACGGTGGAAATCAGTTAGAGACAAGAATTAATGTATATCAATTAAATTAGGAAGTTAGTAGAAGCCTAGATTAATTGGTTAGGAAAAAGAAAATTATTTCCATAGTTTGGTTTTTAAAAGAAGTGGAAAACATAATTGCAATTTTAAAAATAAATAAATATGTGTATTAATGCGAAATAAGGATTTTGCTGTATTGCGCACTGCTCAATAGCCTAAAAACAATAGAAAGAAATGTCTTTCAGTTATGGGTTTCCATTGTGGTAAACCATGAAAATAGATTGTGTATGGTTTTAATAACTAATCAATTAGGAATAAGTCTAATTTTCTAAAGAATAAATTGTAAAGACAAAAATAAAAAGAGGTAACATTAGTGAAAGGTATTACGTAGAAAAAAAGGAATAAGAAACCTATGAAGTATGTAATTACAATAAATCATATAAGACGAAAATGTAATATAATAGGTTGGCTTTTCTTAGGGAAGAGTAGGATTATAACATACATGTTATAATTAAAAGATAAAATGAAAAGTAAGCGGCTTATTATAAATGAACTTAAATTACGGGAAATAAGTTTAATAAGCAAACTCTCAATTATAGTTGTGGTAATATTATAACACGAGTGTAACAACCCAGAAAATCAGAACCAATTTAAAAATTTTATTTTAAGAAATTTTAATAGAAAATGTGTCGGAATTTAAAAAAAAATCCATTTTTTAAAAAAAACAAAGCTATTAAAAATAGCCATTTTGCAAACGACCTCCGTTTTCGATGAAACTACTTTTGTTGGATCCGGAATGTCAAATTATTGCTAGGTTTAAGTTTCCATAATTTTTGGAATTAATATGCAAGCATGGTAAATTAAAACGCGTTTGGTAATTTCTGTTGAATTAGATCGACCAATAAAAGGTCCATTTTTCAAATGGTCTCCAAATTCGACGAAATTAATTTTTTTAGGACTGTATCATCAAAACATAGCTAGATTTATTTTTCGGGAATTTTTGGAATCAGTACGTGGCCTCGGTAAATTAAAATATACGTTCAAATTTAATATTGAATGTTTTATATTTTAATTTAAAGAAAAACAGACTAAAACAGTCAAATGGGCTTACGAAACATAATCCATTGTGCCTTAAATGTGGGTATTTGGCTGGGGGCGACAGTCGTTGGGCTTGATTTGGAGTCCATATGGATTAACAGGCCTTTTAGTTTTAAAGAATTAAATAATTAAATATTATAAATACCCTAGGAAATAACAAACCCTAATCTCATATCTGAAAGAGGCCGCCTCCAGTTTTGAACGACGGAAACCGTTAGTTCTTTCTCCCCTCAATTTCTCTTAAAATACTTAATAAAATTCGAAGGCCCTTTAGAGGACTTTGTAGTACTCTCTTCAATCTTAAGATCCATACGAGTTTCAACCTCTTTCATTGTGTGTATTGATCGCACCACCTCCCCGAAGTCAGGCCGTGTCGAGCCAGTTTCCGCCACCGATCCGCCACCGAGCTGGACCCCACCACCAGCATCTGGCGCGCCTCCCGTAGCCCTCCGACGTGGTGTAACCAGATCGGCTTCACACTTCACGGATTGGAAGAAAATCTAAAACCTAGTTTTGAATCATTCGCTAAAGGTATCGGGCTATGTAATTTAAACCATTTTCACCATTTAAAAGCGTTACGAATTGTGATTTAATTATAAAAATCATATCATTTTGATACGATGTCGAAATTACATGAAACATGAACCATTGTGATCGTGACAACGTCTTCTACGTTCTAGAAAAGACTGGGACATATTTGGAGCTTGCTACAAATTTAGGTGAAGTCAAAACCAATGTGAGATTTCTAAATTTAAAATAAAAGTTATTGTGATCGTGATGTTAAATTTATATATATACGTTGTGTAAAATACATGTATGTGTTGTATGAAATTGAATTTGATTGATTGTGGTTGCGATGAATTGTTGGATTGAATTGTGTAGTAAAGATAAAATATGTTTATATAATAAAAATCAAATTTTTATTGTATATGTGAATCAATAAAATGTTCATGTTAGATAAAATATGTTTCTATAATAAAAATCATATTTTCATTGTATATGTGAATCAATAAAATATTCATGTTAGATAAAATATGTTTATACAATAAAAATCATATTTTTATTGTATATGTGAATCAATAAAATATTCATGTTTGATAAAATATGTTTATACAATAAAAGTCATATTTTTATTATACATATGAGTCAATGAAATGTTCATGTTGGATAAAAAAATGTGTATACAATAAAAATCATATTTTTATTGTATATATGAAAATAGAATATTCATTATTAAAAGATAATTTTTTTTACAATAAAAATTACATTTTTGTTGTATGTTTAAATCATTAAAAATATTCATGGTTTGATAAGAAAATGTTAATACAATAAAAATCACATTTTTATTGCATGTATGAATAAACAAAATATTCATTGTTTGAAATAAAACATATTAACAATAAAAATATACATTTTTATTGTGTATGTAGGAATGATTGAAAATATTCATTGTTTGAATAAAATAGGTCAACAATAAAAATTATATTTTTATTGTATTATTGATTCATTAAAAGAATCATGTTTTAAAGAAAATGTTTAAAACATTATCATTTACATGTTAGCAAAGTAGAAAAATGATCATTTGTTAATACCTGTTTTGTTTATAAAAATGTTATCATTTACATGTTAGCAAAGTAGAAAAATGATCATTTTTTAATACCTGTTTTGTTTATAAAAATGCAATCATTTACATATTAGCAAAGTAGAAAAATAATCATTTGTTAATACCTGTTTTTTTTATAAAAATGTAATCATTTACATGTTAGCAAAGCAGAAAAATGATCATTTTTTAATACCTGTTTTGTTTATAAAAATGTAATCATTTACATGTTAGCAAAGTAGAAAAATGATCATTTGTTAATACATGTTGTGTTTGTAAAAAGGGAGCGGCTATTTGAACACAAAATTTGACACAAACAGAGAGACACAGAGCCTCAACCATTGAATTTGTTTGTCTTTATGTGGAGAGTGTAATTCATGGGAGGATCCAGTGGTTGAGATTTATTGTGTGCAATTTTGTGTCTTCATTTTGTGTTTAAATAGAGTTTCCCTTATAAAAATGCAATCATTTACATGTTAGCAAAGTAGAAAAATGATCACTTGTTAATACATATTTTGTTTATAAAAATGTAATCACTTACATGTTAGCAAAGTAGGAAAATGGTCATTGGTTAATATATGTTTGTTTATTAAAACATTATTATTTGCTTGTTAGCAAAGTAGAAAAACAATAATATGTTTTGACTCATTAAAATCATGTCATTTACATGTTAGCGATGTTAATAGTTAAATATGTATTGATTCATTAGAATAATATCATTTACATATTAGCGAAGTAGAAAAAAAAAAGAATTATAAGTTAATACATGTTTTGTTATTAAAAATGACATTTTCTACAGGTTAGATTAGAATAAAAAGAATTATATGTTAATATAGGTTTTGTTATTAAAAATAACATTTTCAACAGGTTAGATTAGAATAAAAAGAATTGCATGTTAAAATAGGTTTTGTCATTCAAAATGTCACTTTTAATATGTTTGTTTAGATAAAATGAATTATATGTTAAAATAGGTTTTATTATTAAAAATGTTACTTTTAACATGTTTGTTTAAATAAAAAGGAATTATATGTTAAACATGTTTTGTCATTAAAAATGACATTTTCACCATGTTTGTTTAAATAAAAAAGAATTATATGTAAAACATGTTTTGTCATTAAAAATGACATTTTCATCATGTTAAATTAGAATAAAAGAATCATATGTTAAAAATGTTTTAATAGATAAAAACATCGTCTGTAACATGTTAGTGAAGTAGTATAAAGGAATCAAATGTTATAATATTTTTAGTTATATAAAAATATTATTTTTAACATGTTAATGAAGTAATTAAATGGACATATCTTGAAATATATGTTTGTATGTTAAAAATACATTTTCTAACATGAATATGAATTGTACAAAATTTACATGAAATAAAATGAATGGTTTTGAAATCGTCAAACGAATTATATATATATATATATATATATATATATATATATATAAATTAAAATTAAATGAATTGCGCGTGGGTTTTGGAATCGTAACTTTAAACGATTATACCGAGAGATCCGACCGTCGGATTTTTCCAAAGCTGGAACCATTGGGTTCGCTTTAGAGAGATCTTTCCAACAATATTAAATTTGTTAAGATCCAACGATTAGATTTCGAGAAATGTGTAATTCAAATTTGGATAAAAACAACGCTAGGGCCGCGTAATGACCTGAAACGTCGTTCGAATTAAATGGGCTATTTTTATATAAATAAAAATAGTGATAAATCGTTATAAAATATTATTAACGATATGAAATGATTTGAATTATATATATTCGAGAATTATTTGAAAAGAACGAGTTAAATCTCATTTCAAATAATTATACGACAGTTTAAAGTCGAAGACATTAAAGACGGTAGATGAAGACGGGTGATCTTCACATCGAATGGACGACTACTGATGCACTGATTTGGGTAGCTCCCAGTAAAGGGTTAAAGTGGTAGTTGTCCGGACGTACTTGTTAATTGTTCGGATATGCGAGAATGTAACTTTCCACGTCCATTAATGTCACTCACAAAGGGAATGCATTAACTTTCATGGAGCATTATAAGTGTATATAATAGAATATTACAAGATAGATATATAAAATGGTACTTCAAATTTCAAAATAACTTCATTGCAGCGAAAACAAAGTATAGTTTGGTTACAACATCAAAACCAAATAATAAAGCCAAGTACACGAATATCCATCTTGGACAATTTATTTTCAAAGTACATAAAAACAAAAGCATAATCCCACTCCATCTAGCCATAATGAAAAGAGATAAAGCTGAACATTACTTCAATTCTTCCAAGCACTTCAAGAAGAAAGAAAGCTGAGTCAAGCTCCACTAATCCCACCCTGAGCACCTGGGGGGAGGGGGAAAGAAAAGAGGCGAAACAAAACGGGTCAGACATAAAGTCTGGCGAATCCAGTGACTTTAACATATAATCAGTAAAGTAATAGGATAAGAACATAAACTGGATATAAGAATTGACTGTAACATGAATAGATATGACAAGTTAACAAGATGGACAAGATAAGCAAGATATAACGTTGATTGCACTTCTAATCACTATAAGATAATTCCTACACCGCACCAATGCTAATTACACCGCACCATTACTAGTCCCATACTGGAAGTTGATCCCTCTTACTAATCATAATAATGGTAGTTTCGTGTACTTTTAGCTGCTATCGTAGGTGCCGCCTGCTCCTACCTCCACTAGTTGTACACACTACCCTCCCCATTCTAATTACAACATTTATTCATAGTATGGTAGTTGTACTCCTAGCTGATGTCATAGGTGCCTCTTGCTCCTATCTCCACTAGTTGTACCCACTACCCTCCCTATTCGATCGGCTCCCTAACTCGTAGATACCCGTGCTGGTCCTACAGTAGGGTGTATCACTCCCTAAAGTGACAACCCGATACTACTAAAAATGCACGGCTTATACCTACACGATGCAATATCGTCTTACCTACCATCCCGGACCCACGCACACACATGACTCCGTTGGACTTGCACTGCCACCGCTAACTCTTTATTGACCTTTTACAATCAAACCGAGTAAGCATGTCCCGTCCTCGACCTGGTTCAGGCTCACATAGATATAGAATGGGTTACTGGTTGAAAAAGGTCCACACACTTGACACAAGCTTCCCTCCTAAGCTTGGTCCCCACTAGGAATTCCCACTTAACCCCTTCTTATTCCCATGTCATCTTACATGTTTCACCTTAGTTAAGTGCTTCTAATTATATTTCACATGTCATCCATGTCACTCATGTCTTACCACAAGCCTTATCTTGGTTAAGTGTTCATTATTTATGTTATACATGCAACCCATGCAATACATGCTACACATGTCATCCACTTAACCCTTTTACTGTTCCCATGTCTTACTACATGTCTTATCTTGGTTAAGTATTGTCTATCCGCCCAGTTGACTTAACCCCATCCACTTATCAAATCAATATGTATTATTGGTTAAGCTTGCCTTAACCTTATTCACTTTGTTCATGTAATATTGGTTAAGTTGTCATTTTACACAGGTTAACTTAACCCCACCCACCTAACATGTTTTAGATATCATATTCATCTTTAATCAGCATTAATTAGTTATTAATGCATATACCTCTCACATTAAATCGATTGCTTGTGGCTGCTGGATATGCCAGGCGGTTCCGGGCAGACTTCTCCCACAAGCTAGACTTAACCTTGTGTCTAAGCATATTTTAGTTATGCCTACGACCTGTCATATTAGAATGACCGTTTGCGGTAGCTGGCTAGGCCGGTTGGTTCCGGACAGGCTTCTACCGCAAAACGGAGTCTAACCTCGTGTCTCAGCATGCATATCTTAGCCACTTTATTCATTTGCAATTTATGCCAATTTCAGGCTAATTATATCAGTTACCAAAATTCCTAATTTTAAATCTTGGATTAAAATATATTCCAATTACCCATAATTTCTTATCTAAATTATGTCCATAATTTTAATTCAAATTAGGCTTATAATCTTATGTGTACTAGTTATGCCAAATTAGGCCCAAATCAATTTATGCCAAATTCATGTATACAAGTTATACATAATTATGCCTAAAATCAATTACATGATTACAAACCAATTTATGCCAATTACACATTATTCAATATTTTTCCAAACTTTTCCCACAACGTTCCCACGTCATTCGTACGTATAATAAAATGTTAGGCTCGCAGTTAGCCTAATCTCATAAAAAGGAAAAGAAGAGAAGAAGGGAAAAGAATTAAAGCACCAAAACTGGCATAACACATAAAATAGATCCAATAACATATGGAATATAAACTTTGGGTATGCATAATAACATAGATCTAATAAGCATATGGATCATGAACTGGCATAGCATAATAACATAGATCTAATAAGCATATGGATCATGAACTGGCATAGCATAATAACATAGATTTAATAAGCGTATGGATCATGAACTGGCATAGCATAATAACATAGATCTAATAATCATATGGATCATAAACTGGCATCATCACATAGAATAGATCTAATTATGCATATGATCATATAAAATAGATCTAATTAGGCATATGAACATAAACTAGCATCATCACATAAAATAGATCTAATTAGGCATATGAACATAAACTGGCATCATCACATAAAATAGATCTAATTAGGCATATGAACATAAAATAGATCTAATTAGGCATATGAATATAAACTGGCATCATCACATAAAATAGATCTAATTAGGTATATGAACATAAAATAGATCTAATTAGGCATATGAACATAAACTGGCATCATCACATAAAATAGATCTAATTAAGCACATTCATATAGTCCAATTCACTACTTATCACAGTTACTTTTAATTAATTACACGTGAAAGTAACGTGGACTCACAGTGGAAGAAGAGAAAGTAGATCTGAATTCTTTATTCTGAATTTGATTAGCTAAACCGTTGATGCAGAATTCTATTTTTATCTCCTATTTAGACTTGCTTTAGTGTAGCAAAAAGACTAACTTAGGTTGCGACAGCATGGAGGCGTATGAATTAGTGTATTGTGAAATAGGTTTAGGTCTAGGTATGTTTATATAGGGGTATTAGATGAATAAAGGCCTTTAGATTTTACTAGGATTCATCTAAACCATTCAAATTAAAAAGACACATCACTCAGCCAACCAGAAGAGGCCACGTCAGCCCTAAAACTCAAAAATCATCATAAACCAATAAAAATGCGCCATGTGTGCAACATGATGCGCAGCAGCAGGGGTGTTGACACTCACATGTCATATATATATATATTATATTTATTCTTATTTTTAACTATCTTTCCAATTATCCCTTTTCACACTAAACTATTTTTTTAATTGAACTGCGTTCACACTAGGCTAATTTTTAGCCATTCCCCTAAAACAAAAATGTGGCACTGGCGGGGATTGAACTCAGAACCTCTTGCGTACAAGTCACATGTACTACCCAAATGAGCTACTAAGTCTTTTACTAATAAGACTTAGGACAATGCTACAAATTATTTTCTCATTCCTCTTTTTCATGTTTTGCTGCAACATTTAATTTAAAGATATCTTCTTCATTTTTAATCAGTTTTCTACAAACTATAGGTCTAAATTGACTAGAAAATCGCCACGAACGCAATGATGCTAATTTCATGACCAAATTCTGAAGGCTGTTCAAATTCTCCTTTTTTTCTTTATTTTTTTAAATGTTCGCGTGCATTTCAATGCATTTCATGTATTGCATGTAATTTCTTTTATTTGTCTTTTTCTTCATTTCACTGCATAAAGTTATTACATGCAATTTTACTGTCATTATTTAATTTTTTCTTAAATATATCTATGTATATAATATATATATATATACATATTTCCACATTTTTAATTTCATTAAAAATGCGGGGTGTTACATTCTCCCCTACTCAAAGGATTTCGTCCCCGAAATCTTCAAGTTAAGAAGAATATATCCTACCATCCATCATCCATCTACTCATCCATCATCCACAAGAATCCATTGTCCTTAAAAGTTTTCTAATGCTATATGAACATATGCAAAGGTGTGTGTATATGTTCCTTATCTAATGCAAAGATCAGGCGGTCTACTGATTCAATTGACCTTCTCAATGAAAATTATGTCAGTGCCATGAGTCCAACATGTATGCAAAGGAATCCTAATGATACATATCATTTCTATATGAGTGCACAACCATTCATTCAAATGCAACATCCATATGATAACGCATTCAATATACATCCATTAATTTAAATATGCACACTCATTCATATGCAATATGAAAGTAATTGAGCCGATCTAGTGCCTAATGTGTGTATAAATAGACGTGTCAAAAGGGTAACGTAAGGTCATATAAGGGTCATGAAAATTTTGACCCGACCCTTTCACAATATATAATAGCTCAACCCTTTTAACTTTCTTGATTAAAGGGTCAATCTGATACAACCCTTATGACCCTTATAAACTATGAATTCTGAAATGTCACTTACTGTTAGTTATTTCAAACAAATCATATCAAAATGTTACTTCTCATCACATAACTGGAAACTGAAAACAACAAAAGTACATGCCACAGCACTAAAATGCTAATGATTGTTAAATATTTCTTGAAACTGGAAATAACAACTAATAATTCTTGAATTACAACCAATAAGTCTCAAAGCATGTAAATAAAACAATATTACAAGCTCAAAAATATGCTGCATCGTCTTCATTCTTCATAATTCAGTAGCTTGGTTCATTTTAATAATCTACATGAAGTCATAAATAAAAAATAACGTCAGTAATACATAAAGAGAAGGAACTGCTTGTGAAACCTGTTATTGTCGATGATACATACAGAATATATGAGAAATATGTCCATTTAAGAAGCCAATAACGTCAATAATACATACAGACTATAGTCACATAACCTGCTTTCAAAAATGTAATAATTTGTAGTATGATTTTGGGCTAGTCTAGGCACACGAAACTTGGGATAGAGAAAAATTTAGTCTCACAATTTCAAAATCGTAAGCATGACATATGAACGACATACGAATTCACCAACTTCTAAATGAGAAAAATTTAATGAACACACAGTTTTAGTCTCATAGTTAATGCTGCATATTCATAATAATTTTAGAAAATATATGTTTGTCAAGTTCTGCCGCATGAAAACTATTGAAATTCTCCCTGATGTAGCTGGTATAATTTTTTTGTTGTTTTTATTTAAGATGAGGTTGATGCATTTAACAAAACCTAATTTCAATAAAATTTTGTAGAACCCATAATTGTAGAAAATGCACAAGCAATACCTGATCTCCAATTTGAATTTTCAAGAAAAACACTTGGTAAAAATATTAATGAAGATAAATCATTGATGCAATACTAGTAATCAGTTTGATGTTCTAATTAAGATAAGAATAGTAAAGATAACAGATGCATATATAAAATAAGCCATGCATGAATAAAATATTAGAGGTTAAGCCAGAGGATTAGACAAATTAGTCTGAACAGACCGAAAACAAACAATTACGTAATTAACTTTCGACCTCACTGAATAAGAAAGAGTAGTGTCACTTTTCATTTATTGTAGATTCTCACTAAAATATTTCCATTCCCCACTTGTTTATGAATAGGGAAATATACAAATACACTCCAGCACTGAATTGATAATTAATTTGAAATGAGAATATAATAATTTTGATATAGGGACAGATGGTTATGGATTTATCCACAGTAATGGATGCCTGTACAATTGCGTTTTGTGTAGCGTGTTACAGAATTTCAAGTTTTAACAGGCCCGTGAGTCGTGCGCTAGTTAGAGCATCCCAACACTAAACAGTGTATTCTTGTACTAATATTCACTTACTAACCTATTGTTATCTCGAACAATGCACATAGTTAGCACATTAATAATGCTGGATGAAGATATGTTCAAAGACTGCTCTTTTTAACTCTGTCACTTGTAACAGAACTATTGAAAAATTCTCCCTGATTTTGTTTTTGAGACATAATATGCTGCTACAAAGGGTATATATATATTTTTCTGAAAACTCTGTTCTGGCGATATATCAATTAGCCAAAGAAAAATACCTTTAAAAACTAAGTATCAATTAGCCAAAGAGTTAGAGGGTAGTGTAGCATGCTCTTTATGATCAAGAACAACAATGACATCCTCTACAAGGTCTTCAATTGTTGAAAAAAAAAAACAGACAGTCACATATATCTGGACCATAATTTTGTGTTCTCAACTGTTTAAAAAAGCATCAGATGTGTTCTCAAACTGTTTAAATATATTAGCACCATATTTTTGTACAGTAGCTTTTTTAGTTTGGCTTTCAAACTTTTCATACAAATATCTAGTGTGTTATTCGAAATAGTGAGAGTTGAGCGGTAGTGGTATATTTTTCACATAGGAAAAAAAAGACTTAATGCATGCATACACGTTATTTCCAAAACCATAAAAATTATAGAAGACCAAAGGTAGAAGAGAGTTATAATACTATTCATAAGGTAAAAAAATGAAAGATGTTAGACATTTACTAATTCTTAAAGAAAAATCTACAAAACATGAAATGATAAAAAAAATGAAGTTTAGAAAAGTTAAGTATACATTAATCTAGCGTCAAAATACTAAAACCAGTGGACCTTATTTTAAGTTTCATAAGAAAAAAATCTTGTTCAAAAATATGTATTAAATTACACCTTTATTCTTATTTTTGGTAAAATAATATTCAGTATGAACTTAATAGTATGTGTCTATGACGGAAACCTTCTGATGTTTTGAAATACTGTAAATAGTTGCGGTATTATTTTGGACCAAAGGTTTGTTGATTATTTGATAAATATTTGCACTTTCTGGCCCAAAAGAACAGAAGTGTTTACTACTACCTGCTTTTGAGCCGTGATGGGTTTCTAAAATGATCCATCAAAATTTATATGCAATATTTGGAAACATGTAGCTCTATAAATATTATGACACTAAAGCACTCCAATTTCATTGGACAACCCAAGGACAAGGACACTAAAGTTCTCAACTGTTTAAATGCAGTGTGCTATACTCTGATACTTAAGAGTTAGAGTTCTATATCACTACATCCATTTTTTTTTTTTTGACAAAAATAGGATTCAGGCAGGTCACATTAACTCAAAGTCTGATGATAATAATCAACAAAATTCAAAAAATTACTAACAAGCCCAAAATTATGCACAAAGTTTGTGACACGTCTCACAAATGGCCTTTAAATAAATCTGTAAATGAGCACAAACATAATATAGCTAGGGAATGCTGAGCTTAGAATTAAACAGAAAATGGGTAATTTAGAGTTTAAAGCAGAAGGATCAGATGGGGTGATCGGTAATCCCACATGGAATGAGCTTGTTAATCACATGAAATCCAAAAACAGACATTCCAAGAAAAGAAAAGTGAGTTCTTCCCATACTAACCCGAATAGTGGGGAAGATTTCAAATCTAATTGTTAATGTCATTTCTAGTGTGAAATGTTAGGGGAATGGGTTCCCCCACAAGGAAAATGGATATCCTTATATACGCAGACTACATATGATGAGACAGCTCAAAGTCAGAATTAAACAGGTTTTCTCAAAAAAGGTATTTACCAGCGCAGATTATCTCGCTCTAGTGATTCCGACATTCATTCTCCGGAAATTAGAAGCAAAACCGATTCCCTTCCCCTCGTTTGATCTTATGCATGGAAATATGGCGATGTCTTTTTCTCGACCCTGATAAGAAGATGAAATGGACTGATTACTATCATTTTTAATACATAAAGACAAATAAGTTGTTCTCTTAATCATTATATCAAAACTAGTACTCCTAAACTGCACAGAACAATCTGAAAGGTAAAATGTATTTTCTGTGATGACAACTTTATAATTGATACATACATACATTAGTATATCTTAACGCACTTACATAAGATGTTTCCCGACATAACTCACAAATAATGTCCTATATGCATACCAAGATTTATCCATACTATTATTGGTACCCATCTCTTCTTGGCATAAGAAAATCAGAAATAGTAGTTGAAAATGATGTCTGGTTCTCATTTTCTAAACCAGCTCAACTACCATAGTTTTGGGTTCAAATCCATACTCAACTTAAAACAGTGCAAAATGATTCATTATCAGATGCATTCCTGAACTCAAAGCTCGATGCATTTTTGTGTGATGCCCAATTATGGAGCATGAACATGCATTCCAAAATACTCAACAACAGCCTCATCTTACAAAAGAATATACTTAATAAATAAATAAAAATTGGCAACTTACATGAGAGACAGAATCACTCGTAACTCGTAAGCTCAGGCACCACAATAACTACAAGGGGTTTTACTACCTCAAAGCAACGCTGCAGATGTTTGGTTGAAGCTGAAGATCGATTCAGTTTGATTTTGATTTTAAATCCAGATTCTGAAAAAAACCAAATAGTCAAAGATCGTTAGAACCGATCAGATCCTAACCAGAAATAAAAATGAAACAAATCCTACTAAAAATCCAGAAATTAACAAAGTAAAAACTCAAACCTTCGTATCTTTCATTTTCAGGGTTCGGCTGACAAAAGGCTTTTTGATTTTAAACTTGATGTAATTTTAGAGATAGATAATCGGATTAATTTGAGAGAGAATCACTGTGATTTAGAGTTCGGCTGAAGAACTTAGAATCGCCAAAGTCGATTTAGGGTTTTATTTCTTTTGAACGGGTTGGCAGTTTGAAAGCAAGTTTTGATGGGTTGAATTAGTCTAACCCGATATAAAATATTTACTAACTTGGGTGGGCCCGTTCACATTAAAAATAGGGTTAAAATCGTAGGGTAAAAGGGTTATTCAAATTTTTGACAGCTCTATGTGTAAGTGCATCCACGAGCAACCACTAGCAAACCCTTGCATCCACCAAACATAACATGTCTCAAATACATGTTTACAACCATAGGATTTTCCTACCTAAATATCGAAGATGTAATCGATAGGATATACTAAACAATAGAACAAGTAGAAACAAAGCGGTAGAAAAAGGAGAAGTCAAGATCATACCCTTAAAAAGGAAAGGGTATAACATACGTATCTTGTCTTCCATTTCCTAAGTCGCGTCTCCTTGATCATCTCCCCATTGGACTTCAACTAACTTGACCTCTAGGTTGCATAACTTCTTGACCTCCGATCCAAGGATGCATGTAGGAGCTCATCTAATCATGGCATCTTGCTCCACTTCCACTTCCCTAAGCATGCTCGGCTCCACTACTTCCGTGGTATCATGTAAACACTTCCGCAAATGTGACACGTGAAATACGTCATGAACACCACTAAGCTTCTCCGGCAACTTCACTCTGTACGCCATTTGTCCAATCCTCTCTGTAATAGGGAATGGCCCTACGAACCTAGGTGCCAACTTCCCTACAGATCCAAAACGAATAAAAACCATGTCCCCAACACCGAACTCAAGATCGGTCCTTCTCTTATCAACATATGACTTTTGTCGGTCCTGTGTCGTCTTCAAGAATTGTCTTTCTCAAGCTCTCGTCTCGTGAACCGCAAAGTCTTTAATGAACTTCCTATAATAGCCTGCCAACCTTAGAAAACTTCTTACTTCCGTTGCGTTTTTAGGAACCTTCCAATCTTGGATTGCCACCACCTTCGCGGGATCCACTGCTATCCCCTCCTTAGAGACCACGTGTCCTAAGAACCTCACTTCCTTCCTCCAAAAATGGAATTTGGAGAACTTAGCCTTGAGTTGATGTGCTCGAAGGGTCTCTAAGACTTCCCTAAGATGTAGGGCATGTTCTTCCTCGCTTCTAGAGAATATCAAAATGTCATCCACAAAGACTACTGCGAACTTGTTTAGAAACTACCTAAACGCCCTACTCATCAAGCCTACGAAATATGCGGGTGCATTCGTCAAACCAAAAGGCATGACGATCCACTCAAAGAGACCATCGGGAGTCCTAAAAGCAGTCTTATCTATACTCTCCTCTGTTACCCTTAGCTGATGAAATCCTGTAGCTAAGTCCAACTGCGAGAAAACCGAGGCGCCAACCAACTGATCGAACAAATCATCTATCCTCGGTAATGGGTGTCTATTTTTCTTTGTGAGTTTATTTAGCTCCCTATAGTCCACACACAATCTAAGTGAACCATCCGCCTTTGTAGCAAAAAAAAAAAAAAAAAAAAAAAAAAAACTGGAACACCCCATTCCGAAATACCTCTTCTTATGAACCCTTTCTCAAGTAGCTCCCCTACTTGCTTAATGAGTTCCCTCCTCTCTCTCCGATCCATGTGGCGCACTGGCAATGCAACTGGCTTTGCATTATCTACTAAGTATATACGGAAGTCTATCTTGCGCCTCGGGGGTAAACCCCGAACCTCATCAAAGGCATCATCGGACTACACAAACGGATTTCAAATCATCGATGGATGCGTCAAGTGATTGTAGGTAGCTAAGCATCACCGAACATCAAGGGTCACAAGAAATATCAAGGGTCTTTCCCCAATGAGTCAACAGTCTAACTACCCTCTTTTCACAGTCTAGGATGGCACCTTACCTGGCTAGCCAATCCATCCCTAGAATCAAGCCATAGCCTATGAAACCAAGAACGTAGGAGTTGCATTCAAACTCAATGCCCAAGATAGACACTCTCAAATTCCGACAAAGCATAGATAAATGAGCCGAACCACCAATTGGATTTGAGACTACAATGTGATCCGTAACTAGACTAGTATTTTAAGTTCAGTGTTTCAACTAACGAAGCAGATATAAATGAATGCAAAGCGCAAGAGTCGAAAAGAGTCCTAGGAAAAAGAAATCAAATCTTCAATCGAAACTTCCTATCTCTTTCCGATATACTCACCACGAGAACACAACCTGCCCTCCAGAAGATCCTGCCCTCTGTCCTTGCCCTTGCCCTTGACTCCTCGGGCAATCTTAAATCATATGTCCTGCCTCATTGCAATGGTAACAACCAGTCTTCTTATTCTTTCTAACGTCTTTCTTTAAGTGGCCAGGTATTTCACAATTGTGGTACTTCCTTTTCTCTTGGCCCTTTTTATCCTTTCCGCCTTTCTTTTGTTGTTATTGTGCCTTCTTTGGATCCACTTTCTTATCCTATGTCTATCCATGTCTCCCGTGCACATTCTCCATTCGTTACCTCCCACCAAAATGAAGCTTCATCCTTCATTAACCAAGCAGCTAGTTGAACCTTCCTCCCATCGTCTATCTCAAAGATACCAACAAGCCCTCCACTTCATTGAGCCAACTTATAGCCTTGACAAACGTCTCAGTCCCATGAAGCGGTTTTTCGCCCATCACAAGGAAGTCCTTGCATATCTTAGAAAAAGCATCTATACGAGGAGGAAGAGATTCAAAATGGAAAGAGGAAGAGATTCGAAACAAAGAATCTAAAGAAAGATATATGGCTTTTGGAGATTATGTTTTTCCATAATAAACATTTCTCTAAAATGCTCTCTTTAAAACATGTTTTTGAAAATACTTCTTCATAAATATGCTTTTGAAAACGGTTTTCAAAATCTTTTATCTGTTCTGGTAACCTTCAGCTCTGATACCACGTGTAACACCCCACGTCCATTAATGTCACTCACAAAGGGAATGCATTAACTTTCATGGAGCATTATAAGTGTATATAACAAAATATTAGAAGATAGATATATAAAATGGTACTTCAAATTTCAAAATAACTTCATTGCAGCGAAAATTGAGTATAGTTTGGTTATAACATCAAAACCAAATAATAAAGCCAAGTACACGAATATCCATCTTGGACAATTTATTTTCAAAGTACATAAAGACAAAAGCATAATCCCACTCCAACTAGCCATAATGAAAAGAGATAAAGCTGAACATTACTTCAACGCTTCCAAGTACTTAAGAAGAAAGAAAGCCGAGTCAAGCTCCACTAATCCCACCCTGAGCACCTTGGGGGGGTGGGGGAGGGGAAGAAAAGAAAAGAGGCGAAACAAAACAGGTCAGACATAAAGTCTGACGAGTCCAGTGACTTTAACATATAATCAGTAAAGTAACAGGATAAGAACATAAACTGGATATAAGAAATAACAGTAACATGAATAGATATGACAAGGTAACAAGATGGACAAGATAAGCAAGATATAACGTTGATTGCACTTCTAATCACTATAAGACAATTCCTACACCGCACCAATGCTAATACACCGCACCATTACTAGTCCCATAATGGAAGTTGGTCCCTCTTACTTATCATAATAATGGTAGTTTCATGTACTTCTAGCTGCTATCGTAGGTGCCGCCTGCTCGTACCTCCACTAGTTGTACCCACTACCCTCCCCATTCTAATTATAACATTTATTCATAGTATGGTAGTTGTACTCCTAGCTGCTGTCATAGGTGCCGCATGCTCCTATCTCCACTAGTTGTACCCACTACCCTCCCCATTCGATTGGCTCCCTAACTCGTAGATACCCATGCTGGTTCCACAGTAGGGTGTATCACTCCCTAAAGTGGCAACCCGATACTACTAAAAATGCACGGCTTATACCTACACGATGCAACAACGTCATACCTACCAGCCCAGACTCTCGCATGCACATGACTCCGTTGGACTTGCTCTGCCACCTCTAACTCTTTATTGGCCTCTTACAATCAAACCTAGTAAGAATGTCTCGTCCTTGACCTAGTTCGAGCTCACATAGATACAGAATGGGTTACTGGTCGAAAAGGGTTCACACACTTGACACAAGCTTTGCAACACTCCACACCCGCTAAAGTCACTCACTAAGGGAATGCCTTAACTTCGGTGGAGTATTTTAAGTGAATATAGAACAGAAAAATTACAACAAGACAGATATAAGTAATACTTGAAATTTAAAACATCATTTCATCGCAGCAGAAGGTAAACATGTTTGGTTACATACCAAAAACCAACGAGAGTCAAGTACAAAATATCCATCTCGATAAAAACATAAGTACATAATCCCACTGCATACTAATAGCCATAATAGAAAAGATAAGTTGAGCTTTACATCAATGGTCCAAGCTCCAAAAGGTAGATAAAGCAATCTGATCAAAGCCCACTAGTGCTAGGCCCAGCCTGAGGACCTGAGGGGGGAAAAGTATAAAAACAACGGGGTCAGAGATAAGTCTGAGCGAGTCCTGTAACTTTAATAATACAATCATTTAAGTAATTAGGGTATGATATAAACTTGGTACGGTAACGACTGGGGATAAATGACTACACTAAGCAGCCAACTAGGCATAGGAAGAACGAAGATAAGGGTAAAGACGTATCTACCCACCCAAGGATAATTACTACACTGCACCACACCAGTCATTCCTAACTTAAAGGTTGATCCCACCCAAGGACTTAGAAAATTTAACTAGTAGTTTCGTGTACCCCTAGCTGACCACATAGGTGCCGTCTGCCCCTATCTCCACTAGGTGTACCCACTACTCCCCAAGCGATCGGCTCCCTAACGTAGATACCCATGCTGGCCCCACAGTGGGGTGTATCACTCCCCAAAGTGGCAACCCGATACAACCAACGGTGCATGGCTTATACCTACACGATGCAACAACGTCTTACCTACCAGCTCAGGTCCACACACGCATATGAAACCCGTTGGACTTGCGTTGCCACCGCTAACCCGTTTTGGCCTCTTATAGTCAAGCCCAGTACGCGTGTCCCGTCCTCGACATGGGTCGAGCCCACAAAGATACATATGGGTTACTGGTTGAAATGGGCCCCCACAAGCTACCCACCTAAGCTTGCTCCCTCTAGTGTATCCTACTTAACCCTTTAATCATGTTTAATTACATGTTTCCACTTTGGTTAAGTATTCTAATCGTATTTTCTATTGCCACCCAAGGCAACCACAAGGTTTCCACATGCCACCCTAGGAACCCACTTAACCCCTTATGCCCCACTACATGCTTATCTGGTTAAGTGTTTCTTAATTGATTAAGAACGTAACCTTTGTAAAGACCTCTCACATTAGACTGTCTTTTATGGCAGCTGGATTTGTCGGTCGGGTCCGGGTAGCCTTACGCCATAACAGAGTCTAACCTCGTGTCTTTACACTTGTCACATATTTAGTTTATGCCTAAGACCTCTCACATTGGGCCAATCATTTGTAGCCGCGGGATTTACCGGTCGGGTCCGGGCAGTCTTATGCTACAAAAGGGTCCAACCTCGTGTCTTAGTCGATTAATTACACCTAATTAATCACCCCCATATTTTGAATTAATTTTCCCTAATTAACTCCAATTTAATGATGTACATAATTGACTCAATTATGTCCATCCACTTATGGTATGCAACATCATACCAATTTCACCACAATTTTGTTAACATGAATATTAACCCCATCGTTCCCCACGTAATACGCTAACATGACATACTTAAAAGGGAAGATTCATCACAAATACAATGAGTTCAACTTAGCATAACATTAGCATCAACATGGGTTTTAAAGGTGTCAACTTGCATATATGACCATAGCATCAAACCCAACTAGCATAAATAATCAACCCAAACCTTGCATGAATCACATATATCATAAAGAGGGTAACTTGCATAGATGTTCATGTCATAGACCTATCATAAAGGGATAAACTTGCATACATGTCATAGGTCTAAAAGGGATGAACTTGCATATGTTACTCATATCATAAAAAGGGGTAAACATGCATATATATGCATGACATACAAAGGGGTAAACTTGCATATGTATGCATATCATAAAAGGTGTAAACTTGCACATGTTACTTGCATATAATCAAACACCAAACTTGCATAACATGTCATATATGAACTTGCATATAATCAAACACCAAACTTGCATAACATGTCATATATGAACTTGCATATAATCAAACACCAAACTTGCATAACATGGTGTCATAATGGATCAATGTTTATCATAGTGATTTGCATAACTAGCATCATGAACATATAGCATAAAACTTGCATAACTAGCATCATGGACATATAGCATAAAACTTGCATAACTAACATCATGAGCACATAGCATATAATAACATAACTTGCATTGATCCACATTCATAACCATAACCTCATTACATCCTATCATAATTTTTAGCTATTGCTTGCTAAAGGCATAGAAACTCACAACTTGTTGGTTAGCACTCCTATGAAGAAGATTAAGTTGCTAGAGTTGATTAGAAGTTGATTTGAGAAGCTATCTTCTTCTAAAATGTGATGGAGGCTCCTTCTAATTGCATTTTGACGGCATAACGGCCTTGTATCTATTTTTAGTATGGATTAGGGTAGTCTTAGGGTGTATTTATAGATTTAGGATGTAGTTTAGGCCCTTAGATTAATCCTAGTTTAGATCTAAACCATCAAAAATCGTCACAGGTCAGCAGAACAGACCAGAGAACCAAAACAGGTGCACCAGGCCAGCCAGGGTCAAACCAGAAAGCTGTGCAGGTTTCTGGCTCGAGACGGGCGCACTTCCCAAGTGCGCCAGTGTATTTTTGTGCTGGCACACTTCACAAGTGCGCCAGTGCATTCTGGCTTGTTTTCGGTTTTTCTGCCTAACTTCGTTCATCCATATCTTCTTCATACGGACTCCGATTTTCGAAAACTCGGACTCTATTTCGCGTATTTTTCCGAGACGAACGCAATGGCGCAACCTGTTTCCCCTAATTCCCACATCTGGGATTAGTTATTCTTTAATTTTTGAATGTTAATATTAACTGAAATTTGAGGTGTTACATTCTCCCCTACTTAAAGGATTTCGTCCCCGAAATCTCTAAGTCCAGAAGAACGTATCCTACCATCCAAACAACCATCTACTAAACCATCAAACACTGGCATCCTTTGTCCTTAAAGTTTCTAATGCTGTATGAACATATGCAAAAAGTGTGTGTATATGTTCCCCTGTCTAATGCAAAATCAGCGGTCTACTGATTCAGTTGACCTCCTTAATGCAAACCATGATAGTGCCATGCATCCAATATGTATGCGAAAGAACCCTATCTACACATACTATTTCTACATGTGTGCACAACCATACACCAAAATGCATCATCCATATGATAACACAACCATTATACATCCATTAATATAGCTACCTACACACAATTATATGCAATATGAAGTGACTGAGCCGATCTAGTGTTTAAAGTGTGTGTATATGCATCCACGAGCAACCACTAGCAAACACTTGCATCCACACGCATCCATCAATCATAACATGTCTCAAACACATGTTTCAACCATAGGTTCACCCTTTCTAAAGGTCAAAGGTACAAATGAGAGGACATACTAAAGATAAGATAAGAACTAGACAAACGATAAAGGAGAAATTAAAAGACATACCATCAAAAAGGAATGGGTACAGTGAACGCAACTTCGCATCTGTCTCCCAAGTAGCGTTGCTCTCATCATCTCCCCATTGTACTTTGACTAGTTGAACCTCTCTGTTTCTCAATTTCCTAATCTCTGACCCAAGGATGCGAGTAGGAGCTCGTCGAATCGTCGCATCACGCTCTACCTCCACTTCTCTAAGCAAGCTCGGCTCTACCACCTCTGCTGTCTCATGTAGGCACTTCCTCAAATGTGACACATGGAATACGTCATGTACACCACTAAGTCTCTCGGGCAAATCCACTCTATATGCCATCTGTCCAATCCTTTCCTTAATAGGAAACGGTCCTACAAACCTTGGTGCTAATTTTCCAACGGACCCAAAGCGAACAACATTCCGTAGTGGAGATACTTTGACAAAACCATGTCCCCAACATCAAACTCAAGATCCGTCCTCCTCTTATCCGCATAAGATTTCTGCCTATCTTGCGCTGCTTTCATCCCTCTTCGAATCAAATCAATCTTTTACGAAGTCTCTCTAACCATATCGGGCCCAAGCAAGATCTTATCCGTAGATTCCCACCAACATGTAGGTGACCGACAAGGCCTTCCGTAAAGAGCTTCGAACGGAGCCATGCCAATACTAGACTGAAAGCTGTTATTATACGCAAACTCCGCCAATGGAAGATGCTCTTCCCATGTACCTCCAAAATCTAAGATACATAGCCTCAAAAGGTCTTCTAGAACACGATTCACCCTCTCGGTCTGGCCGTCCGTCTGAGGATGATGCGGTGCTCAAACACAACTGAGTCCCTACCGCCTCTTGCAAACTCTTCCAAAACTCGCTAGTGAAGATAGGATCTCGATCGCTCACTATGCTAGAAGGTACACCATGCAACCGAACTATCTCTCGAAGGTAAAATGAAGCTAGCCATAGAGCAGTCCTCTTACTCTTCACGGGTATGAAATGGGCGCTCTTAGTAAGTCTGTCTACCACAACCCAAATTCCCATATTACCCTTCCTCGATCTCGGTAACCCATCAATAAAATCCATCGAGACGCTATCCCACTTCCATTGCGGAACTTCCAATGGGTGAAGCAACCCACCAGGTTTCTTTTGCTCTGCTTTCACTTGTTGGCACACCAAGCATCTAGCGACATACTCGGCCACATCTTTCTTCATACTGGCCCAAAAGAAAACTCGCTTCATGTCTTGGTACATCTTGCCCCCACCGGGATGAATGGTCATCTTCGAACGATGCGCATCATCAAGAACAGCCTTCTTCAAACCCTCGTCTTGCGGTACACAAAGTCTACTGTCTCTACGCAACCAACCCTTACCATCTAGGGTGTACCTACTCAAATGGCTGGACGACTCCCCCCTTATGAGCTTCTCTACTAACTCAACCAACTGTGGGTCGTCCTGCTGTGCCTCACCAATCCGTCCCAAAAGAGTAGGTCTGACCCCTAAGGATGCTAGCAAACCGGGTACAAAGTCAATGGAAGGTCTGAAGTCAAACATCGAGATAAATTCCAAGCTTCGTCGTTCCACGAACAATGGACTCAAGGACAACCTTTTTCTGCTTAAGGCGTCTGCCACCACGTTACCCTTGCCAGGGGTATATGCTATCTCAAAATCATAGGATGCTAAGAACTCCATCCACCTTTGCTGTCTTAAGTTCAAATCCTTCTGAGAAAACAAGTACTTCAACGATTTGTGGTCAGTGAACAATTCGAACCTCTTGCCAAGAAGATAATGGCGCCAAGTCTTAAGTGCAAAAACAATAGCGGCCAACTCTAGATCATGTGTAGGGTAATTTTTCTCATGCGCTCTCAACTGCCTTCTCCCATTGGATATTACCCTTCCCTCTTGCATTAAGATTGCGCCTAGTCCTGTCCCGCAAGCATCGGTATAAACAACAAATGTCTTACTCCCATCTGGCAACACTAAGACTAGAGCTGTGGTTAAAGCTCTCTTTAACCGTTGGAACGCATCATCACAATCTACGTCCCATGTGAAGACTAGATTCTTCTTTGTCAAGTGAGATAATGGGGCTGATATCTTCGCGAAGTCCTTGATAAACTTCCTATAGTAGCCAGCCAACCCCAAGAAACTCCTCACCTCGGTAGCATTCTTCGGAACCTTCCAATCTTGGATGGACACCAACTTCGCGGGATCCACAGCTATTCCTTCTTTGGAGACCACGTGCCCTAAGAACCGCACCTCCTTCCTCCAAAAGTGACATTTAGAGAATTTAGCCTTAAGGCTATGCACTCGAAGAGTCTCCAACACTTCCCTAAGATGTAGGGCATGCTCTTCTTCACTCTTAGAAAAGACTAAGATGTCATCCACAAAGACCACCACGAACTTATTAAGGTACTCCCTGAACACCCTACTCATCAAATCAACAAAGTATGCAGGGGCGTTCGTCAAACCAAAGGGCATCACCAGCCACTCATAGAAACCATCCGGAGTCCTAAAGGCAGTCTTCTCTATACTATCCTCAGCCACTCTCAACTGATGAAACCCCGTGGCTAAGTCCAACTGCGAAAACACTGAGGCGCCAACCAACTGATCAAAGAGATCATCAATCCTCGGCAATGGGTGTCTATTCTTCTTTGTAAGCTTGTTGAGTTCTCTATAGTCTATACAAAGTCTGAGGGACCCATCCGCCTTTGTGGCAAAAACTACTGGAGCACCCCACTCCGATATACTTCGTCTTATGAACCCCTTATCAAGAAACTCCCCTACTTGCTTATTGAGTTCCCTCCTCTCACGAGGAGCTATGTGGCGCACTGGCAAAGATACTGGTTTAGCATTGTCTACCAGCTATATTCGGAAGTCTATCTCCCGCTTCGGAGGTAAGCCCTTCACACATCCGAGTATTCCCGGACCACTCTAACAGATCGCAAACTCTCGACCGAAGCGTCAAGCGATTCAAGATAACTTAGCATAACAGAATTCATGGGATTACAAGAGATCTCAAGAGTGTTCCCCAAGCGGGTCATGATCCTAACAACTCTCCTTTCACAATCAAGAACGACACCATTACTGGATAACCACTCCATGCCCAAAATTAACCCATAGCCCGTGAAGCCCAAAACAAAAGCATCACATCTAAACTCAACGCTAAGTATAGAAATCATCAAACCCAAACATATCATGGACAAATAAGTGGAGCGCCCAATTGGGTTTGAAACAACCAAGGGATCATCTACTAGACTGGTGTCCAAGTGCAGTGACTCAACTAATGACGATGAGATAAACGAATGCGATGCGCCAGAGTCGAATAAAATACGGACAGGATGATCAAACAGAAAAACCAGACTTTCAATGGAAATAGTTCTACCTCTTTCCTGAATCGGTGGAACTGCGAGAGCCTGAACTTGCCCCCTTGCCTGACCTGGTGCCATAAGAGCTTGCACCTGTCCTCCTGAGGTAGATCCCGTCCTCTTCCCTTCTTAGGGCAGTCCTTCACTAGATGCCCTGTTCGCCATAGTGGAAGCAGCCAGTCTTCTTCTTCTTCCGACAATCTTTGCTTAGGTGGCCCGGTGTCCCGCAACTGAAGCACTTCTTCTTTCCCTTGCCACCGTTGCCTTTCCCACCCTTGTTTTGCTGTTGAGGTCTCTTCTGATCTCCTTTCTTCTCGGGTGCCTTATTAGCATTGGGACCCTTCTCTTCCTCATGCATGAGTGCCATATCTACTAGCTTCTCAAAGGTGGCCCCCATAGGGATGTGAGTCATAGCCAATCCATGCATCGGTTCATTCAAGCCCTTAACGAACCTCAAAGCCTTCTTCTCCAGTGTATTCACCATGTCCATGCCAAACCTTGCTAGCTGATTAAACTTGTTGACATATTCCTTCACTGATAAGTTTCCTTGCTTTAATGTCAAGAACCTTTCCATATAAAGATTTTCTTCCGCACGTGAGAGAAACTTTGCCTCAAACCTTTGCCTGAAATCCGCCCAAGAGTCAACAGAGCGCTCTCCATTAGTGACCTCCCACCAGAACGAGGCCTCTCCCTTCATTAACCAAGCAGCTAACTTGACTTTCTTTCCTTCTTCCATCTCAAAGATATCTATCAACTCTTCCACCTCCTTAAGTCAATCCCTAGCTTCCACAA
This sequence comes from Allium sativum, assembly GCA_030737875.1. Lineage (NCBI taxonomy): Eukaryota > Viridiplantae > Streptophyta > Magnoliopsida > Asparagales > Amaryllidaceae > Allium > Allium sativum. The sequence continues at coordinate 822,159,809 of CM060910.1, forward strand.
AAGTTTCTGATCCTTGAAAAGGTTTCCCTCCCATAGCCTTAAATTCCTTGCAAGTCTTAGCAAAAGTATCCGCGCGAGGAGGAGGAGGGGGAGGAAGATCGGGTGCAACTGGTGGTGGAGGAACATTTGCTGGACCTGCAGCGGCGGCCCTAGCCTCCATCAATCTCCTATACCATACTCGTATCGCTACACCCTCCGGAAAGTTAAGATCTTTAGCCATGCTGAAACGAAAAAGGAAAGATTCAAAACGGAGAATTCGAAAGATAAAGATATGGCTATTAGGGATTATGCTTTTTTTTTCAAAAACTTTTCTCTTAAAAGACATGTTTTTGAAAAATACTCCTTCAAAAATGTTTTTAGAAAAATAATTTTTCCAAAATTTTTTTATCTGTTCTGGTAACCTTTAGCTCTGATACCACGTGTAACACCCCACACCCGCTAAGGTCACTCACTAAGGGAATGCCTTAACTTCGGTGGAGTATTTTAAGTGAATATAGAACAGAAAAATTACAACAAGACAGATATAAGTAATACTTGAAATTTAAAACATCATTTCATTGCAGCAGAAGGTAAACATGTTTGGTTACATACCAAAAACAAACGAGAGTCAAGTACAAAATATCCATCTCGATAAAAACATAAGTACATAATCCCACTACATACTAATAGCCATAATAGAAAAGATAAGTTGAGCTTTACATCAATGGTCCAAGCTCCAAAAGATAGATAAAGCAATCTGATCAAAGCCCACTAGTGCTAGGCCCAACCTGAGGAACTGATGGGGGGAAAAGATAAAAACAACGGGGTCAGACATAAGTCTGAGCGAGTCCTATAACTTTAACAATACAATCATTAAAGTAATTAGGGTATGATATAAACTTGGTACGGTAACGACTGGGGATAAATGACTACACTAAGCAGCCAACTAGGCATAGGAAGAACGAAGATAAGGGTAAAGACGTATCTACCCACCCAAGGATAATTACTACACTGCACCACACCAGTCATTCCTAACTTAAAGGTTGATCCCACCCAAGGACTTAGAAAATTTAACTAGTAGTTTCGTGTACCCCTAGCTGACCACATAGGTGCCGTCTGCCCCTATCTCCACTAGGTGTACCCACTACTCCCCAAGCGATCGGCTCCCTAACGTAGATACCCGTGCTGGCCCCACAGTGGGGTGTATCACTCCCCAAAGTGGCAAACCGATACAACCAACGGTGCACGGCTTATACCTACACGATGCAACAACGTCTTACCTACCAGCCTGGGTCCACACACGCATATGAAACCCGTTGGACTTGCGTTGCCACCGCTAACCCGTTTTGGCCTCTTATAGTCAAGCCCAGTACGCGTGTCCCGTCCTCGACATGGATCGAGCCCACAAAGATACATATGGGTTACTAGTTGAAATGGCCCCCCACAAGCTACCTACCTAAGCTTGCTCCCTCTAGTGTATCCCACTTAACCCTTTAATCATGTTTAATTACATGTTTCCACTTTGGTTAAGTATTCAAATCGTATTTTTTATTGCCACCCAAGGCAACCACTAGATTTCCACATGCCACCCAAGGCACCCACTTAACCCCTCATGCCCCACTACATGCTTATCTGGTTAAGTGTTTCTTAATTGATTAAGAACGTAACCTTTGTAAAGACCTCTCACATTAGACTGTCTTTTATGGCAGCTGGATTTGCCGGTCGTGTCCGGGCAGCCTTACGCCATAACAGAGTCTAACCTCGTGTCTTTACACTTGTCACGTATTTAGTTTATGCCTAAGACCTCTCACATTGGGCCAATCATTTGTAGCAGCTGGATTTGCCGGTCGGGTTCGGGCAGTCTTATGCTACAAAAGGGTCCAACCTCGTGTCTTAGTCGATTAATTACACCTAATTAATCACCCCCATATTTTGAATTAATTTTCCCTAATTAACTCCAATTTAATGATGTACATAATTGACTCAATTATGTCCATCCACTTATGGTATGCAACATCATACCAATTTCACCACAATTTTGTTAACATGAATATTAACCCCATCGTTCCCCACGTAATACGCTAACATGACATACTTAAAAGGGATGATTCATCACAAATACAATAGGTTCAACTTAGCATAACATTAGCATCAACATGGGTTTTAAAGGTGTCAACTTGCATATATGACCATAGCATCAAACCCAACTAGCATAAATAATCAACCCAAACTTGCATGAATCACATATGTCATAAAGAGGGTAACTTGCATAGATGTTCATGTCATAGACCTATCATAAAGGGATAAACTTGCATACATGTCATAGGTCTAAAAGGGATGAACTTGCATATGTTACTCATATCATAAAAAGGGGTAAACATGCATATATATGCATGACATACAAAGGGGTAAACTTGCATATGTATGCATATCATACAAAGGTGTAAACTTGCACATGTTACTTGCATATAATCAAACACCAAACTTGCATAACATGTCATATATGAACTTGCATATAATCAAACACCAAACTTGCATAACATGTCATATATGAACTTGCATATAATCGAACACCAAACTTGCATAACATGGTGTCATAATGGATCAATGTTTATCATAGTGATTTGCATAACTAGCATCATGAACATATAGCATAAAACTTGCATAACTAGCATCATGGACATATAGCATAAAACTTGCATAACTAACATCATGAGCACATAGCATATGATAACATAACTTGTATTGATCCACATTCATAACCATAACCTCATTACATCCTATCATAATTAGTTTAGCAATTTCTTGCTAAAGGCATAGAAACTCACAACTTGTTGATTAGCACTCCTATGAAGAAGATTAAGTTACTAGAGTTGATTAGAAGTTGATTTAAGAAGCTATCTTCTTCTAAAATGTGATGGAGGCTCCTTCTAATTGCATTTTGACGGCATGACGGCCTTGTATCTATTTTTAGTATGGATTAGGGTAGTCTTAGGGTGCGTTTATAGATTTAGGATGTAGTTTAGGCCCTTAGATTAACCCTAGTTTAGATCTAAACCATCAAAAATCGTCACAGGTCAGCAGAACAGACCAGAGAACCAAAACAGGTGCACCAGGCCAGCCAGGGTCAAACCAGAAAGCTGTGCAGGTTTCTGTCTCGACACGGGCGCACTTCCCAAGTGCGCCAGTGTATTTTTGTGCTGGCGCACTTCACAAGTGCGCCAGTGCATTCTGGCTTGTTTTCGTTTTTTCTGCCTAACTTCGTTCGTCCATATCTTCTTCATACGGACTCCAATTTTCGAAAACTCGGACTCTATTTTGCGTATTTTTCCGAGACGAACGCAATGGCGCAACCCGTTTCCCCTAATTCCCACAGCTGGGATTAGTTATTCTTTAATTTGTGAATGTTAATATTAACTGAAATTTGGGGTGTTACAAGCTTCCTTCCTAAGCTTGGTCCCCACTGGGAATTCCCACTTAACCCCTTCTTATTCCCATGTCTTCTTACATGTTTCACCTTGGTTAAGTGCTTCTAATTATATTTCACATGTCATCCATGTCACCCATGTCTTACCACATGCCTTATCTTGGTTAAGTGTTCATTATTTATGTTATACATGCTACCCATGCAATACATGCTACACGGTCACCCACTTAACCCTTTTACTGTTCCCATGTCTTAGTACATGTCTTATCTTGGTTAAGTATTGTCTATCCGCCCAGTTGACTTAACCCATTCCGCTTATCAAATCAATATGTATTATTGGATAAGCTTGCGTTAACCCTATCCACTTTGTTCATGTAATATTGCTTGTGTTGTCATCTTACACAGGTTAACTTAACCCCACCCACCTAACATGTTTTAGATATCATATTCATCTTTGATCAACATTAATTAGTTATTAATGCACAGACCTCTCACATTAAATCGATTGCTTGTGGCCGCTGGATATGTCGCGCGGTTCCGAGCAGACTTCTGCCACAAGCGAGACTTAACCTCGTGTCTAAGCATCTTTTAGTTATGCCTACGACCTCTCACATTAGACTGATCGTTTGCGGTTGCTGGTTAGGCCGGTTGGTTCCGGGCAGGCTTCTACCACAAACGGAGTCTGCCCTCGTGTCTCAACATGCATATCTTAGCCACTTTGTTCATTTGCAATTTATGCCAATTTCAGGCTAATTATGTCAATTACCAAATTTCCTAATTTTAAATCTTGGATTTAAATATATTCCAATTACCCATAATTTCTTATCTAAATTATGTCCATAATTTTAATCCAAATTAGGCCTATAATCTTATGTGTACTAGTTATGCTAAATTAGGCCTAAACCAATTTGTGCCAAATTCATGTATACAAGTTACACATAATTATGCCCCAAATCAGTTACACGATTACAAACCAATTTATGCCAATTACACATTATTCGATATTTTCCCAAACTTTTCCCACAACGTTCCCACGTCATTCGTACGTATAATAAAATGTTAGGCTCGCAGTTAGCCTAATCTCATAAAAAGGAAAAGAAGAGAAGAAGGGAAAATAATTAAAGCACCAAAACTGGCATAACACATAAAATAGATCCAATAAAATATGGAATATAAACTTTGGGTATGCATAATAACATAGATCTAATAAGCATATGGATCATGAACTGGCATAGCATAATAACATAGATCTAATAAGCATATGGATCACGAACTGGCATAGCATAATAACATAGATCTAATAAGCATATGGATCATGAACTGGCATAGCATAATAACATAGATCTAATAAGCGTATGGATCATGAACTAGCATAGCATAATAACATATATCTAATAAGCATATGGATCATAAACTGGCATCATCACATAAAATAGATCTAATTAGGCATATGATCACATAAAATAGATCTAATTAGGCATATGAACATAAACTGGCATCATCACATAAAATAGATTTAATTAGGCATATGAACATAAAATAGATCTAATTAGGCATATGAACATAAACTGGCATCATCACATAAAATAGATCTAATTAGGCATATGAACATAAAAGAGATCTAATTAGGCATATGAACATAAACTAGCATCATCACATAAAATAGATCTAATTAGGCATATGAAAAAAAAATAGATCTAATTAGGCATATGAACATAAACTTGCATCATCACGTAAAATATATCTAATTAGGCATATTCATATAGTCCAATTCACAACTTATCACAATTACTTTTAATTAATTACATGTGAAAGTAACGTGGACTCACAGTGGAAGAAGAGAAAGTAGATCTGAATTCTGTATACAGAATTTGATTAGCTAAACCATTGATGTAGAATTCTCTTCTTATCTTCCAGTATGAATTACTCCTATTTAGACTTGCTTTAGTGTAGAAGAAAGACTAGCTTGGGTTACGGCAACATGGAGGCGTATGAATTAGTGTATTGTGAATTAGGTTTAAGTCTAGGTATGTTTATATAGGGGTATTAGATGAATAAAATCCTTTAGATCTGACTAGGATTCATCTAAACCATTCAGAGTAAAAAGACACATCACTCAGCCAACCAGAAGAGGCCATGTCAGCCCTAAAACTCAATAATCGTCATTAACCAATAAAAATGCGCCATGTGTGCAACATGATGCGCTGCAGTAGGGTTGTTGACACCCACATGTCATATATATATATATATATATATATATATATATATATATATATAACTATTTTTCCAGTTAACCCTTTTCACACTAAACTGCTTCTTTTTAAATTGAACTGCGTTCACACTAGGCCACTTTTTAGCCATTCCCCTAAAACAAAAATATGGTACTGGCGGGGGTTGAACTCAGAATCTCTTGCGTACAAGTCACATGTACTAACCAAATGAGCTACTAAGGCTTTTTCTAACAAGACTTAGGACAATGCTACATATTATTCTCTCATTCCTCTTTTTCATGTTTTGCTGCAATATTTAATTTAAAGATATCTTCTTCATTTTTAATCAGTTTTCTACAAACTATAGGTCTAAATTGACTAGAAAATCGCCACTAACGCAATGACGCTAATTTCATGACCAAATTCTGAGGCTCTTCAAATTCTCCTTTTTATTTCTTTTTTTTAAATGTTCACATGCATTTCTTCGCATTTCATGTATTGCATGTAATTTCTTTTATTTATCTTTTTCTTCATTTCACTACATGAAGTTATTACATACAATTTAATTGTCATTATATTATTTTTCTCTTAAATATATCTATGAATATAATATATATACATATTTCCACATTTTTAATTTCATTAAAAATGCAGGGTGTTATAGAGAACCTCTCTTCCGTATTGGACATACGGGACATGGAAGAAGGTGTCTTCGGTTTCGTTCAGACCTAGAACGAATTTGTAAATGGATGTGTGTCTGACATTGGATTTCGTTCTGTGTTAATCGATTTCTATTAAATATATATCTATTTGGTGGCGGAGAATTTATTCTCTTGCTTAACACCCTTCTCTGAGACGTACAAGCTTAGAGGTATATATTGATAGACATCAGTTACATGGCATGGATTGTCAATGTGGCATACTAAGATGCAACTGATCAAGGCTTTTGTTGAAAAGCAGAGCCTTGTGGTTGATGATCAAAGCACAGATTTAATTAGCATAGCTTTGTGTATAATGTTAATTCACGAGCTTCACACCCTGATATGAGTCAAAAACGGGATAAGGGATCCAAGGAGTGCATGTGTTTCTTTCTAGCTAGAGGTGGTGTCATGTTATGGAGCCCGGACATATTTACTTATGTGGATGATGGTTTGTGAGGGACCTCGGTATATTGGTCGCTACTGGCCAAATGATTGGTCCGATAGGACTGGAAAATGTGTGTTCAAGAATAACTAATCCACTAAAGTATGTGTGGACCGGCCTTGGAGGATTCAAGGGTTCGCCAACGTCCGAGCCCTGGGTTATCTTGCTAGAGGTGACCCGAATCAGTAAGGAGACCATCCCTAGCCTTGACTCATGATGGAAACCCAATTTCCAATACGACATTATGGATTTGATTGTACACCTATATATGGCGACATAGTAGGATGGGGTACTATCCCGTCTAGGATTGATACATTTACTTTGAAAATGTTTTAAACTAACTAGACATTAGTAATAATATCAAATGATTTTTTTTATACGTATCAATCATGTTTGACCATTATAAGGTAAAACACTACCCTCCGGTTTGCGTTGCATTGTGTGATGGGACTTGAGTCTTATAATGATTTCATTTTTCTGAAAAGCATTGCGTTGTTTAAAAGATTTACTTATTTTATGCACTGGCAATCCAATGGAGTAAACCCATTCCTCATTAGCGGCATGGTCCTGAGATTAGCCTTATTATTAGATTAGCTAAGTAAGATGTCATATACCAGTCCCATGACTGATTCGTAGTTTGTTTTCACTTGTAAACCCGGGTGCCTTTTTTTTTTACATGGGCAGCCATGTAAACAGGTAACATGCTTTATTTTAGATATGCACCGTAGCATGGGGTGCTCTTTTGGCAGAAGACGAAGACTATCTTTTATCTTTTATTTTGGACTTAGACATCACCTTATCTATGCTGTATTTGATGATGTTCTAAACTTATATTCTATTTGTTGGAACCTTTTATGTACTAAGTAGTATCCTGTGTTTGTGCAACTCTAATGATGATGACATTTATGATTTCGCTGCTATGATAATGATATTATTCTACGGTTTCATTTGTTATGCTATTATCTATAATCTGCTGATGTGATAAATATTTTATATTTCAATGATTATCCTTGCTTCCGTGGCACGGGAGTTTGGGGTTATCACGTTTGGTATCAGAGCTTAGGTTAACCTTAGCTCCGAAGTATAACATATTTAAAACAACTCATAAAAAATAGAATCATTAGTATTCTAAGGCGATTAGCTCATTAGAGATAAGATTAATAATGTCCTAGAATGAGCACAGCAGAATAACATAATAATCAGTCATTACATCATCGTTTTTCCATATGTCCTTCTGCTTTTTCCATTCCTTCAAAAATTATCATTTATGTTGGTCTGACTCTTTCCTTGCTGGTACAGAACTGACTGAGATGAGTACTAGAGGTAGAGGCCAAGGAAGGGGTGAAATCCCCACTGCTCAGAATCATCCTAATCTAGAGGCTGTAGTGCCGCCACTACCACCCCCGCAATCGTTCGATCTGGATAAAGCGGCTAAGAAGTACAAAAATTTGGGAGGCATGCCACTCACTGGCTATGAAACAGTGACTGAGGCTCAAGCTTGATTAAAGACATGCGAGCGGATCTTTGCGGGCTTAGAGTTAGAAGACCACCGGAAGAGGTTCATGGCATCTTGGCTACTCAAGGATGACGCTTTGATATGGTGGGAGACAATGACTATTGGCGGTCTTGATGCTGACATGACTTGGGCGAAGTTCAAAGAACTCTTTAATGAGAAGTTCATCCCTCAACAAGAAGTCGAGCGCTTGCACGATGAATTTGCTAATCTCCAGCAAGGGGATCGAACTATTAATGAGTATGTGAGAAGATTTGAAGAGGTCTCTCGCTACACGCCTGAATTGATTCAAGACCCGCTCCAGAAGAACAAGCGATTTATAAACGGTCTTTCGAGAAAGTGCCACAACAAAGTGACTGCACATATTGAGCGCCCATTTACCACGGTGATTAAAATGGCTTGTAGGTACGAGGAAATTGACAAGAAGAATTCTCAGCAGGACCGTGAGAGAAATCAAGCTAATAACAAAACGAAACATTCTGATAAGAAGCCCAAGGCGAGCAACACTGCAGCCGCCAAGCCTCAAGAGAATAGAAACGCCAAGGTCATGCTTCAACTGCCAACAATTCGTACATTATAATACTGAATGCAAATCTCCAAAGAAGCCAAGGAGGAATGAATCAGGGCCTAGTCAGAATCCTCATGGTACTACGGAGTGCTTCAATTGCCATAAGCCGGTGCATCTTATTAAGAATTGTCCATTGCTGAAGAAGTCCGCAGTGGCTAACATTTATGATGGGGCGAATACACTAGCTTCTTCTAAAGGAGAAGGTAAACCAGATGTTTTGGGAGGTACCCTTACTATTAAAAATGTTCCAGTTACGGTATTATTTGACAGTGGTGCATCACGAAGTTTCATTTCTAGCAACATAGTTAGAAAGTTAACTTTGAAACCAAAGGATCTTAAAGAATCAATTAGTGTCCATAATTCGATAGGAGGTTCTCTTGTTCTCAGGTTATTTTGTAAAGTGCCCATCTCCTATTCTTTTTACCGGTTTCCTTTTAATCTGGTTGTGATGATTTTTTCTGAGTTCGATATTATTCTTGGGCTGGATTGGTTAACAAAATATGAGGCCGACGTTAAATGTGTCGAAAGAATTGTTAAGGTTAAAGCGAAGCTTGGAAATATTATTATACCATGTCACGACTCAAAAACTAATAGAAAAGAATTTTGGTCTTCTCTACAAGTTACTCCTACTTCTATTGAGAATATTCCTATGGTTAAAGATTATGCGGATGTATTTGAAGAAGTTGATAGCTTACCTCCACGAAGAGAAATTGACTTCAGGATCGATTTAGTTCCGAATGCAAGGCTAGTTGTACACGCTATTCGAAACATGAAATTGAAATAGAAAGAAGAATCGAGTAATCAAACTCAACAGCTTTTGTGGAAAGGTCTGATCAGGCCTAGCTTTTCACATTGGGGTGCAGCAGCAGTGTTTGTTCCAAAGTCAAACGGTACTCTCAAATTGTGTGTGGATTACCGGGACCTCAATAAGCAGACACTGAAAAATAAATATCCATTGATGTGTAATGATGATTTATTAGATCGCTTAAATGGAGCGCAAGTGTTTTCAAGAATGGACCTAGCTACAGGTTTCCATCAATTGCGTATTGTTGAAGAATGTGTTCCTTTGATAGCTTTCAGAGGTCCAGACTTATTTTATGAGTGGTTAGTAATGTCGTTCGGCTTATGTAACGCTTCTGCTTACTTTGTCGATTTAATGAGCAGAGTGTTCCGCGATATCTTGAATAAATTTGTGCTGGTTTTCATTGACGACATTTTAATATTCTCTAAGTCCACTACCGCACATGCGAAGCATTTGGAAGAAGTTTTGGAAATTCTGAGAAAGAATGTATTAAAAGTTAAATTTTCTAAATGCATATTCTGGCAAGAAGAAGTAAAGTTCCTCGGTTATGTAGTATCAAAGAAGGGAATTTCAGTAGATCCAGGCAAAATCACAGCCATTTGAGATTGGAAATAGCCTAGCACACCTACAGAAGTTAGAAGTTTTCTAGGATTGGCTGACAATTATCAAAAATTCATGAAAGATTTTTTGAAGCTATCTTGTCCATTAATGAAGCTTACTAAGAAGCATACAAGGTTTAATTGGACGCCTGAATGTGAGGCAACTTTCCAAGAGCTGAAATTAAGATTGACTACTGCTCCAGTGTTGACTATTATTGATGGCAATCAAGATTTGACAGTCTATACATATGCTTCTCGTGAAGTGTTGGTGCTGTATTGATGCAAAGAGGCCAAGTAGTTGCTTATGCTAGCCGTCAGTTGAAGCCGCATGAGTAGAGATATCCTACTCATTATCTTGAGTTGTTAACCGTCGTGTTTGCTTTGAAAATATGGAGGCACTATCTTTTGGGTGAGAAGTTCGAATTATATATAGATCATAAGTCATTGAAGTATTTGTTCACAAAAAAGGACTTGAATTTGAGGCAGCAACGTCGGTTAGAATTTCTTGCGGCGTACAATCTGGATATTTTGTTTACTCTAGGGAAAGCCAATGTTGTAGCTGATGCGCTCAGCAGAAAGAATGCGATCATCGCCAATCTTATTATTACGCCTTCATTAAATGATAAGGTCACTGCTCTTCAGAAAGATGATAAGTTTATTCAGATAATCAGCGAACGAGTTCGAAAGGGCGAAGTTTCAAGCTTCCAAATTGATGGCAAGGGGACTCTTAGATTGCAAGGGCAAATCTGTGTTTCGGATATTCCCAAGCTCAAAAGAGAAGTAATGGATGAATGTTACAAATCTAAACTTAGCATCCATCTAGGTGTAAGTAAGATGTATAGCTATCTTAAGCAAACATTCTGGTGGAAGGCGATGAAAAGAGACATTTCCATATATGTTAGTAGGTGTTCTACTTGCCAACAAGTCAAAAGCGATCAATAGAAACTCGCAGGACTGTTGCAACCATTGGAGATTCAAGATTGGAAGTGGGATCAAATCTCCATGGATTTCATTGTTGGTTTGCCCCGAACCAAGAAAGGCAACGACAATATATGGGTGATCGTAAATCGTTTCACGAAGACCGCCTATTTTATTCCTGTCAGATCTACTAGAACAGCTCAAAGTCTGGCGAAAATTTATTTCAGAGAAATTGTCGGACTACATGGAGTTCCCAGTAGTATTATGAGTGATCGTAATCCGATATTTGCTAGTAAATTCTGGGAAGCATTCCAAGAAGAGCTGGGGACAAAATTAAATCTGAGCACCGCATATCATCCTCAAACAAATTGCCAGACTAAGAGGGTGAATCATATACTAGAAAACTTGTTGCGGGCATGTATTCTTGATTTTGGCAGGCCGTGGGAAGATCACTTGCATTTGGTTGAGTTTTCATATAATAATAGTTACCAAGCAAGCATACAAATGTCGCCATTCGAAGCATTGTATGGCATGCCATGTAGATCTCCCGCTTGTTGGGTAGAACCAGGCAATTGACTAGTATTGGGTCCCAATATGATTCAAGAAGCTTCGTATAAAGTCGATTTCATTAAGAAGCGACTGCATACAACTCAGAGCTGAAAGAAGAGTTATGCAGATTTGAGAAGAAGATATTTAGCATTTGCTGTTGGTAGTTATGTATATTTTAGAGTTTCCCCATAGAGAGGAGTAGTCTGTTTCGGGAAAACTGGGAAATTGGCGCCAAGATTTATTGGTCCATTTTCTATACTCGAAAGAATTGGAACTCTTGCTTACAGGGTTCAATTATCTGACTGGCTGCCAGGGGTACATGATGTATTCCACATGTCTCAACTTTGAAAGCATGTACATGATCCAGATCTGATTGTGGAGGAATCTGCGCAACAAGATTTGGATACTACCCCAAGCTTAGTAGTGAGAAGAGAGCCAGTGAAAAATTATTGGCAAAGAAACCAGAGTTCTGAGAAACAAGAGGATTCATTTAGTCAAAGTGCAGTGGGGTGGAGATCCTAGAGACTATACATGGGAGACCGAGGATAGCATTAGACAAGCTTATCCCAAGTGTAGAGTGGACATCTCTGATTAACTCTTGTGTTGAGGTACATTTACAATATTTTGCATTTTTCGCTTTGTTTCCTACTTTACTATTGTTTCCTTTTCGGGGACAAAAAGATTTTAAGTGGGGGAGACTGTAACAAACCGAAAAATCAGAATCAATTTAAAAATTTTATTTTAAGAAATTTTAACAGAAAATGTGTCAAAATTTAAAAAAAATCATTTTTAAATAAAAACAAAGCTATTAAAAATAGCCGTTTTGCAAAAGACCTTCGTTTTCGACGAAACCACTTTTGTTGGATCCGGAATGTCAAATTATTGCTAGGTTTAAAATTTCCATAGTTTTTGGAATTAATATATGAGCGTGGTAAATTAAAATGCATTTGGTAATTTCTGTTGAATTGGATCGACCTTTTAAAAGCCCATTTTTCAAACGATCTCCAAATTCGATGAAATTAATTATGTTAGGACCGTATCGTCAAAACATAGCTAAATTTATTTTTCAGGAATTTTTGGAATCAGTATGTGGCCCCAGTAAATTAAAATATAAGTTCAAATTTAATATTGAATGTTTTATATTTTAATTTGAAGAAAACCAGACTGAAACAGTCAAATGAGCTTACGAAACATAATCCATTGTGTCCTGAATGGGGGTATTTGGCTAGGGGCGATAGTCGTTGGGCTTGATTTGGAGTCCATATGGATTAACGGGCCTTTTAGTGTTAAAGAATTAAATATAATAAATACCCTAGGAATTAACAAACCCTAATCTCATATCTGAAATCCGCTGCCTCCAGTTTTGAACGACGGAAACCGTTCGTTCTTTCTCCCCTCGATTTCTCTTAAAATACTCAACAAAATTCGAAGGCCCTTTAGGGGATTTTGTAGTATTCTCCCCAATCTTCAGATCCATATGACTCTCACCCTCTGTCGTTGTGTGTATCGATCGCACCACCTCCCTGAAGTCAGGCCGCGTCGAGCTGGACCCCACCACCAGCATTCGGCGCACCTCCCGTAGCCCTCCGACGTGGTGCAACCCGATCGGCTTCACACTCCACGGATTGGAAGAAAGTCTAAGACCTAGTTTTGAATCATTCGCTGAAGGTACCGGCCTATGTTATTTAAACCATTTTCAACATTTAAAAGCGTTACGAATTGTGATTTAATTATAAAAATCATATCTTTTTGATATGATGTCGAAATCACATGAAACGGGAACCATTGTGATGACAACGTCTTCTACGTTCTAGAGAAGACTGGGACATATTTGGAGCTTACTACAACTTTAGGCGAAGTCGAAACCAATGTGAGATTTCCAAATTTAAAATAAATTTTATTGTGATCGTAATGTTAAATTTATATATATACGTTGTTTAAAATACATGTATGTGTCCTATGAAATTGAAATTGATTGATTGTGGTTGCGATGAATTGTTGGATTGAATCGTGTAGTAAAGATAAATATGTTTATACAATAAACATCATATATTTAATGTATATGTGAATCAATAAAATGTTCATGTTAGATAAAATATGTTTATACAATAAAAATCATATTTTTATTGTATATGTAAAATCAATAAAATTTTCATGTTAGATAAAATATGTTTATACAATAAAAACCATATTTTTATTGTATATGTGAATCAATAAAATATTCACGTTTGATAAAATATGTTTGTACAATAAAAATCATATTTTTATTGTACATATGAATCAATGAAATGTTCATGTTGGATAAAAAAAAATGTGTATACAATAAAAATCATATTTTTATTGTATATATGAAAATAGAATATTCATGTTTAAAAGATAATTTTTTTTCACAATAAAAATTACATTTTTCTTGTATGTTTAAATCATTAAAAATATTCACGGTTTGATAAAAAAATGTCTATACAATAAAAATCACATATTTATTGTATGTATAAATAAACAAAATATTCATTTTTTGAAATAAAACACGTTAACAATAAAAATATACATTTTTATTGTGTATGTAGAAATGATTGAATATATTCATTGTTTGAATAAAATAGGTTAACAATAAAAATTATATTTTTATTGTATTATTGATTCATTAAAAGAATCATGTTTTAAAGAAAATGTTTAAAACATTATCATTTACATGTTAGCAAAGTAGAAAAATGATCATTTGTTGATACATGTTTTATTTATAGAAATGTAATCATTTACATGTTAGCTAAGTAGAAAAATGATCATTTGTTAATACCTGTTTTGTTTATAAAATGTAATCATTTACTTGTTAGCAAAGTAGAAAAATGATCATTTGTTAATACCTGTTTTGTTTATAAAAATGTAATCATTTACATGTTAGCAAAATAGAAAAATGATCATTTGTTAATATCTGTTTTGTTTATAAAAATGTAATCATTTACATGTTAGCAAAGTAGAAAAATGGTCATTTGTTAATACATGTTTTGTTTATAAAAATGTAATAATTTACATGTTAGCAAAGTAGGAAAATGATCCCTTATTAATACATATTTTGTTTATAAAACTGTAATCATTTACATGTTAGCAAAGTAGAAAAATGGTCATTTGTTAATATATGTTTGCATTATTATTTGCATGTTAGCGAAGTAGAAAAACAATAATATGTTTTGACTCATTAAAATCATGTCATTTACATGTTGGCGATGTTAATAGTTAAATATGTATTGATTCATTAGAATAATGTCATATATATATTACCGAAGTAGAAAAAAAAGAATTATATGTTAATATATGTTTTGTTATTAAAAATGACATTTTCAACTGGTTAGATTAGAAAAAAGAATTATATGTTAATATAGGTTTTGTTATTAAAAATGACATTTTCAACAGGTCAGATTAGAATAAAAAGAATTACATGTTAAAATAGGTTTTGTCATTAAAAATGTCACTTTTAACATGTTTGTTCAGATAAAAAGAATTATATGTTAAAATAGATTTGGTTGTTAAAAATGTTACTTTTAACATGTTTGTTTAAATAAAAAGGAATTATATGTAAAACATGTTTTGTCATTAAAAATGACATTTTCACCATGTTTGTTTAAATAAAAAGGAATTATATGTTAAACATGTTTTGTCATTAAAAATGACATTTTCACCATGTTTGTTTAAATAAAAAGAAAGTATATGTTGAACATGTTTTGTCATTAAAAATGACATTTTTATCATGTTAAATTAGAATAAAAGAATCATATGTTAAAAATGTTTTATTAGATAAAAACATCGTCTGTAACATATTAGTGAAGTAGTATAATGGAATCAAATGTTATAATACTTTTGGTTAGATAAAAATATTATTTTAACATGTTAATGAAGTGAATTAAATGGACATATCTTGAAATATATGTTTGTATGTTAAAAATATATTTTTTAACATGAATATGAATTGTACAAAATTTACATGAAATAAAATGAATGGTTTTGAAATTGTCGAACGAATTGTATATATATATATATATTAAAATTAAACGAATCGCATGCGGTAGTTCATGTTTTGGAATCGTAACTTTAAACGATTATACCGAGAGATCTGACCATCGGATTTTTTCGAAACTAGAACCGTTGGGTTCGCTTTGGAAAGATCTTTCCAACAATATTAAATTTATTAAGAACCAGTGGTTAGATTTCGAGAAATGTGTAATTCAAATTTGGATAAAAACAGCGCCAGGGTCGCATAACAACCTGAAACGTCGTTCGAATTAAATGGGCTATTTTTATATAAATAAAAATAGCGATAAATCATTATAAAATATTATTAACGATATGAAATGATTTGAATTATATTTATTCGAGAATTATTTGAAAAGACCGAGTTAAATCTCATGTCAGATAATTATACGATGGTTTAAAGTCGAAGACATTGAGGACGGTGGTTGAAAACCGGCGATCTTCACATCGAACGGATTTGATAAAAAATAAAATATTCTTTTTATTGTAATATGTTAATGTTAGAATTTGATAAACATTAAAATATTCTTTTTATTGTAATATGTTAATGTTAGAATTTGATAAACAATAAAATATTCTTTTTATATTCTTTTTATTGTAATATGTTAATGTTAGAAATTGATAAATAATAAAATATTCTTTTTATTGTAATATGTTAATGTTAGAATTTGATAAACAATAAAATATCCTTTTTATTGTAATATGTTAATCTTAGAATTTGATAAGCAATAAAAAATCCTTTTTATTGTAATATGTTAATGTTAGATTTGATAAATAATAAAATATCCCTTTTATTGTAATATGTTAATGTTAGAATTCAATAAACAATAAAATATTCTTTTTATTGTAACATGTTAACATAGAAATTGTGTAGACAATAAAATTCTTCTTTTAATTTATACATACGAAATATAGAAAATGTGTACAACAAAATATCTGTTTTATTTGTATGCATGTTAACATAGAAATTGTGTAGAAAATAAAATATTCTTTTTATTTGTATACATAAAACATAGCAATTGTTGTATAAATAAAATTCTTCTTTTTATTCATAAATATGAAATATAGTAATGTGTAGACAATAAAATATCCTTTTTATTTGTATGCATGTTAACATAGAAATTGTGTAGAAAATAAAATATTCTTTTTATTTGTATACATAAAACATAGCAATTGTGTATAAATAAAATTCTTCTTTTTATTCATACATATGTAATATAGAAATGTGTAGACAATAAAATTATTCTTTTTATTTTATACATATGAAATGTAGAAATTGTGTAGATAATAAAATTCTTCTTTTTGTTGTATATATATGAACATAGGAATTGTCAAAATTATGTAAACATTAAAAAGAAACATTTTTAATGTATGAAAGGATTCACTATTTAAAGTGACATGTTTATTAGTAAATTATGTAAACATTAAAAAGAAACATTTTTAATGTATAAAAGGATTCACTATTTAAAGTGACTTGTTTATTAGCAAATTGTGTAAAGATTAAAAAGAAACATTTTAATATATGTAATGACTCATTATTTAAAGTGACATGTTTATTAGTAAATTGTGTAACATTAAAAAGAAACATGTTTAATGTATAAAATGATTCATTAATAAAAATGACATGTACATTGGGAATTGTAGATTAAAAAAGGACATTTTAATGTACACTTAGTACATTAAAATGTTACATTTTACATGTACATTTAGATAAAAAAGGATTATAGGTTAAAATAGGATTTGTAATTAAGAATGTTACATTTTACATGTTAGTAAAATAGGAAAATGTTTAAATACTAATATATGCTTTGTTTGCTGAAAACATCACTTTTATTATGTTAGTGAAATCATTGAATGGTTTATATTTATATATATATTTATATATACAAATTAAAATTAAAATTAAACGAATCACGCATGGTAGTTTGCGTTTCAGAATCGTAACTTCAAACGATTATACCGAAAGATCCGACCGTCGGATTTTCCCAAAACTGGAACCATTAGGTCTGATTTGGGAAGATCTTTACAACGACATTAAATTTGTTAAAATCGAATGGTTAGATTTCGAGAAATGTGTAATACAAATTTGGATAAAAACAGCGCCAGGGCCACGTAACGACCTGAAACGCTGTTTGAATTAAATGAACCATTTTTATATAAATAAAAATAGCGATAAATCGTTATAAAATAATATTAACGATATGAAATGTTTTAAATTACATATATTCATGGATTATTTGAAAAGACTGAGTTCAATCTCATTTCAAATAATTATACGATGATTTAAAGTCAAAGACATTGAAGATGGTGATTGTAGACCGGCGTTCTTCACATCGAATGGACGACTACTGATGCCCGACATTGGGTAGCTCCCAGTAAAGGGTTAAATTGGTAGTTGTCCAGACGTACTTATTGATTGTCCGGATATGCGAGAACCTCTCTTCCGTATTGGACATAAGGGACGAGGAATAAGGCGTCTCCGGTTTCGTTCAGACCTAGAACGGACTTGTAAATGGATGTGTGTCTGACATTGGATTTCGCTCTGTGTGAGTTGATTTCTATTTAATATATATTTGTTTGGTGGTGGAAAATTTATTCTCTTGCTTAACACCCTCCTTTGAGATGTACGAGCTTAGTGGTTATATATTGATAGATATTAGTTGCATGGCGTGGATTGTCAATGTGGCATACCAAGATGGAAATGATCAAGGTTTATATTGAAAAGCAGAGCCTTGTGGTTGACGATCAAAGAACAGCTCTAATCAGCATAGCTTTGTGTATAGCATAACTTCGTGAGCCTCACACCCCGGTAAGAGTCAGAAATGGGATAAGGGAATGCAGGGAGTGCACGATGTTTCTTTCTTGCTAGAAGTGGTGTCATGGTATGGAGCCTAGACATTTTTACTTATATGGATGATAGATTTTGAGGCCTCGATATATTGGTCGCTAATGTCCAAGTGATAGGTCCAATAGGACCGGGAAACGTGTGTTCAGGCATAACTAATCCACTAAAGTATTTATGGACCAGGCCTGCTGGATCCAAGGGTTGCCTGTAGGTGTGATCCTGAGACATTTGCTAGAGTGTCTCGAATCGGTAAGGAGACCATCCCTAGCCTTGACTCATGATGGAAACCCAATTTCCAATATGACATTACGGATTTGATTGTAAACCTATATATAGCGACATAGTATATGGTAGCTATGCCATCTAGGATTGATACATTTATTTTGAAAGTGTTTTAAACTAATTAGACACTAATAATATCAGGTTTTATACGTATCAAGCATGTTTGATCATTATAAGGTAAAACTCTATCCTACGGTTGGCGTTGCATTGTGTGATGGGACTTGAGTCTTATAATGGTTTCATTTTTCTAAAAAGCATTACATTGTTTTAAAATATTTATTTTTATGCACGGGCAGTCCAATGGAGTAATCCCGTTCCGCGTTAGCGGCGTGGTTCTGTGATTGTTTTATTATTAGATAAGTTAAGTAAATATTTCTCATACCAGTCCCATGACTGACTCGTAGTTTGTTTTCACTTGCAAACTTGGGTGCCCTTATTTTTACATGGGCAGCTTAGTGACTGGTAACAGGTTTATTTGGATATGTACCGAAGCGAAGTATGCTCTTTGGCAGAAGATGAAGATTACCTCTATATTTTATTTCTATTTTGGAGCATTTAGACATCATTTATCTATGTTGTACTTGATGATGTTTAGAACAATTTCTATTTGCTGAGACTTTTTATGTGCTAAGTTGTATCCTGTATCCTGTGCAACTCTAATGTGGATGACATTTTAATTCCATTGTGATGATGATATTATTCTATGATTTCATGTGTTATGTTTTTATTTTAATCTGCTATTGTGATAAATGTGTTATATTCCAATGATTATCCTTGCTTCCGTGGCACGGGAGTGAGCTTAGTTTAACCTTAGCTTCAGAGTATAACATATTTAAAACAATTCGTCAAGATAGAATCAGCAGTATTCTAAGGCAAGTAGCTCATTAGTGATAGGATTAGTAATGTCCTAGAATGAACATAGCAGAATAGCACATCATAATTAGTCATTACATCATCATTTTTCCATATTTCCTTTCACTTTTACCTTTCCTTAAAAATTATAATTTCTGTTGGTCTGACTCTTTACTTGATGGTACAGAACTTACTGAAATGAGTACGAGAGCTAGAGGCAGAGGTAGGGGCGGAGGCAGAGGCTAAGGAAGGGGTGAAATCCCCGCTGCTTAGGACCAGCCCGATCCAGAGGCAGTAGTACCACCACCACCACCCCCATAGCCTTTTGATCTAGATAAAGTAGCAAAAAAATTCAAGAATCTGGGAGGCGTGCCATTTATTGGCCGAGAGATAGTGAAAGGGGCTCAGGTTTGGCTTAAGACAAGCGAGAAGATTTTTGTGGGCTTGGAACTAGAGGATCATCGAAAGCGATTTATGGTATCATGGCTACTAAAGGACGAGGCTTTAATTTGGTGGGAGATAACTACGATTGGTGATACTGATGCTGACATGTCTTAGGCAAAATTCAAAGAGCTCTTTAATGAGAAATTCATTCCTCGGCAAAAAAGTCGAGCGTCTTCATGATGAGTTTGCTAATCTCCAACAAGGAGATCAGACTATTACAGAGTATGTAAGGAAATTCGAAGAGCTTTCCAGATATGCACCTGAACTGATACAAGATTCGCTGCAAAAAAAAAAACAAGAGGTTCATTAATGGTCTTTCAAGGAAGTATCACAACAGGGTGACAGCACATATTGAGATTTAGTTTGCCAAAGTGATTGATATGGCTTGCAGATATGAGGAGATTGACAAGAGAAATTCTCAGCAGGTTCGGGAAAGGAATCAAACTAATAACAAGAGGAAGCAGTCTGATAAGAAGCCAGAGGCGAGCAACTCTGCAGCCGCCAAGCCTCAAGAGAGTAAAAGGGCCAAGGTGAAGTGCTTTAACTGCCAGAAAATGGGACGCTATAATTATGAATGCAAAGCCCCAAAAAGGCCAAAGACAAGTGAATAAGGGCGCTGCCAGAACCCCGTCAGAATCCTCGAATGCTAATGAGTGCTTCAATTGCCAGAAGATGGGGCATTTTATTAGAAATTGCCCATTGCTGAAGAAATCCGAGGTGGCTCACGTATATGATGGAGCAAGTGCATCAGCTTCCTCTGAAGGAGCAGGTAAACCAGATGTCTTTGGAGGTACCCTTACTATTAAGAATATTCCTGTTACAGTATTATTTGACACTGGTGCATCACGAAATTTCATTTCTAGTGACATAATTAAAAAGTTAAAACTCAAACCAAGAAATCTTAAAGAATCGATTAGTGTCCATAATCCGATAGGAGGTTCTCTTGTTCTCAGTTTATATTGCCGAGTACCTGTTTCTTATTCCTATTTCCAGTTCCCTTTTAATTTGATCGTCATGAATTTTTCCGAATATGATATCATACTTGGACTGGATTGGCTAACGAAATATGAGGCTGAGGTATTATGCGCTGAAAGAATAGTCAAAATTAAAACCAAATTTGGAGATGTTATTGCTATACCATGCCACGGCTCAGAAACTGATAGAAAAGAATTTTGGTCTTCTCTAGAAGTTACTCCTCCTTCTATTGAGAATATTCCTATAGTTAAAGATTATGCGGATGTGTTTGAAGAAGTTGATAGCTTACCTCCGCGAAGAGAAATTGACTTCAGGATCGATTTATTTCCGAATGCAAGGCCAGTTGTGCATGCTATTTGGAGGATGACGCTGAAAGAGAAAGAATAATTGAGCAATCAAACTAAACAGCTTTTGTGGAAAGGTCTGATCAGGCCTAGCTTTTCAAATTGGGGTGCAACAGTGGTGTTTGTCCCAAAGTCAGACGGTACTCTTAGACTATGTATGGATTACCGAGACCTCAATAAGCAGACACTGAAGAACAAATATCCATGGCTGCGTATAGATGATTTACTAGATCGTTTGAATGGAGCGCAAGTGTTCTCTAGAATGGACCTAGATACAAGTTTCCATCAATTGTGCATTGCTGAAGAATGTGTTCCTTTAACAGCTTTCAGAGGTCCAGACTTATTCTATGAGTAGTTAGTAATGCCTTTCGGCTTATGTAACGCTCCTGATTACTTTGTCGATCTGATGAATAGAGTATTCCGCAATGTCATGAATAAATTTGTGCTGGTTTTCATTGACGACATCTTAATCTTCTCTAAGTCCACTGCTGAGCATGAAGAGCATTTGAAAGAGTTTTGGAGATTATGAGAAAGAATGTATTAAAAGCCAAATTTTCTAAATGCATATTCTGGCAAGAAGAAGTGAAGTTCCTAGGTCATGTAGTATTGAAGAAAGGAATTTCAGTGGATCCGGGCAATATTTCAGCCATTTGAGATTGGAAGCAGCCTAGCACTCCTACAGAAATTTTCTAGGATTGGCTGCTATTATTGGAAATTCCTTAAATATTTTTCAAAGCTATCTTGTCCATTGGCGAAGCCTACAAAGAAGCATAAAAAGTTTAATTGGACACCCGAATGTGAGGTAGCTTTCCAAGAGCTGAAATTGAGGTTGACTACTGCTCCCGTGTTGACCATTATTGATGGCAATCAAGATTTGTTAGTCTATACTGATGCTTCTGTTGAAGGTGTTAGTACGGTATTAATGCAAAGAGGTAAAGTATTTGCTTATGTTAGCCGTCAGTTGAAGCCGCATGAGAAGAGATATCCTACTCATGATCTTGAGTTGTTAGCCATCGTATATGCTTTGAAAATATGGAGGCACTATCTTTTGGGTGAGAAGTTCGAATTATATACAGATCATAAATCATTGAAGTATCTGTTCACCCAAAAGGACTTGAATTTGAGGCAGCAACGTTGGTTAGAATTTCTTGTGGCATACGATCTGGATATCTTGTATACTCCAGGGAAAGCCAATGTTGTGGTGGATGCACTCAGTAGAAAGAATGCAATCATCGCCAACCTCATTATTACGCCTTCACTGATTGACAAAATCTCTTCTCTTCAGAAGATTGATGAATTTATTCAGAGAATTAGTAAAAGAGTTCAGGAAGGCGAACCCTCGAGTTTCCAGATTGATAACAAGGGAGTTATGAGGCTATTAGGCCGAATTTGTGTTTCGAACATTCTTGAGCTCAGAAGGGAAGTGATGGATGAATGTCACAAGTCCAAGCTTAGTATTCATCCAGGGGTGAGTAAGATGTATCATGACCTCGAGCGCACGTTCTGGTGGAGATCTATGAAGAGAGACGTTTCCATATATGTTAGCAGGTGCTCTACTTGCCAATAAGTTAAAAGCAATCAACAGAAGCTCGCAGGATTGTTGCAACCACTAGAGGTCCCAAATTGGAAGTGGGATCAAATTTCCATGGATTTCATTGACGGTTTGCCCCGAACCAGAAAATGCAAAGATAGTATATGGGTGGTCGTAGATCGTTTCATGAAGACCGCCCATTTTATTCCTGTCCGATCTAATAGAACAGCTCGAAGTCTGGCGCAGACTTATTTCAGAGTGATTGTCAGACTACATGGAGTTCCGAGTAGCATTGTTAGTGATCATGATCCGATATTTGCTAGTAAATTCTGGGAAGCATTCCAAGAGGAGCTGGGGACAAAGTTGAATCTGATGTAACGACCCAGCAATTTCCGGCTCGAAAATCGACATAAATACATTTACCGTAACTCATGCCGACCTTCCAACACCGAAACACTGGAACGCTTTGGAAAGAAATTAGAGGGTGAGGAAAGAAAGAAAGAAATATAAGAATAGAAGAAGAAGAAGAAACAACACAACACAGAGTCTCACATCGCAGCGGAACAAAATATAATACCGAAATAAATCTTTATTGAGAGCTTTAAAAATACTTACAATATCAGAGTACAGCATATATCTGAACAGTTATAATAACATGTTCCCATATACAACACACAGCGGAATAGATACTAGATATATTACGTTTGAACACCTCCAGCTTGCCTCTGGACTTCGCATCATCTGGTAGCCTGAATCTGTACACCTCGGGCTAACCCGAGCATTTACAAAACACCGGGTCAGTCTGGTGAACCAGAGTGATATAAACTCGCACGGTATTAAGGGTAAATCATCCAACATGATTTTAAAGTTCAAAATCTTTTCAAAAGAAAAGGATAATCGTAAGACCAAATCCACACATAAACGCGGACGGTTTTTACCTTAAGATAACCCAAAACATTTTTGAAACCAATATCTTGTCTGATATTATGATAATGTCTAGATACAAATAATTAATAAATCTAGAGGAACGCTTGCATCTCACGCTCCCCGTATATATAGTATACAATCGAAAACCGCGGGCGCTTATTGGGTATTGAATTTCCAACTTGACAAGGTATGGGATCACCTTCCGCACGTGTATCTCTTGAGGCGAATACACAGGGTTCAACAAGAACGTCTTGCAACCCGGCCCTCACATGACCGACCACTCATTTCGCTTGAGTGTATCGAATGTATATCACCAACGGTTGGACTCAAACCACCGTTCCCGAATGGGCAGAATCGATAAGGTAAGAAACAAAAGGAATTTCACTAGATAGGTGCTTATACACCCTAATGGGAGCGACCCACATAGTCATGCTGCCTGCCCGATTTTTGTCATCCCCCGGTTGATGAGGCTTGAGGTCAGAACACATCTGGTCATCTTACACTTTGAATGCCACATTGTCAGATCCTCCAGATCACACTGATTGACGTCCACAAAAATACTCTAGTTTATTTGGCTAGAGAATAACCATTTCTCCGCCATTAACTATGGTACGTTTGGAGAAATCAACGCATGTAACTCCTTTGGAAATACGCTGTAAGACATCCGTCCATACAAGTCATCCGGGAACAGGATGAACCGAAGGCACTCTCCTACTACATCTCATATAGGAATTACCCCATGGATCAGTAGCGAGAAGTCCTTGCAACTCGTAGATTCCGACCACGACAGAATCACAGTACATCGCTGGCTGCAGACCAGAGATTATTAGCAGTCCTTCCGTTTACGAAAATCTATGGTCTTCAATGCTCCATCTCGACCATCTTCTAATATCTTCACGTATTTGTTGGTCGGAATGGTTTTCGAATATAAATTCGATCCCGGTCTTTCCGTACCAACAATCGTATTGGACAGGTTTGATAGTCGGTGATTTAACTATCAAAATAACAGTGTTTCAATCATGACAATCTAGTGAGTTCACCGGTTCAGTATTCGGCATCACTTGGCCATTTAATTAAACAACATTATGAAATATCCTTTATTTATTACCGACAGAACCCAGTGCTTATTCCTGTTGGATAAAACCCACCTTTTCATTATTTCACTAATGAAAATAAACTATCACTAATCTTTTGTACCGTCCCAACTAATATCACCTTAGATAGTCCGGATGTCGTTCAAGTTGGGGTATTTTAATTACCTCTCAGACCTTGATCGATAACGTTCATACCCAATGATAAATACGAGTTGTAATATAAAACCAATATCTCGTCCTAATCCCAACACAAATTACATTTAACTATTTAATTCAATATAAGGTTTAATAAACCTTATCATCACTTTGAAAATCTCTTTCTTTAATATACCATTTTTACTTAGTCCAATTAAGTAACTTCTTTATAACACACCACTTTTAATCTCATTAATATAACCTTGGTTTATTATAAACCCTTTATCTCAATTACCCTTTTTACTTAATTTAAATAATTAAGTAACATTATTTCGAGCTATAATATAGGCTTAAAATCTTCATTTATAACTTTGTTATAAACTCGGGTTTTAAACAAACCTGTTCATAAACTCCTTTTACCATTCAACAAGATTTAGTTTTCGACTTTGATTACCTTTGAAACGGATTCAATTAAAAAGTCAATTCCCAAATTACTATAAATCAGAATAATACCTTATCTTAATCTTTAACTACAGTAAAGGTAGTTAATTCCTTTATTTACTAACATAAATGGTGAATCCCCTTTTTGAAACTTCATTAAAATTAAAACCATATTCATTTAACTAATTTATTCAGACACACTAATTTAATAATCAAACTCAATTAAAACGGTCGATTTAATCAACTTAAACAAGTTAGTTTGGTAATCGATTCCAATTTATCTTCTCTTTAAATCAATTTAAATAATTTCCATTCGATTGTTTCTAAGTAAATAACTATCCAAATCTGGTCAATTGGTTAAATTCCTTTTCTTATAAATCCGACCATCATCAGAATTTACTCGGATTAATACATAAGTTTTAAACTTAAATAATAAAAGAAATCTTTATTCTCTTTAAACAAACTTTTATTCAAATAATATATTTCAAAATCTATATCCAGTTATAAAATAAATTTTATAACTTCATTTCTGTCGATTTGCCTGACGGTAAATCTGTAAAACGATTGATTTTCTAGGCCATGTGTTGCCAAATACCCAACCAATACCGCCCATTGGTTTAAACTACACAGGTGTTGAAATTCCAGTCAACAACCAATACTCAAATCAATCAACCCATCGGATTAGTTCATATATGATAATAAATCATCAATCAATAAATAAAACGATTCAACCAGTTTAAACTATTCAACCCATTCAACACGTTTATTTTATTAACGTGACCAACAAGGTAAGTTACCTTCATTAGGTCCAATCGTTAAAAATAACGATTTGGTATTTTACAGAAATTAAACACAGTTTACTTCCATCAGTTAAATCAACAAACAATTGTATAACTAGTAAATAAACAACCATCAGCAAGCAGAGTACACAAAATAAAGAACCCAATTTATATAAAATATAAATGGGAAAACTGAGTGAGTTTAACTCAGCTTGATTTCGTTCGCTTACGGTTCGGCTACAATTAAATTAAACAATCGTTTAATTTAACTGTAAGTTCCAATCGTCCCTTCACTGTCCGGATCAGTTCCAGAGTGTAGCGTCCATTACCGCATTTCCAGTGCAATTCGTTTGGTCAAATTTTTTGATTATCAGTGTAACCAAGCCCATATTCTTTCCTTACTGTTTTGTTCCAGTTGGCCAAATCAAACTTCTGCACCCCTTCATTCTTCTTTCATGTGATTCGTTTCCTGTTTGTTACTCTCCATATCCCAAACCGACGCGTTTGATAACCATATCGGCCAAACCCTTTTGTTCTTGGTTTCTTTCTGTCCAACGTTCTTCACCAAAAGGATGCTCAAATCCTTACGGCCTGTCTTCGCGTTTCACATTCCAGAACAAAAGTGGTCCCTGTTTCAAGCCTTTATGTACTCCTGCTCTTCATCATTTGCTTCCTTCGTGGGTAATGTTTTAGTACATAACACTACAGCCTCTTTTACGTTAACTGCCTCCTCTCCCATGCGTCAACCCGCGTTCCAAACATGCCACCAACAGATCCAACTCATGAACCTCCACATCCCTTGCTCACATGTTCACACTGCTCCATCACCTAAGACCTGAAGCACCCCCTCTGGCTGTCGAGACCACGACCGACCCCGCCTGAACACCACCTAACGCCATCGCTGTTGCCCCCTCCTCGAAACCCGAGATTCCCAAACAAACCACAACTTCCACCCAATGCATGCGAGCTTACATAAATCGTAATTAGTAGCTTAACGTATTTTTTGTCGAAAAGGGGAGTTTGGCTTTATAAGGAAGCTTTGGTTTCATTTGTTGCTGGCTGAAAAGACGAAAAAGGAAAAAATAACATACGAAAGAGGAGTATATATATACGAGCGGAAACAGACGATAGAAACAACGTCTTTCATGAAGTTACAACACAGGGTAGGTTTGGTCTAGGTAATGAGTTTTCCTTTCGCGGTGACATGAAAATGAAAATATAGGGATGGCTGTTGTTTCTGTCGGTTGAAGTGAGAACATCAAGTTACGCGAATAGGTGTGCTGTATTTATTTTCATAGGGTGGCTCGAGAATTTTATAAGCAGTGTATTGTCCCTTCTGTGTTTCAGCGAGCATGTGATGTGCAGATGTCAGGGACATTTCCTTTCATGCATAGAGTAGGTACGAAAATATACATACACATGGGTAGGCTCTTTTAGAAAAGATGAAACAGACAGTCTTGTATTATCAATTCTATGATGCAAAGATATACCGTGTCCTTTATATTATTACTTATGTATTAAGTCACGTATATATATAATTCGTTTTGGTGCACGGTTCATAAATTCGTATTGCTACCGCTGTTTATGCCACTGTTAAATGTACACATCACCAAACACCCACCCCAAACGACTTCCTTTTTCTGATAAAAAAACTAATCTTGGTGTAAAAAGGTATTCCTGACCCAATTGGACAAGTTTCGTCGAATTCTGACATCGTTTGAAAAAAATTCCTTCATAAAACCAGAAATAAACACGCGTTTAAATTTTTCACGATCACCAGATAAATCGAGTCAACTCGAAACTTTGCAATCCTATAATAATTCTTCAATACAAACCCAACGGCACCAGTTTAGTCGCATTCTGAGACTGTTTCCCCGGTAGGCTACTTTTACGCGCACCGCAATGCCCTTTTGAACACCAAATTAACCGATCTTAAAAAATAATAAACTATATACTTATCCTGACTCTAATCTACGATACAAATTCAATGGAATTGGTTTCGTGGCTTAATTTGATCGTCTGTTCAAGTTATACACAAATATCTCTTTATTAAATTAATTTCACGCTATAGAAATTGAACGGGCATTTACGGCTATCGTGGTCACATACGACATCGGTTTGCCATGCCATTTAACACCGTACAATAATTTAACGTTACGGTCCCAATGAAAATGATTTCGTCGAAATCTGAGTCCGTTTGCAAAATGGCTATTTTAAAGGCCTATATTTAAATAACAATTTTTCACAACGACTATTTCAAAATTTGATTTCGCCATAACTAACAAACCGTAACATGAAATCTGGATTTTTCTCTTTCATATGAAAATTATCATCGATATGGTTCCAACGTTTCTTGTTTCACAGAAATCCGACTTATATCGGGTCCTATCTATTCAGTTAAAGTTCAAAACTCCATATTACGAACTGCATGCCATTTCAAACTCTATTTATATTATATATAAATATATAACGTTCAAACTTCGTTTTAATAACGAATTAAATATAAAAATCCATGAATATTCCAAATAAAATATTTAAAATAATAAATTAAATAGAATATTTGAGTGCCAAAAACACTGGTCGTTCCATTCTTCCCCCCTTAAAATAATTTCATCCTCGAAATTGCTAAGGTAAGAAAGAACGTTATTAACTCATTAATTTTCAAATCCCATCTATTTTAAATTGAAAACCCATTTCAATATCGTATATAAATATTTTAAAAAACATCGAAAATTTTCTAACACCTTAAATTCTCGGAAAAATTCGGCAGAGTTTCCCCTGCACGGAGTGACATCTGCGATATCGCAGGAACAGATAATATATACATCGACCAACGGTCGGAAAACAAAAATCAAAACCCCAAAATTTTATGTTTACGCGTAGGCGTACCTTTTACGAGCGCTATTGAGCATATCTGCTCAACATGTATGTGATTTACTCGACCAATATCAGTCTGCCGCTTCCTCTGGCACCTATACTTAACTCAATTCACATATCAGTAATAAATATGTGAAATTCTGAGATAATATTTAACCACCTAATTTCAAAATCTAATAAATATCTCAATCCATTATCAATTACAGGGTTAAATCATAATTCCAATTCACCTGTAGTTTCATTCTGGTTTAATCATGCTGGAAATTATTCTTTTAGTTCAAAATTCATTTATCTCCCATTAATTGGTTGATTATTCCAATCGGATAAACTACCATCCCATAACAAACAATTCACAATCAACAACCAATACACAACCAAATCAACCAAATCAACTGAATTCACATTCAATATCAATATTTTATTATGGTTTTACAGCTTTGATTATTATTTATTCATTTAATTACAAATTTCCACTTTGTTTTATTTTATTTCAATATCACTATTAATTTAATTTCACTTAATTAAGTTAAGTTTCAATTCAAATTTCAATTCGATTTGAATTCCATTCAAATCAATCAAACAAACAAATACCTCAATAATTTGATAAATTATTTCTTTTCTATACAAAATATAATTTGGGTAAAATCATTTCATTTACCCTCTTTTCAAAACAATATCGTATCCGTGGACAGTCCAATGCTTCTCAACACTTGAACTGACCAATAAACACAATACAAATTATTTGTATATAAAACTTACAAATACGCTCTCATATATATATATACACTCAACCTCGATCTAGGGTATTACTAACCTAATCTCTATCGAGTTACACCACAAAGCCAAGGTTATTACTAAACCAATAGCTCTGATACCACTATAACGACCCAACGATTTCCGGCTCGAAAATCGACATAAATACATTTACCGTAATTCATGCCGACCTTCCAACACCGAAACACTGGAACGTTTTGGAAAGAAATTAGAGGGTGAGGAAAGAAAGAAAAAATATAAGAATAGAAGAAGAAGAAACAACACAGAGTCTCACATCGCAGCGGAACAAAATATAATAACTAAATAAATCTTTATTGAGAGCTTTAAAAATACTTACAATATCAGAGTACAGCATATATCTGAACAGTTATAATAACCTGTTCCCATATACAACACACAGCGGAATAAATACTAGATATATTACGTCTGAACACCTCCAGCTTGTCTCTGGACTTCGCATCATCTGGTAGCCTGAATCTGTACACCTCGGGCTAACCCGAGCATTTACAAGACACCGGGTCAGTCTGGTGAACCAGAGTGAGATAAACTCGCACAATATTAAGGGTAAATCATCCAACATGATTTTAAAGTTCAAAATCTTTTCAAAAGAAAAGGATAATCGTAAGACCAAATCCACACATAAACGTGGACAGTTTTTACCTTACGATAACCCAAAACATTTTTTAAACCAATATCTTGTCTGATATTATGATAATGTCTAGATATAAATAATTAATAAATCTAGAGGAACGCTTGCATCTCACGCTCCCCATATATATAGTATACAATCGAAAACCGCAGGCGCTTATTGGGTATTGGATTTCCAACTTGACAAGGTATGGGACCACCTTCTGCACGTGTATCTCTAGATGCGAATACACAGGGTTCAACAAGAACATCTTGCAACCTGGCCCTCACATGACCGACCACTCATTTCGCTTGAGTGTATCGAATGTATATCACCAACGGTTGGACTCAAACCACCGTTCCCGAATGGGCAGAATCGATAAGGTAAGAAACAAAAGGAATTTCTCTAGATAGGTGATTATACACCCTAATGGGAGCGACCCACATAGTCATGCTGCCTGCCCGATTTTTGTCATTCCCCGGTTGATGAGGCTTGAGGTCAGAACACATCTGGTCATCATACACTTTGAATGCTACATTGTCAGATCCGCCAGATCACACTGATTGACGTCCACAAAAATACTCTAGTTTATTTGGCTAGAGAATAACCATTTCTCCTCCATTAACTATGGTACGTTTGGAGAAATCAACGCATGTAACTCCTTTGGAAATACGCTGTCAAACATCCGTCCATACAAGTCATCCAGGAACAGGATGAACCGAAGGCACTCTTCTACTACATCTCATATAGGAATCACCCCATGGATCAGTAGCGAGAAGTCCTTGCAACCTGTAGATTCCGACCACGACAGAACCACAGTACATCGCTGGTTACAGACCAGAGATTGTTAGCAGTCCTTCCGTTTACGAAAATCTATGGTCTTCAATGCTCCATCTCGACCATCTTCTAATATCTTCACGTATTTGTTGGTCAGAATGGTTTTCGAATATAAATTCGATCCCGGTCTTTCCATACCAACAATCGTATTGGACATGTTTGATAGTCGGTGATTTAACTATCAAAATAATAGTGTTTCAATCATGACAATCTAGTGAGTTCACCAGTTCAGTATTCGGCATCACTTGGCCATTTAATTAAACAACATTATGAAATATCCTTTTTTATTACCGACAGAACCCAGTGCTTATTCCTGTTGGATAAAACCCACCTTTTCGTTATTTCACTAATGAAAATAAACTATCACTAATCTTTTCTACCTTCACAACTAATATCACCTTAGATAGTCCTGATGTCGTTCAAGTTGGGGTATTTTAATTACCTCTCAGACCTTGATCGATAACGTTCATACCCAAAGATAAATACGAGTTGTAATATAAAACCAATATCTCGTCCTAATCCCAACACAAATTCCATTTAACTATTTAATTCAATATAAGGTTTAATAAACCTTATCATCACTTTGAAAATCTCTTTCTTTAATATACCATTTTTACTTAATCCAATTAAGTAACTTCTTTATAACACACCACTTTTAATCTTATTAATATAACCTTGGTTTATTATATACCCTTTATCTCAATTACCCTTTTTACTTAATTTAAATAATTAAGTAACATCATTTTAAGCTATAATATATGCTTAAAATCTTCCTTTATAACTTTGTTATAAACTCAGGTTTCAAACAAACCTGTTCATAAACTCCTTTTACCATTCAACAAGATTTAGTTTTCGACTTTTATTACCTTTGAAACGGATTCAATTAAAAAGTCATTTCCTAAATTACTATAAATCAGAATAATACCTTATCTTAATCTTTAACTACTGTAAGGTAGTTAATTCCTTTATTTACTAACATAAATGGTGAATCCCCTTTTTGAAACTTCATTAAAATTAAAACAATATTCATTTAACTAATTTATTCAGACACACTAATTTAATAATCAAACTCAATTAAAACGGTTGATTTAATCAACTTAAACAAGTTAGTTTGGTAATCGATTCCAATTTATCTTCTCTTTAAATCAATTTAAATTATTTCCATTCGATTGTTTCTAAGTAAATAACTATCCAAATCTGGTCAATTGGTTAAATTCCTTTTCTTACAAATCCGACCATCATCAGAATTTACTCGGATTAATACATTAGTTTTAAACTTAAATAATAAAAGAAATCTTTATTCTCTTTAAACAAACTTTTATTCAAATAATATATTTCAAAATCTATATCCAGTTATAAAATAAATTTTATAACTTCATTTCTGTCGATTTGCCCGACGGTAAATCTGTAAAACGATTGATTTTCTAGGCCACGTGTTGCCAAATACCCAACCAATACCGCCCATTGGTTTAAACTACACAGGTGTTGAAATTCCAGTCAACAACCAATACTCAAATCAATCAACCCATTGGATTAGTTCATATATGATAATAAATCATCAATCAATAAATAAAACGATTCAAATAGTTTAAACAATTCAACCCATTCAACACGTTTATTTTATTAACGTGACCAACAAGGTAAGTTACCTTCATTGGGTCCAATCGTTAAAAATAACGATTTGGTATTTTACTGAAATTAAACACAGTTTAATTCCATCAGTTAAATCAACAAACAATTGTATAACTAGCAAATAAACAACCATCAGCAAGCAGAGCACACAAAATAAGGAACCCAATTTATATAAAATATAAATGGGAAAACTGAGTGAGTTTAACTCACCTTGATTCCGTTCGCTTATGGTTCGGCTACAATTAAATTAAACAATCGTTTAATTTAACTGTAAGTTGCAATCGTCCCTTCACTGTCCGGATCAGTTCCAGAGTGTAGCGTCCATTACCGCATTTCCAGTGCAATTCGTTTGGTCAAATTTTTTGATTATCAGTGTAACCAAGCCCATATTCTTTCCTTACTGTTTTGTTCCAGTTGGCCAAATCAAACTTCTGCTCCCCTTCATTCTTCTTTCATGTGATTCGTTCCCTGTTTGTTACTTTCCATATCCCAAACCGGCGCGTTTGATAACCATGTCGGCCAAACCCTTTTGTTCTTGGTTTCTTTCTGTCCAACGTTCTTCACCAAAAGGATGCTCAAATCCTTCCGGCATGTCTTTGCGTTTCACATTCCAGAACAAAAGTGGTCCCTGTTTCAAGCCTTTATGTACTCCTGCTCTTCATCATTTGCTTCCTTCGTGGGTAATGTTTTAGTACATAACACTACAGCCTCTTTTACGTCAACTGCCTCCTCTCCCATGCGTCAACCCGCGTTCCAAACATGCCACCAACAGCTCCAACTCATGAACCTCCACATCCCTTGCTCACATGTTCACACTGCTCCACCACCTAAGACCTGAAGCACCCCCTTTGACTGTCGAGACCACAGCCGACCCCGCCTGAACACCACCTGACGCCATCGTCGTTGCCCCCACCTCGAAACACGAGCTTCCGAAACAAACCACAACTTCCACCCAACGCATGCGAGCTTACATAAATCGTAATTAGTAGCTTAACGTATTTTTTGTCGAAAAGGGGAGTTTGGCTTTATAAGGAAGCTTTGGTTTCATTTGTTGCTGGCTGAAAAGATGAAAAAGAAAAAAAATAACATACGAAAGAGGAGTATATATATACGAGAGGAAACAGACGATAGAAACAACGTCTTTCATGAAGTTACAACACAGGGTAGGTTAGGTCTAGGCAATGAGTTTTCCTTTCGCGGTGACATGAAAATGAAAATATAGGGATGGCTGTTGTTTCTGTCGGCTGAAATGAGAACATCAAGTTACGCGAATAGGTGTGCTGTATTTATTTTCATAGGGTGGCTGGAGAATTTTATGAGCAGTGTATTGTCCCTTCTGTGTTTCAGCGAGCATGTGATGTGCAGATGTCAGTGACATTTCCTTTCATGCATAGAGTAGGTACAAAAATATACATACACATGGGTAGGCTCTTTTAGAAAAGATGAAACAGACAGTCTTGTATTATCAATTCTCTGATGCAAAGATAGACCGTGTCCTTTATATTATTACTTATGTATTAAGTCATGTATATATATAATTCGTTTTGGTTCACGGTTCATAAATTTGTATTGCTACCGCTGTTTATGCCACTGTTAAATGTACACCTCACCAAACACTCACCCCAAACGACTTCCTTTTTCTAATAAAAATAATAATCTTGGTGTAAAAAGGTATTCCGGACCCAATTGGACAAGTTTCGTCGAATTCCGACATCGTTTGAAAAAATTTCCTTTATAAAACTTGAAATAACCCACGCGTTTAAATTTTCACGATCACCAGATAAATCGAATCAACTCGAAACTTTGCAATCCTATAATAATAATTCAATACGAACCCAACGGCACCAGTTTCATCGCATTCTGAGACTGTTTCCCCGGTAGGCTACTTTTACGCACACCGCAATGCCCTTTTGAACACCAAATTAACCGATCTTCAAAAATAATAAACTATATACTTATCCTGACTCTAATCTACAATACGAATTCAATGGAATTGGTTTCGTGGCTTAATTCGATCGTCTGTTCAAGTTATACCCAAATATCTCTTTATTAAATTAATTTCGCGCTATAGAATTTGAACGGGCATTTACGGCTACCGTGGTCACATATGACATCGGTTTGCCATGCCATTTAACACCGTACAATAATTTAATGTTATGGTCCCAATGAAAATGATTTCGTTGAAATCTGAGTCCGTTTGCAAAATGGCTATTTTAAAGGCCTATATTTAAATAACGATTTTTCACAGCGACTATTTCAAAATTTGATTTGGCCATAACTAACAAACCGTAACATGAAATCTGGATTTTTCTCTTTCATATGAAAATTATCATCGATACGGTTCCAACGTTTCTTGTTTCACAGAAATTCGACTTATATCGGGTCCTGTATATTCAGTTAAAGTTCAAAACTCCATATTACGAACTGCATGCCATTTCAAGCTCTATTTATATTATATATAAATATATAACGTTCAAACTTCGTTTTAATAACGAATTAAATATAAAAATCCATGAATATTCCAAATAAAATATTTAAAATAATAAATTAAATAAAATATTTGACTGCCAAAAACACGGGTCGTTACATCTGAGCACCACTTATCATCCTCAAACAGATGGCCAGACTGAGAGAGTGAACCTATACTAGAAGACTTGTTGCGGGCATGCATTCTTGATTTTGGCTGGTCATGGGAAGATCACTTGCATTTGGTTGAGTTCTCTTATAATAACAGTTACCAAGCAAGCTTGCAGATGTCGCCATTCGAAGCATTGTATGGAAGGCCATGTAGATCTCCCGAATGTTGGGAAGAGCCAGGCAATCGACTAGTATTGGGTCCCGACATGATTCATGAAGCTTTGGATAAAGTCGATTTCATTAAGAAGCGACTTCAGACAGCTCAGCGCCGACAGAAAAGTTATGCAGATTCAAAAAGAAGGATTTAGAATTTTCTGTTGGTGATTATGTATACTTGAGAGTTTCCCCATTGAGAGGAGTAGTTCGTTTTGGGAGGACAGGGAAGTTGGTGCCTATATTCATTGGTCCATTTCCTATTCTCAAAAGAATTGGAACTCTCGCTTATAGGGTTCAGTTGCCTAATTGGTTGCCAGGGGTACATGATGTATTTCACGTGTCTCAACTTCGAAAGCATGTACATGATCCAGACTTGATTGTGGAGGAAGCAACACAACAAGATTTGGAGATTACCCCGAGCTTAGCAGTA
The DNA here is from genome assembly GCA_030737875.1 of Allium sativum. NCBI lineage: Eukaryota > Viridiplantae > Streptophyta > Magnoliopsida > Asparagales > Amaryllidaceae > Allium > Allium sativum. The sequence goes on from CM060910.1 coordinate 822,196,163, forward strand.
AGTAGTGAGCTAGTGAAAATTATTGGCAAAGAGACCCGGGTTTTGAGGAACAAGAGAATCCATTTAGTTAAAATGCAGTAGAGCGGAGTTCCTAGAGACTGTACATGGGAGACTGAGGATAACATTAAGCAGGCTTATCCCAAGTGCAGAGTGGACATCTTTGATTAGCTCTTGTGTTAAGGTACATTTACAATATTTTGCATTTTCCTTTTTGTTTCCTACTTTAATATTGTTTCCTTTTCGGGGACGAAAAGTTTTTAAGTGGGGGATATTGTAACAACCCAGAAAGTCAGAACCAATTTAAAAAATTTATTTTAAAAAATTTTGTTAGAAAATGTGTCAGAATTTAAAAATTCCACTTTTAAATAATATTAAAGCTATTAAAAATAGTCATTTTACAAACGACCTCCGTTTTCGACGAAACCATTTTTTTTGGATCTGGAATGTCAAATTATTGCTAGGTTTAAATTTCCATAATTTTTGGAATTAATATGTGAGCGTGGTAAGTTAAAATGTGTTTGGTAATTTCTGTTGAATTGGATCAACCATTAAAAAGGCCATTTTTCAAACGGTCTCCAAATTCGACGAAATTAATTTTGTTAGGACCGTATCATCAAAACATAGCTAGATTTCTTTCGGAATTTTTGGAGTCCATATGTGGCTGCGGTAAATTAAAATGTACGATCGAATTTAATATTAAAATGTTTTATATTTTAAATTAAAGAAAAACGGGCTGAAATGATCAAATAGGCTAAAAAGACCTAGTCCATTGTGTCCAGAATAGGGGTATTTGGCTGGGGGCGACATTCGCTGGGCTGGATTTGGAGTTAGTAGGAGTTAACGGGCTTTTTCTGAAAATTAGAGAATTTAATAATATTATATTATAAATATAGGATTTCTAAAACCCTAATCTATTCAGAGCAGCCGCCATCTCTTTCTGTTCATGGCCAGAAACCTCCGAACTTCCTCCATTAAAATCTCTCCATCCATTCAGTGAAATCCCTCCCTCCTTTTGACAATTTTGTAGAACTCTTTGCACTCTTCAAATCTGTATGGTCAATACCCCCTATCGTTGAGTATCCAACGAGAACCAGCCACCCAAACCCCCATCGTTTCGAACACCACCCCGCCCACTAGCCTCCGACGAGCTCCACCATACCACAACCGAAATGCGCGCCGCTCCTCCCCCTACGGCGTGCCACCACCTGATCGCCTTCAAGCCCCACTGTTTTGACGAAAACATAGACCTAAGTTTGAATGAATAAGAAAAGGGTGCGACCTTGATCTTTAGGAAAAAGAAAGGTAATGTTTAATTTAACTATTTAGTTAATTAAATTTAAAACATTATTATCACAATAAAATTCGTAACTTAATCATACGTTATCGGAATCGCATGAAACAGGAAACGTTTGGATCGTGGTGGAGTTTACTTCATTTTAGAAGCGACCAGAGAATTTTAGATCAACCTATTTTTTTTTAGGAACTCCAAAGCACTGTAAGATTTCTTATTTAAAAATTAAAATTAAAATTAATTGTTATTGCATTGGAAAAATTTATTTATACATTGTTAAGATTCAGTTGTTTGTTGTACGTGATTTGAATTGAAATATTTTGATTGTGGTGAGCTGTTAGATTTAATTGGATATGATTGAATTAGACAAAATTGTAAATACTATATTTTTTTTATTATATATACATGAATGATAGGATTGGACAAAATTGGTTATAAAATAATACCCTTTTTATTTGTATATACATGAATTGGACAAAATTGTTAATACAATAAAAATACTTTTTATTGTATATATATTTTTGTTAGAATTGGACAAAATTGTTAGTACAATGTAAATATTTTCTTTTTATTGTATTTACATGTATTATAGAATTGGAAAATTTTGTTATACAATAAAAATACTCTTTTTATTGTATATACATGAATAATAGAATTTGTTAGAAATTGTTACAGAATAAAAATATTCTCTTTTTTACTGTATATACATGAACCTTAGAATTAGGAAAAATTGTTAGACAATAAAATTCCTTTTATTGTAAATATGTGAATCTTAGAAAACATAGAAGGTGTTGTATGAATAAAATTCTTTTTTTTTATTTATACATATGAAACATAGAATATGTTGTGTAAATAAAAGTTCTTTTTTTTATTTATACATAAATCATAGGATTTGTTAATATTTGTAAAACAACAAAAATATTCTTTTTATTGTACATGTTAACATTAGAATTATTAGAATTTGATAAACGATAAAATATTCTTTATATTGTAATATGTTAATGTTAGAATTTGATAAACAATAAAATATTCTTTTTATTGTAATATTAATGTTAAAATTTGATAAACAATAAAATATTCTTTTTATTGTAATATGTTAATGTTAGAATTTGATAAACAATAAAATATTCTTTTTATTGTAATATATTAATGTTAGAATTTGATAAACAATAAAATATTCTTTTTTATTGTAATATGTTGATGTTAGAATTTGATAAAGAATAAAATATTCTTTTTATTGTAATATGTTAATGTTAGAATTTGATAAACAATTAAATATTCTTTTTATTGTAATATGATAATGTTAGAATTTGATAAACAATAAAATATTCTTTTTATTGTAATATGTTAATGTTAGAATTTGATAAACAATAAAATATTCTTTTTATTGTAATACATTAATGTTAGAATTTGATAAACAATAAAATATTCTTTTTGTTGTAATATGTTAATGTTAGAATTTGATAAATAATAAAATATTCTTTTTATTGTAATATGTTAATGTTAGAATTTGATAAATAATAAAATATCCTTTTTATTTTAATATGTTAATGTTAGAATTTGATAAACAATAAAATATTCTTTTTATTGTAACATGTTAACATAGAAATTATGTAGACAATAAAATTCTTCTTTTTATTTATACATATGAAATATAGAAATCTGTAGACAATAAAATATCCTTTTTATTTGTATGCATGTTAACATAGAAATTGTATAGAAAATAAAATATTCTTTTTATTTGTATACATAAAACATAGCAATTGTTGTATAAATAAAATTATTCTTTTTATTTATATATAGGAAATATAGAAATGTGTAGACAATAAAATAACCTTTTTATTTGTATGCATGTTAACATAGAAATTGTGTGTAAAATAAAATATTCTTTTTATTTGTGTACATAAAACATAGCAATTGTTGTATAAATAAAATTCTTCTTTTTATTTATACATATGTAATACGGAAATGTGTAGACAATAAATTTATTCTTTTTATTTTATACATATAAAATTTAGAAATTGTGTAGACAATAAAATTCTTCTTTTTATTGTATATATGTGAACATAGGAATTGTCAAAATTATGTAAACATTATAAAGAAACATTTTTAATGTGTGAAAGGATTCACTATTTAAAGTGACATGTTTATCAGTAAATTATGTAAACATTAAAAAGAAACACTTTTAATGTATGAAAGGATCCACTATTTAAAGTGACATGTTTATTAGCAAATTATGTAAACATTAAAAAGAAACATTTTAATGTATATAATGACTCATTATTTAAAGTGACTTGTTTATTAGTAAATTGTGTAACATTAAAAAGAAACATGTTTAATGTATAAAATGATTCATTAATAAAAATAACATGTACATTGGAAATTGTTTAGAGATTAAAAAAGGATATTTTAATGTACACTTAGTTTCATTAAAATGTTACATTTTACATGTACATTTAGATAAAAAGGGATTATATGTTAAAATAGGATTTATAATTGAAAATGTTACATTTTACATGTTAGTAAAATAGGAAAATGTTTAAATACTAATATATACTTTGTTTGTTGAAAACATTACTTTTAATATGTTAGTGAAATCGTTGAACGATTTATATATATATATATATATATATATATAAATTAAAATTAAACGAATCGCGCGCGGTAGTTCGCATTTCGGAATCGTAACTTCAAACGATTATACCGAAAGATCCGACCGTCGGATTCTCCCAAAACTGGAACCGTTAGGTCCACTTTGGGAAGATCTTTCCAACGACATTAAATTTGTTAAAATCCAATGGTTAGATTTCAAGAAATGTGTAATACAAATTTGGATAAAATTAGCGTCAGGGCCACCTAACGACCTGAAACGCCATTTGAATTAAATGAACCATTTTTATATAAGTAAAAATAGCTATAAATCATTATAAAATAATATTAACGATATGAAATGTTTTAAATTACATACATTCGAGGATTATTTGAAAAGATCGAGTTCAATCTCATTTCAAATAATTATACGATGATTTAAAGTCAAAGACATTGAAGACGGTGATTGAAGACCGGAGATCTTCACATCGAATGGACGACTACTGATGCCCGACATTGGGTAGCTCCCAGTAAAGGGTTAAAGTGGTAGTTGTCAAGACGTACTTGCTGATTGTCCGGATATGCGAGAACCTCTCTTCCGTATTGGACATACGGGACGAGGAATAAGGTGTCTCCGGTTTCGTTTAGACCCAGAACGAACTTGTAAATGGATGTGTGTCTGACATTGGATTTCACTCTGTGTGGATTAATTTCTATTTAATATATATATATATATATGTTTAGTGGTGGAGAATTTATTCTCTTGCTTGACAGCCTCCTCTAAGACGTACGAGCTTAGAGGTTATATATTGATAGATATTAGTTGCATGACGTTGATTGTCAATGTGGCATACCAAGATGCAAATGATCAAGGCTTTTGTTGAAAAGCAGAGCCTTGTGGTTGATGATCAAAACACAGCTCTAATTAGCATAACTTTGTGTATAGCGTAACTTCGCGAGCCTCACACCGCGGCAAGAGTAAGAAACGGGATAAGGAAACGCAGGGAGTGCACAACGTTTCTTTCTGGCTAGAAGTGGTGTCATGGTATGGAGCCCAGACATTTTTACTTATGTGGATGATAGATTTCGAGGCCTTGATATATTGGTCGCTACTAGCCAAGTGATAGGTCCAATAGGACCGGGAAATGTGTGTTCAGGCATAACTAATCCACTAAAGTATTTGTGGACCGGCCCTGCAGGATCCAAGGGTTACCCGTTGGTGTGATCCTGAGACATTTGTTTGAGTGTCGAATCAATAAGGAGACCATCCCTAACCTTGACTCATGAGAGAAACCCAATTTCCAATACGACATTACAAATTTGATTGTAAACCTATATATGGCGACATAGTATATGGTAGCTATGCCGTATAGGATTGATACATTTATTTTGAAAGTGTTTTAAACTAATTAGACACTAATAATAATATCAAGTTTTATACGTATCAAGCATGTTTGATCATTATAAGGTAAAACTCTATCCTTCGGTTTGTGTTGCATTATGTGATGGGACTTGAGTCTTATAATGGTTTCATTTTTCTAAAAAGCATTACGTTGTTTTAAAATATTTACTTATTTTTATGCACGAGCAGTCTAATGGAGTAAACCCGTTCCGCGTTAGTGGCATGGTTCTATGATTGTCTTATTATTAGATAAGTTAAGTAAAGATTTTTCTTACCAGTCCCATGACTGACTCGTAGTTTGTTTTCACTTGCAAACTTGGGTTCCCTTATTTTTACGTGGGCAGCCAAGTGGCAGGTAACATGTTTGTTTGGATATGTACCAAAGTGGAGTATGCTCTTTGGCAGAAGATGAAGATTACCTCTATCTTTTATTTCTATTTTGGAACATTTAGACATCATTTATCTTTGTTGTACTTGATGATGTTTTAGAACTATTTCTATTTGATGAGACTTTTTATGTGCTAAGTTGTATCATGTATCCTGTGCAACTCTGATGTGGATGACATTTTAATTCCCTTATGATGATGATATTATTCTATGGTTTCATGTGTTATGTTGTTATTTGTAATCTGCTATTGTGATAAATGTGTTATATTCCAATGATTATCCTTGCTTCCGTGACACGGGAGTTTGGGGTCATCACAGTTGGTATCAGAGCTTAGTTTAACCTTAGCTTCAGAGTATAACATATTTAAAACAATTCGTCAAGATAGAATCAGCAGTATTCTAAGGCGAGTAGCTCATTAGAGATAAGATTATCCTTGCTTCCGTGGCACGGGAGTTTTGGGTCATCACATTTGTCCTTCTCCCTAATTTCCATTTTTAAAAACATATTGTAAAACTTATAGTCTTATGTGCAAAATGAACATTTTTAGTTTAAATTTGCTCCACAATGTTTTGACACAACTAACTTACATCAACATATTTTAATTTATTTAGCATATAAGTGTTGATTTTCACCAATATTTACATTTTTACATGTAGCGTACAACTCAATTATGTTCATGAATCACATCTTCATGCCAAAATTCATTGTACACCATATATTATAATTTGAGGCTATATAACACATTAACTTATAAAAAATTATTTCATCTTAATTTCCACACTTATATTTATTAATTTATCAGACAATTGACCGTATTTGCCCAAACACCTTATTATAGACATAGTGCTTTTAAATATCAATTCCGAATTAATATTTTGTATTTTTTTTATTTGTCACTTTAATAACCAAAAAAGTTTGTCATGTAATAAATACTAATAATTAAATTAAGTCCATTAAAAACAATTTATAAGATTTCACCAACTTTATTATTATCATCTTAATTTTGTTCAACAAACACAAATTGGAATAAAATCCTTTTATTCCCTAGTTTTTGAATTCAGTAAATCTAATACACACAGTTTCTAATAAAACCCCAAATTATGAATTCACTCATCTTATTAGATTTTATGAGCTTGGGTTTTATACTTGAAACTTGTTTTTCTTTATAGTTCGAATTCCAAAACAGGTTACAAAGAGTCACCCTTGGGTACCCTAAAAATCTGGGTTCTTACAGACTCTTCCTTAAAGAAATTGCACCCACGTAATTTTCTCAAGCTATCACATTTGTATTTTAATTTTTTAACAGCTCATCTCAATTTTATTCTCTTAGAAAAATATAGTTTAAGTAATCAAACACACAAAGTTTGAAATTTTCTATAATCCTCATTAACTTACTCAATTTGACAATAAAGCTTCAAATTTTGATTACTCAATTTACACAGGTTTTTAACTCTCATCTCCATTATTATACACAAGAGTTCTTAATTTGTTATACCATAACTTTCACATGGCATATAATTAGAATACACACCTATTTACTTTCAATTTCTGGTTAGCAAAAGATGTTGCCTCGCCATCAACTTGGTACTAATTACCCGACCAATGGCGGCTGTTTTGACTATAACATTAAACAGCTTCGCCATTTGCCATTTATTATCATCTGATTGATGGTGGCATTACGTCTTTTCTACCCAAATATGATAGTTTATTCCTAACATATTGCTTATGTTCAAGATTGTTACTCATTTAAAACAATTTTCAATTCTCAAAACACTTTATACTTATTTTCTTAATTTTCAAAAGACACAAATTAGCAATTCTTTAATTCGTTTTGAATAATATTAAACCACCTATTTATTACAATTCCTTTTGTCTCTTGACTGCAGTGTCGATATAATATCACTATCGCCCTGCCATTCCCTTCTATTATCTTCACCCAATACGGTGGTTTAACACTATTCTCACAAATGTTTTACATTACACCTTGTCAACATTTATTTTATTATACTCAGAATAATGTGCTCGATCATCTTTCATAAGCATTTAATAAATTCTTAATGATATTGTTGATAAGACAAATCGATCGTAACCCCTTAAAATACCTAGTGGACTATCCAATACCAAACAAAATCATAGACTTTGGGTTTACTCAAGATCACACTTTATATTTATCTTCACAAATACTCTTGATTTATTTTTAAATAAAGAACTTAGCACAATACTAAGTCTCAAAAATTTTATTTATATTTGGTCCCCTTAATCCCATTAATAAATTCATTAAATTTAGCTTAGACGAAACAATTCACTTGTTCCTGCTGCGCCACTCTGGTTACTTCTCAAATTGCTACCCTTTATCTCAAATTGTATTTCACTTCCATTATCTTGGATTTAATTTCATTTACCTATCCCATTTTTATTTTGTTAACTCAACCTTTAACCACACTCAAGAGAATAGGATCTTAAATTTCATCAAATTTTAAACCCAAGATTTTTGAACACTGAATTTTTTTAGGAGGATGGAAATGTCTATAAAGAAAGATAAATGATAATCAGTTTCAGTCCATGGAATACTACGAAATAAATACATTCCTAGACGTATCCTTAAAGCTAACACTCAATTAAGACTTAGCTGCTCAAGAACACTGATTAAGGATAACAATGTGAGATGATAGAAGTAAACATGTGTGTTATCCTTCCTTGTTGTAACACATGTACTAATCGAACTTTGTTATGTGTTTATTGTACTTCGCTCTGAATTTTGCTCTAATACCATTTCTGTAGCCGCCTAGCCCGAGACTTACTCTAATAAAGAGCATTACAGAGTAACATTATCTACTAAAGTGGAGAATGGAGCTGGTTAAGGATGACCATCAGTAATTTTGTTTTAGACGAGTATCGAATATGCCGATTGAGTGTATAAATTTTTCTTCCTTAATGAAGTGGATCGGCGTACTCAATTTATCTAATATAAACTATGGTGGCTAAAGACAGTATCCAGAGAAAAATATAAGTATAACACATACAGAATAGATCATACATAATTTCAAATAGCGGACTCATAATGATATATGTGTGCATACCTAAATGGTTCAGAAGGCCTTATATAAATACTAGTCTCAATTATACACACACACAACAAGTGACTCCCATATTCTAACATAAGACTAATAAAATATCTCCTGAAAGATAAAGCTAAAGTGACAGCGAAGAAAACTCGAATGTAAAAGTACAAATATACCTGAAACGACTCGGTCTGACCCGAGTATAAATAAATGGATCAGTCTAGCTTAAAAAAATCAGTATAATAAGATAAGTGAAGAATACATGTCGTTAAGGGAACAGTTCCTTTTCGCAAAGAAAAGAATCTCATTATCCCAAATAAACTCAAAAACACAGAAAAGATGATTCCTTTCTATAATAAAGGAACATAATAACTCAAAACAACATATTTCACAAAAATAAATTCTCGAGTTAAACTCAGATTACTAGTAAACACCATGAACACTGTCTCGGACATTTCCATCGATGCAGATTACCCAAATTCCAAATTGGGGTAATTAAAGTTTAGAGCCATGAGACATAGGATCAACATTAGAAAATTTACCATAATCAACAAGTGTTAGTTTTGATCTAGTTCTAAACACATGTATCATTTTTTAAACCCCAAAGTCATCAAACACATACACCAAAAATATCATTAAAAATACTCCAAATTATGTATAATAAACTCATAAGAGTTTAACATCACAAAGCGATCACAAATCTTAAAATTCTCAACTTAGTCATGATGATATAATGGAAGTCCATCATCGTATATCACCAAAAGTGAATCGAAAGCATCATAAACATTAAAATCACCAAAACTAAAAAATGGATCCAAAACATCAAATTATTGCATGCGCTTTACAAATGAGTTCCTTCAAGCTTATGCAAAGTATTGTATACATATTTAGGCACCGATCACCATGATCCTCCCGCCCGAGTGTATTTTGACCCTCCCGCAATCAAGTGAATATGCACATAAAAATCCCCCCGAGTCTAGCTTTCCCCCAAAGTGAGTACTAGCACACGGAAACAACAAAGAATGTGTCACAGACTCCCAAACAGTAAGCCAAATAATGAAAACAATGTGTCCCATATCGTATGTTTCCAATGCTCGATTTACTGTATGCTAGTCCACTTCACATTAAAAACATTAAATAACTTCGATTGTTAAGCTAGGAATTAATCAAAATAATTAATTTACATGTCCCATACCATGCAATTAATTACACTGTTTAAATCACAATCTCTCTTTCTCGATGGATGCAAAAATGTGTGATTCTATATACAGAAAACAGTTAGTTTATGAATACAAAATTTAAAAGTGATTTAGAAAACGTTCGGACTATTTCTTTAAAAACTTTATATCTAGAAAATATTGTTTTCACTATTAACTTGAGATGATTTAATTTTATAAAACCTAAATGAATAAAATTTTATTTGTCTCAATGATGAGGATATATGTATACATATAAGGAAAATCTCTTTTTGAAATCGTCACAAAAACATGCACGATGTCATAAACAAACACACAAAATTCACAAAGAATTAACGCTTGAAATCAACACGAAAGTTGTGAATCCGAACAATGGATTTTTTTTTTTAAATTTTGGCTTATCCTAAAAATAATATCAAAGCCTCACTAAAACTTCATCTGAAAAACATGAAACTAGCTTAAAATATCCATCTTCAAAATCACTAAAATTTCTCCAATTTAATATATGCGTGGATGATTGGATTGACTTATCATCGACATGATTTAGCCTTAATAACACACAAGTGTTTGCATAAGAAATCCTAAAAACATACCAAAAGCATAAGGTAAGAGAAACAAGCAAGCAAATTATTTGCCAGGGTGCAATAATATCTCTGTGTTGACACAGCCCCAAGGGTGTGTCGACACAGGGTGCGAATTTGCCTATATATCCAAAACTGTCTTATATCCAACTTCCAACACTATTTTCACTACCCTATAGAGTTCGAATTCAACTCAAAATGGACACGCATGAAAATGATATCCCAACTCTAGAGTGAAACAATAATCACATAGAACCAACAAAGAAGGAAGGAGAAAAACAATGTCTCAAAGTTCAACCCAGACCATCAATTCAGTGATTAACCAATTTCACAAGGTTTTTCTATTGTAACTTAGTTTTCAGAAACGGAAGCACAAATTTTAACCTTATTATGATTTTAAGCTAGAATGCATGAGTATATCAACTCACCTTGCATGGGTCCTAGAGAATTTTTCCTGAATTGGTTGCAAGGTTGAAGCTTAGACATCCCCACAGCCTGCACACTTGAATTAGCTGACGTGTAACAAGGAAATCTACTTTATCTTGATTTTTTCAATCACTTAGATTTGAGATGATTGATATTTTGTTGTAGTTTAATCTCCGTAGTAGGGGAAGTGATTCTATTTCTCCTTTTTATTTTCACTTTCTAATATAAGTTAGAAGGATTTGGACTTCCAAATTAGAGAAAGTGACCTTTTTGTTTCTCAGTAAATTAAAAAGCCTCAGGAAGAAGAAAGGAAAAAGTTTTCTTAGAGAAAAAGTGTCGTATTTTTTCTCCTAACAACATAAATTCTAAAACCCGGGATTGGTTAAAGCCTAATTGGGCTATTAACACTTAGTTCAGGCCATCAAAATCAATCCAAACTTTATTTATGTTATTTAGGATTATGTTTCACACTAATCACGTTCTTAGTCTTGCATTTCAACATTTTGACATCAAAACACTTTACTTGGTCTCAATAAAAATTTATACAACATATGTAGAATGTTTATAAATCCATTTTTAGCACTAATTAATACATCTTAACAAAAAATTCATACTTTACGAACATATTGTACAACTTATAGGTTCATGTGCTAAATGTACATTTTTAGTTTAAATTTGCCTCAAACACAAAGTTTTGACATAATTAACTTATATCAACATATTTAAATTTATTTTGGCACATTGTGCTAATTTTCACTGATATTTACATTTTTTCATCTAGCGTACAACTCAATTATATATTGGAACGCAACTTCACACCAAAATTCATTATACACTATAAATTGAAATTTATGGCAATATAAACAATAATGTATCAATACTTATTTCATCTTAATTTCCATATTTATATTTATTAATTTAACACACAGTTCATCGTATTTGCCCAAACACCTTATTTTACACAAAATACATACTTAAATATTAATTTCGAACCAATATTTTGTACTTTTTGTTACCCACTTTAATAATCAAAAAGGGTTGTCATGTAATAAATATTAATTATTACATTAACTATGTTAAGCAAAATTTATAATATTTCACCCACTTTATTATTACCATCATAAATTTGTTTAACAAACACAAGTTGGAATAAATTCCTTTATTACCTAATTTTTGAATTCAATAAATCCAATACACACAGTTTCTAATAAAACCCCAGGTTATGGATTCACTCATCTTACTAGATTTTAAAAGCTTGGCTTTTGAAGTCCTAATTTTTTCATCCTTATAGTTTAAATTCCAAAATAGATTATAAAAAATCTCTCTTGGGTACCCAAAAGCCAGGGTTGTTGCATAGATGATCTTCAAAAACTAGGTTGTAACAACCTGGAAATTCGGAACCAATTTAATTTTTTATATTTTAGCTATTTTAATGGATTTTGGATATTTAAAATGTTTTATTTTAAATAATAATGATTTAAAATTTATTTTAAAAAAGTTAGAATGTATAATTTTATTTTAATTATAAAACAAACTGGAATGGCGTGGTAGTTTGAAAATTCGATTTCAAATTTCAAATGAATGTACAGGATTCAAAATAAATCGAATTTCAGTAAAACCAGAAATATTTGAATCTGATTAATAATATCTTTCTAATGAATGTGAAAAACTGATATTTCATAATATAAATTGAAAGTTATGCCCAATTTAAAATTGGAAATAGTCGCTATGGAATTTATATATATTTTAAAATAATATATAGCCCTTAAAAATAGCCATTTTGCAAACGACCTCCGTTTTTTATGTAACCAATTTTGTTGGATCCGGAATGACAAATTATTGTTAGGTTTCAAATTTCATAATTTTTGGAATTAATATGTGAGTGTGGTAAATTTAAACGTGTTTTGTAATTTCAATCTAAATTTAATCGACTGGAAAAAGGACAATTTTCAAACAGCCTCCAAATTTGACGAAATTAGTTTGTTAGGACCATATCGAAGCTAGCTAGATTTATTTTTCTGGAATTTTTGGGGTCAGTATGTGGCCCTGGTAAATTAAAATGTACGTTTAAATTCAATATATATTGATTTATATTTTAATTTTGATGAAAACTGATCGAAATAGTAGAATTGGCTTACGAAACATATCCCATTGTGTCCGGAATGGGGGTATTTAGCTAGGGGCGACAGTCGTTGGGTCTCGTTTGGAGTTCAGATTTATAAATAACTTTTTTTGGAAACAAATGATAATAAAATATAAAATAAAATTCCATAAATATCCCTACCCCTTGCTCATATCGGGTAGCCATAGCCCTCTTCAAAATCGAAGGCCAAAAAGCTCTGATATTAATTCCTTAAAATCTTTCAATCGGTTGTGAATTAGATTATGGATTTAAAGCGAAAACTATAGATCTTTGCGAGATCTACGCAATGGTATGGCAGTGATCGAGAATCTTGATCTATGATGGTCGTATTTTGCCTAGGAAGGCGCCGCCGTCGACCGGATTTTTGTGGCCAAGCGGGGGTTCGAGTTCATCAACCAGGGGTGGTGTAGGAAGCTCTTTCGAAGGTCGACGTCGTGGGAGCGGCTGATCATCGCCAATCGCCTCAGATTTTGCGCAAGATCGAACCCTAATTTTGAACGTTGAAAACTAATGTCTGCCGTGGTTATTTTAACAAGAAAGGTTATATTATTTTTTAATTTAACTTTAAAATTATCATAGCCTTTGAAATATCATATCTTTCTCATGTGAACTCCAAATCGCGTGAAACAGGATCCATTAGGATCGTGGGGACGAGAGCTCCACAACAAGATTAACTGGGTCCAATATGGAGCTTGTTAGGATTTAGAGCAGAGACCGTCAAATAAAGACTGATGTAGTGGAACCCAAGGTGAGAAATCCTTCTCACTATAATTATGTTATATTTAAATATATTTTAGGTTGCAGACGGGCTTAGTAGCCCACGACACTATTTATTGTACAAACCATAGTTGTTTGTTTAGATTGAATTGCGGTGTAATTGGTTGTATTATGTTGAATGGTTTGTATTGTGGTTTTGTGGTTTGGTTGACTATTATGTATGGCGCGAGCCAGTATCAGGAGAGGGGTAGTGCTAGACATTACTATGGTTTTAATATCGCGCCGTTATAATGCCGAATTTTTCTAAAACTGAAAGGTATATGAAATTTTCTAAAATAAACTATACAAAATATTCATGTGTTGAATAAAATGTTTGGAAAATAAAATTATCATTTTTATTGAATGTATGAACTATAAAAAATATTCATGTGTTAAAATAAATATTTTATCGTTAAAAATATAATTTTTAACGTATATATGAACGACATAAAATTCTCCTGAAATGAAAATAAATATTCATTTACAAATTGGACAATTTGTTTATGTACACAAATTTAACTGACATGGATTGGGACGATAAATTTTACACATCGCCCAACTGCACAAATAATATTCAGTATTTGTTGTTTGAAATCCCACACGGGTATTAGGATGATATTTAACGTACACTAATCCTAATTGTTGTTGTATGTCAATCGATTGGCTGACAGACTGTCTTAGGCGTTAATAATTTATATTTAATGCTTTTGCAGTTGTGTAATGCACTTGGATGATGGTTGATTGTATATCATTATTGTTGTGTACTGTGTGTATGAAATCCATATAAATAACATTATATGGTAATTGATTGGGTACGATTCCAAATCAAAAGGAATGAATATTTTAAAATAAGGAAATATTTTATAATAACGAATATTTTAAAATAATATTCAATAAAGGATTAAAATGGGAATTTTATTTCCGATTTTGAATGGACAAAAAAATATTGAAATATATGAAGCCATATTGATTAGATTTGTGCCATTTTAATGCGAATGATATTTATATCGATTTTATTCATTCTATAATGAATATCGAAAAGGAAATGACTTCAAAATCTGATATTTTGAAAATATTATCATTTAAAATAATGATAAGGAGTATTCAATTTTGATTTAAAATTGAAAATGAAGTGGGAATCGTTTTAAAACGAATTCATAAATGATTTATAAAATACGTTTTAAATGAAAATCGATGAAATATATATAATATATATTTAATGGCCTGAACTGTGACCGTTCGCGAATTTCAACCATTGACTTCGAATTGACATTACGGGAGATCCGACCGTCGGGTTTTCCTAAAACTGGAACCATTGGGTTCGTATCAAAAGGAGCTTTCCAACGAATATAAAGGATTTTAAATCTAATGGTTGGATTTGGAATTATGTCCAAATCAAATTTGGAAAAGCTCGTTGTAAGTGCAGTTCGATGACCGTTTATGGAAATCGACTGAAAGGGCCTTAATAAAATTATTAAAAATATTAATAATTTGTGAAAAATCATAATAAATGATTTGGAGAAAAAATTCTACTTTTGAAAGGATAAAAATATATTTTTATCAAAATGAACTAATTATTAACTAGAAAAATAATCCAATGGCTTTAAATAAATAAATTGGATAGGGAAATGGTTTTAAAAATAACCAGAATTTTCCAATAAATAAATTGGAATGGAAATAATCTTCGGAATTTTTTGATATTGGATTCCGTGGTTATACAGATATTGTTACGGGAATTTGGAAGATACAGATATCGTTATTCCTAATATGATATCCGTTAGTTTCAGAATTTGATATTGAATATAAGATGATATAATTTCTGTTCAGAGCCTTGTATTTAATATTAAATTGGATTTTGGGTTTGTCGTGAACGATGTCTTAAATAACACTGTTCTTAAACCCAGTTGAGAAAAGAATAAATCTTTTAATTAAGATTTTGTGAAGTTTTCCAATTAATTAATATTAAATTGGAATTGAATAAAAGAATTGGATTTTGGATTTGTCGTGAATGGTGTCTTCAATACCACTGTTCTTAAACCCCGTGTGAAAAGAATAAATCTTTTAATTAAGATTATTAGAGTTTCCAGTTATATTTAGTAACTAGAATAAAATGGAATGTGAATTGGGTTTATTGTGAACTGTGTTTTTAACGACATTCGTTCTTTAACCCCATTAACAATGAAATGTGATTTGGAATTTATAAATCTTTTTATTAAGATTTAGTGGAAATTTTCCAAAGTAAAGTTTTCCAATTTAATATAGTAAATTGGAATTGAATGGAATTCGATTGGGTAATAATCGAACTGAGCTTCTGTGGAGGAAGACTATTAATATATATGGAATTCAAAAGGATTAGTCATTATTCCATTTATATTATTATCGATTATATATTGATCTGTTTTCCGTGAAGATTCCATTATTAGTGAAATGTGATTTTGGGTTTATCGTGAACTTTGTTTTAAATGACATTGGTTCTTTAACCCAGTTAAAAACAGGATTTCATGTCTACATTGTATTTCGATCTGTATTGTTGATCTCTGCTAAATATATATCTGTTTGGTGGCGAAGAATTTATTCTCTTGCTTAAAGCCCTTCTATGAGACATCGAGCTTAGAGGTTATATATCGGCAGAAATCAATGGTACGGTGTAGATTGTCAATGCGAAATGTTTGATTTCCCAAAGTTAAATAATCATTAATAATGATTGTTTGAAGATTAAAACAAAGTGGAGTTTTATTGAATCTTTAATTAGATTGAAATGTGAATGTGATAATTTAAATTATCAAATTTGGGAAGTGATCAAGAATGGAGTACCACAAGTTTTACTCCAGGCGATAGTTAAATCTTTAATTAGATTTGAATGGGAAATGCTAATTAATTTTACCGGTAACACGTGGTGTTGGATATGGAGTATTACCAGTTTTTCCCCATGGGATGAATAGGTTGGGATTGAAAAATAAAATAAACGATTTCTTCAGCAAGGTTCGCTAATCCCGACTAGTTCGATAAACCTTAATTTGGTTTAAATTATGAAAAGAATATTTGAATAAAAGATATTCAGAATTGGAATTAGGCGTATATTGTGTTTTTATAGCACTTGATTATAAGATACATGAATTATTCGGAAAGGCCGGGTTTATACCCATTCTGAATAATTGATTCGATGACAAATCGACGATGAAGACGGTGGTTGAAGATCGGAGGTCTTCACATCGTTTGGATGATTACTGATGTCTTGATTGTGTTGTACACCCAAGAGAAGGTAATAAGTGGTGATCGTCCAAACGTACTTGGAGATTGACCGGATATGCAAGGTCATCTCTCCTGTATTGGACATATGGGACAAGGAATAAGGTGCCTCTGGTTTCGCTTAGACCTAGAACGGACTTGTAAATGGATGTGTGTCTGACATTGGATTTTATTCTATGTTGATTGATTTCTATTAAATATATATCTGTTTGGTAGCGGAGAATTTATTCTCTTGCTTAACACCCTTGTCTAAGACGTACGAGCTTAAAGGTTATATACCGATAGACATCAGTTGCATGGCGTTAATTGCATGTGTGGCATGCAGAGATGCAAAAGATCAAGGCTTCTGTTGAAAAGCAGAGTCTTGTGGTGGATGATCAAAGCACGGCTTTAAATAGCATAGCTTTGTGTATAGCGTTAATTTGCGAGCCTCACACCCTGATATAAACCAGAAATGGGAGGGGACTACAGGGAGAGCATGCGTTTCTTTCTAGCTAGGAGTGCTATCATGTTATGGAGCCCAGACATTTTACTCATGTGGATGTTGCATTACTATTAGATGGATAGCGAGGCGCCTTGGATATATCGGTAACTACGGGGCCGATGGATAATATGGCCGACATACTAACCATTACGCCCCATAGGGCGGGGAAACGTATTGTTCAGGAATAACCAATCCACAAACATAAGATTGGACCAGCCCTGAAAATCCAAGGTGCAATTGCGGTTGTAGCCTGAGACATGGTAGGCTAGATTGTCTTGAATTCGGTAAGGACGATCCCTTGCCTTGGTTCATGATGGAAATCCAATTTTCAATACGACATCATGCGGTTTTGATTATAGAACTAGTATGGTGACATGATATATGGTACCCATGCCATCTATGATTGATACATTTATATTTGAAGTTTCTTTTAACACAATTCACTTATAATAGTATCAAATGATTTGTTTTAAATCGTACTAAGCATGTTTGGTTATTATAAGGTAAAACTCTATCCTCTGGCTTGCATTGCATTATGTGATGGGACCTGAGTCTTACAATAGCTTCATTTTTCCAAAAAGCATTGCGCTGTTTGTTTTGTGCACCGGTATTCTTGGGAGAAAACCCGTTCTGTGTTATATGGCATGGTCCCTTGATTTACTCTATTTTCAAGTAAAGCTTTAATAACTGTTTTAATTCTCACACCAGTCCCATGACTGAATTGGAGTTTATTGTTTTAACCTCAACTCTGGGTGCCTCTATTTTCCAAATGGGCAGCTAGTAGTTTTGGTTTTCGCAGATATTTCTTTTTCCAGGATCTTGGATTTACAGCTGGAGCTATATTCGGAAAGCTTTATATCCATGTATCTCGTTCAGTTGTGTTATGTATTATTTTTCCACTGCGATGTGATTTTAATCTCTGATATTGTATTTCTGATGTATATTATTTATTCATACTCTGTTATATTCTTGTACTCTATGTAAATTGTTGTAACAACAATGAAATGTTCTTCTGTTTGCATACTGATGTGTCATGTTCTCAACTCAATCCGGGCTTTCCCTTACGGGCGAGTTTGGGTCGTTTCATAGCTCTACTCTTTCTATCTAACCATCGATCTAAGGGTGGTAAGCTATACTTATATGCAAATTTGTTCCTTATATCTCTTGCAAACTCTTCCAAAATCCGCTGGTGTATAGAGGATCTCTATCACTTGCTATACTAGTGGGTACTCCATAGAATCGAACAATCCATCTATTATATAAATTGACTAACTTGGATGTCGTTCTAGTTGGCTTAACAGGAATGAATCTTGCACTTTTTGTCAGCCGATCAACAAATACCCATGTATTATCATTTCGTGCACTGGTCCTAGGCAATTAATCAATGGAATCCATGGACCTTTATCCTCACTTTCATGTAGGAACTTCTAATGGTCATAATAATCCACTAGATTTCTTCTGCTCAGCTTTAACCAACTGGTAGTTCATTCATTTTGAGTTGTATCTCTCAACATCTTTCTTCATATTTTCCCTGTAGTAGGTCATCTATGTACCTCTATATAACTTATTACCACCAAGATGAATGGTTAATCTAGAATAATTACATTTTTTTAAAACATTATCTCATAGTACATCAACATTGTGACGACCGCCCATAACTCCTACACATATCGAGAGGAATAATGCATTGAAAGATGTTACAGGCAGCTATGAACGATTATAAAGGTATAATAACACAAGCGGAATTTGTCGTATAACTCACAGCGCATGGAGAAAATATAATAGAAGATACACAACAAGCAATAATAGTGAAGCGATATTGAGCAGAATCTTAAACTTCCATACCATCACGAAATATCCATACATCAACAGAATTTGTACAATCAGCCTCACTACAAAGTCACTCAGAGTATCAACAATCATAATAGAGGAAACAACTAATAATATATAATATGAAATAATACGCCAGCCTCCTGCTCGTCGTTGCTCAGTAGCATCATCCTTATCACGATCTACTACCTGTTACCTGCTAATTAGTCTTCCCATCCAACATACGGATGACCAACCTAAGGTAATAAGAGGGAGACATAAAACCTTGAGTCAGACAATAATCTTAATGAGCGATCAACAACAATTTAACATCATCATGAATAAAGTATATGAAAAATAGGCAGATTAATCATCCAATCTACCAACACAACAATAGAGAAGAACCTCAGCCCGTCTCCTTTACATCTGATAGTGATAAACTTTACAACAATCAACAGAGAAACGAACAATAGCATTCATAGCGACCAATAAGCAAGCGTAGACCATCCTAATCGAGTTCGACATCCCCTAAGCACAAATCAGACAAACATCTAAGAAATATCTCCCTCGACATCGGATAATCCACATAAGACAATTCAAACAATAACATCCATGATTCTGGCTAGCACTGCTTGCCTTGCCTTGAAACCATCGTTAATCATATGATTAGCCACGACATGCCATCTATCAAGGGCTAATGGTAACCCCGGTTCTAGCTAAACTCCATATGCCATCGTGACTCATATGTTTGTCTTACTCACAAAGACAACTAGGCCCATCATGGCTGCCCAAGGTACACGATCTTTATCGAACCAGATTCTAATGGGCGTCCCCATGATACCCCTGCATTGGTCCCGATAGAACCTTTGACTAACGATAATCCCTCGGCTTTCATATCTCTAATCGTCATCACCAGCGACTATCCATAAATTCAGATCATCTTGATCAACCATTATCCATGAGCTCAAACGCCCTCAAGTCGTCTTCACAACTTTGTTGCATTTCGTCGATCAACAAGAGTCGTTTTCCGTACTTCGTTGCATTTCATCGATCAATGAATACTTCACTTTTTCCGAACATTCCATCTGAGCTCACATCAAAGCTACGCTCATCATCGAACCAAAATAAAACTCCATTTGGTCTACACCTTGATGGACCATCCTCATACATTCATTTATCGTCCATCGATCCATGTGGATCGCCCACCGATCCATCGGCCTGCATCACACTTCCATGGATCGGGGACCTATGCTTCCGTCGATCCATGCCAAACCGACCCGACCCATTAAGCCATGCGATCCACCAATGTACATTCCATCCCGATCCATGCATCATGTGTCCACCGATCCATGCGATCCGGTCTTCACCGATCCATGCGGTCCAATCTTCACTGATCCATCATCCGTGTGCGATCCACTATTCTTGCGCGATCCATCCCTTTTGCGCGATCCATCATTCATGTGCGATCCATCTCTTTTACGCGGTCCACCCCTTAATGAACAGCCCGATCCATCAAATTTAGCTGTGATCCATCACCGAACAATCTAGTGATCCATCATCAAACGATCCAATATTCCATCACCAAATGATTCAGCGATCCATTGATGCACGGTCCATCAATTTGAGTTGAATGATGCATCCATTTATTACGCAACAATCCAGACGATCCACGTTCTTGCAATCCACGATCCATCAATACGTGGGATCCATACCTAGATCCACTTTTTGCCATTCGAACCAACGTATACTCGATCCAAATCGTCCAATTTCAAACCAACATTCAATAGTATAATCAAGCAATTATCAAACAAGCACTAACATAACAAATAATCACCAACAAACATATAGAATTCACCAAATCATGATAAAACAATGAATGAATCAATAAATGAATCTAGACTTGCATAAACATAGAATTAGCATATGAATTTACCGTTACAATCTTACTAGATTGGATTCTATGGTGATTCGAATTGAATATATACTAACCTCCATTAGATCTAGGTGAAAAAAACTTGAAATGATGAAATAAGATCAAACAAAACCATATAATCGATTGAATTCGTGTGAGAGATGCTTATCACTCACCAAATCCACAAAATAGCTTTAAATCAATGAATCTCTAATCCGGACAGCGAGGAACAATGAAGAACGACCTCGGAATCAATCACTTTGACGCGATCTATCTTTCTTTAATACTGATCTTCAATCTTTTAATGCAGATCTATGAATTAAAATGAAGTGGAGGTATTTGATGGAGTACGGAGAATCACAAACTCCAATCAAATAGAGAAATAAAGAAACTAAACAATTCTCCTTGCCTCTACCCTCATATTTATAGCTAACGACTCTTAGCCTTAATGGGCCTCACTAATCAGCCCACTAGTGACTAATTAATCTGTCCAGAAAATGTGTAGCACTAAAATAGCGATTCCTCTTAAACCGTTGAACCAAAACTTTAATGTGACCACTCTACGGAGTTGGAAACATCATTTACTTTCCAATGGAATCGATCCCAGAACCCGATTCTATCCCAGTTAAAAGTTATTCCCTATACAAAACTGATAGGGGTAAAATGGTCATGCATAAAATTGATAAAAATATATGAATATGTCTCACATCCCCAAAATCAACGTATCAAAATATGAGAATGATCCGACCCTCAAGGAATTAAATGAAAATATTTTGCGATCCATCGATACGTAAAATGCAGGTCGTTACAAACATCAACAACATACAACCTTCCCTTCCTACGAAGCCAAACCACCTCGATCGATTTTATATTGCTTCATTTTCTCAGGCTTAATTCCCTTCTTTATATTCTTTATAATGTATAAAAGTTTGGCATCTTTCTTTTATCTAACTCCAATTTTGTCAATGAGATTGGTCTAATGGATAAACTAGCCAACATTCCAAGCTCTAACTCACAATGTGGCTTGAAATTAAGCCCAGCTAAGAATTCTAGTTTCTTACATTCTAAGAACATAGCTCTAAATTTGGCATTTCCTCTACCCTATGCATCTACAATTTCGTTATCTTTCCCCGGGTTATAGGAAATATCAAAATCATAAGAAGCTAATATCTCCAACCATCGTTGCTGCCAAATATTAAGAACATTTTGGGAGAAAAGGTACTTTAATGACTTATAATCCGTGAATAACCCAAATATCATCCCCAATGGACAGTGCTTCCACATCTTCAGACCAAACCCTATCGCTGCTAAATAAAAATCATGAGTAGGGTAATTCATTTCATGCAGTTTCAATTATCAACTAGCACAAGCAACAATTCTTCCTTTCTGCATCATTACTGCTCCTAAACTAGTACCACATGCATCATATAAACAGTCATCTTCTCATTTCCACTCGTAACAACATATACTAGGGCACTAGTTAATCTCCTCTTCAAAATCGCAAAAGTGTGCCCATGCTTGGCATCCCATATGAAGGTTCGATTCTTCCTTGTTAGGTCAGTCAATGGTATTGCTATCTTCAAGAAATCTTCGATGAAACGTCCGTAGTATCACCAAAAAACGGGAACTCCTAATATCCATAGCACTCTTAAGTCAATTCTTGGACTTCCCCTACCCTCCAAGATCCACTGTTATTTATCGTCCAGATACTACATGACCTAAGAATGTCAATTCTTCCTTCTAGAAGTTACAATTAGAAAATTTTGCTCTCAACTGATGCGTTCTCAAAATATCCAATATGATCCTCAAGTGCATCTTATGTTCCTCCTTGATCCTATAATAGAATGGGATATCATCAACAAACACAAGCATGAACTTTTTTTTGCTGATCTCTGAAAACTCTATTAATAGGATCCACAAAATACGTTGTAGCATGGTCAGCTCAAAAGGCATAACTAACCACTCAAAGAATCTCAATGGTGTCCTAATTGAAATCATCGATACACTATCATTTCCCATTCTCAACTGAAGAAATCACATAGTAAAATCCATTTGAAAAAATACGTTAGATTTGTATAGCTGATCAAATAATTCATCAATTGATGAAAGAGGATACTTGTTCATTGTGGTCACATTATTCAGTTCATGATAGTCAACACATGGTCTCAAAGAAAAATCAACTTTGGTTGTGACACAACTGGTGCATCCTATTAGGATACGCTTCTTTGAATGAATATTTTCCTTAATAGATCATTAATTTGCACCTGCAACTCTCATTTTTCTCTAAGCATCATTCGCTTCAAAGACATAACTATATGTCTGGCTCCATCCACTAAATCTATTTGTAACTCGATTTCTCTGTGCGCCGGTAGTACTTTGACTTCTTCAAAGACATCAGAATATTCACAAGTGATAGGCAGAGATGACAACCCATCCTGCAAACTATTAAGCGATTATAAGAAGATAACCAATATCCCATCATCCAGTAAGCAGCGTATCATAACCATTCGTATTTCCACATTTCCGATTGTCACCTAAAGCTTCTCGCAATCCATTATTGACATATCACTTAAGCTTATCCATACGAAAAATAACCACAAATCTAGCAAAGTTCAAAAAAAAATCACACGGAAATGAGCATCCATGACTCCAAATGTCTAGGCTATGACAAATCATAAAAAGACTAGTGGATTCTTCTACGAGGTTGGTCACAATCAAAGGTCTAATTACTATCCCATGTTTCAAACATAATCTTCATACCAGGTCATTACAAATAAAAGAATGTGATACTTTGATATCCAACAAAACTTTGATAGAAACATATATGATCAAAATGTACTATGCACCATAAGTACTTTTCCTTTATCTGAAGAACAAGAGCCTTAGAAACAGTAGGCACTTCATCCAAAGAACGGGCCTTCAAAATATGGTTATCCTTCGGTAGTTTTTCGCAATTCTTATTCAAATGCCCAATCTCATCACAATTGAAGCATTTCTTCTTAGCCTTATCAGTTTTGCATTCCTTAGAGTAGTGGCCCTTCTCATGACAATTATAATAAGTAGCCTCACTCTTACTCTTCTTTTGGATAGTCTTTCCATGTTTTTATTTCTTCCTCTTGCCAATGAATTTTTCTTACCTCTACCACTTTGTTGTAGTTTCAATTCTCCCTTCTCCGTAGCATCCATGACAACGTTGGTCTTCTTTAGGAACACACTCTCATGCCTAAGAGCCTTCTCAACAAGCTTCTCAAATCAAAAATCTATATGATACACCAATTTCTCACCTAGATACCCGTTAAGACCAGTTATGAATTTCTCATTCTTCTTAAGGGAGTTTCAATGAATGATATTGATCTGTACTTTGACTAGGCCTCAAATTCGACAATAAACTTGTCTCCTTACTTTAGCTCAACAAATTTAAATACTTCTGAATAATGGAGATGAACTAATCCTCAAACTTGACCCTAAGTTGATCCCATGATATTTGATCTTTTAGAGTCTCAAGTGTAACAGCATTCCACCTGTCCATAGCTCTACCAAGTAGTTGCCTTGAAGCAATCTTCCACTTCATCGCATCATAAACTCCCTGATTTTCAAAGATGCGAGTATAAGTATCCAACTATTTTGTACTTCAATAGTCCCCTTAGTTCCAACAAATGACTTGCCTAAAAGAGAAGAATTGTCCTCATACAGCTTGGCAAAATCAACCCTAGGCGCTTACACAGGGGCACCACAATATACTACTACCCCTGGAGTAGACTGAAATTTTCTCATTATCAACACCATCATGGACACAAACATGGCTAGGTAATCAGGTGTAGAGACTCCTGATCTATCTCCTTTTTTTGAAAGTGAGTATAAATTTGATTAGGCAAATAACCCAAAATGCGGTTATTACAATTAAATGGCACAACTAATTCAAAGCTTTAAACATATAGCAACATTCAGTTTAACAAAAAAATCCGAAAATAATCAAATAATCCTATTCATGGCGGCGACGGAGGAACAGGAGGGTCAAGTACAATATTTTGGATTCGAGAAAGCATCTCCTCAAGACCAACGTTCGCAGTATGAGCTCCGCTATCTTCCTGGGTGGAGGTAATTCTTTGATTGTAGATAGATTTCATTTCCATACCCACTTCATTCAAAATCAAATGACTGGTTTCCTCTTTTGTTTTGCTTGGAACGTTCAATGATTCCGCTCTTCCAAATCCACCACATAATAGATGTGAGAGTGACACTATCTATCTTGTATTTCATATCTTTGAGATTCCACGTACTTGCCAAGTAATTTACAAATTGATGTAAGTCTGTACTGTTGAGCAGTCGATTAGGCTTCTAGAAGCAAGCGTGAGCAACTTGATGTGAAAAAATACATTCCGAAAAGAGATGTTTATGTGATTCTAAACCATCGTCACACAGTACACACACCGTAGAATTAGTAATTCCCCATTTATTCAGATGATCTTTGGTAGGAAGTCTTCCTTTGATTGCTTTGTACATAGTAAATGCCATTTTGGGTACGTTATATTTGTTCAAA
This sequence comes from Allium sativum, assembly GCA_030737875.1. Lineage (NCBI taxonomy): Eukaryota > Viridiplantae > Streptophyta > Magnoliopsida > Asparagales > Amaryllidaceae > Allium > Allium sativum. The sequence continues at coordinate 822,221,991 of CM060910.1, forward strand.
CCACATTCACCCAGTCACAAATAGACCCCTGTTGTCTGGTACAATTATATGCTGACTTGATAGTGAAATCATCATCGTGTTTCCCCATCCAAATGTCACCTTCCCTGCCTTGATAAATTAGTGAAAATTCGATGTGTCGTTTTTGGCTATCAGTGAGGGGAAACTCATTTAAGTACCAAGAGTCATTAACAATAATTTGAGAAACAAGAGTATTTATACATCCATAGTCTGAGTAAGTGTCCCATCTAACATAGGCAATGATAGATCGACCATTGATCCATGGATCTTGCCATATATTCATATCACGACCATCAGCAATTTGTCGTTCACAATTTGAACCGAGAGTGTCACGAACCCTGAGAATAGCTTTCCAGGTTGATGATGCACTACTATCAATGGTCATAGCCCAAAAAATTTCTCTAATATATCGTCTACGCATCCATCTTGCCTACAAGCCATTAGAAGAAATGACCTTCCATGCCAATTTAAGAGTATAAGCCTCCTTTATATCTCTTATATTTCTCAGGCCAACACCACCTTCTTTTTTAGGTTTACATAGATCATGATAGATTATTTTATTTAAATCACCTCTCCAGATAAAGTCAGCACATACACGCTCAATTTTATCGATAGAAGCTTCAGACAGTTGTAAAGTTTATAACTAGAAATAAACTTTAGATTAAATAATAGTATGGACTAGTTCTAACCTCACATCAAAAGATAACAACTTTGAAATCCAACTGTAGAGTTTATCTATGATATTAGAAATTAGCGTCGTGCATTCTATATCAGTTATCTTATTAGAAGAAAGCGAAACCCCCAAATATTTGACCGGTAAAGTGTTAGGGAATGCATAATGGATCTTAAGGCAAAACTAACACTAGAGAGGGGGGTGAATAGTGTTTTCAAGAAATTTAAGAAAATCTAGAACTAATATGATCGACTATATGAATCAAACACCACAAAGATAATCACAGACACAAAATCAAACACAAACACAGAAATAAACAAAAATAAAATGTAGAAAAGAAAAGAACACACCGGATTTTATTCTGGTTCGGATTACTTCTACTCCCAGTCCCACACAACGCTGGATTGTGCAGATTTTTATTATTATATCAATATCCAAGTACAATCCCCTTGATTTCATGGCTATAAGGTTCACACCATTTCGACCACCCTTGATTTCCCGGCTACAAGGTTAACATCGTTCCCCTTCCTTGATTTCACGGCTACAAGGAACACACCGTTTCCAATCCTATCCCAAAACAATTTCAAATGGTTACAACAGCCCGATAACTCTTCAATAGCACTTCGATTCAGAGAGTAATGCGTAGATACTGATAAGAGAAGGAGTTTTATATAATTAGAATTGAAATCGCAGAGTATAAGTGTAGAAATCATAAAGATATGAAATAATAATGGAGGAATGAAAAGGGATGAAGATGGAGAAGAAGAATTGTTAAAAATTCGAAATCAACCCCTATTTATAAGATTTGAAAGGTTGCAACGCATCTGGAACGTTACAAATAGTGAAAAGACACTTCCTTTCTAAACTGAAAATATGATAGTTATATGTCGACATGCCAACATATGTTCTTTAAAAATCGAAAATTTTCATGTGTTTTATTATATATATAATTCTGGAAATTCTTGAATTAAAACATAGTGATATAAATAAGTATTATAAAGTAGAAAATCATATGAAATCAAAAATATAAATTATATAAACATATTTATAAAATTATAAAGTTTAAAATTATGTAAATAAAAAATATAAAAGTGTATAACTATATAAATATATATAAGCTTATAATCTTTAAAACTCAAGTTTAAAATCAAAGGGAGAAAAAATAATTAAAATTAGAATTAGAATTTTGAAAAACAGAATTTGAATTTGAAGCCTGGAGTGCTATTCAGAGTCTTACATACAAACTAGACTCTATTACTATATTTATCTTAAACTCTTGATTTCTCATGAGTCTTGAATCTTCTCTGAATTCTGAATCTCTTGAATCTCTAAAACTCTAAAACTGTACAGTCTTCAGTATTAATTCGTGGTTGCAAATCCTGCATATATATATATGTGTGTGTGTGTGTGTGTATTCTAGATAGATATGTTAGTATATATTATATAATCAACTAATATTGAATTACGGTTGTTGTCATCAAAACTCCATTCTCAAACATAAAGTACCTTCCCTAACGTTCAGAGTAAATAAGATATCCTGTTTAAATCTGCAGCTTCTACTAAAGTAGCATTTTGACTTTCGCTCATTTGTTCTTAAACCCACAAACTTGTCAAGTTTAGAAAAAATGTCTTTATATGTTTGAGCAGTGGGAACACTCGCCTAAATACAAATAATAAGATAATCAGCATACATCAAATGAGTGATGCTCAGTTGAAAATTGTGTACAAGTTGTATTAACTTGTTGTGATTGGATAACTCCATCTGTAAGGAGAGAAATTCCATGGATATACCAAACAAGTAAGGGGATAAGGGGTCAACTTGTCTAATGCCACACGTACTTTTAATGAAACCTCTGGGGATACAACTGATCATAATAGAGATAGTAGGGGTAGAGATGCATTCATTGATCAGGTCAACAAATTTGTCAGGGAAGTCCATGCACTTCAACATATGAATAATAAATGATCTTTTAACTTTGTCGTAAGCTTTTTATAGACCCACCTTTCTTGTTGAACTTTAGAATGAGCCCATGAGCAAGCAATGAGTATTCCGAAATATTTCTGCCCTTAATGAAGGCACTCTGACATTCTACAATCATGTCGGGTAGCACAATTTTCATTCTATTTCACAAAACTTTGCTAAAAATCTTATAAATCACATTACAACAAGCAATAGGCCGATAATTAGCAATAAAAGTAGGTTTTATAACCTTTGGTATCAAACTTCAAAAGTGTGATTAATCTCTTTCAAAATTTTACCAGAATTAATTGATTCCTGAATAGCAGACACAATATAATTTTATAGGCTATGCCAATGTTTGATGAAGAACCCGGAACCAAAACCATCTAGACCGGGAGAAGAATCATGGTGGATACTATCCAAGGCTAGTTTGACTTCATTGGCGGTGACAAAATTGATCAAGATACGGCAACCATCAACATTCACCAGGCGTCGGGGAGTAACACCGGGTAAGTCCACATCCTCACTTACATGATTGAATAAATTTGAGAAGTAGGTCAATGCTTCACTTTCAATTTGTTTGAGATCTACAGTCACAGTCCATCCTAATCATACAGTTGAAAAATATAATTAGTATTTCTTCTTACAAACATTTTAGTATAGAACTTTTTTTTACAGTTATCTCCTTCAGTTAACCACAATTCTTTTGCTTTCTATCTAAGTTCAGTAGCTTTAACATGAAGAGCATTCTTGAGCTTTGCTTGAGATTCAACATATTTGTTCTAATCATCATTAAAAGCATTATCACCCTCCAGTTTTTCTAGCAAGATAGCACATTGCTTTTTCTAATTCTCTAATAACATTGTCATTTTTTGGTCTCAATCTATTCCATTCTTTTAATCTTGCTTTGGTGATTTTGAGAAATTTCACAAAATGGTTTATCTCCTTCTTATATTACTTTGATAGTGGAATTGTGCCTATCAGAGTTTCTCATTATTTGATTCATTCTTTATCTGAAATAAGAATAATAAGCCTTTAATAATAAAAAGTTGCATTGATACAGTAATATCGGTTTATTTTCCACCAGTTGGGCATGTCAATTGGATTAGACATTATATATATTATTAATTGGCTGTGTAGCACTACGCTGCATATCCATCTTTCTCTAAGAAAAAGCTATAGTGATGCTTAAGTGCATCATAGTAAACTATATATTATACAGCTAGGATCCAATCACTTACAATTACATCTCCCTTATGCTTATACTCCTTAATAACTTTAGTAAATCAAATAACAATGCTCCAATAATAAATGTGAAGACCACCTCATCCCATCTACACTAGATGACAAGGAAGATGCATTGAATACCATGCCAGACTGATATATGATGATCGTCGGAAGAAAGAAGCATAAAAAAAACGTATCACAGATCTCACAACGCATGGATTAATTATAGTTAGAACATATACAACATAATAATGAGCCATAACAAAGTGGAAAGATCAAATCATAGAATAACCGAGTTATGGATGAATACATCTCATCCTCACTACGAGCTCTCAGAGTATATCGCTACAACGGGAAACAAAATATCTATAAAAGAAATAATTCCCCCAAGCTCATATTCAATTAACAACTTCCTAATATATAGTTTGCTCATCAGTATCGTTGATGAGTACTTAGGATAATAAGATAAAACATAAAACCTAGGACTAGATAATAGTCTTGTGTGAGTGATAAATGAATATCAATAGCTATAATTCAAAATATTATACCAAAAAGTTTTAAGTCTCATACCTGACATGTCCCTGCAATCAAGGGGTTAGAAAAAAATAAGTAAATGATATATGCTACTCGACTAACACTAATAAAATATACTACATAGAGTAAGATAGAAAAATCTAAGCAGCATCTTTTAGCTCTTTCACCCTCAATCCCCAATTCAGTAATCTGTAGGTGATACAAACCCATAGAAATAAGTGAGAGCATCCATATCAACCATACCATCCACCAAACAAAACTTTTCTATCACCTCATAAAGCCTTGAATACATTGATAACATGTATTACTATCCTCACTATATGCCAGGGCCTAATGGAAACCCCAGTTGTAGTCGGACTACCGTATTTGAGGAACTCATAATTCAACACATTTTCCTTCAGGACCCAAATATCCAGCAGTTAGACCCCATAATTTAGGCGATCAAGGGTACAAAATCATTTTTATTAATCCAAATGAGCATCCCATGATACTCCTGCCTTGAGTTAAAAACAAGAGACTTCTTAACTATCAATGATTCCTTGGCACTCCCAAGTACACCAAACACCCACAACTTTATCTTTATGCCCGAATCCTATCAAAATAGCCTATTTTCCCATAGCCTTGTTCCATCTTGAGCTTCCAATCACACTCCTTCGATTACTCCCATCTGAGTTCACAATCAAAGAGTTATAACTTCAATAGACCATATCTTCCTTATTGTAGAAGAAATCAATGAAAGACAAATGCCTATAAACTTTTGATGAAGTCCTCTATAACTCAGATGAATCTCAGACTCAGTAGCTTTGGCCATCCTAGCATGGATCGATACCATTCCATATGATATGGATCAATGCCGATCCATGTGCTTGCCAATAATTTGGGAAAGTCACATATAGGTTATACACCAGCTCCTCCCATTTACCTTGGACTTTGCTGCATCCCTATTGCATCAAATCCCGCCTTTCATATTCACCATAGCTGAATCCAAAATCCTTTCATCTCAATCCATCACCCTGCTATACCAGAGCCTATCCCAACTCTTCATGGTAGCTTCAACGGGGATCCACAATCACCTCTTATGGAATACACTTCAATTTGAGAATCCTTTATGGATCAGTGTCGATCCATATACTTACCTCGGTTATCGTGCATTTTCTCGAGCGTCTTCCCATCATGCTCCAAAGCATGTCCTCCAAGTTTCATCCAATTCTGATGAACTTTGATCCTGATATGCTCTGATCTCAGACCTAATTCCCAATTAAAATAAATACTAACATGCAAATAAAACATAACAAGAAATTCAATCATTCAAACAACAAATTCAATGAATTCCAAACACGCATAAACATCCAACTGCATACGAACATGAACTAGTCAAATAATCATATATTTAGCACTAAATACAGTTAATTACTCACCAACTACATTGAATTTCATAACGTAAATAATATATGTCATAATTAGGTTTCCGTAGGTCTCCATATTCTAACATAGAAGTAATAGATCTAATCATATTTTAGGTTTAAATTTAACATATAAATGAATTAACATATAAGTTATTAAAGTCCTAATTACAATCTACAATCTAATATAAACACGTGTGAGATCATAACCACCTACCGAATCTCATAATTCAATGAAACTGAATGAAGATCTATCTTGGACAACTAAGGAAATGCATGAATAAGAAATTAAAGAGATCCAATATTTAGTGTAGATACAGTCTTTAATTAAATATCAGAGATGATTTGATGTAAATTTGAATGTTGATTTGAGAAATTAGGATGAACTATAGTAGATCATAGTTCAAGACCTAATAGAAAATGAGAGGGAAATCTTATATTATCTCCCTTTAGCTCCTATTTATAATTGAGGTTGATTAGAGAATGGTTTTTATAATCTCGGTTTATTAGCACTACTTTGATTCTGCCAACAATCTTAGAAATTCAAAACTACAATATCTCTCAAACCTCTTAATCGATTTATTCAAATGACCATTCTATGGAACTGGAAACCAACATCCCGAAGTAATGAGACTAGTTAAAGCATCGAATTTGACTCCAATTAAAAGTTATGGCCAGAAAAAGAAAAGGGAAAATCGTAAAGATTTGGAAAAATAATAAACATGTAAATCATCCCACTGAACCATATCCAAAGTACTAGAATAGTATGACCATTTATGAATTAAATAGAATTATTTTATAATTCTATGATAAGTAAAATACACGTCTTTATATAAAGTACTTATATAATATGAACAAATTACCTAATGTAATTGTGATAGATGAAGAATGAGAGCTAATTCATTAACGTAATATTTTTGCTTGTAACTTATTTGATTTCCGAGTGGCATATGTTGAATAACATCCTAACAAAATCAAGAATGCTTTTTTGAGTTCGTTGAAATTGCAAAATTATTTGTAACATATTGGATGTTTGTTATCAGATCGCAATCTATTAAATAACATGAAGAAATGCACAGAACTTTAACTAAGAGATGGAAAAATTATTTTGATGCATTGAAGTATATAGTTGATTAGTGGTTACCTTTCAAGAAACGTACATGCACGGACTATTAAAGTTAGACAGCTTGGTAATATAATTACTTTAATGCCTCCTTGGTACATGTTAACTTGAAAACTGGTCCTTTCATGTTAAACACTCAAATAAAGTAATTCACAGAAAATTTCACAGTCACAAAATCATAGAATATGCAGAAAAATAAAGGGACACATGAAATTATAATGGTTCGGCAATATGCCTACGTCCACTTGTAGTAATCTAATGCTTATACTATTTAATTACATGTTCCAGTTGTTTTATAGTACGAAATAAGAAGAGAAAAAAGTGAATCTCATTTCTGGTGAGTTCTCATAGGTGGAAAGGAGAGAAGTGCTTTTGAAATGTCCAAAGTTCAACTATTTACAAGAGCTCCAGAATCTAGGTCGACTAAGTCATGTGGAGGCAAATCCTGTTCGGTTAAGACACGTAACATCATCTCCGATGGTCATGATATAGTGAATGGATCACATTTAGGCATTTGAAAAGTCTTCAGAGAATGCTCGAAGTCCGGGTCAGCATAGTCTGGATCAGTATAGCTGAACTGGTTTGGCCGAACCAGAAATCAAATGTTTGATGAGGAGATAGTGACATGCATACTGATCCGAAGAACATCGAATTGGCTTCATCGAGCCAAAGTTGTTTAAGCCAGAGTGGGATGACGAGTTTATGTGTTAACCTGAAGTGATGTTGCTCTTGGCCGAGTCGAGTTAGGTAGATCCGGACCTTTCTGACTCGGGCTTTGCTGGTCTAGAGTTCAAGTGATCAACGTCAGGCATCCGAGACTTTTATTACTTTGGATTTGTACACTTGATCTTGCCTATGTTTAGCCCCAAGTCTTGAGTGCTTCGATTAACGGAAATTCATGATGTGATTGCCTCGTAAAAAGGACAGGCCAACACTTACCCCCAAAACATATCTTGTCGTCGAAGATGTGTTTTGGACTCTTTTTGACTCAATGCTCGAGGCTTGTGATCTCACCAGATTGTTCATGATTTTCATATCCATGAGAATGTCATACTGATAATTAGTTTACAGCTTCGCCGAGCTCTTATCGAGTACCAGCCATACCCGGTGATCCACGAATGAATCACGTTTGAGTCAAGTATTAGCCATATTTTGATAACTAGAGTTCCTGCATTTCAAATGTCAATCACACTCAACAATTCAAGCCTCACCAAGTTCTTTCTAGATATCAACCGTATCTAACAATCCGTACCCATTTCAAGCTCTTGCCAAGCATAAACACTACTTAACGATCCCGACTAAGCAAGCCCACGTCGGGAGTTTTCTATCCCTTGCCAAGCATCAACATTACTTGATGATCCTGATTAGACTCGCCCGCGTCTAGGGTTTTCAACCATACTTGATGATCATAGCCTCACTGGGCTTTGGCTGAGCATCAACCATACTCGATGGTCCTGATCAAACATGTTTGTGTTCAAGCATCGTTCGACACTTGCCAAGTCTTAACCATACTTGACGGTCCTAGATAAGAGAATCTGGAAAGTTTACGATGAGGTTGCCTACCCCTTGTCGTGCATCAGCCATACACGATGATCCAGGGTTTTTGTTAGAGTTTAAAAACACAGTGCTCAACAAGCACCATCCTAGTGCATTTGATTAAAGTACGAAAACACCAGTTCATTGAGATTGTTAAAAACAAGTGGTTTATCGCCATCCTAGAGCTTGCCTGAGAATCACTATGGACTCCGTACAAGAGTTGGAGGCTTAGCCATGTATTACAAGTTTATTGAAAGAAAGAAAACAAACGCAGTAGTGCATCATCAGGTACAGTACATGCTTGGGGGCTAGTGATTAGTCTTGTACATGGGTAGGTCGACTAAACACTTTGTTTAATAGAAAGTGTGAAGCTTTGATTTTTTGGTGGGTACAGAGCATATTTAGAAATCGAAGGTTAGTTCTTTACATGGGCGAGCCAGCGTAGCCATTATTTATTGTCCAATATTCAGATAGACTTATCAGCTAATGACAAGTCCACTTCGTGATCTGAGCTCACTTCCACGTCAAGTATTCGATGGCTGACCATGCCCCATAGAAGGCATTCCATGTATGACATAGCAATGTACTTGTCCCTTCTCGACAAGCTCTTCTATTACATATCGAAGGCGATTGCATTCATTAGTGTCGTGCTGTGCTCTTTCATGAAACTAACAGAACTTTCTGGACGTACATTCACGCTCGGTAAGCTTTCTTCTAGATGATCTCCTCAGAGGAAGTGATCATTTGATTTTGTGGTAGATTTGTTCTAGACTTGTACTCAACCTTGTATATGAGTCGTATTTAGGACCTCTCTTGAATCTGCTATTCCAACATTGTCCATTTTCAGCTTTACACTTTCTCTTGTTAGACGACCCATAATCCTTTGTAGCATTAACCTTGAGAGCTTCGTGATCTACCCTTGCATCCTCTTCTCTGAGAAACCAGTCAGCTTTGAAGTAGTACTTCACTACATTTTGTGGAGGATCTTGTTACAATAATCTCATAAACTCGATGTTTGCCTAGACTCCAGAAACAACTTCTATCAGCACCATCGATGGGTATAGTTGGTCAACTGCAGCCACTGCGATGTTGAGTCTTTCCAGAAAACCATGTAGAGGTTCTCCATATTTCTGGCTTACCATCGATTACATCATCACATTATTGGGTCACGCCACATGGACCCAGAATTGCCTCATGAACCTTCTAATCAATCCTGTTCAATTGTTAACTGAATAGCTTTCCAACTACCTAAACCACCAAGCAACTATATCTGACAAAAATAGCACCATCACTTCCTCTAATGCTCCAGCACTTTAATGTGCCTCGTGTATTGCATGAGATGAAAAGTAGGATACCTACTTCCATTGTAAGATACCAGCTCTATTGTTTAAAGTCCGAGAGATTCCTTGAACTTCTTATATTTGGAGTGAACGAACTTTGTTGCACACTGCCCATGTCCTGATTCGACAAACCGCCATAGATTACTTGCCGATGATCTCAGCTACCTTACTGCTACCATCGAGAAACAACCACCGGTCATTGTTACCTACTGCCGAAGCATCAATATTTTCCAAGCATGCATTCTTAGTGAAAGCATGACTAGTTTTCAAGTTTGGACCAAATTTGTTTTGATTCCTCGGGGCGAACGTTGCAGCCTGTTCATCCATGTTCCTCTCTGGAGCTTGAGCTCTTTCAACAAGTGCTCCATTCCCTGGCTTTGAAGCTTGATTCACACCATATGCGACATTTTATTTCGTGGGATTTGAGATATAAAGGGAGCTCACCACCAGCTCGATTTGTCTTAGCATAATCGAGCAGGGTTTTCAATTCGGCATAGTCGAACCGGTATCCCTTCTCATCATGGTCGAGTCAGAGGCGACCTGCTGGATGTGATCTCGAGTGTGGCAATGGTGCTTCTTGCTCGCTACGACATGTTTCATCTCCTTTGCCTGACCTCTAGCCTCTCTCATCTATGCTAGAATCTCTTGCATCATCACTTCTTATTGTTGGAATTGGGCTTGTAATTCTCCCATGGCTTCATCTAGTTCCACCCTTATCAAATAGATAGAGGGATTCCCTACGGAAGACACTTCTTGGCCGTCTTCCACTCTTCCTGTTCCAATAGTCCGAGTAAAGTTACCGTCCTTCTTTCTCCTCACCATGACAAAAAGTCGAGAATGGTAGCTGTTGTATATAACGCAGTTGTATACACAATTATATGATTTTTGTTTGATGATAACAACCAAATATATTTTATTACTAAACGTGTTTGTAACTGTACTGGTATACTACACAACAGACAAGAATACAATATGTCTATTTAAATAAAATACAACTGTACAAAAATTTAAATATTCACACAGTATTTTATTTGAATAGAATATTTTATTTTAACTTTTTAAACAGTACAAGTTCTATACTTCACTTTTTGTACATTTCTATAATACAACTCGAATTCACTGATATTCAATCTTATACAGTACTCCTCACTACAGTTCACTAAACATTATTACATACTCTCTGTTTACAGTTTCATTTGTACAAACATACAGACACACACTAACACTGTTCTTGTCTTAATCTTCATCTTCAATCTTCACAGCTCACTATAATCCAGTCTTCTTCTACTTACCTGTCACATGAAACACACACACACAGTACACTACGATAGAAATATAAAAAGGTATACACGCGAATATAAATTTTAAAATTTTATTTGCCTCAGATTTTTGGTGTGTTTCTCATCATTTTTCACGACTTGATCTGATTTATATAGATTATTACTTTAGTGCTCACAGATCAGCCTCAACACACTACACTAGTTTGTTGATTAGAACCAGTACCTGATTCTGAACTGCCTCAACATAGAGCAGCGGTCTGCTGATAAATAAATTATACATTCACGATATATGTATACACACACCGTTGTGTATATATACACATATATAAATATACAGGTGTATATGGTCGAGCCAGTCAATACATACAACATAGCAAGGAAGTGGTGGCTTAGCAAGCTCAACCAAAAGTGGAGTGGTCCAAGTGGTCGAGGCAACACATAAGATGCAACTCAATCATGTCAAGTCAAGTGGTCAAGAAACTTGTGCTAACATGGTTGAAAACACTTTCAAGTAAGGCACTCATACATGGTAATGGTCGAGCAGCTACAAGTAAGCATGCAAGTGTAAAGTGCAGCCATCATGTACATGAGGTGAATCATAGTCGAACTCAATTGAATGCAACATAAAGTCAAGTTCAGATTCATTTTTTTTTTTTGAGGAAACAAGAATGGTGCATGTGTGAATACATGGAACAAGGGTCATATATATACCCAAAACAGCATGTGCATGGTGTGTGCACAATACAGTGCAAAATGGTCAAAGCAGGGTGCAGCTCTAAGTGGAACCGTTCAAGACAGAATGCATGAGTAAGCCCATATCAAACAAGTCAAAAATGCAAGCTGCAATGATGGTCAGATCAAGTGTATGTGCAAGCTGGAATAGTGAAGTATGGCTGAGCATGTATGAAACATGGAGCGACTTCATTTTTGCAATAAGGCATGGTTGAACAAAGCAGCTCAATGGATGGACAGTGGAACAACATGTATACAATTCAGGTTTCAATATGCAAGGAGGATGCAAGATCAAGTTCAAATGCATGGATGGTGTATGGACATTTGAGATTGCAATGTTAATGGCACAAATACATGTTCTAAAAGTTCAAGCACAATGAAGCATGGGTGATACATAACAGCAAGCACTAAGCAATACAACAAAATGGTGTTTAACATAGTCGAGCAAAAGGTCAAGTGCTAAAATTTATCTTTGCAAAATGCAAGTATATCAAGACTGGCATATGGCAAAAGCAAATGAACTGAAAAAGTTTTTAAAATGGTCATTGTTATGGAAAGTGTTCAACATTTCTTTCCAGAAATTATCATGACTATCAAGATAGTTTTAAATCTAGGAAAGTGTTTTATTTTCTACTTTAAAACTGCAAATTAGGGGGCAACTCATATTCGGCAAGTTTTCAAAATGACAAAACCAGAAATGGCATGAAAACATTTATTTGTTTTCAAATTGGTTTCCAGAAATATTTATACATGCATAAAAACAGAAGTGAATGCAAGGAAGAGCAATCAATCAACAAAGAATTTAGTCAAGACATGTTTGGCAAAAAAAAATGTTTCTTGTTTTTGGCAAAGCCTTAAAGGAATTTCATTTTTGGCATGAAAACAGAATCCTTTTAAAGATTTATTCAAAAGGCAAGATTTGTTTTGAAGGCCACAATCAAGTCTAGAATATCATCTATGTTCATCGAGACAGTCAAGGCAACAAATTTTATCAATTCAAATCGTGGACAGTCAAGGGGAAAATCAATCATCTGTTTCCAAGTATTTTTTTCAAGTAAAATCAAGGTTGGATTCAAAGCCATCAATCATGTAAGCTATTTAAGCCAAGGAATCAAAAGAGGACAGTCACACAAACCAGATCAAGTCGATATTAGAAATCAGAGCATTTAGTGTTTTTAATTAACCCTATTTAAACACCTATTCATCACTAGCTATTACAGATCGTTAAAACACAATCTACAATCAAAAGAACAGAAATAAAATCAATTCAGAATCACCCACAATTTTCGATCGCAAAAATATCCCAAATCGTTGACAAGAAGGAGCAAATGCGAAGTAATCAAGATCCGAATATCATCAGATTCCAAGCCACAAAGATTCGAATAAATTCCAGAAGCAATCGACTTCGATTTGGGGACAAAAAGAGAATCCCTAGGCCGCCATTGTTTACGGAAGCAAAGTGATCGGGGCAAATCAAATAGGCCGACATACTTTGACATAGGCTAAGCCTATTTGTTTATTTCAAAGGGGATAAGGGTTTTATTTTATTGTTTTTATTTTGTATTGTTCTTTGTTGTAAATTTATTTGTAATCGTCCAGTCAGTTTCTAGGTCTGTAAAATCTAGGAAACCAGTTAGGGTGTTAACTGGCAGTTTAATAGAGTCTGTAAAATCTAGGGATTACTGGTTATGGGGTTGTAATCAGGGGAAATCTGATCTAGGGGATTAGATCAGTCTAGGGTTTTGAGCATAGGGTTAGGACAGGAGCAGGCGCTGCTAGTTTACATGGGATTGTAAGCAGGATCTATTACTATCTCCTAGTAGAAACCTTAGGAATGCAGCAGTAGGCAAGATTTTGTTGAAGCTGGGTATATCTTATGTCATTTACGTTTTGCATTTCTATTTCCACTACATTCTATGATCTGATATTTTTAATATATCGTTTAATTTTCAATAAACCCTATTCACCCCCCTCTAGGGTTAATCTTGATCCAACAAGTGGTATCAGAGCAGGTATTTTCTTTAACTCTAGAGTCATGGGTCATCCTAGTTGTCAGCCTAGTGAGAGTCGGTCCAGTGATATTCCAACAATTTTCAGTGAAACAGATTTTTTAAATTGGAAAATAAAGATGAAAATTTATATAAAATCTGTTCATATTAAATATTGGAATAATATTATTAATGGAGTAGATTTGTCAGATAAAAGGAATATTGTTATCAATACTCGTGCTATGGACATTATTTATTCTTGTCTCAGTATTGATCAATTTAAAATTATCTCTCATTTTTTGACTGCACAGGAAACCTGGAATACTCTCAATACAAAGTATGGACAAATTGACAGCAGTTGGTCAAAACCCCGAAATGTCAACTCAGATTCAGATCTATGCTTAAAAGGTGAAACAGATAGATCAAACGAGAATCAACAGATGTTGAAGGTAAAAATTTCTCATACGAAGATTTGGTTTATAGTGTGTTGATTTAACTAAATCTGTTGATAAACTCAAATCTAAAAACAAAACTCTGAAATCTAGGAATTCTGAGTTGACCAGCAAAATTGATGATTTGGAATCACAGCTTGAATATTTTAAAAATTCTTCAAATTCAGATTGCAAAAATTGTTTGAAATTGGAAACCAATCTTGTTCATCTCAATAAACACATTCAAAAGTTTGAAAAGGAAATTATGATCTTAAAAGAAAACAAGATTGAGTTATCAAGTTTGAACAATTTTCTACAAAAGGAATTTGAAATTTTTAAGACTGATATAAATTCCAAATTTGAAATTGCTGAAAAGGAAAATTTGTTGAAATCTGATTTGATTTTGAAAGAACTTGAAAACAAGATTGAAAAATCCAAGAAATTTGAGTTTGAAAAACAAAAACATTTTGAATCTGTCCCAAACAAAAATTAAATCTCTTAATGATGAAAAATTGGTTTTGAAAACTGATTTTGAAAAGAGTAAGATCACTAGAAACCATTGTTCAGATTTAATGAAAGAAAACTGTGATCTTAAATCTAAAATTCAACAACTTGAAACAACATTGGCTTAATTTTCAAACGGTGAAAAATCTTTAAATATGTTGTTGAAAAATCAATTTTCATCGAGAAATAAAAGTGGACTTGGCTTTGGGAATATCAATCGTTTTGATAGAATGAATTCAAACTTTTTTGAAAGCTCTTCAAATTGTTTTGGAAAAGATTGTTTTGAAATTTTAAACTCTGGCAATTCAAAAGATTTTTTGAATCATAAATGAAATAAGAATTTGTTTTATAACAAACCATTTAAACATTCTTGGACCCAAAAAAAAAAAATGAATTCATTTAAATTCAAACAGATTTTGGTCCCTAAAGGCATTTTTGTAAATTCTGATGGTTTGTTATACAAACAAGTTTGGGTACCAAAACGTACAAATATAATTGAGAGTGGTTTTACAAACTTTTTCAGACCATCGATCATTCAAACTATTAGGTAGCAGAGGAGGTCGAGGAACTACTGAGCAAAAAGAGAATTGAAATCAAACTGGTCTATATTTCTGTATCATCCACGGTTCCTTAGCCAAGTCTGTTTAAGTCAGAGATTCTGGTTTACATCAATTTCAGGTATGATCTCTGAACTCATCTTTGTAAATATTCTTTGTTTATTTCTCCTTCTGTCCCTTCTATTTATTTTTTTTGTTTGATTTGTCACTGTCATATCTTTGTAACTTCTTGGGCTTCCTTAACTTCAAATTGCAGAATTCATATTTTTCTGGAAATTCACTTCATTAAAATAAAACACTGATGTTTTAATCATTTCCAAATCTTGAATTTAATCTTGTAAATATCTGCAATTGTTTTGAAGTTCATTTTTTATTTTTTAGAATTCCTAACAGTGTTGACTTATTCTTGTTATATCTTGAACACTATTAATATGAATTCTAAATTTTTTGAAGATCAGGAAAACAATTGAAATTTCACACATCTCTGCTGTTCTGAGGTTCTTCTAATTCACTTTAGAAAAGCTTGAAATAATATACTCATTACAGCACACTGTTACTTTTCCATTATGATAATTTCATTGATTTTCAGATTGGCTTGAAATTTTTTGAACTGTCTTGAGAGTCATTGTTTACATCTTGAAATTCACTGTTATTCATGATTATCTAGCTTAGTTTTTGTTTTTTTGAGATCATTTGAAATTTCTGATATTTTGAATCTCACACACCTCTTAGATCTGAAATTATTAATCCTGTGTGATTGATTCATTGTATCTCATGATTTACATTTGTTCAAGTGATTTCGAATAAACCATTATTTTTGGATCATGAATTATTACTCAAACTTGATGTAAATGATCTAAATTTTCTCTTATACTTGTCAGAGATAATTTTGAAAATTCTTTGAATATCTGGTCTTAAATCTCACTGTTATTTCATGATGATTTGATTTGAATATTTGTTTATTTATAATCATTTGAAATTATTGGTTTATTGAATATCACACATCTTGAATCTGAACATAATCCTGTGTGATTGATTCATTAAATCCTGATATTTTCACATTTCTTCAAATGATTTAAAATGAACTAAATTTTATAATCTTAGATCATGGAATATATTTTGTGACCATCAGAAACATCTACTGATAAGTCTGCTGTACTATTGGTTTCTGTGCTGCTCTGATACTGCTTTTGAAAATGATATTAGATAACTGCTTGTTTTGATCTGTTTGCTGCTTTGACAGAAGGAACCGTTTTTTAAAATGATTTTGAAACTGCTTGTATTGGTCAAAACTTCTTACTGCTCTGATAAATGAAATCTATGTGATTAAAATCCTCGATAAAGAAGACTACAATTGATATCTATCCTTCATCTGTTTTGAATTTTCACCTTGTATAGTTTTCACACACTATTCTTGCCTTGTATAAATTCTTCTCTTTTCCTCTTGTAATTGATTTTCAATTTTAAGATTATTTATTGTCATTCAGAAATTTAAATCAATACCCTAATTGAACTGTATTTATAATTCATCAAAACTATTACCAGATTTTGAAATTGTGATGAATTATAAATGCAGTATATTTCACAACAAGAGGAGATTTTATTTATATTTTCATGATGGTTGAGCATTTATTATAATATCTTTGAATTGGCGATTATTTCACGACCGTCTTCTTTATCTACCATTATTCTGCCATCCATCATGTTTTTTATAGTAATGTGGAGAGTTTAATATTTAAAAAAAACAGTGGAAATATTTGTGATAGAAATTGGACTATGTTATTATTTAGAATTAGTGATAATTGAAACTTTTCAATGATCCCAGTACAGTCGAGCATATTTCATAATATAATTAAGTTAGAAATTTATTTCACAGTCCAATTCTGTACCTACCATATTTCTATCATTCATATTGGTTTTATATACCGAGGAGTTTTTTCTTTTGAAGCTGAAAACAATAAATATATAATTAATACATAAGTGTGTTTCTAACCTCATTTAAAAATCCAAGCTCTGGTCATGCATGGTTATGAGACAACTTATAATTTAAGCTGTGACTGACCTCATTTAAAAATCCAAGCTCTGGTTATGCGTGGTTAGTGCGCTCTTAAATAAAATAAAAAGGAAAAGGAAATATTGTGCTATTAATTGAAATTAATCTGAAATTCTCCTTGGTGTATAAAAACCAGCCTATCAATCCATCTTTCTAATCTGTGAAATGTGTTGAAATCTTATGAAGTATTATGATTTGTTGATTGATAGCTATTCGAATTTGAGATTATACGATTTTGTCACTTAAATTGGATTATTAATTATAGTTCAAATCCATCACTGTTTTTTGTGCTTCATTTTTTAATTTTTTATTGGAAATATATGTTTTTAAAACTCTCTCCATAATATATAAAATTCATCATAAATCCGTCATTCTCTACAATGTGAAATATGCCACTAGTTCTTAGAATATTATGATTTTTGTTTGACTGAATAAGATTTATGATGATCGTTCTTCCTCTTAAGCTGATATTGTATTTGTTAGTCATTTTTTCATCTATATTTTAAATTCTGAATCCTTTTGATGATAACAAAAGGGGGAGAATGGATTGAGATTTTGATTTATGAGTGAATATTTTATAAATATTTTTAATTTTGAAAACTCATTATTATTCATTCATTTCACTCATGCACAGTTGTAGGGGGAGTTTCTGTTATAGGGGGAGCTTTCAATAGGGGGAGTTCAGTTCCTCACTGTCAAACACATTTATTATATTCAAAATCTTAATATTTGTTTGTCATCATCAAAAGGTGGAGATTGTTGTACATAGCGCTGTTGTATACACAATTATATGATTTTTGTTTGATGATAACAGCCAAATATATTTTATTATTAAATGTGTTTGTAACTGTACTAGTATACTACACAATAGACAGGAATATAATATTTCTATTTAAATAAAATACAATTGTACAGAAATTTAAATATTCATGTAGTATTTTATTTGAATAGAATATTTTATTTCAACTTTTTAAATAGTACAAGTTCTATACTCCACTTTTTGTACATTTCTATAATACAACTCAAATTCTCTGATATTCAATCTTATACAGTACTCCTCACTACAGTTCACTCAACATTGTTACATACTCTCTATTTACAGTTTCATTTGTACAAACATATAGACACACACTAACACTGTTCTGGTCTTAATCTTCATCTTCAGCCTTCACAACTCACTGTCAGTCCAGTCATCTTCTGCTTGCCTATCACATGAAACACACACAGTACACTGCAATGGAAATATAAAACTATATACACGCAAATATAAATTTTAATTTTAAAATTTATTTGCCTCATATTTTTGGTGTGTTTCTCATCATTTTTCATGACTTGATCTGATTTATATAGACCGTTACTTTAGTGCTCACAGATCAGCCTCAACACACTACATTGGTTTGCTGATCAGAACCAGTACCTGATTCTGAACAACCTCAACACAGTGCAACAGTCTGCTGATAAATAATTACACATGCACGATATATGTATACACACACTGTTGTGTATATATACACATATATAAATATATAGGTGTATATGGTCGAGCCAGTCAATACATACAACACAAAAAGTGTAACACCCCACAATTTTAATATTAAAGTTGACAAATTTAAAGAATACTTGAATTTAGATGTGAGAATCAAGGGAAACGGGTTGCGCCTTTGTGTTCGTCTTGGAATTCTGGTTAAGATAGAGTCCGAGTTTGCGTGAATTGGACTTCGTATGAAGAAGTTATGGCCATCGGAAGTTTCATAAAAATTCAAACAGATTTCAAAAATTCATACTTAAATTCAAATTGGGCTAGGCGGGAAAATTCCCGCCAGGGGCCAGGTCGACCATGGGGTCGACCTGGAGGTCGAGAATGGGGTCGACCTAGGGGTCGACCTACCCATACATGTCGACCAAGGGGTCGACCTACCCCTCCCCGGGCAGATTTGAGTGGTGACGATTTTGTGACTGGTTGCTGAATCATTAGGGTTTCTGGATGGCTCTGATCTAGTCTGAATGGTTGAGGTTAATTCTAGGTTGATCGGATGACCTAAATTAATCCTAATCTCTATATAAACACATGTAGACTCAAACCCTAAACCTAATCAAAAATTAGAACAATGGTCGTCATGCTGTCACTCCAAAACCTAGAGTAGCCGCCACCAACTAGAGGGAAAGTGAAGCTAACCAACTCAATTCAACTCTATTCTATTCAACTCAAATCTAAACAACAACGAATTTGTCTATTCCAAAGGAGAGCTAAATCAATTTCAGAACTCAGATTCCAGAACTCAAGACCTTCTTTGAGTTTTGAGTTCAATTTCTTTAATAAGATAATTAACAAGTTAATTAGGTTGAGTTATAAGTTGGGTTATATGGCTATGTTTGTAAATCATTGGAAAAATGTGATATTTTGTGAATGTATGCTAGTTGTTTATCATGGTAGTTTTGTTGTGGATACCTTTTCATATGCCAAATCATCTATGTTCAACTTGATTCACGTTTGACATCATTTTATACGCAAGTTTGGGTATAGATTATTATGCTAGTTTCTATATAGTTTTATGCAAGTTTGTGACTATGGCCTATGCAAGTTTACACCTTTAGATTTAGATCTATGACATATATAGTTTTATACAAGTTTGTGACTATGACCTATGCAAGTTTTAGATGAAAAACTATATTATATATATGCAAGTTCACACCTTTAGGCCTATGTTTAGATTCATGACAATAATAAGTTTATGCTAGATATGTGGTAATCCTTATTTGTAAGATTAGATCCAATTTGTATGTTATGCAAATTTGTGGCGTTTCTTCTTTTGTATATATGTCATGATAAACGAACGAACAACGTGGGGACGATGGGGGTAATATTGAATATACACCTATTGAGAATTGGCAAAAATGGCCTGAAAAAGGCATATAATTAATTTATTTTAATTTAAGACATTAATTGAAAAAATTGGCATTCATGGACATAATTGAGACAATTATGGACATAAGTATATTTGGAATTTACTTAAAAATCTGAATAGGGATATTAATCCAATTTGGGTAAAATGAAGATGTGTAATAATAAACTGCCTAAGACATGAGGTTAGCCTCTTTTGTGGTGTAAGACTGCCCGGACCCGCCCGGAAAATCCAGCTGCCACAAATGCCAGTCTAATGTGAGAGGTCAAAGGCATGAATTAAATGCGTAACATTTGTAAAGACACGAGGTTAGGCTCGTTTATGGTGTAAGACTGCCCGGACCCGCCCGACAAATCTAGCTGCCACAAATGCCAGTTTAATGTGGGAGGTCTTTACAAGGTTACAGTGTTAATGAATTAAGAAACACTTAACCAGAAAAACATGTGGTGGGACATAAGGGGGTTAAGTGGGTGCTTTGAGTAGCATGTGGAATTAAGAGGGTGCCTTGGGTGGCATGTGAAATACGATTAGATGCACTTAACCAAGATTGAAACATGTAAGAAGACATGAATAAGAATGGGGTTAAGTGGGGGAAAAACCTTAGAAGGGACCAGGCATAGGTGGAAATCTTGTGTCATGCATGGGGGCCCTTTTCAAACCAGTAACCCATTAAGTATCTTTGTCGGCTCGACCCAAGTCGAGGACGGGACACGCGTACTGGGTTTGATTGTAAGAGGTAAAAACGGGTTAGCAGTGGCAACACAAGTCCAACGTGGTCATGTGCATGTGTGGGCCCGGGCTGGTAGGTAAGACATTGTTGCATCGTGTAGGTATAAGCCGTGCATCTTTGGTGGTATCGGGTTGCCTCTTTGGGGAGTGATACACCCCACTGTGGGGCCAACATGGGTATCTACGAGTTAGGGAGCCGATCGAATGGGGGTAGTGGGTACACCTAGTGGAGATAGGGGCAGACGGCACCTATGAAGGCAGCTAGGGGTACACGAAACTACCATTATCATTATTAAGTTCTGTAGGCGGGATCAACCTTTAGGGTGACTAGTGGTGGTGCAGTATAGTAATTATCTTATAGTGATTTAGGTGCGCCTTTAACGTTATCTTTGTTCATCTTATTTCCTTTGTTTGCTCTGCCATACCCATTTGTTCACGGTCATTTCCTTATTTTCCATCTTATGCCTTATCCTAGTTGCTTAATGATTATATTGTTAAAGTTATTGCACTCGCCAGACTTTATGTATGACCCCCTTTGTTTCCACCTCTTTTCTTCCTTCTCCCCCCCCCCCAAGGTGCTCAGGGTGGGACTAGCACTAGTGGAGCTTGATTTGGACAGCTTTATCTCTTTCTTTGGAAGTTGCTTGGATCGCTGAAGTAAAAGTTCAGCCTATCTTATTTATGGCTATTTATGTTGGGGTTATGTCTTTCATTTTATGTACTCTGATTTAATCAAGATGAATATTATGTACTTGACTCTAGTCTTTGGGTTTTGATGATGTAATCAAACTTATCTGTTACCGTTGCAATGAATAAAGTTTTAAATTTTTAAGTACTGTCTTATATCTGTCTTGTTGTTAATTTTCTGTTCTATACAAACTTAAAACGTGTGACGACACGAGAATTTCGCTCGATCCGAATCAGTCGTTAAACCGATCTAGACCGTTCAAAACCCCTGATCGTTTGAGAACAGGACAAAATAGAACGCAGACGGAAGAACATTTCATTGTATATTAACAACAATTCCATCAGATACAAGAATATACAGAGTATAAATGAATAAATTACATTTGATAAATATCAGAGATTACAAGAAATTACATAGCAGCGGAAAATAATACAAAGCACAACTGAAGGTGATATACAGATACAGAGCTTTCCGGATATCATTCCATTTGTAAACCAGGATCCTGTGAATATAAATCTGCAAAACCAAAACTACTAGCTGCCCGTGCGGAAAATAGGGGCACCCAGAGTTTAGGTTAAAACAATAAACTCCAGGCCAGTCATGTGACTGGTGTGAGAACTAAAACAGTTATTTAAAACTTTACTTTAAAAGAGAGTAATTCAAGGGACCACGCCGTATAACACGAAACGGGTTTCCTCCCAAGAATACCAGTGCATAGAATAAACAACGCAATGCCTTTTGAAAAATGAAGCTATTATAAGACCCAGGTCCCATCACACAATGCAACGCAAGCCGGAGGATAGGGTTTTCCCTTATAATAGCCAAACATGCTTGGTACGTTTAAAACAAATCTTTTGATACTATAATAAGTGTATAGTGTCAAAACAATTTCAATCATAAATATAAATCATAGACGGCATAGTATCCCATGCTACTATGTCGCCATACTAGGCTCTACAAATAAAGCCGAAATATCTCGTATTGGAAATTGGATTTCCGTCATGAGTCGAGGCAAGGGGCAAGATCCTCTCCGCGTTCGAGACACTCTAGCAAATGCCTCAGGGCTACGCACTCTGGGCAACCCTGGATGCGGCTGGGCCGGTCCTCACTTACGTTAGAGGATTAGTTATTCCTGAACACACGTTTCCCGGTCCTTACAGACCTATAATCGAGGCGCCTCATTTCAAAAACCACAAAGGTGAAAAGTATATACATGTCAGGGCTGGTAAGTCACTGACACCACCATAGCTAGAAAGAAACGTCGTGCTCTCCCAGCGGTCCGTATCCCGTTTTTAACTCATACCGAGGTGTGAGGCTCGCGAATTTACGTTATACACAAAGCTGCCACGTAGGCGTGCTTTGATCATCAACCACAAGACTCTGCTTTTCAACAAAAGCCTTGATCCATGCAACTTAGCATGCCACACTGGCAATTCATGCCATGCGATTGATATCTATCGATATATAACCTCTAAGCTCGTACGTCTCAGGGAAGGGCGTTAAGCAAGAGAATAAATTCTCCGCCGCCAAACAGATATATATTTAACAGAAATCAATCAACACAGAATAAAATCCAATGTCAGACACACAATCCATTTACAAGTCCGTTCTGGGTCTGAACGAAACCGGAGGCACTTTCCTCGCATATCCATCCATCTCCAAGTACGTCTGGACGACCACCAACTATTTCCATCCTCTTGGGTGTACAGCACAATCAGGATCGTCAGTAATTATCCAAACGATGTGAAGACTTCCGGTCTTCAACCACCGTCTTCATCTTCGACATATCGTCGAATCGGTTATTCAGAATGGGTATAAACCAGGCCTTTCCGAACAACCCGCGTATATTAAAAACAAATGTTACACAAACTCAACATACGCCTCATTCCAATTCAGAATATTCTTTTATTCATAAAATCACATTTTTAGGGAAAGGTTCCCATTAATTTTATCCAAGATAAATTCTTTAAAATTTATCCTTTAATCTTCCTTTGGATGTCATTTCAAACCAGATTATGGTTTTCTAAACTAGTCGAGATTAGCGAACCACACCGAAGTAATTATTTATTTTATTTTCCCAATCCCAACATATTCATCCCATGAAGCAAAACTGGTAATACTCCATATCTAACACTATGGTGTTATTGGTAAAATTAATTACCTTTTCACGTTCAAATCTAATTAAAGATTTAACTATCGCTTTGGAGCAAAACTGGCGATACTCCATTCTCGCTCATTTCTAAATTTGAAATTTAGATTATAGATTCACATTTCAATCTAATTACAGATTCATTAAAACTCCTTTTACTGGGTTAAAGAACTAGGTGTTATTTAAAACACAGTTCACGACAAACCCAAATCACATTCTATTTATTTTCGGGTTAAAGAACTAGTGTTATTTAAAACACCGTCCACGATAAACCCATAAATCAATTCTAGTTCAATTCAAATCAATTATATTAGGAATTCCGATTATTTAAAACCCCTTTTTAAATCGAATTTATTTATTTAAAAACAAATAGGGTTTTAAATTTAGTTCAAACTAGTTCATTTTGATAGAAATCTATTTTTATCTTTTCAAATATGGAGTTTTTCACCCCAATTTTTCCCAAATCATTTCTTATGATTTTACACAAATTATTGATATTTTTAATAATTTTATCAAGGCCCGTACAGTTGATTTCCATCAATGGCCATCGAACTGCACTTACAGCGACCTTTTTCAAATTTGATTTGGACGTATCTCCAAATCCAACCGTTAGATTTCAAATTTCTAGTATTCGTTAGAAAGCTCTTTTCGATACGAACCCAACGGTTCCGGTTTTAGGAGAATCCGACGGTCGGATCTCCCGTAATGTCCGTTTGAAATAAATGGTCGAAATTTACGAACTACCACGGCGCGGCGCGTTCTATTCAGGCCATTATATTATATATAATATATATAATATATATATATTGTCGATTTCTATTTAAAACGAATTATATAAATAGTTTTAAATTCGTTTCAAAACCAATTTCAACTTCCATTTCAATCCAAGCAAAATTGAATTTTTCCTTATAAATTCGTTTTAAAATTCATTCCTATTCAATTCGAATTTCAATTCAATTTGAATTCATTTCAATTTGTTTTCAATTCAGTTTGAATTCGTTTTCAATTCGGTTCAATTCAAAGTGGTTTTCTATTCGATTCAATTCAAATTGGTTTTCTATTTGATTCAATTCAAATTGGTTTTCTATTTGATTCAAATTCGTTATATATTCAATTGAAATCAGATTTGTTATATATTCAATTCAAATCAAATTCGCTTTCTATTCAATTCCTTTCGAAATCGTTTTATATTCAATTCATTCCGAAATCGTTTTCAATTCAATTCATTTCGAAATCGTTTTCAATCCAATTCATTTCGAAATTGTTTTCAATCCAATTCATTTCGAAATCGTTTTATATTTAATTCATTTCGAAGTCGTTTTCAATTCAATTCATTTCGAAATCGTTTTCAATCCAATTCATCTCGAAATCGTTTTCAATTCAATTCATTTCGAAATCGTTTTCAATCCAATTCATTTCGAAATCGTTTTCAATTCAATTCATTTCGAAATCGTTTTCAATCCAATTCATTTCGAAATCGTTTTCAATTCAATTCATTTCGAAATCGTTTTCAATTCAATTCATTTCGAAATTGTTTTCAATCCAATTCATTTCGAAATCGTTTTCAATTCAATTCATTTCGAAATCGTTTTCAATCCAATTCATTTCGAAATCGTTTTCAATTCAATTCATTTCGAAATCATTTTCAATCCAAGTCATTTCGAAATCGTTTTCAATTCAATTCATTTTGAAATCGTTTTCAATTCAATTCATTTCGAAATCGTTTTCAATTCACTTCATTTCGAAATCGTTTTCAATTCAATTCATTTTAAACTGAATAAAATCGATATAAAAATCGTTCACGTCAAAATGGCGTCAATCTAACCAACACGGCTTCATGTATTTCTATTTCTAAATATTCTACTTCAAATATTTCTTTTTCAAATATTTCTATTTCAAATGTTTCTATTTTTAAAATATTTCGTTCAACACATGACTAATCTCAACGGATGAGTACTGTCAACACATGAACCTTTATTTTATATTGATAAAGATGTAAATTTTATTATTAAAATAATTCGTTCAACATATGACTAATCTCAACGGATGAGTACAGTCAACACATGAACCTTTATTTTATATTATTCTTTATTTTCTAAATTGGAATGAGGCCCAATCAATCACCATATAAAGTTAATTATATGGATTATCATACATCACACGTATATAATAGCATTGAAGAATAATTAACCATCAATCAAAGTGCACTACACTGTATAAGCATCAAATATAGATGTCTAACGCTTATAACAGCCTGTCAATCAATCGATCGACATATTCAATCAATCAGGATGAGTGAACTTCAAATTTCATCCCAACACCCGTGTGGGGTTTCAAATCAACAACCACAGATTTTAATTGTGCAGTTGGGCGATGTGTAAAATTTATCGACCCAATCAATGTCCTTCAAATAGGTGTACATAAACAAACCATCCGGTTTGTAAATGAATATTTATTTATTCGCATTCACTATATTCATATTCACGTTAAAAATTATATTTTTAACGATAAAACATTTTATTTTAACATATGAATTTCTATTCAGTTCATTCTTTAAATAAAATGATATTTTTATTTTTCTAACTTATTTTAGAAAATTTCGGTAGCATAACGGCACGATACTAGAAACGGGACGAGGCCTAGCCTTATCTCCGGTCTAGTGAAGGCCCACGCCATTCACATATCAATCAAATTCACCAAACAACCAAATTCAAATCAAATCATCTAACTAATTTATGCAACCAAACAAACAAGTCCATGGTCTGTGGACGATTGTGTCGGGTGCTACTAAGCACCGTCTGCATCCTAGTATATATATATATAACTAGAAAATGAAATTGAAAGGTGAGGAATTCTCACCAAAAGCTATCCAAACATCTTGACTCTTCTTTGATAGAAATCTTCTTCGTTATCGCATTTTTGTCATCTTCGTTGCCCGTAGCCACTACATATATAAAAATCACACATTTTTATATTTTGATGTCTTTAAAATAAAAATCACATTTTTATTTATTCACTTTCAATTTAAAAATCATATTTTTATAATTGCTTCATACATTTAAAAATCGAATTTTCACTTCACTATTCAATATATAAAAATCGAACTTTTACTTTGCTATATAAAAAGATTTCACCTTTTTTAAAAATATAGATTTGCCTTTCTATAATATAAAAATTATATTTTCCTCGAAGTAAAAATCATATTTTTATATCATCTATATAGTAAAGACTATATTTTTAATAATTTAAAAATATAAAAATCATATTTTTAAACCTTTAAAAATATAAAAATTATATCTTTTACCTTTCTATACAATAAACATTATATTTCAAACTCCTCTATATAAAAAAATCAGTTTTTATCACTATAAAAATCCAGTCTTTTCAATACATAAAAATCGAAATCTCAGAATTAAAATAAAAATAAAATAAAAACAACTTACTGTAATCTGCGAAGGAAAAGGGGGGGGGGTCTTTTCGCGATCGACTTCGAGGAGGGGGGGATCCTTTGCGGGGTCGCAGCTGACGTCAGGGGGGGCTTGGGGCTGGAGTGGTCGGAGGGGAGGACTGGCGGCTTGGGGTTTCGAAGGGGGAGGCGGTGGTTGCTGGCGCGATGGGGGGCCTCGATGTCGCGTCTAGGGGGAAGAGGAGGAAGGGAAGAAGGAAGGAGGAAGAAGAGGAGGGAGGTGCGCCTGCCTCCGGCGCGGCGGTGGCCTCCTGGAGGCGCCGCTTCGGCTAGGGCGCGATGCCCCTTTTTTCCTTTTTTTTTATCTCTATGAAAATCGATTTTGAAATAAAAGAGGGGGGGCAGAAGGTAAAGGGAGAGATTTAATTTTTTAATTAATTTAATTATTTTATTTTGCAAAAAGTTGACTTTCACATACGACCTCTAAACGAGGCCCACCGCCTGTCGTGCATAGCGTTTTACCCCCATTCCGAACACAATGGGATATGTATCGTAGGCTGATTCGACTGTTTGAATCAGTTTCCGTTAAATTTACATTTAAATCACTATATTGATTTTAAACGTACATTTCAAATTACCGGGGTTACATACTAACTTTAAAAATTCCAGAAAAATATTTTCTAGCTTCGTATTGACGATGTGGTCCTAACAAAACTAATTTCGTCGAATTCTGAGACCGTTGGAAAAATGGCCATTTTCCAGTCGATTAAAATCAACTGAAATTGGTCAAATGCGTTTTCCTTTGCCACGCTGACATATTGATTCGAAGCTTTATGAAATTTGAAATCTAGCAATAATTTGACATCACGGACCCAACAAAACTGGTTTCGTCGAAATCCGAGATCGTTTGCAAAATGTCAATTTTTAAGGGCCTGAATTCCATAGCGACTATTCAGAATTTTCAACTGGACATATCTTTTGATTCCCGTTATGAAATCTCAATTTTTCGGATTTGTTGGAAAGATATTATCAAATAGATCCTAATGTTTTTGATTTCACTAAAATCCGGATTGTTTTGCACCCGGTACATTCAATTGAAGTTTGAAATCGAATTATCGAACTACTGCACCATTTTCAATTCTATTCATAATTATATATAAATATTTATATTATAGCGACGACGTATATAATATATACGTCCGAATTCTATTCAAAATAAATTTATCGTCGATTCTATTTAAAATAATCTATTTTAAATATTCAAAATTCGCTTAAAATTGCCAAAATAAAAATTTTAAACTGGCCCGGATTTTCGGGTTATTACAATCTCCCCCACTTAAAACTTTTCGTCCCCGAAAAGGAACAAAGTCGAAAGTGGTTTGATTAATCAACACTACGTTCGATCTGGCTTCCATTCTCCAACTTTTCAGTTTCTGAGAATTTTCAAATTTTCAAAAATTTGGCTAACACCCTAAATTTTCGAAAAATTTCGCCATAACCTCCCCTGCACCCGGAGCCACGGGAAAATCCCGAAATTGCCATACAGGCCTTCTGATCTCAAAAAGAAAAAGAAAAGGAAAAAGCCAAGCGGCTAGCCAATAGGCTCATAAAATCATCATCACCCAAACAAAACAGGAAATTATAGTAAACATGTACCTATTTGTCGGGCAAACAAATTTTATTCTTCGGCTCTAGCCTCCTTGCTATGACCTGTTCAATAATATACATGTATATGCAAGCATATGCGGCTAATTTTCAATTTAATTCAATATTTGGTTCAATTAGGCATAATGGTTCAAAATTATCAAACAAATAAACAAACAACCCAAACATCAATCAATTAGTGAAGTAGAGTTTCAAATTCTTAATTTGATACATATATACAAAAATCATGTTTTTGATGCCAATTCACAACAATGTGTTCTAGCTATATTTGTTTTGGTTCTCACACCAGTCTAATGGAAATATATCGATATCACACCTTCGTTACTCGAACATGAGTACTAATGACGACCAGTCAATCATCAGAATCATCTTCGGGCCACTAGAGTATGATTCTATATCTATCCAGTATATTAAAACTTCGAATATACGTTCATGACGCGTATATGCAAAATCTTTATATACTCGATTGTCCATATTCAAAATAAATAAATATTCAAATACGTATAAAATGGTTTAAATTTCAAAACAAAATTGTTTTCATTTGAAAAATATACTCTTCACACTCGTTCTAGGATACTACTGATCCTATCTCTAACGAGTCATTCTAATTGGATATTATTAATCCAATATCTAATGAATTCTTTCGTATGGTTCTAATGTGTCTTGTTCTTGAGCTCTGTAAACCAAAGCTCT
Source organism: Allium sativum (assembly GCA_030737875.1). Taxonomy (NCBI): domain Eukaryota; kingdom Viridiplantae; phylum Streptophyta; class Magnoliopsida; order Asparagales; family Amaryllidaceae; genus Allium; species Allium sativum. The sequence continues at coordinate 822,251,583 of CM060910.1, forward strand.
GATACCAAATGTGACGACACGAGAATTTCGCTCGATCCGAATCAGTCATTAAACCGATCTAGACAGTTCGAAACCCATGATCGTTTGAGAACAGGACAAAATAGAACGCAGACGGAAGAATATTTCATTGTATATTAACAACAATTCCATCAGATACAAGAATATACAGAGTATAAATGAATAAATTACATTCGATAAATATCAGAGATTACAATAAATTACATAGCAGCGGAAAATAATACAAAGCACAACTGAAGGTGATATACGGATACAGAGCTTTCCGGATATCATTCCAGCTGTAAACCAGGATCCTGTGAATATAAATCTGCAAAACCAAAACTACTAGCTGCCCGTGCGGAAAATAGGGGCACCCAGAGTTTAGGTTAAAACAATAAACTCCAGGTCAGTCATGTGACTGGTGTGAGAACTAAAACAGTTATTTAAAACTTTACTTTAAAAGAGAGTAATTCAAGGGACCACGCCGTATAACACGGAACGGGTTTCCTCCCAAGAATACCAGTGCATAGAATAAACAACGCAATGCCTTTTGAAAAATGAAGCTATTATAAGACCCAGGTCCCATCACACAATGCAACGCAAGCCGGAGGATAGGGTTTTCCCTTATAATAGCCAAACATGCTTGGTACGTTTAAAACAAATCTTTTGATACTATAATAAGTGTATAGTGTCAAAACAATTTCAATCATAAATATAAATCATAGACGGCATAGTATCCCATGCTACTATGTCGCCATACTAGGCTCTACAAATAAAGCCGAAATATCTCGTATTGGAAATTGGATTTCCGTCATGAGTCGAGGCAAGGGGCAAGATCCTCTCCGCGCTCGAGACACTCTAGCAAATGCCTCAGGGCTACGCACTCTAGGCAACCCTGGATGCGGCTGGGCCGGTCCTCACTTACGTTAGAGGATTAGTTATTCCTGAACACACGTTTCCCGGTCCTTACAGACCTATAATCGAGGCGCCTCATTCCAACAACCACAAAGGTGAAAAGTATATACATGTCAGGGCTGGTAAGTCACTGACACCACCATAGCTAGAAAGGAACGTCGTGCTCTCCCAGCGGTCCGTATCCCGTTTTTAACTCATACCGAGGTGTGAGGCTCGCGAATTTACGTTATACTCAAAGCTGCCACGTAGGCGTGCTTTGATCATCAACCACAAGACTCTGCTTTTCAACAAAACCCTTGATCCATGCAACTTAGCATGCCACACAGGCAATTCATGCCATGCGATTGATATCTATCGATATATAACCTCTAAGCTCGTACGTCTCAGAGAAGGGCGTTAAGCAAGAGAATAAATTCTCCGCCGCCAAACAGATATATATTTAACAGAAATCAATCAACACAGAATAAAATCCAATGTCAGACACACAATCCATTTACAAGTCCGTTCTGGGTCTGAACGAAACCGGAGGCACTTTCCTCGCATATCCATCCATCTCCAAGTACGTCTGGACAACCACCAACTATTTCCATCCTCTTGGGTGTACAACCCAATCAGGATCGTCAGTAATTATCCAAACGATGTGAAGACTTCCGGTTTTCAACTACCGTCTTCATCTTCGACATATCGTCGAATCAGTTATTCAGAATGGGTATAAACCCGGCCTTTCCGAACAACCCGCGTATATTAAAAACAAATGTTACACAAACTCAACATACGCCTCATTCCAATTCAGAATATTCTTTTATTCATAAAATCACATTTTTAGGGAAAGGTTCCCATTAATTTTATCCAAGATAAATTCTTTAAAATTTATCCTTTAATCTTCCTTTGGATGTCATTTCAAACCAGATTATGGTTTTCTAAACTAGTCGAGATTAGCGAACCACACCAAAGTAATTATTTATTTTATTTTCCCAATCCCAACATATTCATCCCATGAAGCAAAACTGGTAATACTCCATATCTAACACTATGGTGTTATCAGTAAAATTAATTACCTTTTCACGTTCAAATCTAATTAAAGATTTAACTATCGCTTTGGAGCAAAACTGGCGATACTCCATTCTCGCTCATTTCTAAATTTGAAATTTAGATTATAGATTCACATTTCAATCTAATTACAGATCCATTAAAACTCCTTTTACTGGGTTAAAGAACTAGGTGTTATTTAACACACAGTTCACAACAAACCCAAATCACATTCTATTTATTTTCGGGTTAAAGAACTAGTGTTATTTAAAACACCATCCACGATAAACCCACAAATCAATTCTAGTTCAATTCAAAGCAATTATATTAGGAATTACGATTATTTAAAACCCCTTTTTAAATCTAATTTATTTATTTAAAAACAAATAGGGTTTTAAATTTAGTTCAAACTAGTTCATTTTGATAGAAATCTATTTTTATCTTTTCAAATATGGAGTTTTTCACCCCAATTTTTCCCAAATCATTTCTTATGATTTTACACAAATTATTGATATTTTTGATAATTTTATCAAGGCCCGTACTGTCGATTTCCATCAATGGCCATCGAACTGCACTTACAGCGACCTTTTTCAAATTTGATTTGGACGTATCTCCAAATCCATCCGTTAGATTTCAAATTTCTAATATTCGTTAGAAAGCTCTTTTTGATACGAACCCAACGGTTCCGGTTTTAGGAGAATCCGACGGTCGGATCTCCCTTAATGTCCGTTTGAAATAAATGGTCGAAATTTACGAACTACCGCGGCGCGTTCTATTCAGGCCATTATATTATATATATAATATATATAATATATGTATATGTATTGTCGATTTCTATTTAAAACGAATTATATAAATAGTTTTAAATTCGTTTCAAAACCAATTTCAACTTCCATTTCAATCCAAGCAAAATTGAATTTTTCCTTATAAATTCATTTTAAAATTCATTCCTATTCAATTCGAATTTCAATTCAATTTGAATTCATTTCAATTTGTTTTCAATTCAGTTTGAATTTGTTTTCAATTCGGTTCAATTCAAAGTGGTTTTCTATTCGATTCAATTCAAATTGGTTTTCTATTTGATTCAATTCAAATTGGTTTTCTATTTGATTCAAATTCGTTATATATTCAATTGAAATCAGATTCGTTATATATTCAATTCAAATCAAATTCGCTTTCTATTCAATTCCTTTCGAAATCGATTTATATTCAATTCATTCTGAAATCGTTTTCAATTCAATTCCTTTCGAAATCGTTTTCAATCCAATTCATTTCGAAATCGTTTTCAATCCAATTCATTTCGAAATCGTTTTATATTCAATTCATTTCGAAATCGTTTTCAATTCAATTCATTTCGAAATCGTTTTCAATCCAATTCATTTCGAAATCGTTTTCAATTCAATTCATTTCGAAATCGTTTTCAATCCAATTCATTTCGAAATCGTTTTCAATTCAATTCATTTCGAAATCGTTTTCAATCCAATTCATTTCGAAATCGTTTTCAATTCAATTCATTTCGAAATCGTTTTCAATTCAATTCATTTCGAAATCGTTTTCAATATTTCGAAATCGTTTTCAATTGAATTCATTTCGAAATCGTTTTCAATCCAATTCATTTCGAAATCGTTTTCAATTCAATTCATTTCGAAATCGTTTTCAATCCAATTCATTTCGAAATCGTTTTCAATTCAATTCATTTCGAAATCGTTTTCAATTCAATTCATTTCGAAATCGTTTTCAATTCAATTCATTTCGAAATCGTTTTCAATTCAATTCATTTTAAACTGAATAAAATCGATATAAATATCGTTCACGTCAAAATGGCGTCAATCTAATCAACACGGCTTCATGTATTTCTATTTCTAAATATTCTACTTCAAATATTTCTTTTTCAAATATTTATATTTCAAATGTTTCTATTTTTAAAATATTTCATTCAACACATGACTAATCTCAACGGATGAGTACTGTCAACACATGAACCTTTATTTTATATTGATAAAGATGTAAATTTTATTATTAAAATAATTCGTTCAACACATGACTAATCTCAACGGATGAGTACAGTCAACACATGAACCTTTATTTTATATTATTCTTTATTTTCTAAATTGGAATGAGGCCCAATCAATCACCATATAAAGTTAATTATATGGATTTTCATACATCACACGTATATAATAGCATTGAAGAATAATTAACCATCAATCAAAGTGCACTACACTGTATAAGCATCAAATATAGATGTCTAACGCTTATAATAGCCTGTCAATCAATCGATCGACATATTCAATCAATCAGGATGAGTGAACTTCAAATTTCATCCCAACACCCGTGTGGGGTTTCAAATCAACAACCACAGATTTTAATTGTGCAGTTGGGCGATGTGTAAAATTTATCGACCCAATCAATGTCCTTCAAATAGGTGTACATAAACAAACCATCCGGTTTGTAAATGAATATTTATTTATTCGCATTCACTATATTCATATTCACATTAAAAATTATATTTTTAACGATAAAACATTTTATTTTAACATATGAATTTCTATTCAGTTCATTCTTTAAATAAAATGATATTTTTATTTTTCTAACTTATTTTAGAAAATTTCGGCGGCATAACGGCACGATACTAGAAACGGGATGAGGCCTAGCCTTATCCCCGGTCTAGTGAAGGCCCACGCCATTCACATATCAATCAAATTCACCACACAACCAAATTCAAATCAAATCATCTAACTAATTTATGCAACCAAACAAACAAGTCCATGGTCTGTGGACGATTGTGTCGGGTGCTACTAAGCACCGTCTGCATCCTAGTATATATATATAACTAGAAAATGAAATTGAAAGGTGAGGAATTCTCACCAAAAGCTATCCAAACATCTTGACTCTTCTTTGATAGAAATCTTCTTCGTTATCGCATTTTTGTCATCTTCGTTGCCCGTAGCCACTACATATATAAAAATCACACATTTTTATATTTTGATGTCTTTAAAATAAAAATCACATTTTTATTTATTCACTTTCAATTTAAAAATCATATTTTTATAATTGCTTCATACATTTAAAAATCGAATTTTCACTTCACTATTCAATATATAAAAATCGAACTTTTACTTTGCTATATAAAAAGATTTCACCTTTTTTAAAAATATAGATTTGCCTTTCTATAATATAAAAATTATATTTTCCTCGAAGTAAAAATCATATTTTTATATCATCTATATAGTAAAGACTATATTTTTAATACTTTAAAAATATAAAAATCATATTTTTTAAACCTTTAAAAATATAAAAATTATATCTTTTACCTTTCTATACAATAAACATTATATTTCAAACTCCTCTATATAGAAAAAATCAGTTTTTATCACTATAAAAATTCAGTCTTTTCAATACATAAAAATCGAAATCTCAGAATTAAAATAAAAATAAAATAAAAACAACTTACTATAATCTGCGAAGGAAAGTGGGGGGGGAGGTCTTCTCGCGATCGACTTCGAGGAGGGAGGGGAATCCTTTGCGGGGTCGCAGCTGACGTCAGGGGGGGGCTTGGGGCTGGAGTGGTCGGAGGGGAGGACTGGCGGCTTGGGGTTTCGAAGGGGGAGGCGGCGGTTGCTGGTGCGATGGGGGGGCTCGATGTCGTGTCTAGGGGGAAGAGGAGGAAGGGAAGAACGAAGGAGGAAGAAGAGGAGGGGGGTGCGCCTGCCTCCAGCGCGGCGGTGGCCTCCTACAGGCGCCGCTTCGGCTAGGGCGCGATGCCCCTTTTTTCCTTTTTTTTTATCTCTGTGAAAATCGATTTTGAAATAAAAGAGGGGGGCAGAAGGTAAAGGGAGAGATTTAATTTTTTAATTAATTTAATTATTTTATTTTGCAAAAAGTTGACTTTCACATACGACCTCTAAACGAGGCCCACCGCCTGTCGTCCATAGCGTTTTACACCCATTCCGAACACAATGGGATATGTATCGTAGGCTGATTCGACTGTTTGAATCAGTTTCCGTTAAATTTACATTTAAATCACTATATTGAATTTTAAACGTACATTTCAAATTACCGGGGTCACATACTAACTTTAAAAATTCCAGAAAAATATTTTCTAGCTTCGTATTGACGATACGGTCCTAACAAAACTAATTTCGTCGAATTCTGAGACTGTTGGAAAAATGGCCATTTTCCAGTCGATTAAAATCAACTGAAACTGGTCAAACGCGTTTTCCTTTGCCACGCTCACATATTGATTCGAAAAATTATGAAATTTGAAATCTAGCAATAATTTGACATCACGGACCCAACAAAACTGGTTTCGTCGAAATCCGAGATCGTTTGCAAAATGTCAATTTTTAAGGGCCTGAATTCCATAGCGACTATTCAGAATTTTCAACTGGACATATCTTTTGATTCTCGTTATGAAATCTCAATTTTTCGTATTCGTTGGAAAGATATTATCAAATAGATCCTAATGTTTTTGATTTCACTAAAATCCGGATTGTTTTGCACCCGGTACATTCAATTGAAGTTTGAAATCGAATTATCGAACTACCGCGCCATTTTCAATTCTATTTATAATTATATATAAATATTTATATTCTAACGACGATGTATATAATATATACGTCCGAATTCTATTCAAAATAAATTTATCGTCGATTCTATTTAAAATGATCTATTTTAAATATTCAAAATTCGCTTAAAATTGCCAAAATAAAAATTTTAAACTGGCCCGGATTTTCGGGTTATTACAAAACGCTCCATAGAAGTTAATGCATTCCCTTTTGTGAGTGACATTAATGGACATGGGGTGTCACAACAAGCCAGTGGTGGTTTAGCAAGCTCAACCAAAAGTGGAGTGGTCCAACTGGTCGAGGCAACACATAAGAAGCAGCTCAATCATGTCAAGTCAAGTGGTCAAGAAACTTGTGCCAACATGGTTGAAAACACTTTCAAGTAAGGTATTCATACATGGTAAAGGTCGAGCAGCTACAAGTAAGCATGCAAGTGTAAAGTGCAGCCATCATGTACATGAGGTGAATCATGGTCGAACTCAACTGAATGCAATATAAAGTAAAGTTCAGATTTTTTTTTTTTTTGAGAAAACAAGAATGGTGCATGTGTGAATACATGGAACAAGGGTCATATATATACCAAAAACAACATGTGCATGGTGTGTGCACAATACAGTGCAAAATGGTCAAAGCAGGGTGTAGCTCTTAGCTGAACTGTTCTAGACAGAGGGCATGAGTAAGCATGTATCAAACAAGTCAAAAATGCAAGCAGCAATGATGGTCAGATCAAGTGTATGTGCAAGCTGGAATAGTGAAGTATGGCTGAGCATATATGAAACATGGAGCAACTTCATTTTTGCGTCAAGGCATGGTTGAACAAAGCAACTCAATAGATGGATGGTGGAACAACATGTATACAGTTAAGGGTTCAATATGCAAGGAGGATGCAAGCTCAAGCTCAAATGCATGGATGGTGTATGGACATTTGCGATTGCAATGTTAATGGCACAAATACAAGTTCTAAAATTTCAAGCATAGTGAAGCATGGGTGATACATAACAACAAGCACTAAGCAATACAGCAACATGGTGTTTAACATAGTCGAGCAAAAGGTCAAGTGCTAAAACTTCTCTTTGCAAAATGCAAGTATATCAAGACTGACATATGGCAAAAGCAAATGAATTGAAAAAGTTTTTAAAATGGTCAATGTTATGGCAAGTGTTCAGCATTTCTTTCCAGAAATTATCATGACAATCAAGACAATTTTAAATCTAGGAAAGTGTTTTATTTTCCACTTTAAAACTGTAAATCGGGGAGCAACTCATATTCGGCAAGGTTTCAAAATGACAAAACCAGAAATGGCATGAAAACATTTATTTGTTTTCAAATTTATTTCCAGAAATATTTATACATGCATACAAAACAGAAGTGAACGCAAGGAAGAGCAATCAATCAACAAAGAATTTAGTCAAGACATGTTTGGAAAAAAAAATTCTTGTTTTTGGCAAAGCATTAAAGGAATTTCATTTTTGGCATGAAAACAGAATCCTTTTTAAAATTTATTCAAAAGGGAAGATTTGTTTTGAAGGCCACAATCAAGTCCAGAATATCATCTATGTTCATCGAGACAGTCAAGGCAACAAATTTTATCAATTCAAATTGTGCATAGTCAAGAGGAAAATCAATCATCTGTTTCCAACTGTTTTTTCCAGTAAAATCAAGTCTGGATTCAAAGCCATCAATCACGCAAGCCATTTAAACCAAGGAATCAAATGAGGATAGCCACACAAACCAAATCAAGTAGATATTAGAAATCAGAGCATTTAGGGTTTTTAATTGACCTATTTAAACACCTATTCATCACTGGCTATTACAGATCGAAAAAACACAAGCTACAATCAAAAGAACAGAAATCAAATCAATTTAGAATCACTCACAGTTTTCGATCGCAACAATATCCCAAATCGTTGACAAGAAGGAGCAAACGCGAAGAAATCAAGATCCGAATATCATCTGATTCCAAGCCACAAAGATTCGAATAAATTCTAGAAGAAATCGACTTCGATTTGGAGACAAAAAGAGAAACCCTAGGCCGCCATTGTTTAAGGAAGCAAAGTGATCGGGACAAATCAAATAGGCCGGCATACTTTGACATAGGCTAAGCCTATTTGTTTATTTCAAAGGGGATAAGGGTTTTATTTTATTGTTTTTATTTTGCATTGTTTTTTGTTGTAAATTGAATTGTAATCGTCCAATCAGTTTCTAGGTCTGTAAAATCTAGGAAACCAGCTAGGGTGTTAACTGGTAGTTTACTAGAGTCTGTAAAATCTTGGGATTACTAGTTTCGGGGTTGTAATCAGAGGAAATCTGATCTAGGGGATTAGATCAGTCTAGGGTTTTGTGCGTAGGGTTAGGACAGGAGAAGGCGCTGCGAGTTTACATGGGATTTAAGCGGGATCTGTTATTCACTCCTAGTAGAAACCTTAGGAATGTAGCAATAGGCAGGATTTTGCCGAAGCTGGGTATATCTTGTGTCATTTACTTTCTGCATTTCTATTTCCGCTGCATTCTGTGATCTAATATTTTTAATATCTTGTTTAATTTTCTATAAACCCTATTCACCCCCCCCCCCTCTAAGGTTAATCTAGATCCAACAGTAGCAATCTGAGTTCAGTAGAATTCCAGTAGCGTTCCCCCTACTTGGCAAGCCAAAATATAACTCAAAAATTGGTCCTTTTAAGTTAATCATTCAAATAAAGCATTTCATAGATAATTTTATAGTCATAAAATCAAAAAATACACAGAAAAGTAAAGGGACACAGGAAATTATAGTGGTTCAGAAATGTGCATATGTCCACTTGAACTTGTAACAACCTGGAATTTTAGCAATAGTTAATTTAGTTATTTAATTTGGTTTTGAAAATGAAATTTTCGCAAATGATGAAATTTGACCATGAAACATGCACCTTTGCGTTTGTGATGGAATTTTGGTCAACTTTCATGTTTGGAACTTCGTGAACGAAGTCCGTATGAAAAAGTTATGAATGAAATATGAAAATAGACGGAAAATAAATCAGAAGAATATATAATTAAAATAAACCATTTATAACCGGCCCTCACCGAGGCAAATCGACCCAGATCGATCGACCCAATGGTCAACCGGATGGTTGACCTGGGGGTTGACACCTATGGTCGATTTTGCTCAGTCACATTAGGTTTTTTTTATGGTATTTTATTATATAAAATTTTAATAATGGACGGATCTTTATTAAGGTTAATCTAACGGTCTAGGGTCTTTCCCATCCCTATAAATAAAGGGTTAGACCCTATCCTTTTTGCACACGTTTATGAAGGCAACATCGAAGCTCCGCAATTTCCCTCTTCTACCAAAGCCCTTCTTGTTGAATATAACAATATGATTTTTGTTTGATGATAATAAACATATATTATTATATAAATGTGATTGTAACTGTACTACTCTATATTTCACCACATACAGTAATATATATTTATTTTGAACAAAATGCTATTGCATATAATTTAATATTTATACGGCGTTTTTATTTAAATAAATATTTTATCTTAATATTTGAAATAATACAAACTTCTGACTCCACCATTGTATATTCCACTGTTATATAACACTATTGTATGAATTCACATTTACATTGATTCCTCATTACAACACTTATTTCACTCAGTTACATATTCAGTTTCATGTACAGACTCATACACACAATAACACACTTTGTCTTCACATGCTTTAGATCCAGTTGAGTCACCTGCATACCTATCATAGAAACAAACACAGTAAATTGGAACAAAATATAATTAACTATAAATGAATATACATATATTAATTTTTTTCTGTAACAACCCGGAAATTCTGAGCTAATTTAAAATTTTTATTTTGGCGATTTTTATTGAATTTTGAATATTTAAAATGAATTATTTTAAATAATAATGACGAAAAATTTATTTTGAATAGAGTTAGAACGTATATATTTATTTGAATCGTCGTAAGAATATAAATATTTATTTTAAATTATAAAAGGAACTGAAAATGGCGCGGTAGTTCGATAATTCAATTTCAAACTTCAAATGAAGGTATAGGATTCAAAATAAACTGGATTTTAGCAAAACCAAAAATATTAGAATCTAATTGAGAATATCTTTCCAACGAATCTGAAAAATCAAAATTTCATAGCGGGAATCAAAAGTTACGTCCAGTTGAAAATTTAGAATAGTCGCTATGGAGTACTGGCCCTTAAAAATGAAATTTTGCAAATGACCTCGGTTTTCGACGAAACCACTTTTGTTGGATCCATGATGTCCAGTTATTGCTAGATTCCAAAATTCGTAATTTTTCGAATCAATATGTGAGCGTGGAAAAGGAAAACGCGTTTGACCAGTTTTAGTTAATTTTAATCGACTGGAAAATGGCCATTTTTCAAACGATTTCAGAACTCGATGAAACTAGTTTTGTTAGGACCGTATCGTCAATACGAAGTTAGAAAATATTTTTCGAGAAGTTTTAGAGTTCGTATGTGACCCCGGTAAATTGAAATGCGCGTTCAAATTCAATATATAGAGTTATATGTTGATTTTGACGAAAATTGATCGAATCAGCCTACGATACATATCCCATTGTGTTCGGAATGGGGGAAATTAGCTAGGGGCGACAGTCGTTGGGTCCGGTTTTGAGTTCGTATGCGAAAGTACATAATTTGAAATTAAAATATTAATAAAATAATATATATTATAACACCTCACCCATTCTCTCCTCTAAGTCAAACCCCCCATTCGTTTTTCCCAAATCAGAAAAAAAATTACAACCCCCCTCCCCCGGTTGAAGTTCGGCCTCGCGCCCCCTTGGTGGCGCCGCCGCCGACAGGACTCCCCCCTCCTCTTTCTCGACCGCCGAGCTCCCCTCCAATCCCCAAACCCGCAGCCCCCTCTTCCCCTTTTCCTCTCCAAATCCGCAATCAAACCCCCCTCGTGCCGCCACGGGCGCAACCGACTTCCCCTCCTCGCGACGGAGCTCTCCACCCTCCTCTCAAGCATCATAGCCCCCCGCTCGCGAATCCCTCCTCCCCTTCTATTGAGACCCGCGAGCCCCCTTCTCAGCAGCCGACACCCAATGCGCCACCTGCGTGAGCCACCGCGCGCCATCAAGCAGCCTCCTCCGCCTCCTCTGCCTAGTCAAGTGACGAACGACGCGAGCCCCTCCATCTCGATTCTTGGATCGAAGAAAACCGCCTCCAATCCCCCATTCACCAATGATTATGAAGGTGTGTTTTTATAATTTTATTTATTTATTTACTTATTATAAATCCTGATTTTGATAAGTTAAAAGTTAGGGTTTTTATGTTAAAAGATTTGATCTTTATTTGCGAAAAGAATTGAAATTATATATAGGTCATTATAAATAAAAGATAAGATTTTTATAATAGTAAAGATTATATTTTTAAATATAAAAAGATTAGATTTTTATAGTGGTAAAGTAAATATTTTTATTTAGGTAAAGACGATATTTTTATTTAGGTAAAGACGAGATCTTTATATATATAGCGATGTAAAAATATAATCTTTATATAAAAGGAAGCGTTGTAAAAATATATATAATTTTTATATATAAAGTGCCATTATAAAAACGTGATTTTTAAAATGAACATCATATTAAAAATATGATTTTTACTATGAACAGCGTGAAAAGAAGTGAGATGGAACGGATAGAAATCAAAAGTGAATTCAGACAATTCAGAAATGAAATGGCGGAGTGGAACCCTCGGTGAGAACTCCTCACCATTATTTTATTTTCTAGATGAAATATATACTAGGATGCAGATGGTGTTTAGTAGCACCCGACACCCGTCGTCCACAGACCATGGACGGCTTGTTTGTTTGATTGATGTGTTGTGATAATTGATTGTGTGATGGAATGAATAAATATTTTATAGTAAAAAATATAATTTTTAACGTGTATATAAAATAAAGATTTATAAACAAATCGAACGATTTGTTTATATACACACATTTAACTGATATTGATTGGGACGATAAATTTTACACATCGCCCTACTGTACAAATAAAACTGTGCTTGATTGATTGAAACCCCACACAGGTATTGAGATGATATTGGGCATACACTAATCCCAATAATTAGTTGTATGTCAATCGATTGATTGACAGGCTGTATAAGCGTCGAATATTTATATTTAATGCTTATACAGTGTAGAATGCACTCTGGATGATGGATTGTTGATTAACATAGAAATGTGTTTATTTTATGCTCTTATATCTTATCTTTTGTGTATAAATAAATATTACTTGGGTATTGTTTTGTTACTTTTACAGATATTCCAACCCAGCCCGCATGAAATCAGAAAAGTAGAGAAATAGAGATCAGATTGCTATATATTTACATTTTGAAGAATTGTAGATGAAGATTTCACATATAGTTGCTGTTGGACAAAAAAATGATTGATAAAAAGGCCATGCACATCTCAAATTAAAGGAGGCTTGCAAGAGAAAAGGAGAAAAGGCCTAGAACTTGTTCCAAATGACAAAAGGCCCAAATTAACTAGATTTCACTAAGGCCCATTTGTAATTCTCATTGTAAACTCTTTTGTGAATTCCCTAAGGCCCATTTATCATTGTATTAGGGTTAGGGTTAGGGTTTGGTTATCTCCTATAAATACCCTTGTAATATCATTGTAGCCACCATCCCATTTTCTATCTTCTTCTTCATTAACAAAGTTCTTATTCTTCTTTTTATTTTCTGCATTTTTTATTCTTAGAAATTAGTGTTGTCTATCCAATTAGATTTGGTAGAACACTATTTGTCTTTTTCATTTATTTTTCATTAGTGATTAACCGTCTGATTTGATTCAGCGGTAATCCTAATTTTAATTCCTGTTTGCTATTTCAATTTCTGCAGTTTTAATTACTGTTCTTTTTATTGCGTTCTTAGGTCATATTGGATTGAATATAGATTTGATTAGATTCAAATCTGTACTCAATTCAATAATAGTTTTAATTTTTTTCAAAATCAATTCCCAAGCTTCGTCTAACTCGCACAAGAAATTATTTAAATAATTTGATTTAATTTGCCTCCTTGTGTTCGACCTGTATGCTACATACCTATGCGCTTGCAGTAATTATTTCATAAATCGCGCTTTTCTAGTCCTTAGGAAAGCGACGAACAAGTTTTTGGCACCGTTGCCGGGAGGTAACAATTAAATTCTATTATTTATTTAATTTCTGATTTGTGTTAATTTTTATTTATTTGTTTCCTTTTGTTTTCTTGTATATATAGAAAAAATAGATCTTGATTGGTTGATTTGGTATTATGAGTTGATACCGTAATCTTCTAAATCAAGAGAAAAAAAATCTTGCCAATTTTTGTTTTAATTTGTTTCCTCTTCTCCCATCTATTTCTTTCCTTTCTTTCTTTGTAAATTATTTTTTTCCTCTTTACCATTTCTAAAAAAAAAATACAAATTTCTTCTCTTTGCTATGTCTCCTTCTCACCACAATAACATCTTGCCAATTTTTCTTTGAATTATTTCCTGTTTTCCGTACATAGCATATCTTCCTTTTCAAGTCAGAAAGAAAAAAAAACTAAAAGAAAAAAATCCTTTTGGAATTTCCTTTTTCCTTCTGTCTTCTTTCTCATCATCTTCAACACCACAGTACTTCATACCACTCCTCCCCTTATCATCATCAACTCACCACTGCCTTTTCCACGTCATTTTCTATCACCCACCAATCACGCACAAACCAACCCGTCACTTCTGTCTACAGCAATCACCATTTCCCTACCCTGTACGCCAATCCCCTTCCCATCAAACACGTTCAAAAACATCACAAATTTCATACCAAACCACATCAGACCAGTTCCTCCTTGCAAACCATCACGGGAAATTTCACAACCAATCACCATCCCAAAGATCCTCCTTGCAAACCAATCGCGGGAAATTTCCGGCACCACTACGATACCCCCGATTAACATCACCATACAACTACATCATCCGCCTTCCACTTCAAAGCCCCTCATCACCGACAACAATCCATACTGCACCAATAACCCGCACCCCTTATCGCATCAATCACCTGCAGACACCCATACAAAGGCGCATCTCCTTTTTCTCATCTCGCACCACTACAACTCATAAGTCCCAACTTCGATTGGAATCCATCAGCAAATTTCTATATCTGCATTCACAGACATCCACAACTGTCCGAACATCGCTGCTCTCCATCCACACATCATCACCAGATCCGAGAATACCCACTTCATTGCAATAGCCGATCAACAATACCCAGGCTTCAACCTCACCAAGACAATAATTCCCAACCATCAAATCTGCCAATACTCACTGCATCAACTCCTTGAAATCACAACAAAATTGCGATTTTTTTTTAAAAAAGACCGATTCTGAACCTTTACCCTATAATCGAACAATACAAATCGACCTCACAGGAAACGATTCACCGAAATCAAAATCCTTGTAGAGCCTTCAGCTGCCCATCATCCCACTGGGTACCACAAATCTCCGTTGCAGTATTCAGCCGATCCCATAAAACCCGTCCTCCAATCGTATCTTCAATCCCCTTCTAACATCCAAGTACCAAAAACCATACCATCACCGAATACCCCAATTCGAACAACACTCGGAGCCGTTGTCACAATTTAAAATCGAAACACAATCGCGAGTCTAATCTAGTTATTTTCGATTTCTCATCGAGTTAGAAAGGGGGAAAAGGGGTGCGATCTGTTTTCCGGAATAAAAAGGAGTTCGATTTTGATTTTGCGTTTGAGAAAGAAATAAGGAGGTCGAGTTTTCAGGTTTGAGCGTAAGGAATTTGGGATTGTTTTCCTTTTATTGAGGGAGTCTGTTATTAGGGGCGCACGTTTTGTTATTTTTCTGGGTGAGAAACCATCTGTGTGAGTGCTTAAATAGTGGTTTGTTTATTTTTTGTTGAGCCTGTATCTAGTTTAGTTAGTGTTAGCCTAGTTTCTTTGGTCTTTATGACGCCCTAGTTTCTTTTGTTTTCTTTTCTAGCATAGTTTTTTTTGTTTGTTTAAGTTTTTTTTCCTTTTCTTTCTATTTGATTTGTTTGTTTCCTTTTTTTTCGCTTTCATTAAATTAAAAAAAACACGGAAAAATCAAAATCTGGTCGAAAGAGAAGAATAGAGTTCAGTCAAAGCGAATAAGAAATTCAAAGTCGATCGATTTTCAAATAGTGAAGAGAAGAGTTCAGCCTACTCAATTCTCTGGACGGGCTGCTATACCCCCACTGTAAAAATTTCTTATCTCTACAGGTTCTGCAGTAGCTTAAAAAATATAGACATTGCTTGTAAAAATCTTCTGCAAGGGCAGCGACTTGCTATGTACAATTTTTAATTTCTGCAATTATTCTATCTGATTGTTGTGAGTTGAAATTTCCATAACTACTGTCATCATTCTCATCGTTTCTCAACAATAAAATCTGATTAGATACTTCAAAATAATATAATTGAAAAGTGGTGCTTTGTGAATTTGACTGTCTAGTATAATTGGATCGCGGATATATAGTAGTTCAATTTATTGAACTATTAGCAAAAGTGGTTGCATACTACCCGTAAAACACTGGTCGTATCCCTTAGTATTTATACTATACGTGAACGGCCATAAGACCCTCTTCCCCCTTCTAATTGAGTCAGTTAATTAATAGGGCACAACTCATTCTTTTATACTATTTTGAACTAAGAATAATTTCTGTCTTGTCTTGATTTCATTTCAAATGTCCGATTCAAAAAAATCCTTGAGAGAAATGTGGGATAATAGTCGGAGTAGACGTCCGCTTGAAGAGTATGTGTACGAATTACAACTCATGAGGCAAGATTTTCCAAAATTTTGTGAGCCCAATGCCAACAATTTTCAAAATTTTCCAACCGACCAACATTTTCAAAATCATAGAAATGATCGAAATTGCAACTTCAATTCAAATTTCAATAATTCCGATTATGGGCCACATCCACATCAAAATGGCTTTGAATCCCAATATAGCTTTGATCCACATCAATATGGGGTTGTAAACCAAAATTTTCAAAATTATAGCCCATATCAACATCCTGAAAATAACCAAAATCACCCAAATTTTAACTCAAATTTTAACATTTTTGGTTACGAACATAATTTTTATAATCAAAATGATTTCCAATACCATTTTTCTGAAAATTCAAACAACCACCACATTGGAAATAATATTGATTGTGAAATTGATGTGAACTATAATTTTGAGAATCAAGAAATCCAAAACGAGAGCTCTCAAATCAACGATTCTGAAGAATATCATCTTAACATTCTTAGAGAGAGGGTAGAAAAGCAAGATAGACAACTTGGTGAAAAAGATAGACAACTTGATGAACTTCTTTCTTTAATGACGTCTTTTAAAGAACAACTCGAGCAACAAAATCAAATTCAAATAAGCGATGAATCAAAAAATAATTCATTCTTTACTGATAGTGAAAATTTTCAGATTACAACTTTGGAAATTGAGAATAACGATCTAAATGAAGTTGTTCAAAATTCAACAAATGATTTGGACTTTGATTCTTTTCAGGAAAAAGATTTAAGTTTAGATTTTGATCTTCCTCTTCCGAGCTGCGAGAAACTTGAAATTTTAGAAATTGAACAGAATAGTAATGTTGAATTTTTCGAAAACTCAAAGTTGGAAAAGGATTTTAACGAGCACGAATTCGTTAGATTGTATGAGGATGAGTTGCCAAATGAGGAAGAAGTAGATTCACATCACGAGTTCGAAAATTTTAACTTTGAGAAAATTTCAAACGAACTTGAAATTGTCAGTGTCGAAAATACGTTGTCAATTAATGAAATTAAGAAATGTGATCACATAGTCTTGAACAACACTCAAAATTTAAATTTCACAATTGCAACTGAATTTATATACGATCACAAATTTTTGAAAAATTACACTGATAAATTTGTTGAACACATGAACTATTTTTGGAATGTTAGCTTTGTTGAAAAACTTCATGTTAGGACGACCCTGAACATTCATTTACTGGACTATAAATCGAGGTATAAAGATGAGATGGTTTTCAAAAACTCTTGCTTGCTAGAAAACATGCCTGGACACAGTGGAAATGGGACTCATAGGGCTAGAACCAAGTGTGGGGGAAAAAGTTGGTGGCAATCCTTACGACGCATGCATCGCAAACACATTTATCATTGTACATATGATACATTCTTACATATAGTTAAATTGCATTTCGTTTTACAAATCATTTTACATTTAATCCATCTTTGGGTTCTTTCTTTCACATTTACGAAACGTGTTTACAGTGTGGACACTGTTTTGTTCTAGTGTGGGGGGAATCTGCATTTCATTCATTTTCATTTTTTTTCTTTATTTTTCTTTCTTTTCATATATGACTAATATGCATTTTAGATCGTAGTAACATGCCATTTTTTTGTATATAAACATGACTCATTTTAGATTGATACAACAAAATAAGTTAAGGATTGTTAATCAGTTGATAGTATTTTCTTCTCTCAACTAAGATCGAATAAGAAATATGATGAAAAGTTTAATTTTGAGGGATAATAGTGTAACCGGTACATAGGGAGATTCTTAGGTGATAGCCATGAAATCTATTCTATATTGTAGTCTTTGTTTAAAAAAGTGGAGGACTTAAAATACTTATATTGGCTTTTCGAATCTTTAAAACTAAGTTGTGTTAAGTTGAATTCGCATAACTCTCTTTTGTGCTTATATTTCCAATAATAATAATAGTAATCCAAGGGTATCGAACATTGCTTGTATATCTAGCGTTGGTGTGCAAACCCGCCAAGATCTATCCGATATGTTCTTGACAAAGTCAGTGTTGGAATATCTTGGTCTCATTTTATGAGATTGGACACCTAAGGATTACCAACACGTTGTTGACAAAGTCAAAGTCGGTCTGCACAATCCGCCAAGCTCTTTACCCACTCTCCGTTAGTCCGCGAGGCAGTGCATGGGTGGTAAACCTTAGTCTTTTAAGTTAGGTGTATGTAATTAATCATAAATTTTATCTTTTATAGAGACAGAGAATAAGCGATGATGCCCAAACACTTCTTGACCTTATTGATCTGACTAGCCATACACAAGGAAATTAGAATACCACTTCACAAACTGTGACAAGCAAATCAAGAATTTATTTCATGGCTGCACTATGTTGTCGACCGAACCAATTGGCCAAACTGGAATTTAACATTTGAAAACTTGATTTATATTGAAAATTTGTGACAAGTTGAGGTATCTAAAATAAAATCAACTGATTAGAAATTGTTAACTTAATTTGTTGTACCACTTTCCTGAAACAAGCCGTGTTTTCAATTTTTTTTTTCAATTGCATAAGTCCTCTACATTCATGTAGTTACATTAGAACCATATCATACTGCATTTGTATTTTGTAGGTAGTATTCCCTGAAAACCCTCACGAGACACCACTCGTCCTATTAGGGACACCTAGAGGTTTAACGGCTTGTTGCATACGCTTAATGCAATTGTGTTTCCTACGAAAATGTGACCTATCTAGTTTGTTTTTAATTTTTGTTTTACTCGAGGACGAGTAAAAGATAAGTGTGGGGGTATTTGATTAACATATAAATGTGTTCATTTTATGCTCTTATATCTTATCTTTTGTATATAAATAAATATTACTTGGGTATTGTTTTGTTACTTTTACAGATATTCCAACCCAGCCTGCATGCAATCAGAAAAGTAGAGAAACAGAGATCAGATTGCTATATATTTACATTTTGAAGAATTGTAGATGAAGATCTCACATCTAGTTGCTGTTGGACAAGAAAATGATTGATAAAAAGGCCATGGACATCTCAAATTAAAGGAGGCTTGCAAGAGAAAAGGAGAAAAGGCCTAGAACTTGTTCCAAATGACAAAAGGCCCAAATTAACTAGATTTCACTAAGGCCCATTTGTAATTCTCATTGTAAACTCTTTTGTGAATTCCCTAAGGCCCATTTATCATTGTATTAGAGTTAGGGTTAGGGTTTGGTTATCTCCTATAAATACCCTTGTAATATCATTGTAGCCACTATCCCATTTTCTATCTTCTTCATTAACAAAGTTCTTGTTCTTCTTTTTATTTTCTGCATTTTTTATTCTTAGCAATTAGTGTTGTCTATCCAATTAGATTTGGTAGAACACTATTTGTCTTTTTCATTTATTTTTCATTAGTGATTTACGGTCTGATTAGATTCAGCGGTAATCCTAATTTTAATTCCTGTTTGTTATTTCAATTTCTGCAGTTTTAATGCGTTCTTAGGTCATATTGGATTGAATATAGATTTGATAAGATTCAGATCTGTACTCAATTCAATAATAGTTTTAATTTTTTTTCAAAATCAATCCCCAAGCTTCGTCTAACTCGCCCAAGAAATTATTTAAATAAATTGATTTAATTTGCCTCCTTGTGTTCGACCTGTATGCTATACACCTGTGCGCTTGCAGTAATTATTTCATAAATCGCGCTTTTCTAGTCCTTAGGAAAGCGACGATCGATTGCTATTTTCATTATTGTTATACACATTTGTTGCGTGAAATCCATATAATCACATTATATGGTAATTGACTGTGCCTGATTCCAGTTCAGAATTATCGAATATTTTAAAATATTTGAAATGAAATATTTGAAATGAAATATTTGAATAGAAATATTTGAATAGAAGTATTTGAGATAGAAATATATAAAGCCGTGTCGATTAGATTGATGCCATTTTGACGTGAACGATATTTATATTGATTCTATTCGTTTTTATAATGAATATCGAAAAAGGAATTGATTTCAAAATATAATGTTTTGAAAATATTATCATTTATTTATCGATGATTTGGAAAATTCAATTTTGATTTGAATTTGAAAGGGTTGTTGAAACCGTTTTGAAAATGAATTTAAAACGATTTATAAAATATGTTTTAAATTAAAATCAACGAAATATATATAATATAATGGCCTGAATAGAACGTGCCGCACTGCGGCACTTCGTGAATTTCGACCATTGACTTCTGTAACGGCCAGGAATTTCGCTCGATCCGAATCAGTCGTTAAACCGATCTATACCGTTCGAAACCCCTGATCGTTTGAGAACAGGACAAATCAGAACGCAAACAGAAAAACATTTCATTGCTATTACAACAATTCCATCAGATACAAGAATATACAGAGTATAAATGAATAAATTACATTCGGTAAATATCAGAGATTTAAATACAGTACTGCAGCGGAAAAATAATACAAAGCACAACTGAAAGTAATACACGGGTACAGAGCTTTCCGAGCATCGTTCCAGCTGTAAATCAGGATCCTGTGAATATAAGTCTGCAAAACAAAAACTACTAACTGCCCGTGTAGAAAATAGGGGCACCCAGAGTTTAGGTTAAAACAATAAACTCCAGGTCAGTCATGTGACTGGTGTGAGAACTAAAACAGTTATTTAAAACTTTACTTTAAAAGAGAGTGATTCAAGGGACCATGCCGTATGTAACACCCCACACCCGCTAAGGTCACTCGCTAAGGGAATGCCTTAACATCGGTGGAGCATTTTAAGTGAGTATAGAACACAAAAATTACAACAAGACAGATATAAATACTTGAAAATCTAAAACATCATTTCATAGCAGCAGAAGGTAAACATGTTTAGTTACAACACCATAAAGAGTCAAGTACTAAATATCCATCCTGATAAAAACATAAGTACATAATCCCACTACATAAACAATAGCCATAAAAGAAAAGATAAGCTGGGCTTTACATCACGGTCCAAGCTCCAGAAGATAGATAAAGAAATCTGATCAAAGCCCACTAGTGCTAGGCCCAACCTGAGGACCTGAGGGGGAAAAAGATAAAAACAACGGGGTCAGACATAAGTCTGAGTGAGCCCTATAACTTTAACAACACAATCATTAAAGTAATTAGGGTATGATATAAACTTGGCACGGGATGACTGGGGATAAATGACTACCCTAAGTAGCCAACTAGACATAAGGTGAAATAGGATAACGGTAAAGACACATCTACCCACCCAAGGATAATTACTAACTGCACCACACCAGTCATTCCTACTTAAAGGTTGATCCCTCCCAAGGACTTAGAAACTTTACCCAGTAGTTTCGTGTACCCCTAGCTGACTACATAGGTGCCGTCTGCCCCTATCTCCACTAGGTGTACCCACTACTCCCAAGCGATCGGCTCCCTACCGTAGATACCCGTATTGGCCCCACAATGTGGTGTATCACTCCCCAAAGTGGCAACCCGATACAACAAATGGTGCATAGCTTATACCTACACGATGCAACAACGTCTTACCTACCAGCCCGGGTCCACACACGCATATGAAACCCGTTGGACTTGCGTTGCCACCGCTAACCCGTTTTGGCCTCTTATAATCAAGCCCAGTACGCGTGTCCCGTCCTCGACATGGGTCGAGCCCAATAAGATACATATGGGTTACTGGTTGAAATGGGCCCCCCACAAGCTACCACCTAAGCTTGTCATTTTATCTAGTGCATCCCACTTAACCCTTTAATCATGTTAAATTACATGTTTCCACTTGGTTAAGTATTCTAATCGTATTTTCAATTGCCACCCAAGGCAACCCACTAGATTTCCTCATGCCACCCAAGGCACTTACTTGATTTCCACATGCCACCCAAGGCACCCACTTAACCCCTCATGCCCACTACATGCTTATCTGGTTAAGTGTTTCTTAATTAATTAAAAATGTAACCGTTGTAAAGACCTCTCACATTAGACTATCTTTTATGGCAGCTGGATTTGCCGGTTGGGTCCGGACAGCCTTACGCCATAACCGAGTATAACCTCGTGTCTATACACTTGTCACGTATTTGGTTTGTGCCTAAGACCTCTCACATTGGGCCAATCATTTGTAGCCGCTGGATTTTCCTGTCGGTTCCGGGCAGTCTTACGCTACAAAAGGGTCCAACCTCGTGTCTTAGTCGATTAATTACACCTAATTAATCACCCCCGAATTAATTTTCCCTAATTAATTCCAATTTTAACGATGTACATAATTGACTCAATTATGTCCATCCACTTTATGGCATGCATAATCATACCAACTTCACACAATTTCATTAACATGTTTATTAACCCCATCGTTCCCCACGTAATTCGCTAACATGACATAAAAGGGAAGATTCATCACAAATACAATGGGTTCAACTTGCATAACACATTAGCATCAACATGGGTTTAAAGGTGTCAACATGCATATAACATCAAACCCAACTAGCATAAATAATCAACCCAAACTTGCATGAATCACATATGTCATAAAGAGGTTAACTTGCATAAATTATTTATGTCATACAAAGGGGTAAACTTGCATATGTATGTATGACATACAAAGGGGTTAACTTGCATATGTATGCATATCATACAAAGGTGTAAACTTGCACATGTTACTTGCATATAATCAAACACCATACTTGCATAACATGTCATATATGAACTTGCATATAATCATACACCAAACTTGCATACCATATCATGTATGAACTAGCATATAATCATACACCAAACTTGCATATCATGGTGTCATAATGGATCAATGTTTCTCATATGACTTGCATAACTTGCATAACATCACAAACACATAGCATATGACTTGCATAACTTGCATAACATCATGAACATGTAGCATATGACTTGCATAACTTGCATAACATCATGAACATGTAGCATATGACTTGCATAACTTGCATAACATCATGAACATATAGCACATAACTTGCATAACATGCATAACATCATTAACACATAGCATATAACTTGCATAACATGCATAACATCATTAACACATAGCATATAACTTGCATAACATGCATTGATCCACATTCATAGCCATAACCTCATTATATCCTATCATAATCATTTCAACAATTGGTCATTAAGGCTATAGAAAACTCACAACTTGTTGACTCCTAAGAAGAAGATTAAGTTGCTAGAGTTGATTAGAGATTGATTTGAGAAGCTATCTTCCTCTTTAGATTGATGGAGGCTCCTTCAAGTTGCATTTTGACGGCATAACGGGGTTGTATCTATTTTTAGTATGAAATAGGGTAGTCTTAGGGTGTATTTATAGAGTAGTTAGGTGTTTTAGGCCATTAGATTAACCCTAAATCAGATTAGAGCCGTCAGATCTCGTCCAAGCCACCAAAACACAGCCAAAAAGCCAAACTGGTGCACCCAGGTCACCTGGGCTCGACCAGGGAGGTCGACCCCAGGTCGACACTAGGGTCGACTCCCCAGTCGACCCCCAGGTCGACCCCCTGGGTCTGGCGGGATTTTTCCCGCCACTTCTGAAAATTGAAATTTTTGTTTTTAAATCTGTTTTTAAATTTCTGAAAACTTCTTTGGGCCTTATCTGGGTCATACGGACTCCGATTTTTGAAAACTCGGACTCTATTTCGCGTATTTTTCCGAGACGAACGCAATGGCATAGCCCGTTTCCCCTGATTCAGATTTTTAAATTTAATTCTGCCCTGTTTTATATTCAAGCAAGTTATTCAACATACGGGGTGTTACATTCTCCCCTACTTAAAGGATTTCATCCCCGAAATCTCTAAGTCAAGAAGAACGTATCCTACCAACCAAACAACCATCTACTAAACCATCAAACACTGGCATCCATTGTCCTTAAAGTTTCTAATGCTGTATGAACATATGCAAAGAGTGTGTGTATGTGTTCCCTGTCTAATGCAAAATCAGGCGGTCTACTGATTCAGTTGGCCTCCGTAATGCAAACCATGATAGTGCCATGCATCCAATATGTATGCGAAAGAACCTTATCGACACATACTATTTCTACATGAGTGCACAATCATTCACCCAAAATGCATCATCCATATGATAGCACAACCATTATACATCCATTAATATAGCTACCTACACACAATTTTATGCAATATGCAATATGAAGTGATTGAGCCGATCTAGTGCCTAGAGTGTGTGTATATGCATCCACGAGCAACCACTTGCATCCACACACATCCATCAAACATAACATGTCTCAAACACATGTTTCAACCATAGGTTTACCCTATCTAAAGGTCAAAAGGTACTAATGAGAGGACATACTAAAGATAAGATAAGTACTAGACAAACGATAAAGGAGAAGTTAAAAGACATACCCTCAAAAAGGAATGGGTACAATGAACGCATCTTCACTTCTGTCTCCCAAGTAGCATTGCTCTCATCCTCTCCCCATTGCACTTTGACCAGTCGCACCTCTCTGTTCCTCAACTTCCTAATCTCTGACCCAAGGATGCGAGTAGGAGCTCGTCGAATAGTTGCATCACGCTCAACCTCCACTTCTTTAAGCAAGCTCGGCTCTACCACCTCTACGGTCTCATGTAGGCATTTCCTCAAATGTGACACATGGAATACGTCATGTACCCCACTAAGTCTCTCGGGTAAATCCACCCTATATGTCATCCGTCCAATCCTTTCCTTAATAGGAAACGGCCCAACAAATCTTGGAGCTAACTTCCCCACGGACCCAAAGCGAACAACATTTCGTAATGGAGATACTTTGACAAAGACCATGTCCCAACATCAAACTCCAGATCCGTCCTCCTCTTATTCGCGTAAGATTTCTGCCTGTCTTGCGTTGCTTTCATCCTTCTTCGAATCAAGTCAATCTTCTTCGAAGTCTCTCTAACCATATCAGGCCCAAGCAAGATCTTATCCGTAGATTCCCACCAACATGTAGGTGATCGACAAGGCCTTCCATAAAGAGCTTCGAAAGGAGCCATACCAATACTGGACTGAAAGCTGTTATTATACGCGAACTTCACCAATGGAAGATGCTCTTCCCAAGTACCTCCAAAATCTAAGATACAAAGCCTCAAAAGGTCTTCCAGAACATGATTCACCCTCTCGGACTGGCCGTCCGTCTGAGGATGATATGCGGTGCTCAAACACAACTGAGTCCCCACTGCTTCTTGCAAACTCTTCCAAAACTCGCTAGTGAAGATAGGATCTCGATCACTCACTATGCTAGAGGGTACCCCATGCAATCGAACTATCTCTCGAAGATAAACTGAAGCTAGCCATGGAGCAGTCCTCTTGCTCTTCACGGGTATGAAATGGGCGCTCTTGGTAAGCCTGTCCACAATAACCCAAATTCCGGTATTACCCTTCCTCGATCTTGGTAACCCATCAATAAAATCCATCGAGACGCTATCCCACTTCCATTGCGGAACTTCCAATGGATGAAGCAACCCACCTGGTTTCTTTTGCTCCGCTTTCACTTGTTGGCACACCAAACATCTAGCGACATACTCGGCTACGTCTTTCTTCATACCGGCCCAAAAGAAAACTCGCTTCATGTCTTGGTACATCTTGTCCCCACCGAGATGAATGGTCATCCTAGAACGATGTGCATCATCAAGAATAGCCCTCCTCAAACCCTCGTCTTGCGATACACAAAGTCTACCGTCTCTATGCAAGCACCCCTTATCGTCTAGGGTGTACCTACTCAAATGGCTGGACGACTCCCCCCTTATGAGCCTCTCTACCAACTCAACCAACTGTGGGTTGTCCCGCTGTGCCTCGCCAATCAGTCCCAAAAGAGTAGGTCTGACCTCCAAGGATGCCAGTAAACCGGGTATATAGTCAACGGAGGGTCTGAAATCAAACATTGAGATAAATTCCAAGCTTTGTCGTTCCACGAACAATGGACTCAAGGACAACCTTTTTCTACTCAAGGCGTCCGCCACCACGTTACCCTTGCCAGGGGTATACGCTATCTCGAAATCATAGGATGCTAAGAACTCCATCCACCTTTGCTGTCTCAAGTTCAAATTCTTCTGAGAAAACAAGTACTTCAATGATTTGTGTTCAGTGAACAATTCGAATCTCTCGCGAAGAAGATAATGGCGCCAAATCTTAAGCGCAAAAACAATAGCGGCCAACTCTAAATCATGGGTAGGGTAATTTTTCTCATGCTTTCTCAACTGCCTTCCACCGTAGGCTATTACCCTTCCCTCTTGCATTAAGACTGCGCCCAGTCCAGTCCCACAAGCATCGGTATATACAACAAATGGCTTACTCCCATCTGGCAACACTAAGACTGGAGCTGTGGTTAAAGCTCTCTTTAACCGTCGGAACGCATCATCACAATCTACGTCCCATACGAAGACTAGATTCTTCTTCGTCAAGGGAGTTAATGGGGCTGATATCTTCGCGAAGTTCTTGATAAACTTCCTATAGTAGCCAGCCAACCCCAAGAAACTCCTCACCTCGGTAGCATTCTTCGGAACCTTCCAATAGTGAATGGATACTACCTTCGCGGTATCCACAGCTATCCCTTCCTTGGAGACCACGTGCCCCAAGAACCGCACTTCCTTCCTCCAGAAGTGACATTTAGAGAATTTAGCCTTAAGGCTATGCGCTCGAAGAGTCTCCAACACTTCCCTAAGATGTAGGGCATGCTCTTCTTCACTCTTAGAGAATACTAAGATGTCATCCACAAAGACCACCACGAACTTATTAAGGTACTCCCTGAACACCCTACTCATCAAATCAACAAAATATGCCGGGGCGTTCGTAAAACCAAATGGCATTACCAGCCACTCATAGAAACCATCCGGAGTCCTAAAGGCAGTCTTGTCTATGCTATCCTCGGCCACCCTCAACTGTTGAAACCCCGTAGCTAAGTCCAACTGAGAAAATACTGAAGCGCCAACCAACTAATCAAAAAGATCATCAATCCTCGGCAATGGGTGTCTATTCTTCTTTGTGAGCTTGTTGAGTTCTCTATAGTCTACACAAAGTCTGAGGGACCCATCTGCCTTCGTGGCAAAAACTACTGGAGCTCCCCACTCCGATATACTTCGTCTTATGAACCCCTTCTCAAGCAACTCCCCTACTTGCTTATGGAGTTCCCTCCTCTCACGAGGAGGTTTAGCATTATCCACCAGATATATTCGGAAGTCTATCTCCCGCCTCGGAGGTAAAATCTCTACCTCCTCAAACACATCCGAGTATTCCCGGACCACTCTAACAGATCGCAAACTCTCGACCGAAGCGTCAAGCGATTCAAGATAACTTAGCATAACAGAATCCATGGGATTACAAGAGATCTCGAGAGTGTTCCCCAAGCGGGTCATAAGCCTAACAACTCTCCTTTCGCAATCAAGAACGGCACCATTACTGGATAACCAGTCCATGCCCAAAATCAACCTATAGCCCGTGAAGCCCAAAACAAAAGCATCACATCTAAACTCAATGCAAAGTATAGAAATCTTCAAACCCAAACATATCATGGACAAATAAGTGGAGCCCCCAATTGGGTTTGAAACAACCAAGGGATCATCTACTAGACTGGTGTCTAAGTGCAGTGACTCAACTAATGATGATGAGATAAACGAATGCGATGCGCCAGAATCAAACAATGCACGGACAGGATGATCAAATAGAAAAACCAGACTTTCAACGGAAATAGTTCTACCTCTTTCCTGAATCGGTGGAACCGCGAGAGCCTGAACTTGCCCCTTGCCTGACCCGGTGCCATAAGAGCTTGCACCTGTCCTCCTGAGGTAGATCCCGTCCTTTGCCCCTTCTTAGGGCAATCCTTCACTAGATGCCCTGCTTCACAGTGATAGCAGCCAGTCTTCTTCTTCTTACGACAATCTTTGCTTAGGTGGCCTGGTATCCCGCAATTGAAGCACTTCTTCTTACCCTTGACACCGTTGCCTTTCCCACCTTTGTTTTGTTGCTGTTGAGGTCTCTTTTGATCTCCCTTCTTCTCGGGTGCCTTATTAGCATTGGGACCCTTCTCTTCCTCATGCATGAGTGCCATGTCAACTAGCTTCTCAAAGGTGGCCCCCATAGGGATATGAGTCATAGCCAATCCATGCATCGGTTCATTCAAGCCTTTAACGAACCTCAAAACCTTCTTCTCCGGTGTATTCACCATGTCTATGCCAAACCTTGCCAATTGATTAAACTTGTTGACATATTCCTTCACCGAGAGATTTCCTTGCTTTAGAGTCAAGAACCTTTCCATATACAAGTTTTCCTCCGCCCTTGAGAGAAACTTTGCCACAAATCTTCACCTGAAATCTGCCCAAGAGTCAACAGGGCGCTCTCCATTAGTGACCTCCCACCAGAACGAGGCCTCTCCCTTCATTAACCAAGCAGCTAACTTGACTTTCTTTCCTTCTTCCATCTCAAAGATATCTATCAACTCTTCCACCTCCTTAAGCCAATCTCTACCCTCCACAAAAGTTTCTGATCCTTGAAAAGGTTTCCCTCTTATAGCCTTAAATTCCTTGCAAGTCTTAGCAAAAGTGTCCGTGCGAGGAGGAGGAGGGGGAGGAGGAAGATCGGGTGCTACGGTTGGTGGAGGAACATTTGCTGGACCCGCAGTGGCGGCCCTAGCCTCCATCAATCTCCTATACCATACTGGTATCGTCACACCCTCCGGAAAGTTAAGATCTTCAGCCATGCTGAAACGAAAAAGGAAAGATTCAAAACGGAGAACTCGAAAGATAAAGATATGGCTATTGGGGATTATGCTTTTCTTTCAAAAACTTTTCTCTTTAAAGACATGTTTTTGAAAATACTTCTTCCAAAAATGTTTTTAGGAAAAATAGTTATCTAAAAATTTTATCTGTTCCGGTAACCTTTGCTCTGATACCACGTGTGACACCCCACACCCGCTAAGGTCACTCGCTAAGGGAGTGCCTTAACTTCGGTGGAGCATTTTAAGTGAGTATAGAACAGAAAAATTACAACAAGACATATATAAATACATGAAAATCTAAAACATCATTTCATAGCAGCAGAAGGTAAACATGTTTAGTTACAACATCATAAAGAGTCAAGTACTAAATATCCATCCTGATAAAAACATAAGTACATAATCCCACTACATAAACAATAGCCATAAAAGAAAAGATAAGCTGGGCTTTACATCACGGTCCAAGCTCCATAAGATAGATAAAGAAATCTGATCAAAGCCCACTAGTGCTAGGCCCAACCTGAGGACCTGAGGGGGAAAAAGATAAAAACAACGGGGTCAGACAAAAGTCTGAGTGAGGCCTATAACTTTAACAACACAATCATTAAAGTAATTAGGGTATGATATAAACTTGGCACATGATGACTGGGGATAAATGACTACCCTAAGTAGCCAACTATACATAAGGTGAACTAGGATAACAGTAAAGACGCATCTACCCACCCAAGGATAATTACTAACTGCACCACACCAGTCATTCCTACTTAAAGGTTGATCCCTCCTAAGGACTTAGAAACTTTACCCAGTAGTTTCGTGTACCCCTAGCTGACTACATAGGTGCCGTCTGCCCCTATCTCCACTAGGTGTACCCACTACTCCCAAGCGATCAGCTCCCTACCATAGATACCCGTGTTGGCCCCACAATGGGGTGTATCACTCCCCAAAGTGGCAACTCGATACAACAAATGGTGCACGGCTTATACCTACACGATGCAACAACGTCTTACCTACCAGCCCGGGTCCACACACGCATATGAAACCCGTTGGACTTGCGTTGCCACCGCTAACCCGTTTTGGCCTCTTATAATCAAGCCCAGTATGCGTGTCCCGTCCTCGACATGGGTCGAGCCCAATAAGATACATATGGGTTACTGATTGAAATGGGCCCCCCACAAGCTACCACCTAAGCTTGTCATTTTATCTAGTGCATCCCACTTAACCCTTTAATCATGTTTAATTACATGTTTCCACTTGGTTAAGTATTCTAATCGTATTTTCTATTGCCACCCAAGGCAACCCACTAGATTTCCTCATGCCACCCAAGGCACTTACTTGATTTCCACATGCCACCCAAGGCACCCACTTAACCCCTCATGCCCACTACATGCTTATTTGGTTAAGTGTTTCTTAATTAATTAAAAAAGTAACCGTTGTAAAGACCTCTCACATTAGACTATCTTTTATGGCAGCTGGATTTGCCGGTTGGGTCCGGGCAGCCTTACGCCATAACCGAGTCTAACCTCGTGTCTATACACTTGCACGTATTTGGTTTGTGCCTAAGACCTCTCACATTGGGCCAATCATTTGTAGCCGCTGGATTTGCCGGTCGGTTTCGGGCAGTCTTACGCTACAAAAGGGTCCAACCTCGTGTCTTAGTCGATTAATTACACCTAATTAATCACCCCCGAATTAATTTTCCCTAATTAATTCCAATTTTAACGATGTACATAATTGACTCAATTATGTCCATCCATTTTATGGTATGCATAATCATATCAACTTCACACAATTTCATTAACATGTTTATTAACCCCATCGTTCCCCACGTAATTCGCTAACATGACATAAAAGGGAAGATTCATCACAAATACAATGGGTTCAACTTGCATAACACATTAGCATCAACATGGGTTTAAAGGTGTCAACATGCATATAGCATCAAACCCAACTAGCATAAATAATCAACCCAAACTTGCATGAATCACATATGTCATAAAGAGGTTAACTTGCATAAATTATTTATGTCATACAAAGGGGTAAACTTGCATATGTATGTATGACATACAAAGGGGTTAACTTGCATATGTATGCATATCATACAAAGGTGTAAACTTGCACATGTTACTTGCATATAATCAAACACCATACTTGCATAACATGTCATATATGAACTTGCATATAATCATACACCAAACTTGCATACCATATCATGTATGAACTAGCATATAATCATACACCAAACTTGCATATCATGGTGTCATAATGGATCAATGTTTCTCATATGACTTGCATAACATCACAAACACATAGCATATGACTTGCATAACTTGCATAACATCATGAACATGTAGCATATGACTTGCATAACTTGCATAACATCATGAACATGTAGCATATGACTTGCATAACTTGCATAACATCATGAACATATAGCACATAACTTGCATAACATGCATAACATCATTAACACATAGCATATAACTTGCATAACATGCATAACATCATTAACACATAGCATATAACTTGCATAACATGCATTGATCCACATTCATAGCCATAACCTCATTATATCCTATCATAATCATTTCAACAATTGGTCATTAAGTCTATAGAAAACTCACAACTTGTTGACTCCTAAGAAGAAGATTAATTTGCTAGAGTTGATTAGAGATTGATTTGAGAAGCTATCTTCCTCTTTAGATTGATGGAGGCTCCTTCAAGTTGCATTTTGACGGCATAACGGTGTTGTGTATCTATTTTTAGTATGAATTAGGGTAGTCTTAGGGTGTATTTATAGAGTAGTTAGGTGTTTTAGGCCATTAGATTAACCTTAAATCAGATTAGAGCCGTCAGATCTCGTCCTAGCCACCAAAACACAGCCAAAAAGCCAAACTGGTGCACCCAGGTCACCTGGGCTCGACCAGGGAGGTCGACCCCCAGGTCGACACTAGGGTCGACTCCCCAGTCGACCCCCAGGTCGACCCCCTGAGTCTGGCGGGATTTTTCCCGCCACTTCTAAAAATTGAAATTTTTGTTTTTAAATCTGTTTTTAAATTTCTGAAAACTTCTTTGGGCCTTATCTGGGTCATACGGACTCCGATTTTCGAAAACTCGGACTCTATTTCGCGTATTTTTCCGAGACGAACGCAAAGGCATAGCCCGTTTCCCCAGATTCAGATTTTTAAATTTAATTCTGCCCTGTTTTATATTTTAGTAAGTTATTCAACATACGGGGTGTTACACCGTATAACATGGAACGGGTTTCCTCCCAAGAATACCAGTGCATAGGATAAACAACGCAATGCTTTTCGAAAAATGAAGCTATTATAAGACCCAAGTCCCATCACACAATGCAACGCAAGCCGGAGGATAGGGTTTTACCTTATAACAGCCAAACATGCTTGGTACGTTTAAAACAAATCATTTGATACTATAATAAGTGTATAGTGTCAAAACAATTTCAATCATAAATATAAATCATAGACGACATAAGTGCCCCATACCACTATGTCGCCATACTAGGCTCTACAAATAAAGCCGAAATACACGTATTGGAAATTGGATTTCCGTCATGAGTCGAGGCAAGGGCCATGCTCCTCTCCGCTTCAAGACACTCCAGCAAATGCCTCGGGACTACACACTCTGGGTAACCCCTGGGATCCTCCAAGACCGGTCCTCTCTTACGTTTGAGGATTAGTTATTCCTGAACACACGTTTCCCGGCCCTATAGGACCTATAATCGAGCGCCTCGCATCCAAACTACAAAGGTGAAAAGTATATAAATGTCAGGGCTGGTAGGTCACTGACACCACCCATAGCTAGAAAGAAACGTCGTGCACTCCTTGGGTCCTCATCCCATTTTTGACTCATACCGAGGTGTGAGGCTCGCGAATCCACGCTATACACAAAGCTGCCACGTAGGCCGTGCTTTGATCATCAACCACAAGACTTTGCTTTTCAACAGAAGCCTTGATCCATGTAACTCAGCGTGCCACACAGGCAATTCATGCCATGCGATTGATATCTATCGATATATAACCTCTAAGCTCGTACGTATCAGAGAAGGGCGTTAAGCAAGAGAATAAATTCTCCGCCACCAAACATATATATATATTTAACAGAAATCAATCAACACAGAATAAAATCCAATGTCAGGCACACAATCCATTTACTAGTTCGTTCTGGGTCTGAACGAAACCGGAGGCACTTTCCTCGCATATCCATCGATCTCCAAGTACGTCTAGATGACCACCAACTGATTCCCTCATCTTGGGTGTACAGCCCAATCAAGATCATCAGTAATCACCCAAACGATGTGAAGACTTCCGGTCTTCAACCACTGTCTTCGTCTTCGACTTATCGTCGAATCAGTTATTCAGAATGGGTATAAACCCGGACTTTCCGAACAACTCGCGTATATTAAAAACAAATGTTACACAAACACAACATACGCCTCATTCCTATTCAGCAGCCACTAACCGTAAATCAACAAGAGAACAATTTTCCAAATATCAACCCCGAAGGCTGAAACCAACATCAGATCAATACCCAGGAAACCATTCTTCTTAGCTAACCTACAGCTAGTTTCTAAATTTCATATTCTTAGGGAAAGGTTCCCATTAATTTTATCAAAGATAAATTCTTTAAAATTTATCATTTAATCTTCCTTTGGATGTCCTTTCAAACCAAATTATGGTTTTCCAAACTAGTCGAGATTAGCGAACCACACCGAAGTAATTATTTATTTTATTTCCCAATCCCAACCTATTCATCCCATGAAGCAAAATTGGTAATACTCCATATCTAACACCACAGTGTTATCGGTAAAATTTATTACCATTTCACGTTCAAATCCAATTAAAGATTTAACTATCGCTTTGGAGCAAAACTTGTGATACTCCGTTCTCACTCATTTTCCAAATTTGATAATTTAAATTATCAATTCACATTTCAATCTAATTGCAGATTCATTAAAACTCCTTTTACTGGGTTAAAGAACTAATATCATTTAAAACACAGTTCACGATAAACCCAAATCACATTCTATTTATTATCGGGTTAAAGAACAAGTGTTATTTAAAACACCCTTAACAATAAACCCACGAATCAATTCTATTTACAACCCATTTCAAATTCAATTTATTTATTTTAAAAATAAATGGGTTTTAATTTTAGTTCCAAACCAGTTCATTTCGATAAAAATCTATTTTTATCTTTTCAAATACAGAGATTTTCAACCCAATTTTTCCCAAATCATTCCTTATGATTTTATACAAATTATTGATATTTTTAATAATTTTATCAAGGCCCGTACAGTCGATTTCCATCAACGGCCATCGAACCGCACTTACATCGACCCTTTTCAAATTTGATTTGGACGTATCTCTAAATCCAACCGTTAGATTTCAAATTTCTAATATTCGTTAGAAAGCTCTTTTCGATACGAAGTCAATGGTTCCAGTTTTAGGAGAATCCGACGGTCGGATCTCCCGTAATGTCCGTTCGAAGTCAGTGGTCGAAATTCGCGAACTGTCGCGGCGCGGCGCGTTCTATTCAGGCCATTATGTTATATATATAATATATATAATATATATTTCGTCGATTACTATTTAAAACAAATTTTATAAATAGTTTTGAATTCGTTTCAAAAACAATTTCAACCTTTATTTCAAATTCAAACCAAAATTGATTTTTCTATTATAAATCCTTTTTACTTTCATTTATATTTGATTTCAATTCAAATCGATTTTAACTCGATCGAATTCATTTTCTTTTCAATCAAATTCAATTCGTTTTCTATTCAAATCAAATTCAATTCATTTTCTATTCAAATCAAATTCAATTCGTATATAATCGATATAAATATCGTTCGCGTCAAAATAGCGCATCTCTAATCAACACGGCTTTATATATTTCAATAACTTCGTTATTCTATTCAACAAATGAATCTATATTTTTGTCAACACATGACTAATCTCAACGAATGAGTACTGTCCACGTATGACTATTTTTGTTATTTAATATATTTTATAAAAATTATGGTATCTATCGTTTGATTTAAAATCAGACTCCAACCCTAAATTAGTAAGAGAACGATTCCCTGAATATTAACCCCGAAGGCCGAGACCAACATCAGGTCAATATCCAGGAGACTACTCATCTTATCTATTTTCCAGTTAATTTCTAATTTCATATATGATAAAGATGTAAATTTTATCGTTAAAATATTTCGTTCAACACATGACTAATCTCAACGGATGAGTACGGTCAACACATGAACCTTTATTTTATAATATTCTTTATTTTCTAAATTGGAATGAGGCCCAATCAATTACCATATAGCGTTAACTATATGGATTCCATACAACACATGTATATAATAGCAACGATAAATAATCAACCATCATCCAAAGTGCACCACACTGTATAAGCATCAAATATAGATATCTAACGCTTATAACAACCTGTCGATCCATCGATCGACATACAACTAATTATTGGGATTAGTGTATGTCGTATTTTATCCCAATACCCGTGTGGGGTTTCAAATCAACAAACATAGATTTTATTTGTGCAGTTGGGCGATGTGTAAAATTTATCGTCCCAATCAATGTCCTTCAAATAGGTGTACATAAACAAACCGTCTGGTTTGTAAATGAATATTTTATTTTATTCACTTCCACGTTAAAAATTATATTTTTAACGATAAGATATTTTATTTCAACACATGAATTCCTATTCAGTTCATTTACACAATAAAAATGATATTTTTTATTTTTTTAACATATTTTAGGAAATTTCGGCGGCATAACGACACGATACTAGAAACGGGACGAGGCCTAGCCTTATCACCGGTCTAGTGAAGGCCCACGCCATTCACACATCAATCAAATTCATTCTATTTCACCAAACAAATCAATTCAAACCAAATAATCTAACCAACACAACCAAACAAACAAGTCCATGGTCTGTGGACGATTATGTCGGGTGCTACTAAACATCGTTTGCATCCTAGTATACATATATATATATAACTAGAAAAAGAAATTAAAGAGTGAGAAATTCACACCAACTAGCTAATCCAATCATCTCGACTCTTCTTATGTAGAAAATCTTGTCGTTCTCGCCTTTTGTCAACTTTCGTTGCCCGTAGCCACTACATGTATAAAAATCACATTTTTATTATCTACATTATATAAAAATCTTATCTTTATATCTTCTATAAGTTAAAAATCGGATTTTTATCCTCTCTATAATATAAAGATCATATTTTTATTTACTTCATGTGTCAAAAACTGTAGAAGCTTTAAAATGGAGAAAACTCACTTTTTTTCTAACGCCCGGATTCGCTGTTCAGGTCCTAGACTTTGCAAACAAGTTTCAATCTTCACACCATATTTTTTCTAGCTTAAACACGCCATTCTGGACAACTTTTGCCTAAGGGTCTTTTTGCTGAAAATGCTCCAATTCGTCAGAATTCGAGAAAGTACACAAATTTTACCGCTTTTAAACAGTAGACTTCGAACGTGTTTTCCGAGCAGCTCCGTACTCCAAAACATGACTT
Organism: Allium sativum; assembly: GCA_030737875.1. Taxonomy (NCBI): domain Eukaryota; kingdom Viridiplantae; phylum Streptophyta; class Magnoliopsida; order Asparagales; family Amaryllidaceae; genus Allium; species Allium sativum. The sequence goes on from CM060910.1 coordinate 822,288,161, forward strand.
CCATATAACCAAATCGAAGAGAATTTCGTGCTCTACAACTTTGGTTTAGAGGGAACATGGCCAAAAACGCACCGTTTGGGAGTTATTTACGAAATAAGGACAGGGGGTTATTTGCAAAACGGGCGATTAGTGTAATATGGGTTTTTGGTGACCGGGGGGCTCACGGCCGGAATTGAGGAGGGGGAAGGGGGCGCCGGACCTGATTGGACGTGGGGAGCTCACTGGTGGGTGGTGATGGTGGTGGTGGGGCCTGTGGTGGTGGTGGTGGCTTAGGGCTTTGCATTTGAAGAGAGAAAGAGGAGGAGAGAGAGAGGAGGAGGAGGAAGAGGAGGAGGAGGGGAGTGGCCGGAGGGGAGGAGGGGCGGCGGCGGTGGCAGCGGGAGGAGGGGCGGCAGAGGCAAAGAGGAGGCGGTGGCCATTAATGAGTTTTTTTGAAGAAAGAGGAAGAGGAAGAAAGTGAAGAAGAAAAGGAAGTAAAAGTGTTTATATGCTAGTTTCTCGCGTATCGCCTGAACGCTAGCGATCTCCGATGGCCGCGGATTTCGGACACGAGATAGTAGACGTGAAGACGAGTCCAACGAAACAAGTTTCGTCGAATTCCGAGTTCGTTTGACCATTCAAAAAAAATCACGAAAAAGCTCAGATAAGCTCTAAAAATGCTATTTTTGCGCACCTTTTCTTCTCGCATGCTCACATGCTAACTTCAAAAATCATGCCCTTTTGGATTCAACCATTTTTAGACGATACGAATCCATAAAAAAAAACGAAATCGAATTCTGAGGTCGTATCAATAATGTTCCTTTGTAAAATGACTGCTCGCTTTACCCTGAACTGTTTCAGCTCGCACGGCCACATACTAACTCCGTTCGACGCGCCATTTGGAACTCAACAATGATTTGTCATTGTGAATCCATAAAAATTTATCTCGTCGAATTCTGAGCTCGTATGCAAAATTTTACTTTTTAAGGGCTATGTTTTGTTAATCGAAAAGCTCCTGTCAATTGCCACTATTCTGGATATCGGATTATATCGAAGCTTATACTTTTCGGAGTTCTAAACGGCATTTTGAATTCAATGGAAGTGGTTTCGAGTCCAAATTCATTCATATGCAAAATTTGACTTTTTGGGCCATGTATAATTTACATAGCGACTATTCTGAATTTTCAACTGGGCATAACTTTTGATTCCCGCTATGAAATTTCGATTTTTCTGATTCGTTGGAAAGATATTCTCTATTAGATCCTATTATTTTTGGTTTCGTTAAAATCCGGATTGTTTTGCACCCGGTACATTCAATTGAAGTTTGAAATCGAATTATTGAACTACCACGCCATTTCCAATTCCTTTTATAATTATATATAATTAATTATATTCTAACGATGACGCATATAAATATATACGTTCGAATTATATTCAAAATAAATTTCTCATCGATATTATTTAAAATAATTCATTTTAAGTATTCAAAATTCGCTAAAATTGCCAAAATAAAAAAATTAAACTGGCCCAGACTTTCCGGGTTGTTACAATCTCCCCCACTTAAAACTTTTCGTCCCTGAAAAGGAACAAAGTCGAAAGTGGTTTGATTAATCAACTCTACGTTCGATCTGGCTTCCATTCTCCAACTTTTCAGTTTCTGAGAATTTTCAAGTTTTCAAAAATTTGGCTAACACCCGGAATTTTCGAAAATTTTCGCCATAACCTCCTTTGTACGGGAAGCACGGGAAAAACCCGAAATTGCCATATTGGCCTTCTGATCTCAAAAAGAAAAAGAAAAAGCCAAGCGGCTAGCCAATTGGCTCATAAAATCATCATCACCCAAACAAAACAGTAAATTATAGTAAATATGTACCTATTTGTCGGGCAAACAAATTTTATTCTCTGCTCTAGCCTCCTTGCTATGACCTGTTCAATGTAAGTACATGTATATGCATGCAAATGCGACCAATTTTCAATACAATTCAATATTTGATTCTATTAGGCTAAATGGTTCAAAATTATCAAACAAATAAACAAACAACACAAACATCAATCAATTAGTGAATTAGTTTCAAATTCATAATTTTGATACATATAAAGAAAATCATGTTTTTGATGCCAAATCACAACAATAAACCTATCTATATAAGTTTTGGTTCTCACACCAGTCTGATGGAAATATATAGATATCACACCTTCGAAACACGAAAATAATTACTGATGATGACGCATCAATCATCAGAATCAGGTCCGGGCGACTAGAGTGTGATTCTATATCTATCTAATATATTAAAACTTCGAATATACGTTCATGACGCGTATATGCAAAATCTTTATATATTCGATTGTCCAAATTCAAAATAAATAAATATTCAAATAAGTATAAAACGATTTAAATTTTCAAAACAAAATTGTTTTCATTTGAAAAATAAACTCTTCACACTCGTTCTAGGACACTACTGATCCTATCTCTAATGAGTCATTCTAATTGGATATTACTAATCCAATATCTGATGAATTCTTTCGTATGGTTCTAATGTGTCTTGTTCTCGAGCTCTGTAAACCAAAGCTCTGATACCAAATGTGACGGCCAGGAATTTCGCTCGATCCGAATCAGTCGTTAAACCGATCTAGACCGTTCGAAACCCCTGATCATTTGAGAACAGGACAAATCAGAATGCAAACAGAAGAACATTTCATTGCTACTACAACAATTCCATCAAATACAAGAATATACAGAGTATAAATGAATAAATTACATTCGACAAATATCAGAGATTTAAATACAGTACTGCAGCAGAAAAATAATACAAAGCACAACTGAAAGTAATACACTGATACAGAGTTTTCCGAGCATCGTTCCAGTTGTAAATCAGGATCCTGTGAATATAAGTCTGCAAAACCAAAACTACTAGCTGTCCGTGTAGAAAATAGGGGCACCCAGACTTTAGGTTAAAACAATAAACTCCAGGCCAGTCATGTGATTGGTGTGAGAACTAAAACAGTTATTTAAAACTTTGCTTTAAAAGAGAGTGATTCAAGGGACCACGCCGTATAACATGGAACGGGTTTCCTCCCAAGAATACCAGTGCATAGGATAAACAACGCAATGCTTTTCGAAAAATGAAGCTATTATAAGACCCAGGTCCCATCACACAATGCAACGCAAGCCGGAGGATAGGGTTTTACCTTATAACAGCCAAACATGCTTGGTACGTTTAAAACAAATCATTTGATACTATAATAAGTGTATAGTGTCAAAACAATTTCAATCATAAATATAAATCATAGACGGCATAAGTGCCCCATACCACTATGTCGCCATACTAGGCTCTACAAATAAAGCCGAAATACACGTATTGGAAATTGGATTTCCGTCATGAGTCGAGGCAAGGGGCAAGCTCCTCTCCGCTTCGAGACACTCTAGCAAATGCCTCGGGACTACACACTCTGGGTAACCCCTGGGATCCTCCAAGACCGGTCCTCTCTTACGTTTGAGGATTAGTTATTTCTTAACACACGTTTCCCGGCCCTATAGGACCTATAATCGAGGCGCCTCGCATCCAAACCACAAAGGTGAAAAATATATAAATGTCAGGGCTGGTAGGTCACTGACACCACCCATAGCTAGAAAGAAACGTCGTGCACTCCTTGGGTCCTCATCCCGTTTTTGACTCATACCGAGGTGTGAGGCTCGCGAATCCACGCTATACACAAAGCTGCCACGTAGGTCGTGCTTTGATCATCAACCACAAGACTTTGCTTTTCAACAGAAGCCTTGATCCATACAACTCAGCGTGCCACACAGGCAATTCATGCCATGCGATTGATATCTATCGATATATAACCTCTAAGCTCGTACGTCTCAGAGAAGGGCGTTAAGCAAGAGAATAAATTCTCCGTCGCCAAACAGATATATATTTAACAGAAATCAATCAACACAGAATAAAATCCAATGTCAGACACACAATCCATTTACTAGTTCGTTCTGGGTCTGAATGAAACCGGAGGCACTTTCCTCGCATATCCACCGATCTCCAAGTACGTCTGGACGACCACCAACTGATTCCCTCATCTTGGGTGAACAGCCCAATCAAGATCATCAGTAATCACCCAAACGATGTGAAGACTACCGGTCTTCAACCACCGTCTTCGTCTTTGACTTATCGTCGAATCGGTTATTCAGAATTGGTATAAACCCGGACTTTCCGAACAACTCGCGTATATTAAAAACAAATGTTACACAAACACAACATACGCCTCATTCCAATTCAGCAGCCACTAACCGTAAATCAACAAGAGAACAATTTCCCAAATATTAACCCCGAAGGCCGAAACCAACATCAGATCAATACCCAGGAAACCATTCTTCTTAGCTAACCTACAGCTAGTTTCTAAATTTCATATTCTTAGGGAAAGGTTCCCATTAATTTTATCAAAGATAAATTCTTTAAAATTTATCATTTATTCTTCCTTTGGATGTCCTTTCAAACCAAATTATGGTTTTCCAAACTAGTCGAGATTAGCGAACCACACCGAAGTAATTATTTATTTTATTTCCCAATCCCAACCTATTCATCCCATGAAGCAAAACTGGTAATACTCCATATCTAACACCACAGTGTTATCGGTAAAATTTATTACCATTTCACGTTCAAATCCAATTAAAGATTTAACTATCGCTTTGGAGCAAAACTGGTGATACTCCATTCTCGCTCATTTTCCAAATTTGATAATTTAAATTATCAATTCACATTTCAATCTAATTGCAGATTCACTAAAACTCCTTTTACTGGGTTAAAGAACTAATGTCATTTAAAACACAGTTCACGATAAACCCAAATCACATTCTATTTATTATCGGGTTAAAGAACAAGTGTTATTTAAAACACCCTTCACGATAAACCCACGAATCAATTCTATTTACAACCCATTTCAAATCCAATTTATTTATTTTAAAAATAAATGGGTTTTAATTTTAGTTCAAAACAGTTCATTTCGATTAAAATCTATTTTTATCTTTTCAAATACGGAGTTTTTCATCCCAATTTTTCCCAAATCATTTTTTTATGATTTTATACAAATTATTGATATTTTTAAAAAATTTATCAAGGCCCGTACAGTCGATTTCCATCAACGGCCATCGAACTGCACTTACAGCGACCCTTTTCAAATTTGATTTGGACGTATCTCCAAATCCAACCGTTAGATTTCAAATTTCTAATATTCGTTAGAAATCTCTTTTCGATACGAACCCAACGGTTCCGGTTTTAGGAGAATCCGACGGTCGGATCTCCCGTAATGTCCGTTCGAAGTCAATGGTCGAAATTCGCGAACTGTCGTGGCGCGGCGCGTTCTATTCAAGCCATTATATTATATATATAATATATATAATATATATTTCGTCGATTACTATTTAAAACGAATTATATAAATAGTTTTGAATTCGTTTCAAAAACAATTTCAACCTTTATTTCAAATTCAAACCAAAATTGAATTTTCTATTATAAATCCTTTTTACTTTCATTTCTATTTGATTTCAATTCAAATCGATTTTAATTCGATTCGAATTCATTTTCTTTTCAATCAAATTCAATTCGTTTTCTATTCAAATCAAATTCAATTCGTTTTCTATTCAAATCAAATTCAATTCGTATATAATCGATATAAATATCGTTCGCGTCAAAATAGCGCATCTCTAATCAACAGGGCTTTATATATTTCAATAACTTCGTTATTCTATTCAACAAATGAATCTATATTTTTGTCAACACATGACTAATCTCAACGAATGAGTACTGTCCACGTATGACTATTTTTGTTATTTAATATATTTTATAAAAATTATGGTATCTATCGTTTGATTTAAAATCAGACTCCAACCGTAAATTAGTAAGAGAACGATTCCCTGAATATTAACCCCGAAGGCCGAGACCAACATCAGATCAATATCCAGGAGACCACTCATCTTATCTATTTTCCAGTTAATTTCTAATTTCATATATGATAAAGATGTAAATTTTATCGTCAAAATATTTCGTTCAACACATGACTAATCTCAACGGATGAGTACGGTCAACACATGAACCTTTATTTTATAATATTCTTTATTTTCTAAATTGGAATGAGGCCCAATCAATTACCATATAGCGTTAACTATATGGATTCCATACAACACATGTATATAATAGCAACGATAAATAATCAACCATCATCCAAAGTGCACCACACTGTATAAGCATCAAATATAGATTTCTAACGCTTATAACAGCCTGTCGATCCATCGATCGACATACAACTAATTATTGGGATTAGTGTATGTCGTATTTTATCCCAATACCCGTGTGGGATTTCAAATCAACAAACATAGATTTTATTTGTGCAGTTGGGCGATGTGTAAAATTTATCGTCCCAATCAATGTCCTTCAAATAGGTGTACATAAACAAACAGTCTGGTTTGTAAATGAATATTTTATTTTATTCACTTCCACGTTAGAAATTATATTTTTAACGATAAGATATTTTATTTCAACACATGAATTCCTATTCAGTTCATTTACACAATAAAAATGATATTTTTATTTTTTTAACATATTTTAGAAAATTTCGGCGGCATAACGGCACGATACTAGAAACGGGACGAGGCCTAGCCTTATCCCCGATCTAGTGAAGGCCCACGCCATTCACACATCAATCAAATTCATTCTATTTCACCAAACAATTCAATTCAAACCAAATAATCTAACCAACTACACAACCAAACAAACAAGTCCATGGTCTGTGGACGATTATGTCGGGTGCTACTAAACACCGTTTGCATCCTAGTATATATATATATATAATTAGAAAAAGAAATTAAAGAGTGAGAAATTCACACCAACTAGCTAATCCAATCATCTCGACTCTTCTTATGTAGAAAATCTTGTCGTTCTCGCCTTTTGTCAACTTTCGTTGCCCGTAGCCACTACATGTATAAAAATCACATTTTTATTATCTACATTATATAAAAATCTTATCTTTATATCTTCTATAAGTTAAAAATAGGATTTTTATCCTCTCTATAATATAAAGATCATATTTTTATTTACTTCATATGTCAAAAACTGTAGAAGCTTTAAAATGGAGAAAACTCACTTTTTTTCTAACGCCCGGATTCGCTGTTCGGGTCCTAGACTTTGCAAACGAGTTTCAATCTTCACACCATCTTTTTTCTAGCTTAAACACGCCATTCCGGACAACTTTCGCCTTAGGGTCTTTTTGCTGAAAATGCTCCAATTCGCCAGAATTCGCGAAAGTACACGAATTTTACCGCTTTTAAACAGCAGAATTCGAACGCATTTTCCGAGCAGTTCCGAACTCCAAAACATGACTTTCATATAGCCAAATCGAAGAGAATTTCGTGCTCTACAATTTTGGTCTAGAGGGACTTTGGCCAAAAACGCACCGTTTGGGAGTTATTTGCGAAATAAAGACAGGGTGTTATTTGCAAAACGGGCGATTAGTGTAAAATGAGTTTTTGGTGACCGGGGGGCCCACGGCCGGAATTGAGGAGGGGGAAGGGGGCGCCGGACCTGATTGGTCGTGGGGAGCTCGCTGGTGGGTGGTGGCAGTGGGGCCTGTGGTGGTGGTGGTGGCTTAGGGCTTTGCATTTGAAGAGAGAAAGAGGAGGAGAGAGAGAGGAGGAGGCAGAGGAGGAGGAGGGGAGTGGCCGGAGGGGAGGAGGGGCGGCGGCTGTGGGCGGTGGCAGCGGGAGGAGGGGCGGCAGCGGCAAGGAGGAGGCGGTGGCCATTAATGAGTTTTTTTGAAGAAAGAGGAAGAGGAAGAAAGTGAAGAAGAAAAGGAAGTAAAAGTGTTTATATGCTAGTTTCTCGCGTATCGCCTGATCGCTAGCGATCTCCGATGGCCGCGGATTTCGGACACGAGATAGTAGACGTGAAGACGAGTCCAACGAAACAAGTTTCGTCGAATTCCGAGTTCGTTTGACCGTTCAAAAAAAATCACAAAAAAACTCAGATAAGCTCTAAAAATGCTATTTTGGCGCACATTTTCTTCTCGCACGCTCACATGCTAACTTCAAAAATCATGCCCTTTTGGATTCAACCATTTTTAGACGATACGAATCCAGAAAAAAAAACGAAATCGAATTCTGAGGTCGTATCAATAATGTTTCTTTGTAAAATGACTGCTCGCTTTACCCTGAACTGTTTCAGCTCGCACGGCCACATACTAACTCCGTTCGACGCGCCATTTGGAACTCAACAATGATTTGTCATTGTGAATCCATAAAAATTTATCTTGTCGAATTTTGAGCTCGTATGCAAAATTTCACTTTTTAAGGGCTATGTTTTGTTAACCGAAAAGCTCCTGTCAATTGATACTATTCCGGATATCGGAATATATCGAAGCTTATACTTTCCGAAGTTCTAAACGACATTTTGAACTCAATGGAAGTGGTTTCGAGTCCAAATTCATTCATATGCAAAATTTGACTTTTTGGGCCATGCATAATTTACATAGCGACTATTCTGAATTTTCAACTGGGCATAACTTTTGATTCCCGCTACGAAATTTTGATTTTTCTGATTCGTTGGAAAGATATTCTCTATTAGATCCTATTATTTTTGGTTTCATTAAAATCCGTATTGTTTTGCTCCCGGTACATTCAATTGAAGTTTGAAATCGAATTATCGAACTACCGCGCCATTTTCAATTCCTTTTATAATTATATATAATTATTTATATTCTAACGACGACGCGTATAAATATATACGTTCGAATTATATTCAAAATAAATTTCTCGTCGATATTATTTAAAATAATTCATTTTAAGTATTCAAAATTCGCTAAAATTGCCAAAATAAAAATTTTAAACTAGCCCAGATTTTCCGGGTTGTTACAACTTCGAACGGATATTACGGGAGATCCGTCCGTCGGATACTCCTAAAACCAGAACCGTTGGGTTCGTATTGAAAAGAGCTTTCTAATGAATATAAGAAATCAGAAATCTAACGGATGGAATTGGAATTATGTCCAAATCAAATTTGGAAAAGGTCGTTGTAAGTGCAGTTTGATGGCCATCGATGGAAATCGTATGTATGTGCCTTGATAAAATTATTAAAAATATTAATAATTAATGTAAATTCATAAGAAATGATTTGGAAAGAATTGGGATGAAAAATCCCATATTTGAAAAGATAAAAATAGATTTTTATCAAAATGAACTAGTTTTGAACTAGAATTATAATTCAATTATTTTGAAAAATAAATAGATTGGATTTGAAATAGTTTTGAAAATAACCAGAATTCCCAATGTATATAAATTGGAAATGGATTTGAATCGAAATTGTCTTCGGAGTACTTCGATGTGGGATTTTGTGATTATACAGATATTGTTATGGAAATTTGAAAGATATATTTATATCGTTATTTCCAATACGATATTTGTTGGTCGTAGAATTTGATATTGAATATAAGCCGATATATTTTCTATTCAGAGCCTTGTATTTAATATCAAATGAGATTTGGGTTTGTCGTGAATGGTGTCTTCATTAACACTGTTCTTGAACCCAGTTGAGAAAAAGATTAAATCTTTTTATTTAGATTTAATGAAGTGTACCAATTAAATAATATTTAATTGGAATTGAATTGGAATTGATTTTTGGGTTTATCGTGAACTGTGTTTTAAATAACATTTGTTCTTTAACCCGATAATTAATGAAATGTGATTTGGGTTGTCGTGAATGATATCTTTAATAATACTGTTCTTAAACTCAACGGAGTTAAGAAAATCAGAAACTAACTGGAGATTAGTTAAGTTTAATGGTTTCCTGGGTATTGATCTGATGTTGGTTTCGGCCTTCGGGGTTATTACTTAGGGAATTATTCACTTGCTAATTTACAGTTAAAGGCTGATGGAATAGAATGTGATTTTGGGTTTATCGTGAACCATGTTTTAAATGACATTGGTTCTTTTACCCAGTTAAAGACATGATAGGATTTCCCAAGTTAAACAATCATTAATATTGATTTTTGGGAGATTAAAACCAAGTGGAGTTTTAATGAATCTTTAAATAGATTGAAAAGTGAATTTGATAATTAAAATTATCAAATTTAAAGAATGATCGAGAATGGAGTACCAACAGTTCTACTCCAGACGATAGTTAAATCTTTAATTAGATTTAAACGTGAAATGGTAATTGAATTTACCGATAACACCGTGGTGTTAAATATGAAGTATTACCAGTTTTACTTCATGGGATGAATAGGTTAGGTTGGGAAATTTAACAATTGATTGCCTTGGTAAGGTTCGTTAATCCCGACTAGTTTGGATAAACCATAATTTGGTTTGAATTGACATTCAAAAGAAGATTAAAGAATAAATTTAAATAATTTATCTTTGATAAAATTAATGGGAACCTTTCCCTAAGAATGTGAAATTTAGCAACTAACTGAAGATTAGTTGAGATGAATGGTTTCCTGGGTATTGATCTGATGTTGGTTTCGGCCTCCGAGGTTAATATTTAGGGAATTGTTCTTTACTAATTTACGGTTAGTGACAAATGAATTGGAATGAGGCGTATGTTGTGTTTGTGTAACACTTGTTTATTATATACGCGAGTTATTCGGAAAGACCGGGTTTATCCCATTCTGAATAACTGATACGACGATAAGTCGACGATGAAGACGGTGGTCAAAGACCGGAGGTCTTCACATCATTTGGATAATTACTGATGATCTTGATTGGGCTGTACACCCAAGAGGAGGGAATCAGTTGGTGATCGTCCAAACATACTTGGAGATCTATGGATATGCGAGGTACAAGGTGCCTCTGGTTTCGTTCAGACCCATAACAAACTTGTAAATGTATTGTGCGTCTGAAATTGGAATTCATTCTGCGTGATTGATAGCCATCAGTTGCATGGTGTGAATTGCCTGTGTGGCATGCTAAGATGCAGTGATCTAGGCTTCTGTTGAAAAGCAAAGTCTTGTGGTTAATGATCAAAACACGATCTATGTGGCATAGCTTTGTGTATAACATGAATTCGCGAGCCTCACACCCCGGTATGAACCAGAAACGGGAGAGGACATCAGGGAGGGCATGCGTTTCGTTCTAGCTAGAGGTGGTGTCAGTGCTTAAACTGGCTGACATATATATTATTTTCACCTATGTGGTTGTTACTATTGCGAGGCGCCTCGGATATATCGGTGACTATGTGAAGCCGACGGAGTCATTCGTTGGCTCATTTACGCCCCAAAGGGCGGGGAAACGCAGTGTTCAGGCATAATAATCCACATCGGTGGACCGGCCCTGACGATCCAAGGGTTGATGCGTTCTAATCCTGAGGCTCGGGCTAGACAGTCTCGAATTCGGTAAGGACTATCTTTTGCCTTGGTTCATGACGAAAATCCAATTTCCAATTACGACACCGTGCGGTTTTGATTGTAAACCTATATTGGGCGACATAGTGGCATGGGACGCTCATGTCGTCTATGATTGATACTTATGATTTGAAATTGTTTTTGAAACATATAAACACTAGTAATAATATCAAATGCTTTTGTTTTATTCGTATCAAGCATGCTTTGGCTATTATAAGGGAAAATCCTATCATTCAGTTTGTGTTGCATTGTGTGATGGGATCTGGGTCTTATAATAGCTTCATTGTTCTTTATTTAGCACTACGCTGTTGTTTTATGCACTGGTATTCTTGGGAGGAAACCCGTTCCGTATTATACGGCGCGGTCTCTTGATTTACCTATCTTTAAAATAAAGATTATTAACTGTTTTAGTTCTCACACCAGTCACATGACTGACCTGGAGTTTATTGTTTTAACCTAAACTCTAGGTGCCCTTATTTTCGACACGGGAATCTAGTAGTTTTGGTTTTGCAGATTTATATTCATAGGACCCTGGTTTACAGCTGGAACGATATCCGGAAATCTTTTTATCCGTATATCTCATTCAGTTGTATTTTGTATTATTTTCCGCTACTATATAATGTATTTTAATCTCTGATATTTTATAATGTGTAATATTTATTCATTACTCTGTATATTCTTGTAATCTGATGAAATTGTTGTAATAAACAATGAAATGTTCTTCTGCTTGCGTTCTTTTGTGTGTTGTTCTCAAAGTATCCGCTCTTTCCTTACCGGGGAAGTTACAGGTCCTTACATTTTGGTATCGGAGCTTTGGTTTACAAAGCTCGAGAACAAGACACAATAGAACCATACGAAAGAATTCATCAGAGATTGGATTAGTAATATCCAATGGGAATGACTCGTTAGAGATGGGATCAATAGCATCCTAGAACAAGTGTGAAGAGTATATTTTTAAATTGAAAACAATTTTTATTTTGAAAATTTAAATCAATTATTCGTATTTGATTATTTATTTTATATTGATTTGGACAATCCAGCATATAAAGATTTTACATATACATCTAATCCACGTGTATTCGAAGTTTTAATGTGCTGAATAGATATAGTATCACACTCTAGTCGCCCGGAGATGGTTCTGATGATCGCTATAGTACATACATCATCAGAATTTATATTCAAGTCTCGAAAGTGGAATTTCTATATATTTCCAATTGACTGGTGTGAGAACCAAAACTAGATAGGGCTTATTGTTGTGATTTGGCACCAAAAATGTGATTTTTGACTATATATCAAAATTATGAATTTGAAAAGCTAATCAACTAATTGATTGCTGATTGTGTTGTTTGATTATAGGTTGATTAACTAAAATTTGAACCATTTAGCCAAATTGAACCAGATAGTGAACTGTATTGAAAAATGATTACAAATGCATGCATGTACATATATATATGTGTGAACATGTCATAGCAAGGAGGCTAGAGAAGAGGAATAAAATTGTTAGCCCAACAAATAGGTACATGTTTATTGTATTTCTTGGGTTTTGGATGATTTTATGAGCCGATTGACTAGCCCCTTGACTTTTTCTTTTTCTTTTGGGTTGAAAAAGGCCATGGGAGGCTATATGAAATATCCCGAAGTCCCCGGTGCAGGGGAAATTACGGCGAAATTTTTCGAAAATTTAGGGTGTTAGCCATATTTTTGAAAAATTTGAAAAGTTCTTAGAAACTGAAAAGTTGAAGAACTTAAGCCGTAGCAAAAATTGTGAAAGTTGATTTGATTAGTTAAACAACATTCGGCTTCGTTCCTTTTTGGGGACGAAAAGTTTTAAGTGGGGGAGATTGTAACAACCCGGAAATTCTGAGCCAATTTAAAATTTTTATTTTGGCGATTTTTATTGAATTTTAAATATTTAAAATGAATCATTTTAAATAATAACAACGAAAAATTTATTTTGAATAGAGTTAGAACGTATATATTTATTTGAATCGTCGTTAGAATATAAATATTTATTTTAAATTATAAAAGTAATTGAAAATGGCGCAGTAGTTCGATAATTCGATTTCAAACTTCAAATGAAGGTACAAGATTCAAAATAAACCGGATTTTAGCGAAACCAAAAATATTAGAATCTAATTGAGAATATCTTTCCAACGAATTCGAAAAATCAAAATTTCATAGCGGGAATCAAAAGTTACGACCAGTTGGAAATTTAGAACAGTCGCTATGGAGTTCTAGCCCTTAAAAATGGAAATTTTGCAAACGACCTCGGTTATCGATGAAACCACTTTTGTTGGATCCGTGATGTCTAGTTATTGCTAGATTCCAAGATTCGTAATTTTTCGAACCAATATGTGAGCGTGGCAAAGGAAAACGCGTTTGACCAGTTTCAGTTGATTTTAATCGACTAGAAAATGGCCATTTTTCAAACGATCTCAGAATTCGATGAAACTAGTTCTGTTAGGACCGTATCGTCAATATGAAGTTAGAAAATATTTTTCGGGAAGTTTTAGAGTTCGTATGTGACTCCGGTAAATTGAAATGCGCGTTCAAATTCAATATATAGAGTTATATGTTGATTTTGATGAAAACTGATCGAAACGATCGAATCAGCCTACGATACATATCCCATTGTGTTCAGAATGGGGGCAATTAGCTAGGGGCAACAGTCGTTGGGTCCGGTTTTGAGTTCGTATGCAAAAGTACATATTTTGAAATTAAAATATTAATTAAATAATATATATTATAACACCTCACCCATTCTCTCCTCTAAGTCAAACCGCCCCCATTCGTTTTTCCCAAATCAGAAAAAAAATTACAAACCCCCCCGGTCAAAGTTCGGCCTCGCGCCTCCCCTTGGTGGCGGCGCCGCCGATAGGACTCCCCCTCCTCTTTCTCGACCGCCGAGCTCCCCTCCAATCCCCAAACCCGCAGCCCCCTCTTCCCCTTTTCCTCTCCAAATCCGCAACCAAACCCCCCTCGCGCCGCCACAGGCACAACCGACTTCCCCTCCTCGCGACGGAGCTCTCCACCCTCCTCTCAAGCATCGCAACCCCCTGCTCGCGAATCGCTCCTCCCCTTCTATTGAGACCCGCGAGCCCCCTTCTCAGCAGCCGACAACCAATGTGCCACCTGCCTGAGCCACCGCGCGCCATCAAGCAGCCTCCTCTGCCTCCTCTGCCCAGTCAAGTGACGAAAGACGCGAGCCCCTCCATCTCGATTCTTGGATCGAAGAAAACCGCCTCCAATCCCCCATTCACCAATGATTATGAAGGTGTGTTTTTATAATTTTATCTATTTATTTACTTGTTATAAAAACTGATTTTGATAAGTTAAAAGGTAGGTTTTTATGTTAAAAGATTTGATCTTTATTTGCGAAAAGAATTGAAATTATATATATGTCGTTGTAAATAAAAGATAAGATTTTTAAAATAGTAAAGATTATATTTTTAAATATAAAAAGATTAGATTTTCAGTTTCATAAAGGTATGATTTTTTTTCCATATGAAAGGATTTGATTTTTATGAAATAAAATTACGATCTTTGGCTATGTAAAAAATGAGATTTTTATAGTGGTAAAGTAAATATTTTTATTTAGGGAAAGACGATATTTTTATTTAGGTAAAGATGGGATATATATATATATATATATAGCGATGTGAAAATATAATCTTTATATAAAAGGAAGCGTTGTAAAAATATATATAATTTTTATATATAAAGTGCCATTATAAAAACATGATTTTTAAAATGAACATCATATTAAAAATATGATTTTTACTACGAACAACGTGAAAAGAAGTGAGATGGAACATATAGAAATTAAAAGGGAATTCAGACAATTCAGAAATGAATGGCGGAGTGGAACCCTCGGTGAGAACTCCTCACCTTTATTTTATTTTCTAGTTGAAATATTTACTAGGATGCAGAAGGTGTTTAGTAGCACCCGACACCCATCGTCCACAGACCATGGACGGCTTGTTTGTTTGATTGATGTGTTGTGATAATTGATTGTGTGATGGAATGAATAAATATTTTATAGTTAAAAATAAAAATTTTAACGTGTATATAAAATAAAGATTTATAAACAAATCGAACGATTTGTTTATATACATACATTTGAATGATATTGATTGGGACGATAAATTTTACACTTCGCCCAACTGCACAAATAAAACTGTGTTTGATTGATTGAAACCCCACACGGGTATTGGGATGATATTGGGCATACACTAATCCCAATAATTAGTTGTATGTCAATCGATTGATTGACAGGCTGTATAAGCGTCGAATATTTATATTTAATGTATATACAATGTAGAATGCACTCTGGATGATGGATTGCTGTTTTTATTATTGTTATACACATTTGTTGCGTGAAATCCATATAATCACATTATATGGTAATTGACTGTGCCTGATTCCAGTTCAGAATTATCGAATATTTTAAAATATTTGAAATGAAATATTTGAAATGAAATATTTGAATAGAAATATTTGAATAGAAGTATTTGAGATAGAAATATATAAAGCCGTGTCGATTAGATTGACGCCATTTTGACGTGAACGATATTTATATCGATTCTATTCGTTTTTATAATGAATATCGAAAAAGGAATTGATTTCAAAATATAATGTTTTGAAAATATTATCATTTATATATCGATGATTTGGAAAATTCAATTTTGATTTGAATTTGAAAGGGTAGTTGAAACCGTTTTGAAAATGAATTTAAAACTATTTATAAAATATGTTTTAAACTAAAATCGACGAAATATATATAATATAATGGCCTGAATAGAACGCGCCGCGCTGCAGTAGTTCATGAATTTCGACCATTGACTTCGAACGGATATTACGGGAGATCCGGCCATCGGATTCTCCTAAAACCGGAACCATTTGGTTCGTATCGAAAAGAGCTTTCTAACAAATATAAGAAATCAGAAATCTAACGGTTGGATTTAGAATTATGTCCAAATCAAATTTGGAAAAGGTCGCGGTAAGTGCAGTTCGATGGCCATCGATGGAAATCGACAGTACGGGCCTTGATAAAATTATTAAAAATATTAATAATTAATGTAAAATCATAAGAAATAATTTGGAAAGAATTGGGATGAAAAATCCCATATTTAAAAAGATAAAAATAGATTTTTATCAAAATGAACTAGTTTTGAACTAGAATTATAATTCAATTATTTTGAAAAATAAATAGATTGGATTTGAAATGGTTTTGAAAATAACCAGAATTCCCAATATATATAAATTGGAAATGGATTTGAATCGAAATTGTCTTCGGAATATTTCGATGTGGGGTTTTGTGATTATACAGATATTGTTATGGAAATTTGAAAGATATATTTATATCGTTATTTCCAATACGATATTTGTTGGTCGTAGAATTTGATATTGAATATAAGCCGATATATTTTCTATTCAGAGCCTTGTATTTAATATCAAATGAGATTTGGGTTTGTCGTGAATGGTGTCTTCATTAACACTATTCTTAAACCCAGTTGAGAAAAAGATTAAATCCTTTTATTTAGATTTAATGAAGTGTACCAATTAAATAATATTTAATTGGAATTGAATTGGAATTGATTTTTGGGTTTATCGTGAACTGTGTTTTAAATAACATTTGTTCTTTAACCCGATAATTAATGAAATGTGATTTGGGTTTTCGTGAATGGTATCTTTAATAATACTATTCTTAGACCCAACGGAGATAAGAAAATTAGAAACTAACTGGAGATTAGTTAAGTTTAATGGTTTCCTTGGTATTGATCTGATGTTGGTTTCGGCCTTCGGGGTTATTACTTAGGGAATTGTTTACTTGCTAATTTACAGGTAAAGGCTGATGGAATAGAATGTGATTTTGGGTTTATCGTGAACCGTGTTTTAAATGACATTGGTTCTTTTACCCAGTTAAAGACAGGATAGGATTTCCCAAGTTAAACAATCATTAATATTGATTTTTGGGAAGATTAAAACCAAGTGGAGTTTTAATAAATCTTTAAACAGATTGAAAAGTAATTTGATAATTAAAATTATCAAATTTAAAGAATGATCGAGAATGGAGTACCAGCAGAACTACTCCAGAAGATAGTTAAATCTTTAATTAGATTTAAACGTGAAATGGTAATTGAATTTACCAATAACACCGTGGTGTTAGATATGAAGTATTACCAGTTTTACTTCATGGGATGAATAGGTTGGGTTGGGAAATTTAACAATTGATTGCTTTGGTAAGGTTCGTTAATCCTGAGTAGTTTGGATAAACCATAATTTGGTTTGAATTGACATTCAAAAGAAGATTAAAGAATAAATTTAAATAATTTATCTTTGATAAAATTAATGGGAACCTTTCCCTAAGAATGTGAAATTTAGCAACTAACTGAAGATTAGTTGAGATGAATGGTTTCATGGGTATTGATCTGATGTTGGTTTCGGCCTTCGGGGTTAATATTTGGAGAATTGTTCTCTTACTAATTTACGGTTAGTGACAGATGAATTAGAATGAGGCGTATGTTGTGTTTGTGTAACACTTGTTTATTATATACGCGAGTTATTCGGAAAGACCGGGTTTATCCCATTCTGAATAACTGATACGACGATAAGTCAGCGATGAAGACGGTGGTCGAAGACCGGAGGTCTTCACATCATTTGGATAATTACTGATGATCTTGATTGGGCTGTACACCCAAGAGGAGGGAATCAGTTGGTGATCATCCAGACATACTTGGAGATCGATGGATATGTGAGGTACAAGGTACCTCCGGTTTCAGACCCAGAACGAACTTGTAAATGGACTGTGCGTCTGACATTGGAATTCATTCTGTGTGATTGATAGCCATCAGTTTCATGGTGTGAATTCCCTGTGTGGCATGCTAAGATGCAGTGATCAAGGCTTCTGTTGAAAAGCAAAGTCTTGTGGTTGATGATCAAAGCACGACCTATGTGGCATAGCTTTGTGTATAACGTGAATTCACGAGCCTCACACCCCGGTATGAACCAGAAACGGGAGAGGACATCAGGGAGGGCACGCGTTTCCTTCTAGCTAGAGGTAGTGTCAGTGCTTAAACTGGCTGACATATATATTATTTTCACCTGTGTGGTTGTTACTGTTGCGAGGCGCCTCAGATATATCGGTGACTATGTGAAGCCAATGAAGTCATTCGTTGGCTCATTTACGCCCCAAAGGGCGGGGAAACGCAGTGTTCAGGCATAATAATCCACATCGGTGGACCGGCCCTGACGATCCAAGGGTTAATGCGTTCTGATCCTGAGGCTCGGGCTAGACAGTCTCGAATTCGGTAAGGACTATCTTTTGCCTTGGTTCATGATGGAAATCCAATTTCCAATTACGATACCGTGCGTTTTTATTGTAAACCTATATTTGGCGACATAGTGGCATGAGACACTCATGTCGTCTATGGTTGATACTTATGATTTGAAATTGTTTTTGAAACATATAAACACTAGTAATAATATCAAATGCTTTTGTTTTATTCGTATCAAGCATGCTTTGGCTATTATAAGGGAAAACCCTATCCTTCGGTTTGTGTTGCATTGTGTGATGGGACCTGGGTCTTATAATAGCTTCATTGTTCTTTATTTAGCATTGCGCTGTTGTTTTATGCACTGGTATTCTTGGCAGGAAACCCGTTCCGTGTTATACGGCGTGGTCCCTTGATTTACCTACCTTTAAAATAAAGATTAATAACTGTTTTAGTTCTCACACCAGTCACATGACTGACCTGGAGTTTATTGTTTTAACCTAAACTCTGGGTGCCCTTATTTTCGACACGGGCAGCTAGTGGTTTTGGCTTTGGAAATTTATATTCACAGGACCCTGGTTTACAGCTGGAACGATATCCGGAAAGCTTTGTATCTGTATATCTCATTCAGTTATATTTTGTATTTTATCCACTGCTATGTAACGTATTGTAATCTCTGATATTTTATAATGTGTAATATTTATTCATTACTCTGTATATTCTTTTAATCTGATGAAATTGTTGTAATAAACAATGAAATATTCTTCTGTTTGCGTTCTTTTGTGTGTTGTTCTCAAAGTATCCGCTCTTTCCTTACTGGGGAAGTTACGGGTCCTTACATTTTCCCTTAAAATGTTGGTGTATTTATCATCGTATTTCTAGACTTGGTCAGATGTATATATATTTATTTATCTGAATCTAGACTACTTATGATGTAACGAGCCACCTTTTTGTCCGGTTTTCGCCGATAATTAAACCAACTTAAACCGTTCACAAAGACGCATTATTAGGGGTACTTATGCATTTGCACAAAATGAAAAGAAATTTTCCATTATCATCACAATAATATTACATCAGAGTTACAAGAGATACACCAGAGTACATCGATTACACAGCGGAATAAATACTACACTCAACGGAAGAACGGGAATGCTCCAAGACATAATAGCTCCAGCTAAAATCAGAATCCTGCTCCAACCAACTTTACTAGGCTGCCCGTGTGGAAACCAAACTACTAGGCTGCCCGTGTGGAAAATTATGGACACCCAAAGTTTAGGTGCGCGAACAATAAACTCCAGGCTAGTCATTTGTAACGACCCACCTTTTTGCCCGGCTCTCGCCGGTTATTAAACCAGCTTAAACCGTTCATAAAGATGGATTGTTATAGGTACTAACATGTTTGCACAAAAATAATAGAACTTTTCATTTCCATAACAAATATTACATCAGAGTTACTTGGAACATCAGAGTACGACATAAGCTCAGCGGAAATAAACTCTTCAGCGGACTAAGAAAATCTAAAATATAGCTCTAGCTCCAACCCTGAATCCAACTCTGAAAGCTAAACCTGTAAACTAAGCTACTGGCTGCCCATGCAAAATTATGGGCATCCGGAGTTTAGGTGTGGGAATAATAAACTCCAAGTTAGTCGTGGGACTGGTATGAGAACTCAAAACAGTTGTTTTTAGGATTCATTTTAAAGTTGGGTAATTCAACGGACCACGCTGCTAACGCGGAACGGGTTTACTCCATATGAATTTCCATGCATAGAAATTCGCTATAACTTTGGAAAAATGAAACTATCATAAGGTATCGCGGCACACACACAATGCAAACGCACACATGGGCGAGGTTTCTCCTTATGATAGTCAAAAATGCTTGATACGTGAAAAACCTCTTTCAATACTATAATATAGTATGAAAAATCCTTTCGAAAGTAAATGTATCAATCTTAGCCAGCATAGGTACCATATACTACACTGACGTATGGTATACAACTAAAATCATATGGGCTCGTAGCGGAGATTGGGTTTCCAACAATGACCAGGCAAAGGAACTTCCTTCTGAATCGAATTTTGAACACCTCTAGAGGGATGTCCGAGGATCAACTGATGTTCCTCATGCCAACACAAGGTCGGGTTAGCCCTTAATTGGGTAACTTAGAGTACGCCTGAGTATGCCATCTCCCGGTCATTACCGACCTTTCCGAGTGCACGCTAACAATAACCACAAAAGTAAATGCTTATACCACATAGGTTAATACATGGGCTTCATACCATAGTACACCTTTTATCTAGAAGGAGACAACACCCCATAACCTTGTCGCATTTCTTTCTGTTTTGGCCATTTACCGGGGAGTGAGGCTTGTCGAGGTCACGATATACATAAAGCTACGCTTAGATAATCCATGCTTTGATCATCCATAGCTCATCACATAACTTAAGTATGCCACATTGTCCATTCACAACGCATCACTGATTTCTATCAATATATAACCTCTAAGCTCATACGTCTTAGAGAAAGGTGTTAAGCAAGAGAATAAATTCTTCGCTACTAAGCAGATATATATTTAACAGATATCAGTGCTACGCAGTCAATTACAATGTCATACACATAATTCATATATGTCCGTTCTGGGTCTAATCGAAACACCAATCCGAAAATCGCCAAATATATTCAAACCACATGTCACTTATAACCTCGTATCGGGGTATCAGCCCAACCGAGACATTAGCAATCAATCCAAACAATTCAAAGAATCCCGGCCTTCATTCGTCGTTTTACAAGTCTTGAATTTCTCCATAACGTCGTATTATCACTTGGAATGGTTTTCGAACATATATTCGATCTCGATCTTTCCAAATAATAAGCGCAATTAAAAAAATACAATTACAGAACACACGGGCTTTCAACCAAATCTCCTTCCATCTTGAATTTTGTTAAACTTCTTTAAATCCATTCTCATATTATAATAAAATTCATATTTAACCTTTCTGCTTTAAAACACACCTTTTAAATCAAAAATAATTTGGCCTCAAAGCCTTAATTAATTTTCCATTTGATAACTCATTGTTATAAACCCAGTTTCCCTTGAAAACACTTACCTCACATTTCAATCCTGGTTTCCAATTAAATTGATTTCCCAACATTCAATTCTGTAATCTTAACTAAACAATTATACTTCCTTCCTTATTCCTTATTTTTAATTTTCTCAAATCAAAGATTTGATTAAATCCCCAAGTAACGATATGAATTTCCATAACCCAATCTCATTGGGTTTCTAGAACGATATTATTAAAGATACGATTCATGAAAAAACTCAAATCAATTGATATTGAACATAAGTTACACATAAATTGTATCAACTTATATTCGATATCAATTCTCATAATCAGCGAATACTATAAGTGAAATAATGATATAATAATAATATCTTCCAAATTCCTCAAATAGTATACATTTACACCACAAAATTTCGTACCAAATATTCGAAGATTATTTCTATCCAACTTATCTCAATCAATTTAGGAAAATCGTATCTTAATTAAAAGATTTATCCAACTCTTTGACATTAGATCTGGATAGAAATATCATCAACTTATGCTCAATATTAATCTCCGTATCCAACTCACACTATAAGCGGAATAACAGTGAACTCCGTTTTAAATCCCTCAAATAGTAAGAGTCATCATTTACCAAATTAATATCAAACATCTGAAGATTTATCTCCAACCATATCCAATTATTTAAAATTGAAAAACCAATTTTAATATCAAATAAATCAATTTAAATTCCATATAAAACATTTTTAATACTTTTAAATCTTTGAAAGCATTCCACCAATCATTTGCAAATGATTACTTATTGTTCGGAAAATAGTTTGCAGGTTAAAAACTTCAAAATAGATTGTTTCCGAAGAAAGCATTACAATAGTATTTTCAAAGCATTACAAAAGTGTTACAAAACAGTTGTCTTAACTATTTTGATTAAAATATCGTGTATCTTAGCAAAAAATTAAACTTTACAATTCAAAACACTTTTATAAAATATATAATGATTTTACAATTGTTTTTCCATATTTTTAAAACATTTAAATAGTTGTTTATAGTTATGTTCGATTACTGCTATTGCAGTGACCTTTTTCAAAACGGTTTAAATATAACTTGAAAATTATACCTCGAAATTAAAATCTGCTTTCACTCATTTGAAAGCCCCTGTTGATGGAAATCAAATGTTCTTCGTTTCTTGGAAATATGATTTAAATTGTATAACTTATAGCGTTTAAAGTTTGTAACTAAAATACGCAAATTACCATTGTGCGACAAGCTCAATTTTAAACGAAATAAAAATAATTCTTTAGTACTTCAAAATACCTTAGAAAACCATTATATACTCATGTAAATCATTTAAAACTATTTAAAGTAATTTACATTGACTTTCCAAATTTATTTTGGGTTCAAATTTCAACTTTTATTTTTTACTTAATAAATCAAATTCCAATTCATTTCTAAATTCAAATAACTTCAAATTAACCATCCCATCCGTCGGATCAGTTAGGGATAGCCAAGGAGACCAGGAAACTATATTTTCCAAACCCAAGCCTAGACACTATCCTCTCTGTCATCCTAGGACGTTCCGGTATTTATTTATTCACTTAAAAAACTTTATATACGAATTCATACATATGGTCTTTCCCAATTATTAACCTTCAATTTCAATAATGATATTGCTTCTAATTACGATGGAGATTTGTCGTCACCAGTGTGATACCATACTTGTTGTGTCATAGTGTGTGCAAAACAACATCAACAACCATTATAAACATTTATAGCAACGATCATCAACATAATTAAATAAATCATAACTGTGCACAAGCGTTATAACATTAACGCTCAATAGTGTGTGCATGTGCGTGTTCTAAACTACACATCCATCATCCATCACAACAAACATCAATCATCATTAACCACTAATAATTCATCACTATATTTAAATTAGTCTAACTACTAATCAAATATATAAACCATGGTTAAAGAGTTCTCACCTGACAGGTTTCCAAATCTTCATGGTAGGCGAGCCTAGCTGAGCCAACCGTCGGACAGTATTTCAGCGCAACGTCTTCTTCACCAATATTTATATATATACACTAATCTCTCTTTCTATTATAAGAGGAGGAGGAGAATGACTACGAACTTCAGCAGGTGGTGGTGGAAAAGAGGAAGACTTACGCCATGGAAACCATGACCATAAGCTTAAAAGGAAGGAGGAAGGTAGGAAAAATGAAAGTGTATGATAAAAAATGAAGTAAAGAGCTCCTTATATAGGAAAGTAAGAGTAAGGAGGTGAAGACACATAAGGGGACAAGTGGAAACCATGCATGAAAGCATACATGCAAAATTACAAGTGTCCATTCACTTGTCTTAAGAAGAGAAGGTGAACTTTTGGTAGCATTTTCCCTTAAATGCTATGAAAACTTAGGGCAACAACTAATTCTGGTGCTACTAATTCATGTTATGGTGTGACAACTCCGATCGAACGACAAATAGTATCAATAAGTCCAAACTTATTAATAAACATTCTCATTCATTAAATTTATATTTCAAATAAAATCTATTATATAACTAGTCAAAATTATTAAATATACTTAACCATATATGTTTATGTCAAATTCAAATTTAAATTCAAATTGAGTAATAAAAATTCCAATTTTAAATTGGTTAAAAATTCTGGATCGTTATATTCACCCCCCCCCCCCAAACTTTTCGTCCTCGAAAAGGAAAGAGAATCTTAACTACCTATTCGACATCTTGCAAAATTTTAAACTCAAGATTAATTTTTTTATACCAAAGCTCCCTGTTCTCATAATAGATATACCGAGTAGAATATTCTAACACACATATTTACGGACAACCATATCTACCATTTCCTTCAATGAAAAATTCCAACTACCCTTATTCAATTCACCGTTTACTGGACCAATTACTTATACTCAACCTTTTACCGCTTCCAAGAAAATTCAGAGTTATAAATTTATTTTTTTAGATCTTATCTTGCAAATACAATGGTTATGAAATGAAACGACCCAAACTTCCCGGTAAAGGAAAGGCTGGATTGCTTTGAGAACAAAACACATCCGAACACAAACTGGAGAACATTTTATTGCTGTTTACATAATTACATCAGGGTACAAGAATGTAACAGAGTATGAATACTTATTACAAAATAGGAATATAATAATATCAGACTTTTAAATTACATTTAAATAGCAGCGGAAAAACATACAAATATACAATTAGAAGAAATACACGGATACAGAGCTTTCCGAATACCACTTCAGCTGTAAGCCAGGATCCTGTAAATATATCTGCATAAAGCTACTCGACTGCCCATGTGGAAAATATGGGCACCCGAGTTTGCCAGTGAAACAAACTACAGGTCAGTCATGGGAATGGTATGAGAAATCTTAACTAGACTAATCTAATAATAATAAGGCAAATCACAGGACCACGCCGCTAACGCCGAACGGGTTTACTCTTTTGGATTGCCAGTGCATAAATTAAAGTAAATCGTTAAACCACGCAACGCTTTTTAGAAAAATGAAACCATTATAAGACCCAAGTCCCATCACACAATGCAACGCAAACCGGAGGATAGGGTTTTACCTTATAATGGTCAAAAGATGCTTGATACGATAAAACGGATTTGATTTTAAAACATTTCAATCATAATATATCAATCATAGACGGCATGGGTATCATATATCATGTCGCCATACTAGTTCTACAATCAAAACCGCAAGGTTGTATTGGAAATTGGATTTCCATCATGAGTCGAGG
Source organism: Allium sativum (assembly GCA_030737875.1). NCBI lineage: Eukaryota > Viridiplantae > Streptophyta > Magnoliopsida > Asparagales > Amaryllidaceae > Allium > Allium sativum. The sequence goes on from CM060910.1 coordinate 822,313,629, forward strand.
CTAGGGGCAAGCTCCTCTCCGATTCGAGACACTCTAGCAAATGCCTCAAGATCCCCCGCAGTGAACCCTTGGATCTTCAGGGCCGGTCCCCGCCTATCGGCAGTGGATTAATTATGCCTGAACACACGCTTCCCGGTTCCTTTGAACCTATAATATGACCACTATCGGCCTATAAAAATCCGAGGCGCCTTAAAATCCATCATCCGCATAAGTAAAATGCCAGGCCGTGTCAAAGCACTAACACTACCACTAGCTAGAAAGAAACGTGTGCACTCCCTGCAGTCCATATCCCGTTTTTGACTCATACCGGGGTGTGAGGCTCGCGAAGTCACGATATACACAAAGCTATGTCGTAATAGGCTATGCTTTGATCATCCGACAAGGCCCTGCTTTTCAACAAAAGCTTTGATCATTTCAATCTTGGCGTGCCACATTGACAATTCACGCCATGCGATCAATCACTATTAATATATACCAGGGTGTTAAGCAGAGAATAAATCCTCCACCACTAAACAGAAATTAACAAAAATCGATTTAATTCACATGGAACGAAATCCAACGTCAGATACGCATCCATTTACTAGCTTATGCTCTGGGTCTGAGCGAAAACCAAATCCGAACAATCAACAATAGTCCGGACGGCCACCACTGAAGCCCCTTCAAGGTAGCTACACCCATCAAGGGTCTCTGTAGCAACACATCCATTCGATGTGAAGATTGTCGGTCTTCAACCACCGTCTTCATCTTCGACTCTTCATCGTCGTAGTAATTATTCGGAATGGGTTAAACCCGGTCTTTGCGAATAACTCACGTATTTTATAATTAAAAATCAAGTTCTATAAAAACACATCCAACGCCTCATTCCAATTCAGAATATTCCTTTAAATAAAATATTCAAATTATTCAATCAAAGATAAATTCTTTACATTTACTCTTAAATCTCTCTTTTGAAGATTTCTTCAGAACACCATTCAGTTTTAAATATCAAAAGTCATTATTCGGTGATTATTCAAATTTAAGAAATTAATCTTATTCTTAACTGGGTTAAAGAACTAATGTCATTTAAAACATAGTTCACGGTAAACCCAAAATCGTCTTCCATAAAATATGAAATTTTCACAGAAATCAAATCAATATATAATCGTTATAAATTTCTGTATCCGACCAATAATATAAATTGAATAACGGCAAAGCCTCTTAAATTCCATATGTAGTATCGGTCTTCTTTTACAGAAGCTTATCCCGGTTATTATTAATTCAAATTCCATTCAACTCCAATTTAATATATTAAATTGGAAAACTTGGCTTTTGGAAAATTCCCATTTAAATCTTAATAAAAGATTTATAAATTCCAAATCATATTTTTACTATCAGTTGGGTTAAAGAACACATGTCACTTAAAACATGGTTCACAATAGACCCAACTCACATTTCATCTTATTCCAATTACTAAGTATAATTGAAAAACTTTTAATAATCTTAAATTAAAGATTATTCTTTTCATATGGGGTTTTAAGAACAGTGTTATTTAAGACACTATTCACGATAAACCCAAAATCCAATATATTTAATTTAACTTCAATTAAATATTAGCAAATTGGAAGAGTTCATTAAATCTAAGTTTAATGATTTATCCTAGTTAATAACTAGTTCGTATCAATGAATATGTTTTTCTAAAATATATTCTTTTTCTAAAAATATTTTTTCTCTAAGAATATCCTTCATTGGAATGTGGCTCAATCAACAACCACATATTGCATAAAATCAACAAGCACGATAAATAATTATCAAACATCCAATTAACAACCAAAGTGGATTCTACACTAAATATTGGGACTAGTGTAGATCAGATATCATCCCAACGCCCGTGTAGGGTTTCATCCAACAATCAAATATTAAATTATTTGTGCACTTGGGCGATGCGTGAAAAATTATCGTCCCAATCACATAAACAAATCGGGTAACTTGTAAATGGAAGTGAAGTATTCCAGTATCATTAACATATATATATATATATATACATATATATATAATGATGAATCTGTTCATATATAATAACAACGTAAGTTCTCATGTTAACATAATTTATCAAAACAATGAATCCTTTCTACTGATTCATTTACATTAAAAAATGTGAATTCTGATGTTGACTCACCTACAATGAAGTATGATCTTTTCATTTTACATAAAAACGACATTCTTTTTACATTGTAGAAAATGAATTCTTTATATTACATTTAAAATGTAACTATTTAATCTTATCATTTTTATAACAATTAAAGTGTAGATAAAAATATACTTTTTGATTTCATGTTTTATTTGCAATAGAGAATGCAAATAAAAATATAATTTCTTATTTCATGCTTTATTTGCAAAAGAGAATCCAAATAAAGATTCAACTTTTTATGTTTATTTACATCGAGGGATGTAACCTTTTTATTTCTAGTTTTATTTGCAACAAGGATTGCAAATAAAAAGGATAACTTTTAAATTTAAAGTTTTGTTCACATCTAGAGTTGCAAACAAAATGCATCTTTTTCCTACGGTGTTTATTTGCCTCTAAATATGCAAATAAAACTATAATCTTTTAACTACAATGTTTATTGGCATCTAAATATGCAAATAAAAATATAACCTTTTAACTACGATGTTTAATTGCATCTAAATATGCAAATAAAAGAAAATATAATCTTTGTTAAATGTACGTTTGCAACTAAATTTGTAAACAAAAATGTATATTACTATTTCTAACTAAAATACAAAATAAAAATGTAATATTTGTTTGCATCTAAAATTGCAAACAAAATGTAGCTCTTTAAATCATATTTCGTTTCACAAGTGTAAATTGACAAAAGTGAAAAATTGGTTTTCAACTAGTATAAATTGACCAAAGTGAATAATCGGTTTCAACTAATGTAAATTGACAAAAGTGTATATTTGGTGTTAACTAATGTAAATCGACAAAAGTGTATATTTGGTGTTTCAAATCTAATATAACATAAAGATGATATATTTTGTTTCATTCTTTTAATTTTAACAAAAATGAGTATTTTTGTCTACTTCTACTTTGAATAAAAAAAAGAATGTTTAGCTGTTCATTCTACTTTAAATAAAACTATGGCTTAGTGTAAACCATAAAAAAAATGAACCTTTTTATTGTAATCTAACTTTGACACAACTAGAATGGCAAATGAAAGAACAAATTCTACTTTTAATGCATATTTGCACTAGTGAATGCAAATAAAAGAACAAATTCTATTTTCAATATAAATTTGCATTTGTGAATATAAATTAAAGAACAAATTCTATTTTTAGTGAATATTTGCATTACTGAATGCAAATAGAAGGGTAAACTTTATTTTCAATTTATATTTGCATTAGTGAATGTAAATAAAAAAACACACTTTATTTTAAATGAATATTTAAATTTGTGAATGCAAATAAAAGGTCACAATTTATTTTTAATGTATACTTGCATCAGTGAATATAGAAAGAAAGAACAAACTTTATTTCCAAAATATGTTTGCATTTGTGAATGCAAATAAAAGAACAAAACTTTATTTTCAATATGTGTTTGCATTTGTGAATGCAAATAAAAGAGTAAATTTTCATTTTAAATATTATATTTACATTGAAAAATACAACAAAAAATCTTACCTTTTACCTCAAGTTATATTTGCATTGTGGAATGGAAATACAAAGGTGAACTCTTATTTCTAAGTTTTATTTACATTAGAGAACACAAATAAAAAGATGTACTTTTATTTCCATGTCATATTTGTGTTGTAGCATGTATATAAAAAAATGGACTTTATTTCTATGCCATATTTGTATTGAAAAATACAAATAAAAGGATGAACTTTATTTCTATGTTTGTTTTTGTGTTAAGAACACAAATAAAAGAATGAACTTATTCCTATGTCATATTTGTATTGGAAATACAAATACAAAAATGAACTTAATTTCTATGTTTATTTTTGTATTAAAGACACAAGTAAAAAGGTAGTTCATTTTCCTATGTTTATATTTGTGTTAAGAACACAAATAAAAAGGCAATTCATTTTTCTAATGAATTGATAATCTAGATCAATTCCATTAAAAAGTGACAAATCATATTTTAATGTTGTATAGATAAACTAAATCAATACAATAGAATGACAAATTTTATTTTTATAATGAATTGATAAATCAGATCAATTCAATAAAATAAAATTAGAAGTGATGGCAAACTCTGAATTTCAGATGACCAATAAAAGTGAATTTTGTTTGTCTAACAAATTCTGTATTTTAATTCATTAATCCTGTTTTAAACAAAAATGAACATTTTATTCTAATGCTCATTACCCAACAAAAGTTGTTCATTTATAGTAAATATAACAAATTAAAATGATAATCTTGTTTTGTCGAAAATTTTATCTCGACACACACTTGAAATGATCCATCCAAATATGCTATTTCTATTTCAACACTACTGATCTAACAAACATGATATTTTTGATCAATCAACAATACATTCAGCAATTGGTCAACACAGAACAAATTGCAATAATCATGTATACAATCATGAATACGAAATAAATATAAATTCACATTTGAAATAAATAAATAATCTTAATTTTTTTTTAAAAAAATAATATAGAAATCTCACCATCGGTCTTGGTTTTTTTTTTGAATTTTCTGAACTGTTTGAATTCGAATTCTCCTGAAAGTCCGATCTTCTCTATTTTGGTTCGGGTCAGTTTTGAAATGTAGTGTTCTTCGCTGCGAATCCAACGCAACTTGAATCGTTCGATTCTATGTCCGTTTGAATAAGTTATAATCGTTTAAATATTCGAATTTTAAATATATAATTATTTTGATTTAATTACAATTGACCTTTTCTCTTTCTACTTCAAAACCTATAGGCCGCTCTCCCTCCTACTTCATCTTCTACAAACGAATAATTCGAACCCAAACATGAGCCCTAGGGTTAAACACCGTAGCTCCATCTTCACGTTGGACGATAATCAGAAGGTACCACCACGAAGCCCTCGCCAAACTCCACCGACGCCGTGAAATGGAGCCAACTCGCCCTCCCCGATTGGCCAGCAACCGCATGCGAGCGTGTGTGCTTTGGGGCGCCGCCATGGCTCATACGGTGATCAAAACCCGATCATCTCCGTACATATTTCAAGGGTGTGAGAGTCTCTCCAATTGTTGTATTGAAATCACGAGCAAAAACAAAAAGGTCAAAGTGAAATTGATGATCAAAATCGGAAGGATTTAGGCCCTTGTTTTTAGAGATGGCGGCTGCTAGTTGAAGTAGGGTTCTGGGAATTGTTTTTAAGGGGTATTTATATGATTATAATAATATTTAATTCTTTAATTCATTAAAAAGCCCGTTAGCCTATACTCGCTCCAATTCCAGCCCAACGAGAGTTGTTCGTAGGCAAATACCCACGTTCCGGACGCAATGGGCTAGGTCCCGTCAGCCCAAACGAATGTTTTGAGCCTGTTTTATTTAATTTAATATTTAAATCCTTTATTTAATTAATTCAATCTTACATTTAAATTCACCGGGGCCATATACGGACTCAGAAAATTACAGAAAAATTATTTCTAGTTATGTTTTGACGATACGGTCTTAACAAAACTAATTTCATCGAATTCTGAGACTGTTTGAAAAATGGCCATTTTCAAGTCGATTAAATTCAACTGAAATTGGTCAAACACGTTTTCTTTTGTCACGCTCACATACTAACTCGGAAAATTCTATAAATTGAAACCTAGCAACAATTTGACATTCCGGTTCCAACAAAAGTGGTTTCGTCGAAAACCGAGGTCGTTTGAAAAATGGCTATTTTTAAGGCCAATATATTAAAATATATATAAATTATACAACGACTTTTCTAAATTTTGAACTGGCCATAACTTTTGATTTTTAAAGTGAAATTTAGATTTTTCAGATTCGTTGGAAAGATATGATTAAACAGATTTAAAATATTTCTGGTTTCGCTTAATTCTGATTTAAAATGAATCTTGTATATTTAGTCAAAGTTCAAATTCAAATTTTCAAACTACAGCGCTGTTTTAAACTCCTTTTATAATTAAATTGAATTATTCATTTTAAAATAAATTTTTCATCGTTATTATTTAAAATGAGTTGTTTTGAACATCCTAAATTCATAAATAAAAATTTTAAATTGGCCCCAAATTCTGGGTCGTTAAAATCGCCCCCACTTAAAAATCTTTTCGTCCTCGAAAAGGAACGTAGCTAAAAGTTGATTAATTAACTAACTTAATTAAATTTATATTTATTGTTTTCAATAATTTTATTAGTTAAAGTAATTATCATTCCAATAATTTATTAGCCAAACTAATAATCAAACATCGCAACCATCAATCAGTTAGGTAATTAACTTTTCAAATATGTATAACTTTTATATATAGTCAAAAATCATATTTTTAGTGCAAATCACAGCAATGTGTACTAACTAAGTTTTGGCTCTCATACCAGTCAATGGAAATATATAGCCCACTTTTGAAACTCGAACATAAATTCTGATGACACTAGCAATCATCAGAACCATCTCCGGGCGACTAGAGTGTGATTCTATATCTATCCAGTATATTAAAACTTCGAATATCCGTTAATTACTCGTATATTCGAAATCTATATATAGTTGATTGTCCACATTAAAATATAATATATTCAAATACGTATATTTAGATAAAATTTTCAAAACTAATTTTTTTTATCTTTAATTTTAAAGAAAATAATACTCTTCACACTCGTTCTAGGATGCTACTGATCCTATCTCTAACAAGCTATCCTCATTGGATATTACTAATCCAATCTCTGATGAATTCTTTCGTTCGGTTCTAATGTGTTGTGTTCTCGAGCTCTATAAACCAAGGCTCTGATACCAAATGAAACGACCCAAACTTCCCAGTAAAGGAAAGGCTGGATTGCTTTGAGAACAACACACATCCGAACACAAACTGGAGAACATTTTATTGCTGTTTACACAATTACATCAGGGTACAAGAATGTAACAGAGTATGAATGCTTATTACAAAATAGGAATACAATAATATCAGAGTTTTAAATTACATTTAAATAGCAGCGGAAAAACATACAAATATACAACTAGAAGAAATACACGGATACAGAGCTTTCCGAATACCACTATAGTTGTAAGCCAGGATCCTGTAAATATATCTGTAAAAAGCTACTCGACTGCCCGTGTGGAAAATATGGGCACCCGAGTTTGCCAGTGAAACAAACTACAAGTCAGCATGGGACTGGTATGAGAAATCTTAACTAGACTAATCTAATAATAATAAGGCGAATCACAAGACGCCGCTGACGCGGAATGGGTTTACTCTATTGGATTGCCAGTGCATAAATTAAAGTAAATCGTTAAACCACGCAATGCGTTTTAGAAAAATGAAACCATTATAAGACCCAAGTCCCATCACACAATGCAACGCAAACCAGAGTATAGGGTTTTACCTTATAATGGTCAAAAGATGCTTGATACGATAAAACGGATTTGATATTAGTGAGTATATGTTTTAAAAACCATTTCAATCATAATATATCAATCATAGATGGCATGGGTACCATATATCATGTCGCCATACTAGTTCTACAATCAAAACCGCAAGGTCGTATTGGGAATTGGATTTCCATCATGAGTCGAGGCTAGGGGCAAGCTCCTCTCCGATTCGTGACACTCTAGAAAATGCCTCAGGATCCCCCGCAGTGAACCCTTGGGTCTTCATGGCCGGTCCCCGCCTATCGGCAGTGGATTAATTATGCCTGAACACATGCTTCCCGGTTCATTTGAACCTATAATATGACCACTATCGGCCTATAAAAATCCAAGGCGCCTCAAAATCCATCATCCACATAAGTAAAATGCCAGGCCGTGTCAAAGCACTGACACTACCACTAGCTAGAAAGAAACGTGTGCACTCCCTGCAGTCCATATCCCGTTTTTGACTCATACCGGGGTGTGAGGCTCGCGAAGTCACGATATACACAAAGCTATGCCATAATAGGCTATGCTTTGATCATCCCACAAGGCCCTGCTTTTCAACAAAAGCCTTGATCATTTCAATCTTGGCGTGCCACATTGACAATTCACGCCATGCGATCAATCACTATTAATATATACCAGGGTGTTAAGTAGAGAATAAATCCTCCACCACCAAACAGACATACATTAACAGAAATCGATTTAATTCACATGGAATGAAATCCAATGTCAGATACGCATCCATTTACTAGCTTATGCTCTGTGTAAAGACCCGCAAATCCCCACCCTTTGAATCGACCATAAACCACACAGGTCTGACCCAAAAAGTGAAAATCTATGAATACTTTAACTTTGGGCATACAACACATTACAACAGATAACAGAAGACTTTTATAACATTATAATAAATGTTACATCAGAGTACAGAATATACATATCAGAGTACATTGGAATATAATTACAGCGGAAGATAAATACAAAAAATGTAATATACTGCAAAGGAAGAACACAGCGGAAGACTCTCTATCTCTGGACACAGCTTTAAGCTTCAACCCAGAATCTTGTTTAATATATCTGCATAAATAGCTACTCGACTGCCCGTGTGGAAAATATGGGCACCCGAGTTTGCCAGTGGACAAACTACAGGTCAGTCATAGGACTGGTGTGAGAATTCTACTTAACCTATATAATATAATAAGGCTAATCACAGGACCACGCCACTTTCGCGGAACGGGTTTTCTCCTATGGATTGCCAGTGCATGACTAAAGTAAATCGTAAAAATAACGCAATGCTTTTTAGAAAAATGAAACCATTATAAGATCCAAGTCCCATCACACAATGCAACGCAAACTGGAGGATAGGGTTTTACCTTATAATGGTCAAGAAATGCTTGATACGATAAACACGGTATTATATAATAATAGTGTGCAACCAATTTGAAATACATCAAAGTAAATGTATCAATCCTAGACGGCATGAGTGCCCCATTCCACTATGTCGCCATATATAGGTATACAATCAAAACCGCGTGATGTCGTATTGGAAATTTGAGTTTCCATCTGAGTCAAGGCTAGGGAGGAGATCCTTACCGATTCGAGACATTCTAGCAATGCCCCAGGATAGGTACTCTGTCCAACCCTTGGATCCTGCAGGGCCGGTCCACACTTACTTTTGTGGATTAGAAATGCCTGAACACACGTTCCTCGGTCCTTTTGGACCTATAATACGGCCAGTGGCGACCGCATAAAACCGAGGCCTCGAAAAATCCAACAACCACAATGAATAAATGCCAGCGCTGGTAGGTCCCTGGCACCACTCTAGCTAGAGAGAAACGTGTGCACTCCCTGCGTTCCCTTCTCCCGTTTTAGACTCTACCGGGCTGTGAGGCTCGCGAAGTCACGATATACACAAAGCTATGCCTAAATAGACTGTGCTTTGATCATCAATCACAAGGCTCTGCTTTGCAACAATAAGCCTTGATCAAGTGCAACTTGGCATACCACATCAACAACTCATCTCATGCGATCGGTAATTATTTAACATACAAAAGGGTGTTAAGCAAGAGAATAAATCCTCCGCCACCATGCATTTATATTAAATAAAAACCGATTTAATTTCATGAAATAAATTTCAATGTCAGGCATGCTATCCATTTACAAGTCCGTTCTGGGTCTGAACGAAACAACGTATCCGTCGATCTCCAGTACGTCTGGAAGATCATCACCTTTTACCTTGCCTTAGGGATCAGTCCCAATTCAAGATATCAGCCACCATCAACCAAACGATGTGAAGCTCTCCGGTCTTCAGTCACCGTCTTCATCTTCGACTCTTGATCGTCGTGATGATTATTCAGAATGGGTTAGACCCGGTCTTTCTGAATAACTCGCGTATTCTTAATTAAAATCAACCAGATGCCACATTCCAACTTTGAATATCCTTTTAAATAAAATTTATTATTTATATTAAAAGATTCTCATTAATTTTATCAAAGATAAAATAAATTACATTTTAATCTTTCTAAAAAGATTTATTAATATTCCAATTTTGATTTTTAATACAAGAATTGTTATTACAAGATTATTAATTTTAATAAGCCAATCTTGTCATAAATTAGGTTGAAGAACTAGTGTCATTTAAAACACAGTTCACGATAAACCCAAAACCAATTTCCAAAATATGAAATTTCTGCAGAAATCAAATCAACAAATAATCGTTATAAATTTCTGTATCCTTTAAATTTATAAAATAGATTTACAAATTTCAAATAGTAATTTCAGTGTAAATTGGATTAAAGGATAAATGTTATTTAAAACATCGTCCACTACAAATCCAATCTACATATCAATCACCAAACATAAATGTTAAGATCTAATGATCTTAAATAAAAGATTTATCCTAAAAATATTTAAAATAATCAATAAAATATTATTTATGTAAAATATTCTTTATAATACAAAATCTTTTATTTTACAAAAAATCTTTTATTATGTAAACATTCTTTATTTAAAAAGAAATTCTGCATTGGAATGCGACTCAACCATGCACCATATAATTTGGGTCATATAGGTTTCATACATTTCATGTATAGGGTAATAACAGGAAATAATCCTCAATCCATCCATTAACAACCAGAGTGACAATGTCAACTGTGTGAGCATTAAAATAAAACAATAACGCTCATCGCAGCCTGTCGATCAATCGATAGACATATAATTAAAGATTGGGATTTGTGTCAGTCAAGTATCGTCCCAATACCCGTGTGGGGTTTTCAGCCAACAACAGTTCATATAAATAAATAAATACCGAATTGGTTAATAGGTTTAACCAATTTCAATTTCACTAAACATGTCACTTATAGCGAGTAAAATGTATTTTACTCGTATGACTTCCCTATATACTTCTAAAGTCACATAAACAGTAATTTATTTATATAGCCTTATTGCGGATGACAAATGGAATATAAATTCCATTATTCTTTATTTGTATGAAGTTTCTTAACAATACTTTTCAGTGTATATTTTGACCAACAATACAATTGTATATTAGAATATAAATTCTAATGCAAGTTTGCAAATAAAAATTGGATTTTATATTTGCGTATAAATTCTACTGTATATTATGCAAATAAAAGTGATTCTTATATTTTCACATAATTTATGTTTTCAACAAAGATGAGTAAAGTGATACACTCATTTTGTTAGCAATTTTATTTCAACAAATACAGTGTAGATAAAAGTGTATTTCTAATCTTGTACTTTTATTTAACAAAACAATGGTAAATAAAATGTCTTTTTAACTCTTTTACTTTTATTTAACAAAACAATGACAAATAAAAGTATAATTTTCTTTCTATGCTTTATTTGCATCTAAAAATGCAAATAAGAAATATAACTCTCTTTTTCCTTTTTCTTTACAATAGAAAATGTAAATAAAATGGTTCACACAATTTTGTTCTTTTTCTTTACAATAGAATATGTAAATAAAAGGATTCACATTATTTTGTTCTTTTTCTTTTACAATAGAAAATATAAATAAAAGGATTCTCATTATTTTGTTCTTTTTCATTTACAAAAGAAAATGTAAATAAAAGGATTCTCATTATTTTGTTCTTTTTCATTTATAATAGGGGATGTAAATATGTGTATTTCTAAATTCCATTCTTCTTATTTACATAAGAAAATGTAAATAATTGTAATTCCAAATTCCATTCTTTTTACTTACATAAGAAAATGTAAATAATATATATTTTCCTAAATTTTATTCTTTTTATTGACATAAGAGAATGTAAATAATTGCATTGTATATGCGATGCGAATTTCACGTCTTTTAATTACATAAGAATGTAATTTTCCATATCATGCGAATTCTCAAATTTCTAGTTACATATAAAAGTGTAATTCTTAATTTACAATGCAAATCCTCATTTCTAATTACATAAAATGTAACTTTTTAATTCACGATGCAAATTCTCTTATTTCATTACATAAAAATGTAATTTTTAATTTATTCGTGAATCTTACTTCTTTATTTCATTATAAAAAATGTAATTTTTATTTCACATTATAAATTCATATCCCAATTACATAAAGAAATGTAATTTTCCTAATAAAATACAAATTCATATTTTAATTTCATTGAAAAATATAATTTTTACCATACCGTTATAACTCATATATAAATTACATAGAAAAATGTCATTTCTATTTTATCGTTCTAATTCACATCTAAATTACATAGAAAAATGTAATCTTTATTATGCGATGGGAATTCATATTTTAATTACATAGAAAAATGTAATTCCTATCATACGACATAAATTCATATTTAAATTACATCTAAAAATGTAGTTTTTATCCTACAGTGCAAATTCACATTTTAATTACATTTAAAAAATGTAATTTTCATTCTACCGTTAATTTTCATCTCTAAATTACATTGAAAAATGTAATTTTAATCATGCAATGTAAATTTACATTTTTATATCATAGTAAAATGCAATCTTTGTCACACGGTGCAAATTCATATATAAATTACATATAAAAATGTAACTTTTGTTATGCAAAGTAAATTCACCTTTTTAATTACGTATAAAAATGTAATTTATTCATACGGTGGAAATTCATTCATAAATAACATACAAAAATTGTAATTTATTTCATACGGTGTGAATTCATTCATAAATACATATAAAATGTTATTTGTTTCATACGATGAAAAATCATTCATAAATAACATATAAAAATGTTATTTATTTCATGCGATGAAAAATCATTCATAAATAACATATTAAAATATGTTTCATTCCATACAATGTAAAAACATCTTTTTTTTTAATGTACAATGCAAAAATATCATCTTTTATATTTATAATATATTAGCTTTACTATTTTACGACGTAAAAATATGATCTTTTCTATTTTACAATGTAAAAATATTAACCTTTCTATTTTACAAAGTAAAAGTATCACTTTACTATTTTACAATGTGAAAATATTACCTTTTCTATTTTACAAAGTAAAAATATCAACTTTACTATACAAAAATATACATGTTCATTTCATACCTTTTTAATGCGAACAAAAAAAAAAAGTGATCTTTGTATGCATAATTCATTTCAAATAAAAATGTTAATTTTCTTTAATGTAGCATCTTACAAAGAAAATGTTGATTCTCTTTTAATAAAACATTTTACAAAGAAAATGTTGATTTTCTTTTAATTCCCCACCTTTAATGTAAATAACATTACACAAATATATATATACATATATATATATATATATATATATTTGTTGAAAAACTAGTTCATCAAAAAGACATAAAAATGTTTGTTCTATTTTGTTGAAAATCTAGTTCAACAAATATAACAACAATGTTTTTTTTTTTTTTTTTTTTTTTTTTTTTGCAAATTCTGTTTTAACAAATTGACCGAAATTCTGTGTTTTACAGGTGTTGAAAATTCTAATTCAACAAATTTACAAATTTGTTGTCTTATACATTTGATCTTTTATATGAACAATATATATATATATATATATATATATACTGAATAAAATATGTTTTGATCTCATTTTAGATCCAATTCTCCAACCGCAAATAAGATATATATAATTCCAAACGGATTTGCAAATCATGTACAACAATCATTCAACAAGCAACAATTATCACTCCAAACAACACCCAACATTTCAGGTCAGAATTAAATGATCAAACAATTATTTTTAATGCAAGAAAATAATTTATAATTAATTAAACAAATAAAATTAGAATCCTCACCTTGAATTTTTGACCAAAATTTTGCTGTCTCCGTTTCAGCTTCGGTCTGCGCCATCGCGAAGCTCTTAATTTTGTGATTCCAACGCAATTTACGGTTTGTAATACGGACCTCGTATGAAAGAGTTATGAATTTTTAAAGATCGGGTAATTAAATAATTAAATAATAAAAAAATATATAAAAAAAAAATGTGCGGACCTTCTTCTTCCCAACGTAACACGCACGGCCGAACAAAATTACCCATAGCCGACTTCTCCAATTTCTGGCCGCACCCCCGCACGGACCACCATTCACCGATCAGACACCACCACACGAACCGCCATACCGAGAGCCATCTACACCACCAACCCCTTGAAGCTCGGCCTCCCCTAGGACCCGCAAACCAATAAAAACCGCAGCCCCTTCTCGGACGAAATTTGCAAAATCCGTGCACCAAAATCCGATCTTAACCGTATAGATTTGTAGCTCTCTGAATTCTCTTCGATTTGGTAGGTCATACGTCAATTTTCGTCGAACGGATTAAGAGATCTTAGCATTTGAAATTCAGACAATTTCAGCCATAGAAAACTGCAGTGGCGGCTGGCCTCCATTAGGGTTTTCGGATTTTTAATATTATTTTAATGTTCAATTCCGAATTTCGTGAAATAAAGTGGATTTTTGGACTTTCTCAGATTTGGGCCTGCTTACTGTCGATCTTAACGTTTTGAGGCCTTCTGAACGCGATGGGCTATGTCCCAAGGTCCAATTCCGAAATATACAGCAGTTTTTTTGGGTTTTACTTGAAAATACAATATTAAATTAATTATTTAATTTCAACCGTACATTTAAATATGCCGGGGCCACGTACGACCTCTAAAAATTCTAGAAAAAATATTTTTTGCTTTCTTATGACGATACGGTTCTAACGAGACTAATTTCATCGAATTATGAGACTGTTTGAAAAAGGTCTATTTTTAAGGCGTTTAAATTTAACTAAAATAGTCAAAACACATTTTCTTTTCCGACGCTCACATGTTAATTCGAAAAATTCTGTAAATTGGAATCTAGCAATAATTTGACATTCCGGTTCCAACAAAGGTGGTTTCATCGAAAACAGAGGTCGTTTGAAAATGACTATTTTTAAGGTCAATATATTTAATATTAAAAATACATTTTTAAACAAATAAATCCCGAAACTCAAAATATATAAGTGTTTACTGTTTTTCAATGTAGAAACATCATTCTGAACTCAATGGAAGTGGTTTCGAGTTCAAATTCCTTCGTATGCAAAAAGTAGCATTTTGACCCTTATAAATTATATAAATTCTACAACGACCTTTCTAAAAATTGAATTGGCCGTAACTTTTGATTTCCGCTATGAAATTTCAATTTTTCGGATTCGTTGGAAAGATATTTTTAAAGAGATACTAATATTTTTGGTTTCACCAAAATCCGTTAAATTTTGCATCCTGTACGGTCAATCAAAGTTCAATTTTGACTTTTCAAACTACCGCGTTATTTCTAACTCTTTTGTTAATTAAAATTAAATCATTCATTCTAACTTCGATTTTAATCAAATTTGTGATCATTATTATTTAAATAAATTATTATATATTGTCAAAATTCATTAAAATTTCCTAAAATAAAAATTTTAAATTGGTTCTGATTTTTGCGGGTTGTTACACTCTGGGTCTGAGCGAAAACCAAATCCGAACAATCAACAATAGTCCGAACGGCCACCACTGAAGTCCCTTCCAGGTAGCTACTCCCATCAAGGGTCTCTGTAGCAACACATCCATTCGATGTGAAGATTGTCGGTCTTCAACCACCGTCTTCATCTTCGACTCTTCATCGTCGTAGTAATTATTCGGAATGGGTTAAACCCGGTCTTTCCGAATAACTCACGTATTTTGTAATTTAAAATCAAGTACTATAAAAACACATCCAACGCCTCATTCCAATTCAGAATATTCCTTTAAATAAAATATTCAAATTATTCAATCAAAGATAAATTCTTTACATTTACTCTTAAATCTTTCTTTTGAAGATTTATTCAGAACACCATTTGGTTTGAAATATCAAAAGTCATTATTCAGTGATTATTCAAATTGAAGAAATTAATCTTATTCTTAACTGGGTTAAAGAACTAATGTCATTTAAAACATAGTTCACGGTAAACCCAAAATCGTCTTCCATAAAATATGAAATGCTCACAGAAATCAAATAAATACATAATCGTTATAAATTTCTGTATTCGACCAATAATATAAATGGAATAATGGCAAAGCCTCTTAAATTCCATACGTAGTATCGGTCTTCTTTTACAGAAGCTTATCTCGGTTATTATTAATTCAAATTACATTCAACTCCAATTTAATATATTAAATTGGAAAACTTGGCTTTTGGAAAATTCCCATTTAAATCTTAATAAAAGATTTATAAATTCCAAATCATATTTTTACTGTCAGTTGGGTTAAAGAACACATGTCACTTAAAACATGGTTCACAATAGACCCAACTCACATTTCATCTTATTCCAATTACTAAGTATAATTGAAAAACTTTTAATAATCTTAAATTAAAGATTATTATTTTCATATGGGGTTTTAAGAACAGTGTTATTTAAGACACAATTCACGACAAACCCAAAATCTAATTTATTTAATTTAACTTCAATTAAATATTAGCAAATTGGAAGAGTTCATTAAATCTAAATTTAATGATTTATCCTAGTTAATAACTAGTTCGTATCAATGAATATGTTTTTCTAAAATATATTCTTTTTCTAAAAATATTTTTTCTCTAAGAATATCCTTCATTGGAATGTGGCTCAATCAACAACCACATATTGCATAAAATCAACAAGCACGATAAATAATTATCAAACATCCAATTAACAACCAAAGTGGATTCTACACTAAATATTGGGACTAGTGTAGATCAGATATCATCCCAACACCCGTGTGGGGTTTCATCCATCAATCAAATATTGAATTATTTGTGCACTTGGGCGATGTGTGAAAAATTATCGTCCCAATCACATAAACAAGTCGGGTAACTTGTAAATGGAAGTGTAGTATTCCAGTATCATAAACATATATATATAATGATGAATCAGTTCATATATAATAACAACGTAAGTTCTCATGTTAACATAATTTATCAAAACAATGAATCCTTTCTACTGATTCATTTACATTAAAAGATGTGAATTCTGATGTTGACTCACCTACAATGAAGTATGATCTTTTCATTTTACATAAAAATGATATTCTTTTTACATTGTATAAAATGAATTCTTTATATCACATTTAAAATGTAATTATTTAATCTTATCATTTTTATAACAACTAAAATGTAGATAAAAATATACTTTTTGATTTCATGTTTTATTTGCAATAGAGAATGCAAATAAAAATATAACTTCTTATTTCATGCTTTATTTGCAAAAGAGAATCCAAATAAAGATTCAACTTTTTATGTTTATTTACATCGAGGGATGTAACCTTTTTATTTCTAGTTTTATTTGCAACAAGGATTGCAAATAAAAAGGATAACTTTTAAATTTAAAGTTTTGTTCACATCTAGAGTTGCAAACAAAATGCATCTTTTTCCTACGGTGTTTATTTGCCTCTAAATATGAAAATAAAAATATAATCTTTTAACTATGATGTTTATTGGCATCTATATATGCAAATAAAAATATAACCTTTTAACTACGATGTTTATTTGCATCTAAATATGCAAATAAAAGAAAATATAATCTTTATTAAATGTATGTTTGCAACTAAATTTGCAAACAAAAATGTATATTTCTATTTCTAACTAAAATACAAAATAAAAATGTAATATTTGTTTGCATCTAAAATTGCGAACAAAATGTAGCTCTTTAAATCATATTTTGTTTCACTAGGGTAAATTGACAAAAGTGAAAAATTGGTTTTCAACTAGTATAAATTGACCAAAGTGAATAATCGGTTTCAACTAATGTAAATTGACAAAAGTGATTATTTTTTAATAACTAATGTAAATTGACAAAAGTGTATATTTGGTGTTAACTAATGTAAATCGACAAAAGTGTATATTTGGTGTTTCAAATCTAATATAACATAAAGATGCTATATTTTGTTTCATTCTTTTAATTTTAACAAAAATGAGTATTTTTGTCTACTTCTACTTTAAATAAAAAAAAGAATGTTTAGCTGTTCATTTTACTTTAAATAAAACTATGGCTTAGTGTAAACCATAAAAAAAATGAACCTTTTTATTGTAATCTAACTTTGACACAACTAGAATGGAAAATGAAAGAACAAATTCTATTTTTAATGCATATTTGCACTAGTGGATGCAAATAGAAGAACAAATTCTATTTTCAATATAAATTTGCATTTGTGAATATAAATAAAAGAACAAATTCTATTTTTAGTGAATATTTGCATTAGTGAATGCAAATAGAAGGGTAAACTTTATTTTCAATTTATATTTGCATTAGTGAATGTAAATAAAAGAACACACTTTATTTTAAATGAATATTTACATTTGTGAATGCAAATAAAAGGTCACATTTTATTTTTAATGTATACTTGCATTAGTGAATATAAAAAGAAAGAACAAACTTTATTTCCAAAATATGTTTGCATTTGTGAATGCAAATAAAAGAACAAAACTTTATTTTCAATATGTGTTTGCATTTGTGAATGCAAATAAAAGAGTAAATTTTCATTTTCAATATTATATTTACATTGAAAAATGCAACAAAAAATCTTACCTTTTAGCTCAAGTTATATTTGCATTGTGGAATGCAAATACAAAGGTGAACTCTTGTTTCTAAGTTTTATTTACATTAGAGAACACAAATAAAAAGATGTACTAATTTTATTTCCACGTCATATTGGTGTTGTAGCATGTATATAAAAAAATGGACTTTATTTCTATGCCATATTTGTATTGAAAAAAACAAATAAAAGGATGAACTTTATTTCTATGTTTGTTTTTGTGTTAAGAACACAAATAAAAGTATGAACTTATTCGTATGTCATATTTGTATTGGAAATACAAATACAAAAATGAACTTAATTTCTATGTTTATTTTTGTATTGAAGACACAAGTAAAAAGGTAGTTCATTTTCCTATGTTTATATTTGTGTTAAGAACACAAATAAAAAGGCAATTCATTTTTCTAATGATTTGATAATCTAGATCAATTCCATTAAAAAGTGACAAATCATATTTTAATATTGTATTGATAAACTAAATCAATACAATAGAATGACAAATTTTATTTTTATAATGAATTGATAAATCAGATCAATTCAATAAAATAAAATTAGAAGTGATGGCAAATTCTGAATTTCAGATGACCAATAAAAGTGAATTTTGTTTGTCTAACAAACTCTGCATTTTAATTCATTAATCCTGTTTTAAACAAAAATGAACATTTTATTCTAATGCTCATTGCCTAACAAAAGTTGTTTATTTATAGTAAATATAATAAATCAAAATGATAATCTTGTTTTGTCGAAAATTTTATCTCGACACACACTGGAAATGATCCATCCAAGTATGTTATTTCTATGTCAACACTACTGATCTAACAAACATGATATTTTTTATCAATTAACAATACATTCAGCAATTGGTCAACACAGAACAAATTGCAATAATCATGTATACAATCATGAATATGAAATAAATATAAATTCACATTTGAAATAAATAAATAATCTTAATTTTTTTTTAAAAAAAAATATAGAAATCTCACCATCGGTCTTGGTTTTTTTTTTTGAATTTTCTGAACCATTTGAATTCGAATTCTCCTGAAATTCTCTGCTCTATTTTGGTTCCGGTCAGTTCTGAAATGTAGTGTTCTTCGCTGCGAATCCAACGCAACTTGAATCGTTCGATTCTGTGTCCGTTTGAATAAGTTATAATCGTTTAAATATTTGAATTTTAAATATATAATTAATTTGATTTAATTACAATTGACCTTTTCTCTTTCTACTTCAAAACCTACAGGCCGCTCTCCCTCCTACTTCATCTTCTACAAACGAATAATTCGAACCCAAACATGAGCCCTAGTGTTAACCACCGTAGCTCCATCTTCACGTTGGACGATAATCAGAAGGTACCACCACGAAGCCCTCGCCAAACTCCACTGACGCCGTGAAATGGGGCCAAATCGCCCTCCCCGATTGGCCAGCAACCTCCTGCGAGCGTGTGTGCTTTGGGGCGCCGCCATGGCTCATACGGTGATCGAAACCCGATCATCTCCGTACAGATTTAAAGGGTGTGAGAGTCTCTCCAATTGTTGTATTGAAATCACGAGCAAAAACGTAAAGGTCAAAGTGAAATTGATGATCAAAATCGGAAGGATTAAGGTCCTTGTTTTTAGAGATGGCGGCTGCTAGTTGAATTAGGGTTCTGGGAATTGTTTTTAAGGGGTATTTATATAATTATAATAATATTTAATTCTTTAATTCATTAAAAAGCCCGTTAGCCTATACTAGCTCCAATTCCAACCCAACGAGAGTTGTTCCTAGGCAAATACCCACGTTCCGGACGCAATGGGCTAGGTCCCGTCAGCCCAAACGAAAGTCTTAGCCTGTTTTATTTAATTTAATATTTAAATCCTTTATTTAATTAATTCAATCATACATTTAAATTCACCGGGGCCACATACGGACTCAGAAAATTACAGAAAAATTATTTCTAGTTATGTTTTGACGATACGGTCTTAACAAAACTAATTTCATCGAATTCTGAGACTGTTTGAAAAATGGCCGTTTTCAAGTCGATTAAATTCAACTGAAATTGGTCAAACACGTTTACTTTTGTCATGCTCACATACTAACTCGGAAAATTCTATAAATTGAAACCTAGCAATAATTTGACATTCCGGTTCCAAAAAAAGTGGTTTTGTCGAAAACCAAGGTCGTTTGAAAAATGGCTATTTTTAAGGCTAGTATATTATATTAAAATATATATAAATTATACATTGACTTTTCTAAATTTTGAACTGGCCATAAGTTTTGATTTTTAAAGTGAAATTTAGATTTTTCAGATTCGTTGGAAAGATATGATTAAACAGATTTAAAATATTTCTGGTTTCACTCAATTCTGATTTTAAATGAATCCTGTACATTTAGTCAAAGTTGAAATTCAAATTTTCAAACTACAGCGCTGTTTTAAACTCCTTTTATAATTAAATTGAATTATTCGTTTTAAAATAAATTTTTCATCGTTATTATTTAAAATGAGTTGTTTTAAACATCCCAAAGTCATTAAAATTTCTAAAATAAAAATTTTAAATTGGCCCCAAATTCTGGGTCGTTACATGAAACTTATTCCTTTTCTGTTTCCAAAATTTATTATTATACATTACACAAAAAACTTGATCACTCCGAACTCATCTTGTCTAAATGTTTCAGTTTAGGTAATTTCTTCTTACTATTCCCACTTGACAAATATCCTTTAATCAAATTTTGAAACTTAATTCACACGGTATCCATGCTTAATTAAACAGTTCCTTTTATGACTGCAATATATTTTAGAACTTATCGACTGTTCAAAATTACCAATAATTCCAGCTTTTAGTTCCTTATGTTGTTTAATTTTGGCTATCCTCATTAATTATTCCAAATTCAAGGTTCCGAAACTTATTTCCTTCAAACTTTTGAGAAACAACTTTAACCAATGTAGTCCTTAACGTCAAATATCTTATCGTCATATTGAATTCTCAAGATATTTGCATTTAAAATTTAATTAGTTGGGGAGGAATAATTATAAATATCCTAATTGATTAATTCCATCTTAGCCTTTAAATTGTTTTCCGAACTGCTTAGATTGCTTATGTAAATTACAACTTTACATAAACGTCTTTTAATCAACTAAGAAATTCCAATCTCAAGATGACCGTTCTCAAGTTTTTAGTTTCCAAATATTTTCAAAGATCTTTTTCCTTTATATTAAAAATATATTCCTTCAAAATATGTTTCTTTCTTAAAATATAACTTCTCAAAACCCACTTCATATTTCAAATACGCTCTCTCAAATATAATACTCCAAAATCTCATTCTAGGGCATTACTAACCCTATCTCTAATGAGATATTATGATTTGACGAGTCTTTCTTTTAGTTCAAGTGTGTCGTACACCATAGCTTTGTATAAACCAAAGCTCTGATACCAAAAATGTAACTACCCCACCTTCTTGCCCGGTTCTCGCCGGTAATGAAACCAACTTAAACCGTTCATAAAGATGGATTGTTATGGGTACTAACATATTTTCACAAAAATAACATAACTTTTCATTTCCATAACAAATATTATATAAGAGTTACCAGGAACATCAGAGTACAACATAAGCTCAGCGGAAATAAACTCTTCAGCGGACTAAGAAAATCTTAAATATAGCTCTAGCTCCAACCCTGAATCCAACCCTGAAAGCTAAACCTACAAACTAAGCTATTGGTTGCCCGTGCATAATTATGGGCACCCAGAGTTTAGGTGTGGGAACAATAAACTTCAGGTCAGTCGTGGGACTGGTGTGAGAACTCAAAACAGTTGTTTTTAAGATTCATTTTAAAGTTGGGTAATTCAACGGACCACGCCGCTAATGCGGAACGGGTTTCCTCCATATGAATTCCCATGCATAGAAATTGGCTATGAGTTTGGAAAAATAAAACTACCATAAGGTATCGCGCGACACACACAATGCAAACGCACATATGGGCGAGGTTTCTCCTTACGATAGTAAAAAGTGCTTGATACGTGAAAATCATCTTTCAATACTATAATATAGTGTGAAAAATCCTTTCGAAAGTAAATGTATCAATCTTAGCCAGCATTGGTACTATATGCTATACTGACGTATGGTATACAACTAAAATCGTATGGGCTCGTAGCGGAGATTGGGTTTCAAACAATGACCAGGAAAAGGAACTTCCTTACAAACCAAATTTTGAACACCTCTAGAGGGATGTCCGAGGATCAACTGATGCTCCTCATGCCAACACAAGGTCGGGTTACCCCTTAACTGGGTAACTTAAAGTATGCTTGAGTTTGCCATCTCCCAGTCGTTACCGACCTTTCTGAGCGCACGCCAACAACAACCACAAGTAGATGCTTTTACCACATAGTTTAATACCTGGGCTCCATACCATAGTACACCTTTTATCTAGAAGGAGAAACACCCCATAACCTTGCCACATTTCTTCCTGTTTTGGCCGTTTACTGGGGAGTGAGGCTTGTCGAGGTCACAATATACACAAAGATACGCTTAAATAAGCCATGCTTTTATCATCTATAGCTCATCAAATAACTTAAGTATGCCACATTGTCCATTCACAACGCATCACTGATTTCTATCAATATATAACCTCTAAGCTCATACGTCTTAGAGAAGGGTGTTAAGCAAGAGAATAAATTCTCCGCCACCAAGTAGATATATATATTTAACAAAGATCAGTGCTACGCAGTCAATTACAATGTCAGACACATAATCCATATAGGTCTGTTCTGGGTCTGAACGAAACACCAATCCAAAAATCTCCAAATATATTCAAACCTCATCCTACTTATAACCTCGTATTGAGGGATCAGCCCAACCGAGACATCAGTAATCAATCCAAACAATTCAAAGAATCCCAGTCTTCATTCATCATTTTCCAATTCTTGAATTGCTCCATAACATCGTATTATTACTTGGAATGGTTTTCGAACATATATTTGATCCCGGTCTTTCCAAATAATAAGCACAATTAAAAAAATACAATTACAGAATACACAGGCTTTCAACCAAATCTCCTTCCATCTTGAGTTTTGTTAAACTTCTTTAAATCCATTCTCAAATTATAATAAAATTCACATTTAACCTTTCTCCTTTAAAACACATCTTTTAAATCAAAAATAATTTGACCTCAAAGCCCTAATTAATTTTCCATTTGATAACTCGTTATCAGAAACCCAGTTTCCCTTGAAAACACTTACCGCACATTTCAACCCTTGTTTCCAATTAAATTGATATCCCAACATTCAATTCTTCAATCTTAACTAAACGATTATACTTCCTTCCCAATTCCTTATTTCTAATTTTCTCAAATCAAATATTTGATTAAATCCCCAAATTACGTTATGAATTTCCTTAACTCAATCTCTTTGGGTTTCAAGAATGATATTATTGAAGATATAACTCACGACAAAACCCAAATCAATCGATATTAAACATAAGTTAGACAGAAATTGTATCAACTTATATTTGATATAAATTCCCGTAATCAACAAATATTATAAGTGGAATAACGATATAATAATATCTTCCAAATTCCTCAAATATTATACATTTATACCACAGAATTTCATATAAAATATCCAAGATTATTTCTATCCAACTTGTCTCAATCAATTTAGGAAACTTGTATCTTAATTAAAAGATTTATCCAACTCTTTGACATTAGATCTAGATAGAAATATCATCAACTTATACTTAATATTAATCTCCGTATCCAACTCACACTATAAGCAGAGTAACAGTGAGCTCCCTTTTAAATTCCTCAAAGAGTAAGAGTCATAATTTACCAAATTAATATCAAACATCCGAAGATTTATCTCCAACCATATCCAATTATTTAAAATTGAAAAACCCATTTTAATATCCAATAAATCAATTTAAATTCCATGTAAATCATTTGCAATACTTTTAAATATTTGAAAGAATTCCACCAATCATTTGCAAATGATTACTTATAGATCGAAAAACAATTTGCAGGTTAAAAACTTCAAAATAGATTGTTTCCGAAGAAAGCGTTACAATAGTATTTCAAAAGCATTACAAAAGTGTTACAAAACAGTTGTCTTAGCTATTTTGATCAAAATATCGTTTATCTTAGCAAAAACTTAAACTTTACAATTCAAAACACTTTTACAAAATTCACAATGATTTTACAATTTTTTTCCATATTTTAAAAACATTTAAAATAGTTGTTTATAGTTATGTCCGACTACTGCTACTACATTGAAAATTATAACTCGAAATTAAAATCTGCTTTCACTCATTTGAAAGCTCTTGTTGATGGAAATCAAATATTTTTCGTTTCTTGGAAATATGATTTAAATTGCGGAAGTTAAAAGCGTTCAAAGTTTTTAACTAAAATACGCAAATTACCATTGTGCGACAAACTCTATTTTGACCGAAATAAAAATTATTCTTCAGTATTTCAAATTACCTTAGAATACCATTATATACTCTTGTAAATCATTTAAAACCATTTAAAGTAATTTACGTTGACTTTCCAAATTTATTTTGGGTTCAAAATTCAACTTTTATTTTTTACTTAATAAATTAAATTCCAGTTCATTTCTTAATTCAAATAACTTCAAATTAACCATCCCATTCATCGGATATGTTAGGTATATCCAGGGAGAGCAGGAAACTATATTTTCCAAACCCAAGCCTAGACACTATCCTCTTTGTCATCCTAGAACATTCCGATATTTATTTATTCATTTAAAGAACTTTAACAATATATATGAATTCATATATATGGTCTTTCCCAATTATTAACCTTCAATTTCAATAATGATATTGCTTCTAATTACGAAGAAGATTTGTCAATCACCAATGTGATACCTTAAACACCCCGTATTTTCTGTAATCATTAAATTAACAAATTAAAGAATACTAAATTCCGAATGTGAGAATCAAGGGAAACGAGCTACGCCATTGCGTTCGTCTCGGAATTCTTCATGAGATAGAGTCCGAGTTTGCGTGAATTGGAGTCCGTATGAAGAAGTTATGGCCTTCAGAAGCTTCAGGAATTTAAATAAATAAAAACAGCTCAGGTTCAGAAATTAAAAATTCGAATTCAAACACAGAAGCGGGCTAGGCGGGAATTTTCCCGCCCTAGGCCAGGTTGACCAGGGGGTCGACCTCCCCTATACAGGTTGACCTGGGGGTCGACCTGCTCCCCGGGGCAGATCTGAAATGTGACGATTCTAACTTTTTGCTGAGTCATTAGGGCTTATGTGGCTGTTCTGGATAACTCTATCTTGTGTAGATGGTCTTGGTTTGCTCCTAGGTTGATCTAACGGCTTACATTGGTTTAAAACTCTATAAAAGCAACCCCAACCCCCAACCCTAAATCACACAAAAATTCATTCCTAGAGCCGTCATGCTGTCCATGGTCAACCTAGAGTAGCTGCCATTCTCCTTCAACTAGAAAGAAAGATAGAAGCTAAGAATCAAATCAAATCAAATCTAAATTAGAAGAACAATTAGTCTACATCAAAGTAAAGCTATTAAGTTTCAGAAAATAGATCCCAGAAAACAAGATATTCCTTTTGTTTGTAAGTCTAGTTATCTTTTAGATGTGAACAAATTAAAGACATGATTTGTAATAAAATGAAAACTAGAATTGTACCAAGTTGTATGATAATAGTGATGCTGATTCATGTCTATTCGTGTGATAATTCTATTATATATGCCTGTGATACTATTGCGGTTTATTGAACCTATCATGTTGTGTAGAATTTGGATGAATTAACCATTATATTGTATAGGAATTTGGGAATGAAAACCATCATGTTATACATGTTATGTTACATGCAAGTTTATAGGCTAATTCATGATCATGTAAGCCTATATGTTTAGATCTACAATCTTATATGTTTAGATCCATGTTAATTAGATCAAATTCAATGCAAGTTCACCTTTACATGACTAATTGGAATTGTTTAGTTCAATGTAAACTCCCATTTATATGCTTATGGTTCATGTTGATTGGGTTCAAAATTGCAAGTTCACAATTAAACACATATTGATTCTATGCCAAATTTATGTGACATATGTTGGATCCATATTATGCTTATTTTGAATTCTACATGTTTCTTCCTTTTCCCCTCTTGATTTTGAGTTAGACTAAATTGCGAAGCCTAACATTCTATGAAATTTATGCGAACGTTTAACGGGGGTAACGTTGGGAAAAACATGAAGTTACATGTTATTGACATATTTTGAATGATTAGTGGCATTGAAATGGTATAATATTTATACCTAAAATTATGAACATGATTTAGAGAGAAATTGGGCGTGACTTGAATGCCAATAATTTACATATAAACATAAAAGGTAAATATGTAAATTTAGAAAAAGACGAATATGCCTAACCTGAGGTTAGATTGAGTTACAGTATAAGACTGCCCAGAACCGCCCAGCAAATCCAGCAACCGTAACAATATAGATCTAATGTGAGCGGTTAGCACATTGAGCCCAAAAGAACCCGAGGTTAGACTGAGATGCGGTGTAAAACTGCCCGGACCCGACCAGCACATCCAGTGACTGCAACAATACCTATCTAATGTGAGTGATTGGTGCTTTAATGAATGAATTAAAGCTAAGACAGGAATGGTAGGGTTAAGTTAATTAAGGTAAAACTTAACCAATGCAACATGTTAACTAAACTGATGGGTGGGGTTAGGTTAATTTGGACACTTAACCAATTTAACATGTTGATTAGGAAACCCTAGTAACGAGGACCCATTTCAGCAGTAACCCACATAGATGTATCATGGTACCCTGAACTAGGCAGGGTGGGGCACGATTACTGGGCTGATTATAAGCGGTCAAAATAACGGCGGTGGTGCGTCAGTGTAGGTTCCGACGGAGTACAGGCGTGCACGTACTCCGGAGTGGAAAAAGCAGGCACTGGGCATCAGTAGTTATACACTGTGCATCTTGAATCGTGTCGGGTTGCCCATAGGATTTGTACACCCCATTGTGGGGCCAGCACAGCTATCTACAATCAAGCGGGGGCCGAATGACATAAGTATAAAACGTACACGAGTAGGAGCCGATCGATAAATGGGATCACTTTGACATGAACAGCTAGGGCTAGTTGGAACAAGTAAAAATAGGTGTAGAGAAATAGAAATGGGTGCGAAAGTATATTCAGTATAACCTGCCTTATCTTGGTTTTAGTTATCTTGTTATCCCGGTATTGTCCTATTTTCAGTTTATTCCTGTCATGATCCTTTTCTTGTTCATATACTGAAAAATCACTGGACTTACCAGACTCATGTCTGACCCATTTTTCCTTCGTCTTCTTTTCTTCCGTTCCCCCCTCCCCAGGTCCACAGGGAGGGAACACTCCAGCTTAGTTCAGATCTTTTGCAAGCTTGAAGATAGTAGATATATTGCTTGGATTCTCTTCTCTTGGGCTATGGCTTTGGATACACTCTAAATGGGGATTTATGCTATTTTATTATTGTTCTATGCTTCTTTATGTTTTAATCAAGACAGGGATTTTAATGTAATGAATTGGAGGTTGTTTTGAGATAGTTTGCTGTAATGTTTTTGTTATGAACCACGTATGAAATAAATTTCGTTTTTTTTTTCTGCCGTTTATATGTCTGTCTTGTAAATTATCTGTATCTTTTACATATAATGCTCCATCGAAGTTAAGGCATTCCCTTTGTGAGTGACCTTAACGGAGGTGGGGCGTTTCACTTGGTATCAGAGCAAAGGTTTACCAGATCAGATAAAAAATTTTGAAAACTGTTTTTCAAAAAGAAGTTTAAAGAAGCAGTTTTCAAGAAAAAGTGTTGTTTTTAATTTTAAAAGGCATAATCCCCAAAGCCATATGCACTATCTTTCTATCCTTTGTTTTGAATCTTTCCTTTTTCGTTTCAGCATGTTTGGGGATATTAACCTTCCAGAGGGCGTGCCGGTACCTGGCTGGTTCATAAGGTACCTAGAGGCTAGGGCTAATGACGCAGGCCCAGCAGACGTTCCTCCTCCCCCAGTTGCAGCGGTTCCTCCTCCTCCTCTACGTGCAAATGTTTTCTCAAAGATATGTAGAGACTTTCGAGCCATGGGTGGAAAGAACTTTAATGGAACTGAATCATTTGTGGAAGCAAGGAACTAGCTCAAAGAAACTGAGGATTTGTTCGTTATCTTTGAAGTGGACGATAGGCAGAAGATACTTTTGGCGGTGTGGTTGCTTAAAGATGAAGCTTCTTATTGATGGGAAGTTACCAATGCTGAGAGTCCAGTTGAACTTGGGAGGATTTCAGAATGAGGTATGAAATGAAATTCCTCTCATAAGCTGAACGAAGCCTACAGGTGGAGAAGTTCTTAGTTCTCAAACAGGGAAGTATGACGGTCAAGGAATACATCAACCAATTCAATCAGCTGGCCAGATTCGGACTGGATTTAGTAAACACTCCACATAAGAAGGCTCTCCGTTTTGTTAAAGGGTTGAACGAGCCACTGCACAGCCTAGCTATGACCCATATACCTATGGGTGCAACTTATGAAAGACTGGTGGCCATGGCACCGTTAAACGAGGAAGACAAGGATGGTAAGAAAGTGGTAAAAGTGGAAGAACCTCAAGACAAGAAAGTAGAGGGATCACAGAATAAGAAGACGAATTCAAAGAAGGGCAGGAAGAACAACAAACCCCATGACAAGAGGAAGTGTAATTTTTGTGGCATTCCCGGACATCTAATTAAGGACTGCCAAAAGAAGAAGAGGAAGATGGGTGGTTGTTTCCATTGCGGCGAGACAGGACACATGGCTAAGGATTGCCCAAGAAAGCAAGGGCAAGGGCAGAGGACTGGGTCTACTTCTGGAGGGCAGGTTCACGCTCTCATAGCACCTCCGCAAGAATGAGGTAGAAATATTTCTGTTGAGAGTTTAGTTTATCTTTTTGATCATCCTGTTCGTACACTCTTTGATTCTGGCGCATCGCACTCTTTTATATCTACTGCTTTAGTTGAATCTCTGCACCTAGACACCAGTATAGTAGAGGATCCCTTGGTTGTTTCAAATCCAATTAGGGGTTCGGCTTATTTATCGATGATTTGTTTGGATCTGGAAATTTCTATACTAAGCGTTGGGTTTAGATGTAATGCCTATGTTTGGGGTTTCACGGGCTATGGGTTGATTCTAGGCATGGATTGGCTATCCAATAATGGTGCCATCCTCGATTTTGAAAAGAGAGTGGTTAGACTTATGACTCGCCTCGGTAACACTCTCGAAATCTCTTGTAATCCCATGAGCTCTGTTATGCTTAGCTATCTAGAATCTCTTGATGCGTCTGTTGAGAATTTGTAGTCTGTTAGAGTAGTCCGTGAATACTCGGATGTGTTTGAAGAGGTGAAGGGCTTACCTCTGAAGCGGGAGATAGACTTCCGCATATACCTCATTGATAATGCAAAACCCGTTGCTTTACCCGTTAGACACATGGCTCCAAGGGAGAGGAAAGAGCTCAGCAAGCAAGTTAAAGAGTTGCTTGAGAAGGGGTTTATAAGGTGGAGTATTTTTGAATGGGGTACTCCAGTAGTGTTCGCAACCAAAGCGGATGGCTCGCTTCGCCTATGCGTGGATTATAGGGAACTAAACAAGCTGACCAAGAAGAATAGACACCCACTTCCAAGAATAGACGACTTGTTCGATCAGCTTGTAGATGCATCGGTTTTCTCCTAACTGGATCTGGCTACCGGGTTTCATCAGCTAATAGTGGCCGAAGACAGCATTGATAAGACCGCGTTCAGAACCCCGGATGGTTTCTTCGAGTGGCTTGTCATGCCTTTCGGCTTGACAAATGCACCTGCTTATTTCGTTGACTTAATGAGCAGGATGTTCAGAGAATTCCTTAATAAGTTTGTGGTGGTCTTCGTAGACGACATTTTGATCTTCTCGAAGAGTGAGGAAGAGCATGCTCTGCATTTAAAGGAAGTCATGGATACTCTTCGTGCACATCAGCTAAAAGCCAAATTCTCCAAATGCCATTTCTGGAAAGAAGAAATAAGATTCCTTGGACATGTGTTGTCCAAAGAGGGGATAGTTGTGGACCCCGCAAAAGTAGTTGCGGTACAAGATTGGAAGGTCCCAAGGAATGCAACCGAAGTCCGAAGCTTTCTCGTGCTAGCGGGTTTTTACCGAAAGTTCATTAAAGACTTTACGAAAATCTCAGCTCCAGTTACAAGGTTGACGAGGAAGAACCTAACTTTCACTTGGGATTTGGATTGCGATGTTGCTTTCCAATGTTTGAAGAGGTCTCTAACAACAGCCCCAATTCTGACATTACCTGATGGGAGCAAGATGTTTACAGTATACACGGATGCATGCGGTACGGGACTAGGCACTGTCTTGATGCAAGAAGGGAAGGTAGTAGCTTATGGTGGAAGACAGTTGAAAGTACATGAGAAAAACTACCCAACCCACGATCTAGAGTTGGCTGCCATCGTTTTTGCGCTTAAGTCTTGGCGCCATTATCTCCTAGGTGAGAAGTTATAATTGTATACTGACCATAAATCGTTGAAGTACCTCTTCTTGCAGAAAGATCTTAACTTGAGGCAATAAAGGTGGATGGAGTTCTTAGCATCCTACGATTTTGAGATTTCCTATACCCCTGGCAAGGGCAATGTAGTAGCAGACGTCTTGAGCAGAAAGAAGCAGACCTTAAGTCATCTCTTTGTAGAAAGGAAAAGCTTGGAGTACATAGCCAACTTTGACTTTAGACCCTCTGTCGATTATGTGACTGGTTTGTTAGCATCACTAGAGGTGAGACCTACTCTTTTGGACTCAATAGGAACCGTACAACGTGAAGACCATCAGCTAGTTGATGTAATGGATAAGCTAATTAGGGGTGAGACTTTTAGTCACCACAATAGATACTCCATAGATGATAATGGTTGGTTGAGGTGGGATGGAAGACTATGCGTCCCACAAGCAAGGGATTTGGTGAAGAAGGTTCTCGAAGAGGCACACCATTCTAAGTTGACCATACACCCAGGTGGAGACAAAATGTATAAAGGCGTAAAAAGGGTTTTCTTTTGGAATGGCATGAAGAGGGATGTAGCTGAGTTGGTCTCTAAGTGCTTGATATGCTAACAAGTCAAGGCGGAGCAAAAGAAGCCTGGTGGTTTGCTTCATCCTCTAGAGGTCCCACAATGGAAATGGGATAGCATTTCGATGGACTTTATTGATGGGTTGCCTAGGTCAAGAAGGGGCAATACCAGTGTTTGGGTAATAGTGGACAAGCTCACAAAAAGCGTTCACTTTATACCCGTCAAGAGTAGGAGGACTGCCTCATCGTTAGCATCCATTTATCTTAAAGAGATAGTTCGACTCCATGGGATACCCTTTAGCATAGTGAGTGATCGAGATCATATCTTTACAAGCAAGTTTTGGAGGAGCTTGCAAGAGGCTGTGGGCACACAACTATGCTTAAGAATGGCCTATCACCCCCAAACCGGTGGTCAGACGGAAAGGGTGAACAGAGTATTAGAAGACCTCTTGAGATTGTGTATTCTTGATTTTGGAGGGACATGGAGGATCATCTTCCTTTGGTGGAATTCGCTTACAATAATAGCTACCAAGCCACCATAGGCATGGCATCCTTCGAAGCTTTATATGGAAGACCATGCCGATCACCAACTTGTTGGTGGGAGAGTCTACAGACATGCTCATACTTGGACCAGACATGATCTGAGAAACTTCAGAAAAAGTGGACTTGATATGAAGTCGAATGAAGACCGCACAAGATAGACAGAAGTCCTACGCAGATAAAAGAAGGACCAACCTTGAGTTTGAGGTTGGAGACAAAGTTTTCCTTAAATTATCTCCTTTAAGGAACGTCGTTCGCTTTGGATCCGCAGGAAAGTTGGCAGCAAGATTTGTAGGGCCGTTTCCTATCATTGAGAAGATTGGGAAGATGGCTTATAGAGTAGAGCTGCCCGAAAGATTGGTTGGAGTACTTAATGTCTTTCATGTTTCTCACCTATGGAAGTGCTTACATGAGTCAACGTAAGTGGTGGAACCAAGCATACTGGAGGAAGTAGAAGTAGAACGAGAAGCAACTGTGAGGAGAGTTCCAACTCATATCTTGGGAATAGAAGTCAAAAAGCTACGCAACCGTGAAGTCAAGCTTGTTAAAGTTCAATGGAGCGACGCCGAGGAAGACGCGACCTGGGAGACTGAGGCCAAGATACACACAACCTACCCTCATCTTTTCGAGGGTACATCCTTGATCTCTTTTCCATAAGTTTATGCATGTATCTACCTTTCTAGTATATCTCCTCGGTCCTATCCTTTATCCTTAGGTAGAAACTAGTGGACGTAAACATGTATTTGAAACATGTTATGATTGATGGCTGCAAGTGGTTGCTAGTGGTTGCATATACACACACATTAGGTGTTAGATCGGCTCAGTCGCTTTCATATTGCATATGCATATATGTATTTGTATATGGATTGAAACGTGATATGTTATCATATGGATGTCGCATTTGTTTGAATGATTGTGCACTCTTGTAGAACTATGAGTAGGAAAAATTGCATACATAATGGACTCATGACACTGACATAATTTGCATTAAGGAGGTCAACTAAATCAGTAGACCGCCTGATTTTGCATTAGATAAGGACATGTACACACACTATGCATACAGTCACGAAAGCATTAGAAATCTTTTTAAGGACAATGGACGCCCGTGTTTGATGGTTGAGTAGATGGACGATTGGATGGTAGGATATACGTTCTTCTCGACTTGGAGATTTCGGGGACGAAATCCTTTAAAGAGGGGAGAATGTAACACCCCGTATTTTCTATAATCATTAAAGTAACGAATTAAAGAATACTTAATTCCAAATGTGAGAATTAAGGGATACAGGTTATGCCATTGCGTTCGTCTCGGAATTCTGCTTGAGATAGAGTCCGAGTTTGCGTGAATTGGACTCCATATGAAGAAGTTATGGCCTTCAGAAGCTTCAGGAATTTAAATAAATAAAAACAGCTCAGGTTCAGAAATTAAAATTTCGAATTCAAACACAGAAGCGGACTGGGCGGGAATTTTCCCGCCCTAGGCCAGGTCGACCAGGGGGTCGACCTCCCCTATACAGGTCGACCTAGGGGTCGACCTACCCCCCGGGGCAGATCTGAAATGTGACGATTCTGACTCTTTGCTAAGTCATTAGGGCTTATGTGACTGTTCTGGATAACTCTATCTTGTTTGGATGGTCTTGATTTGCTCCTAGGTTGATCTAACGGCTTACATTGGTTTAAAACTCTATAAAAGCAACCCCAAACCCCAACCCTAAATCACACAAAAATTCATTCCTAGAGCCGTCATGCTGTCCATGGTCAACCTAAAGTAGCCGCCATTCTCCTTCAACTAGAAAGCAAGATAGAAGCTACGAATCAAACCAAATCAAATCTAAATTACAAGAACAATTAGTCTACATCAAAGGAGAGCTATTCGGTTTCAGAAAACAAATCCCAGAAAACAAGATTTTCCTTTTGTTTGTAAGTCTTGTTATCTTTTAGATGTGAATTCGAACGTATATATTTATATAGATCGTCATTAGAATATAAATATTTTTTTTATATTATAAAAGGAATTGAAAATGGCGCAGTAGTTTGAAAATTCGATTTCAAAGTTCAAATGAATGTACAGGATTCAAAATAAGCTGGATTATAGCGAAACCAAAAATATTAGAATCGAATAGATAATATCTTTCCAATGAATCCGAAAAATTGAAATTTCATAGCGGGAATCAAAAGTTACGTCCAGTTGAAAATTCGGAATAGTCGCTATGGAATTCAGACCCTTAAAAATGGAAATTTTGCAAACGACCTTCGTTTTCGATGAAACCACTTTGTTGGATCCGTGATGTCAAGTTATTGCTAGGTTTCAAAATTCGTAATTTTCTGATTCAATATGTGAGCGTGGCGAAGTAAAACGCATTTGACCAGTTTCAGTTGATTTTAATTGACTGGAAAATTGTCGTTTTTCAAACGGTCTCAGAATTTGACGAAATTAGTTTTGTTAGGACCGTATCGTCAAAACGAAGCTATAAATATTTTTTTCGGAAATTTTTAGAGTCCATATGTGGTCCCAGTAAATTGAAATGCGCGTTCAAATTCAATATATAGAGTTATATGTTGATTTTGACGAAAACTGATCGAAATGATCGAATCAGCTTATGATACATATCCCATTGTGTTCGGAATGGGGGTAATTAGCTAGAGACGACAGGCGGTAGGTCTTGTTTGGAGTTCGAATATAAAAGTTGCCTTTTTGAAAATAAAATAAATTAATAAAATAAAAAAGAAAACTTCCCTCTCTCTCCTTAACCCCTCCCCCTCCCCCCTCCCCCACGTTTGCTGGTTCAGATCGAAACAAATAAAAGGAAAAATAAGGGAGCCGCCGCTCCTGGAGGACCGCCCACCACCGCTGGCCATTGCCAGCACCCCTCTCCGACACCGCACCCTCCCCTTCCGATCCGTAGCCTCCTTCTCCTCCCTCCAGCGCGCAGAAGCCCCAGCGCGAGCCCCAATCGACGTGAAGAACATTGCCACCTCGTCGTCGGTCCATCACAGTGCCCCGCCACAGGCGCGTGCCACCCTCCTCTAGCCGTCATCCCCCATCCCTACAACGTGAACCTCGAACTCCCCCTCCGAATCTCCTGAAAACCGTCCACCCACGAACCCTAGCACCCCGAAGACCGCCGCCGACCTCCTTAGCTCCCCTCCCGACCACCAGCGAAAGCTAACCTCTCCTCGAATCAAAATAAAAGTGAGTTTTTAATTTAATCTATTTTATTTAAAAGCTTTGAATTCTTTTTACATTAGAAAGATAGGACTTTTACATTAGAAAGATAGGACTTTTAACATTAAAAAGATGAGATTTTTAATATAGAGAAGATAAAGATATGATTTTTATAATATAGAGATAATAAAAATATGATTTTTATAATATAGAGATAATAAAATATGATTTTTATAATATAGAGATAATAAAAATACGATTTTTATATTATATAGATAGTAAAAAAATTTGATCTTTATATATGTAGCAAAGTAAAAATATGATTTTTATCGTTTGAATGGCAATGTAAAAACGTGATTTTTATATATCCATTAGCGATAGAAAGATTCAATTTTTATCTATATGGTAACGGTATAAAAATGCGATTTTATCCATATAGCATTGAAATAAAAATATGATTTTTACTATGGACAACGGGAAAAGAACGCATTGGAATTTCGAACAAATCCAGACCGTTCATAAATATAGAATGGCGGAGTGGAACCCCAAGGTGAGAGCACCTCACTTTTATTTTATTTTCTAGTTAAAATATATATACTAGGATGCAGACGTTGCTTAGCAGCACCCGACACCCGTCGTCCACAGACCATGGATGACTTGTTTGTTTGACTGTCGTGTTGTGAAAATTGATTGTGTGATGGAATAAATATTTTATAGTTAAAAATATAATTTTTAACGTGTATATAAAATAAAGATTTATAAACAAATCCAACGATTTGTTTATATACACACATTTGACTGATATTGATTGGGACGGCAAATTTTACACATTGCCCAATTTCACAAATAAAACCTGTGTTTGATTGTTTGAAACCCCACACGGGTATTGGGATGAAATTTGACATACACTAATCCAAATAATTAGCTGTATGTCAATCGATTGATTGACAGGCTGTTATAAGCGTTAAATATTTATATTGAATGCTTATACAGTGTAGAATGCACTCTGGATGATGGATTGCTATTTTCATTGTTGTTATACACATTTGCTGTGTGAAATCCATATAATCACATTATATGGTAATTGACTGTGTCTGATTCCAGTTCAGAGTTATCGAATATTTTAAAATAATATTCAGTGAATATTGAAATGTGAAGTTGTGTTAAGTAGTTAAACGTCATTTTAACACGAACGGGAATTTTGTCGATTTTATTCATTTTACAATGAATATCGAAAGTGATTTCAAAATCTGATATTTTGAAAAGATTTGAAATTCGAATTAAATTGAAATGAATTGAAATTCGAATTAAATTGAAATGAATTGAAATTTGAATTAAATTGAAATGAATTGAAATTCGAATTAAATTGAAATGAACTGAAATTCAAATTAAATTGAAATGAATTGAAATTCGAATTAAACTAAATAGAATTGAAATTCGAATTAAATTGAATAGAATTGAAATTCAAATTAAATTGGATAGAATTGAAATTCGAATTAAATTGAATAGAATTGAAATTCAAATAAAATTGAATAGAATTGAAATTCGAATTAAATTGAATAGAATTGAAATTCGAATTAAATTGAAATGGAATTGAAATCGTTTTGAATTGAATTTAAAATGTATTGAAATTGAACTGAAATCGATTTGAATTGAAATCGATTTGAATTGAAATTAATTTGAAATGAATTTAAAACGAATTTATATTGGAAAATTCAATTTTGATTTGAATTTGAGATGGAAGTAGAAATCGTTTTGAAAAAAATTTAAAACGATTTATAAAATACGTTTTAAAAAGGAAATCGACGAAATATATATTATATATATAATATAATGGTCAGAATAGAACGCGCCGCGCTGCGGTAGTTCGCGAATTTCGACCATTGACTTTGAATGGACATTACGGGAGATCCGACCGTCGGATTCTCCTGAAACCAGAACCGTTGGGTTCATATCGAAAAGAGCTTTCTAAAGAATGCAAGAAATTAGAAATCTAACGGTTGGATTTGGAATTACGTCCAAATCAAATTTGGAAAAGGTCGCTGTAAGTGCAGTTCGATGGCCGTTGATGGAAATCGACTGTACGGGCCTGGATAAAATTATTAAAAATATCAATAATTAGTGTAAAATCAAAAGAAATGATTTGGAAAGAATTGGGATGAAAAACTTCATATTTGAAAAGATAAAAATAGATTTTTATCGAAATGAACTAGTTTTGAACTAGAATTATAATCACCTTTATTTTTAGAAATAAATAAAGTGGATTTGAATGGTTTTAAAAATAACCAGAATTTCCAATATACAAATTGGAAAGGATTTGAATCAAAATTGTCTTTGGAATATTCTGATGTTGGATTTCGTGGTTATACAGATATTGTTATGGAAATTTGAAAGATATATTTATATCGTTATTTCCAATACGATATTTGTTGGTCGTAGAATTTGATATTAAATATAAGCCAATATATTTTCTATTCAGAGCCTTGTATTTAATTTCAAATGATATTTGGGGTTGTCGTGAATGGTGTCTTCATTAACACTGTTCTTTAACCCGATATTAATGGAATGTGAACTGGGTTTATAGAGAACTGTGTTTTAACGACATTTGTTCTTTGACCCGATTTACAGTGAAAAGAGGTTTGGAATTTATAAATCTTTTTGATAAGGTTTAAAGGAGATTTTCCAAAGTAAAGTTTTCCAATTTAATAAAATAAATTAGAATGGAATGGAATTCGATTTGGTGATAATCGAAGTGAATTTCTGTGGAGGAAGACAACTAATATATCTGGAATTTAAAAGGCTTCGCCGTTATTCCATTTATATTATTAGTCAGATATGGAAGTTTATATCGATTATATATATTGATATGTTTTCCATGAAAATTCCATTGGTAATGGAATGTGATTTTGGGTTTATCGTGAACCGTGTTTTAAACGACATTGGTTCTTTAACCCAGTTAAAGACATGATATGATTTCCAAAGTTAAACAACCATTAAGATTGATTTTTGGGAAGATTAAAACCAAGTGGAATTTTAATGAATCTTTAATTAGATTGAAAGGTGAATTTGATAATTAAAATTATCAAATTCAAGAAATGATCGAGAATGGAGTATCACCAGTTTTGCTCCAGGCGATAGTTAAATCTTTAATTAGATTTAAAACGTGAAATGGTAATTGAATTTACCGATAACACCGTGGTGTTAGATATGAAGTATTACCAGTTTTACTTCATGGGATGAATAGGTTGGGATTGGAAAAATTAACAAAACCATAATTTGGTTTGAACTGATATTGAAAAGAAGATTAAAGAATAAATTTAAAGAATTTATCTTTGATAAAATTAATGGGAGCCTTTCCCAAAGTATAAGAATATTTGAATAAAAGAATATTCTGAATTGGAATGAGGCGTATGTTGTGTTTGTGTAACACTTGTTTATTATATACGCCAGTTATTCAGAAAAACCGGGTTTATCGCATTCTGAATAACTGATTCGACGTGGTGTCGAGGATGAAGACGGTGGTCGAAGACCAGAGGTCTTCACATCGTTTGGATGATTCCTGATGATCTTGATTGGGTCGTACACCCAAAAGGAGGGAATAAGTTGGTGATCGTCCAGACATACTTGGAGATCGATGGATATGCGAGGTACAAGGTGCCTCTGGTTTCGTTCAGACCCATAACGGACTTGTAAATGGACTGCGTGTTTGACACTGGATATCATTCTGTGTGATTGAGGGATATTGGTTGCATGGAGTGGTTTTCCTGTGTGGCATGCTGAGATGCAAATGATCAAGGCTTTTGTTGAAAAGAAAAGTCTTGTGGTTGATGATCAAAGCACGGCCTATGCAGCGTAGCTTTGTGTAGCGTTAATTCGTGAGCCTCACACCCCAGTGTGAACTAAAAACGGGAGAAGGACCTCAGGGAGGGCATGCGTTTCTTTCTAGTTAGAAGTGGCGTCAGTGGTTTACAAGCCCTAAAGAGTTTGACTTATGTGGTTGTTGGAATGCGAGGCGCCTCGGTTAGATCGGACGATCCAGGTCCGATGGAGTCATTGTACTCATTTACGCCCCATAGGGCAGGGAAACGCAGTGTCTAGGGTTTAAGTTTAATCAAAATCGGTGGACCGGCCCTGATGATCCAAGGGGCAGTTGCGGCTGTTCCTGAGGGGCGGACTAGAGGCTCTCGAATCAGTAGAGGACTATCTTTTGCATCGTTTCACAGATGGAAATCCAACTTCCAAATACGTGATTTTGCGGTTTTAATTGTAGAACTAGTATGACGACATGATATATGGTACCCATGCCGTCTATGATTGATACTTATGATAGAAATTGTTTTGACACTATGCACTTATAGTAATAATAAAAGATGAGATTTAGCGTGTCAAGCATTCTTTGGCTATTATAAGGTAAAACCCTATCCTTCGGCTTGTGTTGCATTGTGCGATGGGACATGGGTCTTATAATAGCTTCATTGTTCTTTATTTAGCATTGCGCTGTTGTTTTATGCACTGGTATTCTTGGGAGGAAACCCGTTCCATGTTATACGGCGTGGTCCCTTGATTTACCTAACTTTAAAATAAAGATTAGTAACTGTTTTAGTTCTCACACCAGTCACGTGACTGACCTGGAGTTTATTGTTTTAACCTAAACTCTGGGTGCCCTTATTTTCGACACGGGCAGCTAGTAGTTTTGGTTTTGCAGATTTATCTTCACAGGAACCTGGTTTACAGCTAGAATGATATTCGGAAAGCTATGTATCCGTATATCTCCTTCAGTTGTGTTTTGTATTATTTTCCGCTGCTATGTAATGTTTTGTAATCTCTAATATTTTATGATGTGTAATATTGATTCATACTATGTATATTCTTGTATTCTGATGGAATTATTGTAATAAGCAATGAAATGTTCTTCTGTTTGTGTTCTGATTCGTCTTGTCCTCAACTCAATCCATGATTTCTCGTAAGGGGGATTTCGGGTCGTTTCAGCTTGGTATCAGAGCTTTGGTTTACAGAGCTCGAAGAACAAGACACGTTAGAACCAAACAAAAGAATTCATCAGAGATTGGATTAGTAATATCCAATGAGAATGACTCGTTAGAGATAGGATCAGTAGTATCCTAGAACGAGTGTGAAGAGTATATTTTTAAAATGAAAACAATTTTTGTTTTGAAAAATTTAAATCGATTATGCGTATTTGATTATTTATTTTATATTGGATTTGCACAATCAAGTATATAGAGATTTTAATATACGTTTGATCCACGTGTATTGAAGCCTCAAATATATTTGATAGATATAGAATCACACTCTAGTCACCCGGAGATGATTCTGATGATGCCGCGGCGTCATCAGCATTTATACTCGAGTGTCGAAAGTGGGATTTCTATATATTTCCAGTTGACTGGTGTGAGAACCAAAAGTAGATAGGGTCTATTGTTGTGATTTGGCATCAAAAATCTGATTTTTGACTGTATATCAAAGTTATGAATTTGAAAAGCTAATCAACTAATTGATTGTTGGTCGTGTTGTTTGATTATTGTTCGATTAATTAAATGTTGAACCATTAGCCAAATTGAATCAAATAGCGAGTTGTATTGAAAATTTATCGCATTTGCATGCATATACATGTACTTACATTGAACAGGTCATTGCAAAGAAGCTAGAGCAGAAGAATAAAATTGTTTGCTCGACAAATAGGTACATGTTTATTGTATTTATTGGGTTTTGGATAATTTTATGAGCCGATTGGCTTTTTCTTTTGGATTGAAGAAGGCCATGGGAGGCTATATGAAATATCCCGAAGTCCCCGGTGCAAGGGAGTTTATGGCGAAATTTTTCGAAAATATAGGTTGTTAGCCAAATTTTTGAAAAATTTGAGAAGTTCTAGAAACTGAAAAGTTGAAGAACTTAAGCCGTAGAGAAAATAATGAAAGTTGAGTTGGTTTGTAAAACAACTTTCAGCTTCGTTCCTTTTCGGGGACGAAAAGTTTTAAGTGGGGGAGATTGTAACAACCCGGAAATTCTAAGCCAATTTAAAAATTTTATTTTGGCAGTTTTAATGAATTTTGAATATTTAAAATGAATTATTTTAAATAATAACGACGAAAAAATTATTTTGAATAGAATTCGAACGTATATGTAATGACCCGGATTCTTATGGGTTAATTTTTGAATATTTAATATTTAATTTATATATTGGGTGGATAATATAAATGGAAATTTTTATTAAGTTATCAATTTAATAATCGATTTCGATGTAATGTCGAATAAATTAAATTATCGTAATGCAGTAATAATTTAATTTAAAAATATATAACTAAATCGAATCAGTTCAGATGATCAGTATAAGATTCAGTTGAGTTAGAATTATAATATTAATTTATTATCGCAGAATTTAAATTGTTTTGAATTTAAATTATCAATTTAAAATTTATATCTTCTACAGACAATCGAACTGGACTTTGAAACATATCTCAGTGTGTTCAGAGCGGTGGTATAACATTAGAAATGTCAGTTGTTGGGTTCAGAAAGGAGCTCAGGATCAAGGGTTATCTAAATTTTAAGGATACGGTTTTTAAACAAATTAAATTAAAAAATTATATATATTATAATTCCTCTCCTTTTTTAATGGACTTAAACAAAGAAACAAGGCAACCAAGAAATGGCGTGCTGTTCAATTTAAAACCACCAAAGCAAAATCAATGTGGAGCATTCCCTTCCATTTCCTTCCCCTATAAGAATCGCACCAATCCCTTTTTATTTTCTCATTTCCATCTGCTGTACAAAATAGAAGCAAAGAATCGAATCCTCCCCAATTCCAATCTCAAATAAAAACCCTTTAATTTCTTACTCTTGTTACTTTACCATTCGATATAAAGGGGGAGTCTGTGAGTGAAAATGGAAGAGGCGCATATCAAATTCGATAGTGGGAGTGGCTCGCGAGTGAGGGTACATCGATGGGGATTCTGTTCTGAGATTAAGTAGAGGGTTCGACGATGTCTTTGTCACGGGTTAGGGCTCGGAGTTTGTGGGTGAATCAGTCAATTCGAGGTTGTGATTTTTGCTGGGTACGAAGCAGGAAGGTCGCGATGGAATTTCTGTTCTCAGTACTGGACATGGATTCTGGGCAAGCATCGAAGTCGACGCTAGGGCTTGAGGCGCTGTTTACTGTGCAAAGAGGAACATGGAACCGCATCCTGGAAAGTGGATTCTCCTGTTCATTCGAAGAAAGGTGCGAACTCTGAAACATGGAAGTGCAGTGATGATAATCTAAAAAGGGGAAATGGCGACAGTGCGGTTTTGGGAAAATCCGGAGATGATGAGCATCGGTCTTTCTTTGGGTTTTCTGCTAATTACTGAAGTCGGAAATCCTTAAAAAGAGATTAAGGTGCAAATCAAATTCATTCGAGACGACTTGAGGAATTCATAGCCGTAGGATTTGGTGAAGGATCTGTAGTGATGTTAGGAGGCTGGAGTATTTGTGCGTTCATCACTTTGAGGAAGAACGGTGATTTATCATGGCCGTGAGGAGGGTCAGAGAGTACGAGTCGATGTAGGAAAAGGGTTAAACAATGATGCAAAGGTGAAGAGAATAAGGTAATATTTATTTTTCTAAATGAAATTAATAATGGTTAAATTCATTTTTTTTTTGCCTAGGAAATTAGTTTATCTATTTCGAAATTTGATTTAAATAAATTAGTTCATATAATTAGTGTATATCAAGGAAATTAGTCAATAAGGAAATAAAATGTATAAACTAATCATTTAAATAAAATGAAGGTTTAAATTGGAATTTTATTATGTGAGTAATTAATTAAATTGAATCCCTAAAATTTATATAACTAGAATTTTAT
Organism: Allium sativum; assembly: GCA_030737875.1. Lineage (NCBI taxonomy): Eukaryota > Viridiplantae > Streptophyta > Magnoliopsida > Asparagales > Amaryllidaceae > Allium > Allium sativum. The sequence continues at coordinate 822,356,806 of CM060910.1, forward strand.
TAATTATTGTTTTACAGTGAAAAAATAGACGTATGGAGGAATTGCTGTAAAATTTATATAATATTCTTCAGTGGATATTCAGCGCAGTTAAAATCTCGGTGAGTAAATCTCACCTTTTATTTAGAATTATTTTATATAGTTAAAAATAATTGTCTGTGCTTGTTTGAATGTTATCTGATTGTTTTAAAATAAATATTAGTTATTTAGGATATATATATATATATATATATATATATATATATATATATTGGGTTGATGATTGGTTGGATTCCCGCAGTCTCATTAGCGGATGCCCGCGGTTTCATTAGCGGATGATTACCCTATGCGCCCCACGCTATGATAGTGGATGACCTTCTATACCGCGATATCCTGCATCGAAGCAGGATGGGTGTTATTTTGTTGACTAACGTCTGTAGATGTAGGAAAACTGGTTGGAGGAATCCAACAGGATTCATCAAAAATATATTATCTGTTTGTTAATTTATTTGCATATATACTGTCTTATATGATGTGTTAGAAAAATAAATAATTGGTTGCTTTGTGTGTTTAAATATCACTGGGGCCTAAGTGTTGATATTTAAAAATATCATGAAAAAGGATATTTGAGATTTAGAAAGAAAAAACTATTTTTCTAAAATAGAATTTGAAATTTGAATATATAAGATTCAAATAGAATATAATTTGAAATTCGAATAGAATAAAAATATTAACTTGTTTTGAATATATATAAAACAAGTATGGAATTTATAAACTTTGTTTATAAATCAAAATGTGGGATTTGAATTAAATTTATAAACTTTGTTTATAAATCAAAATGTGGGATTTTAATTGAATTTATAAACTTTGTTTATAAATATATAGTGTGGGATTTTAAGTGAAGTTATAAATGTTGTTTATAAATAATGCATACAATTGAATTTGGAATTTGAATAAAGAGAATTCAAATAGATTTGGATATAGAATTTGAATAAAGGTAATTCAAACATAGAATTTAAATAAGAAATTGAAAAGGGATTTGAATATAGTATTCAAATGGAATTTAAACCATAGGATTTGAATATAGTATTCAAATGGAATTTGAATAGAGAATTTGAAATTGGATTTGAATAAAGGATTTAAAATGAGAATTTGAATAAGAGAAATTCAAATAGAGTTAAAAATGAGAATTTGAATTAAGCGAAATTCAAATAGAACTTGAATGGAAAATAGAATTCAACTAGGGTATAAACAAGTTAAAATATATTTGACCATGTCATGTTCAAATATAAAAGTGAAATAGGCTAAAGAGTTAATTGACAAGTTAATTTACGAATTAAGTTAAAACGATCGGGTATAGTTAAAATAGATTGGACAGGTATAAATATACAGGAGACAGGTTTGGAATAAAGTGTTAGAAGGTATATAAATAGAATGCTCGACAAAAAGGTACGTATTTAATTCATATATGAGATTTTATGTGCCGTATCGGCTAGCCACTTGGCTTTAATTTTATTTTTTTGATTGATGAGGGCCATGGGAGGCTATTTGAATATCCCGATGCTCCCGGTGCAAAGGAGGTTATGGCGAATTTTTCCAAGAATTTAAGGAGTTAGAATATTTTTAAGATAATTTGATAGTTAGAAATCAACGTGTCGATATATATAGAAGTCGATAAGGAAACGAACTTAGAAATAGAATAGTATAATCAAAAATGAAGTATAAGAATAAAATCTAGTAAGAATAGAAAGAGAAAGTGTATACGTGTTTAAAAGTGATCAGTAGTTGTATGGTATTGATTATTCGAGTAAGTAGTCATATCTGTTTTGACTATTCAGTCAAGGTCTGAGAGGTAGTGATACCCCAACTTGATTGATTTCATTATTAACAAATAAATAGTAAGATTCAGGCTCGAAGATAAATGTTGGATAAGAGTTAGTTGAATACAGTATTTGGGTTGTCGTAACGATGTTTTGCACAACATCCGTTTTAACCCAAATAAGTATAAGCTTGGAAATATAATAAAGAATATTTCCTAAGTATAGAAATAAACGAGATCGGAAAAGAGATAAGTAATTGGAATAATTTCCAATTATAAATAGCATATATTTTCTAAAGTTTTGAAAATATTTGGTTAACAAATATTGATAAAGAAATAGAGAAGTGATTTAATTAATGGAATATTAATTAAGGGCTTAGTGATTGTTTGATAATTGGATGAACACTTGTTTTCTTCGATAGTTAAATCATCGACTATCGAAACACTTGTTTATATTCGATAGTTAAATCACAGACTATCGAAGTTTTGACCATCGTTGTCAATATGGAGATACCGGTTGGATTATTATCCAAAGAACCACTCTGTATTGGCAGTAGCGTTGCGAATCAGATTATATGAAGATAATCGAAGACGGAGTAGAGTGCAAGGACTTTTTCTATTAATAAAAATTGTGCCTTCGGTTCATCCTGTTCCTGGGTGACTTGTATGGATGAATGTCTGACAGAGTATTTCCAGAAAGGTCACATACATTGATTTTCTTCAACTGTACCAAGAGTGGAAACGGAGAAGGAAACTTCTTTAGCTCACACATAACGTACTGTTGTAGACGTCAATTAGTGATTTTCGATGGATCTAACGATGTGGCATTCGAAGTGAATCTGGTGTGATGATAAAGCGTAGCTTCAAGCCTCATCAACTGGTAAATGACAAAAATCGGGAAGGCTACATGGCTATGTAGGTCGCACCTATTAGGGTGTATAATCGCCTGATCTAGAGTTTCATTTACTTCTAAAAATCTATTGTCGATGTTGTCCCATTCGGCAAACGGTTGCTGATCCCAACCGTTGGTGGTATACATTCGATACACTCAAGCCAAATGAGTGGTTGGTCATGTGTGGCTGAGTTGCAAGATGTTCTTGTTGAACTCGGTGTATTCTCCTCTAGAGATATACCAGCGGAAGGTGGTTCCATACTTTTTCATAGTTGGAAATTCATTACCCAATAAGTGCTTGCAGTTTTGATTGTATATTATATATGTGGAATGTGAGATGCAAACGTTCCACTAGATTGTTATTTACTTGATTTAGACATTATTATAATATCAAAAGAGTTTTGATATAAAGATTATTATTCCGTTCAAAAGGATTTTGAAAGATAAGTCAAGTGTTTGGATTCTCATAAGGGAAAAACCCGTTCCGTGTTATACGGCGTGGTCTTATGAGATATCATTTAGTTTCTAAAACTGTTTTAAACTGTTTACTCATACCAGTCCATGACTGAACCGGAGTTTATTTTGTTTTGTTCTACCTAAACTCTTGGGTGCCTAAATTTGTACGGGCAGTCAAGTAGTTCAGGATTTTACAGATCTATCTAAAGGAGCTTGGAGCAGGAGGCTTCAACGTTAGTAATATAGAGTTTTGTTCCGCTGTGTTGTTAGTGTTATACTCTGATATGTGTATGGCATACAGTTGAAATTTTGTATATCAAAAGTTATGATATATTATATTTTGTTCCGCTACGATGTGAGATTCTGTGTTGTTATTTCTGTTCTTCTTCTACCTCTTTCTTCTAAAAAAAATGTTTCGTATTTTCGTGATATTTGGGTTGGACGTATGATGTATATAGTCAACTCTGATGTTACCGCTTTGCGGGTCATTACAGTATATATTTATATAGATCGTCGTTATAATATAAATATTTATTTTATATTATAAAAGGAATTGAAAATGGTGTGGTAGTTTGAAAATTTGATTTCAAAGTTCAAATGAATGTACAGGATTCAAAATAAACCAGATTTTAGCAAAACCAAAAATATTAGAATCTAATGGAGAATATCTTTCCAACGAAGCCGAAAAATTGAAATTTCATAGCGGGAATCAAAAGTTACGTCCAGTTGAAAATTCGGAATAGTCGCTATGGAATTCAGGCCCTTAAAAATGGAAATTTTGCAAACGACCTTCGTTTTCGATGAAACCACTTTGTTGGATCCGTGATGTCAAGTTATTGCTAGGTTTCAAAATTCGTAATTTTCTGATTCAATATGTGAGCGTGGCGAAGTAAAACGCGTTTAACTAGTTTCAGTTGATTTTAATCGACTGGAAAATGGCCATTTTTCAAACGGTCTCAGAATTTGATGAAATTAGTTTTGTTAGGACCGTATTGTCAATACGAATCTAGAAATATTTTTCGGGAATTTTTAGAGTCCATATGTGGTCCCGGTAAATTGAAATGCGCGTTCAAATTCAATATATATAGTTATATGTTGATTTTGATGAAAACTGATCGAAACGATCGAATCAGCTTATGATACATATCCCATTGTGTTCGGAATGGGGGTAATTAGCTAGGGACGACAAGCGGTGGGTCTCGTTTGGAGTTCGAATATAAAAGTTGCCTTTTTGAAAATAAAATAAAATAAATTAATAAAATAAAAAAGAAAACTTCCCTCTCTCTCTCTCTCCTTAACCCCCCTCCCCCCACGTTTACTGGTTCATATCGAAATAAATAAAAGGAAGAAAAAAAAGGGGAGTCCCCGCACCTGGAGGACCGCCCACCACCGCTGGCCATCGCCAGCGCCCCACTCCGACACCGCACCCTCCCCTTCCGATCCGTAGCCTCCTCCTCCCTCCAGCGCGAGCCCCAATCGACGTGAAGAACGTCGCCACCTCGTCGTCGGTCTATCGCCGTGCCCCCCCCCCCCCCCACAGGCGCGCGCCACCCTCCTCTAGCCGCCATCCCCCTTCCCTACAACGTGAACCTCGAACTCCCCCTCTGAATCTCCTGAAAACCGTTCACCCACGAACCCTAGCACCCCAAAGACCACCACCGACCACCTTAGCTCCCCTCCCGACCACCAGCGAAAGCTAACCTCTCCTCGGATCAAAATAAAAGTGAGTTTTTAATTTAATTTATTTTATTTAAAAGCTTTGAATTCTTTTTACATTAGAAAGATAGGACTTTTACATTAGAAAGATAGGACTTTTAACATTAAAAAGATGAGATTTTTAATATAGAGAAGATAAAGATATGATTTTTATAGTATAGAGATAATAAAAATATGATTTTTTATAATATAGAGATATTAAAATATGATTTTTATAATATAGAGATAATAAAAATACGATTTTTATATTATATAGATAGTAAAAAAAAGTTTGATCTTTATATATGTAGCAAAGTAAAAATATGATTTTTATTGTTTGAATGGCAATGTAAAAACGTGATTTTTATATATCCATTAGCGATAGAAAGATTCAATTTTTATCTATATGGTAGCGGTATAAAAATGTGATTTTATCCATATAGCATTGAAATAAAAATATGATTTTTACTATGGACAGCGGGAAAAGAACGTATTGGAATTTCGAACAAATCCAGACCGTTCAGAAATATAGAATGGCGGAGTGGAACCCCAAGGTGAGAGCTCCTCACTTTTATTTTATTTTCTAGTTAAAATATATATACTAGGATGCAGACGGTGCTTAGCAGCACCCAACACCCGTCGTCCACAGACCATGGATGACTTTTTTGTTTGACTGTCATGTTGTGAAAATTGATTGTGTGATGGAATAAATATTTTATAGTTAAAAATATAATTTTTAACGTGTATATAAAATAAAGATTTATAAACAAATCGAACGATTTGTTTACATACACACATTTGACTGATATTGATTGGGACGACAAATTTTACACATCGCCCAACTGCACAAATAAAACCTGTGTTCGATTGTTTGAAACCCCACACGGGTATTGGGATGAAATTTGACATACACTAATCCCAATAATTAGCCATGTATCGATCGATTGATTGACAGGCTGTTATAAGTGTTAAATATTTATATTTAATGCTTATACAGTGTAGAATGCACTATGGATGATGGATTGTTGTTATACACATTCGTTGTGTGAAATCCATATAATCACATTATATGGTAATTGACTGTGTCTGATTCCAGTTCAGAGTTATCGAATATTTTAAAATAATATTCAGTGAATATTGAAATGTGAAGCTGTGTTAAGTAGTTAAACGCCATTTTAACACGAACGGGAATTTTGTCGATTTTATTCATTTTACAATGAATATCGAAAGTAATTTCAAAATCTGATATTTTGAAAAGATTTGAAATTCGAATTAAATTGAAATGAACTGAAATTCGAATTAAATTGAAATTCGAATTAAATTGAAATGAATTGAAATTCAAATTAAACTGAAATGAATTGAAATTCGAATTAAACTGAATAGAATTGAAATTCGAATTAAATTGAATAGAATTGAAATTCGAATTAAATTGAATAAAATTGAAATTCGAATTAAAATGAATAGAATTGAAATTCGAATTAAATTGAAACAGAATTGAAATCGTTTTGAATTGAATTTAAAACGTATTGAAATTGAACTGAAATCAATTTGAATTGAAATCGATTTGAATTAAAATTGATTTGAATTGAAATCAATTTGAAACGAATTTATATTGGGAAATTCAATTTTGATTTGAATTTGAGATGGAAGTAGAAATCGTTTTGAAAACGAATTTAAAACGATTTATAAAATATGTTTTAAAAAGGAAATCGATGAAATATATATTATATATATTATTATATGTATAATATAATGGCCAGAATAAAACGCGTCGCGCTGCGGCAGTTCGCGAATTTCGACCATTGACTTCGAACGGACATTACGGGAGATCCGACCGTCGGATTCTCCTGAAACTGGAACCGTTGGGTTCGTATCGAATAGAGCTTTCTAAAAAATGCAAGAAATTATAAATCTAACGGTTGGATTTGGAACTACGTCCAAATCAAATTTGGAAAAGGTCGTTGTAAGTGCAGTTCGATGGCCGTTGATGGAAATCGACTGTACGGGCCTTGATAAAATTATTAAAAATATCAATAATTAGTGTAAAATCATAAGAAATGATTTGGAAAGAATTGGGATGAAAAACTCCATATTTGAAAAGATAAAAATAGATTTTTATCGAAATGAACTAGTTTTGAACTAGAATTATAATCACCTTTATTTTTAGAAATAAATAAAGTGGATTTGAATGGTTTTAAAAATAACCAGAATTTCCAATATATAAATTGGAATGGATTTGAATCAAAATTGTCTTTGGAATATTTCAATGTTGGATTTCGTGGTTATACAGATATTGTTATGGATATTTGAAAGATATGTTAAATCGTTATTTCCAATACGATATTTGTTGGTCGTAGAATTTGATATTGAATATAAGCCGATATATTTTCTATTCAGAGCCTTGTATTTAATATCAAATGAGATTTGGGGTTGTCGTGAATATTGTCTTCATTAACACTGTTCTTTAACCCGATAATTAATGGAATGTGAATTGGGTTTATCGTGAACTGTGTTTTAACGACATTCGTTCTTTAACCCGATTTACAGTGAAAAGAGGTTTGGAATTTATAAATCTTTTTGATAAGGTTTAAAGGAGATTTTCCAAAGTAAAGTTTTCCAATTTAATAAAATAAATTGGAATGGAATGGAATTCGATTTGGTGATAATCGAAGTGAATTTCTGTGTAGGAGGACAACTAATATATCTGGAATTTAAAAGGCTTCGCCGTTATTCCATTTATATTATTAGTCAGATATGGAAGTTTATATCGATTATATATATTGATATGTTTTCCACTAAAATTCCGTTGCTAATGGAATGTGATTTTGGGTTTATCGTGAACCGTGTTTTAAACGACATTGGTTCCTTAACCCAGTTAAAGATAGGATATGATTTACGAAGTTAAACAATCATTAAGATTGATTTTCGGGAATATTAAAACTAAGTGGAGTTTTAATGAATCTTTAATTAGATTGAAAGGTGAATTTGATAATTAAAATTATCAAATTCAAGAAATGATCGAGAATGGAGTATCACTAGTTTTGCTCCAGGCGATAGTTAAATCTTTAATTAGATTTAAAATGTGAAATGGTAATTGAATTTACCGATAACACCGTGGTGTTAGATATGAAGTATTACCAGTTTTACTTCATGGGATGAATAGGTTGGGATTGGGAAAATTAACAAATAATTACTTCGCTAAGGTTCGTTAATCCCGACTAGTTTAGATAAACCATAATTTGGTTTGAACTGGGAGAGGGTTTGCTAAGTTTGAAAAGTCCAAAGAGCGCTGATATTGAAAAGAAGATTAAAGAATAAATTTAAAGAATTTATCTTTGATAAAATTAATGGGAGCCTTTCCCAGAGTATAAGAATATTTGAATAAAAGAATATTCTGAATTGGAATGAGGCGTATGTTATGTGTGTGTAACACTTGTTTATTATATACGCGAGTTATTCAGAAAGACCGGATTTATCGCATTCTGAATAACTGATTCGACGTGGTGTCGAGGATGAAGACGGTGGTCGAAGACCAGAGGTCTTCACATCGTTTGGATGATTCCTGATGATCTTGATTGGGCCGTACACCCAAAAGGAGGGAATAAGTTGGTGATCGTCCAGACGTACTTAGAGATCGATGGATATGCGAGGTACAAGGTGCCTCCGGTTTCGTTCAGACCCAGAACAGACTTGTAAATGGACTGCGTGTTTGACACTGGATATCATTCTGTGTGATTGAGGGATATCGGTTGCATGGAGTGGTTTGCCTGTGTGGCATGTTGAGATGCAAATGATCAAGGCTTTTGTTGAAAAGCAAAGTCTTGTGGTTGATGATCAAAGCACGGCCTATGCGGCGTAGCTTTGTGTAGCGTTAATTCGCGAGCCTCACACCCCGGTGTGAACTAAAAATGGGAGAAGGACCTCAGGGAGGGCATGCGTTTCTTTCTAGTTAGAAGTGGCATCAGTGGTTTACAAGCCCTGACGAGTTTGACTTATGTGGTTGTTGGAATGCGAGGCGCCTCGGTTAGATCGGACGATCCGGGTCCGATGCAGTCATTGGACTCATTTACGCCCCATAGGGCCGGGAAACGCAGTGTCTAGGGTTTAAGTTTAATCCACATCGGTGGACCGGCCCTGACGATCCAAGGGGCAGTTGCGGTTGTTCCTGAGGGGCAGACTAGAGGCTCTCGAGTCGGTTGAGGACTATCTTTTGCCTTGGTTCACAGATGGAAATCCAACTTCCAAATACGTGATTTTGCGGTTTTAATTGTAGAACTAGTATGGCGACATGATATATGGTACCCATGTCGTCTATGATTGATACTTATGATTGAAATTGTTTTGACACTATGCACTTATAGTAATAATAAAAGATGAGATTTAGCGTATCAAGCATTCTTTGGCTATTATAAGGTAAAACCCTATCCTCCGGCTTGTGTTGCATTGTGTGATGGGACCTGGGTCTTATAATAGCTTCATTGTTCTTTATTTAGCAATGCGCTGTTGTTTTATGCACTAGTATTCTTTGGAGAAAACCTGTTCCGTGTTATACGGCGTGGTCCCTTGATTTACCTAACTTTAAAATAAAGATTAATAACTGTTTTAATTCTCACACTAGTCACATGACTGACCTGAAGTTTATTATTTTAACCTAAACTCTGGGTGCCCTTATTTTCGACACTGGCAGCTAGTAGTTTTGGTTTTGCAGATTTATCTTCACAGGAACCTGGTTTACAACTGGAATGATATTCGGAAAGCTTTGTATCCGTATATCTCCTTCATTTGTGTTTTGTATTATTTTCCGCTGCTAGGTAATGTATTGTAATCTTTGATATTTTATGATGTGTAATATTGATTCATACTCTGTATATTCTTGTATTCTGATGGAATTGTTGTAATAAGCAATGAAATGTTCTTCTGTTTGTGTTCTGATTTGTTTTGTCCTCAACTCAATCCGTGATTTCCCGTAAGGGGAATTTCGGGTTGTTTCAGTACACGCATGTAAACTAGAGCTCAAACTCAAGTATCCACAAACCAGTGCACACAAAGTGTACAAAGGCAAAGTGCTACAGCTAAGAGAAAACATGGACAGTACTCTAGTTAAATGAGGCAATACATAACAGTCCATTTTTCAACAACCAGAATGAAGAACAACAACGGACAAAGCTTCAAAGTGTCAAGGTCAAAATAGGAAAATCAGGCCATTGAAAAATTCAAATTTCAGTACGCATCAAAACTGGACAAGCATGGACATGCAACAAGTCACAAGGTTGCAAGGGAAGGTGGAACATGCACAAATACATGCGAATGAAAATAACAAGCATGTAGAAAATGGTGGAGAATCAAACCAACAAGGCACCATGGTTACAATGAAGCAAAATTGGCAACAACAAAAATGCACATATTAATGGAGCATAGAAAAATGTACACAAGTATAAAACTAGAATCAATTTTCGGGTTCAAGCCAAACTTGTACAGGCTCAAGCTAAAGCACAACATCATTCATAGAAGTAGCAAGGTACATGAAAAAGTACACAAGATTTAAATATGCACATTCAGAAAGCCAAAGAAGAGGCAAGCAACTTCAAGATCAACATGACATGCATATACACACATAAATGTGTATATATATGTGCATGGCAAAGTGAAAAACTAAACTTGCTAGAAATGAACCCATCTAAAGACAATCCAAATCAAATGGTTCAAAAAAAACAATGGAACAATAACACAACAACATGTGGAATGAGTACAACATGAACAAGGCATAATTCACAATACACAAGACAAACATCAAGGGGAGAATTAAATAGTATAGTGCAGCAATGCCAAGCATAAAAGTGCATAGCAAAATAGCACGAAAGGATGTAGCATCAAGTAAAGTGCATGTTCTTACAACCATTGCCAAGCACAAGTGCAGCAGCAGAATAGGTGCACAATGGATTATGGCCAGGATATTTCAACATCAAAGCTCAGGTGAAGAAGTCACAAGGAAGTAAAATGTAACAAGCCGGAATTTTGGAACCAATTTAAAAATTTTATTTTAGAAATTTTAATGGATTTTGAAGATTTAAAATAATTTATTGTAAATAATAACGATTAAAAATTTAAATTGAAGTTAGAACAAATATATTTATTTTAATTATAAAAGGAATTAGAAATAGCACGGCAGTTTGAAAATTTGAATTCGAACTTTGACTGAATGTACAGGATGCAAAATAAATCGGATTTTAGTGAAACCAAAAATATTTAAATCTATTTAAAAATATCTTTCCAAGAATCCCAAAAATTGAAATTTCATAGCAGGAATCAGAAGTTATTGTCAGTTGAATATTCAGAGTAGTCACTATGGAATTTATATATATATATATATATATATATATATATATATTAATATTAAAAATAGCCATTTGCAAACGACCTCCGTTGTAACGACCCGGAAAATCTGAACCAATTTAAAAATTTTAAATTGGCTATTTTAGCAGATTTTAAATATTTAAAATAAATATTTTAAAAAATAACGATGAAAAGTAAGTTAGAATCGACATTTGAAAACGAATATAATTAATTCTAATTATAAACAAGGCCTGAAATGGCGCGGTAGTTTCAAAATTTGAATTCAAAAGTTGGATGATTGTACCGAGTGCAAAACAAAACGGATTTGAGTGAAACCAAAAATATTTAAATCTGTTAGCGAATACCTTTCTAACGAATCTGAAAAATCGAAGTTTCATAGCGAAAAGCAAAAGTTATGGCCAAATGAATTTTCAGAAAGGTCGCTATGGAATTTATATAGCCCATGGAAATGGCCATTTTGCAAACGACCTCGGAATTCGACGAAACCACTTTTGTTGGATCTGGGATGTTAAACTATTGCTAAGTTTCAAATTTCATAATTTTTGAAGTTAGTATGTGAGCGTGGCAAAGGAAAATGTGTTTGGTCGATTTCTATTAAATTGGATCGACCAGAAATGGGCCATTTTTCAAACAGTCTCAGAATTCGACAAAACTAGTTTTGTTGGGACCGTATCATCAAAACATAGCTGGATTTATTTTTTTGGAATTTTTCGAATCAGTTTGTGGCCCTGGCAAACTGAAATGTACGTTCAAATCGAATATTGAATGTTTTATATTTTAATTTAAAGAAAAACTGACTGAAACATTCGAACGGGCCTTCGAAACATATTCCATTGTGTTCGGAATGGGGGTAAAATGCTAAGAACGACAGTCGTTGGGTCTGGATTGGAGTTCGTATGGAAGAGGGGTATTTTTGGGATTTAAAAATATATTAAAAATTAAATAAACCCTTGGACCAATCCCCTTTCTCCATCATCTGCGCGTTGACCCGAAACCCTCACCCTCTTCAAAATCGAACGGCGGAACCTCTTCGTTTCTTCTCTCCTCCTTAGATCTTCATCCACTCCACAAAATCAATGATCGAATTAGGGCTTTTGTAGAGCAAGGCCTCCTCTACAAATCCATGTCAGTTTGGGATATTATCATCGCATCTTTCGCCTGAACGACCGCCAGGAAGTCACGCACTTCGGAGCTTCATCACGTCCAGGTGCTGCGATAGTAGTGGGGCCCCTGACCATCGTTGGGTGCGGTTTTCCAGGCTCTAGGCTGTGGTGCAGGCGGATTTCAACAACGAGCAACGGATTTGCCGAAAAATTTAAACCTAGTTTCGAACAGGTTTTGAAAAGGTATGGCTGTTATACTCTGGGCTGATTTCAACTGTTTAAAACCGTCACGAATGTTGATTTTACAATAAAAATCATATCTTTTTCATGTGTGATCGATATCCAGTGAAACAAGAGATAGTGGACTCGTGTGGACGTCTTCTACATTCTAGAAGAGACCGCATATTTTTCTGGGCCTTCTGCTATTTTTGTTAGAGTGAAACCCAATGTGAGATTTCTAATTTATAAACGATATGGAAAATGACAATGTATAAATTATATAGTCGATGTATGAGTTATATAAGCATTGTACACCTCTTGTATAAGCGTTGTGTAAGTTGTACGTTCAATGTATAAGTTGTATATGCATTGTAAAAATTATATATGTGTTGAAATAGAAGTGAAATGCTATATATATATACGCCTCTCGTCCACAAACCATGGACGATGTTTATTGGTTGTGATTGGTGTGAAAATTGGTTGATTACGAATGGTTGATTAGAATTTTTTGTGGTTGAAATTGATTGATTGTGGTTGAAAAATACCCGTTTGTGGTTGAGAAATATTTAGTTGAAAGCACATAGGATTAGCTTGTGGAAATGAAAAAATACACATGCCGCCTGCGTGCGAACTAGATGCATGATTCCCCATTGTCAAAACCTGCGAGGCTTTAAGGTAGAGCGTGGAGCCGTACTAGGGACGGTCCCGGTTTTAACTACCCTGCCGTTATGCTGCCGAAATTTTGAATAATATTCATGTGTTAGAATTATTTTCATTTCTTGAAACTATATTTATTCATTGAATAGAAAACCTTCATGTGTTGAATTGAAATTCATTCGTTGAAAAGAAATTCATATGTTGAATGGTATTCGTGTTTTAAATATAAAAATCATATTTTTACTCTATATATATAAACTATAGAAAACCTTCATGTGCTGAATTGAAATTCATTCGTTGAATAGAAATTCATGTGTTGAATGGTATTCGTGTTTTAAATATAAAAATCACCTTTTTATCTATATATATATAAACTATAGAAAACCTCCATGTGTTGAATCGATATTCATTCGTTGAATTGAAATTCATGTGTTGGATGGTATTCATATTTTGAAAGAAATTGTTTTACAATAAAAATCCTATTTTTATCATCAATATGAACTATATAAAATAATCTTGTTTTGAAACAAATTATTTTATAATATAAATCCTATTTTTATCATCAATATGAACTATATAAAATAATCTTGTTTTGAAATAAATTGTTTTATAATAAAAATCCTATTTTTATCACCTATATTAACTATATAAAATAGTTGAGTTTTGAAATAAATTGTTTTACATTAAAAATCACATTTTTATTATATACATGAACTGTTAAAAATAGTAAAGTGTTGAAATAGAAGACAGTTAGATAAAAATATCATTTTTATCAAATGTATGAAAATCATATAGTTTTGAAATCGAAGAATCGATATATGTATATATATAAATAGAATTGAAATATATCAAATAACGAAGCTGCAGTTCGTATTTTGAAACCGTGATTTCAAACGATTGGTGCGGGAGATCCGACCATCAGATTTTCCCGAAACCGCAACCGTTGGGTTCGCTTTGGAAATATCTTTCCACCGGCACCAACTTTATAAAAATCCAACGGTTGGATGGTCTGGAATGTTTAATTCATATCCGAAGAAAAACAACGCTAGAATCGATTATATATATATATATATAATTATATTTAATCGAATAACGACGCTGCAGTTCGTATTTTGAAATCGAAACTTCAAACGATTATACCGGGAGATCCGACCGTCGGATTTTCCCGAAACTAGAACCGTTGGATTCGTTTTGAAAAGATCTTTCTAATGATGTAAATTTTTTGAAAATCCAATGGTTAGATTTTTAGATATGTGTAAATCAAATCTGAAGAAAAACAGCGCCACGGCCGCGTTATGGCCCGAAGCGTCGTTTTGAATAAATTGGCTATTTTAAAATAAATAAAAATAGCGATAAATCGTTATAAAATATTATAAACGATATGGTTGTGAAATTTAGAAATTAACTGAAAGTTAGCTAAGTCGAATGGTTTCCTGGATTTTGATCTGATGTTGGTTTCGGCCATCGGGGTTAAGATTTGGGAAATCGTTCTCTTACTGATTGACGGTTAGTTACTAATGAATTGAAATGATGCGTATGTTGTGTTTGTGTAGCACTTGTTTATTAAATACGCGAGTTGCTCAGAAAGACCGGGTTTATCCCATTTTGAATAACCGAATCGACGATAAGAAGTCGAATATGAAGACGGTGATTGAAGACCGATCTTCACCTCGTTTGGATGGTAACTGATGTCCTGATTGGGAGGCATCCCGAAATATGGATAATGAGTGGTGATCGTCCAGACGTACGTGGGGATCGATGGATATGCGAGGTATTTAGTGCCTCCGGTTTCGTTCAAACCCAGAACGGACTTGCAAATGGACTGTGTGTTTGACATTGGAATTCATTCTACGCGATTGATAACCATCAGTTGCATGGGGTGAATTGCCTGTGTGGCATGCTAAGATGCAGTGAACAGGGCTTCTGTTGAAAAGCAAAGTCTTGTGATTGATGATCAAAGCACCACCTGTGTGGCGTAGCTTTGTGTATAACGTGAATTTGCAAGCCTCACACCCCGGTATGTACCAGAAACGGGAGAAGGACCTCAGAGAGGGCATGCGTTTCTTCCTAGCTAGGAGTTGTGTCAGTGTTTTTACATGGCCTGACATTTTACTTATGTGGAAGATGGATAGCGAGGCGCCTCGGTTATATCGGTCGATCCGGGACCGATGGAGTCATTCGTTGGCTCACTTACGCCCCCATAGGGCGGGGAAACGCATTGTTCAGGAATTTTAATCCACATCGGTGGACCGGCCCTGACGATCCAAAGGCTTGACAGAGTACTTTCCTGAGGCTCGGGCTAGGCAGTCTCGAATTCGGTAAGGACTATCTTTTGCCTTGGTTCATGACAGAAATCTAATTTCCAAATACGTGACTGTGCAGTTTTGATTGTACATATATATGGTGACATGATATATGGTACCCATGCCGTCTATGATTGATAGTTTTGATTGAAATTGTAACACCCCACACCCGCTATGGTCACTCTCTAAGGGAATGCCATAACATCGGTGGAGTATTCTAAGTGAATATAGAACATAAAAATTACAACAAGACAGATATAAGTAATACTTGAAAATTTCAAAACATCATTTCATTGCAGCGGAAAGTAAAACATGTTTGGTTACACCACAAAACCAAATAAGAGTCAAGTACAAAATATCCATCCTGATAAACAAAAGTACATAATCCCAATACATGAACTGATAGCCATAAAAGAAAAGGGTAAGCTGAGCTCTACTCCTACGGTCCAAGCTCCAAAAGAGAATATAGCAGCCTGATCAAAGCCCACTCGTACTGGGCCTACTCTGATAACCTGAGGGTTGGGAAAAAAAGATAAAAACAACGGGGTCAGACATAAGTCTGAGTGAGTCCTATAACTTTAACAATACAATCATTAAAGTAACCAGAGAAGACATAAGCTTGATCTACGGTAACGTCTGGGGATGAACGGCTACACTAAGCAGCTTGGCAGACTTAGGATAAACTAAGATAACCGTAAAGACGCATCTACCCACCCAAGGATAATTACTACACTGCACCACACCAGTCATTCCTACTTAAAGGTTGATCCCCCTAAGTGTACTTAGTAATTTAGTAGTTTCGTGTACCCCTATCTGACTACATAGGTGTACCCACTACTCCCCAAGCGATCGGCTCCCCTACGTAGATACCCGTGCAGGTCCCACGAATGGGGTGTATCATTCCCCAACGTGGCCACCTGATAATATCAACGGAGCACGGCTTTATATCTACACGATGCAACAACGAATTACCAACCAGCCCGGGTCCACACACGCATGTGAAACCCGTTGGTCCCGCGTTGCCACCGCTAACCCGGTTTGGCCTCTTATAGTCAAGCCCAATATGCGTGTCCCGTCACTCGACTAGAGTCGAGCCCACAAAGACACGTTTGGGATATTGGTTGAAATGGGCCCCCACAAGCTACTACTTAAGCTTACTACTTTTATCTAGTGCTTCCCACTTAACCCCTTATATAGTCATGCCCACTTACATGTTAAGACTTGGTTAAGTTATCAATCATATTTCAATTGCCATTTAGGGTACCCACTAGATTTCCACATGCCACCCAAAGCACTTACTTAACCCTTCACCCATGTTTTAATTACATGTTCCACTTTGGTTAAGTATTCTAATCGTATTTTCTATTGCCACCCAAGGCAACCCACCAGTTTCCTCATGCCACCCGAGGCACCCCCACTAGTTACTACATGCCACCCACTTAACCCCTCATGTCCCACTACATGCTAATTTGGTTAAGTGTTTCTTAATTCATTAATTAAGATCATGACCTCATAAAGACCTCTCACATTAGACCGTCTTTTATGACTGCTGGATAAGCCGGTTGGTTCCGGGCAGACTTCTGTCATCAAAAGGGTCTAACCTCGTGTCTTTACTTTAATCATGTATTTAATTTATGACTAAGACCTCTCACATTGGGCCAATCATTTGTAGCCGCTGGATGGCCGGTCGGTTCCGGGCAGACTTCCGCTACAAAAGGGTCCAACCTCGTGTCTTAGTTGATTAATTACACCTAATTCATCACCCCCATATTAATTATCCCTAATTAATATCAAGTTTTTCATAACATGGGTAGACCTAACTCAATAGGTAAATTCCCATGGGGTAGACCTAACTCAATAGGTAAATTCCCACTTATGCTTATTCATTTTATGGTATGCTTAATCATAACCATTTCACACCATTTCATTAACATGTCTATTAACCCCATCGTTTCCCCACGTACTTATGCTAACACGACATATTTCCAAGAGAAGATTCTTTCACAATTAACATGGGTTTCACTTATTAACACTAACATGGGTTAAAAAGGTGTCCACTTACATCATGACATTAACCCAACTAGCATTACTAAATAACCCAATCTTGCATGAACATACATATGTCATGTATAAAGGCGACTTGCATAAGTGTTCATAGGTTATACAAAGGTGAACTTGCATGTGTCTTAAAGGTGTGAACTTGCATAACATGTTACATGTTAACTTGCATAACATCATACACATAACTTGCATAATATTATAAACATAACTTGCATATCAACATACACATAACTTACATAACATCATGCACATAACTTGCATAACATCATACACATAACTTGCATATGAATTTGCATAACAATATGCACATAACTTACATAACATCATGCACATAACTTGCATATGAACTTGCATAACCACATGTACATAACTTACATAACATCATACACATTAACTTGCATATGAACTTGTATAACAACATTCTCATAACTTGCATAACATGCATTTAAGCATACACATAACTTACATGAGCATTCACATTCTTGCATAAGCATCCACATACTTGCATAAGCATGCATAACTTGCATATCATGTTAAACTTGCATTTAAGCATATACATAACTTGCATAAGCATTCATATACTTGCATAAGCATTCATATACTTGCATAAGCATGCATAACTTGCATATTATGATTTATGCATAATACCAAACACTTAGCATACATAAAACCACCTACTTAGCATGCATAAAATCAATTACTTATTATGCATAAACCCACCACTTAACTTGCATAAACCACTTGCATAAACTTACATATTCAACATGCATAAACTCACATATTTAACTTGCATAAACATAGGATTAATATTAAACATAGATTAGCATATTCACATCATATCATATGACTTGAAGACCCATTAATCCTCATGCAAAACCATAGATCTCATCATATCTCATCTACTTAATTTAGCAATTGATCATCAAAGTGATAGAAACTCACCACTAGCAAATTTGCACTCCAAATGAAGAAGATTAAGATGCTTAGAATGGATTTAGAGGTTGATTAGAGCGTGATTAGCTTGCAACCCTCTTCATTGATTTGTGGAGGCCATGATCAAGTTTCATTTTGCCATAGTTTAATTACAAGATTTAATTATGAATGAATTAGGGTAGGGTTGGGGTCTTATTTATAGGATTAGGTAGTGTTTTAGGCCCTTAGATTAACCCTAGGTTAGATTAGGTCCGTTAGATTTAGGAAATCTCTAGAACCCAGCCCTCCAAGCCAGCCTAAAACCCAACCTGGTGCACCCAGGTTTTCTGGACGCCGCGCCCATGTCGAATGGCAAGTCGACAGGCAAGTCGACACCCCTGTCGACAGGCCTGTCGACAGCCCTGTCGACAGACCTGTCGACAGCCCTGTCGACATGGTTAGGGCGGGAACTTTCCCGCCTGACCCCGCTTGTTCCAATCCTAAATCTAATGTTTAATTTTTAAATCTGTTTTTTAACTTTAAATTTTTCTACAAACTTCATTGGGCCTTAACTGGGCCATACGGACTCCGATTCTCGAAAACTCGGACTCTATTTCGCGTATTTTTCCGAGACGAACGCAATGACGCAGACCGTTACCCACAATTCCCACATCTGAGATTATTTATCCTGTAATTAGTGAATTTTAGTATTAACTAAAATTCGGGGTGTTACATTCTCCCCTCCTTAAAGGATTTCGTCCCCGAAATCTCTAAGCTAAGGAGAATGCATATCCTACCATCCAAACAAACATCTACTCAAACCATCAACCACGGGCATCCATTGTCCTTAAAACAGTTTCTAATGATGTATGAGCATATGCAAAAAGTGTGTGTATATGTTCCCTATCTAATGTATGAACATATGCAAACCATGATAGTGCCATGCGTCCAATATGTATGCGAGATAACCCTATCGACACATACAATATCTATATGAGTGCACAATCATTCACCAAAATGCATCATCCATATGATAACACAATCATTATACATCCACAAATATAGCTTCCTACATACAATTTTATGCAATATGAAGTGATTGAGCCGATCTAGTGCCTAGAGTGTGTGTATATGCATCCACGAGCAACCACTAGCAAACACTTGCATCCATCAACCATAACATGTCTCAAACACATGTTTCAACCATAGGTTTACCCTATCTAAAGGTCAAAGGTACTAACGAGAGGACATACTAAGGATAAGATAAGCACAAGATATGCGATGAAGGAGAAGCAAAAGGACATACCCTCCGAAAGAAAAGGGTACCTTGAACGCATCTTCGCTTCCGTCTCCCAGGTAGCGTCGCTCTCTTCATCTCCCCATTGTACTTTGACTAGTTGAACCTCTCTGTTTCTCAACTTCCTAGTCTCTGACCCAAGGATGCGAGTAGGAGCTCGTCAAATAATCACATCACGCTCTACCTTACTTCTTTGAGCAAGCTTGGCCCTACGATCTTATGTAGGCCCTTCCTCACATGGAATACATCATATACACCACTAAGTCTGTCGGGCAACCCCACCAATGGAAGATGCTCTTCCCATGTACCTCCTAAATCCAAGATACATAGCCTCAAAAGGTCTTCTAAAATACAATTGACCCTCTCGGTCTGGCCGTCTATCTGAGGATGTTATGCGGTACTCAAACACAACTGAGTCCCTACCGCCTCTTGCAAACTTTTCCAAAACTCTTTAGCGAAGATAGGATCTCGATCGCTCACTATACTGGAAGGTACATCATGCAATCTAATAATCTCTCGAATGTAAACTGAAGCTAGCCATGGAGCAGTTCTCTTACTCTTCACGGGTATACAATGGGCGCTCTTAGTAAGCCAGTCTACTACCACCCAAATTCCCGTATTACCCTTCCTTGATTTTGGTAATCCTTCGAGACACTATCCCACTTCCTTAGCGGAACTTCCAATGGGTGAAGCAACCCACTTGTTTTCTTTTGCTCCGCTTTCATCAAGCATCTAGCGACATACTCGGCCATGCCTTCCTTCATACCGGCCAAAAAGAAAACTCGCTTCATGTCTTGGTACATCTCGTCCCCACCGGGATGAATGGTCATCCTAGAACGGTGTGCATCATCAAGAATAGTCTTCTTCAAACCCTCGTCTTGCGGTACACAAAGTCTACCGTCTTTATGCAACCACCCCTTACCACTTAGGGTGTATCTACTCAAATGGATGGACGACCCCCTCCTCATGAGCTTCTCTACTAACTCATCCAACTGTGGGTCGTCTCGCTGTGCCTCGCTAATTCGTCCCAAAAGAGTAGGCCTAACCTCCAAGGAGGCTAACAAACCGGGTATAAAGTCAACGGAAGGTCTAAAGTCAAACATAGAAATAAACTCTAAGCTCCGTCGTTCAACGAACCATGAACTCGAGGACAACCTTTTTCTACTTAAGGCGTCCGCTACCATGTTACCCTTACCTTGGGTGTACGCTATCTCAAACTCATAGGACGCTAAGAATCCTATTCACTTTTGCTGTCTTAAGACTATGCGCCTGGAGAGTCTCCAATACTTCTCCGAGATGTAAGGCATGCTTTTCTCCACTTCTAGAGAAATCAGGATATTCTCCCATGCAAAATCGTCACAACTATCCATCCCTCACGCAGACCACCTTAGTCGAACTTGACATCCCCCAAATGCAAGCCCCAAAGGCCTAAACCAATATCAGACAAACACCCAAGGGATACCTCCTTCGAATTCAGACGACCTACGTGAGATGATACTAGTAAAAACGGCAAAATAATTAAGCCCTTGTCCACTCTAGATGTCCTCGCCAGTCTCGCTCCAAAACCACTGTTTATCCCATAACTGGCTTTGCTCATCCTATTGAGCACATACGAAACTTATTTCGCTCCTAGAAAAGACCAAGATGTCATTTACAAAGACCATCACGAGCTTATTTAGGTACTCCCTGAACACCCTTTTCATCATATGCGGGGGCGTTCGTCAAACCAAATGGCATCTCCAGCCACTCACAAAAACCATCCGGAGTCCTAAAGGTAGTCTTCTCTATACTATCCTCAGTCACTCTCAACTGACGAAACCTCGTGGCTAAGTCCAACTGCGAAAATACTGAGGCGCCCACTAACTGATCAAAGAGATCATCAATCCTCGACAATGGGTGTCTATTCTTCTTTGTGAGTTTATTTAGATCTCTTTAGCCTACACAAAGTCTGAGGGACCCATCCGCCTTCGTGGCAAAAACTACCGGAGCACCCCACTCTGATATACTTCGTCTTCTAAACCCCTTCTCAAGCAAATTGCCTACTTGCTTATGGAGTTCCCTCCTCTCACGAGGAGCCACGTGGCACACTGGCCAAGACACTGGTTTGGCATTGCCTACCAGATATATTTGGAAGTCAATCTCCCGCTTCGGAGGTAAGCCCTTCACCTCCTCAAACACATCCGAGTATTCCCGGACCACTCTAACAGATCGCAAACTCTTGACCGACGTGTCAAGCGATTCTAGATAACTTAGCATAACAGATTCCATGGGATTACAAAAGATCTCGAGAGTGTTACCCTAGCGGGTCATAAGCCTAACAACTCTCCTTCCACAATAAGAACGGCACCATTACTGGATAACCAGTCCATGCCCAAAACTAACCCACAGCCCGTGAAGCCCAAAAAGCATCACATCTAAACTCAACGCTAAGTATAGCAACTTTCAAACCCAAACACATCATGGAGCCCCAATTGGGTTTGAAACAACTAAGGGATCATCTACTAACTGGTGTCTCAGTGCAGTGACTCAACTAACAATAATGAAATAAACGAACTCGATGCGTCAAAATCAAATAAAGTACGGACAGGATGATCAAACAGGAAAAACTAAACTTTCCACGGAAATAGTTCTACCTCTTTCCTGAATTGGTCGAACCGCGAGAGCCTGAGCTTGCCCCCTTGCCTGAGTTGGTGCTAAAAGAACTTGCACCTGTCCTCCTGAGGTAGATCCCGTCCTTTGCCCTTTCTTAGGACAGTCTTTCACTAGATGTCCTGCTTCGTCACAGTGGAAGCAGCCAGTCTTCTTCTTCTTGCGACAATCCTTGCTTAGGTGGCCAGGTGTCCCACAAGTGAAACACTTCTTCTTTCCCTTGCCACCGTTACCTTTCCCACCCTTATTTTGTTGTTGAGATTTCTTCTGATCTTCATTCTTCTCGGGTGCTTTATTAGCATTGGGACCCTTCTCTTCCTCATGCATAAGTGCCATGTCCACTAGCTTCTCGAAAGTGGTCCCCATAGGGATGTGAGACATAGCCAATCCGTGCATCGGTTCGTTCAAGCCTTTAACGAACCTCAAAGCTTTCTCTTCCGGTGTGTTTACCGAGTCCATGTTGAATCTCTCTAACTGATTAAACTTGTTAACATATTCTTTCACCGACAAGTTCCCTTGCTTTAAGTTCAAGAACCTTTCCACGTGCATATTTTCTTCCGCTTTTGAAAGAAACTTTGCCTCAAACCTTTGCCTGAAATCCATCCAAGAATCAACAGGGCGTTCTCCATTAGTGACCTCCCACCAGAACGAGGCCTCTCCTTCCATTAACCAAGCGGCTAACCTGACTTTCTTTCCCTCTTCCACTTCCAAGATTTCCATCAATTCTTCCGTCTCATTAAGCCAATCCCTAGCTCCCACAAAAGGTTTTCCTCCCATAGCCTTAAACTTCCTACAAGTCATAGCAAAAGTATCCGCGCGAGGAGGAACGAGTGCAACGGGTGGAGGAGGAACATTTGCTGGACCTGCAGCGGTGGCCCTAGCCTCTAACAACCTCCTATACCATACTGGTACCGTCACACCCTCCGGAAAGTTAAGATCCTCAGACATGCTGAAACGAAAAAGGAAAGATTCAAAACGGAGGATTCGAAGGATATAGTTATGGCTATTGGGGATTATGTTTTTCTTTCAAAAACTTTTCTCTTAAAAGACATGTTTTTGAAAATATTTCTTCCAAAAATGTTTTTAGAAAAATAGTTTTCTAAAAATTTTATCTGTTCTGGTAACCTTTGCTCTGATACCACGTGTAACACCCCACACCCGCTATGGTCACTCTCTAAGGGAATGCCATAACATCGGTGTCTTATTCTAAGTGAATATAGAACAGAAAAATTACAACAAGACAGATACAAGTAACACTTGAAAATTTCAAAACATCATTTCATTGCAGCGGAAAGTAAAACATGTTTGGTTACACCACAAAACCAAATAAGAGTCAAGTACAAAATATCCATCCTGATAAACAAAAGTACATAATCCCAATACATGAACTGATAGCCATAAAAGAAAAGGGTAAGCTGAGCTCTACACCTATGGTCCAAGCTCCAAAAGAGAATATAGCAGCCTGATCAAAGCCCACTTGTACTGGGCCTACTCTAATAACCTGAGGGTTGGGAAAAAAAGATAAAAACAACGGGGTCAGACATAAGTCTGAGTGAGTCCTATAACTTTAACAATACAATCATTAAAGTAACCAGAGAAGACATAAGCTTGATCTACGGTAACGTCTGGGGATGAACGGCTACACTAAGCAGCTTGGCAGACTTAGGATAAACTAAGATAACCGTAAAGACGCATCTACCCACCCAAGGATAATTACTACACTGCACCACACCAGTCATTCCTACTTAAAGGTTGATCCCCCTAAGTGTACTTAGTAATTTAGTAGTTTCGTGTACCCCTATCTGACTACATAGGTGTACCCACTACTCCCCAAGCGATCGGCTCCCCTACGTAGATACCCGTGCAGGTCCCACGAATGGGGTGTATCATTCCCCAACGTGGCCACCTGATAATATCAACGGAGCACGGCTTTATATCTATACGATGCAACAATGACTTACCAACCAGCCCGGGTCCACACACGCATGTGAAACCCATTGGTCCCGCGTTGCCACCGCTAACCCGGTTTGGCCTCTTATAGTCAAGCCCAATATGCGTGTCCCGTCACTCGACTAGAGTCGAGCCCACAAAGATACGTTTGGGATATTGGTTGAAATGGGCCCCCACAAGCTACTACTTAAGCTTGCTACTTTTATCTAGTGCTTCCCACTTAACCCCTTATATAGTCATGCCCACTTACATGTTAAGACTTGGTTAAGTTATCAATCATATTTCAATTGCCATTTAGGGTACCCACTAGATTTCCACATGCCACCCAAAGCACTTACTTAAGCCTTCACCCATGTTTTAATTACATGTTCCACTTTGGTTAAGTATTCTAATCGTATTTTCTATTGCCACCCAAGGCAACCCACTAGTTTCCTCATGCCACCCGAGGCACCCCCACTAGTTACTACATGCCACCCAAGGCACCCACTTAACCCCTCATGTCCCACTACATGCTAATTTGGTTAAGTGTTTCTTAATTCATTAATTAAGATCATGACCTCATAAAGACCTCTCACATTAGACCGTCTTTTATGACTGCTGGATAAGCCGGTTGGTTCCGGGCAGACTTCTGTCATCAAAAGGGTCTAACCTCGTGTCTTTACTTTAATCATGTATTTAATTTATGACTAAGACCTCTCACATTGGGCCAATCATTTGTAGCCGCTGGATGGCCGGTCGGTTCCGGGCAGACTTCCGCTACAAAAGGGTCCAACCTCGTGTCTTAGTTGATTAATTACACCTAATTCATCACCCCCATATTAATTATCCCTAATAAATATCAAGTTTTTCATAACATGGGTAGACCTAACTCAATAGGTAAATTCCCATGGGGTAGACCTAACTCAATAGGTAAATTCCCACTTATGCTTATTCATTTTATGGTATGCTTAATCATAACCATTTCACACCATTTCATTAACATGTCTATTAACCCCATCGTTTCCCCACGTACTTATGCTAACACGACATATTTCCAAGAGAAGATTCTTTCACAATTAACATGGGTTTCACTTATTAACACTAACATGGGTTAAAAAGGTGTCCACTTACATCATGACATTAACCCAACTAGCATTACTAAATAACCCAATCTTGCATGAACATACATATGTCATGTATAAAGGCGACTTGCATAAGTGTTCATAGGTTATACAAAGGTGAACTTGCATATGTCTTAAAGGTGTGAACTTGCATAACATGTTACATGTTAACTTGCATAACATCATACACATAACTTGCATAATATTATAAACATAACTTGCATATCAACATACACATAACTTACATAACATCATGCACATAACTTGCATAACATCATACACATAACTTGCATATGAATTTGCATAACAATATGCACATAACTTACATAACATCATGCACATAACTTGCATATGAACTTGCATAACCACATGTACATAACTTACATAACATCATACACATTAACTTGCATATGAACTTGTATAACAACATTCTCATAACTTGCATAACATGCATTTAAGCATACACATAACTTACATGAGCATTCACATTCTTGCATAAGCATCCACATACTTGCATAAGCATGCATAACTTGCATATCATGTTAAACTTGCATTTAAGCATATACATAACTTGCATAAGCATTCATATACTTGCATAAGCATTCATATACTTGCATAAGCATGCATAACTTGCATATTATGATTTATGCATAATACCAAACACTTAGCATACATAAAACCACCTACTTAGCATGCATAAAATCAATTACTTATTATGCATAAACCCACCACTTAACTTGCATAAACCACTTGCATAAAATTACATATTCAACATGCATAAACTCACATATTTAACTTGCATAAACATAGGATTAATATTAAACATAGATTAGCATATTCACATCATATCATATGACTTGAAGACCCATTAATCCTCATGCAAAACCATAGATCTCATCATATCTCATCTACTTAATTTAGCAATTGATCATCAAAGTGATAGAAACTCACCACTAGCAAATTTGCACTCCAAATGAAGAAGATTAAGATGCTTAGAATGGATTTAGAGGTTGATTAGAGAGTGATTAGCTTGCAACCCTCTTCATTGATTTGTGGAGGCCATGATCAAGTTTCATTTTGCCATAGTTTAATTACAAGATTTAATTATGAATGAATTAGGGTAGGGTTGGGGTCTTATTTATAGGATTAGGTAGTGTTTTAGGCCCTTAGATTAACCCTAGGTTAGATTAGGTCCGTTAGATTTAGGAAATCTCTAGAACCCAGCCCTCCAAGCCAGCCTAAAACCCAACCTGGTGCACCCAGGTTTTCTGGACGCCGCGCCCATGTCGACTGGCAAGTCAACAGGCAAGTCGACACCCCTGTCGACAGGCCTGTCGACAGCCCTGTCGACATGGTTAGGGCGGGAACTTTCCCGCCTGACCCCGCTTGTTCCAATCCTAAATCTAATGTTTAATTTTTAAATCTGTTTTTTAACTTTAAATTTATCTGCAAACTTCATTGGGCCTTAACTGGGCCATACGGACTCCGATTCTCGAAAACTCGGACTCTATTTCGCGTATTTTTCCGAGACGAACGCAATGACGCAGCCCGTTACCCCCAACTCCCACATCTGAGATTATTTATCCTGTAATTAGTGAATTTTAGTATTAACTAAAATTCGGGGTGTTACAGAAATTGTTTTTGAAACCTATAAACACTAGTAATAGTATCAAATGCTTTTGTTTTATTCGTATCAAGCATATTTTGGCCATTATAAGGTAAAACTCTATCCTCCGGTTTGCGTTGCATTGTGTGATGGGAACTGAGTCTTATAATGGCTTCATTTTTATAAAAAGCATTGCGATGTTTAAAAGAAGGATTTGTTTTTAAAGCACTGGCAATCCAAACGAGTAAACCCGTTCCACGAAAGTGGCGTGGTCCTGTGATTAGCCATATTTTAAATGTGCTGAGTAGATTTCTCATACCAGTCCCATGACTGATTCGTAGTTTGTTTCACTTTCAAACTCGGGTGCCCCTTTTTCTACACGAGAAGCCTTGTATTCAGGTTTTAGATGGCTTTATCCGGATAGCTGGAGCTGAAGATGGATTCTATTATTTATCTCTTTTTATGCTGTTCAGCTCCTATTGTACATATTCTGTTTGTTTTCCGCTGTAGACATTTATGTATAGCTGAACTGTATTTGTACTAAGTATGATCCTGTATACTGTGTAACTCTGATGATTACGTTTATCCAGTATATTCCATTGTGCATTATATGGTGTATTTATTTATTTTTGTTCGGCTATTATCTGTTTATGTGTTATATTCCAAGGATTACTCATGCCGCCGTCAGTATGGGGTTTGGGGTCGTCTCATTTGGTATCAGAGCTTTGGTTAAGCTTAGTTCTGGAATATAACATATTAACGAACTCGTCAGAAATAGAACTAGTAGTGTTCTAGGACGAGTAACTCATTACAGATAGGATCAGTAATATCCTAGTATAAGTAAAGCAGAATGAAATGCACCCCAGTAGACACATTTACATTGAAGTATTTGTCTCTATCTTTTGCAATATCTTTTCTGTTGACCTGACATTTTGTCTGCTAATTGCAGACGCACTAGAAAATGAGTGACAGGAACAGAAGAAATAATCGTATGGCTCGACCAGCTAATGAGCCAGTTGTGCTCCCACAGCCAGAAGCAGATATAGAAGTCCTATTTAAGAGATTTCGAAATCTGGGTGGATCGCCATTCTTAGGCAAAGTGTCCGTTATGGAAACATAAGCTTGGATCCATTCTGCAGAGAAAATCTTTGAGGGTTTAAAGCCGAGAGATGATCAGAAAAGATTACTGGCGTCTTGGGCACTCAAAGAAGAAACCTTGTTTTGGTGGGATTTAGTTGTTAAAGATAATCCAGAAGGTGATATCACCTGGGATAGATTCAAAGTGATTTTCCTAGAAAGATTTACTCCTCCCGAAGCAACTGAGCGGTTGTGTGACGAATTTTCTTATCTGATACAAGGTGATATGACGATTCCAGAATATCATAAGAAATTCAACGAACTTTCTCACATTGCTCCTCATCTGATTCAAGATCCAAAGAGGAAGAATCTGAGATTTATTCATGGCCTACAAAGAAAGTATCAGAATAGTGTGATGAGGAATGTGAAGCTTCCTTTTTTTGAAATGATATACATGGCTTATCAGTATGAAGATCTCCATAAGATAGGTATGTTGCGCGGCGAAGAGGAAGTCAGTTCGAGTAACAGAGTGGAGTCTGTGACTAATAGTCCTGAGGTCAGTAAAAAGCCCAGTGCCAAGAGAAAAAGGGCTAAATCTGGGAAAGAACCAGCAACGGCTGCCATATGCCTTAACTGTAATCAGAAGGGCTATTTGTCCAGAAAATGTAAATCTTTAAAGAAACAAAAGAAGAATGAATCCAAATCTACTAAGAAAAAGAACCCACATGGTGAAAGGACATGCCATGAGTGTCATCAAGCAGGTCATATTGCACGGGAGTGCCAACTCTCAAAGGAACCTGAAGCAGTACGTATAAATGAAATACCAGAAACTTCTGGGCCCTCAGATGTTCTGGAAAGGCCGGATGTTTTAGAAGGCACACTAACTGTCAAAGATATTCCAGTTAAAGTACCGTTTGACACCGACGCGTCACGAAGCTTCATTGCCAAGAATGTGGTTAAGAAGCTGGATTTAAATTTGAAGAAGCTCAAAGAACCAATGACTGTCCAAAATCCGGTCGGGGGTTCCCTCGATCTCAGTTGGGTTTGTGGAGTGCCAGTTTCCTTTTCTCGTTATCGGTTCCCTACCATCGCGGTCGTCATGAATTTTACAGAGTTTGATCTTATCTTGGGGTTAGACTGGTTGACCAAATATGAAGTTGAGGTTAAATGCGCCGACAGAGTCGTTAAGGCAAAGATAAAATCAGGTGATTATATAACCATTCCCTGTGAAGGTCAGAATTCTAATAGAAAGGATTTCTGGGCAGCATTGGATGTTTCTCCTGCTCAAATAGAAAATATCCCTGAAGTCATAGAGAATATTCCCGACCTAGTAAAAGATATTTCTGTCGTCAAGAATTATGCGGATGTGTTTGAAGAAGTTGTTCGCTTACCTCCGCAGAGAGAAATAGATTTCAAGATTGCTGTAATTCCAAATGCAAGGCCGGTAGTTCATGCTATTCGAAAAATGTCCTTGAAAGAGAAAGAGGAATTAGACAATCAAACACGACAGCTCGTATATAAGGGTCTGATCAGGCCTAGTTTCTCTTATTGGGGAGCAGCAGTAGTGTTTGTCCCAAAATCTGACGGTACTCTGCGTTTATGTGTGGATTATCGTGATTTGAACAAGCAGACAATAAAGAACAAATATCCATTGCCGCGAATCGATGATTTATTGGATCGTCTGAATGGCGCACAAGTATTTTCAAGGAAGGACCTAGCTACAAGCTTCCATTAACTTCGAATTGCTGAAGAGTGTGTTCCTATGACAACATTCAGAGGTCCAGACTTATTCTATGAGTGGTTAATAATGTCGTTCGGCTTATGTAATGCTCCAGCTTACTTCGTCGATCTGATGAACAGAGTGTTCAGAGGAGTCCTGAATAGATTTGTTCTGGTTTTTATTGACGATATTCTAATCTTCTTTAAATCAAAGGCCGAACATGAAAAGCATTTGGAACAGATTCTGGAAATCCTCAGAAGGAATGTATTAAAATCCAAACTATCCAAATGTGTATTCTGGCAAGATGAAGTGAAATTTCTTGGCCACGTTGTATCGAAAGAAGGAATTGCTGTGGATCCAAGTAAAATCACAGCTATTCAAAACTGGAAACAGCCTAGTACTCAAATAGAGGTTCGCAGTTTTCTTGGGTTGGCTAGTTATTACCGAAAGTTCGTTAAAAACTTTTCGAAGATATCTGGTCACCTAACGAAGATTACAAAGAAGCACTCTAAATTCAAATGGACTCCAGAATGTGAGGAGGCTTTTGAGGAGCTAAAGTTAAGATTAACAACTGCTCCAGTGTTAACCATTGTCGACGGCAATCAGGATTTGAAAGTCCGGACAGATGCCTCTTGAGAGGGCCTTGGTGCAGTACTAATGCAAAGAGGTCAAGTGATCGCTTATGCTAGTCGTCAGCTAAAGCCGCACGAGAAACACTACGTCACTCATGATCTTGAATTATTGGCTATTGTGTTCGCTTTGAAAATCTGGAGACATTATCTTCTGGGTGAGAGATTTGAACTGTTTACATATCACCAGTTGCTAAAGTATCTATTCACCCAGAAGGACTTGAATCTGAGGCAGCAACGTTGGCTGGAGTTTCTTGCAGCATATGACTTTGAGATTATATACACTCTAGGGAAAGCCAATGTCGTGGCCGATGCGTTATGCCGAAAGAATGAAATGATCGCTAGTTTTATTATCCTGACTTCATTGATAGATAAAATATCTGCTCTTCAGAAGGATGATCACTTCATTCAGAAGATCAGAGAGATAATTCAGAAAGGTGAACCCTCAAGTTTTCAAATTGATAATGATGGGATTTTAAGGCTAAAAGGTCGAATCAGTGTTCCTAACATTTCTGAGCTCCGAAAGGAAGTCCTGGATGAGTGCCACAAGTAAAAACTTAGTATCCATCCCGGAGTAAGAAAAATGTATAATGACCTCAAACGCACTTTCTGGTGGAAGTCGATGAAGAGGGACATTTCTTTATATGTTAGCCGATGCCCTACTTGCCAACTAGTCAAGAGCGACCAACAGAAGCTGGCTGGATTGTTACAACCGCTAGACGTTCCTAGTTGGAAGTGGAAACATATTTCCACGGACTTCATTGATGGTTTGCCCAGA
Source organism: Allium sativum (assembly GCA_030737875.1). Taxonomy (NCBI): domain Eukaryota; kingdom Viridiplantae; phylum Streptophyta; class Magnoliopsida; order Asparagales; family Amaryllidaceae; genus Allium; species Allium sativum. Next base: position 822,388,059 of record CM060910.1, read on the forward strand.
ACCAAAAAAAGGAATGACAGTATTTGGGTGATCGTAGATCGCTTCACGAAGACCGCCCATTTCATATCTGTCAGATCAAACAGAACTGCTCAGAGTCTGGTGCAAATATATTTTAAGGAAATTGTTAGACTACATGGAGTGCCGCTCAGTATAGTCAGTGATAGAGACCCGATATTTACTAATAAATTCTTGGGAGGCATTTCAAGTAGAACTGGGAACAAAGCTGAACTTGAGCACCGCTTATCATCCTCAGACAGATGGTTAGACTGAGAGGGTGAATCGTATCTTAGAAGATCTATTACGGGCTTGTGTTCTAGATTTTGGTGGATCATGGGAAGACCATCTACATTTGGCTGAATTCTCCTATAACAACAGCTACCAGGCGAGCCTGACAATGTCACCATTCGAAGCATTGTATGGTAGACCGTGCCGATCTCCTGCTTGTTGGGTCGAACCCGGTAATAGACTTGTGTTAGGGCCTGATATAATCCGAGAAGCTGCCGACAAAGTTGATTTTATTAAGAAACGATTACTCGCCGCTCAAAGCCGACAAAAGAGCTATGCCGATAAGAGAAGAAGAGATATATCGTTTGCTGTTGGCGACTATGTATATTTGAAAATATCACCGATGAGAGGAGTTATCCGGTTCGGTAAAACCGGGAAGTTGGCACCCAAATTCATTGGTCCATTTCCTATTCTGGAACGGATCGGAACTCTCGCTTATAGGGTTAAATTGCCTGATTGGTTGCCTGGAGTGCATGATGTATTTCACATATCTCAACTTAGTAAGCACGTTCATGATCCAGACTTGATCGTGGAAGAAGCAGCTCAACGAGATATTGAAATTACTCCAGAATTGGTTGTGAGAAGAGAGCCGCTAAAGATCATCGACAAAGAAACCAAAGAGCTGAGCAACAAGAAGGTTCGCTTAGTCAAAGTGCAATGGAGTGGGGATCCGCGAGATTGTACTTGGGAAACTGAGGAGAGCATTCAGAAAGCCTATCCAAAGTGTCGAGTAGATATCTCTGATTGACTCCGGTGCAAGGTACATTTACCATACTTTGCATTACCAATTAGTTCTCTACTTTGTTGTTATTTTCTTTCCATGGATGTGCACTTTTAATTCTATAGTCTGCTTAATTTAAAAAGAGTGCATGAATTAATTTGTATGATTTTTAAAAACAAATTGATTGTTGTTTGTGTTGTGTGATAGTAGATTTGATTAATTAAAATTATTGAAACAATAGTTAATTTAATCAATAAAAGAATAATGGTGGAATTTATTCATTTAAATCACACATTGAACTGATTAGAAAATAGATAGAAATATATACTTGTGCATTATATATGTTTGAACAGGTAATTGGATAGCTGTTGAGTAAGGATTTTATTTGCGTGCCCGACAAATAGGTAAACCTTAATGAGTTGGATGCGAAATATTATTATATCAACTCCTGTGAATGCCATTGGATGCGGAGTGCTGGTTGTTCTGTGTGAAATAATAAACATCGCCATAGGATAGTAATAATTAATTTTGAACTACACTGCATTGCATACTTCTGAAGATAGGTATATTTCATCATATACCACATAAGCATTTGGAGCTTGTGTGATGAGGTGGAAGATTTACCATACGAGCGAGAGGCTTGTATGGCGATGACTATATTTTACAGGTTGAACTGATGACTGATATGACCATATAAATTGTAACGATAAAATTGCCAGATTAATAAAAACCCTACACGGGTCTGGAGTTGACAATAATCACGTCTCCCTAGTCATTAGATACGGCACATGGACTATTTATTTCCCACACGGGATGAGGTGACGAGGATTTATCCTCTGAAGCAATTAAAATACACACTCCCTCGGGCTTTGACAGGGTGACGAGAATTTATTCTCTGGAGTTATTATCTATACACGCTACCCTGTAAACACCAGAATATATCACTATAAATATGTGTATGCTTTATAGGATTTATTGGGTACCTAATACGACCCAATAAATTTCCAAACCTCTCCCCGTACAAAGGAGGTTATGGCGAAATTTTTCGAAAATTCCGGGTGTTAGCCAAATTTTTGAAGAATTTGAAAATTCTCAGAAACTAAAAAGTTGGAGAATGGAAGCCAAATTGAACGTAGAGTTGATTAATCAAACCACTTTCGACTTTGTTCCTTTTCGGTGATGAAAAGTTTTAAGTGGGGGAGATTGTGACGATCCGGAAAATCTGAACCAATTTCAAAATTTTAAATTGGTTATTTTAGTGGATTAAATATTTTAAATAATAACGATGAAAAGTAAGTTAGAATCGACATTTGAAAATGAATATAATTAATTCTAATTATAAACAAGGCCTGAAATGACACGCAGTTTCAAAATTTGAATTCAAACTTTGGCTGACTGTACCGGGTGCAAAACAAAACGGATTTGAGTGAAAACAAAAATATTTAAATCTGTTAGTGAATACCTTTCTAACGAGTCTGAAAAATCGAAGTTTCATAGTGGAAATCAAAAGTTATGGCCAAATGAATTTTCAGAAAGGTCGCTACGGAATTTATATAGCCCGTGGAAATGGCCATTTTGCAAACGACCTCGGAATTCGACGAAACCACTTTTGTTGGATCCGTGATGTTAAACTATTGCTAAGTTTCAAATTTCATAATTTTTGAAGTTAGTATGTGAGCGTGGCAAAGGAAAATGTGTTTGGTCGATTTCTATTAAATTGGATCGACCAGAAATGGGCCATTTTTTCAAACGGTCTCAGAATTCGACGAAACTAGTTTTGTTGGGACCGTGTCGTCAAAACATAGCCGGATTTATTTTTCTGGAATTTTTCGAATAAGTTTATGGGCCTTGCAAATTGAAATGTACGTTCAAATCGAATATTGAATGTTTTATATTTTAATTTGAAGAAAACTGACTGAAACATTCAAATGGGCCTTCGAAACATATCCCATTGTTTTCGGAATGGGGGTAAATAGCTAGGGACGACAGTCGTTGGGTCTGGATTGGAGTTCGTATGTAAGAGGTTTTTTTTTGGGATTTAAAAATAAATTAAAAATTAAATAAACCCTTGGACCAATCCCCTTTCTCCATCATCTGCGCGTTGACCCGAAACCCTCGCCCTCTTCAAAATCGAACGGCGGAACCTCTTCATTTCTTCTCTCCTCCTTGGATCTTCATCCACTCCACAAAATCAACGATCGAATTAGGGTTTTTGTAGAGCAAGGCCTCCTCTACAAATCCATGTCGGTTTGGGATATTATCATCGCATGTTTCGCCTGAACGACCGCCAGGAAGTCACGCACTTCGGAGCTCCGCCACGCCCAGGTGCTGCGATCGAAGTGGGGCCCCTGACCATCATTGGGTGCGGTTTTCCAGGCTCTAGGCCGTGGTGCAGGCGGATTTCAACAACGAGCAACGGATTTGCCGAAAAATTTAAACCTAGTTTCGAACAGGTTTTGAAAAGGTACGACTGTTATACTCTGGGCTGATTTCAACAGTTTAAAACCGTCGCGAATGTTGATTTTACAATAAAAATCATATCTTTTTCATGTGTGATCGAAATCCAGTGAAACAAGAGACAGTGGACTCATGTGGATGTCTTCTACATTCTAGAAGAGACCGCATATTTTTCTGAGCCTTCTGCTATTTTTGGTGGAGTGGAACCCAGTGTGAGATTTCTAATTTATAAACGATATGGAAAACGACGATGTATAAATTATATAGTCGATGTATGAGTTATATAAGCGTTGTACACCTCTTGTATAAGCATTGTATAAGTTGTACGTTCGATGTATAAGTTTTATATGCGTTGTAAAAACTATATATGTGTTGAAATAGAAGTGAAATGCTATATAAGTACATATATATATATATACGCCCCTCGTCCACAAACCATGGACGGTATTTATTGGTTGTGATTGGTGTGAAAATTGGTTGATTACGAATGGTTGATTAGAATTGTTTGTGGTTGAAATTGATTGATTGTGGTTGAAAAATACCCGTTTGTGGTTGAGAAATATTTGGTTGAAACCATATAGGATTAGTTTGTGGAAATGAAAAAAATTTACATGCCGCCTGCGTGCGAACTAGATGCATGATTTCCCATTGTCAAAAGCTGCGAGGCTTTAAGGTAGAGCGAGGAGCCGTACTAGGGACGGTCCCGATTTCAACTACCCTACAGTTATGCTGCTGAAATTTTGTATAATATTCATGTGTTAGAATTATTTTCATTTGTTGAAACTATATTTATTCGTTGAATAGAAAACTTTCATGTGTTGAATTGAAATTCATTCGTTGAATAGAAATTCATGTGTTGAATGGTATTCGTGTTTTAAATATAAAAATCACATTTTTACTCTATATATATAAACTATAGAAAACCTTCATGTGTTGAGTTGAAATTCATTCGTTGAATAGAAATTCATGTGTTGAATGGTATTCGTGTTTTAAATATAAAAATCACCTTTTTATCTATATATATAAACTATAGAAAACCTCCATGTGTTGAATCGATATTCATTCGTTGAATTGAAATTCATGTGGTGGATGGTATTCATATTTTGAAAGAAATTGTTTTATAATAAAAATCCTATTTTTATCACTGCTATGAACTATATAAAATAAACTTGTTTTGAAATAATTTGTTTTATAATAAAAATCCTATTTTTATCATCAATATGAACTATATAAAATAATGTTGTTTTGAAATAAATTATTGTATAATAAAAATCCTATTTTTATCACCTATATTAACTATATAAAATAGTCGAGTTTTAAAATAAATTGTTTTACACTAAAAATCACATTTTTATTATATACACAAATTGTTAAAAATAGTGAAGTGTTGAAATAGAAGACACTTAGATAAAAATATCATTTTTATCAAATGTATGAAAATCATATAGTTTTGAAATCGAAGAATCGATATATATATATAAATAGAATTGAAATATATCGAATAACAAAGCTGCAGTTCGTATTTTGAAACCGTGATGTCAAACGATTGGTGCGGGAGATCCGACCATCAGATTTTTCCGAAACCGCAACCGTTGGGTTCGCTTTGGAAATATCTTTCCAACGGCATCAACTTTGTAAAAATCCAACGGTGGAATGGTCTGGAATGTTTAATTCAAATCTGAAGAAAAACAGCGCCAGAATCGATTATATATATATAAATATAATTATATTTAATCGAATAACGACGCTACAGTTCGTATTTTGAAATCGAAAGTTCAAACGATTATACCGGGAGATCCGACCGTCGGATTTTTCCGAAACTGGAACCATTGGATTCGTTTTGAAATGATCTTTCTAATGATGTAAATTTTGTGAAAATCCAACGGTTAGATTTTCAGATATGTGTAAATCAAATCTGAAGAAAAACAGCGCCACGGCCGCGTTATGGCCCGAAGCGTCGTTTTGAATAAATTGGCTATTTTAAAATAAACAAAAATAGCGATAAATCATTATAAAATATTATAAACGATATGGTTGTGAAATTTAGAAATTAACTGAAGGTTAGCTAAGTCGAATGCTTTCCTAGATTTTGATCTGATGATGGTTTCGACCTTCGGGGTTAAGATTTGGGAAATCGTTTTGTTACTGATTGACGGTTAGTGACTAATGAATTGAAATGATGCGTATGTTGTGTTTGTGTAACACTTGTTTATTAAATACGCGAGTTGCTCAGAAAGACTGGGTTTATCCCATTCTGAATAACTGAATCGACGATAAGAAGTCGAAGATGAAGACGGTGATTGAAGACTGTTCTTCACCTCGTTTGGATGGTAACTGATGTCCTGATTGGGAGGCATCTCGAAATATGGATAATGAGTGGTGATCGTCCAGACGTACGTGGGGATCGATGGATATGCGAGGTATTTAGTGCCTCCGGTTTCGTTCAAACCCAGAACGGACTTGCAAATGGACTGTGTGTCTGACATTGGAATTCATTCTGTGCGATTGATAACCATTAGTTGTATGGGGTGAATTGCCGGTGTGGCATGCTAAGATGCAGTGAATAGGGCTTCTATTGAAAATCAAAGTCTTGTGATTGATGATCAAAGCACCGCCTGTGTGGCGTAGCTTTGTGTATAACATGAATTCGCAAGCCTCACACCCAGGTTTGAACCAAAAACGGGAGAACGACCTTAGGGAGGGCATGCGTTTCTTCCTAGCTAGGAGTTGTGTCAGTGTTTTTACACGGCCTGACATTTTACTTATGTGGAAGATGGATAGTGAGGCGCCTCGGTTATATCGGTCGATCCGGGACCGTTGGAGTCATTCGTTGGCTCACTTACGCCCCATAGGGCGGGGAAACGCATTGTTCAGGAATTTTAATCCACATCGGTGGACCGGCCCTGATGATCCAAAGGCTTGACCGAGTACTTGCCTAAGGCTCGGGCTAGGCAGTCTCGAATTCGGTAAGGACTATCTTTTGCCTTGGTTCATGACGGAAATCCAATTTCCAAATACGTGACTGTGCGGTTTTGATTGTATATATATATATGGCGACATGATATATGGTACCCATGTCGTCTATGATTTATATTTATGAAACCTATAAACACTAGTAATAATATCAAATGCTTTTGTTTTATTCATATCAAGCATATTTTGGCCATTATAAGGTAAAACTCTATCCTCCGGTTTGTGTTGCATTGTGTGATGGGAACTGAGTCTTATAATGGCTTCATTTTTATAAAAAGCATTGCGATGTTTAAAAGAAGGATTTTTTTTAAAGCACTGGCAATCCAAAGGAGTAAACCCGTTCCACGAAAGTGGCATGGTCCTGTGATTAGCCATATTTTAAATGTGTTGAGTAGATTTCTCATACCAGTCCCATGACTGACTCGTAGTTTGTTTCACTTTCAAACTCGGGTGCCCCTTTTTCTACATGGGAAGCCTTGTATTCAGGTTTTAGCTGGCTTTATCCGGGTAGCTGGAGCTGAAGATGGATTCTATTATTTATCTCTTTTTATGTTGTTCAGCTCCTATTGTACATATTCTGTTTGTTTTCCGCTGTAGACATTTACGTATAGCTGAACTGTATTTGTACTAAATATGATCTTGTATACTGTGTAACTCTGATGATTATGTTTATTCAGTATATTCTATTGTGCATTATCTGGTGTATTTATTTATTTCTGTTCGGCTATTATCTGTTTATGTGTTATATTCCAAGGATTACCCATGCCGCCGTCAGTACGGGGCTCGGGGTCGTCTCGTTCGTTTTTGATGAAACCACTTTTGTTGGATCCGGGATATCAAATTATTGCTAGGTTTCAATTTTCATAATTTTTAGAATTAATATGTGAGCGTGGTAAAAGAAAATGTGTTTTGATAATTTCAGTCAAATTTAATCGACTTAAAAATGGACATTTTTCAAATGGTCTCCAAATTCGAAGAAATTAATTTTGTTAGGACCGTATCATCAAAACAAAGCTAGAAATAATTTTCCTGTAATTTTTAGAGTCCATATGTGGCCCCGGTAGATTTAAATGTATGATTGAATTAAATAAATAAATGATTTAAATTTTAATTTAAAGAAAACAGAGTGAAAACAATCGTTTGGCTGGCGGGACCTAACCCATTGTGTCCGGAACGGGGGCAGTTGGGTGGGATCAACTTTTGGTGGGCTGAAATTGGAGCTGTTAAGGATTTTTGGGCTAAAACCAATAATTAAGAAATTAAATATTTTTATATTGTAAATATAGATTAAAGCAAAACCCTAATCCATTCTAATCTATACTAGCTGCCGATCTCCATTTTCAATGGTCAATCTCATTCCATTTTCAATCCGAAATATCTTTCAATCCGCTAAATTAAATTCGAATCTTCAAAAGGAAAATCGAAGAGCATGTTGAGATCTTCCAATTCAACGATATGATCGGGAATGGTTTCCTGGATTTCATGAATTCGGGCTCCAAACACACACACCTCGAAGGCGGATTCTACACGCCTGGGGCATGCGAGTTGGCCTGAACGGTGGCTGTGGGTGGCCGAGGCGTAAGAGCATTAAAGGGAGGTGGGCGATCGACGACAACGACCTCTTGGTGGAGAGCGATGGCGAATCGGGGTTGGGAGGTTTGGATTCTAACGGTTCGACTTTGTACAGGTGCTAACGAGAAGTAGAAGAAAGGGAACGGCCTGATTTTGGTTAATAAATGTAATTAAAGGCTAATTATTTATTTAATTATATATTAAAACAATTAATGTTTAAATGATCATAATTCTTTCATACGACTTCAGAATCGAACGAAATCTGTTGCATTGAAATCGTGAAGAGGAGATCTACGACATGGAACAGACCAGATCTGAATCGGAGCGATCTAAAATTTTGAAGAATTCAGAACCCAATGTGAGATTTCTTATTTTTAAAATTTAAAATTTAAATAAATTTTTATGCATTGGAAATCTGTATTTGTTTGCTATTAAAATTCATGTTGTTAGTGGTTCATGATCTGATTGTTTGATGCTATTTGTTGTTCTGTTGATATGATGGAATATTGTTGTTGTGTTAGATTGACAACATAAAAGTGTAAATTTTGTTGTATTAAAATTGACAAAATAAAAATGTCAATTTGTTAAATTAGATTATTGTCAAGAATTAAAATAACATTTTTGGTTATAAATGTTATGCATTAGGATTAAATAACATTTTTTGTTAAAATTGTTATGCATTAGAATCAAATAACATTTTCTGGTTATAAATGTTATGCATTAGAATTAAATAACATTTTTGGTTATAGATGTTATGCATTAGAATTAAATAACATTTTTGGTTATAAATGTTATGCATTAGAGAAAAATAACATTTTTGTTATAAATGTTATGCATTAGAGAAAAGTAACATTTTTGTTAGAAATTTGCTATGTAAATAAAAATAACATTTTTGTTTAGAAATGTTTATTTAGATTAAAAATATCATTTTTGTTAGGAAATGTTTATTTAGATTAAAAATAACATTTTTGTTAGGAAATCTTTATGTAGATTAAAAATGACATTTTTGTTAAGAAATGTATATTTAGATTAAAAATGTCAATTTAGTTAGAAATGTTTTATTAGAATAAAATGTACATTAGAATAAAAAGAACATTTTTGTTATAAAATGTTGCATTAGAATAAAAATACATTTTTGTTATAAAATGTTGCATTTGAAAATAAATAAATTTTTGTTATAAAATGTTACATTAAAATAAATAGGTCATTTTAGTCAAAAATGTTACATTAGAATTAAATTGTCATATACTTAGATATGTTCATGTTACATTAAATAGTTCATGTTAATATAAAAATATCATTTTGCTTAGAATCAGGTCATGTAAATAAAAATATCATTTTGTTTATAATCATGTTATGTAAATAAAAAGGGTCATTTATTTAGAAATGCCATGTTGATAAAAATGTCATTTATTTAGGAATGTCATTTATTTAGTAATGTCATCATATTAAAAATGTAATCATATTAAAAATGTAATCATATTAAAAATGTCATCATATTAGAAATGTCATCATATTAGAAATGTAACCATATTAGAAATGTCACATGCTAGATAATGTTTTGTTTAAATAAAAATATCATTTTGGTTAGGAAATATTATCTTAGATTAAAAAACATGATTTATGTTAGAAATGTCATTCATGTTAGAGATAAAAATGTCATTTATGTTAGGGATAAAAATGTTGAAACTTCAAAATTCACATTTTTAATGTAAAGATAAAATAGATAAAATATTTATTGTATGGATAATAATGTTGAAACATTATAAATAAATCATTAGAAAAAGTTTAATTGTTTAATAAATTATGTCAGTATTAAAATTACATCTTTAATGTAAGAAAGGATTAATTAAAAAGATTAAACTTTGGTAAAAATGAGTTATAAAGGAAAGTACATTTTTAATGTACAAATGCTTTTATAAAAAGATTAAAATTTTGTGATAATATGTTTACATTCAAAAGCTCATTTTTAGTGCATAAAAGAATTCAGTAAAAAAAATCATTGTTTGATTAAAATGTTTTTTCATTAAAAATTACATTTTTTATGTAGGTAGGAATAATTAAAATATGCATTTTTAATATTAACATTTACATGTTATAGAAATAGAAATGTTCATTTGTTTGATATCAACATTTACATTTTAGATAAATAGAAAAATGTACATTGGTAAAACATTATCATTATTATGTTAGCAATATTAGAAAATAATTCAAGCTGAATTATAATTGGTCAAATTTATTAACCAATGATTTATGTATGTAAACTATTGTTGTTTGAAAACCCCACACGGGTATTGGGATGATATTTCTCATACACTAGTCCCGATGTTTAGTTATATGTCAACCGATGGTTTGACTGTCTGTGATGAGCATTATTTATTTATTTTAATGCTCACACAGTTATAAATTTCACTCTGGATGTGAATGGATTGTTTATTGATTATTTCTCATTATTGTTATATACATGCGATGTATGAAATCCATATGAAACGACCCGCAATTCCATACCCTTTGAGTCGACTAATAACACCACACGTACAACTCAAATTGCACAGAAATACGAACCATTTTTAGAAAGAAGTTAGAGGATGAGAAATAGAAAGAAAGAAATATTAGAATAGAAGAAAACGAAGATCACAAACTCACAGCGGAACGAATAAAATATATTGGATAATATAACTTTGAAGCACAAATCAGTATTTGTATATACATACCATTATCAGAGCACAACGATTATCCCTGGAACAGTTATAAACACCTGTTTCCAGATACAACATAGTACACAGCGGAAAATATGATAGTCTATAGCTAAGTGGTGAGGCCTCCTGCTTCAATCTCCTCCAAGTGAATCTGAAAAATCCTGACTACTTGACTGCCCGTACAAATTTGGGCACCCAAGAGTTTAGGGAAAACAAACAAAATAAACTCTGGGTCAGTCATGGGACTGGTGTGAGTAAACTCCAATCATTTGTTTAACTTTCAAAAATCCTTTCAAAAGAAATGATAATCGTAAGACCGATCCACACATAAACACGGATGGTTTTTACCTTACGATAACCCAAAACACTTTGGAAATCATATATCATCTGATATTATAATAATGTCTAATCACAAGTAATTAAAATCTAGTAGAACGCTTGCATCTCACGCTCTACATATATAATATACAATCAAACTCGCATGCACTTATTGGAGATTGGATTCCAACTTGACAAGGTATGGGACCACCTTCCGAACGTGTATCTCTAGGGCAAATACACTGGGTTCAACAAGAACATCTTGCAACCCGGCCCACACATGACCGACCACTCATTTCGCTTGAGTGTATCGAATGTATATCACCAACGGTTGGGATCAGCAACCGTCTCCCGATAAGGGACAGCATCGATAGATTTAAGAACAAAAGGAATTTCTCTAGATAGGTGATCATACATCCTAATGGGTGCGACCCACATAGCCATGCTGCCTGCCCGATTTTTGTCCACTTCCGGGCTGATGAGGCTTGAGGTTTGAATTATCTTCCAGAACATCTGGCCATCATTCACTTTGAATGCCACATCATCAGATCCATCGGAAATCACTAATTGATTCCCACAAAAATACTCAGGTTGTTAGGCTAAAGAAGTTTCCCTTCTATGCCACCAACTTCGTACGTTTGAAGGAATCAACGTACGTAACCCCCTTTGGAAATACTCTGTCAGACACTCGTCCATACAAGTTGTCCCGGGTCTGGACAAACCGAAGGCACTATCCCGTAAACAGGATAGCCCTTGCATAACTCCGTCTTCAATTTTCTTCAGCATAAGTTGCTTCATAACGCTTACGCCAATACGGAGTGGTTTTCAGATATCAAATCTGATCCCGGTCTCTCCATATTGACAACGTTAAAATGGTCAAAACTTTGATAGTCGGTGATTTAACTATCAAATGAAAACATGTCGGTGTGCAAACAATGATATTATTTCCAAAAGGAAATTCTATCGACCAAACATCATTCAACGTTTATCCCTTTTAGTTCATTCATTTATTCATTTCCCTTTTCACTTTCATTTACATTCCTTATTTAATATATGCTATTAACATTGGAAAACATTTCCATTACCTGTCCTCTATATTCAGAAAACATTTCTGACTCTCATTTGGAAAAACGTTTCCAAATCTCCTTCCTTTTTGTTTTAAACAGATGTTTGAATAAACATCGCTATGCCAACTCACCATTTCACTCATTTACTAAATCCACTTAATCGCTTCCACTCTCGAACCTTATCCACTTCTTAGTTAAAACTAAAGTCAATCAAGTTGGGGTATAATTACCTCTCAGACGTTAACTGAACGACATTCTTAACTTTGAATTAGTCAGAGCTCACAACTTTAAACCAAACATTGCTTACGCGACTCTCGGATTTGATCCACGAACACACCTTCTTTATAAAAATATTGATTATAACGATAACGTTATAATTGTTGTCTTCAAATGTTTGATTTATAAAAACATTGCTTTCAACAACAGCGTTAAAACCGCTGTCTAGCATTATAAAACACTTATCATAACCATAGCATTAAAATTGCTATTAAACAGTTATTATAACGGCAGCGTTAAAATTGCTATTTAGATTTACCAAGACATTTATTATAACAGCAGCGTCTAAAATTGTTGTATAGATTTACAACATCTATTATAACAACAGCGCTAAAATCGCTGTTTAGTTTTATAAAAAGCATTTCTTACAAAGACAGCGTTATGATCGCTGTTTAAGATTATAAAAGCATTTCTTATAACAACAGCGTTAGGATTGCTGTTTTGAATAAAATACCGTGTGCGGCGCACACGCTTCCGTTGTTCATTTATAGACTTTGTTTATTTTAAACAATTCAAGTTCTCCTTTAAACATAATTATAACTATACATTCTTCTAATCACTTAATTCGATTTCTATAAATCCCCTTTTTATATACATTTTATTTGCAAAATATTTCCTTGTTTTAAACTATTATTCTTTTACTTCAAGCTTTTGAAAATCTTTCTTTAAACTTTCCTCTGTACTTTGCTAACTTCGGATCCATTTCCAAATATTGGTTTCAAAACTGATACTCACTTTCAAATATACATTCATATTTGAACTCACCTTTTAATTCATCCAATGGTTAATGATCCACTTAATTTATATCTTTATTTATAACATTTTTCTTGGTTTACCCAATGGAATAGGTTTCCATTTGCAATTCAATGAAAAAGAAATTATTTCTAATTTGGAAATAAACTCTGCTTTTAAATTCTAATTTCCTTTTTCACATTCGATGATATTTTACGGTATCTAAAATACCAGGTTCCTAAGGCCAGGGTAAACCAAACACACAAATTCAACCATGGATAATGTAGCATAACATATATCACCATCAAATAAAACAGTAAATAAAATGTTAAGGGATCCAGTTGGATCCCTCCAACCTGTTTCCCTGCATCCACAGATGTTAATAACATCAATAATATTATTTCACATCAAAATGAAATATCAGAACTAATGATCAATTAATGGTGTAATCCTATCTACCAATTTTATCAACTATTCAACTAAACACCCATCACACAGTATAAAACAAATTTAAAATTTGTTTATATAAAAATATAAACAAAGCAGAGTTAGTGAGTTACTCACTTCGTTTTGCAGTCGACGGTCCTGCTTTGGTTTCATCTAAAATCAACGAGCATTTCATTTATTTATTCTTTTGTGAAAATCCAGTTGCTCTGATCTTAACCATGTCGGTTCCATTACGTAGATTTCTTTAAATGTTCATTATGTCGCCAATAACCTTCTAACCATTTTTACCTCAAATCCCAGACTAGCATGTACTGTATCTCCTCCATCCATGAAAAACTACTCTGGTACTATTCCAAACCATTCGGGTACCTTTCACGCAACAGGTCTGCCACCAACATCAGAGTCTTCTTCTCCGACAAACAAGTATGACCCGCTCCACGCAACTAAAGTGCAAACTTCTTCTGAATACTCCAGTAGAAAAACACAACAACAAATCTTCACCTCTTCTTTAGTTCACAGTCACACAACACAAAAATGGCCACTGCCACCATTTTTAATCTGCATATTTCCACCCATACTCAACTCGCAACTTCACTGTCTCAAACACCTCGGCACTTTCACCATACCCTTGAACTAGCTCACCCCACTGCTCAACACAGATGTGCTCCCACACATCCTGTTCTTCATCAAGCTAAAACCTGACTCCACCAAACCCATCTTTCACCTTGTTTAAAACGAACTACTGAAGCTCCTTACAATCATGTCATGATTCCTCCACCGGCCTTGACAAGAGCACGGACCTCAACAGAAAACACAGTTGCTTCGATAAACACCCCCACCATACAACGCTTCTTCATTTCATTACCACTTGCACCCCCACTACAGGCGTCATCATCTCCACCGAACACACACAAAAACAGCACCTACTTTCCTCCATTAAAACTACACCGAACACACAAAGACATCACCAACTTCCTCCCCTCAAACTCGACGTTGATGGAAAAGTAGAAAAAAACATGAGCTATCCGAGTTCGAACACAGGGAAAAAGATACCCATATGAGGCTCTCGAAATTTACAATGGAAACAAGTGAAACAAGTTTTCAATTTTGTTTGGGGAATTTCTCGGTATTTTTCATTGCCGAAAAGAAATAGAGTGGAGCTGCTTTTATAGGGGAGAAGTACGTGAGCAGCAAGGCACTGGACGTCGCTTTCAAATGTATAGGCTTGATCAGCAAGGCTAAGAAGCTGAAAAGAAATATCACCCCGTAGGATTGCTGAAAAGAGCTATCATACAGTGGTAGGATTACTGAAAAGAAATATCATATAGGTAGGATGGATAGTAGGGTGTACACGAAAAGAAATCACAGTGAAGTGTAGTAGGATATGGTAGGTATGGTCCTTATTTTGGGTAAGCACATTCTTATGGGTTAGGATAGGTTAGGCATCTCTGCTTCAGGCTTCATGTGTTAGAAGAGACCTTACGTGTTCTCTTTTCAATGTATTGCACTAGCATGTACTGAGTTGAAGAATGCAGGCTTTAGGGACCTAGCGTGTACAGTTTTCCACATGTAGATACGGTGTACAATTTCAAAGAAACTTAAAAATGAAGAAAGGATCTCATTCGTTCTTAGTACCACCGTAGGCACGTTCTAATTTGGGTAGACTTAAGTTTTCTTCCACTGGACATATTTAATTAAATACATGACAGCATGACAGGTAGGTTTGGCAGATACGTTTAGGTACAGCTCATAATTTAGAATAGGTTAGGCTTGCTGGGTTTGAAATTTAATCACTGCTGCGTGATCTGCAAAAAGATGTTATAGCATGTGTTGTTTATTAGACTTGTAGAAATCGAGGTTTTCGTTCATATCCGAACTGCTACGGACAGGAATAAGAGTACGGTCGTGTCCCGCGAGATACCATGATCCCAAAAATATAATAATATCGGTAGTTTAACTTATGTTATGAAACCCCAAAATATTGATATAGGGTGCGAAATACTCTAAATAAAAAGTTGCATATTTTATTAATTAAAAATTACAGTAAAATTCTAAAAATTAAATTAACACTACGCCTTAAAAGAACCTTGCCCAAATTCGAATCCAGTATGCAGTTATTTCAAATAAACTGTTACGGCCGATGAATGATTCTATAGCGACTATTTCTAAATTTGATTTGGACATAACTTTTTATTCCTGCTGTGAAAATCTGGATTTTTCACATTCATTGGAAAGATATTTCCAAACAGATTCAAATATTTCCTGTTTCGCTAAAATCCGGTTTATTTTGAATCCTGTACATTCCTTTAAATTTTGAAATCGAAATTTCAAACTACCGTACCATTTTGAACTCGTTTTATAATTAAATTATAAATTATACGTTCAAACTTCGTTTTATAATTAAATTCCTTATAAAACCCTTTTTAAATTATTAATACAACATTTAAAACCAATTTAAATGTTCAAAATAAATAGCTAAAAATCCGGGTCGTTACATTCCTTCCCCCTTAAAATAATTTCGTCCTCGAAATTGCTAAGTAGGGAAAATGCCACGTATCCTATTAACTAGTGTTTAAAATTCCTTTTTGTTTTTCCCACCTCTTAACTCCAGTTGAACTGGACCAATTTATTTCAATTAAAATATTCATTTATTCTTACTAACGGAAAAAAATGCTGAAAATTTTCTGACACTTTAAATTCTGAAAAATTTCGGCAGCATCTCCTCTGCACGGCTCAATCGGTACAACCACAAATCGCCTTTCTAGGCCTTCTCCAATCCAAAAGAAAATCAAAAAGCCAAGTGGCTTGCCCGATAGGCTCATAAAATCAATAACCCAAACAATAATGTAAACATGTACCTTTTTGTCGGGCATAATTCTATCTCTTGCACCTTCTTCCATTCGGCTCATCATACATATATCCATTTCCAGTTGGTTTGAAATCAATCCAACCTTTGATCTTTAACTTCTGATTGGATCACTTCTATTCACTAATCCAAACTGAGTTCTATTTTCCAAAATCAACCCTCTTATTCTGCTTGGGCTCAAAAATAACTTAACTCCAATTAACGACATACAATATAAGTATTCAACTCGTTTAGTATAATTCGAATCTATTTTAATATTTCGAATTTCAACATCTCTATACTGAATTTCATTCGGGATTGCTTCTAATTCAATCCAGTTTTATTTAACTTAAGTTAAATCACAATTCATTTGATACATTTTGACCATTTTCAATCTATTCAACTTGTTCAAGTTAAAAAATTTCAGAATTAAATTCCCGGGTTTTATTTCAAATTAGTTTGAAAATCATATATATTTACATACATTTATAATTAACTCTATTCAAAACATTTGAATATCTAAAACAACCTGTCTTTTTCAAACAAACTTATATGGTAGCAATCCGTCACTCAGAAACTTGAAAATGAATACTGATAATGTCGCGACCCATTATCAGAATTATTTTCTTGCCCCTGAAGTGATTTCAGTGCTTAATCACTTTTAAAATCCATTTAAACCATTCTAATTCAAAAATCTCTTCAAACCAATGCTATATTACCTTTAAAATACTTCAAGGAATATTTCAAAATATCCGGGATTTAAATTCAAATTATGGTTTGAATTAAATTTCAGTTCAGCTTATTTGTATATCCTATTCTTATACAAATTCAATTTGGTTTTATACAACCATTTCAATATTTTATAATTTCCTTTGATTGTAATAACAATCAATACATTCGATAATTTCAGAAAATTATCCCTTTATATCAAAATAACTTTTGGGCAAATTATTTCACTTACCCATTTTAAAACAATACTGCGTCGAATTGTTCTGTTCGAGAGTTTATAAACACCTATCGATACAGTTGTACTTCCTGTATCGACCAGAATTCATAAATCATTCAACAAACCAGTCAACACAATATAAAACAATTTTTATATCAAATTTACAAATACGCACTCATATATATACACTAAAACTCAATCTAGGGTATTACTAGCCCCATCTCTATTGAGTCACGCCACAGAGCCAAGGTAATCACTTAACCTTCAGCTCTGATACCAAATGAAACGACCCGCAATTCCATACCCTTTGAGTCGACTAATAACACCACACGTACAACTCAAATTGCACAGAAATACGAACCATTTTTAGAAAGAAGTTAGAGGATGAGAAATAGAAAGAAAGAAATATTAGAATAGAAGAAAACGAAGATCACAAACTCACAGCGGAACGAATAAAATATATTGGATAATATAACTTTGAAGCACAAATCAGTATTTGTATATACATACCATTATCAGAGCACAACGATTATCCCTGGAACAGTTATAAACACCTGTTTCCAGATACAACATAGTACACAGCGGAAAATATGATAGTCTATAGCTAAGTGGTGAGGCCTCCTGCTTCAAGCTCCTCCAAGTGAATCTGAAAAATCCTGACTACTTGACTGCCCGTACAAATTTGGGCACCCAAGAGTTTAGGGAAAACAAACAAAATAAACTCTGGGTCAGTCATGGGACTGGTGTGAGTAAACTCCAATCATTTGTTTAACTTTCAAAAATCCTTTCAAAAGAAATGATAATCGTAAGACCGATCCACACATAAACACGGATGGTTTTTACCTTACGATAACCCAAAACACTTTGGAAATCATATATCATCTGATATTATAATAATGTCTAATCACAAGTAATTAAAATCTAGTAGAACGCTTGCATCTCACGCTCTACATATATAATATACAATCAAACTCGCATGCACTTATTGGAGATTGGATTCCAACTTGACAAGGTATGGGACCACCTTCCGAACGTGTATCTCTAGGGCAAATACACTGGGTTCAACAAGAACATCTTGCAACCCGGCCCACACATGACCGACCACTCATTTCGCTTGAGTGTATCGAATGTATATCACCAACGGTTGGGATCAGCAACCGTCTCCCGATAAGGGACAGCATCGATAGATTTAAGAACAAAAGGAATTTCTCTAGATAGGTGATCATACATCCTAATGGGTGCGACCCACATAGCCATGCTGCCTGCCCGATTTTTGTCCACTTCCGGGCTGATGAGGCTTGAGGTTTGAATTATCTTCCAGAACATCTGGCCATCATTCACTTTGAATGCCACATCATCAGATCCATCGGAAATCACTAATTGATTCCCACAAAAATACTCAGGTTGTTAGGCTAAAGAAGTTTCCCTTCTATGCCACCAACTTCGTACGTTTGAAGGAATCAACGTACGTAACCCCCTTTGGAAATATTCTGTCAGACACTCGTCCATACAAGTTGTCCCGGGTCTGGACAAACCGAAGGCACTATCCCGTAAACAGGATAGCCCTTGCATAACTCCGTCTTCAATTTTCTTCAGCATAAGTTGCTTCATAACGCTTACGCCAATACGGAGTGGTTTTCAGATATCAAATCTGATCCCGGTCTCTCCATATTGACAACGTTAAAATGGTCAAAACTTTGATAGTCGGTGATTTAACTATCAAATGAAAACATGTCGGTGTGCAAACAATGATATTATTTCCAAAAGGAAATTCTATCGACCAAACATCATTCAACGTTTATCCCTTTTAGTTCATTCATTTATTCATTTCCCTTTTCACTTTCATTTACATTCCTTATTTAATATATGCTATTAACATTGGAAAACATTTCCATTACCTGTCCTCTATATTCAGAAAACATTTCTGACTCTCATTTGGAAAAACGTTTCCAAATCTCCTTCCTTTTTGTTTTAAACAGATGTTTGAATAAACATCGCTATGCCAACTCACCACTTCACTCATTTACTAAATCCACTTAATCGCTTCCACTCTCGAACCTTATCCACTTCTTAGTTAAAACTAAAGTCAATCAAGTTGGGGTATAATTACCTCTCAGACGTTAACTGAACGACATTCTTAACTTTGAATTAGTCAGAGCTCACAACTTTAAACCAAACATTGCTTACGCGACTCTCGGATTTGATCCACGAACACACCTTCTTTATAAAAATATTGATTATAACGATAACGTTATAATTGTTGTCTTCAAATGTTTGATTTATAAAAACATTGCTTTCAACAACAGCGTTAAAACCGCTGTCTAGCATTATAAAACACTTATCATAACCATAGCATTAAAATTGCTATTAAACAGTTATTATAACGGCAGCGTTAAAATTGCTATTTAGATTTACCAAGACATTTATTATAACAGCAGCGTCTAAAATTGTTGTATAGATTTACAACATCTATTATAACAACAGCGCTAAAATCGCTGTTTAGTTTTATAAAAAGCATTTCTTACAAAGACAGCGTTATGATCGCTGTTTAAGATTATAAAAGCATTTCTTATAACAACAGCGTTAGGATTGCTGTTTTGAATAAAATACCGTGTGCGGCGCACACGCTTCCGTTGTTCATTTATAGACTTTGTTTATTTTAAACAATTCAAGTTCTCCTTTAAACATATTTATAACTATACATTCTTCTAACCACTTAATTCGATTTCTATAAATCCCCTTTTTATATACATTTTATTTGCAAAATATTTCCTTGTTTTAAACTATTATTCTTTTACTTCAAGCTTTTGAAAATCTTTCTTTAAACTTTCCTCTGTACTTTGCTAACTTCGGATCCATTTCCAAATATTGGTTTCAAAACCGATACTCACTTTCAAATATACATTCATATTTGAACTCACCTTTTAATTCATCCAATGGTTAATGATCCACTTAATTTATATCTTTATTTATAACATTTTTCTTGGTTTACCCAATGGAATAGGTTTCCATTTGCAATTCAATGAAAAAGAAATTATTTCTAATTTGGAAATAAACTCTGCTTTTAAATTCTAATTTCCTTTTTCACATTCGATGATATTTTACGGTATCTAAAATACCAGGTTCCTAAGGCCAGGGTAAACCAAACACACAAATTCAACCATGGATAATGTAGCATAACATATATCACCATCAAATAAAACAGTAAATAAAATGTTGAGGGATCCAGTTGGATCCCTCCAACCTGTTTCCCTGCATCCACAGATGTTAATAACATCAATAATATTATTTCACATCAAAATGAAATATCAGAACTAATGATCAATTAATGGTGTAATCCTATCTACCAATTTTATCAACTATTCAACTAAACACCCATCACACAGTATAAAACAAATTTAAAATTTGTTTATATAAAAATATAAACAAAGCAAAGTTAGTGAGTTACTCACTTCGTTTTGCAGTCGACGGTCCTGCTTTGGTTTCATCTAAAATCAACGAGCATTTCATTTATTTATTCTTTTGTGAAAATCCAGTTGCTCTGATCTTAACCATGTCGGTTCCATTACGTAGATTTCTTTAAATGTTCATTATGTCGCCAATAACCTTCTAACCATTTTTACCTCAAATCCCAGACTAGCATGTACTGTATCTCCTCCATCCATGAAAAACTACTCTGGTACTATTCCAAACCATTCGGGTACCTTTCACACAACAGGTCTGCCACCAACATCAGAGTCTTCTTCTCCGACAAACAAGTATGACCCGCTCCACGCAACTAAAGTGCAAACTTCTTCTGAATACTCCAGTAGAAAAACACAACAACAAATCTTCACCTCTTCTTTAGTTCACAGTCACGCAACACAAAAATGGCCACTGCCACCATTTTTAATCTGCATATTTCCACCCATACTCAACTCGCAACTTCACTGTCTCAAACACCTCGGCACTTTCACCATACCCTTGAACTAGCTCACCCCACTGCTCAACACAGATGTGCTCCCACACATCCTGTTCTTCATCAAGCTAAAACCTGACTCCACCAAACCCATCTTTCACCTTGTTTAAAACGAACTACTGAAGCTCCTTACAATCATGTCATGATTCCTCCACCGGCCTTGACAAGAGCACGGACCTCAACAGAAAACACAGTTGCTTCGATAAACACCCCCACCATACAACGCTTCTTCATTTCATTACCACTTGCACCCCCACTACAGGCGTCATCATCTCCACCGAACACACACAAAAACAGCACCTACTTTCCTCCATTAAAACTACACCGAACACACAAAGACATCACCAACTTCCTCCCCTCAAACTCGACGTTGATGGAAAAGTAGAAAAAAACATGAGCTATCCGAGTTCGAACACAGGGAAAAAGATACCCATATGAGGCTCTCGAAATTTACAATGGAAACAAGTGAAACAAGTTTTCAATTTTGTTTGGGGAATTTCTCGGTATTTTTCATTGCCGAAAAGAAATAGAGTGGAGCTGCTTTTATAGGGGAGAAGTACGTGAGCAGCAAGGCACTGGACGTCGCTTTCAAATGTATAGGCTTGATCAGCAAGGCTAAGAAGCTGAAAAGAAATATCACCCCGTAGGATTGCTGAAAAGAGCTATCATACAGTGGTAGGATTACTGAAAAGAAATATCATATAGGTAGGATGGATAGTAGGGTGTACACGAAAAGAAATCACAGTGAAGTGTAGTAGGATATGGTAGGTATGGTCCTTATTTTGGGTAAGCACATTCTTATGGGTTAGGATAGGTTAGGCATCTCTGCTTCAGGCTTCATGTGTTAGAAGAGACCTTACGTGTTCTCTTTTCAATGTATTGCACTAGCATGTACTGAGTTGAAGAATGCAGGCTTTAGGGACCTAGCGTGTACAGTTTTCCACATGTAGATACGGTGTACAATTTCAAAGAAACTTAAAAATGAAGAAAGGATCTCATTCGTTCTTAGTACCACCGTAGGCACGTTCTAATTTGGGTAGACTTAAGTTTTCTTCCACTGGACATATTTAATTAAATACATGACAGCATGACAGGTAGGTTTGGCAGATACGTTTAGGTACAGCTCATAATTTAGAATAGGTTAGGCTTGCTGGGTTTGAAATTTAATCACTGCTGCGTGATCTGCAAAAAGATGTTATAGCATGTGTTGTTTATTAGACTTGTAGAAATCGAGGTTTTCGTTCATATCCGAACTGCTACGGACAGGAATAAGAGTACGGTCGTGTCCCGCGAGATACCATGATCCCAAAAATATAATAATATCGGTAGTTTAACTTATGTTATGAAACCCCAAAATATTGATATAGGGTGCGAAATACTCTAAATAAAAAGTTGCATATTTTATTAATTAAAAATTACAGTAAAATTCTAAAAATTAAATTAACACTACGCCTTAAAAGAACCTTGCCCAAATTCGAATCCAGTATGCAGTTATTTCAAATAAACTGTTACGGCCGATGAATGATTCTATAGCGACTATTTCTAAATTTGATTTGGACATAACTTTTTATTCCTGCTGTGAAAATCTGGATTTTTCACATTCATTGGAAAGATATTTCCAAACAGATTCAAATATTTCCTGTTTCGCTAAAATCCGGTTTATTTTGAATCCTGTACATTCCTTTAAAATTTGAAATCGAAATTTCAAACTACCGTACCATTTTGAACTCGTTTTATAATTAAATTATAAATTATACGTTCAAACTTCGTTTTATAATTAAATTCCTTATAAAACCCTTTTTAAATTATTAATACAACATTTAAAACCAATTTAAATGTTCAAAATAAATAGCTAAAAATCCGGGTCGTTACACCATATAACTGAATTTATATGGTAATTGATTAAGTCGCACTCCGATTTAGAATATTTTTAATATAGAATATCTTATATATAAAGAATATTTTAAAATAAAGAATATTTTAAAATTATGAATATTTTAAAATAAAATTCTGTGTAAAATAAAATTATGATTTCTATGTCCCTTTTTAGACGAATATAATAATATAAAAATGTTATGCCGAATTAAGTAGCAAACTTTATTTTAATCCGAACGGGATTATCAATCGATTTGATTTACTTTATAATGAACATCGAAAGAAGTGATTTATAAATCTAATATTTTGAAAATATAAATATTTAATATGATAAAAATTTAGAATGTTCAATTTTTATTTAAAATTGGAAATGAAGTTAAAATCGTTGTAAAACGAATTTATAAACGATTTATAAAATATGTTTTAAATAGTAAATGACGAAATATATAAAACATATATATATTATTTATTTAATCGCCTGAATAGAACGCGCCGCACAGCGACCATCCGCGAATTTCGACCATTAACTTCAAATTGATGTAACGGGAGATCCGACCGTCGGATTCTCCTAAAACCGGAACCGTTGGGTTCGTATCGAAAAGAGTTTTCCAATGAATATAAGAGATTCAAAATATAACGGTTGGATTTGGAATTATGTCCAAATCAAATTTGAAAAAGGTCGCTATGGATGCAGTTCGATGGCCGTTATTGGAAAGCGACTGTACAAGCCTTAATAAAATTATTTAAAATACGAAAAAGTTATGTAAAATCATAATAAATGGTTTGGAAAGATTTTGGATGATAAATTCCATATTTTAAAAGATAAAATTTATTTTTATCGATATGAACTGGTTATTAACTAGAATAAATCTTTAAACTAATATTTAACGAAGTTTTCCAATAATTAATATTTTCTTGGAATTAAAAAAATAAATTGGATTTTTGGGTTTGTCGTGGATGGTGTCTTCAATAACACCGTTCTTAAACCCGATAAAGAAAATAATAAATATTTTAATTAAGATTATTAGAGTTTCCAATTATATTTAGTAATTAGAGTAAAATGAAATGTGAATTGGGTTTATTGTGAACTGTGTTTTTAAACTACATTTGTTCTTTAACCTAATTTATAGTGTAAATATAATTTGGAAGTTTTAAATCTTTTATTAAGATTTAATGGAAATTCTCCAAAGTAAAGTTTTTCAATTTAATATATTAAATTGGAATTGAATGGGATTCGATTTAATAATAATCGAGATGAGCTTCTGTAAAAGAAGATTGTTAATATAAATGGAATTTAAAAGGCTTTTCCGTTATTCCATATATATTATTAGTCTGATACGGGAATTTATATCGATTATATATTGGTTTGATTTCTATGAAAATTCCATATTTAATGGAAGATGATTTTAGGTTTATCGTGAACTGTGTTTTAAATGACATTGGTTCTTTAACCCAATTAAAGATATGATTAATTTCTTAAAGTTGAATAATCATAAAGTAATAATTTTTGATACCAATTTGGAGTTTTAATGACTCTTTAAAAAAGGAAGATTTAAGTATGAATTTAAAGAATTTATCTTTGATAAAATTAATGGGAACCTGTCCCTAATAATGTGAATATTTATTTAAAAGAATATTCTAAATAGCAATGAGGCGTATGATGTGTTTTACAACACTTGATTTTGATTTTAAAATACATGAGTTATTCGGAAAGACCGGGATTAACCCATTCTGAATAATTACTACGACGATTAAAAGTCGAAGATGAAGATGGTGGTTGAAGACCGGAGGTCTTCACATCGTTTGGAGGATTACTGATGTCTTGATTGGGAGGTATCCCAAGACAAGGTAATAAGTGGTGATCTTCCACACGTACTTGGAGATCGACAGATATGCGAGAAACTCTCTCCTGTATTGGACATATGGGACGAGGAATAAGGTGTCTCCGGTTTCGTTTAGACCCAGAACAGACTTGTAAATGGATGGTATGTCTGACGTTGTATTCCTTTATGTTGTATTCGTTTGTCTCTGCTAAATATATAACTGTTGGTGGCGGAGAATTTATTCTCTTGCATGACACCCTTTTCTAAGACGTACGAGCTTAGAGGTTATATATTGGTAGAAATCAATGGTATAGTATGGACTGACGATGTGGCATGCTAAGATGCAAATGATCAAGGCTTTTGTTGAAAAGCAGAGCCTTGTGGTTGATGATCAAAGCACAACTTATTTAGGCATAGCTTTGTGTATAGCGTTACTTCGCGAGCCTCACACCCCGGTTGGAGTCAGAAACGGGATAGGGGAATGCAGGAAGTGCACACGTTTCATTCTAACTAGAAGTGGTGTCAGCGTTTTACAAGCCCTAACATTTTTTTACTTATGTGGATGATGGATTACGAGGCTTCAGATTTATTGGTCGATAGTGATCATTTTATAGGTTCAATAGGACCGAGAAGCGTGTGTTCAGGAATTGCCAATCCACTAAAGTATTTATGGACCGGCCCTGCAGGATCCAAGGGTTCGCCAGCGTCCGAATCCTGAGACATTGCTAGAGTGCCTCGAATCAGTAAGGAGATCGTCCTTTGCCTTGACTCATGATGGAAATCCAATTTCCAATACGACATCATGCGGTTTTTATTGTAGAACTAGTATGGCGACATAGTAGGATAGGGTACTATGCCGTCTATGATTGATACATTATGATTGAAATTGTTTTTGAAACATATATACACTAATAATAATATCAAATCCATTTTATCGTATCAAGCATTTTTTTACCATTATAAGGTAAAACTCTTTCCTTCGGTTTGCGTTGCATTGTGTGATGGGACTTGAGCATTATAATGGTTTCATTTTTCTAAGAAGCATTGCGTTGTTTAACGATTTACTTTATTTATGCACTGGCAATACAATGGAGTAAACCCGTTCCGCGTTATCAGAGTGGTCCTATGATTACCCTTATTATTAGATAAGTTAAGTAAGATTTCTCATACCAGTCCCATGACTGACCTGTAGTTTGTTTCACTTTGCAAACTCGGGTGCCCTCTTTCCACACGGGCATTCGAGTAGCCTATTTTGCAGATATATTGAGCAGGATTCTGGATCGAAGCTTAAAGCTGTGTCCAGAGCATTAATAGTCTTTCGCTGTGATCAGTTTATTTTTTCCGCTGCACTGTATTAAATCTATTGTAAATTTATCTTCCGCTGTATAATATTAGATAAAATCTGATGTAACATTATTATAATGTTTATAAAGGTATGCTGTTATTTGTTCTGATGTGTTGTATTCCCATAGTTAGCGTATTCGGGTTTTGAACGGTCTTGGTCGATTTAGCGATCGATTAGGTCTGGGAGAAATCTGAATCGTTACAGTTGGTATCAGAGCCAGGTTAGCTCAAATCTTTGGGGTACGACTCATTAGAACCGAACAAAAGACTCATCAGAGATTGGATTAGTAATATCAAATATGAATACTCATTAGAGATAGGATCAGCAGTATCCTAGAATGAGAAAACTCATTAGAGATGGGGTTAGTAATGCCCTAGAATGAGTTGAGAGTGACAAGTTTATGGTTAACGTATTTGAGATTATGTATATAATTCGATCTTAGGAAATATCATTTTTGAATATATAAAAGTTATATATTTTTGAAAAACTAATCAACTAATGGATTGATGATTGTGTTGTGTGATAATTAATTCAGCTAATAAAATTATTGAAACCAATAAAAAAAGAATGAAAGTTGAGTTGGTTAATTAAACAACTTTCAGCTCTATTCCTTTTCGAGGACGAAAAGATTTTAAGTGGGGGGAGATTGTAACAACCCGGAATTTTGGAACCAATTTAAAATTTTCATTTTAGAAATTTTAATGGATTTTGAATATTTAAAATAATTTATTTTAAATAATAACGATTAAAAATTTAAATTGAAGTTAGAACGAATATATTTATTTTAATTATAAAAGGAATTAGAAATAGCACGACAGTTTGAAAATTTGAATTCGAACTTTGACTGAATGTAAAGGATGCAAAATAAATCGGATTTTAGTGAAACCAAAAATATTTAAATTTATTTAAAAATATCTTTTCAACAAATCCGAAAAATTGAAATTTCATAGCGGGAATCAAAAGTTATGGTCAGTTGAATATTCAGAATAGTCGCTATGGAATATATATATATATATATTTTAATATTAAAAATAGTCATTTTGGAAACGACCTCCGTTTTCGACGAAACCACTTTTGTTGGATCCGGGATGTCAAATTATTGCTAGGTTTCAATTTTCATAATTTTTAGAATTAATATGTGAGCGTGGCAAAAGAAAATGTGTTTTGACAATTTCAGTCAAATTTAACCGACTTAAAAATGGACATTTTTCAAACGGTCTCCAAATTCGACGAAATAAATTTTGCTAGGACCGTATCGTCAAAACAAATCTAGAAATAATTTTTCTGTAATTTTTAGAGTCCGTATGTGGCCCCGGTGGATTTAAATGTATGATCGAATTAAATAAATAAATGATTTAAATTTTAATTTAAAGAAAACAGAGTGAAAACGATCATTTGGGCTGACAAGACCTAGCCCATTATGTTCGGAATGGGGGCAATTGGGTAGGAACAACTTGTGGTGGGCTGAAACTGGAGCCGTTAAGGATTTTTGGGCTAAAACCAATAATTAAGAAATTAAATATTTTTATATTATAAATATAGATTAAAGCAAAACCCTAATCCATTCTAATCAATACTGGCCGCCGCTCTCCATTTTCAATGGTCAATCTCATCCCATTTTCAATCCCAAATATCATTCAATCC
Source organism: Allium sativum (assembly GCA_030737875.1). NCBI lineage: Eukaryota > Viridiplantae > Streptophyta > Magnoliopsida > Asparagales > Amaryllidaceae > Allium > Allium sativum. Next base: position 822,416,042 of record CM060910.1, read on the forward strand.
GCTAAATTAAATTCGAATCTTCAAAAGGGAAATCGAAGAGCATGCTGAGATCTTCCAATTCAACGGGTACGATCGGAAATGGTCTTGTGGATTTCGCGAATTTGGGCTCCAAACACACACCGCTCGAAGAAGGATTCTACACGCCTGGGGCATGCGAATTGGCCTGAACGATGGATGTGGGTGGCCGAGGCGTAGGCGCATCAGAGGGAGGTGGGCGATCGACGGCAGCGACCTCCTGGTGGCGAGCGATGGCGATTCGAGGTTGGGAGATCTGGGTTCTAACGGTTTGACTTTGTACAGGTGCTAATGAGAAGTAGAAGAAAGGGAACGGTATGATTTTGGTTAACAAATGTAATTAAAGGCTAATTATTTATTTAATTATATATTAAAATAGTTAATGTTTAAATGATCATAATTCTTTCATACGACTTCAGAATCGAACGAAATTTGTTGCGTTGAAATCGTGAAGAGGAGATCTACGACATGGAACAGACCAGATCTGAAATGGAGTGATCTAAAATTTTGAAGAATTTAGAACCCAATGTGAGATTTCTTATTTTTAAAATTTAAAATTAAAATAAATTGTTATGCATTGGAAATCTGTATTTATTTGCTGTTAAAATTCATGTTGTTAGTGGTGCACTGTCTGATTGTTTGATGATATTTGTTGTTCTGTTAATATGATGAATATTGTTGTTGTATTAGAATTGACAGCATAAAAGTGTAAATTTTGTTGTATTAAAATTGACAAAATAAAAATGTCAATTTGTCAAATTAGATTATTGTCAAGAATTAAAATAACATTTTTGGTTATAAATGTTATGCATTAGGATTAAAATAACATTTTTGGTTAAAAATATATGCATTAGAATTAAGTAACATTTTTTTGTTATAAATGTTATGCATTAGAATTAAATAACATTTTTGGTTATAAATGTTATGCATTAGAATTAAATAACATTTTTGGTTATAAATGTTATGCGTTAGAGAAAAATAACATTTTTGTTATAAATGTTTTGCATTAGAGAAAAGTAACATTTTTGTTAGAAATTTGCTATGTAAAAAAAAATAACATTTTTGTTTAGAATTGTTTATTTAGATTAAAAATAACAATTTTGTAAGGAAATGTTTATTTAGATTAAAAATAACATTTTTGTTAGGAAATATTTATGTAGATTAAAAATGACATTTTTGTTAAGAAATGTATATTTAGATTAAAAATGTCAATTTATTTAGAAATGTTTTATTAGAATAAAATGTACATTAGAATAAAAAGAACATTTTGTTATAAAATGTACATTAGAATAAAAAGAACATTTTGTTATAAAATGTACATTAGAATAAAAAGAACAATTTTGTTATAAAATGTTGCATTAGAATAAAAATACATTTTTGTTATAAAATGTTGCATTAGAATAAAAATACATTTTTGTTATAAAATGTTGCATTAGAAAAAAAATTACATTTTTGTTATAAAATGTTACATTAGAATAAATAGGTCATTTTAGTTAAAAATGTGACATTAGAATTAAATTGTCATATACTTATATATGTTCATGTTACGCAGTTCATGTTAATATAAAAATATCAATTTGCTTAGAATCAGGTCATGTAAATAAAAAAATATCATTTTGTTTAGAATCATGTTATGTAAATAAAAAGGGTCATTAATTTAGAAATACCATGTCGATAAAAATGTCATTTATTTAGTAATGTCATCATATTAAAAATGTAATCATATTAAAGATGTAATCATATTAAAAATGTCTTCATATTAGAAATGTCATCATATTAGAAATGTCAACATATTAGAAATGTCACTTGTTAGATAATGTTTTGTTTAAATAAAAATATCATTTTGGTTAGGAAATATTATGTTAGATTAAAAAACATGATTTATGTTAGAAATGTTACATTAGTAATGTCATTTATGTGAGATTAAAATGTCATTTATGTTTGGGATAAAAATGTTGAAACTTCAAAATTCACATTTTTAATGTAAAGATAAAATAGATAAAATATTCATTGTATGGATAATAATGTTGGAACATTGAAATTTACATTTTTAATGTAAATAAATCATTAGAAATGGTTTCATTGTTTAATAAATTAGTTAGCATTAAAATTACATCTTTAATTCAAGAAAGGATTGATTAAAAAGATTAAACTTTGGTAAAAATGTGTTAACATAGGAAATTACATTTTTAATGTACAAATGATTATATAAAAAGATTAAAATTTGATTATAATATGTTTACATTCAAAAGCTCATTTTTAATGCATAAAAGAATTCAATAAAAAATCATTGTTTAATAAAAATGTTTTTTCATTAAAAATTACATTTTTTATGTAAGTAGGAATAATTAAAATATGCATTGTTTAATATTAACATTTACATGTTATAGAAGTAGAAATGTTCATTTGTTTGACATCAACATTTACATGTTAGAGAAATAGAAAAATGTACATTGGTAAAACATTATTATTATTATGTTAGCGATATTAGAAAATAATTCAAACTGAATTATAATTGGTTAAATTTGATAACCAATGTTTTTTGTATGTAAATTGTTGTTGTTTGAAAACCCCATACGGGTATTGGAATGATATTTGTCATACACTTGTCCCGATGTTTAGTTAAATGTCAACCGATGGGTTGACGGTCTGTGATGAGCATTATTTATTTATTTATTTTAATGCTCACACAGTTATAAATTTCACTCTGGATGTAAATGGATTGTTTATTGATTATTTCTTATTATTATTATATACATGCGATGTATGAAATTCATATAACTGAATTTATATGGTAATTGATTGAGTCGCACTCCGATTCAGAATATTTTAAATATAGAATATATTTTATATAAAGGATATTTTAAAATAAATTATATTATAAAATTATGAATATTTTAAAATAATAGCCAGTGTAAAATAAAATTATGATTTCTATGTCCCTTTTTAGACGAATATAATAGTATAAAAATGTGAAGCCGAATTAAGTAGCAAACGTTATTTTAACCCGAACGGGTTTATCGATCGATTTGATTTACTTTGTAATGAACATCGAAAGAAGTGATTTATAAATCTAATATTTTGAAAATATAAATATTTAATATGATAAAAATATAGAATGTTCAATTTTTATTTAAAATTGGAAATGAAGTTAAAATCATTCTAAAACGAATTTATAAACGGTTTATAAAATATGTTTTAAATAGTAAATGACGAAATAAATATAACATATATAAATTATATTTAATGGCCTGAATAGAATGCGCCGCGCAACGACTGTTTGCGAATTTCGACCATTAAATTCAGATTGATGTAACGGGAAATCCGACCGTCGGATTCTCCTAAAACCAGAACCGTTGGGTTCGTATCAAAAGGAATTTTCGAATGAATATAAGAGGTTTGAAATCTAACAGTTGGATTTGGAATTATGTACAAATCAAACTTGAAAAAGGTCGCTATGGATGCAGTTCGGTGGCCGTTATTGGAAACCGACTGTACATGCCTTAATAAAATTAGTAAAAATATGGAAAAATTATGTAAAATTATAATAAATGGTTTGGAAAGATTTTGGATGAAAAATTCCATATTTGAAAAGATAAAAATATTTTTTTATCGATATGAACTGGTTATTAACTAGAATAAATCTTTAAATTAAGATTTAGTGAAGTTTTCCAATAAATTAATATTTACTTAGAATTAAATAAATAAATTGGATTTTTGGGTTTGTCGTGGACGGTGTCTTCAATAACACCGTTCTTAGACCCGGTTGAGAAAAGAATAAATCTTTTAATTAAGATTATTAGAGTTTCCAATTATATTTAGTAACTAGAATAAAATGAAATGTGAATTGGGTTTATTGTGAACTGTGTTTTTAAACGACATTTGTTCTTTAACCCAATTTACAGCGAAAATATAATTTGGAAGTTATAAATCTTTTATTAAGATTTAATGGAAATTCTCCAAAGTAAAGTTTTTCAATTTAGTATAATAATTGGAATTGAATGAGATTCGATTTAATAATAATCGAGATGAGCTTCTGTAAAAGAAGACTGTTAATATAAATGGAATTTAAAAGGCTTTGCCGTTATTCCATTTATATTATTAGTCTGATACAGGAATTTATATTGATTATATATTGGTTTGATTTTTATGAAAATTCCATATTTAATGGAAGATGATTTTGGGTTTATCGTGAACTGTGTTTTAAATGACATTGGTTCTTTAACCCAATTAAAGATAAGATTAATTTCTTAAAGTTAAATAATCATAAAGTAATGATTTTTGATACCAAATTGGAGTTTTAATGAAACTTTAAAAAAGGAAGATTTAAGTATGAATTTAAAGAATTTATCTTTGATAAAATTAATGGGAACCTTTCCCTAATAATGTGAATATTTATTTAAAAGAACATTCTGAATTGGAATGAGGTGCATGATGTGTTTTATAGCACTTGATTTTCATTTTAAAATACGCGAGTTATTCGGAAAGATCCGGATTAACCCATTCTGAATAATTACTACGACGATTAAAAGTCGAAGATGAAGATGGTGGTTGAAGACCAGAGGTCTTCACATCGTTTGGAGGATTACTGATGTCTTGATTAGGAGGCATCCCAAGACAATGTAATAAGTGGTGATCTTCCAGACGTACTTGGAGATCGACGGATATGCGAGAACCTCTCTCCTGTATTGGACATATGGGATGAGGAATAAGGTGTCTCCGATTTCGTTCAGACCCAGAACGGACTTGTAAATGGATGGTATGTCTGACGTTGTATTCCTTTATGCTGTATTCGTTGGTCTCTGCTAAATATATATCTATTGGTGGCGGAGAATTTATTCCCTTGCATAACACCCTTCTCTGAGACGTACGAGCTCAGAGGTTATATATTGACAGAAATCAATGGTATGGTATGGACTGACGATGTGGCATGCTAAGATGCAAATGATCAAGGCTTTTATTGAAAAGCAGAGCCTTGTGGTTGATGATCAAAGCACAGCTTATTTAGGCATAGCTTTGTGTATAGCGCTACTTCGCGAGCCTCACACCCCGGTTGGAGTCAGAAACGGGACAAGGGAAAACAGGGAGTGCACACATTTCTTTCTAGCTAGAAGTGGTGTCAGCGTTTTACAAGCCCTGACATTTTTTTTTACTTATGTGGATGATGGATTACGAGGCCTCTGATTTATTGGTCGATAGTGACCATTTCATAGGTTCAATAGGACCGAGAAGCGTGTGTTCAGGAATTGTCAATCCACTAAAGTATTTGTGGACTGGCCCTGCAGGATCCAGGGGTTCGCAAGCGTCTGAATCCTAAGACATTGCTAGAGTGTCTCGAATCGGTAAGGAGATTGTCCCTAGCCTTGACTCATGATGGAAATCCAACTTCCAATACAACATCATGCGGTTTTTATTGTAGAACTAGTATGGCGACATGGTAGGATGGGGTACTATGCCGTCTATGATTGACACATTATGATTGAAATTGTTTTTGAAATGTATATACACTAATAATAATATCAAATCCGTTTTATCATATCGAGCATTTTTGACTATTATAAGGTAAAACTCTTTCCCCCAGTTTGCGTTGCATTGTGTGATGGGACTTGAGTCTTATAATGGTTTCATTTTTCTAAGAAGCATTGCGTTGTTTAACGATTTACTTTATTTATGCACTAGCAATCCAATGGAGTAAACCCGTTCCACGTTAGCGGTGTGATCCTATAATTAGCCTTATTATTAGATAAGTTAAGTAAGATTTCTCATACCAGTCCCATGACTGACCTGTAGTATGTTTCACTTTGCAAACTCGGGTGCCCTCTTTCCACACGGGCAGTCGAGTAGCTTATTTTGCAGGTATATTGAACAGGATTCTGGATTGAAGCTTAAAGCTGTGTCCAGAGCATTAATAGTCTTCCGCTGTGATCCGTTTATTTGTTCTGCTGCACTGTATTAAATCTATTGTAAATTAATCTTCCGCTGTATTATATTCGATATACTCTGATGTAACATTATTATAACGTTTATAAAGGTCTGCTGTTATTTGTTCTGATGTGTTGTATTCCAAGAGTTAGCGTGTTTGGGTTTTGAACGGTCTTGGTCGATTTAGCGATCGATTAGGTCCGGGAGAAATCTAGATCGTTACATAAAAACAAGGACATGGAAGTACACTTCGGGCACAACTTGCACAAATGCACAATGCAAATGCAAATGCAAATGCAAATGCAAATGCAAATGCAAATGCCAATGTATAAAGCAAATTAAACACAGTAGTTCAAGTGAAGCAACACAACACAACACACACACACATATTTACACATAAATGTATATATGTGTATGTATATATGATACTTCCACAAGACTGGTCACTAGATTATATGCACAACAACAACAACAAGGCAGAAGAGAAAACATGAATGCCAAGTAACAAAGCAGTTCAAATGGTTTCAAATGAAAAGGCAAAGAGTAGTGTGCATGGCATCAAACAAGATCAAAAGTAATATTTGTTCTCATAAGTGTATACATGCATTAGTGAAAAAGTGAAGAATCTGTTTGTGTATATGTAACGACCCGACTTTTCGACCCTCAAATGTCGACACTAATACATCCACGGTATTCACGTGTCGAGCACCCAAGTGCCGAAAAGTAGAAAAGTTAGGGTAAAATAAAATAAAAAGAAAATAGAGAAAGGAAGAAGAGGACATAATATCAGAATCTCACAGTGGAACAGTAATATAATGTAGTAAGCAGAAAACTATATCAATAATCGATAAATATCAAACAACAACAAACAGAAAAGGGTTATGTTATTTAAGAGGCTGCATCACTACAACTTGTGACTGTCTACATACCCTTATCTAATTGGGTACCCAATTAGATATATGATCAAGCCAACGTAGTTCTCCTATTCACAAATAGGACTCATGGAGCCTACGATGCACAAACAACAATGCAATACCGAACAATCGTTTAGGCTTAATCTTTAAATTTAGATTTATCAAATCTAATCAGCTTTGTTATTTTCAAAATCCATCCTTTTGAAAATAATCCCTTCGATCTTAAAATCCCGATTTCATTTCAAATCCGTGAAATAATGTATTCCTTTTATATCAAATCATATTTCACCTCGGGATCTAAAAAAATCACTTATGAAAACCTCAAATATCTATAATACAAGCATATCAACATATATGTGACATATATCAATACAATTTGCACTATATGAATATCCGTAACGGTTATCCCCTAAATAATATCCAACCATTTATTAGGAGAATTAAACTTGTATAATAGATAATGTCTAGGGTGTAGCATATAAATGAATTCACATAGAAGGAATGGTTACATTGGTTACATTCGACAACTATTAAGCATACAAACAAAACCGATAAGCCATATTCGCATATTGGATTTTTCGCGGAGATCTCTCCGAATCAAGCCGGATACGAACTCCCTGCACAAGGATCAGAAACCACCTTCCGAGCGTCGTATATCTCTAGATAAAATATACCATAAGGTAAACATGATTGGCCCACGCACAAAAACACCGGTGTGCACCACGTGGAACCAAATAAACCCAACTCCCTGCACGCAACATCTATAAGCATACTCTAGAGACGGAGTCAATATATCCCGTCACGGGTTAATAAAACCCTAGGTCATGCAGCCTACTCTGTCTTTAGCCATATCCGATGTCGAGGTTTCGTTCGGCATCTTTCGCATGAATCTGCATCACTCGAACAGAACACGAATTCCCAGATGGAATCCCACAGCTCGATAGATCTTGGAATCACACATGGATTCTTTCATAGATATCGGAATCACACATGGATCTCAATACATCACTAGATCTTGGAATCATACATAGTTCCTTCACAGATCTTAGAATCACTACATGTGTTCGAGCATCTTAACAGATCTCGAATCGCCATATAGACTACATGTCACAACTGCTTCCAAAACATAGAACACGTATACTGGTTTTGAAGTGGTTTTCGATAAGTAAAACACTTACCAATCTCGGTCTCCTCAAAACCAGTCGCTAAATTTAAGGTCAAGTTCTATAGTCAATTAATCGACTATCGAGTCACACAATAGATGTTTCTATATGGAAAACAGCCTCGCTTAATTTCCATAACAAACGACTAAGCTTCTAAAGCACTATCAAGTCACAAAGCATGATAAACAATCAAATCACTATCAAGTCACATAGCGTGATAATAGTCAAAGCACGAGTAACTCATATAAACAACTTCTAATTCCTTTCCTATTTAATTAATCTTTCATTATTTAATACTCCTTTATTATTAAACTTCTTTTATCTAATAAAACTTCATTTGTCTAACAAGACTTCCTTTCATTAATCAACAAATCATATTCGATTAATATTGCTTTATATACCAGCGTACATGTTCAACTTATACATATAAAAGGTGTGTATGTATATATTCTACAAATTCTCTATCTCTTTTATAGTCTTACTACTTAAAAAGGGTTTTAATGTACTTATCTCTCCAGTACAAGTATAATCACAATTCATTTCTAAGATTTCTTAAAATATAATCAAAGAGGTTAAAACCATTGTTTAATAAAGCACCCCTTCACTTTTATAAGTTAAACATCTTATTACATATCTTTATCATGAAAGATTTCTATACTTGTTTCTATCTTTAAAATAAGTTATTAAATATCTAAGTATACTCAAAATCATTAAATTGTATATTCTAATTTAACTATATTCCAAAGGTTTTTAAACAAGTGCTGCTAAAACACTATTTACAACAAACCCAAAACTAATCTTTTATAATTAGCTTTAAACTTGTTTGATTCAATTATATTTGCTTCATACACTTAACTCGTTTCCGACATTATCAACTTAACTATCCCTCGGTCAAGAGTGATGCCAGGTAAGATAGATAAGCCTACTCGTCGGCTTATTAAAATTAAGCACAGTAATCATGATATTCAATAAACAAGTAAGTAATTCAACATTAATATGATAGGAAAATTACTAAAGATGTCATGACAAAATTCCTTGCAAAGTGTTGAAAACACAACAATTTAAACTGCATCTATAGCAACTATTGCTATAAGTGCACTTTCAAGTTCAAGTCAGCAGTATGTCAATTCCTTGCTAATCCTTATGTGCTTTGTTTCAAGTTCATTCCACTTGTTATACAAGTCAATTCAAGTTCAAGTCCAAGTCCATTCCAATCAATTAACATGGATCACATATGTCTTTACTTTTAAAGTAAGAATCAAGTTAATAGTTTAACATAAGCTACCAACATTCAAGCAACTTTAAGCATAATTAAAGACATGTAAATGGGTTGTATATTTTTGTCCAAAGCAGTGAGTTAACTCACCTTAATCCTTAGAAAATCCTAGCTCCAACAATAAGAACCAAGATCCAAACTAGCCACCTCCTTTCTTTCCTTGCTTTCACTTGCTTTTCCTTGCTTCCTCCTCCACCACCACCATCACTCAAGAAGAAGCCATCAATATATCTTTAGAAGAAGAAGAAGAAGAAAAGAAATGGTGTCCATATTCCTAAGGGTATGCCACCCTTTATATAGCCTTAGGAATGTGTATGGGAAATGACCAAAATGTCCCTAAAGCCCTAATGCATTAATGAGAGATGTGATGGTGTGTAAGGTGAAGTGAAAGGTGTGTAAGGTGATGGTAAGTTTAATTTTTCAAGACTTAAGAAGTAAGCATTCATTTATATACATATAAGGAACTTATATGCATACACTTAGGATATTTTCTAAACTCTTGATATGACTAATTATGCATATACTTGTACTTGTATACTTATGTATACGCATGTGTATAAATGTACCAAACAATGTTACAACGATCTAAAACAACTTCTGTTCAACGACAGGTTGTAAATCTGAAAGTTGAAACTCAATCATATTTATAGTTCTTAATCAAATTATTTACTTAAGTAAAAAAAACTTGAAAACAAATTACTTATCTTATTTAAATAATGAAAACAAGCATATCTGAATTATTAAAAACTTATTTAATACTTAAATACCCAAAATAAAAAACTTTCCTTAAATGCTCATTTTGTAAAATGATGACATCATCAAAATAGTTAACCATAAATATGGAAAATATTTTTATTTGCTAATTAATTCCGTAATGATTAATTAGACATTCACTAAAATTTTCAACAATTTTTATTGAGAAAATACCCATTTATCGATAAAACGATTTATGGTCATTTTATCAATATTTTACCAAAAATATATTTTTGAAAGCATTTTTCCAAAACGAATCTAGTATCAATAATTATGATTTAAATGATATTTAAAAAGGTTTTAAATCATATTTATACCATTTAACAATATTACCAATTGTTATGATATTCAAAGATTAAGTCGATGATTCACGATACCTCATAACCAATCCGTGAAATAATATTACCAATAATTATTATTTAAATGATATTTAAAAAGGTTTTAAATCATATTTATACCATTTATACCATTTAAACTGCAACCAAAGAAACTATAAATATCGATACCTAACAGTATCTCACTACTAGCAAACAAATCCCATGGCTTGCTCAAGTTCAAACCCCCTCATCGCATAAGGATGTTAAACAATCTACTAAGCATGCCTTACGCTCAACAGCCTTAGGGATTATTTAGTCGATGATTCACGATACCTCATAACAAATTGAAGGGTTATTTCCCAAAATTTCCATATGCGCTAGATCCCGTACAATGCATATAAACCATCCATACACATTGTTTGATCTTATCACTTTCCCGATCACAAGACTTCTCTTCCGAATTAGTTTACCATACTTGACATCTCTAATGCATACTCCGATCTAGTTCCTTGACCAGAAACTTTCATCTTCCTTATATAGCCATACACTATGATAGAAAACTTCAGGATCTTATCAAAAATCCATATCAAATATCACTTTCAAAATTCTAGTGAAGAATCCTTGTTCGGACTGGTGTAAATCACTATTAAAATCCTGTACTTGAATCTGTACCAAGATCAACTATGTGAATAAAACGATCTACGTACTACTCACCAACTTTACCCTATTGGTTTCTTAACTACCAATATCCTTTATTAATTCTTCTATATGTATAGTATGCCATTTTATTCTAATATCCTTCTTTTTTCGACATTCAATTATCACTTACTATTTCTTTATTAATACTAAAACCACTTATGAATCATTTCATAAAACATAAAATCAAGTTATTAAACAATGTATAACTTAAGTTCGTACACATATAATACTCTAATACATTCTACGATTATATCCAAACATCAAATTTGTTAAGTATGTTAATGAAATTTTGAACTTGTTCTAACTTGCTATCTTAATAATTCAAGTGTTATATAAACTCAACTTTAAATTTTCACAAACACTTAACTTCAAGTTGTATGATAATTCGAAAGTTTTCAACTATCCAAAATAATTGAAAATCCCATTTCATTTTAACAAATGAAACACACCAAACTACAAATCATGGCATTATTCAAATTTATACAATCTTAATGCATAGACTACATGGATCCATAAAATGACTTAATCAATTTTCAATAATTTATATAAAGCACTTCTTTATCTAACTTATTTAACAAATTCTTATCATTATTCAGATTATAATAGACGAATCATGTTAAAATTCAATTAAACTAACATCATCATTAAACGCCTTATTGTCAAACCGTAAAACTTAACTGACAAGGTGTTCATATCTTATGTTCCCACTATTACCATCTACCTGTAACAACCCGGAAAATCAGAACCAATTTAAAAATTTTATTTCAAGAAATTTTGTTTGAAAATGTGCCATAATTTAAAAATTCCATTTTTAAATAATATTTAAAGCTATTAAAAATGGCCATTTTACAAACGACCTCTGTTTTCGATGAAACCATTCTTGTCGGATCCGGAATGTCAAATTAGCTAAGTTTAATTTTCCATAAATTTTGGAATTAATATGTGAGCGTGGTAAATTAAACCGTGTTCGATAATTTCTATTGAATTTAATCGACCGGTATAAAGGCCATTTTTCAAACAGTCTCCGAATTCGACGGAATTAATTTTACTAGGACCGTTTCGTCTAAACATAGCTAGATTTATTTTTCGGGAATTTTTGGAGTTTGTATGTGGCCTTGCTAAATTTAAATGTACGATCAAATTAAATAAATGATTTTTATTTTAAATTGAAGATAATAGACTGAAAACGATCGATTGGGCTGACTGGACCTAGCCCATTGTGTCCGGAACGGGGATATTTGCCTAGGGACAACTCTCATTGGGCTGAATTTGGAGCTACTGAGAAGTAACGAGTTTATTTGCAAAACTAGGAATTAAATATTATTTTATTATAAATACACATTAACAAACCCTAATATATTATACTGTAGCTGCCACCCCCCTTGTTTTCATGGCTGATATTGATAAGTTCTTCCCCCACTAAAATCCGTCGATCCACTCTATAAAACCTTCCACTCCAGTTGAAGTTTTTGAAGAGAATTCCTCCCTCTTCAAATCCATACGAATCTTGTGACCTGTCGTCGCAAATTGAAGGAGCATCAGCACCCCAAAGTTGACCCGCTCGCGTCGCCGCCGTGTGCCAGAACTGCCATCGAGTTGGAGGAGACCCCCATCGACTGGCGCGCCATCCCTCCCCCTTCGAGTGCCGCCGTCCGATCATTCTCCCGTGCATCGAGCGGTGTGAAAACTGTTGACCTAGTTTTGAACGTGTTGAGGAAGGTGCGTCCTCGATCTGGAATAGAGGAAGGAAGGGTATTTTTCTAATTTAATTAATTAATTAATTCAAAATGTTATTTACCTAAATAAATTCATAACTTACTCAAACGAATTCAGAATTGGACGATTTCGAAACCGTTGAGATCGTGAGTCCGAGATCTACATTTCTGGACTGATTAGAACGAATTTGGAGCATATCAGATTTTGGGCAAAATTCAAATCTGAATTATACAGCATTTAAAGCACTGTGAGAATTCTATTTTTTAATATATATACAATTGAAAATAATTAATTATGATTGTGATTTTTTCCAATCCGCTGTTAAATTCTATTTGATGTTATACGTGATTTTATCTGGAATTGATGTGTTGTAATAAAGTTGTTGAAACAAATATAGCATTTTTGTTATAATAAAAAAGTTGAAACAAATATAGAATTTTTGTTATAATAAAATTGTTGAAACAAATATAGCATTTTTGTTGTAATAAAATTGTTGAAAACAAATATAGCATTTTTGTTATAATAAAATTGTTGATAACAAATATATCATTTTTTTTATAATGAAATCGTTGAAAACAAATATATCATTTTGTTATAATAAAATAGTTGAAATAAAAAGGACATTTTTGTTGAACAAAATGGTTGGGACAAAAATATCAATTTTTGATGAAACCAAATAGTTAAAATAAAAAGGACATTTTTGTTGAACAAAATGGTTGGAACAAAAATATCATTTTTTGTTGAAACCAAATAGTTGAAATAAAAAGGACATTTTGTTGTAAGAAAATAGTGAAACAAAAATATCATTTTTTTGTTGGAACAAAATAGTTGAATTAAAATTGACATTTTTGTCAAAATAGAATAGTTGAATCAAAATTGACATTTTTGTCAAAATAGAATAGTTGAATCAAAATTGACATTTTTGTCAAAATAGAGTAGTTGAATCAAAATTGTCATTTTTGTCAAAATAAAATAATTGAAACAAAATTTGCATTTTTTTCGGAATAAAACTTGTCACAAAAAAATATCGTTTTTGTTGAAATTAAATAGCTAAAACAAAAATGACATTTTTGTTAAATAGATTTGTGTTAAAACAAAAAATAACATTTTTGTTAAATATATTTGTGTTAAAACAAAAATAAGATTTTTGTTAAACAGATTTGTGTTACGACAAAAATATACATTTTGTTAAATTAGAATTGTTAACAATATGAAATATCTACTTTACTCATTTTGTTAAATTAGAATTATTAACAATATGAAGTTATCACTTTTAAATCATTTGTTGAAATAGAATTGTCAACAGAAACAAAAGAACCATTCTTAATCATTTTGCTGAAATAGAATTGTCAACATATATGAATGAATCACTTTTATGCATTTTGTTGAAATAGAATTTGTATGCGAATTAAAAAATCATTTTTATTGTCAAAATATACATTATAATTTGTATGCAAATTAAAGAATCATTTTTATTGTCAAAACATACAATAGAATTTTTATGCAAATTAAAGAGTCATTTTTATTGTCAAAATATACAATAGAATTTGTATGCAAATTAAATAATCTTTTTTATTATCAAAACATACAATAGAATTTGTATGCAAATTAAAGAAACATTTTTTTGTCAAAACATACAATAGAATTTGTATGCAAATTAAAGAATCATTTTTATTGTCAAAACATACAATAGAATTTGTATGCAAATTAAAGAATCATTTTTATTATGAAAACATACAATAGAATTTGTATGCAAATTAAAGAATCATTTTTTAAAACATACAATAGAATTTGTATGCAAATTAAAGAATCATTTTTATTGACAAAATATACATTAGAATTTGTATGCAAATTAAAGAATCATTTTTGTTGTCAAAACATACAATAGAATTTGTATGAAAATTAAAGAATCATTTTTATTATCGAAACATACAATAGAATTTGTATGCAAATTAAAAATTATTTTTATTGTCGAAATATACATTCGAATTTGAATGCAAATTAAAGAATCATTTTTATTGTCAAAACATACAATAGAATTTGTATGCAAATTAAAGAATCATTTTGACATACAATAAAATTTGTATGCAAATTAAAGAATCATTTTTATTGTCAAAACATAGAATAGATGTAACGACCCGCATTTTTCTGACCAATTATTTAAATTATTTTAATTTATTTAAATGGCAGTTTGAATTTAAATAATGGTATTTAATTATTTTTGAATATTTAATTAATAATAAATGGAATAAAATAATATTTTAATTTCAAAATATTTGGAAATTTGTCGAATTTGCAATATACTGTATATCGGTGAAATATAGAGGGGTAAAATTGTCTATGTTGAAAATATATCGACGATATCGCCTATTTAACGACCGTCGAGCGTATAGTTTATAATTTAATTAAATAATGAGCTGCAGCGGCGCGGCAGTTCATAAATTTGGGTTTTGAACTTCAATTGGCTGTACCGGGTTCAAAATAAGTCGGATTTCCTCGAAACAAGAAACGTCGGGACCGGTTAGACAAGATCTTTCTAATGGTAGAGAAAAATCGAGATTTCGTCGTGTAGATTTTATTTTATGTCCAAATCAAATTTTGAAAAAAAATGCTATGGAATTCCTTTACATTTTAAAGTGGTTTATTTTAAAGAATAAAAGGGTTTTAAAATATTTTGACTATCGATTTGGCCTAGAATTCAACCAGAGTTATTTTATCTTGTATCTATACGAAATTCCGGTCGGGTATGACCAATCGGGATATTTTTTTTGATTATATTGAAGTATTTTAAAATTTATTTATTTTAATTCAAATTGGGTCGTTTAAAAGGGACTTTCTTCAAACGACCTCTGTTTTCGACGAAACAAATTTTGTTGAGACCGTAATGACGATTTATTGCTAGATTTTCAAACCGCACATCAATCTGTGTTATTCTGTGAGCGTGGCAAAATAAAACGCAAATAAAAAGCAACTATTTGGACGTTAAAGAGCGCAGTTTGAGCAAACGAACACGGAATTCGATGAAACAAGATTCGTTAGGACTGTATCGTCAAATTATTTTATGCTGTCCAGTTGCGTCACGAACAGAGCTTGTATGTGAGCGTAGGAGCTAATAAACAGTATTCAAAATAGCGATTGACACGAAATAAAAATCGTCGGTCATTGTCAAACATCACTTCAGCTTAAAATATATTAAACCACACCTATATAAACCATTTCCCCTCACAAATTTCCAGCCAACAAGAAATTTCTTCATACAATTTTGCGAAAAAGCCCCTAATCATAAAAACAATTATATCTACAAATCCGGGAAGAAATTGTTAAGGGATTCTAAGGGAAAGTCGTAGATCGGGAGGAGAGGAAGCTTCAGTCAAAAGATGGGGAGGTATCGTCAACTGTGGTGGCCGGAATTCGCAATGAACGGTGGAAATTCACTTTCGTTCTTTGATCAAATTAAAGGGTTGTGGCCGATTTCAGAGGCCGAGACCTTGGGGGAATGGTAGAAGGGAGATTCAGCTTCGATTTGGCACCAACCAGAGGTTCTCCGGTGGTCGGAGGTGGGAGAAAGAGGAAGTTGAACGGAGGGTAACATTTTGGGTCAATTTTCAAGCCGGCGATGGTTTTGGGGGCAAATCACGGTGGAGTAGGTGATGTTGGCTAATGGGCGTGAAGGAGAAATGTTTGCGGAGGCGAGGGGGTCCTCTGGGTGGCGGACCGCGACGTTGGAACGGCCTGGAGGTGGCGCAGTTCATCGATGAACGGAGGTGGGTATGTTTTCAGATTTTTCTCTCGTGTGGGACCTACAGGTGGTTGTCGGAGGTGGGGCTGGTCGGAGGTGGATCGCCGGAGGCTGGCGCGCCTGGGGGGACGATCGGCGTGGGGTCCGGTTGGGTAGGGTGGCGGCGGCGGAGGCTAGAAGTCAAGGGGATTTGTCCGTTGTTTTTCTCAAGAAGGGGTTGATCGGGGTCGTGAGCATCAGAAAGAAATAGACGCGTGACGCGGAAAATCGTGGGTGCTGACGTGGCGGGGAGTTATTAAAGGTATTTAATTTAATTAATTAATTAATTAAACTCATTAAATCTATTCAAACTTCAAAACACGATATCTTTTTCATACGTGAACGAAATTTGACGAAACTGGATCCGTTGGGATCGCAGGGACGAGACCTAGACAATGGCACTGACTAGGCACTGATCTGACGCAGTTGGAAATTCAGCAAATTTTGAACGTCCGTTGCAAATTAAAAAGGACAAACACGTCCATCGTCAACCGAAAACACTGGTGAGCTAATTCTCA
Organism: Allium sativum; assembly: GCA_030737875.1. Classification (NCBI taxonomy): domain Eukaryota; kingdom Viridiplantae; phylum Streptophyta; class Magnoliopsida; order Asparagales; family Amaryllidaceae; genus Allium; species Allium sativum. The sequence goes on from CM060910.1 coordinate 822,433,113, forward strand.
CACTTCTCTGGACCACTGTGAAGTGATAAATCCATATAATTTAACATATCGGTTAAATTTGGTTGATTGGATGTTATGGTTGCTATTGGTTGTTGCTGTTTGAGTGGTTGACCGTGTTTAATTGTCATTTTAATGTGTTATACTGACGAAATCTTTTCGTATGTGTTCTGTGATGCAGAGAAGGACAGGTAGGAGGAATCATATCGATTTCCATAAATTTATTTTATTTATTGAACGTATTTCTCATATATGTGGACTGACAACCCAAAACAACATCAACCCTGTTTAGATTGAGTAGGTGTAAATCGTGTTGTGTTTTTAATAAATCGATAGAGTAGATTAATTCATTGGCAGTGGTGGAGAAAATTCCATTAGTTGTGGCGTCATTTTGCCATTGGAAAACTGACGAAGATTAAAAGTTATAAATTTATTTTATAACTGAAATGGAATTTGAACTGATTTATACGAGTTAATTAAAGTGGAAATTTATAAATATATTTATATTTATAATCTAGTTATCAAGGGTTTAATTAAACATTTTATATAATGAATATGTATCAGAAAGGATAGAAACAAGTATACGTGTTAGAAAATTGGATAATTGTCTTTATAAAGCAATTAAATGATATTTTTAAATTAATTAAGTTATTAATTAATATAAGGAGGGAAAGCAATGGACAAATATCAAATAACAATTAACTGATGTTGACGGTCGACCAAAGTGTCTGTTTTAACCAAAATGGACGGTTAGAATGATTTGATTTAATTTAAATCAAATCGATAGTTTTCGAATATTCATTAAACTTAGGAAATATTGTTAGAAGTAGTTAATATTTGATTAACTATAGTTTAAAATATAATTATCAAGATGATTATGGTTGATGAGATTAATTTTGATTAATTATTTATTTCTAGGTGATTAAAGAGTAATTATTTTAGTTTAAATGAAATTAGCTACGATTAAAGTAGTAAATGGTTAAGTAAATTATCATTTAAATAATGATAATCGAAGTGATTATTTTTAAATAATGAATTTAATTAGAAAGTGATCCAAAGGGCTATAAAGTTAACTAAGTTGTGGTTAGAGTTATATAAAAGGATTTTAATCCGAGTTTACAAACAGGGTTTGTAAAAATGACTCGTAAGAAAATACGAGAGTTTCAATTAGAGTTGTACCTAATTAACTAAGTTGATTAGAACAAGGATGAAAGGAAATTTAGAATATTTACTTAATTAATTAAGCAAGTAAAGGGACTCAAAGAAAATTTCCAATGGAAGGAGGGGGTTATAATATCATAGTTGAATCAAATAGCAAATAAGATTTGTCGAGGAAGTTACCAAATTAAAGAATGGAAGTTAATGTGTGAAATGGTTTTTCAAATAAAAAGAAAATGGTTTATCAAACCGGGATATGTGTGGATAGAAGTGGGATGAAGGTTTGAATTGCAGAGTTCTGTTGTCTAGAGATAAGAACGGGGTCGACTAAGGTCTGAGAGGTAATTAAAATACCCCAACTTGGACGATTTCACTATTATCAACAGATGACATTGGTTTGCAAGGGTAAAGGATAGTGGGAGTAATTTATTAAGAGAATATTATAAATATTTATTTATATGAATTTAGGAATGAGATCGAACTATTTGGGTTTAAAATAAGAAGTGGATTAATTGGGATCGGAAAATGAAATATGGTTTTTCTTATATAATGTAATTCAAAGTATAATGATATTTCAAATGCTAGCAGAAAGGGAAAGTGGTTTTAAACTATAGAGATATTTGAAATGATAAGAATTATGGAAATGGTTCGATAATTTGAAGCCATGTTTCAAGATTAAAGGAAGTAAAGAAGTTGTGAAATAAAAGAGTATTTCCAAACAAAGGAAATAAAAGTAAACAAGTTATTCGAAAGCGAAGATTGATTGATGTGTTCAAAATAATAGACCAGAAGAGTTTGTCGAGATTAGATTTATGAAATCGGTTAGTAAAGTGTTTTGATTATAAATAACCTGAGCTGCCAATGGATGTAACATCACTGTTAAGATTTGATAGTTAAACAACCGACTATCAAATGAGATATACCTTTTGACGAGTTGTTTTCGAAGAGACCGGGATGGGAACTAGACCCAAAACCACTTCGAATCAACTGTGCGATCACGATTACCGTGAAGACAATAAAAGTGGAGCATTATAGACCGCAGATCTTCATAAGTGGAAGAACCACTAACAATCTCTGAGTCGACGCAGAGATATACTGGGGTTCTGTCATAGTTGAAATCTGTGGATTGCAAGGACTTCTCGCTACTGATCCTTGGGGTGATTCCTATATTGGATGCAGTAGGAGAGTACCTTCGGTTCATCCTGTTCCTGGATGACTTGTATGGACTGATGTCTGATAGAGTATTTCAAAAGAGGTCAAGTATATTGATTTCTTCATCTATACCAAGAGTGGAAGCGGAGAAGGAAACTTCTTCAGCTGACACGTAATGTATTGTTGAAGACGTCAATTCGTGATTTTGATGGATCTGACGATGTGGCATTCAAAGTGAATCTGATGTGATGGTAAAGCGTAGCCTCAAGCCTCATCAACCGGAAGATGACAGAAATCAGGCAGGCAGCATGGCTATGTGGGTCGCTCCCATTAGGGTGTATGATCACCTATCTATAGAAATTCCTTTTGCTTCTTAAATCTATCGATGCTGTCCCATTTTGGGAGAAAATGACTAGCTACCACCATCGGTGATATACATTCGATACACTCAAGAGAAATGAGTGGTCGGTCATGTGAGGGCCGGGTTGCAAGATGTTCTTGTTGAACCCAGTGTTTTCGCCTCTAGAGGTACAATATCGGCAAGTGGTCCCATAACTTGTCATAGTCGGAATCCAATTTCCGATAAGCGCCCGCGGTTTTTGATTGTATACTATATATGTAGAGCGTGAGGTGCAAGCGTTCTGCTACTTGGTTATTTATTTGTAGTTGATAGACACTATGATAATATCAGAAAAGATATTGATTTCAAAGATGTTTTGGGTTATAGTAAGGTAAAAGCCGTCCATGTTTATGTGTGGACTGGTCTTACTATAATCCTTTTATTTCAAAAGGATTTCCGAAGTTAAACAAGTTGTTTGTGTTATGAATTTATCACTGATAGTATTCCAGACTGACCCGGTGAATTTTGTTTTAAATCAAATGTGCTCTGGTCATACCGAGTATGTTTCCAGGTTAGGTTTCGCTGGAGTTCTGGAGCTGGAAGCAGGAGGCTTCACCGTTAGTTATTCAAAGTTATTTCCGCTGTGTCTGATATATGATGTACTCTGATGATTGGTATGTATCTATACCGTTTCTTTTTGTAAAGAGATTTGAGAAATTATATTTATTCGTTCCGCTGTGAGATTCGAATGTGTTCTTCTTCTTTCTTCTATTCTAACATTTCTTTCTCTCTTTCCTCGCCCTCTAATTTCTTTCTCATAGCAATCTATTGTTTTTCAATGCTTGAATAGTCGACACGGTGATTTTATGTCGATTTTCGGGGTCGAAAATCCTTGGGTTTTGACAGTGGTATCAGAGCGATTGGTTTAGTGATAACCTTGGCTCTGTGGTGTAACTCAATAGAGATGTGGTTAGTAATACCCTAGATTGAGTTGAGTGTATATATATATATATATATATATATATATATATATATATGAGGGCGCGTATTTGTATTTGAATATAAAACTATTTTAAATATTTTGGAAATAGGGTAAATGAAATAATTTTGCCCAATTATAGTTATATATAGAAAAGAAATTATTTTATCGAATTATTGAGTATTTAACTATTGAATTGATTTGAATGGAGTTAAAATCAAATGTGGAAATACAACTCGACTTGGTCGAGTTGAGTTAAATCGGAATTTGGATATAATGTTGGAATTGAATAAATTACCATTGAAATTTGGTAATCGAACCAAATAATTGAATAAGTAATCAAAACTGATGTGAAACCAAAGTGAAAACAGACAAGGAACAATAATGTTAAATCCAAATGATTTGGTTGGATTGTCTGCAGTGTTTGTTTGGTTGTTTGATTATTGGATGGTTTGTATAAAATTCAAAAATAGATAAACTTAAAGGTTGAATAAATTGAATGGTTAAGTGAGTATTTTGAGTTCAATAAGTTGGGTGAAAACCAAAGGATTTAAACCAATCACGATGCCAAGTGTTTGATTTTGGGAATTTGGGTGGTTACAGTTATATCATTGATATATTATCCCATATATTGTCACTTACCGGGTGAGTCCAGTTGAGTACAGGTATGAGACAACTCTGAAGATAGAATCGATTGCGTTGATTGCGATAAATTAAAATTTTTGCTTGATAATGCCCGCAAAAAGGTACGCTTACGCCAAATATAAATTTTTGGATTTTGGTTTGAATTTTGGATTTTCCGACCTTGAGAGAGATGTATACGTATTTCTTGAACTTGCAATATTGCAGATGTCCCTTCGTACAGGGGAGACTCTGCCGAAATTTTTCCAAAATTTAAGGAGTTAGAATTTTTTTTGAGATTATTGGAAAATTGGTTATTTGAAATTTATTGGTTTAAAACCAATTAAATCAATTTTGAAAATAAAGTCGTGTTTTAATTAAATATTTTTGCAAGAATAATAAGGTTGTACCATTCTTTCTGCCTTGGCAATTTCGAGGACGAAATTATTTTAAGGAGGAAAGAATGTAACGACCCGCATTTTTCTTTAAATTATTTTAATTTATTTAAATGGCAGTTTGAATTTAAATAATGGTATTTAATTATTTTTGAATATTTAATTAATAATAAATGGAATAAAATAATATTTTAATTTCAAAATATTTGGAAATTTGTCGAATTTGCAGTACACTGTATATCGGTGAAATATAGAGGGGTAATATTGCTTATGTTGAAAATATATCGACGATATCGCCTATTAATGACCGTCGAGCGTATAGTTTATAATTTAATTAAATAACGAGCTGCAGCGGCGCAGCAGTTCGTAAATTTGGGTTTTGAACTTCAATTGGCCGTACTGGGTTCAAAATAAGTCGGATTTCCTCGAAACAAGAAACGTCGGGACCGGTTAGACAAGATCTTTCTAATGGCAGAGAAAAATCGAGTTTTCGTCCTGTAGATTTTAATTTATGTCCAAATCAAATTTTGAAAGAAAAAACGCTATGGAATTCCTTTATATTTTAAAGTGGTTTATTTTAAAGAATAAAAGGGTTTTAAAATATTATGACTATCGATTTGGCCTAGAATTCAACCAGAGTTATTTTATCTTGTATCTATACGAAATTCTGGTTGGGTATGACCAATCGGGATATTTTATTTTGATTATATTGAAGTATTTTAAAATTTATTTATTTTAATTTAAATTGGGCCGTTTAAAAGGGACTTTCTTCAAACGACCTCTGTTTTCGGCGAAACAAATTTTGTTGAGACCGTAATGACGAATTATTGCTAGATTTTCAAACCGCACGTTAATCGGTGGCAAAATAAAATGCAAATAAAAAGAGAATATTTGGACGTTAAAGAGCGTAGTTTGAGCAAACGAACACGGAATTCGATGAGACAAGATTCGTTAGGACCGTATCGTCAAATTATTTCATGCAGTCCAGTTGCGTCACGAACAAAGCTTGTATGTGAGCGTAGGAGACAATAAACAGTATTTAAAATAGCGATAGACACGAAATAAAAATCGTCGGTCGTTGTCAAACATCACGTCAGCTTAAAATATATTAAACCACACCTATATAAACCCTTTCCCCTCAGAAATTTCCAGCCAACAAGAAATTTCTTCATACAATTTTGCGAAAAAGCCCCTAATCATAAAAACAATTATATCTACAAATCCGGGAAGAAATTGTTAAGGGATTCTAAGGGAAAGTCGTAGATCGGGAGGAAAGGAAGTTTCAGTCAAAAGATGGGGAGGTATCGTCAACTGTGGTGGCCGGAATTCGCGATGAACGGTGGAAATTCACTTTCGTTCTTTGATCAAATTGAAGAGCTATGGCCGATTTCAGAGGCCGAGACCTTGGGGGAATGGAAGAAGGGAGATTCAGCTTCGATTTGGCACCAACCAGAGGTTCTTCAGTGGTCGGAGGTGGGAGAAAGAGGAAGTTGAACGGAGGGTAACATTTTGGGTTAATTTTCAAGCCGGCGACGGTTTTGGGGGCAAATCACGGCGGAGAAGGTGATGTTAGCCCATGGGCGTGAAGGAGTAATGTTTGCGGAGGCGAGGAGGTCCTCTGGGTGGTGGACAGCGACGCTGGAACGGCTGGAGGTGGCGCAATTCATCGATGAACGGAGGTGGGTATGTTTTCGGATTTTTCTCTCGTGTGGGACCTAAAGGTGGTTGTTGGAGGTGGGACTGGTCGGAGGTGGATCGCGGGAGGCTGGCGCGCCTGGGGGACGATCGGCGCGGGGTCCGGTGGGGTAGGGTGGCGGCGACGGAGGCTAGAAGTCAAGGGGGTTTGTCCATTGTTTTTCTGAAGAAGGGGTTGATCGGGGTCGTGAGCATCAGAAAGAAATAGACGCATGACGCGGAAAATCGTGGGTGCTCACGTGGCGGGGAGTTATTAACGATATTTAATTAATTTAATTAATTAAATAAACTCGTTAAATCTATTCAAACTTCAAAACATGATATCTTCTTCATACGTGAACGAAATTTGACGAAACTGGATCCGTTGGGATCGCAGGGACGAGACCTAGACAATGGCACTGACTAGGCACTGATCTAACGCTGTTGGAAATTTAGCAAATTTTGAATGTCTGTTGCAAATTAAAAAGGACAAACACGTCCATCGTCAATCGAAAACACTAGTGAGTTAATTCTCACACTTCTCTGGACCACTATGATGTGATAAATCCATATAATTTAACATATCGGTTAAATTTAGTTGATTGGATGTTGTGGTTGCTATTGGTTGTTGTTGTTTGAGTGGTTGACCGTATTTAATTGTCAATTTAATGTGTTATACCGACTAAATCTTTTCGTATGTGTTCTATGATGCAGTGAAGGACAGGTAGGAGGAATCAAATCGAATTCCTCAAATTTATTTTATTTATTGATCGTATTTCTCATATATGTGGACTGACAACCCAAAACAACATCAACCCTATTTGGATTGAGTAGGTGTAAATCGTGTTGTGTTTTTAATAAATCGACAGAATTGATTAATTCATTAGTAGTGGTGGAGAAAATTCCATCAGTTGTGGCGTCGTTTTGCCATTGGAAAACTGACGAAGATTAAAAGTTATAAATTTATTCTATAACTGAAATGGAATTTGAACTGATTTATACGAGTTAATTAAAGTGGAAATTTATAAATATATTTATATTTATAATCTAGTTATCAAGGGTTTAATTAAATATTTTATATAATGAATATGTATCAGAAAGGATAGAAACAAATATACGAGTTAGAAAATTGGATAATTGTCTTTATAAAGCAATTAAATGATATTTTAATTAACTAAGTTATTAATTAATATAAGGAGGGAAAGCAGTGGACAAATATCAGTTAACAATTAATTGATGTTGAGGTTGACCAAAGTGTCTGTTTTAACCAAAATGGACGGTTAGAATGATTTGATTTAAATTAAATCAAATCGATAGTTTTCGAATATTCATTAAACTTAGGAAATATTGTTAGAAGTAGTTAATATTTGATTAACTATAGTTTAAAATATAATTATCAAGATGATTATGGTTGATGAGATTAATTTTGATTAATTATTTATTTCTATGTGATTAAAGAGTAATTATTTTAGTTTAAATGAAATTAGCTACGATTAAAGTAGTAAATGGTCAAGTAAATTATCATTTAAATAATGATAATCGAAGTGATTATTTTTAAATAATGAATTTAATTAGAAAGTGATCCAAAGGGCTATAAAGTTAACTAAGTTGTGGTTAGAGTTATATAAAAGGATTTTAATCCGAGTTTACAAACAGGGTTTGTAAAAATGACTCGTAAGAGAATACAAGAGTTTCAATTAGAGTTGTACCTAATTAACTAAGTTGATTAGAACAAGGATGAAAGGGAATTTAGAATATTTACTTAATTAATTAAGTAAGTAAAGGGACTCAAAGAAAATTTCCAATGGAAGGAGGGGGTTATAATATCATAGTTGAATCAAATAGCAAATAAGATTTGTCGAGGAAGTTACCTAATTAAAGAATGGAAGTTAATGTGTGAAATGGGTTTTCGAATAAAAGCAAATGGTTTATCAAACCGGGATATGTGGGGATAGAAGTGGGATGAAGGTTTGAATTGCAGACTTCTGTTGTCTAGAGATAAGAACGGGGTCGACCAACGTCTGAGAGGTAATTAAAATACCCCAACTTGGACGATTTCACTATTATCAACAGATGACATTGGTTTGCAAGGGTAAAGGATAGTGGGAGTAATTTATTAAGAGAATATTATAAATATTTATTTATATGAATTTAGGAATGAGATCGAACTATTTGGATTTAAAATAAGAAGTGGATTAATTGGGATCGGAAAATGAAATATGGTTTTTCTTATATAATGTAATTCAAAGTATAATGATATTTCAAATGCTAGCAGAAAGGGAAAGTGGTTTTAAACTATAGAGATATTTGAAATGATAAGAATTATGGAAATGGTTCGATAATTTGAAGCCATGTTTCAAGATTAAAGGAAGTAAAGAAGTTGTGAAATAAAAGAGTATTTCCAAACAAAGGAAATAAAAGTAAACAAGTTATTCGAAAGCGAAGATTGATTGATGTGTTCAAAATAATAGACCAGAAGAGTTTGTCGAGATTAGATTTATGAAATCGGTTAGTAAAGTGTTTTGATTATAAATAACCTGAGCTGCCAATGGATGTAACATCACTGTTAAGATTTGATAGTTAAACAACCGACTATCAAATGAGATATACCTTTTGACGAGTTGTTTTCGAAGAGACCGGGATGGGAACTAGACCCAAAACCACTTCGAATCAACTGTGCGATCACGATTACCGTGAAGACAATAAAAGTGGAGCATTATAGACCGCAGATCTTCATAAGTGGAAGAACCACTAACAATCTCTGAGTCGACGCAGAGATATACTGGGGTTCTGTCATAGTTGAAATCTGTGGATTGCAAGGACTTCTCGCTACTGATCCTTGGGGTGATTCCTATATTGGATGCAGTAGGAGAGTACCTTCGGTTCATCCTGTTCCTGGATGACTTGTATGGACTGATGTCTGATAGAGTATTTCAAAAGAGGTCAAGTATATTGATTTCTTCATCTATACCAAGAGTGGAAGCGGAGAAGGAAACTTCTTCAGCTGACACGTAATGTATTGTTGAAGACGGCAATTCGTGATTTCGATGGATCTGACGATGTGGCATTCAAAGTGAATCTGATGTGATGGAAAAGCGTAGCCTCAAGCCTCATCAACCGGAAGATGACAGAAATCAGGAAGGCAGCATGGCTATGTGGGTCACTCCCATTAGGGTGTATGATCACCTATCTAGAGAAATTCCTTTTTCTTCTTAAATCTTTCGATGATGTCCCATTTCGGGAGACGGTGACTAGCTACCACCGTCGGTGATATACATTCGGTACACTCAAGCGAAATGAGTGGTCGGTCATGTGAGGGCCGGGTTGCAAGACGTTCTTGTTGACCCAGTGTATTCGCCTCAAGAGGTACACCATAGGCAGGTGGTCCCATACCTTGTCATTGTGGGAATCCAATTTCCAATAAGCGCCCGCGGTTTTTGATTGTATACTATATATGTAGAGCATGAGATGCAAGCGTTCTGCTACTTGGTTATTTATTTGTGGTTGATAGACATTATGATAATATCAGAAAAGATATTGATTTCAAAGATGTTTAGGGTTACAGAAAGGTAAAAGCCGTCCGTGTTTATGTGTGGACTGGTCTTACTATTATCCTTTTATTTCAAAAGGATTTCCAAAGTTAAACAAGTTGTTTGTGTTATGAATTTATCACTGATAGTATTCCAGACTGACCCGGTGAATTTTGTTTTAAATCAAATGTGCTCGGGCCAGACCGAGTATGTTTCCAGGTTAGGTTTCGTTGGAGTTTCGGAGCTGGAAGTAGGAGGCTTCACCGTTAGTTATTCAAAGTTATTTCCGCTGTGTCTGATATATGATGTACTCTGATGATTGGTATGTATCTATACCATTTCTTTGTGTAAAGAGATTTGAGATATTATATTTATTCGTTCCGCTGTGAGATTCTGATGTGTTCTTCTTCTTTCTTCTATTCTAACATTTCTTTCTCTCTTTCCTCACCCTCTAATTTCTTTCTCATAACAATCCAGTGTTTTTCGATGCTTGAATAGTCGACACGGTGATTTTATGTCGATTTTCGGGGTCGAAAATCCTTGGGTCGTTACAATGTGAAATTAAAGAATCATTTTTATTGTCAAAATATACATTAGAATTTGTATGCAAATTAAAAAATCATTTTTATTGTCAAAATATACATTAGAATTTGTATGCAAATTAAAGAATCATTTTTATTGTCAAAACATACATTAAAATTTTTGTACAAATTAAAGTGACATTTTTATCATCAGATTACACATTTGAATTTGTATACAAATTAAAGATACACTTTTATCGTTAAGTTATACATTAGAATTTGTTTGCGAATTAAAATAAACATTTATATGTGTCATGTCACACATTGAAATTATATACAAAAAAATATTTCTTTTTATTTGTTAAAGTTAAAAATAGAAATACAAATGATGAAAATAAAAATTATCTTTTTATTTGTCATTAGCAAAAATGCCATGTAAATAAAATACATTTTATCTGACATTATAAACATGTAGAAATGGTTATTCAAATTAAAACATTCTTTTATTTGGTATGTTAAACACATTAGTGAAATTGTCGAGTGATTTATATTTATATATAAAAATTAAAATTAAAATTAAAATTAAACGAATCACACGCGGTAGTTCGCTTTTCGGAATCGTAACTTTAAACGATTATACCGAAAGATCCGACCGTCGGATTTTCCCAAAACTGGAACTGTTAGGACCGCTTTGTGAAGATATTTCCAAAGATATAAATCTTGTTAAAATCCAACGGTTAGATTTCGAGAAATTTGTAAATCAAATTCGGATAAAACAGCGCCAGGGCCGCCTATTGACCCGAAGCGTCGTTAAATTAAATTGAGCTATTTTTATATAAATAAAAATAGCGATAAATCGTTATAAAATAATATTAACAATATGAAATGATTTAAGTTATATATATGCGAGAATTATTTGAAAAGATCGAGTTCAATCTCATTTCAAATAATTATACGACGATTTATATCGAAGATATCGAAGACGGTGATTGAAGACTGGCGATCTTCACATCGAATGGATGACTACTGATGCCCGACATTGGGTAGCTCCCAGTAAAGGGTTAAAGTGGTTGTTGTCTGGACGTACTTGTTGATTGTCCGGATAAGCAAGCACCTCTCTTCCGTATTGGACATACGGGACGAGGAATAAGGTGTCTCCGGTTTCGTTCAGACCTTGAACGGACTTGTAAATGCATATGTGTATGACATTGGATTTCATTCCATGTAAATTGATTTCTATTTAATATATATCTGTTTGGTGGAGGAGAATTTATTCTCTTGCGTAACACCCTTCTCTGAGATGCACGAGCTCAGAGGTTATATATTGATAGTTATTGATCGTGTGACGTGGATTGTCAATGTGGCATGCCAAGATTCAAATGACAAGGCTTTTGTTGAAATGCAGAGACTTGTGGTTGATGATCAAAGCACAACCCATTTAGGCATAGCTTTGTGTATAGCATTACTTCACGAGCCTCACACCCCGGTATAAGTCAAAAACGGGATCGTGACTACAGGGAGTGCACACGTTTCTTTCTAGCTAGAAGTGGTTTCATGGTATGGAGCCCAGACATTTTTTACTTATGTGGTTGATGGATTATGAGGCTTCAGATATATTGGTCGATAGTGGCCAATTGATAGGTTCAATAGGACCGGGAAGCATGTGTTCAAGCATAATTAATCCACTAAGGTATATTTGTGCACCGGCCCTGAAGATCCAAGGGTTCACTACGGGGAATCCTAAGGCATTTTCTAGAGTGTCTCGAATCGGTGAGGAGCCATCCCTAGCCCCGACTCATGATGGAAACCCAATTTCCAATACGACATGACGGTTTTGATTGTAAACCTATATATGGCGACATAGTAGGATGGGGTACTATGCCGTCTAGGATTGATACATTTACGTTGAAAGTATTTTAAAACTGATTAGACACTAATAATAATATTAAATATTATTTTCTACGTACCAAGCATGTTTGATCATTATAAGGTAAAACTCTATCCTTCGGTTTGCATTACATTGTGTGATGGGACTTGAGTCCTATAATGATTTCATTTTTCTAAAAAGCACTGCATTGTTTTGAATAAAAAAATTTATTTAATTTATGCACTGGCAATCCAATGGAGTAAACCCGTTCCGCGTTAGCGGCGTGGTTCTGTGATTAGCCATATTGTTAGATAAGTTAGGAAAGATTTCTCAGACCATTCCCATGACTGACACGTAGTTTGTTTCACTTTGTAAACTCGGGTGCCCTCTTTTTCTCACGGGCAGCCAAGTGATAGGTTCAGGTTATTTTGGATATGTGTTGGATTGGAGTATGCTTATAGAAGGAAGACGAATATCATTTTTATCTTTTACTTCTACTTTGAGACATTTAGACATCATTTATCTATGTTGTACTTGATGGTGTTTTAGACCTATTTCTATTCGTTGAGACTTTTATATGCTGAGTTGTATCCTGTAACTGTGCCACTCTGATGTCATGATGTTCTAATGTTGATGACATTTCTATTTTCCGCTGCTATGATTTATGTGTTATGTTGTTATCTGAGATCCGTTGTTGTTGTAAATATTTTATATTCCATTGATTATCCTTGCTTTCGTACTACGGGTGTTTGGGGTCATCACAGTCGGTATCAGAGCTAATGGTTAACCTTAGCTTCGGAGTATAACATATTTAAAACAATTCATCTAGATAGAATCAGCAGTATTCTAAGGCGAGTAGCTCATTAGAGATAGGATTAGTAATGTCCTAGAATGAGCACAGCAGAATAGCACATATCAATCAGTCATTACATCATCATCTTACCATATGTCCTTTATTCTTACCTTTCCTTTAAAACTATCATTTCTGTTGGTCTGACTCTTTCCTTGATGGTACAGAACTAACTGAAAATAAGCACTAGAGCGAGAGCCCAAGGCAGAGGCGGAGCCAGAGGGCCGGGAAGGGGCGAAACCCCCACTGTTCAGGATCAGCTCAATCCCGAGGCTGTAGCACCACCACCACCTCCACCCGCACAGCCTTTTGACCTGGACAAAGTAGCCAAGAAATTCAAAAATTTGGGTCGCGTGTCGTTCACAGGCCGAGAGACAGTGATGGAAGCTCAAGCATGGCTCAAGATATGTTAGAAGATATTTGGAGGCTTTGAACTTGGAGATCACGGTAAGCGATTCATGGCATCATGGCTATTGAAGGATGAGGCTCAAAATTGGTGGGAGACTGTTACAATTGGAGGTACCAAGGACGACATGTCTTGGACAAAATTCAAGGAGCTCTTTAACGAGAAATTCATTCCTCGGCAAGAAGTAGAGCGTCTTCACGATCAGTTTGCTAACTTGCAACAAGGACATAAGACTGTTTCTGAGTATGTGCGGAAATTTGAAGCTCTTTCGCGATATGCTCCTGAACTAATTTAGGACCCATTCCAGAAGAATAAGAGATTCATTAATGGCCTTTCAAGGAAGTATCTTAACAGAGTGACAACACATATTAAGCTTCCATTTAACGAGATGGTTGAGATGGCATGCCAATATGAAGAAAATGACAAGAATTCTCAGCAAGAACGGGAGAAGAATCAAAATAACAACAAGAGGAAGCAGTCTGACAAGAAGCCGGAGGCGAGAAACTCTTCAGCCACCAAGCCACAAGGAAGTAAAAAGGCCAAGGTGAGATACTTTAACTGCCAGAAGATGGGACACTTTGATTACGAATGCCGAGCTCCAAAAAAGCCAAGGAGGAATGAGTCCGGGCCTAGTCAAAGTTATCATGATAAGAGGGAGTGCTACAATTGTCATATGAAAGGGCTCATCAAGCCAAACTGTCCATTGCTGAAGAGTTATCAAGTGGCCCACGTTTATGATGGAGCAGCTGCACCGGCTTCTTCCGAAGGAGCAGGTAAACCAGATGTCTTGGGAGTTACCCTTACTATTAAGAATATTCCTGTTACCGTATTGTTTGACACTGGTGCATCACGAAGTTTCATTTCTAGTGACACTATTAAAAAGTTAAATTTGGAAACAAGAAATCTTAAAGAATCAATTAGTGTCCATAATCCGATAAGAGGTTCTCTTGTTCTCGGTTTATACTGTAAAGTGCCGATCTCCTATTATTGTTACCAGTTTCCTATTAATTTGATCGTCATGAATTTTCCCGGATTTGATGTTATTCTTGGGCTGGATTGGTTAACAAGACATGAGGCCGAAGTTAGATGTGCAGAAAGAATTGTTAAGGTTAGGACGAATCTTGGAAATATTATTATACCATGTCACGGCTCAGCAACTAATAGGAAAGAATTCTGGTCTTCTCTAGAAGTCACTCCTACTTCTATTGAGAATATTCCCGTTGTCAAAGATTATGCGGATGTGTTTGAAGAAGTCGATAGCTTACCTCCGCGAAGAGAACTTGACTTCAGAATTGACTTAGTTCCAAATGCATGGCCTGTTGTGCATCCTATTCGGAGAATGACGCTGAAAGAAAAAGAAGAGCTGAGTAATCAAACTAGACAACTTCTGTGGAAAGGTATGATCAGGCCTAGCTTCTCCAATTGGGATGCAGCAGTGGTGTTTGTCCCAAAGTCAGACGGTACTCTCAGACTATGTGTGGATTACCGTGACCTCAACTGTCGCGTATTGATGATCTATTGGACCGCTTGAATGGAGTGCAAGTATTCTCCAGAATGGACCTAGCTACAGGCTTTCATCAATTGTGCATTGCCAAAGAATTATTCCTTTGATAGCTTTCAGAGGACCAGACTTATTCTATGAGTGGCTAGTAATGCCGTTCGGCCTATGTAACGCTCCTGCTTACTTTGTCTATCTGATGAACAGAGTATTCCGGGATGTCTTGAATAAATTCATACTGGTTTTCATCGATGATATCTTGATCTTCTCTAAATCCACTGATGAGCATGAAAAGCATTTGAAAGAAGTTTTGGAAATTCTAAGAAAGAATGTGTTGAATGCCAAATTCTCTAAATGCATATTCTGGCAAGAAGAAGTGAAGTTCCTATGCCATGTTGTATCGAAGAAAGGCATTTCAGTAGACCCAGGCAAGATCTTAGCCATTCAAGATTGGAAGCAGCCTAGCACTCCTATAGAAGCCAGAAGTTTCCTATGATTGGCTGGATATTATCGGAAATTCGTTAAAGATTTTTTGAAACTATCTTGTCCATCGATGAAGCTGACCAAGGAGCATACAAAGTTTAATTGGACACCCGAATGCGAGGAAGCTTTCCAAGAGCCAAAATTGAGGTTGACCTCTGCTCCCGTGTTGACCATTATTGATGGCAATCAAGACTTGACAGTCTATACTGATGCTTCTATTGAAGGTATTGGTGCGGTGTTAATGCAAAGAGGCAAAGTAGTTGCTTATACTAGTTGACAATTGAAACCGCATGAGAAGAGATACCCCACACATGATCTTGAGTTGATGGCCATCGTATTTGCTTTAAAGATATGGAGGCACTATCTTTTGGGTGAGAAGTTAGAATTATATACAGATCATAAATCCTTGAAGTATCTGTTCACCCAATGGGACTTGAATTTGACGCAGCAACGTTGGTTAGAATTTCTTGCGGCCTATGATCTGGACATCTTATATACTCCAGGGAAAGCCAATGTTGTAGCCGATGCGCTCAGCAAGAAGAATGCGGACAACGCCAATCTTATCATCGCCAGTCTTATCATTATGCCTACATTAATGGATAATTACTCTGCTCTTCAGAAAGACGATAAGTTTATTCAGATGATTAGTGAGTGAGTTCGAAAGGGCGAAGCTTCAAGCTTCCAAATTGACAGCAAAGGGACTCTTATATTGCAAGGGCGATTCTATGTGCCAGATATTCCTGAGCTAAAAAGAGAAGTTATGGATGAATGTCATAAATCTAAACTTAGTATCCATGCAGGAGTAAGCAAGATGTATCACTATCTTAAGCGTACATTCTGGTGGAAGGTGATGAAGAAAGACATTTCTATATATGTTGGTAGATGTTCCACTTGTCAACAAGTCAAAAGCGATCAACAGAAGATCGCAGGATTGTTCCAACTGCTAGAGGTTCCAAGTTGGAAGTGGGACCGAATTTCTATGTACTTCATTGATGACTTGCCCCGAACCACAAAAAGGCAATGACAGTATATGGGTGATTGTAGATCATTTCACGAAGACCTCCCATTTTATTCCAATCTGATCTAATAGAACGGTTCGAAGTCTGGCGCAGCTTTATTTCAGAGAGATTGTTAGACTACATGGAGTTCCCAGTAACATTGTTAGTGATCATGATCCGATATTTTCTAGTAAATTATGGGAAGCATTCCAAGAGGAGCTAGGGACAAAGTTGAATCTGAGCACCGCTTATCGTCCTCAGACAGATGGCCAGACTGAGAGGGTGAGCCGTATACTTGAAGACTTGATGCGAGCATGCATTCTTGATTTTGGCGGGTCATAGGAAGATCACATGCATTTGGTTGAGTTCTCTTATAATAACAATTACCAAGCAAGCTTGCAGATGTCGCCATTTGAAGCATTATATGGCAGGCCATGCAGATCTCCCGCATGTTGGGTGGAACCAGGCAATCGGTTAGTATTGGGTCCGGCATGATTCGTGAAGCATCAGATAAAGTTGATTTTATTAAGAAGCGACTCAGAGCCAACAGAAGAACTATGCAGACTCACGAAGAAGGGATTTAGAATTCTCTGCTGGTGATTATGTATACCTGAGGGTTTCCCCATTGGGAGGAGTAGTTCATTTTGGGAAGACTGGGAAGTTCGCGCCGAGATTCATTGGTCTATTTCCTATTCTCGAAAGGATTGGAACTCTCGCTTATAGGGTGCAGTTGCCTAACTAGTTGCTAGGGGTGCATGATGTATTCCGTGTGTCTCAACTCCGGAAGCATGTACATGATCCAGACTTGGTTGTGGAGGAAGAAGCACAACATAATTTGGAGATTACCCCGAGCTTAGCAGTGAGAAGGGAGGCAGTGAAAATTGTTGGCAAAGAGACCCGAATTCTGAGGAATAAGAGGATCCACTTAGTCAAAGTGCAGTGGAGCGGGGATCCTAGAGACTGTACATGGGAGACTGAGGATAGCATCAAACAGGCTTGTCCCAAGTGCAGAGTGGACACCTCCGAGTAACTCTTGTGTTGAGGTACATTTACAATATTTTGCATTTTCCGTTTTAGTTTCCTACTTTACTATTGTTTCCTTTTCAGGGACGAAAAGTTTTTGAGTGGGGGAGATTGTAACAACCCGGAAAATCAGAACCAATTTAAAATTTTCATTTCAATAAATTTTGTTTGAAAATGTGCTAGAATTTAAAAATTCCATTTTTAAATAATATTTAAAGCTATTAAAAATGGCCATTTTATAAACGACCTCCGTTTTCGACGAAACCATTTTTGTTGGATCTGGAATGTCAAATTATTGCTAAGTTTAATTTTCCATAATTTTTGGAATTAATATGTGAGCGTGGTAAATTAAATTGTGTTCGATAATTTTTGTTGAATTTAATCGATCGATAAAAAGGCCATTTTTCAAACGGTTTCCAAATTCGACGAAATTAATTTTGTTAGGACCGTATCGTCAAAACATAGCTAGATTTATTTTTCGGGAATTTTTGGAGTTCGTATGTGACCCTGGTAAATTTAAATGTACGATCAAATTAAATAAATGATTTATATTCTAAATTGAAGAAAACAGACTGAAAATGATCGATTGGGTTGACGGTACCTAGCCCATTGTGTCCGGAACGGGGGTATTTGCCTGGGGACAACTCTCGTTGGGCTGAATTGGGAGCTACTGAGAATTAACAGTTTATTTGCAAAACTAGGAATTAAATATTATTTTATTATAAATACACATTAACAAACCCTAATATATTATACTGTAGCCGCCGCCCCTGTAACAACCCGGAAAATCAGAACCAGTTTAAAATTTTTATTTGGTCTATTTCAATGAATTTTGAACAGTTAAAATAATTTGTTTTAAATAATAACGATTTAAAATTTATTTAAATCGAAGTTAGAACGAATATATTTATTTTAATTTTAAAAGGAGTTAGAAATAGCACGATAGTTTGAAAATTTGAATCTGAATGTACAGGATTCAAAATGAAACGGATTTTAGTGAAACCAAAAATATCTAAATCTGTATAAAAATATCTTTTCAACGAATCCGAAAAATCAAAATTTCATAGCGGGAATAAAAAGTTATGGCCAATTGAATATTCAGTATAGTCGCTTTGAAATTTAATATAATTTATAGCCCGTATAAAGGGTCATTATACAAATGACCTCCGTTTTCGATGAAACCTTTTTTGTCGGATCCTGAATGTCAAATTATTGCTAAGTTTAATTTTCCATAATTTTTGGAATTAATTTGTGAGCGTGGTAAATTAAATTGTAATTCGATAATTTCTATTGAATTGAATCGACCGTTAAAAAGGCCATTTTTCAAACAGTCTCCAAATTCGATGAAATTAATTTTGTTAGGACAGTATCGTCAAAACATAGCTAGATTTATTTTTCGGGAATTTTCGGAGTCCGTATGTGGCCCCGGTAAATTTAAATGTACGATCGAATTAATTAAATAAATGATTTAAATTTTAAATTAAAGAAAACAGGTTGAAAACGATCTTTTGGGCTGACGAGACCTAGCCCATTGTGTCGAAACGGGGGCAATTAGGTAGCAATAACTTTTGCTGGGCTGAAACTGGAGCTGTTGAGGATTAATGGGCTAAACCAGTAATTAGAACATTAAATATTATTATATTATAAATTATAGAAAATCCAAAACCCTAATCACACTACAGAGCCGCCGCCATCTCCTACATTCCATGGCCGATATTGCTTTCTCCTTCCACCATTAAAGGACCTTCATCCATTCAATAAAACCCCTACCTCCTTTTGACATTATTGGAGTACTCCTCTTCCTCTTCGAATCGGTACAGACATTAGTACCTACAGTGGAGAATTTCGCTCGTAGGACCTGAAGAGCCGCTGTTGCGACCGCCGCCCAACCCCCTAGCCTCGACCGAGCTCCACCGCGAGGGACACACCTCGTGCGCCTCTCCGCCCCCAACGACGTAGGACCATCCGATCGACTTCACGTTGCACTGATTGGGAGCAAATTAAACCCTAGAATTGAACTGAACAAAAAACAGTCGGCCTTGGTTCCTGATAGTAGAGAAGACGGTAAATTTTAAATTAAATTATTTAATTAATTTATTTCAAATATTATCAATTTAAATTCAATCATAACTAATACATATGAACTCGGAATGGAATAATTCCAGATCCGTTATGATCGTGAGTCCAAGATCTATACTTCTGGACTGATTAGAACTGATTCAGAGCAGATCATATTTTGGACAAAATTCGATTTTGAATTATTCAGAATTAAAACAAGACTGTGAGATTTCTATTTTTATAATTAAAAATTTAATTATTCCTCGCTATTTAGAATCCATGTAGTTGTGTTAAATAAAATCAGATCTGTGATGCTTGGAATTTAAATTTGTTGAATGTTGATTGTTGATTGTGATGCTCATGTTTGTTAGATCTTGTTCTATAGTAGAAATTATTTCATTTATTTGAATCTATAGTTTATTATTAGATCTAGATTTGAAATAATAATTTTATTTTTATTTCAGATCTATGTATATTGATTTGAGGTTATAATATAAGTTTCATCTTTTATTTAGAAACATGAAACATGGTTGGTTTAGATTTTGATTAAGAATAAAAATCTCATTTTTATTGTTAATATGAAACATCGTTTTGTCAAATTAGATTTACAATAAAATACTCATTTTTATTGTTAAACATCAAATAGGGTTTTGTCAAACTTTGATTAACAATAAAAATCTCATTTTTATTGTTAATATGAAACATCGTTTTGTCAAATTAGATTTACAATAAAATATTCATTTTTATTGTTAAACATGAAATATGGTTTTTTCAAACTTTGATTAACAATAAAAATCTCATTTTTATTGTTAATATGAAACATCGTTTTGTCATAATAGATTTACAATAAAATATTCATTTTTATTGTTAAACATGAAATATGGTTTTGTCAAACTTAGATTTACAATTAAAAAAAATCATTTTTATTGTTGATATGAAACATCGTTTTGTCAAATTTAGATTTACAATAAAAATCTCATTTTTATTTTTAAACATGAAACATCATTTTGTCAAATTTAAATTGACAATAAAAACATTTCATTTTTAATGTTAATATGAAACATTGTTTTGTCACATTTAGATTTACAATAAAACTTTCATTTTTATTGTTAAACATGAAACATTGTTTTGTCAAATTTAGATTGACAATAAAAACATTTCATTTTTATTGTTAACATGAAACATTGTTTTGTCACATTTAGATTTACAATAAAATTTTCATTTTTATTGTTAAACATGAAACATCGTTTTGTGAAATTTAGATTGACAATACTACATTTCATTTTTATTGTTAACATGAAACATTGTTTTGTCACATTTAGATTTACAATAAAAAAAATTCATTTTTATTGTTAACATGAAACATTGTTTTGTCAAATTTAGATTAACAATAAAGTTTCATTTTTATTGTTAACATGAAAGATGGTTGAGTCAAACTTAGATTAAAAATAAAATATTCATTTTCATTGTTAACATGAACCAAGGTTCTGTCAAATTCATAGTTTAGTTGAAACAAAAATTATCACTTTTATTTAATAGTTTAGTTGAAACAAAAATCATCACCTTTGTTTCATAGTTTAGTTGAAACAAAAATCATCACTTTTGTTTAATAGTTTAGTTAAACAAAAATTGTCATTTTTGTTTACTGGTTTAGTTGGAACAAAAATGAAAAGACACATTTTTATCATTTTGTTGAATTAGAACTCAACAAAAATGATAAGACAATTTTTATCATTTTGATGAATTAGAATATTCAACAAAAAAATGAAAAGGATAACTTTTATCATCTTGTTGAATTAGAATTTTCAACAAAAATGAAAAGAACATTTTTTATCATTTTGTTGAATTAGAATTTTCAACAAAAATGAAGAGAACCATTTTTATCATTTTGATGAATTGAAATAAGAAACTAGGAAAATGTTCATGTTTTAAAGTAAAACATGTCTACATTAAAATTTCACATTTTTAATGTAATGTAAGGAAATAGGAAATGTTCATGTTTTAAAATAAAACATGTCTACATTAAAAATTCACATTTTTAATGTGATGTAAGAAACTAGGATAAAAGAAATTTTCAACAAAAAAAGTTAAAATAACATTTTTATTTACAGTGCATATAGTTGAATTTATATGCAAAGTTAAAATAACAATTTTATTGCTAATGCATATATTAGAATTTATATGCAAAGTTAAAATAACTTTTTTTATTGACAATGCATATATTATGATTTATATGCAAGGTTAAAATAACATTTTTATTGACAATGCATATATTAGAATTTATATGCAAAGTTAAAATAACATTTTTATTAACAATGCATATATTAGAATTTATATGCAAAGTTAAAATAACATTTTACTGACAATGCATATATTAGAATTTATATGCAAAGTCAAAATATCATTTTATTGACAATACATACATTAGAATTTGTATGTAAGTTAAAGAATTATTTTCATTGTCAAAACATGCATTGAAACTATATACAAATAAAATATCCCATTTTAATTGTTAAAGTAAAAAATAGAAATACAAATAAAAATTATCTTTTTATTTGTCATTAGCAAATATCATATAAATAAATCCATTTTATTTGACATTGTAAACATGTAGAAATGGTTATGCGAATTAAAACATTCTTTTATTTGGATTGTTAAATACGTTAGTGGAATCGTCAAATGGTTTATATTTATATACAATTTTATATATAAATTAAAATTAAAATTTATCGAATCACGCGTGGTAGTTCGCGTTTCGGAATTGTAACTTTAAACGATTATACCGAAAGATCCGACTGTCGGATTTTCCCAAAACTGGAACCGTTAGGACCGCTTTGGGAAGATCCTTCCAACGATATAAATTTTGTTAAGGTTCAACGGTTAGATTTCGAGATATGTGTAAATCAAATTTTGATAAAAACAGCGCCAGGGCCGAGCGTCGTTGAATATAATTGAGCTATTTTTATACAAATAAAAATAGCGATAAATCATTATTAAGTAGTATTAACGATATGAAATGATTTTAAATTATATATATGCGAGAATTATTTGAAAAGACCGAGTTCAATCTCATTTCAAATAATTATACTACGATTTAAATCGAAGATATTAAAGATGGCGATTGAAGACCGGCAATCTTCACATCGAATGTATAACTACTGATGCCCGACATTGGTTAGCTCCTACTAAAGGGTTAAAGTGGTAGTTGTCTGAACGTACTTGTTGATTGTCCGGATAAGCGAGAACCTCTCTTCCGTATTGGACGTACGGGACGAGGAATAAGGTGTCTTCGGTTTTGTTCAGATCCAGAACGGACTTGTAAATGGATGTGTGTCCGACATTGGATTTCATTCCATGTAAATTAATTTCTATTTAATATATATATACATATATCTGTTGGTGGCAGAGAATTTATTCTCTTGCTTAATACCCTTCTCTGAGACGCATGAGCTTAAAGGTTATATATTAGTAGTTATCGATCGCATGGCGTGGACTGCCAATGTGGCATGCCAAGATGCAGATGATCAAGGCTTTTGTTGAAAAGCAGAGTCTTGTGGTCGATGATCAAAGCATAGCCTATTTTGGCATAGCTTTGTGTACAGCGTTACCTCGCGAGCCTCACACCCCGGTAAGAGTCAGAAATGGGACAAGGGAACGCAGGGAGTGCACACGTTTCTTTCTAGCTAGAAGTGGTATAAGGGTTTTACAAGCCCTGACGTTTTACTTATGTGGTTGATGGATTATGAGGTACCTCGGTTATATTGGTCGATAGTGACCAAATTTAGGCTCAATAGGACCGGGAAGTGTGTGTTCAGGAATTGCCAATCCACTAAAGTATTTGCGGACCGGCCCTGCAGGATACAAGGGTTGCCCGTAGGTGTGATCCTCGGACATTGCTAGAGTGTCTCGAATCGGTAAGGAGATCGTCCCTTGCCTTGAGTCATGATGGAAACCCAATTTCCAATACGACATTACGGTTTTGATTGTAAACCTATATAAGACGACATAGTATATGGTAGTTATGCCGTCTAGGATTGATACATTTACTTTGAAGTATTTTAAAACTGATTAAACACTAATAATATTGTTAAAATATTATTTTCCACGTATCAAGCATGTTTGATCATTATAAGGTAACACTCTATCCTCCAGTTTGCGTTACACTGTGTGATGGGACTTGAGTCTTATAATGATTTCATTTTTCTAAAAAGCATTGCGTTGTTTTAAATAAAATTTATTTAACTTATGCACTGGCAATCCAAAGGAGTAAACCCGTTCCGCGTTAGCCGTGTGGTCCTATGATTAGTCATATTGTTAGAAAAGTTAGGAAAGATTTCTCATACCAGTCCCATGACTGACTCGTAGTTTGTTTCACTTTGCAAACTCGGGTGCCCTCTTTTTCACACAGGTAGCCAAGTGATAGTTTAGGTATTTATGCACATATGCTAGATTGGAGAATGCTTGTGGGCTAAAGATGAAGATCTTTTTTTTAATCTTTTATTTCTGCTTTGAAACATTTAGACTCATTGATCTATGCTGTATTTGATGGATTTTAGACTCATTTCTATTTGCTGAGACTTTCTATTTGCTAAGTGTATCCTATAACTGTGCCACTCTGATATTCTGATGTTGTGATGTTGATGACATTTCCATTTCCGTTGCAATGATTTATGTGTTATGCTATTATCTGAGATCTGCTGTTGTTGTAATTATGTTATATTCAAATTATTATCCTTGCTTTCGTACTACAGAAGTTTGGGGTCATCACAGTTGGTATCAGAGCTAAAGGTTAACCTTAGCACCGGAGTATAACATATTTAAAACAATCCGTCTAGACAGAATCAGCAGTATTCTAAGGCGAGTAGCTCATTAGAGATAGGATTAGTAATGACCTAGAATGAGCACAGTAGAATAGCACATATTAATCAGTCATCACATCATTATCATCTTTCCATATGTATCTGCTTTTAACCTACGTTCTTTAAAATTATCATTTCTGTTAGTCTGACTCTTTCCTTGATGGTACATAACTAACTAAAAATGGGCACAAGAGCGAGAGCAAGAGCCCGAGGCAGAGGTGGGGCCAGAGGTCCAGTAAGAGATGAGACCCCCACAGCTCCGAGGCAGACCACTCCCGAGGCTGTAACACCAACACCTCCACCCTCACAGCCTTTCGACCTAGACAAGGTGGCCAAGACGTTCAGGAATTCAGGGGGCGTATCATTCACCGGGCGAGAGACAGTAATAGAAGCACAGGCATGGCTCAAAAATTGCGAGAAGATATTTGGAGGTCTGGAATTATAAGACCACTGAAAGCGCTTTTAGGCATCGCGACTATTAAAGGATGAGGTTGAAAATTGGTGGGATACTGTAATAATTGGAAATAATGAGGCCGACATGTCTTGGGCCAAATTCAAGGAACTCTTCAACGAGAAGTTTATTCCTCCGCAGGAAGTAGAGCATCTCCATGATCAATTTGCCAACTTGCAGCAAGGAGATATGACTGTTTCAGAATATGTGTGGAAGTTCGAAGAGCTCTCACTCTATGCTCCAGAATTAATTCGGGACCCCATCCAAAAGAACAAAAGATTCGTTAATGGCCTCTTCAGGAAATATCTGAACAGAGTGGCAGCACACAATAAGCTCCCATTTAATGAGGTGATCGAGATGGCTTGCCGCTATGAGGACAATGACAAAAATTCGCAGCAAGAGCGGGAGAAGAATCAGAATAATAACAAAAGAAAGCAAGCTGACAAGAAACCAGAGGCGAGCAGCTCTTCAGCAGCCAAGCCCCAAGGAAATAAAAGAGACAAATCCAAGGCGAGATGCTTCAATTTTCAGAAGATGGGGCACTTTGACTACGAATGCCGAGCTCTAAAGAAGCCAAGGAGGAACGAGTTTGGACCCAGTCGGAATCGCGGTCAGAATCCTCGGAATACTCAGGAGTGCTTTAATTGCCATAAGACGGGGCACTTTATCAAAAATTGTCCTTTGTTGAAGAAATCTGAGGTGGCTTATGTGTACGATGGAGCAGTTGCATCAGCGTCTTACGAAGGAGCAGGTAAACCCGATGTTTTAGGAGGTACTTTTACTATTAAGAACATCCCTATTACAGTATTGTTTGACACAGGTGCATCAAGAAGTTTCATTTCTAGTGACACGATTAAAAAGTTAAAACTCAATACAAGAAAAATTTAAGAATCAATTAGAGCCCATAGTCCGATAGGAGGTTCACTTATTCTCGATCAGTATTGTAGAGTGCATGTTTCTTATTTTTACTTCCAGTTCCCTTTTGACTTAATCATTATGAGTTTTTCTGGATATGATATCATACTTGGACTAGATTGGCTAACAAAGTATGAGGCTAAGTTACTATGCGCTGAAAGAATAGTCAAAATTAAAACCTAATTCGGAGATATTATTGTTATACCATGTCATGGCTCATCCACAGATAGGAAAGAATTCTGGTCTTCTTTAGAAGTTACTCCTGCTTCTATCGAGGATATTCCTGTTGTCAGAGATTATACGGATGTGTTTGAAGAAGTTGATAGCTTACCTCCATGCAGAGAAATCGACTTCAGGATTGACTTGGTTCCGAATGCAAAGCCCGTTTGCATCCTATTCGGAGAATGATGCTAAAAGAAAAAGAGGAGCTGAGTAATCAAATTAAATAGCTTTTGTGGAAGGGTCTGATCAGGCTTAGCTTCTCAAATTGGGGTGTAGCAGTGGTGTTTGTCCCGAAGTCAGATGGTACCCTCAGGCTATGTGTGGACTACCGTGACCTCAATAAGAAAACGTTGAAAAATAAATATCCACTGTCGCGTATTGATGATCTATTGGACTGCTTGAATGGAGCACAAGTATTCTCTAGGATGGACCTAGCTATTGGCTTCCATCAACTGTGCATTGCCGAAGAATGCGTTCCTTTGACCACTTTCAGAGGGCCAGACTTACTCTATGAATGCCTAGTAATGCCCTTCGGCTTATGTAACGCTCCAACCTACTTTGTCGATCTGATGAGCAGAGTATTCCAAGATGTCTTAAATAAATTCGCACTGGTTTTCATCGATGACATCCTAATCTTTTCTAAATCCACTGCTGAGCACAAAAAGCATCTGAAAGAAGTTTAAGAGATTTTGAGAAAGAATGTGTTGAAAGCCAAATTCTCTAAATGCATAATCTGGCAAGAAAAAGTGAAATTCCTTGGCCATGTTGTATCGAAGAAAGGCATTTCAGCAGACCCAGGAAAGATCTCAGCCATCCAAGATTGGAAGTAGCCGAGCACTCCTATAGAAGTCAGAAGTTTATTAGGATTGGCTGCCTATTACCGGAAATTCGTTATAGATTTTTCAAAACTATCTTGTCCATTGACGAAGCTGACTAAGAAGCATACAAAGTTTATTTGGACACCCGAATGTAAGGCAGCTTTTCAAGAGCTGAAATTGAGGTTGACCACTGCTCCCATGTTGACCATTATTGATGGCAATCAAGATTTGAAAGTCTGGACATATGCTTCTATAGAAGATATTGGTGTGGTGCTAATGCAAAGGGACAAAGTAGTTGCATATGCTAGCCGTCAGTTGAAACCGCATGAGAAAAGATACCCCACTCATGATCTTGAGTTGATGGCTATCGTATTTGCTTTAAAGATACGGCGGCACTATCTCTTGGGTGAGAAATTCGAACTGTATAGTGATCACAAATCCATGAAGTATCTGTTCACCCAAAGAGACTTGAATTTGAGGCAGCAACGTTGGTTAGAATTTCTTGCGGCCTATGATCTGGACATCCTATATACTCCAGGGAAAGCCAATGTTGTAGCCGATGCACTCAGCAGGAAAAATGCGGCCAGCACCAATCTTATCATCGCCAATCTCATTATTACACCTTCCCTGATTAATAAGATCTCTGCTCTTTAGAAGAATGATGAATTTATCCAGAGAATTAGCAAAAGAGTTAGGGAAGGCGAACCCATGAATTTCCAGATTGACGACAAAGGGGATCTAAGGCTGTTAGGCCGAATTTGTGTTCCGAACCTTCCTGAGCTCAGAAAGGAATTAATGGATGAATGTCACAAATCTAAGCTCAGTATTCATCCAGGGGTGACCAAGATGTATCATGACCTCAAGCGCAAATTTCGGTGGAGATCTATGAAGAGAGACATTTCTATATATGTTGCTAGATGTCCCACCTGCCAGCAAGTCAAAAGCGACCAGTAGAAGCTCGTAGGATTGTTACAACCGCTAGAGGTTCCAAGTTGGAAGTGAGACCGAATTTCTTTGGACTTTATTGATGGCTTGCCCCGAACCAGAAAAGGCAATGACAGTATATGGGTGATTATAGATCGTTTCACGAAGACTGCCCATTTCATCCCTGTCAGATCTAATAGAACAGCTCGAAGTCTGGCGCAGCTTTATTTTAGAGAGATTATCAGACTACATAGAGTTCTCATTAGCATCATTAGTGATCGCGATTTGATATTTGCAGTAAATTCTGGAAAGCATTCCAAGAAGAGCTTGGGACTAAGTTGAATCTAAGCACCGCTTATCATCCTCAGATAGATGGCCAGAATGAGAGGGTGAATCGCATACTAGAAGACTTGTTACGAGCATGCATTCTTGATTTTGGCGGGTCATGGGAGGATCACTTGCACTTGGTTGAGTTCTCTTATAACAACAGTTACCAAGCAAGCTTGCAGATGTCATCATTTGAAGCATTATATGGCAGGCCATGCAGATCTCCTGCATGTTGGGTGGAACCAGGCAGTCGATCAGTATTGGATCCTGACATGATTCGTGAAGCATCAAATAAAGTTGATTTTATTAAGAAGAGACTACTGGCTGCTTAGAGCTGACAGAAGAGCTATGCAGACTCACGAAGAAAGAATTTAGAATTCTTTGTTGGTGATTATGTACACTTGAGGGTTTCCCCACTGAGAGGTGTAATTCGATTTGGGAAGACTGGGAAATTGGATATGAGATTCATTGGTCCATTTCCTATTCTCGAAAGGATTGGAACTCTCGCTTATAGGGTGTAGTTGTCGGACTGGTTGCCAGGGGTGCATGATTTATTCCATGTGTCTCAACTCTGGAAGCATGTACATGATCCAAACTTGGTTGTGGAGGAAGTATCACAACAAGATTTGGAGATTACCTCGAGCTTAGCAGTGAGAAGGGAGCCAGTGAAAATTGTTTGCAAAGAAACCCGAGTTCTGAGGAACAAGAGGATCCACTTAGTCAAAGTACAGTGGAGCGGGGATCCTAGAAACTGTACATGAGAGACTGAGAATAGCATCAAACAGGCTTATCCCAAGTGTAGAGTGGACATTTCCTAGTAACTCTTGTGTTGCGGTACACTTACAATACTTTGCATTTTCCGTTTTGTTTCCTACTTTACTATTATTTCCTTTTCGGGGACGAAAAGTCTTTAAATAGGGGAGATTGTAACAACCCGGACAATCAGAACCAATTAATTTTTTTATTTTGGCCATTTCAATGAATTTTGAACAGTTAAAATAATTTATTTTAAATAATAATGATTTAAAATTTATTTAAATCAAAGTAAGAACGAATATATTTATTTTAATTTTAAAAGGAGTTAGAAATAGCACGCTAGTTTGAAAATTTGAATATGAACTTTGACTAAATGTATAGGATTCAAAATGAAACAGATTTTAGAGAAACCAAAAATATCTAAATTTGTTTAAAAATATCTTTCCAACGAATCCGAAAAACCAAAATTTCATAGCGGGAATAAAAATTTATGGCCAACTGAATATTCAGAATAGTCGCCATGAAATTTAATATAATTTATAGCCCGTATAAGGGCCATTATACAAACGACCTCCGTTTCGACGAAACCATTTTTGTCGGATCCGGAATATCAAATTATGCTAAGTTTAATTTTCCATAATTTTTGGAATTAACTTGTGGGCATGGTAAATTAAACTGTGATTCGATAATTTCTATTGAATTTAATCGACCGTTAAAAAGGCCATTTTTCAAACGGCCTCCAAATTCGACGAAATTAATTCTGTTAGGACCGTATTGTAACACCCTGAATTTTCTGTTAACAATAAATTAACAAATTAAAGTATAATTAATTCTAAATGAAAGAATTAAGGGAAACGGGTTACGCCATTGCGTTCGTCTCGGAATTCTTCTTGAGATAGAGTCTGAGTTTGTGTAAATCGAACTCCCCGTATGAAGAAATTCTGGTCTTCGGAAGTTTCAGAATTCGATTTGAAATTCAGACAGCTCGAAAACAAGTTCAAAATTTGAAAATCTGGACTAGAATTGGGCTGGGCGGGAAAATTCCCGCCCAGGACCCAGGTCGACCAGGGGGTCGACCTAGGTACCCAGGTCGACCAGGTGGTCGACCTATGGGTCGACCTACCCAGTCGACCTGGTCAGGTCTTGGCTGGCCTGGTCGGGTTCTGAGCGATTTTCTGAGTTCTTGTGTCACTAGGGCTGATTTGTCACTTTCTAATTGGCTCTTCTCAATGTGAATGGTCTAGATTCATCTGTGATCATCTGGCGGCTCTAATTAGTTTGAAATTCTATATAAACAACTTAAGTCTCCAACCTAAATTCACACAAAAATTAGAACCAGAGCCTCCATACTGTCGGGAGAAAAATGAGAGTAGCCTCCACTTGAAGAAAGCTAAGAAACGAACAAATCTAATTCAATTAAAATCAAAACAACGTTTATCTACCCAAAGGAAAGCATCTCAATTCCAGAACTCAGAATCCAGAACTCAAGTTTGTCGTTCGTTGTAAGTTTAGTTACGTTTGAGATGTGAATAGAAATAGAATGTGATTTGATATAAAATCAAAATTGGAATCATGTTATGTTGTATAATATTAACAATGTAAATTCATATCTGTTGACTGCGATGATTTCATTGGAATGTTTGTGGTTAAATTTACTTGATGTTGGATCGATTCAAATGAAAACAACATCACATGCAAGTTGTATAGTTCATGTTATAATCTACACCTATATGTTTATGTGTTTAATATAAGTTGTATGTGTTATGTCCAAGTTAAGATCTCATGTATATACTTTATGCTAAAACCTCTATGCCTACATGATTAAGTTCATATACATGCTCATATGTTCATAAAAAAGTTGCAAGTTCATAATCAGATCCATGCCAAGATCCATTTTAATACAAGTTTCATGTTATAGTAGTAAACATGATTTGATCTAGTTCACACCTATGTATTATACATACTTTATGGACATGACATAATTTTGTCATATACTAGTTTGTATTTGAGATTATGCCTAGATCTAAACATGTTTAGGCTTATGTTGTCTAAATCATATGCTAATTCATGTGACACCTGTTTAGTTAGATTCCCCTTTCAATGCAAGTTCACATGACAAGTTGAAACCCATGATTTATGATTATTAGATCTTAAAGTTGCAAGTTCATATGTCACACACCAAATTGTTATTTAGAATATTTCATGTTTATTGCTTTCCCCTTCTATGTTGATAAGTTGGGCTAAGATATCGAGCCCAACACTCATTAAAATCTTTTGAAGTACAAACGGGGGATATCGTTGGGGTTAGACATAAAAATATATGAAATTGGCATGTTTGGCACATGCCAATAATTAGTGGCACTTAAATGGTATAAATTCTTATACCAAAAATGATGAACTTGGAAAGTGGGCCATAACATTTAATTGTTAACAAATTTACATATAAGAATAAAAAAAAGAACAAATATGTAAATTTAGAAAATACGAGACCCAAGGTTGGATTGAGTTGTGATGTAAACCCGCCCGGACCTGCCCAGCTGTCCAATAATCACAACAATACCTATCCAATGTGGGAGGTTAAGGCACTGAGTCCAATAAGGACCCGAGGTTAGACTGAGTTGCGGTGTAAACTTGCTCGGAACCAACCGGCACATCCAGTAACCGCAACAATACCTGTCTAATGTGAGTGGTTGGTGCTTTAATGAATAGATTAAAGCTAAGTTAGGATTGGTAGGGTTAAGTTAACTAAAACACTTAACTAACTCAACATGTTAACTAAAACTGATGGGTGGGGTTAGGTTAATCTGAACACTTAACCACTTAACATGTTTGACTAGAAAACCCTAGTAACGGGGACCCATTTTAGCAGTAACCCAATTAGGTATCTTGGTACCCTGAAACTAGGCAGGGTGGGGCACGGTTACTGGGCTGATTGTAAGCGGTCAAAAGCAACGGCCGTTGGTGCAGCAGTGTAAGTTCTAATGGAGTGCGGGCGTGCACACACTTCGGAGAAGACAAACAGGGCACTGGGCATCAGTAGTATTACCTATGCATTCTAGAATTGTGTCGGGCCGCCATCATGGTCTTAATACACCCCCATGGTGGGACCAGCATAGGTATCTACAATCAAGTGGGGCCGTATGACACATATGATTATGCGAGTAGGAGCCGATCTTTAGAAAGGGGGTCACTTCACCCTGATCATGGGGTGCCGGTTGAGATAGTACAAGTAGGTGCAGAGATACAGTGTGGGTTGTGATAGTATATTCGGCGCTAAACTACTTTATCTTAGTTTATGATACTTTCCTATTTTCAGTTTATTCCTATCATGCCCTTTTTCTTATTCACACACTGAAAAGTCACTAGACTTACCAGGCTTTATGTTTGACTCTATTTTTCTTTCGTCTTCTTTTCTTCCGTTCCCCCCCTAGGTCCACAGGGAGGAAACAATCCAGCTTAGTCAGACTCTTTGCAAGCTTCAAGATAGTAGATGTATGCTTTGGACTCTCTTTCCTTGGCTATGGATTTTGGACACATCTATGGGAATTTATGCAGTTTTAATTATGTTTCGTGCTTCCTTAAGTTTTAAATCAAGACAATATTATGGTTGTAATAATTGGAAGTTTGTTTTGAGGAAACAATGGAAATGTTTTGTATGAACACGTATTTATGATATGAAAATCTGTTTGTTTTTCCGCTGCTTATATATATGTGTTTATATCTGTCTTGTGTTTTATCTGTGACTTTTACTTATAAATCTCCACCGAAGTTAAGGTATTCCCTTTGTGAGTGACCTTAACGGAGGTGGGGTGTTTCACTTGGTATCAAGGCACAGGTTTACCAGATTAGATAAAGGTTTTTGAAACTATTTTCAAAAAGAAGTTTAAAGAAGCATTTTTTTCAAGAAAAAGCGTTGTTTTTAAAAAGGCATAATTCCCCAAAGCCATATGCACTATCTCTCTATCCGTTTGTTTTGAATCTTTCCTTTTTGTTTCAGCATGTCTGGAGATCTTAACCTTCCATAAGGAGTACCGGTACTTGGCTGGTTCCGAAGGTACCTAGAGGCTAGGGCCAATGACACGGGCCCAGCAGACATTCCTCCTCCCCCAGTGGCAGCGGTTCCTCCTCCTCCTCCTCGTGGAAATGCTTTCGCAAAGACATGTAGAGACTTCAAGGCTATAGGTGGAAAGGACTTTTATGGAACTGAATCCTTTGTGGTAGCAAGGAACTAGCTGAAGGAGATCGAAGATTTGTTCGTCATCATTGAAGTTGACGACCGGCAAAAGATACAGCTAGCAATGTGGTTGCTTAAAGACGAAGCTTCTTATTGGTGGGAGGTTACCCATGCTGAGAGGCCAGTGGAAACTTGGGAAGATTTCAGGATGAGGTTTGAGATGAAATTCCTCTCCCAAGCTGAAAGAAGCCTACAGATGGAGAAGTTCCTAACTCTTAAATAAAGAAGTATGATGATCAAGGAGTACGTCAATCAGTTTAATCAACTGGCCAGATTTGGGATGGATTTAGTAAAAACCTAACACAAGAAGGCTCTTCGCTTTGTTAAAGGTCTGAATGAGCCTGTACACAGCCTTGCTATGACCCATATACCCATGGGAGCGACTTATGAAAGCTTGGTAGACATGGCGCTGCTACACGAGGAAGATAAAGGCAAGAAAGAGGCAAAGGTGGAAATGCCTCAAGAAAAGAAAGAGGGTTTACAGGCTAAGAAAACAGACTTCAAGAAAGGCGGGAAGAACAACAAATCTCGTGAAAAGAGAAGGTGTAACTTCTGTGGCATTGTTGGACATATAGTGAAAGACTGCAGAAAGAAGAAGGCGAAGATGAATGGTGGTTGTTTCCATTGCGGCGAGACTGGACACATGGCTAAGGGCTGCCTAAAGAAGCAAGGGCAGGGACAGAGGACTGGATCCACTTCAGGGGGACAAGTTCACGCGCTGGGGGCACCTCCGTAGGAATGAGGTAGAAATATTTCTGTAGAAAGTGTAGTTTATCTTTATGATCATCCAGTTCGCACTCTCTTTGATTCTGGCGCATCACACTCTTTTATTTCATCTGCTTTAGTAGAATCTCTGCACCTAGACACTAGTATGGTAGAAGATCCCTTGGTTGTTTCAAATCCAATTGGGGGCTCAGCTTATTTGTCAATGGTTTGTTTGGATTTGAAAAATCTCTATTCTAAGTGTTGAGTTTAGATGTAGTGCCATTGTTTTAGGTTTCTCGGGATATGGATTGATCTTAGTCATGGACTGGTTACCGAGTAATGGTGCCATTCTTGATTGTGAGAAGAGAGTGGTTACACTCTGGACTCGGCTCGGTAACACTCTAGAAATTTCTTGTAATCCCTTGAATACTATTATGCTTAGTTATCTAGAGTCGCTTGATGCTTCTGTTGAGAATTTGCAGTCGGTTAGAGTAGTTCGTGAATATCCGGATGTCTTTGAAGAGGTGAAGGACTTACCTCCGAGGTGGGAAATAGACTTCCACATATATCTTGTTGATAATGCAAAGCCCGTAGCTTTACCTGTTAGACACATGGCTCCAAAGGAGAGAAAGGAGCTCAGTAAGTAAGTTAAGGAGCTTCTCGAGAAGGGGTTTATAAGGAGGAGTATCTCGTAATGGGGTGCTCCAGTGGTGTTCGCCACCAAAGCAGATGGCTCACTATGCTTTTTGTGGACTATAGGGAGCTAAACAAGCTGACTAAGAAGAATAGACACCCGCTTCCCAGAATAGACTTGTTTGATCAACTTGTTAGTGCGTTGGTTTTCTCCCAACTTGATCTGGCTACTGGGTTCCATCAGCTAAGGGTAGCTAAAGATAGCATTGATAAGATGGCGTTCAGAACCCCAGACGGTTTCTTCGAGTGGCTTGTCATGCCTTTCGGCTTGACGAACACACCCGCTTATTTCGTAGACCTATTAAGCAGGGTGTTCAGAGAATTCCTCAATAAGTTTGTGGTGGTCTTCGTAGACGATATTTTTATCTTCTCAAAGAATGAGGAAGAACATGCTCAGTATCTGAAGGAGATCATGGAAACTCTTAGAGTTCATCAGCTGAAAGCCAAATTCTCCAAGTGCCACTTTTGGAGAGAAGAAGTAAGGTTTCTTGGACATGTAGTGTCCAATGAGGGGTTAGCTATGGACCCCGCGAAAGTGGTGGCGGTGCAAGATTGGAAGACAGCAAGAAATGTAACCGAAGTCCGAAGCATTCTCGGGTTAGCAGGTTTTTACCGAAAGTTCATTAGAGATTTCGCGAAAGTCTCAGCTCCACTCACAAGGCTAACAAAGAAGAATCTAGCGTTCGCTTCGGATTTGGATTGCGAGTTTGCTTTCCAACGATTGAAAAGGGCTCTCACAACAGCCCCAGTTCTTACATTGCCATATGGAAGCAAGATGTTCATAGTATACATGGATGCATGCGACATGGGACTAGGCGCTGTTCTAATACAAGAAGGGAAGGTAGTAGCTTATGGTGGAAGACAATTGAAAGTTCATGAAAAGAACTACCCAACCCACGATCTTGAGTTAGCCACCATCGTCTTTGCGCTTAAGTCTTGGCACCATTATCTCCTAGGTGAGAAGTTCGAATTATATACTGACCATAAATCGTTGAAGTATCTTTTCTCGTAGAAAGATCTTAACTTGAGGCAGCAAAGGTGGATGGAGTTTCTTGCCTCATATGATTTTGAGATTTCCTATACTCCTGGCAAGGGCAACATAGTAGCAGACGCCTTGAGTAGAAAGAAGCTGACCTTAAGCCCTCTCTTTGTAGAAAGGCAAAGCTTGGATTATATAGCCAGTTTTGACTTTAGCCCTGCTCTGATTTTGTACCTGGTTTGTTGGCATCACTAGAAGTACAGACCACTCTTTTAGACTCAATAGGGGCCGCACAACGTGAAGACCCTCAGCTTGTTGAGGTGATTGATAATCTAATTAGGGGTGAAACTTCCAGTCACCTCAATAGGTACTCCATCGATGATAAGGGTTGGCTAAGGCGGGATGGAAGACTATGTGTCCCACAAGCAAGAGATTTGGTAAAGATGGCTCTCGAGGAAGCACACCATTCCAAGATGACAATACACCCAGGTGGAGACAAGATGTACAAGGACGTAAAGAGAGTTTTCTTTTGGAGCGGCATGAAGAAGGATATGGCAGATTTCGTTTCTAAGTGCATGATATGCCAACAGGTCAAGGCAGAACAAAAGAAGCCTGGAGGACCGCTTCATCCTCTAGAAGTCCCGCAATGGAAGTGGGATAGCATTTCAATGGACTTCATTGATGGGTTGCCTAGGTCAAGAAGAGGCAATACTAGCATTTGGGTAATAGTGGATGGGCTCACAAAAAGCACCCACTTTATACCTGTCAAGAGTAGAAGGACTGCCTCATCTCTAGCATCTCTTTATCTTAAGGAAATAGTTCGACTCTATGGAATACCCTCCAGCATAGTGAGTGACAGAGATCCCATTTTTACGAGCGAGTTTTGGCGGAGTCTGCAAGAAGCGGTAGGCACACAGTTATGCCTGAGCACGGCCTATCACCCCCAAACCGATGGTCAGACGGAAAGGGTGAACAAAGTATTAGAAGATCTTTTGAGACTGTGCGTTCTTGACTTTGGAGGGACATGGGAGGATCATCTTCCTTTAGTGGAATTCGCCTACAACAACAGCTACCAAGCCACCATCGGCATGGCGCCCTTCGAAGCTCTATATGGAAGACCGTGCCGATCACCAACTTGTTGGTGGGAGTCTACAGACGAGCTTATACTTGGGCCAGACATGATTAGAGAGACTTCAGAAAAAGTGGACTTGATACGAAGGAGAATGAAGACAGCCCAAGATAGACAGAAATCCTACGCAGACAAAAGAAGGACCGACCTTGAGTTTGAGGTTGGGGACAGGGTTTTCCTTAAGGTATCTCCTTTAAGGAATGTCATTCGCTTTGGATCCGCAGGAAAGCTAGCGCCAAGATTTGTAGGTCCGTTCCCTATCATCGAGAAGATTGGGAAGATGGCTTATAGAGTAGAGCTGCCCGAAAGGTTGGCTGGAATTCACAATGTCTTTCACGTTTCTCATCTCCGGAAATGTTTACATGAGTCTGCGGAAGTGGTGGAGCCAAACATTCTAGAACAAGTTGAAATAGAACGAGAAACAGCTGTGAGGAAAGTTCCAACTCAAATCTTAGGAATTGAAGTCAAAAAGCTATGCAACCGTGAAGTCAAGCTTGTTAAAGTTCAATGGAGCGATGCCGAGGAAGACGCGACTTAGGAAACTGAGGACAGAATACGCGCTGCCTACCCTTTTCTTTTTGAGGGTACATCTTTGATCTCTCTTTTTCCATAAGTTTATGCTTGTATCTACCTTTTAGTGTATCTTCTAGGTCCTTTTTCTCCTAACTCCTTAAGTAGAAACTAATGGAGGTAAACATGTATTTGAAACATGTTATGATTGATGGCTGTAAGTGGTTGCAAGTGGTTGCTAGTGGTTGCTCGTGAATGCATATACACACACCCTAGGTATTAGATCGGCTCAGTCACTTACATATTGCATATGCATATATGTATTCATATTTGTATGTGGTTGAAACTTGATATGTTAGCATATGGATGTCGCATTTGTATGAATGGTTGCGCACTCATGTAGAATTATGAGTAGGGAAAATTTTGTACACATAATGGATTCATGACACTTACATGATTCGCATTAAGGAGGTCAACTAAATCAGTAGACCAGCTAATTTTGCATTAGATAAGGACATATACACACACTATGCATATGATCATGAAGCATTAGAAGTCTTTTAAGGACAATGGACGCCTATGTTTGTTGGTTGAGTAGATAGACGATTGGATGTTTGGATTTACGTTCTTCTAGACTTGAAGATTTCGGGGACAAAATCCTTTAAGGAGGAGAGAATGTAACACCCCGAATTTTCTGTTAACAATAAATTATAAAATTAAAGTATAATTAATTCTAAATGAAAGAATTAAGGTAAACGGGTTACGCCATTGCGTTCGTCTCAGAATTCTGCTTGAGATAGAGTCCTAGTTTGCATAAATCGGACTTCGTATGAAGAAGTTGTGGTCTTCGGAAATTTCAGAATTCGATTTAAAATTCAAACAGCCGAAAACAAGTACAAAATTTGAAAAACTAGACCAGAATTGGGCTGGGCGTGAAAATTCCCGCCCAGGACCCAGGTCGACCAAGGGGTCGACCTGGGGGTCGACCTATGGGCCGACCTACCCAGTCGACCTGGTCAGGTCTTGGCTGGCTTGGTCGGGTTCTGAGCGATTTTCTGAGTTCTTGTGTGTCACTAGGGCTGATTTGTCACTTTCTGGTTGGCTCTTCTCGATGTGAATGGTCTAGATTCATCTATGATCATTTGACGGCTCTAATTAGTTTGAAATTCTATATAAACGACTTAAGTCTCCAACCTAAATTCACACAAAAATTAGAACCAGAGCCGCCATGCTGTCGGGGGAAAACTGAGAGAAGCCTCCACTTGAAGAAAGCTAAAAGACGAACAAATCTAATTCAGTAAAAATCAAAACAACGTTTATCTATCCAAAGGAAAGCGTCTCAATTCCAGAACTCAAAATCCAGAACTCAAGTTCGTCGTTCGTTGTAAGTTTAGTTACGTTTGAGATGTGAATAGAAATAGAATGTGATTTGATATGAAATGAAAATTGGAATCATGCTATGTTGTATAATATTAACAATGTAAATTCATATCTGTTGACTGCGATGATTTCATTGGAATGTTTGTGGTTAAATTTACTTGGTGTCGGATCTATTCAAATGAAAACAACATCAGATGCAAGTTATATAGTTCATGTTATCATCTACACATATATGTTTATGTGGTTAATATAAGTTGTATGTGTTATGTCCAAGTTAAGATCTCATGTATATACTTTATGCTAAAACCTCTATGCCTACATGATTAAGTTTATATACATGCTCATATGTTCATAAAAAAGTTGCAAGTTCATAATCGGATCCATGCCAAGATCCATTTTAATACAAGTTTCATGTTATAGTAGTAAACATGATTTGATCTAGTACACACCTATGTATTATACATACTTTATGGACATGTCATAGTTTTGTCATATACTAGTTTGTATTTGAGATTATGCCTAGATCTAAACATGTTTAGGCTTATGTTGTCTAAATCATATGCTAATTCATGTGACACCTATTTAGTTAGATTCCCCTTTCAATGCAAGTTCACATGACAAGTTGAAACCCATGATTTATGATTATTAGATCTTAAAGTTGCAAGTTCATATGTCACACACCCTTATTGTTATTTAGAATATTTCATGTTTATCGCTTTCCCCTTCTATGTTGATAAGTTGGGCTGATATATCGAGCCCAAAACTCATTAAAATCTTGTGAAGTACAAACGGGGGATATCTTTGGGGTTAGACATAAAAATATATGAAATTGGCATGTTTGGCACATGCCAATAATTGGTGGCACTTAAATGGTATAAATTATTATACCAAAAATGATGAACTTGGAAAGTGGGCCATAACATTTAATTGTTAACAAATTTACATATAAGAATAAAAAAAGAACAAATATGTAAATTTAGAAAATACGAGTATGCTTAACCCGAGGTTGGATTGAGTTGGGATGTAAACCTCCCCGGACCGGCCCGGCTGTCCAGTAATCACACCAATACCTACCCAATGTGGGAGGTTAAGGCATTGAGCCCAATAAGGACCCGAGGTTAGACTGAGTTTCGGTGTAAACCTGCCCTGAACCAACCAATACATCCAGTAACCGCAACAATACCTGTCTAATGTGAGTGGTTGGTGCTTTAATGAATAGATTAAAGCTAAGTTAGGACTGATAGGGTTAAGTTAACTAAAACACTTAACTAACTCAACATGCTAACTAAAACTGATGGGTGGGGTTAGGTTAATCTGAACACTTAACCACTGAACATGTTTGACTAGAAAACCCTAGTAACGGGGATCCATTTCAGCAGTAACCAAATTAGGTATCATGGTACCCTGAAACTAGGCCGGGTGGGGCACGATTACTGGGCTGATTGTAAGCGGTCAAAAGCAACGACGGTTGGTGCAGCAGTGTAGGTTCTAACGGAGTGCGGGCGTGCACACACTTCGGAGCAGACAAACAGGGCACTGGGCATCAGTAGTATAACCTATGCATTCAAGAATTATGTCGGGCCGCCGTCATGGGACTTGATATACCCCCATGGTGGGACTAGCATAGGTATCTACAATCAATTAGGGTCGTATGACACATATGATTATGCGAGTACGAGCCGATCTTTAGAAAGAGGAGCACTTCACCCTGATCATGGGGTGCCAGTTGAGACAGTACAAGTAGGTGCAGAGATATAGTGTGGGGTGTGATAGTATATTCGGCGCTAAACTACTTTATCTTAGTTTATGATACTTTCCTATTTTCACTTTATTCCTATCATGCCTTTTTTCTTATTCACACACTAAAAAGTCACTAGACTTACCAGGCTTTATGTATGACTCTATTTTTCTTTCTTCTTCTTTTCTTCCGTCCCCCCCCCCCAAGGTCCACAGGGAGGAAACAATCCAGCTTAGTCAGACTCTTCGCAAGCTTCAAGATAGTAGATGTATGCTTTGGACTCTCTTTCCTTGGCTATGGCTTTTGGACACATCTATGGGAATTTATGCGGTTTTAATTATGTTTCATGCTTCTTTAAGTTATAAATCAAGACAGTATTATGGTTGTAATAATTGGAAGTTTGTTTTGAGGCAACAATGGAAATGTTTTGTATGAACACGTATTTATGATATGAAAGTCTGTTTGTTTTTCCGCTGCTTATATATATGTGTTTATATCTGTCTTGTGTTTTATCTGTGAGTTTTACTTATAAACCTCCACCGAAGTTAAGGTATTCCCTTTGTGAGTGACCTTAACGGAGTTGGGGTGTTTCACGTATCGTCAAAACATAGCTAGATTTGTTTTTCGAAAAATTTCGGAGTCCATATGTGGCCCCGGTAAATTTAAATGTACGATCGAATTAATTAAATAAATGATTTAAATTTTAAATTAAAGGAAACAGGTTGAAAACGATCGTTTGGGCTGACGGGACCTAGCCCACTGTGTCCAGAACGAGGGCAGTGGGGTAGGAACAACTTTTGCTGGGCTGAAATTGGAGCAGTTGAGAATTAATGGGCTAAACCAGTAATAAGAACATTGAATATTATTATATTATAAATTATAGAAAATCCAAAACCCTAATCACACTACAGAGCCGCCGCCATCTCCTACATTCCATGGCCGATATTGCTTCCTCCTTCCACCATTAAAATACCTTCATCCATTCAATAAAACCCCTACCTCCTTTTTATATTATTGGAGTACTCCTCTTCCTCTTCGAATCGGTACGTATATTAGTACCTGCAATGGAAAATTTCGCTCGTACCAAGGCCCTGAAGAGCCGCCGTTGCGACCACCACCCAGCCCCCTAGCCTCGACCGAGCTCCACCACGAGGGACCTACCTCGTGCGCCTCTCCACCCCCGACGACGTGGGACCATCCGATCGACTTCATGTTGCACTGATTGGGAGCAAATTAAAACCCTAGAA
This sequence comes from Allium sativum, assembly GCA_030737875.1. Lineage (NCBI taxonomy): Eukaryota > Viridiplantae > Streptophyta > Magnoliopsida > Asparagales > Amaryllidaceae > Allium > Allium sativum. The sequence continues at coordinate 822,474,550 of CM060910.1, forward strand.
TTGAATTGAACGAAAAACAGTCGGCCTTGGTTCTTGATAGTAGAAGCGAGGGTCAATTTTAAATTAAATTATGTAATTAATTTATTTTCAAATATTATCGATTTAAATTAAATCATAACTAATGCATACAAACTCGAAATGGAATAATTTCATATCCGTTACGATCGTGAGTCCGAGATCTACACTTTTGGACTGATTAGAACTGATTCGGAGCAGATCAAATTTTGGACAAAACTAAATTCTGAATAATTCAAAATTAAAACACGACTGTGAGATTTCTATTTTTATAATTAAAAATTTAATTATTCCTCGCTATTTAGAATCCATGTAGTTGTGTTAAATAAAATCAGATTTGTGATGCTTGGAATTTGAATTTATTGAATGTTGATTGTGATGCTCATGTTTGTTACATCTTGTTCTATAGTAGAAATTCTTTCTTTTATTTGAATCTATAGTTTATTATTAGATCTCGATTTGAAATAAAAAATTTATTTTTATTTTAGATCTATGTATATTGATTTGAGGTTATAATATAAGTTTCATCTTTTACTTAGAAACGTGACACATGGTTTGTTTAGATTTTGATTAACATTAAAAATCTCATTTTTATTGTTAATGTGAAACATCGTTTTGTCAAATTAGATTTACAATAAAATATTCATTTTTATTGTTAAACATGAAATATGGTTTTGTCAAACTTTGATTAACAATAAAAATCTCATTTTTATTGTTAATATGAAACATCGTTTTGTCAAATTAGATTTACAATAAAATATTCATTTTTATTGTTAAACATGAAATATGGTTTTGTCAAACTTAGATTTACAATTAAAAAATTCATTTTTATTGTTAATATGAAACATCGTTTTGTCAAATTTAGATTTACAATAAAAAATTCATTTTTATTGTTAAACATGAAACATCATTTTGTCAAATTTAGATTAACAATAAAAACATTTCGTTTTTATTGTTAACATGAAACATTGTTTTGTCACATTTAGATTTACAATAAAACTTTCAGTTTTATTATTAAACATGAAACATCGTTTTGCGAAATTTAGATTGACAATTCTACATTTCATTTTTATTGTTAACATGAAACATTGTTTTGTCACATTTAGATTTACAATAAAAAATTCATTTTTATTGTTAAACATGAAACGTCATTTTTGTCAAATTTAGATTGACAATAAAAACATTTAATTTTTATTGTTAACATGAAACATTGTTTTGTCACATTTAGATTTACAATAAAAAATTCATTTTTGTTGTTAAACATGAAAAATTGTTTTGTCAAATTTAGATTGGCAATAAAAACATTTCATTTTTATTGTTAACATGAAATATTGTTTTGTCACATTTAGATTTACAATAAAAACATTTCATTTTTATTGTTAACATGAAACATTGTTTTGTCAAATTTAGATTAACAATAAAATATTCATTTTCATTGTGAACATGAAAGATGGTTGTGTCAAACTTAGATTAAAAATAAAATATTCATTTTCATTGTTTACATGAACCATGGTTTTGTCAAATTCATAGTTTTGTTGAAACAAAAATTATCACTTTTGTTTTACAGTTTAGTTGATGCAAAAATCATCACCTTTGTTTCATAGTTTAGTTGAAACAAAAATCATCACTTTTGTTTAATAGTTTAGTTAAGCAAAAATTGTCACTTTTTTTTAATGGTTTAGTTGGAACAAAAATGAAAAGACACATTTTTATCATTTTGTTGAATTAGAATTCTCAACAAAAAAAATGAAAAGAACATTTTTTATCATTTTGTTGAATTAGAGTTTTCAACAGAAATGAAGAGAACCATTTTTATCATTTTGATGAATTCAAATAAGAAACTAGGAAAATGTTCATGTTTTAAAGTAAAATATGTCTACATTAAAATTTCGCATTTTTAATATAATGTAAGGAAATAGGAAATGTTCATGTTTTAAAATAAAACATGTCTACATTAAAAATTCACATTTTTAATGTGATGTAAGAAACTAGGATAAAAGGGATTTTCTACAAAAAAAGTTAAAATAACATTTTTATTTACAATGCATATAGTATAATTTATATGCAAAGTTAAAACAACATTTTTATTGCCAATGTATATATTAGAATTTATATGCAAAGTTAAAATAACATTTTTATTGACAATGCATATATTATGATTTATATGCAAGGTTAAAATAACATTTTTATTGACAATGCATATATTAGAATTTATATACAAAGTTAAAATAACATTTTTATTAACAACGCATATATTAAATTTATATGCAAAGTTAAAATAACATTTTATTGACAATGCATATATTAGAATTAATATGCAAAGTCAAAATATCATTTTATTGACAATACATACATTAGAATTTGTATGTAAGTTAAAGAATTATTTTCATTGTCAAAACAAGCATTGAAACTATATACGAATAAAATATTCCTTTTTAATTGTTAAAGTTAAAAATTGAAAGACAAATAAAAATTATCTTTTTATTTGTCATTAGCAAATATCATGTAAATAAATTCATTTTATTTGGCATTGTAAACATGTAGAGATGGTTATGCAAATTAAAACATTCTTTTATTTGACGTGTTAAGTACGTTAGTGGAATCGCCAAATGGTTTATATTTTTATATAATTTTATACATAAATATAAATTAAAATTAAACGAATTGCGCGTGGTAGTTTGCGTTTCAGAATCGTAACTTTAAACGATTCTACCGAAAAATCCGACCGTCGGATTTTCCCAAAACTGGAACCATTAGGACCGCTTTGGGAAGTTCTTTCCAAGATATAAATTTTGTTAAGATCCAACGATTAGATTTTGAGATATGTGTAAATCAAATTTTGACAAAAACAGCGCCAGGGTCACCTATTGACCCGAAGCGTCGTTGAATTAAATTGAGCTATTTTTATATAAATAAAAATAGCGATAAATCGTTATTAAATGGTATTAACGATATGAAATGATTTTAAATTATATATATGCGAGAATTATTTGAAAAGTCCGAGTTCAATCACATTTCAAATAATTATTCGATGATTTAAATCGAAGATGTTGAAGACAGCGATTGAAGACTGACCATCTTCACATCGAATGGATAACTACTGATGCCCGACATTGGTTAGCTCCTAGTAAAGGGTTAAAGTGGTAGTTGTCCGGACATACTTGTTGATTGTTCGGATAAGCGAGCACCTCTCTTCCATATTGGACATACGGGACGAGGAATAAGGTGTCTCCGGTTTCGTTCAGACCCAGAACGGACTTGTAAATGGATGTGTGTCCGACATTGGATTTCTTTCCATGTAAATTGATTTCTATTTAATATATATCTGTTGGTGGTGGAGAATTTATTCTCTTGCTTAATACCCTTCTCTGAGACGCATGAGCTCAGAGGTTATATACTAGTAGTTATCGATCGCGTGGCGTGGACTGTCAATGTGTCTGTAACGACCCGCATTCTACGCATCAGGGGATCGTAGAATATTTATTTCTTTCTTATGCGAAGTCGTTTGGTCATGTAACATTGGGGAACGACTATTGGGGTCATTTCCCATGTTCATGATTTTTGTCGATTTTTAAATGACCGTTTTTCCCCTAGATGATCTTGTTTTGACCATAACTTTTGATTAGTAAGGAATTTTGATCTGAAACCACTTCTATTAGATCTGGATGATGGTTTACCTTTCCGTAGAGTGGTCACATTAGCCAAACGGACTTACCGTTTGGGAGATACGGCTGAATTAAGATTCAGAGGGTGAAAAACAGCTTAATTGGGCTTAACCGGGTGATAAGTAGCTAGGCCCAATGAGGAATTTCGGGATTTGGAGTATTTAAGGGCTGTTAGGGTTAGGAATTTCGGTTTTTAGTCACTTTCCAACCGCCACTTACATCATAGAAACCCTAACAATGGCCCCCAACACCTGGAATCATCTCTAATCACTTTCTAATCAAGAATTAAGCTTAGGAACATCAAATCAAGGAGAAATAGCACCATTTCAGAGTAGAGCTGCTGTTGGACATTAGTATTCGCCCCAAATCAGAGGAGTTTCAGTTCTGAAAGTTTTATTTGTGGCAAAGGTGAGTGATTAGCTTCGTTTTTCACTAATTATGGCTAATTAGGGTAATTAGCGTTAATTAGCGAAATTATGTGTTGTAAAAATCTGGAAAAAACTGTAAAAATTCTTAAATATTATTTTAGGTCTCTGTTAGAAATTTGGGTTAATTTGGATAATTTTTGTTAGTCCTATCATTAGTTATGCCAAAACATGATTAGGGGAAAAATATGGGTTTTTGGTATGTTTGATCCGTTTAAACTTGTCATATTGTTATTTTTGTGTTTATGGTTGATTATACATGTTGCTATGACTGTTTGAAATGATTTATGATTGTTTAGAAAAAGTTAGATTGGTCGAAAACGATGTCGTATGGCGTAAATAGCTCGCTGGAAGAGTTACAGGAATTTGGACCGGATCGGATCGCCCCCCACACCCCGATCGTGGGGAATGACCACAAACCCCACATCCCGATCGTGGGGAATGACCACGATCCACACATCTTGATCGTGAGGGAAGACCACGATCCGCACACCGCGACCGTGAGGAAAGACCACGATCCGCACACTCGACCGTGAGGGAAGGCCACGATCCGCACACCGCAACCGTGAGGAAAGACCACGATCCGCACACCTCGACCGTGAGGGAAGACCACGATCCGTACACCACGACCGTAAGGAAAGACCACAATCCGCACACCACGACCGTGAGGGAAGATCACGATCCGCACACCTCAACCGTGTGGAAGATGACGATCTGCACACCTCGACCGTGCGGAAGATGATGAATCCTCACTCCATGATTATGACGAATATGGCGAACCCTAAGAGGGCGATTGTGAGGAAGAGGACCACGAGCTGATGCAGAAGAGGACCACGAGCCGTCCATAGATCACGACCTGAATAGGAGACCCATGAGTTGCGCATGACCAGGAACCGCGAACCGCTGGCGAATCACGAACCGTGCACATCTGAACTGAAGTATGGACATGAATGGAAGCTTGGAGCTACAAACCGAATGGAGATCGAACCGAGATGATGATGACTAAAACCCGAGATGCAAAGGTAGTTCAATTGAGAAGTTAGAACTCAGGATCCGGATGATAACCAACGAGTTAACTTCATGATTGGCTTTGCTGCGGGGTGTGTGCAAAGGGGTTATTGATATCCATAATTTTGGTTCACCACTAAGAGATGGATTAGGGGCTTGTAGTGATAGTTATACGGGGTTGGACTCCGTCGTGGCCCGAAGGATTAGGTGAACAGAGTAATGGGTATCGTATGCTTTATGCACTGAGTTAGAGATGTGAGGATGGTTGCTATGCTTGATTTCTTTGTTATCACTGTGACATACACAGCCCTCCCCCGTTATCTTTACACCCTATGCTAGTGTTACCTTAGAGTATTGTACAGTATGTTGTGCTGACTCTTTGGTTGTAGGTCCAGGTTCAGGTATGATTGGATTATACCTGTTATTGTTCTGTTTTGTTGCTTATCGCTCATACCAGACTTTTTGTCTGACCCAGAGTTTTATGTCTCTTCTTATTACTCTGGGTGCTCCTAAATGAGCAGACTAGAGACAGGTTAGGTGGTATGCACGAGTACCTGATCCGGAGACGAGCAGGTGGCTCCTACGTACTATTACATATATTCTCCCTGTGTTGTTGCTGATCACTGCTTGGGCATTATTACTGTACCTTTCCTTTCTTTTGATTTAGAGATAGTGAGTTTGAAATTGTAATAATGATGTTGGATCATAAGCTGTATTTTGGATTCTGCTGCTATGATGGTTTAGTTTTCAGCTTGTGCACTGTCTCGCCCGTTTTATGTCAAAGTTATGTTATTATTATATTTTATTTCGTGCGCTGTGAGACATCCTACAGGTTCTTTGTTAGTTCATCGTAGAGTTTACTTCCTTTTCCTTTCTTTGGCGACCGTCCCGTGCTAGTCGGGCATTAGCACATCGCACTTTCATGGGAAATGTCGGCTGGTGCGAGGCGGCCCGTCACATTTGGTATTAGAGCTCTACGTTTCGTAGTTAACCCAGGGAAGTCATCAGGGAGAGATAGTATACGTATATGAGAGCGCGTATTTGTGATATTTTGGATTTCAAAAGCTATATATATACTCTTAGTTTATAAGGAAGAAGTCGTACTGCACGGGCACCACAAAGGAGATGGTTAATCGTTTTCTCTTTACAGATTGAACGATGAGCCGATATATGAGGAGTATGAGTTCAGGAGCAAACAATAGGAATGTTCCTGATATGAGGACGATGTTTACTACCTTCATGCGAGAGATGCTTAGGGATGCTCGGGGAGCAGTTCCTAATGCTGCGAATGATAATGGTGCAGTAGTACAGGCGCCTAGGGCCGATTTCGCCAAGCTAAACAAGGATTATACTAGTATTGGTGGGAAGTAGTTCCACGGAACGGAGTCGGCTACAGAAGTTCAAGAATGGCTAGATAGTTGCAAGCGCATCGTCGAAGATCTGGGAATCGAGGACGCAATGAAGAGGAAGCTAGCATCGCGTCAACTACAAGGACGGGCTATGAATTGGTGGAATGCTATTAAGGCAGCTACCGAGAGGATCATATTACTTGGAATCAGTTTAAGACTCGCTTTTGTGATAAATTTATCCCAGCTGCACAGAAATCAGAATTGTTCAGGAAGTTCTTGGAGATTAAGCAGAATGGTAGGGCAGTCTCAGAGTATATCGCTGAATTCGATATTTTATCGAAATATGGATTGTCCCTTATCGATACAATCGAGAAGAAGAACGAGAAGTTCATAACTGACTTGGATGGGTACTTGGGGGAAAGACATATAAATTATATCGATGAGACGTTCGAGTCTATTGTAGGAAAGGCATTAAGGTCAGAGAGCCTTTTTCCTAAGTCGAAGATTGAGGTTGCTATTGCATCTACAGAGGAGTCAAAGCCGCAAGCAGGTGGTAAAGGCAAGAAGAAATCTCAGAACAAGAGGAAGCAGAACCCGACCAAGGATGGTCAGAATAAAAAGAATAAGAATGGTGGCGAGTTCTTTAGTTGTGGCAAGAATGGCCACTATGCCAGAGATTGTCGAGAAAATCCTGGGGAAAAGAAGTGCTTTAACTACAGCCAGGTGGGACATCAAAAGGATGATTGTCCACAACCCCTAAAGAGGAGAAGGTTGTGAAAGCATATGCTATCAACGCTGTTCCTTCTTCGTCGAATGCTCCAACTGTGGCGCAGAAGGGAAAGGGCGTCGTTATTAAAGGTATGCCTTCCGTTTATGATGTTCCTGTTAGATTGTTGTTTGATACCGGGGCTTCCCGTTCCTTCATATCTAGTGACCTGGTAGATAGGTTGGAATTGGAATCCGAGATAGTCGATAGACCTTTAGTGATGACGAACCCGATAGGTGGTTCGACTGGTCTTAGTATGATTTGTTGTAATTTGGTCTTATCGAGTCATGGATGTATGTTTTCTTTGTTTAGGCTTTACTGGGTTTAGCATTATTTTAGGGAGTCAATCTACTCCAAAGGTGTAGGGTGGTATTAGGTACCTACCTAGTGATGGCGATAGTAACTGGAGTTAAGGAAGCTGAGAGGTTATCGTTGTAATAAGTTCTAGTTGTCTCTGGGAGGCAAATGAGTGCTCCAGTGCTTGGTTGTTTTGCTAGTATCACCTCATGTGGATTGTCCGAATTCGGAGGAGATGTTCCTTAGGTGCTTGTCTGATATTGTTTTAGGCCTTTGGGGCTTGTGCTTGGGGAATGTCGAGTTTAATTAGGATGGTTCGCGTGAGAGATAAATAGTTGTTGTGATTTTTCATTGGATGATATTTTGGTTTACTCGAGGAGTGATGGGAAGCCGTGACATGATAAGACTGTTCAATGGCATGGACTGCCCCGAGTTAGACTCGATAAGGTTATGAGATGGTTCGACTGGGACTCGAGAAAGATGTAAAGTAATGGATTGTTTAGGACCCTATGTTGGTGTTCTCTTTGGACAGTAGAACTATGAAGGAATAGGATGTGTTCGTTGATCATGGAAGATTAGGACGATTCAAGTTGGACTTGAACTCGTAAAAGAAATGGGTGTTCGTTGATCTTGGAGATGCAATGAATAGGGAGACGACTCATGTTGGACTAGGGTTTGTCGGTTATTGATACTCAAGACTGGGTTTGAGTTATAGATTGACTCGAGTTAGACTCGAGAAGGTTGCAAGGAATTGGATTTAGCTCGAGTTGGACTCGAGAGGGCAGCAAGACAATGGATAGAATTGGGTGGGAGTCAAGTATTTTAGGCGGACTTAAAGCAGGGGTATCTGGGGATGCCCGTTACCTTGGATCCATTGGACGTGATCTAGTTATCCTTGGAGGATAAACGTGCGATGGACGTACGGTAGTCCGTTTGGAGGCTGGGCTTCCATTAGTTATTGATGTTGGTTGGACCAGACATACAGGTATCGACGTATTCATGGCTTTAGCAAGTGATAGGTAGGACTTGTTTGATGGATGCTATGGTTGCTATGTTTGTTTCTATCTTTCTTCTCTTGACTAGTCTATCACCTATAGGGTTCTAGCGATGGGGCAGAGTGATCGTAGCAAGGCTATGAGCCAGTGTAGTGGAGTTGTTATGACTCCATGGGGCAGAGTGGACATAGCAAAGGATTAGTTGCTATGGATCAGTGTAGTGGAGCCATCATGACTCCATGGGGCAGAGTGATCATAGCAAAGAATTTGGGTGCGGTAATAGTTGCATTGAGTAGGAGACATGCCAGTTTAGGGGTTATGTTTCTGGGATGGAAGCCATTAGAGTATATCGCGAGATATGATTTTAGACATAAGTATGGATTGGATCCAGAAATGTTAGCAAGTTTGACGATTAGATCGATTTTGATTGAGTGGATTGGTTCCAGTTAGAGGAACGATCCTAACCTATTGGAAATCACTTCTAAGGTAGAGATGTATATCGATGGCGAGAGATTGATCAAGTAAGGACTTGATCGAGAAGAATGGCTTCAAATAAATGAAAGGCTGGTTGTACCCAACGTAAAAGGATTGAGTGATGGAGAGAGACGTTGGGAAGTTTATCTCCAAGTGCATGAATTGCCAGTTAGATTAAGCTGAGGAAAGGAAGCCTAGTGGTTTGTCACAACCGTTGGAAATTCCCCGAATGGAAGTGGAAACAAGTCTCAATGGATTTCATTGATGGTTCACCAAGGATTAGATCAGGTTATGATGGTATTTGGGTGAATTGTGTATTAGAGGATCTTTTGGGGATTTGTATATTGGATTTTGGAGGGTCATTGGATGACCATTTGCATTTGGTTGAGTTTGCATATAATAATAGTTATTAGTACAGTATTGGTATGACTCCATTTGAAGCTTTGTACGGAAGACCATGCAACTCACCATCATGTTAGTTGGAGACTGGTGATAAGTTTACACTTGGACCAGATATGATAAGAGAAACTTCAGATAAGATCAAGATTATCCAACAACGAATGAAGGCCGCTCAAGATTTGTTGGTCCATTTCCAGTTCTCGAACGAGTTGGAAATTCGACATATAAGGCTGAGTTACCAGACAAGATGGTGGGAGTTCAAAACGTATTTCATGTTTTCCAGTTAAGGAAGTTTTTGCATGACCCTAGTGTGACTATTTCACCAGAACAGTTTGATGATGTCGAGGTTGAACCTGAGGCGGTTGGGAACCGCAAGCCTATGTGTATTGTTGGGAACGATACGAAGCATCTTCGAAGGAAGGTGGTGAAACTAGTCAAATTTCAGTGGGGTGATGATGAGAAAGACTGTACTTGGGAAACAGAGGAGGACATAATGAGGAAGTATCCAGAACTCTTTTCCTGGTAAGGTTTTATATCGATATAGTACTCCCTTGTTAGTAAAACCGAATGCTAGGATAGGCTGGTTGTGTTGTTTTGTATACTTTATTGTTTTGTTAATGATTGGTAGGCATGCAGGATCTTTTGTATGTTTTGGTTAAGGAATATCGGGGACGAAATTTCTTAAGGGGGAAGAATGTAACGACCCGCATTCTACGCATCAGGGGATCGTAGAATATTTATTTCTTTCTTATGCGAAGTCGTTTGGTCATGTAACATTGGGGAACGACTATTGGGGTCATTTCCCATGTTCATGATTTTTGTCGATTTTTAAATGACCGTTTTTCCCCTAGCTGATCTTGTTTTGACCATAACTTTTGATTGGTAAGGAGATTTGACCTGAAACCACTTCCATTAGATCCGGATGATGGTTTATCTTTCCGTAGAGTTGTCACATTAGCCAAACGGACTTACCGTTTGGGAGATATGGCTGAATTAAGATTTAGAGGGTGAAAAACAGCTTCATTGGGCTTAACCGGGTGATAAGTAGGTAGGCCCAATGGGGGATTTCGGGATTTGAGTATTTAAGGGCTGTTAGGGTTAGGAATTTCGGTTTTTAGTCACTTTCCAGCCGCCACTTACATCATAGAAACCCTAACAATGGCCCCCAACACCTAGAATCATCTCTAATCACTTTCTAATCAAGGATTAAGCTTAGGAACATCAAATCAAGGAGAAATAGCACCATTTCAGAGTAGAGCTCCTGTTAGACATCAGTATTCGCCCCAAATCAGAAGAGTTTCAGTTCTGAAAGTTTTATTTGTGGAAAAGGTGAGTGATTAGCTTTGTTTTCCACTAATTATGGCTAATTAGGGTAATTAGCATTAATTAGCGAAATTATGTGTTGTAAAAATCTGGAAAAATTCTTAAATATTATTTTAGGTCTCTGTTACAAATTTGGGTTAATTTGGATAATTTTTGTTAGCCCTATCATTAGTTATGCCAAAACATGATTAGGGGGAAAGTATGGGTTTTTGGTATGGTTGATCTGTTTAAACTTGTCATATTGTTATTTTTGTGTTTATGGGTGATTATACATGTTGCTATGACTGTTTGAAATGATTTATGATTGTTTAGAAAAGGTTAGATTGGTCGAAAACGACGTCGTATGGCGTAAATAGCTCGCTGGAATGACCATGATCCGCACACCTCAACCATGAGGGAAGACCACGATCCGCACACCGCGACCGTGAGGAAAGACCATGATCCGTACACTCGACCGTGAGAGAAGACCACGATCCACACACCGCGACCGTGAGGAAAGTCCACGATCCACACACCTCGACTGTGAGGGAAGACCACCATCCACACACCGCGACCGTGAGGAAAGACCACAATCCACACACCGCGACCGTGAGGGAAGATCACGATCCGCACACCTCGACCGTGTGGAAGATGACGATCGACACACCTCGACCGTGTGGAAGATGACGAATCCTCACACCACGACTGTGAGGAACATTAGGAGGGCGATGATGAGGAAGAGGACCATGAGCTGATGCAGAAGAGGACCACGAGCCGTCCATGGATCACGACCTGAATAGGAGACCCATGAGTTGCGCATGACCAGGAACCGCGAACCGCTGGCAAATCACGAACCGTGTACATCTGAACTGAAGTATGGACATGAATGGAAGCTTGGAGCTACGAACCGAATGGAGATCGAACCGAGATGATGTTGACTAAAATCTGAGATGCAAAGGTAGTTCAATTGAGAAGTTAGAACTCAGGATCCAGATGGGAACCAACAAGTTAACTTCATGATTGAGCTTTGCTGCGGGACGTGTGCAAAGGGGTTATTGATATCCATAATTTTGGTTCACCACTAAGAGATGTATTAGGGGCTTATAGTGATAGTTATGCGGGGTTGGACTCCGTCATGGCCCGAAGGATTAGGTGAACAGAGTAATGGGTATCGTATGCTTTACGCACTAAGTGAGAGATGTGAGGATGGTTGCTATGCTTGATTTCTTTGTTATCACTGTGACATGAACACCCCCTCCCCCGTTATCTTTACACCCTATGCTAGTGTTACCTTAGAGTATTGTACGGTATGTTGTGCTGACTCTTTGGTTGCAGGTCCAGGTTCAGGTATGGTTGGATTATACCTGTTATTGTTTTGTTTTGTTGCTTATCGCTCATACCAGATTTTTGTCTGACCCAGAGTTTTATGTCTCTTCTTATTACGTTGGGTGCTCCTAAACGAGCAGACTAGAGAAAGATTAAGTGGTATGCACAAGTAGCTGATCCGGAGACGAGCAGGTGGCTCCTACGTACTATTACATATATTCTCCCTGTGTTGTTGCTGGTCACTGCTTGGGAATTAGTAGTGTACCTTTCCTTTTTTTTTTTAGAGGCAGTGAATTTGAAATTGTAATAATGATGTTGGATCATAAGCTGTATTTTGGATTCTGCTGCTATGATGGTTTAGTTTTCAGCTTATGCACTGTCTCGCCTGTTTTATGTCAAAGTTATGTTATTATTATATTTTATTCCATGCGCTGTGAGACATTGTACAAGTTCTTTGTTAGTTCACCGTAGAGTTTCCTTCCTTTTTCCTTTCTTTGGAGACCGTCCCGTGCTAGTCGGGCATTGGCACAACGCACTTTCATGCGAAATGTCGGCTGGTGCGAGGCGGGCCGTCACTGTGTCATGCGAAGATGCAGACGATCATGGCTTTTGTTGAAAAGCAGAGTCTTGTGGTTGATGATCAAAGCATATCCTATTTCGGCATAGCTTTTTGTATAACATTACCTCGCGATACTCACACCCCGGTAAGAGTCAGAAACGGGACAAGGGAACACAGAGAGTGAACACGTTTTTTTCTAGCTAGAAGTGGTATCAGGGTTTTACAAGCCCTGACATTTTACTTATGTGGTTGATGGATTATGAGGCACCTCGGTTATATTGGTCGATAGTGACCAAATTATATGTTCACTTGGACCGGGAAGCGTGTGTTCAGGAATTTCCAATCCACTAAAGTATTTGTTGACCGGCCCTGCAGGATCCAAAGGTTGCCCGTAGGTGTGATCCTGGGACATTGCTAGAGTGTCTCGAATCGGTAAGGAGATCGTCTCTAGCCTTGACTCGTGATGAAAACCCAATTTCCAATACGACATTATGGTTTTGATTGTAAACCTATATATGGCGACATAGTATATGGTAGCTATGCCGTCTAGGATTGATACATTTACTTTGAAGTATTTTAAAACTGATTAAACACTAATAATATTAAAATATTATTTTCCACGTATCAAGCATGTTTGGTCATTATAAGGTAAAACTCTATCCTCCGGTTTGCGTTGCATTGTGTGATGGGACTTGAGTCTTATAATGATTTCATTTTTCTAAAAATCATTGCGTTGTTTTGAAAAAAATTATTTAACTTATGCAATGGCAATCCAAAATAGTAAACTTGTTCCACGTTAGCAGCGTGGTCCTGTGATTAGCCATATTGTTAGAAAAGTTAGAAAAGATTTCTCATACCAGTCCCACGATTGACCCGTAGTTTGTTTCAATTTGCAAACTCGGGTGCCCTCTTTTTCACATGGGCAGCCAAGTGACAGGTTTAGGTATTTATGCACATATGCTGGATTGGAGCATGCTTGTGGGCTGAAGATGAAGATCATTTTTTTTATCTTTTATTTCTGCTCTGAAACATTTAGACATCATTGATCTATGTTGTACTTGATGGAGTTTAGACTTATTTCTATTTGCTGAGACTTTCTATTTGCTAAGTGCATCTTGTAATTGTGCCACTTTGATATTCTGATGTTGTGATGTTGATGACATTTCCATTTCCGCTGCAATGATTTATGTGTTATGCTATTATCTAAGATCTTTTGTTGTTGTAATTACGTTATATTCCAATGATTATCTTTGCTTTCGTACTACGGAAGTTTGGGGTCATCACAGCCCCCCTTGTTTTCATGGCTGATATTGATCAGTTCTTCCTCTACTAAAATCCATCGATCCACTCTATAAAACCTTCCACTCCAGCTAAAGTTTTTGAAGAGAATTCCTCCCTCTTCAGATCCATATGGATCTTGTGACCCGTCACCGCGAATTGAAGGAGCACCAGCACCTCGAAGGTGACCCGCTCGCGCCATGTGCCAGAACCGCCACCGAGTTGGCCGAGACCCCCATCGACTGGCGCGCCATCCCTCCCCCTTCGACGTGTCGCCGTCCGATCATCCTCCCATGCATCGAGCGGTGTGAAAACTGTTTACCTAGTTTTGAACGTGTTGAGGAAGGTGCGGCCTCGATCTGGAATAGAGGAAGAAAGGGTATTTTCTAATTTAATTAATTAATTCAATATGTTATTTATCTAAATAAATTCATAACTTACTCAAACGAATTCAGAATTGGACGATTTCAGAACCGTTGAGATCGTGAGTCCGAGATCTACATTTCTGGACTGATTAGAACGAATTTGGAGCTGATTAGATTTTGGGCAAAATTCAAATCTGAATTATACAGGATTTAAAGCACTGCGAGAATTCTATTTTTTATATATATAATTAATTATGATTGTGATTTTTTTCCAATCCGCTGTTAAATTCTATTTGATGTTATACGTGATTTGATCTGGAATTGATGATTGATGTTGTTATGTAGATCTGTTAATTTGATGATTATTGTGTTGTAATAAAATTGTTGAAACAAATACAGCATTTTTGTTATAATAAAATTGTTGAAACAAATATAGCATTTTTGTTATAATAAAATTGTTGAAACAGATATAGCATTTTTGTTGTAATAAAATTTTTGAATCAAATATAGCATTTTTGTTATAATAAAATTGTTGAAAACAAATATAGCATTTTTGTTATAATGAAATTGTTGAAAACAAATATATCATTTTTGTTATAATGAAATTGTTGAAAACAAATATATCATTTTTGTTATAATGAAATAGTTGAAATAAAAAGGACATTTTTTCTGAACAAAATGGTTGGAACAAAAATATCAATTTTTGTTGAAACCAAATAGTTAAAATAAAAAGGACAATTTTGTTGAACAAAATGGTTCGAACAAAAATATCAATTTTTTTTGAAACCAAATAGTTGAAATAAAAAGGACATTTTGTTGTAAGAAAATAGTGAAACAAAAATATCATTTTTTTTTGTTGAAATAAAATAGTTGAAACAAAAATATCAATTCTTATCAAAATAGAATAGTTGATCTAAAATTGACATTTTTGTCAAAATAGAAAAATTGAATCAAAATTGACATTTTTGTCAAAATAGAGTAGCTGAATCAAAATTGACATTTTTGTCAAAATAAAATAGTTGAAACAAAATTTGTATTTTTGTCAAAATAGAACTTGTCACATAAAAATATCATTTTTGTTGAAATTAAATAGCCAAAACAAAAATGACATTTTTGTTAAATAGATTTGTGTTAAAACAAAAAATAACATTTTTGTTAAAGAGATTTGTGTTAAAACAAAAATAACATTTTTGTTAAATAGATTTGTGTTACGACAAAAATATTCATTTTGTTAAATTAGAATTGTTAACAATATGAAATATCTCCTTTACTCATTTTGTTAAATTAGAATTATTAACAATATGAAGTTATCACTTTTAAATCATTTTGTTGAAATAGAATTATCAACAGAAATGAAAGAATCATTCTTAATCATTTTGCTGAAATAGAATTGTCAACAAATAAGAATGAATAACTTTTATGCATTTTATTGAAATAGAATTGTCAACAAATAAGAATGAATCACTTTTATGCATTTTATTGAATAGAATTTGTATGCAAATTAAAGAATCATTTTTATTGTCAAAATATACATTAGAATTTGTATGCAAATTAAAGAATCATTTTTATTATCAAAACATATAATAGAATTTGTATGCAAATTAAAGAATCATTTTTATTGTCAAAATATACAATAGGATTTGTATGCAAATTAAAAAAAATCATTTTTATTGTCAAAACATACAATAGAATTTGTAAGCAAATTAAAGAATCATTTTTATTGTCAAAACATACAACAGAATTTGTATGCAAATTAAAGAATCATTTTTATTGTCAAAGCATACGATAGAATTTGTATGCAAATTAAAGAATCATTTTTATTGTCAAAACACACAATAGAATTTGCATGCAAATTAAAGAATCATTTTTATTGTCAAAACATACAATAGAATTTGTATGCAAATTAAAGAATCATTTTTATTGTCAAAATATACATTAGAATTTATAGCAAATTAAAGAATCATTTTTATTGTCAAAACAAACAATAGAATTTGTATGCAAATTAAAGAATCATTTTTATTGTCAAAATATACATTAGAATTTGTATGCAAATTAAAAATCATTTTTATTGTCAAAACATACAATAGAATTTGTATGCAAATTAAAGAATCATTTTTATTGTCAAAATATACAATAGAATTTTTATGCAAATTAAAGAATCATTTTTATTGTCAAAATATACATTAGAATTTGTATGCAAATTAAAGAATCATTTTTCTTGTCAAAATATACATTAGAATTTGTATGCAAATTAAAGAATCATTTTTATTGTCAAAACATACATTAGAATTTGTGTACAAATTAAAGTGATATTTTTATCGTCAAATTACACATTAGAATTTGTTTACAAATTAAAGATACATTTTTATCGTTAAGTTATACATTAGAATTTGTATGCAAATTAAAATAAATATTTTTACGTGTCATGTCATACATTGAAACTATATACAAATAAAATATTTCTTTTTATTTGTTAAAGTTAAAAATAGAAATACAAATAATGAAAATAGAAATTATATTTTTACTTGTATTAGAAAAAATGTCATGTAAATAAAATACATTTTATTTGACATTATAAACATGTAGAAATGGTTATGCAAATTAAAACATTCTTTTATTTGGCATGTTAAACACGTTAATGAAATCGTCGAGTGATTTGTATTTATATATAATTATATATATATATATATATAGGTTAAAATTAAATGAATCGCGCACGGTAGTTCGCATTTCGGAATCGTAAATTTAAATGATTATACCGAAAGATCCGACAGTCGGATTTTCCCAAAACTGGAACCATTAGGACCGCTTTGGGAAGATCTTTCCAACAATAGTAATCTTGTTAAAATCCAACGGTTAGATTTCGAGAAATGTGTAAACAAAATTCTAATAAAAACGCGCCAGGGCCGCCTATTGACCCGTAGCGTCGTTAAATTAAATTGAGCTATTTTTATATAAATAAAAATAGCGATAAATCGTTATAAAATAATATTAACGATGTGAAATGATTTTAGTTATATATATGCGAGAATTATTTGAAAAGACCGAGTTCAATCCCATTTCAAATAATTATACGATGATTTAAATCGAAGATATCGAAGACGGTGATTGAAGACCAACGATCTTCACTTCGAATGGACGACTATTGATGCCCGACATTAGGTAGCTCCCAGTAAAGGGTTAAAGTGGTAGTTGTCCGGACGTACTTGTTGATTGTCCGGATAAGCGAGCACCTCTCTTCCGTATTGGATATACGGGACAAGGAATAAGGTGTCTCCGGTTTCGTTCAAACCCAGAACGGACTTGTAAATGGATGTGTGTCTGACGTTGGATTTCATTCCATGTAAATTGATTTCTATTTAATATATATCTGTTTGGTGGCGGAGAATTTATTCTCTTGCTTAACACGCTTCTCTGAGACGCACGTGCTCAGAGGTTATATATTGATAGTTATTGATCGCATGGCATGGATTGTCAAAGCATAGCCCATTTAGGCATAGCTTTGTGTAAAGCGTTACTTCGCGACTCTCACACCTCGGTATGAGTCAAAAACGGGATCATGACTACAGGGAGTGCACATATTTCTTTCTAGCTAGAAGTGGTGACATGGTATGGAGCCCAGATATTTTTTACTTATGTGGATGATGGATTACGAGGCCTCGGATATATTGGCCGATAGTGGCCAATCGATAGGTTCAATAGGATCGGAAAACGTGTGTTCAGGCATAATTAATCCACTAAGGTATATTTGTGGACCGGCCCTGAAGATCCAAGGGTTCACTGCAGGGAATCCTGAGGCAATTGCTAGAGTGTCTCGAATCGATAAGGAGCTATCCCTAGCCTCGACTCATGATGGAAACCCAGTTTCCAATACGACATTACGGTTTTGATTGAAAACCTATATATGGCGACATAGTAGGATGGGGTACTATGCCGTCTAGGATTGATACATTTACTTTGAAAGTATTTTAAAACTGATTAGACACTAATAATAATATTAAATATTATTTTCTACGTACCAAGCATGTTTGATCATTATAAGGTAAAACTCTATCCTTCGGTTTGCGTTGCATTGTGTAATGGGACTTGAGTCTTATAATGATTTCATTTTTCTAAAAAGCATTGCGTTGTTTTGAATAAAAAAATTATTTAATTTATGCACTGGCAATCCAATGGAGTAAACCCGTTCCGCGTTAGCGGCGTGGTCCTATGATTAGCGATATTGTTAGATAAGTTTGGAAAGATTTCTCATACCAGTCCCATGACTGACTCATAGTTTTTTCACTTTGCAAACTCGGGTGCCCTCGTTTTCTCACGGGTAGCCAAGTGATAGGTTCAGGTTATTTGGACATGTGATGGATTGGAGTGTGCTTACGGAAGGAAGACGAAGATCATTTTTATCTTTTATTTCTACTTTGAGATATTTAGACATCATTAATCTATGTTGTACTTAATGGTGTTTTAGACCTATTTCTATTCGCTAAGACTTTTATATGCTGAGTTGTATCCTGTAAATGTGCCACTCTGATGTCCTGATGTTGTGATGTTGATGACATTTCTATTTTCCGCTGCTATGATTTATGTGTTATGCTATTATCTGAGATCTGCTGTTGTGGTGAATATGTTATATTCCAATGATTATCCTTGCTTTTGTACTACGGGAGTTTGGAGTCATCACACTACCCAACCCATGTTTTTAAAAGGTAAACTAGTTATAAGTCAACAAGCAATAATACATGCTCATAAACTGATCAAGCATAACTAATATTCAATAACTGATAATGTTGAATATTATCATTCCTAACAACCAAATACATCATAAATGACTATATCAATTTATGGAATTTTATATTTTGTACAAAATATAAGCCTAGGTAAAATTATTTCATTTACCAATTTTAAAACCAATATTGTGTCGATTTGCCTTGTTTAAGTATTTAGAAATCCCTACCGATACTATGGCGTCCCACATATCGACCGGAATTCATAAACCAGTCAACAAATTAACTAACACAACATTAAATATTTTTATAGCACTAACAAATGCGTGCTCTCATATATATATATATATATATATATATATATATATATATATATATATATAATGGGGGAGGCTATTGGAACACAAAATTAGACACAAACTTGGAGACACAAAGCTTCAACCATTGGATCTTTTTGTCTTTATGTGGAGAGGTGTAATTCATGGGGTGATCCAATGGTGGAGATTAGTTGTGTCATCAATTATGTCTAAATTTTGTGTCCCAATAGAATTTCCCATATATAATACACCCAACCCATGTTAGGGCATTCCATTACCCTATCTCTTGATGAGTCATACCCAACCAAAGCCAAGGTATACGCTCAACCTTATGCTCTGATACCAAATGTAATGACCCGACTTTTCGATCCTCAAATGTCGACACTAACACATCCACGGTAGTCACATGCCGAGCACCCAAGTGTCAGAAAGACGAAAAGTTAGGGTGAAATAAAATAAAAAGAAAATAGAGTAAGGAAGAAGAAGACATAATATCAGAATCTCGCAGCTGAACGGTAATATAATATAGTAAGCATAAAACTATATCAATAATCGATAAATATCAAACAACCACAAATAGAAAAGGGATATGTTATTTAAGAGGCTGCATCACTACCACTTGTGACTGCCTACGTACCCTTATCAAATTGGGTACCCAATTAGATACAGGATCAAGCCAACGTAGTTCTCCTATTCACAAATAGGACTCATGGAGCCTACGATGCACAAACAACAATGCAATACCAAACTATCGTTCAGGCTTAATCTTTAAATTTAGATTTATCAAATCTAATCAGCTTTGTTATTTTCAAAATCCATCCTTTGGAAAATAATCCCTTCGATCTTAAAATCCTGATTTCATTTTAATTCCTTGAAATAATATATTCCTTTTATATCAAATCATACTTCACCTCGGGATTTAAAAAAGTCACTTATGGAAACCTCAAATATCTATAATACAAGTATATCAACATATATGTGACATATATCAATACAATTTGCGACCATATGAATATCCGTAACGGTTATCCCCTCAATAATATCCAACCATTTATTAGGAGAAGTATAGTTGTATAATAGATAATATCTAGGGTGTAGCATATAAATAAATTCACATAGAATGAATGGTTACATCGGTTACATTCGACAACTATTAAGTACACAAACAAAACCGATAAGGCATGTTCGCATATCGGATTTTCCACGAAGATCTCTCCGAATCAAGCCTGATCCAAACTCCATGCACAAGGATCAGAAACCACCTTCCGAGCGTCGTATATCTCTAGATAAAATATACTATAAGGTAAACATGACTGGCCCATGCACAAAAACACCGGTGTGCACCACGTGGAACCAAATATACCCAACTCCCCGTACACAACATCTATAAGCATACTCTAGATACGTTGTCAATATATCGTGTCGCGGGTTAGCAAAACTGCAGGTCACACTACCTACTTTGTCATTAGCCATATCCTATGTCGAGGTTTCGTTCGGCGTCTTTCACACGAGTCTTCATCACTCCAACAGAACACGAATTCCCCGATGGAATCCCACAGCTCAATAGATACTGGAATCACACATAGATTCTTTCATAGATCTCATAATCACACATGGATCCCAATACATCACTAGATCTTGGAATCACACATAGATTCCTTCACAGATCTTAGAATCACTACATGTGTTCGAGCATCTTAACAGATCTCGAATCGCCATATAGACTACATGTCACAACTGCTTCCAAAACATAGAACACGTATACTGGTTTTACCAATCTCGGTCTCCTCAAAACCAGTCGCTAAATTTAAGGTCAAGTTCTATAGTCAATTAATCGACTATCAATTCACACAATAGATGTTTCTATATGGAAAACAGCCTCGCTTAATTTCCATAACAAACGACTAAGCATCTAAAGCACTATCAAGTCACAAAGCAAGATAAACAATCAAATCACTATCAAGTCACATAGCGTGATAATAGTCAAAGCACGAGTAACTCATATAAACAGCTTCTAATTCCTTTCCTATTTAATTAATCTTCCATTAATTAATACTCCTTTATTATTAAACTTCTTTTATCTAATAAAACTTCATTTGTCTAACAAGACTTCCTTCTATTAATCAATAACTCATACTCGATTAATATTCCTTTATATACCAGCGTATATATTCAACTTATACATATAAAAGGTGTGTATGTATATATTCTAAAAATTCTCTATCTCTTTTATAGCCTTACTACTTAATAAGGGCTTTAATGTACTTATCTCTCTGGTATAAGTATAATCACAATTCATTCCTAAGATTTCTTAAAATATAATCAAAG
The DNA here is from genome assembly GCA_030737875.1 of Allium sativum. NCBI lineage: Eukaryota > Viridiplantae > Streptophyta > Magnoliopsida > Asparagales > Amaryllidaceae > Allium > Allium sativum. The sequence goes on from CM060910.1 coordinate 822,496,139, forward strand.
AGGTTAAAACCATTATTTAATAAATAACCCTTTCTCTTTTATAAGTTAAACATCTTATTCCATATCTTTATCATGAAAGATTTCTATACTTGTTTCTATCTTTAAAATCAGTTATTAAAGATCTAAGTATACTCAAAATCATTAAATTGTATATTCCAATTTAACTATATTCCAAAGGTTTCGAAACAAGTGTTGCTAAAACATTGTTTACAACAAACCCAAAACTAATATTTTATAATTATCTTTAAACTTGTTTAATTCAATTATATTTACTTTGATGATATAATCTGAGAGGGCTAAGGACGAATGTAATTAACACATTGCCACGACAAACCCAAAACCATTTTATGCTTATAGAAATCGCACTTCGTACACTTAACTCGTTTCTGACATTATCAACTTAACTATCCCTCGGTCAAGAGTGATGCCAGGTAAGTTAGAGCACTGGTTGCAAATCACCCCTTGCCTAGACACCCCATTCTTGGAACTTACAGATAGATAAGCCTACTCGTCGGCTTATTAGAATTAAGCACAGTAATCATGATATTCAATAAACAAGTTAGTAATTCAACATTAATATGATAAGAAAATTACTAAAGATGTCATGACAAAATTCCTTGTAAAGTATTGAAAACACAACAATTCAAACTGCATCTATAGCGACTATAGCTATAATTACACTTTCAAGTTCAAGTCCACAGTATGTCAATTCCTTGTTAATCCTTATGTGCTTTATTTCAAGTTCATTCCACTTGTTATACAAGTCAATTCAAGTTCAAGTCCAAGTACCTTCCAATCCATTAACATGGATCACATATGTCTTTACTTTTAAAGTAAGAATCAAGTTAATAGTTTAACATAAGTTACCAACATTCAAGCAACTTTAAGCATAACTAAAGACATGTAAATGGGTTGAATATTTTTGTCCAAAGCAGTGAGTTAACTCACCTTAATCCTTAGCAAATCCTAGCTCCAAGAATAAGAACCAAGATCCAAACTAGCAACCTCCTTTCTTTCCTTCCTTTCCTTGCATTCACTTGTTTTTCCTTGCTTCCTCATCCACTACCACCATTACTCAAGAAGAAGCCATCAATATATCTTAAGAAGAAGAAGAAGAAGAAGAAATGGTGCCCATATTCCTAATGGTATGCCTCTCTTTATATAACCTTAGGAATGTGAATGAGAAATGACCAAAATGTCCCTAAAACCCTAATGCATTAATGAGAGATGTGATGGTGTGTAAGGTGAGGTGAAAGGTGTGTAAGGTGATGGTAAGTTTGCTTTTTTAAGACTTAAGAAGTAAGCAATCATTTATATACATATAAGGAACTTATAAGCATACACTTATGATATTTTCTAAACTCTTGATGTGACTAATTATGCATATATTCATACTTGTATACTTATGTATATACATGTTTTTAAATGTACCAAACAACGTTGCAACGATATGAAACAACTTCTGTTCAACGACTGGTTGTAAATCTGAAAGTTGAAACTCAATCATATTTAAAGTTCTTAATCAAATTATTTACTTAAGTAAACAAAACTTGAAAATAAATTACTTATCTTATTTAAATAATGAAAACAAGCCTATCTGAATTATTAAACACTTATTTAAATATTTAAATACCCAAAATACAAAAACTTTCCTTAAATGCTCATTTTCTAAAGTGATGACATCATTAAAAGAGGTAACCATAAATATGAAAAATATTTTTATTTGCTAATTAATTCCCTAATGATTAATTAGACATTCACTAAAATTTTAAACAATTTTTATTGAGAAAATAGCCATTTATCGATAAAACGATTTCGGTCATTTTATCAATATTTTACAAAAAATATATTTTTGAAAGCATTTTTCCAAAACGAGTCTAGAATTAATAATTATGATTTTAAATGATATTTAAAAAGGATATAAAATCATATTTGTACCATTTAATAATATTACCAATTGTTACGATGTTTAAAGATCAAGTGTTCGAATTTCCGGGTCTTTACAGTATGCATGGGCAATATTAGTAGATATCACAGATTGAAATAAAACATTAATTTTTCGCATGAGTAAAGGAAGAAAATTTTCTTCCTTCATAATAATTGCATTCAAATTCAAACCAGAGAAAAAATTCCCAAAATAGCATGGCGCATTTTTTGGCAAGATTTTTTTAATCAATCATGGTCAAGGAAATTTTCCTCAAATATACAAAAGTGGTAAGCTCTGCACAGATGTCATTTTTAAGCAAGGTGTAAAAATTCAAAGGAAAATTAAGAGAGAGACAAAATTTAGGAAAGCTTATTTTTCAAAAAGAAGTGAATAGTTCCATCTTATATTTGGCAAGAAGTTTTTTCATGCAATCCAGTATAATTGGAAAGTAAATATTTGGACAAATATTTTCAATTACGCATGTGTCATTTTGGATTATTCAAAGTTACCAAAAATCACTGCCGAGAAGTATTAGCAATTTATTCTCTAAATATACAAATGAGCTAAACTTGGCATAAATGTAAATTCCAGAAACTCATAAAGATTTCATTAATGTTAATCACGCATGATATTGTCAACGTGATCAAGGTCTTGTTTTTGTGTAAGAATGAATTCACGGTTTCAATATTTTCTAGGAAATCACATGGAGTATTTTCGGGCTATAAAATCATTCATAAGTTTCCAGAAATCATTTGTTTACCTACGACAAGTCATCAATGAAATCAAGGGTCTCAAAACTGTATATATACACATGTTTTCATCACATGCAATGATATAGAAAATAAGTAATTCATTCAAGCATAGAGAAATCATATCAGAATAACTCATAAGGTTTTTGATCATTTGTAAAGACCAAGTCTCCAACTAGAGAACAACAATCAATCAAAGCCATCAGAGAACAAATTACATCAAAGCTTCATGAAACGCGATTTGGGAAAAATACCCTAATTTTTGTTATTCGGTCACCATTGAAGAAAAAAAGGAAGCCAACATAATTTCACAAGTGACAAAGAAAAAGTGGACCGGTTCATTTATATTTATCTTTGTTTTTTCAAAGCAAGGTTTTTTTTGTTTTTAAGTTGTTTTTTCTTTTGTCATTGATTTATAGTTTTCTAGTTTTTCGTTGAACGAGGGTTCTAGGTACAAGGTTAGTAGTTAGGGAAAAATTCGATCGCATGGTTCAAAATCAGTGAGGGTTTTGAGCGTAAGTTTAGAAAAATAGCGAGGGGGTCACGAGTGTACTGGTGTTGTATGCAGGGGATTGTTTTTATTTCCTAGTAGAAACCTTGGGGATACAGCTGAAGGCAGGGGTTTGCCAAAGCTAGGTAAATTCTATGTCATTTTATTTTCTACATTTATTTATGGGTCCGTTTGGCATACATCCCTGGAAAGTTTGAAAATACAATCGGCATCCACCCCAACTTTATAATTCATAGCGGATCCCTATTTTGGGAGTTATGTGTTTTCGACAAAACAAAACGCTGACCACTAAAAATTAGTTTTTTTCAAAAAATCGGAAATATTCTCGGAAGCAGTGTGAAATGAAAAAAAGGTTGCATACACGTATGCAACTATTACCAATAGTTGCATACATGTATGCATATATTCATCCAACATTTTCTATTGAAAATTTGGGTGAATACATACATACATACGTACATGTATGCAACTATTATCTATAGTTGCATACGTGTATGCATATAAAGCTGAACTGAGATGCATGTGTTACGAATAGTTGCATATATGTATGCAACTATTTCGTATATATGCATACGTGTATGCAACAAAGTTAAAAGGGATGAAGGCTTCTGAATATATGCATTTATTCTGTATAAGTGCATAAATGTGTGCAACAATGTCTGAAAACCGTGTGTGCTTGAAAAACAGGCCAGAATTGAATATATTCATAAAATGATGCGTATATTGCAGTTTAACTACATACATGTATGCATTTACACTATATTTTGATGCATCATTGAAATGTATTCATGAATGTATGCAACTATTTACAAATATGTGCATCTTTTGATGCATATTACTGTTGTTTTGCTATTTTTTTTAATATTTTTGGTTTTTGGCGTGTTTTTTTGTCTGAAATCTACTATGTTTACGTATTTAATTTAAATATGAATTTACATGATTTTTTTTATTTTTTTGATGAATTTTCGAAAAATATGGATGCAATTTGTAATAAGTTTAGGACCAAATGTGAGCCTAATTTTGAAACTTATTAGGGACTCGAGCCTAATTTTCACTTTATTTATTCTATCGTGATCTATGCTATGATATTTTTTATATTTCGCAAAACTGTAGTAAACCATATTCAACCCCCTCTAGGTTTAATTTAGATCCTATAAGTAGTATCAGAGCAGGTTGTTTTTTAAACTCTGATGTATGGATCTCCCTAACAGTGATTTTCCTGGTTGTCAATCCAACGAGAATTTTTCCAGTATCACCCCAACTATTTTTTACGGAATAGGTTTTTTAAAATTTGAAATCAAGAATTGAATTCTATTTAAAATATGTTAATATTAGACATTGGGATATCATTAGAAATCGATGTGATATGGTAGATAAGAATGATGTTGCAATTAATTTTCATGCCATGCATATTTATATTAATGATGATCAGTATAACAATATCTCACATTGTTTAACTGCATAGGAAATTTGAAATACTCTCGATTTGATGTATGAAAGAGAAGACAACAGTAGCTCAGAACCCTCAAGGTCAACTCAAGTTTAGAAATATGCTTGAAATGAGTTATAGATGAAGAAACGAATGACGATAGCGATGGAGACTTAAAAGACAATGAGATAGTTGATTTTTCATATATAGATTTAGTTCATCTTTGTAATGATTTAACCAAATCTGTTGATAGTCTCAAATTTAAAAATAAAAACTAGAAATCTAAAAACCTTGAATTGCGATGTAAAAAACGATTATTTGGAATTAAGGCTTAAAATGGAAAGAATTTTGAAAACTTTAATTGCAAAATTTGTTCGGTTTTGGAAAGCAATTTGGTTCATCTGAATAAAAGTTTTTAAGAGCTTGAAAAAGATTTTGCAACCTTAAAGGATAAAGAGAATGAACTAAATGGTAAAAACAAGTTTTTGCAAGATGAGTTGGATGGAATTGAAGTGGATAAAAATTCCAAATTTAAAAGTTTTGAAAGTAACAGCTTGGTAATAACAGAATATATTTTGAATGAACTTGAAATTGAAAGGATAAGAGATCTCAAATGCGATAATTGTACGATTTTCAAAAGGAATTATTTGAAGTTAAAGAAAATTTCAAATCCTATGAAAACAAAAACATGATTTTGACAAATGAAAAATATGAGATTATTCAAATAAATCACGATTAGGAAAGTGAAATTGAAAAATCTAAAGATTTTGAAAAACATTATTTTGAAAAGTTTAAACAATTTGAATATGAGATTTCTGAGTCCCAAGGCCAAACTAAATTGCATGAAAACTAAAATTTGGTTTTTAAACAAACTGATCTTAAAAGAGGAAGCTCGCTATAAATTGTTGTTCTACTTTGATGAAAGAAAATAGTGATCTTGTAACAATCCACCCGGAGTGGGCCTAAATTTTGACCCAGAAAAGGCTCATCGAAATTCAGAGCCACTCTGAACGGATCATTGGTTCCTATAAGGAATTACATTTCCATGGAATAATAGATAACATAACGTTATGGAATCTCACACAGCGGAAGGAAAAAGTACAATACCAATATAAGACGCACCATTTATAAAAACCACAGATTCGAATACAAATTGTCAAATATAATTATTCAAAATGGTACATCATCATTGTTCATAATCTAGAATTTCCATAAGCAAAATAGCAACAATAGCTAATAATAACATAGTAGTCTCATTGCCTTCCTCACGCTCCATCATCGTTTAGTCAATTGAGTTGCTACCCCACATTAGGGCTTTCAATGGGTCGGGTTCGGGTCGGGTCAAGTCGGATTCGGTTTGAGTTCAGGTCGGGTCGGCTCAACCCGTTTATTAAACGGGTTGGGTTCGGGTTGACCTATTTATAATCGTGCGGGTTTCGGGTTTGTTCGTGTAACCCATTAAGAAACATATTAATTGAACAAATGCCCAAAATTTTCGGAAACTAAAAGTGGGCCACACACAAAACTTAAAAATACCGCATTCTTGAACTATTTCCTTCGCATTCCTGAATTGAGAAACCACGAGGATATAATAGACCAAATTGATTGACTTTTGCATACAATTCATGAATTGTCTTCTACACACATCGCATACAATTCATGAATTATCACGACATTGACAACAAACATGAAAGAGAAACCACCGTTTGAAGTCCAATGTTGGGTCGAGCAAGGCGACGAGGTGGTTGGTCGGGGGTCCAGTGCACCAGAGAGGTGGCGGCGGGTTTATGAATGAGGTGAGAAGGTTTCAGTTCAAAACCTGGAAGTTGATTTTTAATCGCATAATTAGACGCATGGTAATTAACGTTAAGCTAATGACCTGGAAGCTCTTGCATAAACCAGCAAAATACAAAAAATAAAGCAAGCGTGAAGAGAAGATGGTGAATCGCTCCCGCTCTTTCGAGAGAGAAGTCGCTAGAATATCTTGAAATGCGAAAGAAAATTATGCAGCAGATTGGGGAGAGAAGCACTTTTGGGAGAGATAGCATAAAGCATTGAATTGGGACCACATGCGTTGTGTTAGAAAGATTTGGCAACCGCTTTATTCCATTTTATTGCAAACGTGCTGGGAAAAGTGATTTCATTTTAATGCATTATGGTCCTTATTTTTTAAATATTATAAACGGGTTTGGTGGTTCAAGATCGGGTTAGCGGGTCAACCCTAAGCCCACCCGTTTATAAACGTGTCAATTTCGGGTTGACCTGTTTATGACCCGCCAACTAAACGGGTCGGGTTAACCTGCAAATTTCCGTGCGGGTTTCGGGTCGGGTAGGAAATTGACAGCCCTACCCCACATATTGACCTATTAGATATCTTAAGGAGAGGGGTTAAGGTCCTGTATGACTGAAAATATGTTTGCTTAAAGATCATACCCTAGATTTGCCAGGTTATATATATATGTCAAGGTATGCCTATGAAATACATATGCGCACACATATAAAAAAACATTTTAACAATGAGGTGGACATTTTCGGTCACTTAAAGCCCATTCTAACATATTTGTTGAGGGTAGATTCTCATGATCTCTTATGACCCTATGGCGGACCCTAGCCACTTAAGACCCCGTCCTTGTATGTCAACTTTCTTAAATATGTATTCTCATAAGTAATACGAGAAGTAGTACTCGTCGCTTAGCACCGGTTAAGGGTAAGCCCACATATAGCTATTTAAGATCCCTCCAGCGGATGCCTTATGTTACTATTTAACTAATATTATGGTAGAACACCTATGCCGTTTAAGGCTTCCCTTAGACAATTGTTGAATTAAAAAGCATGCTATGTCCCACATATACCAATCATGTCCCTAGGTTGGCCCTTACAAAGATCCTAAAGGAAGTGGACATTCAAGTAAGCTACCCTACTCCGTTATTACCATGACTAAACCACTTTTAAAGGAGGACCCATAGACCTACTTCGAATCTAATAAGGGTGGGTCCCATGACAATGGTCCATATCCAAGGAATAAACCTACGGAATGGTCCTAGTCCTAACCACTTAAGATCCAAACCAGATAAGAAGAAAATCAACCACTTAAGACCTTCTAAAGGCGTAGTAATCCTACCTATTTACACACATAATAAGAGTGTGTGTGTGTATACTCACTAGACCTCTTACATTAAACTGTCTACCAATAGATGCTGGATATGCAGGGCAGTTTCAGACAAATTCTACTATAAGTGGGCTTAACCTCATCTCGTAGTGAAGTAAATTAAATGACCCATGGCACCCAGACCACTCACATAAGCCAAACTCACTTGTGGTCGCACTAGCACAAAACAGAGTATTTGCATCTCTTCATTTACATCTGTTGTATAAACAACAGATGCAAATTATAACACCTTGCTTTTTATGATAATTTAATAATTAAATAATGCATATGTGTATACATATGCATAGACATAAATGTATATAGGTTGAATAAAATAAAGATAATATGTGATTGCATGTAATAAATACATGCACTAAAAAAGAAAAAAAGATTAATGCAAATAAAAATGTAATGCATGCATTAAAAGAAAGAAAGGATTGGTTGCATGCATTGATTTACAAATATTATGCATTAATAATAAAAGAGAAATAAAAAAAGGTTCATGCAATGGTTTAAATGAGACATTGTAACAAATATAAAAAAGAGGAATAAAAAGAGAACAATAACTACCATTGTTCTAAGCCTTGTTAAAAATAGCCTTAGTAGCCCAGTTGGTTAGAGCATGTGACTTGCATACATGAGGTACAGCGTTCGATCCCCACCGTCGTCATACTTTTGTTTTAAGGGAACGGCTGAAATAACACATGTTCTAAAGAAAAAAAAGTATAAATGCATATATAAGGAAAAATATACATATAAGGAAATATAGAAAAATATATGTATATATGTATATGAGAATATATGCATATATACGTGTAGATATATATATATATATATATATATATATATATATATATATATATGCAAGAGATAAATTCAAGATAAGGCTACAATCAATGAAATATGGCAAGAATCAAATAACGGTGCAACACCATTAGAATTTTGAAAACGAAACGAAAGTTGTGCGTATATATATACTAGTAGATTGGTCATTAGAAGATTTGTATACGTATAAGAAAAATACATGTGAATATAACAGTTAAGTAAATTCCAGAAATTCAAACATTCGAAATTCAAACTTCTATGCCAAAACAGCTCGTGGGACCCATAGAGGGGTCGACACCCCTGTAGGTTTGTCAACATCGGGGTCGACCCCCCAGTAGGGGGTCGACACCCCCAGATCCAGCCAGATTCATCGATGAATCTGACTGTTTTCTTAACGACATTCAATGCTGACTCAGCACTGCGTGTACGATAAGATCCTAAACACTTATAAATTGGCTAGCAGTGCCTCGCCTAAATATCATATTTTTGAGACGATGTCTATACTCTGCCATTCTTCTTCTTCCTCATATCTCTTCAGAAAAACAAGATAATTAGTTTAGAAAATTTTGAATCAAGATCTAGAGGAAATAAAAGAATATTAATAAGAAGGTGTCTAGAATCATACTCGAAGTAAGGTAATTTCTTAGATCTGGTCTATTCAATTTTCTTCCTCTTTCTTCCATTTATCTATTATCAAAACTTATGGATCCATGGTTGTTAGGTTCTAAATTCAGTTAGGAGGACCATGGAATGCTAGGTCTGGACTAGATTCAGCATTTGGAAAGTAAATTAGGTGAGCGGATTTAAGTTATATCATTTTTGATAATGATATATTTTCGTTTAACATTCCCCATTATTATGCAACGTGAATTTGCTAGAATAATTAAAAGTGTTAAAAATTCTATTATGACATGTTGAGATATTAATATGAATATGTTGGAAAATTCATATGTTGAAATGTTTAATGTGATGAAATATTTACATGTTGAAAAATAAACTTGTTAAGATATGTGTAGCGACAACTATTGTTCGAATTACATGTTAACTTGTGACATTCGTATACTTGAACCCTTACTTGTAGGAATTGGAATAGTTACATGATTTAATGGTTTCATGTTGGAATAGAATTAAATACATGTTAAAAGGAACATGCTACATAAAATGGGCTTAATATGATGACATGTAAAACATAGATTACAGTAAAGAATTTGAAAGAATGGACATGCCTAAATTATATAGAAAATTTACTTTACAGTAAAATAGAAAACTTTAACGCACTTAGACACGAGGTTAAATTCAACTTATGGTAGAATTCTATCGGAACCGCCCGGCAAATCCAGCGTCCACAAGTTGTTAATTTAATGTGAGAGGTCTAACGCGTAAATAAACATGTAATGGTGCTAAGACACGAGGTAAAGTCAACTTGTGGAAGAAGTCTGCCCGGAACCGCCCGGCAAATCCAGCATCCATAAGTGATAGGCTTGATGTGAGAGTTATAATACGTAAATATATATATATAAGGATAGAAATAAATGGCATTAATTTTGATTAATGGAAATGAATAAGGAAACGAATGAATGGTAGTTACAACAGTAAAAGGATTGGAATGAACGCGGAATGATAATAACCTATTATAAATAAATTACATTAATGAGAATGTTATATAATAGGTAGGCTTGTCCTAGGGACAAGTGGAAATTATAACTTAGGTTATAATAAACGATAAAGGAAATGTAATAACTTATGTCACGGGATAAGTTGTACTTAATTGCAAATTAAGTTATCGGTGAGAATGAGAATCTGAGACATGCTGATAAGGACAACATAAGTTATATTTATGGAAAGGAAACTTATTAGTAAACCTTAGATAAGAGAACTAAGTTAATAAGTAAATAACGGTAAGTTGTAGTGACAGTATAAGATGGAATTACGATTAAATAAGAAAGAATGAGGCAACTTATTAAATGAAACAAGTTATATTTAATCATAAATGATAAGTGACATGTTAAATAGAAAACATGTGAATTGAGATATACTTAATTACATATTATGTAGAACATGTTATTGTAACTGTGAAATCAAACAAGAATATAAAGGGATTGTGGATTACAAACCTTGGATCACAATCTAGAGAATAACATGTTGTGGGCTTATTAATAAACTTAAATGGGTTAAGTTATACGATGTTAATTAATAAGCAAAAGGAACTTGGTAACTTGAATAAGAAATCAATGAGAATGACAATAACCAAGTTAAATGGAAACCTGATGAGGTAAAACAAGTGCATAAAAGAATGTTTAGACATAGGGTCTAATAACATACTAAAATGAAGCGCTTGGACCAGTCCGCACGTTTGAGGGTGAACAACCCAACAGGGTAGATCATCGTGGTGTCATGAGGCACGAGGGGAGCGCACGTCCATTTAATTATTATGTTAGCTCCGAAGGGATAGAAGAGGAAGCACACGACTTCTTGAGATACGTAAAGTGCTCCTGGTAGTCCTCTGTGCGGTGGCAGATGTTTAGGCTGTGCCTGCAGAGGTTGGGTTTGTGCGTTACTACCAGGTGGGTGGTCCTTGATTGCAAAAGTAGCTTTGCAGTCAAAATGTTGTGACGAGGTGACACTAGAGTGATTCGGAGATCGCCTCAACGGGAGGCGAGATCAGGACCAATAAGGATAGTAGATCGTTGGGTACCCGTCATCGGCAACCAGTGGGATGCGAAAAGACTAGAGCTAAACCCAAGACACCATTCACCTTTCACTATCGTGGTACGGTGGTTGAGGGGAGATGCCAACTGGACGTTTAGATTGTTTGTTAGGGGCAAGTCGCTTAGCTCTTTTAGTCTTTACTAGTTGAGGGAGGGGCCGAGGTGGGGCCATAACCACCATGAAAAACAGACATGAGGGATATCTGTATTTTGAGGCCCTTAAAGGTTGGCCTGTGAAGATATGGTAAAGCTCCCGACCGAGTTCCGTGTTTCTTATACAGCCTTGCCACGGAACTCGGTGCACATTAGAGGTTATGTGTGGTTAAGGCATCGAATACGGTGGACGATACGTACGTAGGAAAGTCTAGATACATGCATGTCTGCTCTGAGTGGTATATCGTAGACTTGAGGGCATTACTCTGTGATGGAATCTTATTCGATCGAAGGTAGCAGTCTGTACGCTTACATAGCGTAGTAATGGCAGATATATGCGGGACGTAACATTGTTATATAGAGGTCCTAACGTCACTCCGGCGTAGGATGAGGGACTGCATACATTTCTGTGGCATTACGGTGGAGACCGTGCAAGTGGGGTACCATGGGGTGTACCTTAGTATTGGGGGTAACTACATATATACTGTATTAGGTTAATTTACCAGGAAGTAAATGGGTACGTCGTGTGTGTAAGCCTTGAGTGTTGTTAACCCAAGTAACCTAATAAATAAGAAAATGTGATTGAATGATATATGTAGGGTTATCGAAAAATGTATAGTTTAAATCCAGTTACCAGAACTTGTGTTCTGACCCCCTCCTCATAACATACTCGTAGGTTATATTTGTGGCAGAGATATGATAGCTTTGGATACTGGTTAGGCAGTATTATTAAAACGGTAAGGCTATACTTTGATTATATTATACTTTATACATTCCGCTATGAGATATTTTTTGAGCTCTGATATATTTTATATCTCTGCCTTTTCTGTAGGTTATCAGAACAACCAACATGTGTTTTGATGGATTAGAATTTTGAAAAAAAAAATCGGTCTGTCGGAATTCGGGTTGTTACACAAATATTACAATTTGCATTTGTTTTTAATTAGGAACAGATGCAAATTGTGCAATTTGCATCTATGGTATAAATAACAAACGCAAATAGTACAATTTGCATCTTTTCCTAGCTGAAAACAGACGATTATAAAGGAATTTTTTTTATTACTCCAACCTTTGTAGGTGAGAACGAAAATTTAAAAAAGCTATTTGCGTCTGTTCAATGTGTAATTAGACACAAATAGGCAATAGAATAAATTATTGGAAAATTCTATTTATACACCAAAATTTTCTTTACGTACATCGCTATTTGTTTAATAAATTTATTACTGTATTACCCTTATTTTAATTGCTCTCTCGCTTATCTTTCCTATATCCATTAAACTTTAAAATTAACAAAATTTTATCAAATCTATAGGTTTTAGTAATGAAATTAATGGATAATTTCCTATTGTAAAACAAAGATTGGCATCATTTAAGACAACTTTCATCATTAAATGCTCTAATTTAAAGTGTACATGTTTATTTTTCTCTCATAAAATTAGGGTTGATTTTAATCAAAATGATAAATTATGAGTAATAATAAAGAGGTTACAATTTTAATGTTAGAAAATAAAGTCAGATATAATTATTTGTTATTTATTTTAAGGTGATGCTTTTATTTTTGCATATGAGTTTTATGTCTGAACAAGGGAAGAAGATGATGACGAAAACAAGGTTAACCTTCTAAAAAAAATGGTGTATATAAAGTAGTTTAAGGTGTATAATTTACTTATATAATGTTTGGTGTGTGCTAACTATTAATGGTGTACAAATAGAACTTTGCGTAGGATGGAGGGAAATGAAATTCTGGTGGGAAGAAAATCCACATTTATACAGCCCACGTCCTTCCATATTCCATCTCAAATCATCTTCATCCACGCCGCTGCTCAAAACGCTAACAATGTCACAACCTCTCGAAGTCATATTAGCAATAGTAACATGCTTATCCTGTGGCATTGGAAGAGCATCGCCACCTACCTTTCCTCCCAAGGCGTGAAATCGGTCATCAACTACACGAAAAACTCCACCCAAGCCAACGACCTCGTCGCTTATCTCAACTCTACCTCCACCTCCATCCACGCAATTGCGGTCCAGGCAGACGTTTACGACCCATCTGGCCCCAAATCCCTCTTTGACCTCGCCGAGCAAACCTTCCACTCCCCTGTCCACATCTTTATAATTAGCCCTGGCATAATCAACTCGACCTTATTCACAATCTCCCCTCTTCCCGTCGACGACTTCGACTTGATATTCAAAGTGAACGCTCGCTTGCGCGTTTTTGTGCCTATAGGAAGCGAGTAACCGGATCGTGAAAGGAAAGGGTGGAAGGATAGTTATGACTCATTGATAAATGCTCAAACATGTACACTGCATTATTTATTGATAAATGTTGTTCTTACGCATTCTATTTTGTTTCTCTTCTTTTTTAACTTCCAACGAAAAAAATTCAATCGAATGAATATCCTTAACAACCATTTCTTGGTTAGTTATGGCATCGTAGGAATTTAAATAATTAAAGTAGTGTTATATGTGAGAATGTTTGATGCATTCTAGGTGCTTATGTAAATGATCATGAGAACTGTGCCGCTTCCGATACTGTTAAGCATACTCCTTTAATCTTGAACAATTCCGAGCCTGCCATGTATTCTAATTCCAATTGTAGTTGAGTTCGAAAAGGAGTGAGATTGTCGCGTCAAGATAGTATTTGGATTTATAGATATAAGGATGAAAGCAAGTCAGAATAAGAGCTTCCTTTCCTTTCCTAGTCTATTTGTTGATTATTTTCATTTTAGGCCAGATTTGAATATTCATACTACTGCTGCTTATTTTCATTAGTATCCTGGTGACCTCCATTTGTTGATGATATCTTATTTTGTTTCATGTATACTAGGTACCACCATTTTGAAGAATTACAAAAACGTCTCAAAGAGAACCCTAAGTACAATCTTCATTTGGCATCTAAGCATTTTCTATCATCTGGACTTGAAGGGGCTATAATTTTGGAAAGAAGTAAACCACTAAACAAATATTTGAAGGTACCATATATTTATTTTCGTTACAATTATGCGATTGCATTGTCTCTCAAAGTTGAAAGTGATAAATGTGCTACTTGCCAACTTGATACATGTTTTACCCAGTCCACTTCTTGTAAATTTAGTACATACCATCAACTTTTTCCATATGATTGGTTGTTCATCTTTCAAAGTGTGTATTCTGGATAACAAGATTACGAGGGCCTAGTTTGTTTTATTTTCCCTTCATAGAAGGGTGTACATTGTATGTTACAATGGTTGATCGCTTTGATGTACACTTATTTTTGTATCCTTCAACAGTTGATCCAATTGTTACGAAAACATATGTTCTTACCCCCGAAAACTGTAGTAGTTTTTTCTTTCTTTTTCCTCTAATTGTTTAGTTAAAACTAAATCCAAAATTTCATTCTAAACACCACTTGATATTTTATTACTCCACAGATTCTTCTTCATCTTCCAACTATTTCAAGATCTACAGAAGTTTGGGATTTCCTTATTGTCGATTCATAGGTTGGTCATCATTTTTCCATTCACTTTTATACTTACTGGTGCTTATTCTTTAACTTGTTTATCCGAAGTGAACTATTTTGTATATGCAGACATATATGTTTTTTGATTCTCTATCTAGCTTCCAAACACTGTCCAATGAGTAATTAGTTTTACTGTATTTCTTTTAGATCTTACTCATTTCCAGTATATATAATGATTTTTTTTCTTTTTAATGAACTTACATTTATATCCGATGACAAGTCAACTGACAGTGAACCGAAAATTTTGAATTCAGGAAAAAAATATAAGTAGTCAGTCGTCTTTGAATGGAAACACACAGTATGGTGTGCCTATGAATAATAACAATGACGGAAATATCTTCGGACTAAGAAATAGAAACCTAAAACATATTAACCAAAATAATCGTCGAAATGGCGGAAATAGCTCTTATTCTAATAATTTAGGGACTGCCTCTAAGTACAAGCTTCATACGGATGTTCCTTCTTCCAGCAACTATAAAGAGCCTAAATTAGATACGGATACAAATCCTTAGAATCTTCTGATGCTGCTGTTTATTTTAATTTTACTGAATACTACTGGAACTGGAAATGAGTTATATATTGATAAGTAAGTTAACACTAAAAGTTAGGCGCATGTTTAACTTGTATTTATGATGCATAAAAACTATTGGTATTTTATCTTTGTTTACATGTTTTATGCTATGTTGCTAGTTGGAGTCTTATTGCATAGCATAGCAATAATGTTGCTCCTAACTAATAGTGTTGAATGAATGATGATGATTCTGATTTTCTAAATTCTTATTAGGTGCATGATGGACTGAGGAATTGGCTACACCATAATGTAAGTGCTGAGGTTGCACAATCTACCATGATCATATATGGAGGTTTGTCACTCCATTGACACTGGTTCATGTCATTAAGAAGAAAGTCATCCATCATGTTTTACTTCCACCGATTGCTAAATTTATCTATCTTTACGTAACAGTCTTACCTTTGCTGGATTCTATAATCAAGCCCGAAGTCTGAACTTCAAACAATTTTGGAATGTGTTTCCGATTAAAACATCGACTGCACATTACTCTGGCCTCATTACCCATTAGGTTAATCTTATGGTTATGAAGAAAGAAATAATGAACTTCTGAAAATTTACCATTTTTAAGTACAACAATGTTTTTCTTTTCTTTTGGCTGTGACCTCTATTGTTTTGTTTTCTAACCATAATCGTATCACTCTAGTTGCAAGTAGATTTGAAATATAATGGCAATCCGGGATCATTTCTGCCATCCCTCCAAGTTAGTTTTCTATTTTTTAGTAGGAGCATTGATTTTATTTATATATAAATATATATATATATTTAACAGAAAAGTGCTCAAGCCTTACATTTCTGCATTTGCAGAATATACATGAAATAATATGATACTTGATGGTACAAATACATAATCAAGCACATGCTCAAATATAACAAATAGAAGAGAAAAACAATATTGAAAACAAACATTATAATATAAGTATAGTAAAAATATTTATTGAACTCTACGGCAAAGAGTGATGCCATCACCCACAGGAAGTTGCCATATTTCAATGCGTGGGTCAACAGCAAGAGCCTTGTTGAGTTCGAGCATGAAGTCCCTGTACTATTGAATGTATTTTCTAAGTGGTGTATCGGGTGGAGCCACGACTGAACCATTCCACAATGTGTTGTCATAGCCGATTAGACCGCCCACTTTGACTAGTTCTATTATTCTCTTATCCTAGTTTATGTAATTGTCATTGTCTGCATCCAAGAATATGAAGTCATATGAACCGTGCTTTGCTTCATCTTCAAGCATTTGATCAAGAACAGGCAAAGCAGGCCCTTCTCTAAAATCAACCTTGTGTGCAACTCCAGCTTTTTCAATCACAGGCAAACCGATTTCATAGTTTTCTCTACTGATATCCATTGTCGGTATCTTACCATCATCAGGAATGGTTAAGGCAGTAGTAAGTAGAGAATATCTAGTAAATACACCAATTTCCATTGCATTCTTCGCATTGATCAATTTCACTAACATGTTCAATAATTACCCCTCATCTGCCGATGTAGTCATTATGTTCCATGGAGATTTGTTGTGATCTCATGGAGCGTCGATTATATGCTAGTGTGGAAATGTATGTACACGATAAGGAATATGCATGGTTTAGGGTAACCCCTTTAAGTAATGTGGTTTTTTTCCTTTCCTTTTTGGATAGAATTGAAAGTTAAATAAAGATCGTAACCAAATTTCATGAATTATGGCGACAGGTTCTGTAAATGGTGCAAATTGCAAAGAATTAGGAAGCCAAGCAGATGTTGATGGTGCAAATTGCAAAGAATTAGGAAGCCAAGCATTATGGCGATAGGTTCTATAAATGACTTCTTAAGATTATAACTTCTTTATTCTTTGTAGCATACAGAATGAAGTATGATTTTCTCCTTTCCATGCCTACCTTACATTCAAATGTTATATATGTAGTTCATTTATAAAAAGTTTCTTATGACTAGATGTTAGGATAACCCTTGCATTACAGGCAACGATAACTCTGGGTTGAAAGACATTCTTTCTTACTATTCATAAAATGAAGCCATTTATATAAAAGTTATTTGTTTTCTTTAAATCTAGGTTCTTGCTAAGGAGGTTGTGAGATCAAGGCAGGTAGTGAACCGTCTTTATGAAAATAAAGCACAATAGAATTTAGTTTCAATGCATCTTGGTGAACTAGTTGGTAAATGATACATGAGATTATGTTGTATAATCTTGTAAGAACCATTCTGTTTAAGTATTTCTTTTGTAATTCATTAGTGGACCTAAATGTTACTGGGCCACACACTTTGTGACACCCCACGTATGTTAATGTCACTCACTAAAGGAGTACATTAAGTTTCGTGAAGCGTTATAGATAAATAGAAACAGAAATATTACAAGATAGATATAAAAGCAACAACGAAATTTAAATTTTTATTTCAAACATAAATCATAACATCGTGGTTCAAAATACCATAAGTCTGAAACTACAAAAAACCCATTACTATAATATAACTTCTGTCTTGTACCATCAGGTTACATAAATACTTAAAAAGCATAATTCCCCAAAAAGAGACAAAACCATAGTAGAGATAAGAACTTGAGCAATACTTCAGAAGTTGCTCCAAGCAAGATGATAACCGAGTCCTGACTAAGCCTGAGAATTTCCTCCCTCGGAACCTGGGGGGAAACGGAAGAAAGAAGAGGAAACAAAAAGGGTCAGACATAAAGTCTGGCGAGTCCAGTTACTTTTAGCAAGTAAATAAATAAAAGTAGCATGACAGGCATATAAAGTGGATAAGAAGGACAACATCATATAAGGCAGGTATGACAAGGTAAACAAGATAAACACGATAGAGTATGGTGCGCTTCTCTAATGATTTCTATTTCTCTACACTACTACCAGTATATGCAGAATGAGATGATCCCCAACATGTATGAAATGGTAGACTTAGGCGTACTTCTGGTGAGAGGTTTTAACCCATACAATCCACAGGAAGCCCCAATAATGGACTCCTAAACTTACCAGAGTCTAGACATACTGTAACACTGTAATGACCCGGATCCTTATGGGTAATTTTTTGAATATTTAATATTTAATTTAAATATTGGTTTGGTAATATAAGTGATTTTTTATATTTGAGTTATCGATTTAAAAATCAATTTCAATTTAATATTGAAAATATTAAATTATCAGAATACGAAAATGGATTTAGTTGAATTCAAATTTTAATTTGAATTGAAAATAGTTCAAATAATTGATATGAAATTTTAACGGTAATAATATTTATTTATTATCGAGGAGAATAAATAGTTTGAAATTTAAATTATATCAATTTATATTTATAGCAACTACAGATGATCGAATTGGACTTCGTGACCTATCCTAATGTGTCCGGAATAGGGGTATTACCCTAGAATTGACAGTTGTTCGGTTTTAAAAGGAGTTGAAATCAACATGACAATTTAATTTAAAGGATCTAGTTAAAATCGAATTTAATAAATAAAATATTGTGTGGCTCCTCCCTTTCCATCAAACCAAACTCGTGTCCTTTCTAACGCAAAACAAACCAAACCCGCACCCTTCCTTTATAAATACCGCATACACTTTTCCTCCTTTTTAATCCTTCTGCAAACCAAGGAAAATCGAATGAAAGGAAAGGCCATCCATTCTACAATCCAAGCAACGCTTTTCCTTTTCCTCATATCCAGATCGCGATTCAACCGATCAATCCGCGAGTTCAACGAAAATTATGATGCTCGATTTCGTAATTAGGGGTACTGCTATTAAATCGTGGGGATCTCAAAGGGAATAGAGTCACGATGGTCTGTTGGGGTTAGTATGACGCTGTGGTTCGGAGTGAGAATGAGGACCGCGACTCGAAATCATGCGGTTTCCAGCAGCTCGACACCATGGAGGAAGCGACGTTGTGCACTATTGTTATTGGAAGATATAAGGATCGAGGAGGCGTTGCTACAAAGGGGGTGATGTGATGCCTGAACAAGTAAAATGAGAGTTCGATCTTTGATCCGTGAGTTTGACGAAGCATAGCGAGTGGAAAAGTGGGGGGGGGGGGGCGATGAGTACTGTGTAGTCTGATGGTGGAATGGGTGTGACGAAAAGGAATTTCGCTCAATTCGAATCGATCGTTAAACCAACCCAGACCGTTCGAACGCCTGATCGTTTTGAGAACACGACAAAATAGAACGCAGACGGAAGAACATTTCATTGTATATTACAACAATGCATCAGATTACAAGAATATACAGAGTATAAATGAATATTACACAGAAATATCAGAGATTTAAATTACATTTAAATACATAGCAGTGGAAAATAATACAATACACAACTAGAAGAGATATACGGATACAAAGCTTTCCGGATATCATTCCAGCTGTAAACTTGGATCCTGTGAATATAAATCTGCAAAACCCAAAACTACTAGCTGCCCGTGTCAAAATAGGGGCACCCAGAGTTTAGGTTAAAACAATAAACTCCAGGTTAGTCATGGGACTGGTATGAGAACTAAAACAGTTATTAATCTTTATTTTAAAGTTAGGTAAATCAAGGGACCACGCCGTATAACACGGAACGGGTTTCCTCCCAAGAATACCAGTGCATAAAACAAACAACGCAATGCTAAATAAAGAAAAATGAAGTTGTTATAAGACCCAGGTCCTATCAAACAATGCAACGCAAGCCGGGGGATAGAGTTTTCCCTTATAACAGCTAAAGAATGCTTGATACGTTTAAAATAAATCATTTGATACTATAATAAGTGTATAGTGTTTAAAACAATTTCAATCATAAATATCAATCATAGGCGGCATGGGTACCATATATCATGTCGCCATACTAGTTCTACAATTAAAACCGCAAATGTCACGTATTTGGAAATTGGATTTCCATCTATGAACCGAGGCAAAAGATAGTCCTCAACCGATTCGAGACTGTCAAGCCCGAGTCTCAGGAACAGCCGCAACTGCCCCTTGGATCGTCAGGGCCGGTCCACCGATGTGGATTATAATGCCTTAACACTACGTTTCTCCGCCCTTTGGGGCGTAAGTGAGCCAATGAATGACTCCATCGGACCCGGATCGTCCGATCAAACCGAGGCGCCTCGCAACAGCAACAACCACACAGGTGAAAAGTATATAAATGTCAGGGCTGGTAGGTCACTGACACCACCCTAGCTAGAAAGAAAACGCATGTCACCCCTGAGGTCCGTCTCCCGTTTTTGGTTCACCACCGGGGTGTGAGGCTCGCGAATTCACGTTACACAAAGCTGTGCCACATAGGCTGTGCTTTGATCATCACCACAAGACTTTGCTTTTCAATAGAAGCCTTGATCATTTGCATCTTAGCATGCCACACAGGCAAACCATTCTATGCAACCGATATCAGTCACACAGAATGAAATCCAATGTCAGACACACAATCCATTTACAAGTCCGTTCTGGGTCTGAACGAAACCGGAGGCACCTAGTACCCCGCATATCCATCGATCTCCAAGTATGTCTGGATGATCACCAACTGTTTCCGTCTTCTTGGGTGTACAGCCCAATCAAGATCATCAGTAATCACCCAAACGACGTGAAGACATCCGGTCTTCGACCATCGTCTTCATCTTCGACTTATCGTCGTATCAATTATTCAGAATGGGATAAACCCGGCCTTCCCGAATAAATCGCGTATATTTTAAATAAGTGTTACACAAACACAACATACGCCTCATTCCAATTCATCAGTCAGTAACCGTAAATTAATCAAGAGAATAATTTCCCAAATATTAACCCCGAAGGTCGAAACCAACATCACATCAATATCCCGAAAACCATTCTGCTTGGCTAACCGACAGTTAGTTTCTAAATTTCACATTCATAGGGAAAGGTTCCCATTAATTTTATCCAAGATAAATTCCTTGAATTTATTCTTTAATCTACTTTTGAATATCAATTCAAACTAGTCGGGATTAACGAACTTTACCGAAGTAATTATTTGTTTTAATTTCCCCATTCCAACCTATTCATCCCATGAAGTAAAACTGGTTATACTTCATATCTAACACCACGGTGTTATCGGTAAATTCAATTACCATTTCACGTTCAAATCTAATTAAAGATTTAACTAACGCCTGGAGCAAAACTGGTGATACTCCATCCTCGACCATTTCAATCTAATTAAAGATTCATTAAAACTCCACTTAGTTTTAATCGTTAACTGGGTTAAAGAATCAGTGTCATTTAAAACACGGTTCACGATAAACCCAAAACCACATTCCATTGATTATCGGGTTAAAGAACGAGTGTTATTTAAAACACTGTCCACGATAAACCCAAAAATCAATATCAATTCAATTAAATATTATTTAATTGGTACACTTCATTAAATCTAAATAAAAAGATTTAATCTTTTCTCAACTAGGGTCAAGAACAGTGTTAGTCAAGACACCATTCACGAAAAAACCCAAATTACATTTGATATTAAATACAAGGCTCTGAATAGAAAATATATCGGCTTATATTCAATGTCAAATTCTACGACCAACAGATATCGTATTGGAAATAACGATATACGTATCTATATCTTTCAAATTTCCATAACAACATCTGTATAATCACGAAATCCAACATCGAAATATTCCGAAGACAATTTCGATTTACATCCATTCCAATGCAATCACTGGAAATTCTGGTTATTTTCAAAAACCATTTCCAAGTCAATTTATTTATTTAAAAATAAATAGAATTATAATTCTAGTTCAAAAATAGTTCATTTCGATAAAAATCTATTTTTATCTTTTCAAATACGGAGGTTTTCATCCCAATTCTTATCAAATCATTTCTTATGATTTTACACAAATTATTACTATTTTTAATAATTTTATCAAGGCCCGTACGGTCGATTTCCATCAACGGCCATCGAACTGCACTTACAGCGACCTTTTTCAAATTTGATTTGGACATAATTCCAAATCCAACCGTTAGATTTCTAATTTCTAATATTCGTTAGAAAGCTCTTTTCGATACGAACCCAACGGTTCCGGTTTTAGGAGAATCCGACGGTCGGATCTCCCGTAATATCCGTTCGAAGTCAATGGTCGAAATTCGCGAACTGCCGCGGCGCGGCGCATTCTATTCAGGCCATTATATTATATATATAATATATATAATATATACTTCGTCGATTTCATTTCAAAACGTGCTTTATAAATCGTTTTAAATTCATTTTCAAAACGGTTTCAACTTCATATTCAATTTCAAATCAAAATTGAATATTCCAATTTAAATTCATTTTAAATACATTTCAAATTGATTTCAATTCAAATTGATTTCTAATTCAATTTCAGTTCGTTTTCAATTCAATTCAATTTCAATTCGAATCCATTTCTATTCCATTTCAATTCGAATTCATTTATATTTAATTTCAATTCGAATTCTTTTCTATTCCATTTCAATTCGAATTCATTTATATTCAATTTCAATTCGAATTTATTTATATTCAACTTCAATTCGAATTTATTCATATTCAATTCTCTTCAAAATATCAGATTTTGAAATCACTTTCGATATTCATTATAAAATGAATAAAATCGATATAACTATCGTTCACGTCAAAATGGCGTCAATCTAATCAATACGGCTTCATATATTCCTATTTTCAAATATTCTATTTCAAATATTTTTTTTTCAAATATTTCTATTTTAAAACTGGAATGAGGCCCAATCAATTACCATATAATGTTAATTATATGGATTTTCTACAACACATGTATATGTCAACAACGATGAATAATCAACCATCATCCAAAGTGCATTCTACACTGTATAAGCATCAAATATAAATATTCAACGCTTATAACAGCCTGTAAATCAATCGATCGACATACAACTAAACAATCGGGATTAGTGTACGTCAAATATCATCCCAATACCCGTGTGGGGTTTCATGCAATCAACACAGATTTTTATTTGTGCAGTTGAGCGATGTGTAAAATTTATCGTCCCAATCAATGTCCTTCAAATAGGTGTACATAAACAAACTGTCCGGTTTGTAAATGAATATTTATGTATTCACATTTACGTTAAAAATTATATTTTTGACGATCAAACTATTTTATTCAACCTATGAATATTCTATTTGGTTCATTTATTAAATAAAATGTTATCTTTATTTTTCTAACTTATTTTTAGAAAATTTCGGCGGCATAACGGCACGATACTAGAAACGGGACAAGGCCTAGCCTTATCCCCGGTCTAGTGAAGGCCCACGCCATTCACACATCAATCAAATCAATTTCATTTCACCAAACAATTCAACTCAAACCAAATAATCTAACCAACTACACAACCAAACAATTAAACAAACAAGCCATCCATGGTCTGCGGATGACGGGTGTCGGGTGCTGCTAAGCACCGTCTGCATCCTAGTATATATATATATATATATATATATATATATATATATATAACTAGAAAAATAAAATTAAAGAGTGAGAAATTTTCACCGATTGCTGTCCAATACCACGACTCTTCTTTTATAGAAATCTTCATCGTTATCGCATCTTTGCCAACTTCGTTGCCCGTATTCTCTACATATAAAAATCACATTTTTACCTCGCTATTCAATATATAAAAATCGAATTTTTACTATGCTATTCAATATATAAAAATCGAATTTTTACTTTGTTATTCAATATATAAAAATCGTATTTTTACTATGCTATTCAATATATAAAAATCGAATTTTTACTTTGCTATTCCATATATAAAAATCGAATTTTTACTATGCTATTTTATATATAAAAATCGAATTTTTACTATGCTATTCTATATATAAAAATCGAATTTTTACTATGCTATTCTATATATAAAAATCGAATTTTTACTATGCTATTCTATATATAAAAATCGAATTTTTACTATGCTATTCAATATATAAAAATCGTATTTTTAAGTTGCTACTTCATGCATAAAAAAATTATATCTTTAAAAAAAACACCTTACATAAAAATTATATTTTTGTAAATCTTCTTTTGTAAATCAGTTTTATATATCAGTTTATAATCAACATCAATTAATAAATTAACTAAATTACTTTAAATTACCTTCTTTTTGCTGTTAACTCACGCCGGAGGGAAGGGGAAAAGCAGCGATCGTCGGCGGTGGCCTGGGTGCTCAGGTTGGTGGCGGCTAGTGTTAGGGTTTCCGGCGGATGAGGGTTGGACCGATTCTAACGATGGAGAGGGGCGGCAGTCTCGTTCAGGGGGCCGGAGGTGGGTGCGTGGAGGTCGAGGCGCTGCTGGGGGGAGGCGCGATGGCTAGCGCCGGCGGTGGGGCACCAGGCGGCGTCGCGATTTGGCAGAGGGGCGATCGATTTTGATTTAGATCGGGTTTTTTCTTCTAACTGAGGGTGGAGAGAGAATGGCAAGGAATATATATATATATATATATATAATTAATTTATTTATTTAATTTATCTCATAAAGCAACCTTTTTATTCGACCTCAAAACGAGACCCAACGACTGTCGCCACTAGCTAATTACCCCCATTTCGAACATAATGGGATATGTATCGTAAGCTGATTTGATCGTTTCGATCAGTTTTCGTTGAAATCAACATATAACTCTATATATTGAATTTGAACGCGTATTTCAATTTACCGGGGTCACATAATAACTCGAAAAATTCCAGAAAAATATTTTCTAGCTTCGTATTGATGATACGGTCCTAACAAAACTAGTTTCGTCGAATTCTGAGACTGTTTGAAAAATGGCCGTTTTCCAGTCGATTAAAATCAACTGAAACTGGTCAAACGCGTTTTCCTTTGCCACGCTCACATATCGATTCGAAAAATTATGAAATTTGGAATCTAGCAATAACTTTACATCACGGACCCAACAAAAGTGGTTTCGTCGAAATCCGAGGTCGTTTGCAAAATTCCCATTTTTAAGGGCTTGAATTTCATAGCGACTATTCAGAATTTTCAACTGGACATATCTTTTGATTCCCGCTATGAAATTTTGATTTTTCAGATTCGTTGGAAAGATATTATAAATTAGATCCTATTATTTTTGGTTTCGCTAAAATCCGGATTGTTTTGCACCCGGTACATTCAATTGAAATTTGAAATCGAATTATCGAACTACCGCGCCATTTTCAATTCCCTTTATATATATAAATAAATATTTATATTCTAACGTCGATTCAAACGAATATATACGTTCGAATTATTTTCAAAATAAATTTCTCTTCGATATTATTTAAAATAATTTATTTTAAATAATCAAAATCCACTAAAATTGCCAAAATAAAAATTTTAAACTGGCCCAGATTTTCGGGTTGTTACAACGGGTCCTCAGGAAATTTGCAATTCTGGGCATTGGGTCGGATCTTGAACTGATAAGGTGGAACTAGGGTTTTCATGACCATTCAGAGGTGGTGTTTCAGCCACAAGTCAGAGTGTGTGATGAATGTAGAAGATTAATTTTGCAAAGGTAATTAACATCAACAAATTTTCATTAGTTAATTTAAATTTATTTAATCATTTTTAATTTAATTGGGTATTTATAAAAGAAAATATGTTGTTCATAAAATCAGATGCGAACGCCGTAAATTACGTTGGGTTTATAGCTGCTAAATTTACAAGCTGGAGTTAATTTGGGTTTTCCCAAAGATAGATGGAATTCAAAAATCAAACGTCTCTGATTTATTTCGTCAGATAAAAACCAATGTGAGTAAATCTCACCTTTTATTTAGAAATTATTTTTTTATATAGTTAAAAATAATTGTCTGTGCTTGTTTGAATGTTGTCTGATTGCTTTAAAATATATATTAGTTATTTAGGATATATATATATATTGGGTTGATGATTGGTTGGATTCCCGCAGTCTCATTAGCGGATGACCGCGGTTTCATTAGCGGATGATTACCCTATACGCCCCACGCTATGATAGTGGATGACCTTCATACCGCGGTATCCTGCCTCGAAGCAGGATGGGTATTATTTATGTGCTAACGTCTGTGGATGCAGGAAAACAGGTTGGAAGAATCCAACAGGATTCCTGAAAAATATATTATCTGTTTGTTTATTTATTTGCATATATACTGTCATATATGATGTGTTAGGAAAATAAATAACTGGTTGCTTTGTGTGTTTAAATATCACTGGGGCCTAAGTGTTGATATTTAAAAATATCATGAAAAAGGATATTTGAGATTTAGAAAGAAAATTCTATTTTTCTAAAATAGAATTTGAAATTTGAATATATAAGATTCAAATAGAATAGAATTTGAAATTTCGAATAAAAATATTAACTTGTTTTGAATATATATAAAATAAGTATGGAATTTATAAACTCTGTTTATAAAGGAAAAGCTCATAACCTTGAGGTCACGGGTTCAAATCCTGTCTCCGCAACATTTTTTTTGTTTTATTTTTAGGTCTTGTGTTATTCTGTTAACTAGTAATTAATTACTTTTTTGGATGAGAGGGAAACAAGAACAAAAGGAAAGATAAAACTACTAGAAAAAAAATATAAATAGAATAGTAAGTATCATAATAGTAATAGACTATACTGAATTTTTACTGAATAGTTATTCTAACTATAGTATTTTATTCTTATTATAGTACATTACTTCATCATGGGCGGATAGCGGGAATCGAACCCGCATCTTCTCCTTGGCAAAGAGAAATTTTACCATTCGACCATATCCGCATTTTTGCATTTCTAAAACATATGCATATGTCCACACATATATGACATATATGATATATCATATATGCGTCTGGATCATATTTGCGCAGGGCCATAGATAAATACTAGTAAAGTAAGATTCCAATTAAAATAAGATTCTTATAAATAGTTAATTAATAACTAATAACAAATTTCATAGAATTTTTTTTACTCAGATTGAATTTACATGTGTCTCACAATACAAAATTGGGGGAAAGAATGACATTTTGGGGTCGAGAAAATGCCAAAGAAGTTCAAGAGATGATTGAATTTATAAACTTTGTTTATAAAGGAAAAGATGGGATTTGAATTGAATTTATAAACTTTGTTTATAAATGAAAAGGTGGGTTTTGAATCGAATTTATAAACTTTGTTATAAATATATAAATGTGGGATTTTAAGTGAAGTTATAAACGTTGTTTAAATAAGGCATAGAATTCAAATGGAGTTGAACTATAGAATTTGAATATAGAAATTCAAATGGGATTTATAATATAGAATTTGAATATAGAATTCAAATGGGATTTATATTATAGGATTTGAATAATAGAAGATAATAGATTGGGATAAATAGAAATGGATTAGACTAAGAAGTTAATTAACAGATTTAATTAACTAATTGAGTTAAAACGATTGGTATAGCTAAAATAGATTGGACAGGTATAGACATACAGGAGACAGGGTTGGAACAAAGTGTTAGAAGGTATATATATAGATTGCCCGACAAAAAGGTACGTAGTTAATTCATATATGAGATTTTATGTGCCGTATCGGCTAGCCGCTTGGCTTTTCTTTTTCTTTTTGATTGGAGAAGGCCTGTGTGGCAGTTTGGGGATTTTCCCGATGCTCTCGGTACAAAGGAGGTTATGGCGAATTTTTCTGGGAATTTAAGGAGATAGAATATTTTTAAGATAATTTGATAGTTAGAAATCAACGTATCGATATATATATAGAAGTCGATAAGGAAACGAACTTAGAAATAGAATAGTATGATCAAAAAGGAAGTATAAGAATAAAATCTAGTAAGAATAGAAAGAGGAAGTGTATACGTGTTTAAAAGTAAATCAGTAGTTGTATGGTATTGATTGTTCGAGTAAGTAGTCTTATCTGTTTTGACGTTATAAATGTTATTCAGTCAAGGTCTGAGAGGTAGTTATACCCCAACTTGATTGATTTCATTATTAACAAATAAACAGTAAGATTTCAGGCTCGAAGATCAATGTTGAATGAGAGTTAGTTGAATATAGTATTTGGGTTGTCGTACCGATGGTTTTACACAACATCCGTTTTAACCCAAACAAATGTAAGCTTGGAAATAGAAGATATTTTCTAAGCTTAGAAAATAAAGGAAGGCGATATTAGGAAATGTTTTCCAAATAATAGAAAAGGGCAATATGGTTATTGAAAATATTTGGTTAACAAATATTGATAAAGAAATAGAGAAGTGATTTAATTAATGGAATATTAATTAATTAAAGGCTCACTGATTGTTGGATGTTTGGATGAACACTTGTTTATTCGATAGTTAAATCATCGACTATCGAAACACTTGTTTTATTCGATAGTTAAATCACAGACTATCGAAGTTTTGACCATCGTTGTCAATATGGAGAGACCGGTTGGATTATTATCCGAAGAACCACTCCGTATTGGCAGTAGCGTTGCGAATCAGATTATATGAAGATAATCGAAGATGGAGTAGAGTGCAAGGACTTTTTCTATTAATAGAAATTGTGCCTTCGATTCATCCTGTTCCTGGGTGACTCGTATGGATGAAGGTCTGACAGAGTATTTCCAGAAAGGTCACGTACATTGATTTCTTCAACCGTACCAAGAGTGGAAGCGGAGAAGGGAACTTCTTTAGCTAACACGTAATGTACTGTTGTAGACGTCAATTAGTGATTTTCTATGGATCTGACAATGTGGCATTTGAAGTGAATCTGATGTGATGATAAAGCGTAGCTTCAAGCCTCATCAACCGGTAAATGACAGAAATCGGGCAGGCAACATGGCTATGTAGGTCGCACCTATTAGGCTGTATAATCACCTGATCAAGAGTTTCATTTACTTCTAAAAATCTATTGTCAATGCTGTCCCATTTGGGAAACGGTTGCTGATCCCAACAGTTGGTGCTATACATTCGATACACTCAAGCCAAATGAGTGGTCGGTCATGTGTGGCTGAGTTGCAAGATGTTCTTGTTGAACTCGGTGTATTCTCCTCTAGAGATATACCAGCAGAAGGTGGTTCCATACCTTGTCATAGTTGGAAATCAAATACCCAATACGTGCTTGCGGTTTATGATTGTATATTATATTTGTGGAACGTGAGATGCAAACGTTCCACTAGATTGTTATTTACTTAATTTAGACACTATTATAATATCAAAAGAGTTTTGATATAAAGTTAAATCAAATGGTTGGATTCTCATAAGGGAAAAACCTGTTCCGTGACATACAGCGTGGTCTTATGAGATATCATTTTGTTTTCTGAAACTGTTTTAAACTGTTTTACTCATACCAGTCCCATGACTGACCTGGAGTTTATTTGTTTTGTTCTACCTAAACTCTTGGGTGCCTAATTTGTACGGGCAGTCAAGTAGTTCAGGATTTTACAGATCTATCTAAAGGAGCTTGGAGCAGGAGGCTTCAGCGTTAGTTATATAGAGTTTTGTTCCGCTGTGTTGTAACTGTTGTACTCTGATAAGTGCATGTTATACAATTAAGATTTTGTATTTCAAAGATATGATATATTATATTTTGTTCCGCTGCGATGTGAGATTCTGTGTTGTAATTTCTGTTCTTCTTCTATCTCTTTCTTCCAAAAAAAAAATGTTTCGTATTTTCGTGATATTTGGGTTGGACGTATGATGTATATAGTCAGCTCTGATGTTACGGAAATCTGGGTCATTACAAACACCCCGTAATTTTATAACATTAAAATTCACAAATTAAAGTATACTTAATTTTTAGAAAAGAATTAAGTGAAATGGGTTGCACAGAGAAATATATATATATTGATATATATATATATATTAAAAAATAAATAAATAAATATGCGAAAAAGTTCAAAACAGTGAATTGGGAGGCGGAATAACCGAACCGGCCCATTTTTGAGGTCGACCCGAGCTTCGCTGGGTCGATTAGGGGTTAATCCAGGGTGTTTGGCTGTCAACCCGTGGGCCAATTCGCTCAAATGCAGATTTTGCATTTGATTGGTTCTCATGGTTCTGGGTTAATCTAATGGTCCTGAATAACTTCCTACACCTATAAATACATCTTAATGATAACCCTAAACCTAATTAAAATTGGAACCAAAGCCGTTATGCCGTCGCCATGGAACTCAGTGTAGCCACCGCCAACTAAAGAAGAAGATAGCTAATCAATTCAACCTAATTCAAGCTTAGAGCTTCAACAACGAATCAACTAACGTCGCTACAACAATTATGCATCAAGTTTGATCAATTGTTCATAATTCTTTAACCACGAAAGGCAAGTTCGATTTCTCTAATCAAGATAATTATTAAATTAAGTAAGATTAGATATAATTGTGGATTATATGGATATGATGTGAATTGGCATGTAATGGCCTTAAAAGAGGCATATATGTAAATTGAAATATTAATTGGTAATGTGATATATGGACATAATTAATGTGAATTATGGTCATAAAGATAATTGGAATTTTATTAACATATTTGATTAGGAATAATTAATCCAAATATTGGATAAAAATATTATGCTAATAAATGTGAATTGGAATGTAAATGAGTCATATATGTAAATTAATTTGAATTTGAATAGGGATATTAAATAGTGAGATAAAAGGCCTTTAATGGCATATAATAAATTTGTGACGAAATTGGTATAATTTTGCATACCATAAATGGATGGACATAATTGAGTCAATTATGGACATCGTTAAATTTGGAATTAATTAATAATTTGAATAGGGAAAATAATTCAAATTGAGGTAAAGGATTATAAGTGATAATCAATACTTAGGACACGAGGTTGGACTCATTTGTGACGTAAAATTGCCCGGACCCGCCCGGCAAATCCAGTAGTCACAAATGGTAGCCTAATGTGAGAGGTCCTAGACCTAAATTAAAAGCGTAACAGTTGTAAAGACACGAGGTTAGGCTCTTTTATGGTGTAACTGCCCGGACCCGCCCGGCAAATCCAGTTGCCATAAATGTCAGTCTAATGCGAGAGGTCTTTATAAGGTTACGGCCTTAATGAATTAAGAAATACTTAACCAGATAATCATGTAGTGGGACATGAGGGGGTTAAGTGGGTGCCTTGGGTGGCATGAGGAATCTAGTGGGTGACATGTGGATGTCATGAGAAATACGATTAGAAAAATGGAGTAATTTGAATATAAACAATTATGAAATGTAATTCAAATTATTGGATAAAATAGGTATTGACACCTATGAAGGGAAAGGTTTTAATTAATTGATTAATTAATTAAAAATGGACATGGTAAATGAAATGGACTACTTAACCAAATCTGATCCCTAGGGATTGTAAGAACTTAAGTTTAAGTTGGGGGTTAAGTAAACTGGATTATACGGAATGAGTGGGTTAAGTAAATCTTGGGTAGGTGGGTAATATTAGTACATATAAGCCCACAAACTTAACCGTAAATTAAATATGTCTGAACCAGTGAGAGGGTTAAGTAAATCTTGGGTAGGTGGGTAATATTTGTGTATATAGGCCCACAGACTTAACCAATACAACCTGTTAATTAAACAAACGGGTGAGACTAGGTTAAATTAGAAAACACTTAACCAAATTTATACATGTAAGTGGACATGGGGTTAAGTGGGATGTATTAGAGGGGACCAAGCCTAGGTAGGAAGCTTGGTGGGGGCCCTTTTCACTCCAGTAGCCCATTAAGTATCTTTGTGAGCTCGACCCAAGTCAAGGACGGGACACGCCTACTGGGCCTGATTGTTAGAGGCCAAAATGGGTTAGCGGTGGCAACGCAAGTCCAACGGGGTCATGTGCGTGCGTGGGCCCGGGCTGGTAGGTAAGACGTTGTTGCATCGTGTAGGTATAAGCCGTGCATCCTTAAGTTGTATTGGGTTGCCACTTTAGGGGAGTGATACACCCCACTGTGGGACCAGCACGGGTATATACGAGTTAGGGAGCCGATCGATTGGGGCAGGGTAGTGGGTACATCTAGTGGAGATAGGAGCAGACGACACCTATGTAGTCAGCTAGGGGTACACGAAGCTACCATTATTAATTTATCATTAAAGGGGTACACCTAGTGGAGATAGGAGCAGGCGGCACCTATGACGTCAGCTAGGAGTACATGGAATTACCATTGAAGGGGTACATCTAGTGGGGATAGTGGGTACATCTAGTAGTACACGAAGCTATCATCATTCTATTTAGTCAAGAGGGATCAAGTTTCTAGAGTGACTAGTATGGGTGCAGTTAGTGTTAGTACAGTACAGTACGGTAGAGTATAGTAATTACCCTATATTGATTAGGAAGCGCCTTTAACGTTATCTTTGCTCATCCTATTATTTTTGGTTGCTTGGTCTTGCTATTAATTCACAGTCATTTCCTTATTTACCAAGCTTATGTCTTATCCTAGTTACTTTGATAATTATATTGTTGGAGTTATCGGACTTGCCAGACTTTATGTCTGACCCCCTTTGTTTCCACCTCTTTTCTTCCTTCCCCCCCCAGGTTCTTAGGGTAGGAAGCACGATTTGGATCTCTTTGGGAGCACTTGGATTTGGATTGTTGAAGTAAAGCTCAACCTATCTCTTTTATGGCTATTTATGGGATTATGCTTTTTATATTATGTACTCTGATTTTGTCAAGATGGATATTATGTACTTGACTTTAGTCTTTGGGTTTTGGTGATGTAACCAAACATATTTACCTTCCGTTGTAATAAATAAAGTTTTAAATTTTCAAGTACTATTTCATATCTGTCTTGTTGTGATTTTCTGTTCTATATTCACTTAAAACGCTCCATAGAAGTTAATGCATTCCCTTTGTGAGTGACATTAATGGACATGGGGTGTTACACGTGGTATCAGAGCTGAAGGTTACCAGAACAGATAAGACATTTTGAGAAACTATTTTTCAAAAGCATTTTTATAAAGAATGCTTTCAAAAATATGTTTGTAGAAGAGTATTTTTGAAAGAAATGGTTGTTTTAAAAACATAATCCCCAAGAGCCATATATCTTTCCTTCGATTCTCCGTTTTGAATCTCTTCCTCTTTCTCTTTTTGAATTTCCCCCTCCGCGCATAGATGCTTTTTCTAAGATAAATAGGGACTTCCATACGAAGGACAAAAAACCACTTCAAGGGACTTAGACGTTTGTCGGGCTAGAAGTTAGTTCGAGGAAGTGGAGGGCTTGTTGATACCTTTAAGGTAGACGATGGGAGGAAGGTTCAAATAGCTATTGGTTAATGAAGGACGAAACCTCATCTTGGTGGAAGGTCACGAATGGGGAATGTGAACAAGAAGGCTAGTAGTTATCCTTTTGGAGAAATAGGACACCTTATTAGGATTGTCCAAAGAGGCAAGGGCAAAGTACAGGATCTTCTGGAGGGTAGTTATATTCCCTCACGGCTGGTATACCTGATAGGGATAGGACCGTCCAAGTAGAAATTTGGTTTCCTTTATCATCTTGTTCGAACTATGTTTGATTCTGGCGCTTCATACTCGTTAGTATCTGCTTCGTTAGTTGAAAACACTGCACCTAAATACTAGTCTAGTTAAGGATCCCATCCTAGTCTCAAATCTTTTTGGTGGTTCGGCTCATCCTTCAATGGTTTGTCGGGATTTGAGAGTGTCTATCTTGGACGTTGGATTTGAATGCAACGCCTTCGTCCTTGGTTTCACGGGCTATAGTTTGATTCTAGGGGTGGATTGGCTACCCAAGCAGGGTGCCACCCTAGATTGTGAAAGGAGGGTAGTTAGACTATTGATTCATTATGGAAAGACCCTCATATTTCTTGTGACCCTAGGGGTTCAGTGATGTTTAGCTGTCTAGAATCTCTTGACGTATCCAACGGTGATTTGGAATCTTTTCGTGTGGTCCGTGAGTATAGTGACGTCTCCGACGAAGCGCGGGGTTTACCTAGAGGCACGAGGTATTCGTGTGTGCCTAGGGGATAATGCAAAGTCAGTTAGGTGATTAGTGATGGTTTTGAAGCAAGACTGGCGAGGACAGCCGGAGTCGGTTAAGTGCCCAATTATTTGTTTTGCTAGTATCATCTCACGTAAACTGTCTGAAATCGGAGGAGGTATTCCTTGGGTGCTTGTCTGATATTGGTTTAGGCCTTTGGGGCTTGTGCTTGGGGCATATCGAGTTCGAATAGGACGGCTTGCGTGGGAGATGGATAGTTGCGATGAGTTCACATGTATAGTATCTCGATAGATTTTGTTGATGGATTACCAAGATTGAGGAAGGGTAATACGAGGATTTGGGTTATAGTAGATAGACTTACTAAGAGCGCCCATTTTATTCCCGTGAAGAGTAAGAGGACTGCTCCATGGTTAGCTTCTGTATACGTCCGAGAGATAGTTCGTTTGCATGGTGTTCCTTCTAGCATAGTAAGCGATCGCAATCCTATCTTCACTAGCGAATTTTGGAGGAGCTTACAAGAAGCGGTAGGGACTCAGTTATGTTTGAGCACCGCATATCATCCTCAGACGGACGGCCAAACCGAGAGGGTGAATCGTATTCTAGAGGACCTTTTGAGGCTATGTATCCTAGACTTTGGGGGTACATGGGAAGAGCATCTTCCATTGGTGGAGTTCACATATAATAATAGCTTTCAGTCTAGCATTGGCATGGCACCTTTCGAAGCTCTTTATGGACGACCTTGTCGTTCACCTACACGTTGATGGGAATCTACGGATAAGATCTTACTTGGGCCCGATATGATTAGAGAGACTTCGGAGAAGATTGATTTGATTCGAAGAAGGATGAAAGCAGCGCAAGATAGGCAGAAATCTTATGCGGATAAGAGGAGGACAGATCTTGAGTTTGAGGTTGGGGACATGGTCTTTATCAAAGTGTCTCCATTACGGAATGTTGTTCGCTTTGGGTCCGTTGGGAAATTAGCACCAAGGTTCGTAGGGTCGTTTCCTATAAAGGAGAAGATTGGTCAGATGGCATATAGAGGGGAGTTGCCTGAGAGACTTAGTGGTGTACACGACGTATTCCATGTATCACATTTGAGGAAGTGCTTACACGAGACCGCGGAGGTAGTGAAGCCGAGCTTGCTTAGAGAGGTGGAAATAGAGCGTGATGCGACGATTCGACGAGCTCCTACATGCATTCTTGGGTCAGAGATCAAGAAGTTGAGAAATCGAGAGGTCAGACTAGTCAAAGTACAATGGGGAGACTATGAGAATAACGCTACTTGGGAGACGGAAGAGAAGATGCGTTCATTGTACCCTTTTCTTTTCGAGGGTATGTCTTTTAATTTCTCCTTTATCACTTAGCTTGTGCTTATCTTATCTTTAGTATGTCCTCTCGCTAGTATCTTTGACCTTTAGTTAGGGAAATCCTATGGTTGAAACATGTGTTTGAGACATGTTATGTATGATGGATGCAAAGTGGATGCAAGTGTTCGCTAGTGGTTGCTCGTGGATGCATATACACACACTATTAGGCACCAGATCGGCTCAGTCACTTCATATTGCATATTGCATATATATATGGATGTATTTAGTAAAATGGATGTATAATGGTTGTATTATCATATAGTTGCTGCATTCGGGTGGATGGTTGTGCACGCTTATAGAATTAATATGTATCATTAGGAATCTTTTGCATACATATTGGATGCATGGCACTATCATGAATTGCACTAAGGTGGTCGACTGAATCAGTAGACCGCCTAATTTTGCATTAGATATGGACATATACACACACTGTGCATATAAACATTAAAGCATTAGAAGTCTTTTAAGGAAAAAGGATGCTGGTGTTTGATGGTTGAGTAGATGGACGATTAGATGGTAGGATATACATTCTTCTTGACTTGGAGATTTCGGGGACGAAATCCTTTAAGGAGGGGAGAATGTAACACCCCGTAATTTTATAACATTAAAATTCACAAATTAAAGTATACTTAATTTTTAGAAAAGAATTAAGTGAAATGGGTTGCGCAGAGATATATATATATATTGATATATATATAAAAATTAAAAATTAAATAAATAAATATGCGAAAAAGTTCAAAACAGCGAATTGGGAGGGGGAATAACCGAACCGGCCCATTTTTGAGGTCGACCCGAGCTCTGCTGGGTCGACTAGGGGTTAATCCAGGGTGTTTGGCTGTCAACCCGTGGGCCGATTCGCTCAAATGCAAATTTTTCATTTGATTGGTTCTCATGGTTCAGGGTTAATCTAATGGTCCTGAATAACTTCCTACACCTATAAATACATCCTAATGCTAAACCTATACCTAATTAAAATTGGAACCAAAGCCTTTATGCCGTCGCCATGGAACCCAGTGTAGCCGCTCCCAACTAAAGAGGAAGATAGCTAATCAATTCAACCTAATTCAAGCTTAGAGCTTCAACAACGAATCAACTAACGTCGCTACAACAATTCTGCATCAAGTTTGATCAATTGTTCATAATTCTTTAACCACGAAAGGCAAGTTCGATTTCTCTAATCAAGATAATTATTAAATTAAGTAAGATTAGATATAATTGTGTATTATATGGATATGATGTGAATTGGCATGTAATGGCCCTAAAAGAGGCATATATGTAAATTGAAATATTAATTGGTAATGTGATATATGGACATAATTAATGT
Organism: Allium sativum; assembly: GCA_030737875.1. Classification (NCBI taxonomy): domain Eukaryota; kingdom Viridiplantae; phylum Streptophyta; class Magnoliopsida; order Asparagales; family Amaryllidaceae; genus Allium; species Allium sativum. Next base: position 822,533,164 of record CM060910.1, read on the forward strand.
GAATTATGGTCATAAAGATAATTGGAATTTTATTAACATATTTGATTAGAAATAATTAATCCAAATATGGGATGAAATTATTATGTTAATAAATGTGAATTGGAATGTAAACGAGTCATATATGTAAATTAATTTGAATTTGAATAGGGATATTAAATAGTGAGATAAAAGGCCTTTAATGGCATATAATAAATTTGTGACGAAATTGGTATAATTTTGCATACCATAAATGGATGGACATAATTGAGTCAATTATGGACATCATTAAATTTGGAATTAATTGATAATTTGAATAGGGAAAATAATTCAAATTGAGGTAAAGGATTATAAGTGATAATCAATGCTTAGGACACGAGGTTGGACTCATTTGTGACGTAAAACTGCCCGGACCCGCCCGGCAAATCCAGTAGTCACAAATGGTAGCCCAATGTGAGAGGTCCTAGGCCCAAATTAAAAGCGTAAAAGTTGTAAAGACACGAGGTTAGGCTCTTTTATGGTGTAAGACTGCCCGGACCCGCCCGGCAAATCCAGCTGCCATAAATGTCAGTCTAATGTGAGAGGTCTTTATAAGGTTACGGCCTTAATGAATTAAGAAATACTTAACCAGATAAGCATGTAGTGGGACATGAGGGGGTTAAGTGGGTGCCTTGGGTGGCATGAGGAATCTAGTGGGTGACATGTGGATGTCATGAGAAATACAATTAGAAAAATGGAGTAATTTGAATATAAACAATTATGACATGTAATTCAAATTATTGGATAAAATAGGTATTGACACCTATGAAGGGAAAGGTTTTAATTAATTGATTTATTAATTAAAAATGGACATGGTAAATGAAATGGACTACTTAACCAAATCTGATCCCTAGGGATTGTAAGAACTTAAGTTTAAGTTGGGGGTTAAGTAAACTGGGTTATACGGAATGAGTGGGTTAAGTAAATCTTGGGTAGGTGGGTAATATTAGTACATATAGGCCCACAAACTTAACTGTAAATTAAATATGTCTGAACCAGTGAGAGGGTTAAGTAAATCTTGGGTAGGTGGGTAATATTTGTGTATATAGGCCCACAGACTTAACCAATACAACCTGTTAATTAAACAAACAGGTGAGACTAGGTTAAATTAGAAAACACTTAACCAAATATATACATGTAAGTGGACATGGGGTTAAGTGGGATGTATTAGAGTGGACCAAGCCTAGGTGGGAAGCTTGGTGTTAGCCTACTTTGTGAACTAGGCAACACAAAGCCAAGAAACCAACCAGTGAAGAGTATTTTAAGTTATAAGACTTCGGTTCGGATCGGAAGAAAACACCACAATTCAGATTGATAGCAGCATATTGGTTCGGATCGGATAGAGTTCCCTGTTCGGATCGGTTGTCTCTTACTGGATAAATTGGCAAAGCATATCTGATCGGATCGGAAGGCGAATAAATCTCAAATGGATCAGAAGGCCATCTGCTTGCCACGACGCCGGAGCGGAGCGGAGTATGATTAGAGAAGGAGAGACGTCCAAGCCACTCCGGTTCGGATCGGGTATTACGATCCGAACCCCCAACCTGCACGCTTCCGACCCGCACCCATGATCCAGGTTAATCTCCTGTAATATCGCCTGGAGAACCGGACCGGCTATGACTGATTCCTACCCCTAACGTTCATCTCTCTGATGTGTTGTCAGCTTGATAGTTCATCCGAACCCGAAGGGAGTGCGATGGATAACACGTGGTCCGACCCGGATTGAATCTCAGGCAAATTCACACCTATAAATACCCCATCTGGAGACAAAGAGAAGGATCTTTTTTCAGCACTAAAAGAATTCAATCACCTCCAACATCCGAACTCCATTACTCCCGGAAAATCCAAATCATCTTCTGTTTCTTGTTTATTTCAATTGAGTGAACAAAATTGAGTTGTGAGTGGATCTATCATTGTATTTGCAACTGAATTATTGAATATAGTAAAGAATAAGTGGACGTAGGCATTTGTTCGCCGAACCACTATAAATCTTGTGTGTTCATTTTTATTTCTGTCTTGTTTTATCTTGTTTCAAATCAATTTGGGTGTTAGAACCACTTTTGGGTCTAACATTTTGGTGCTTTCACTGAGAAACCTCATCTAAATTCTTTATTTTCCGGGATCTCTTTCTACTTTTTGGACCGTTGAGTTCAAAGAAGTGAATCCTTAAGTTTCTCCGCTTTCTTGCATTCGTTGAAGTAATTGTCAAAGACTCATGGCCAAAGGAAAAGGCAAGGAAGTTCAGTCTGTTCAAGGAAATGGAGCTGGCGAAGATCAGCAACATGCTGTTGTAACAAGGTCGCGGGGGCAGAGTTCAGCAGCAGGAAGAATCAATGCAGGAAATCCGAACCGACAGCAAGGGGAGAGCTCCGATCCGATCCGGGTAGGAGACTCTGAAGCAGTGCACTCCCCCTATCTGAACCGACCCGAGTTGCTCGCTGCACACCGATCCGACCAGGCACCCCAGCTCCGATCCGACCCGACTTCCTACCTCCGATCCGACCCGATGCTTGGTGAAGCTGGAACATCTACTCGAGTCCCCACGAATGCTCCAATTCCAACTGCCAGGGTTGGAGACCAGGTCAATCCATCTGCTCCCATCACTCAAGGGGATTTCTCGCGCTTGCTTGATATGCTTGAGAGCACGAGGGAAGCTATGAGAGTTCATGAGCGCACTAATCTCATGATGCAGAAAAATATGAGGCTCATGAGTCGGGAGATCAATGAGCTCCACCGGCAAAGAACTCCATCACCGGTTCGTCACACACCCATAGATCAATCTTCATCTTCCGAGGAAGAGAGGCCCCGTGAACGAAGGCCACTCGAACGACCTCAGAACGTGGAGCAGCTAACGTTTGGATCTTTGGGATCTCGCGAGGATATCGCACGAGCATTATGAAACGATAGCCCCACTCGGGGGCAAAGACTCCAGTCCCCTCTTCCCGAGATCGACCGGGAACATAGGGAAAGGAATCGAGTAGAGGCGGCTCGAAGAAGAAGGGCATCTCCTGAGCAAGAGCCCCGAAGGAACTCGGACACCAGGGCCAGGGAACCTGAGCAGCCCCTAACTAGTGCCGATGTGCAGGAAATGGTTCGCCGAATTATGTTCGAGAGCCGGAATTATACAAATGAAGACTATGGCATTGAGCGAAGCCATACTCCGTTCACTGACGATATCCTAGACTTCCAGTTTCCCCGACGCTTTAACTTGCCACAGATGGACAAATATAACGGAAGGACTGATCCAGGACAGCATTTGATGCGGTATTCGTGGCTCATGAATGCCGCTGCTGCCCCTGATGAAGTGAAGTGCAAAGCATTCCCAATCTACCTAGAAGATGTGGCATTATTCTGGTTTACCCGACTTCCTCCTCGTTCAATTTCTAATTACAAAGAACTAAGCGAGCGTTTCATGAACCAGTTCCGACTACATGCCCGAAAGTCCAAGAGTGTTATTGAATTGTCGAGAATCAAACAGGCACCGGGAGAATCTTTAAGGGCATATCTAGATCGTTTTAACCAAGCTGTAACTGAGGTCAGTGACCCGCACGAGCCCACTATTCTGATGGCATTGAAGGAAGGAGTCGATCCTGAATCCGAGTTTGGAGACTACCTTTCTGGGAAAACACCCCCCACAAGGGCGATATTCTACGAAAAAGCCGATATTTATCTGAGACGAGAGGAAGCCAGGGCAAACCGAAAACGAAAGTCTGAGACAGCTTCAAAGGAGAATGTGCAGAGTAATATTGCCGTGAAGCAGTCTGGGGATAGTTCTGGCAAGGTTGAAGTAAATGTAGGAAACAAGGGTGGAAACAGCAATACTGGAAATAGTGGAAACAACAACAACCGTAATTCGAACGGTAACAGGAGAAACAGAAATAGGGGAAGCGACCCTAACAAAAGGCCCCGATTCCAGAACTACGAGAACTATACACCATTGAATGACACCCTGGAGAATATTTACCTGGATACGTACAATGTGTTGCAGTACAAAAGACCGCCACCTCGTGATTCGACCGAGAAAGAAATGGCGACAGGAAAATTTTGCTTGTTTCACGGAACACATGGACATTCGACCAATGAGTGTCGGCATTTGAGGGATGTAATTGAAAAGCTGCTGCGTGAAGGAAAGTTGGATGAGTACAAGGTTGCCCCGAGGGACAGGGGGCAAGGAGAGCAGGCTCCAAAACAGATCCTACCTGCTCCTAAGCCTACCGCGCAGCAGAAAGGTAAAGGGATCGTCATCAACTCCATAGTAGGCGGACCTCACCCGGCAATCCGAAGCTTTAGGTCAATGGACCAATATGTGAATGCTGCCAAGCATCTAGATGTGAATGAAGGTGACGATTTGGAAGATGTCACCCCTATAAAACAACAAAAAACCATGTTCGATGACGTGGTATTTCGCAGCCGAGACAACACGGGGATACAATCTCCCACCAATGATCCGTTGGTTATTACTACCACCATTGGGCCGGCCTTGGTCCATAAGGTATTAGTAGACAACGGAAGTTCCGTTAATATTTTGTTCAAGAAGTCATTTGATCAGATGAAGCTTGAGCCCGAAGATCTGAAACCTTGTGAAGGATGGATTAGAGGCTTCAACGGAGCGACGACGGCTCCCATGGGGTATATAGAGTTGCCCGTGACCCTAGGGCAAGGAGAACGTAGAAGAGTGCGAATGCTTCAGTTCGTAGTATTGGACGTAGATTCTCCATATAACGCATTTTTAGGGAGACCTGCCCTCGCTGAATTTAGAGTTTGTATCGCCCCTTGGTGCTTGTTACTAAAGTTCCCAACCGTAGCCGGGACTGGAGTAATAAGAGGGGATCAGGTTTCTGGACGGGCCTGCTATGTGGCCGAACTGAAGATGTTGATGAAAGGAGTTAATGCTGAGAGTAAGGATGCCTCATCTCCCTCAAAGGGGGACTCGGCATAGCAATTAGAGAGATTGAACCCAAGGGAGTTGCCCAAAGGAACGCCTGAAGACCTGGATCCTAGAAAAGACGAGGAACCAGAGGCTAGGAATGCAACTCCTAATGAAGCGACAGTGGAAATCCCTGTTGATAAAGCTGATCCGACGAAAGTTTTGAAGATTGGTTCCCAATTGGATCCACGTCGTGCTGAAGAGCTGACGGACTTCTTGAAGGCAAACTTAGATGTGTTCGCCTGGACCCATGCTGACATGTGTGGGATATCGCCTTCCATTATCAGTCACAAATTGAATGTAAATCCGAAGCATCCGCCTGTGAAGCAAAAGAGACGCATGCTGGGCCCAGAGAGGTCGGCTGCTCTCAAAGAGGAAGTAGAGAAATTGAAGCAAAATGGATTTATTCGAGATTCGACTTATCCCGACTGGATATCGAATCCCGTCCTGGTAAAGAAGCCAAACGGAAAGTGGCGAACTTGTATTGACTTTTCAGATTTAAATAAGGCTTGCCCAAAAGATAGTTTCCCACTTCCCAGGATTGACCAGCTTGTAGACTCGACAGCAGGTCATGAACTTCTCTCTTTCATGGACGCATACTCTGGATACAATCAAATTCCTATGCATGTACCAGACCAAGAGCATACAAGTTTCATTACGAATTTGGGGTTATATTGTTATGTTGTAATGCCGTTCGGATTAAAAAACGCTGGAGCTACTTATCAGCGGTTGGTAAATAGAATGTTTTATGATCAAATAGGAAAAACTATGGAAGTTTATGTGGATGATATGCTTGTTAAATCAAAGCAGTCTTCCAGTCATACGCAAGACTTAGCGGAAATGTTTGGTATCTTGCGAAAATACCGTATGAAATTGAATCCTTTAAAATGTTCATTTGGAGTGGCGTCGGGAAAGTTCCTTGGCTTCATTGTGAGTTCCCGAGGAATTGAAATCAACCCTAGCCAGATAGCGGCGATTAGAAATATCAAAGAACCAAGGAGAATTAAAGACGTCCAAAGTCTGGCAGGGAAGGTAGCAGCGCTGAGTAGATTCATCTCCAAAGCCACCGATAAATGTGTTCCATTTTTTGATTTGATAAAAAGGGGAAAGAAGAACTTCCAGTGGACTCCCGATTGTGTCGAGGCCTTTCAAAATCTGTTAGAGCTGTTAGAGAAACCGCCAATCTTATCAAAGCCCGTAGATCACGAAGAACTATTTGTTTATCTAGCAGTCTCGGCTCACGCTGTCAGCACAGCTCTGGTTCGAGAAGAAGACAAAGTACAAAGGCCAGTATACTATGTGAGTAAGAAATTAGCAGCGGCAGAGCGCAACTACCCAAAGATCGAGAAGCTTGCTTACAGCCTCCTGATTGCATCCCGAAAACTTCGTCACTACTTCCAAGCCCATCCAATAACCATATACACCGATCAGCCGTTAAGACAGGTGTTGCAGAGACCCGAAGCGTCGGGAAGGTTGATTAAATGGAACATAGAACTAAGCCAGTTTGATTTGAATTTTCAACCACGAAAGTCAATCAGGGGGCAAGCTCTAGCAGACTTTATTGCGGAGTTCACCATTCCAGAGGAAGAAATAATCAATGACCGAGTGGTCAAATCCGAGGATAAGCTAGAGATGAATTCGTGGAAATTATATACAGATGGAGCTAAAAATGACCGAAGATCCGGAGCTGGAATTGTCTTAGTCACTCCCGAGGGACGGTCGTTATATTACGCCCTGCGATTAGAATTTTCGGCAACAAACAATGACTCTGAGTATGAAGCCCTGATTGCCGGGCTGAAACTCGCTAAAGACCTCGGAGTAAAAACGATGGACATATTTTGTGACTCTAAGATTGTTGTTTGTCAAGTGCGAGAGGAATTCGCGGCTCGAGGACCTCGACTTGTCGCTTACCTCAAGAAAGTGAAAGAGCTATTAAATAGCTTAGAGCGGTACAACATAACACATATTCCCAGAGTAGAAAACCAGAAAGCGGATAGACTAGCAAAATTGGCTAGTTCCGACAATCCAGAAGAGACTGAGATAATTCCAATTGAAACGTTGGAGTCGCCAAGCTTTGAGTCAATGGAAATTGAATTCGTTCTTGAAACGGAACCAGAGAAGGAGTCATGGATGACTCCAATCAAGAGTTTTCTTAAGAACGGGACACTCCCATCGAAGAAAAGTGAGAAAAGAGCTGTAGTTCGCAAAGCTGCCAGATATGTTATGCAAGACGATACTCTCTATAGACAAGGATTTTCTATGCCCCTGTTACGATGTATCGCACACGACGACATCAAGCGTGTACTGAGAGAAGTGCACGAAGGTGAGTGTGGAGATCATACAGGAGGTCAAACTTTAGCGAAGAAAATATTGCGGTACGGATACTTCTGGCCTACAATCAACAAAGATGCAGCTGATTATTCACGACGCTGCGATAAGTGCCAGAGATTCGCCAAAATCCCCAGGGCACCGTCAACCCAGCTTAAATCGATGGTGAGTCCTTGGCCATTTGCCACATGGGGAATCGATATCATTGGAGTGTTACCGATTGCTAAAGGAGGGGCTAAGTATGCCATAGTAGCCGTGGATTATTTCACAAAGTGGGTGGAAGCTGAGCCCTTGACTAAGATCACCACAAGAAAGGTGATAAGTTTTGTGGTCAGAAATATTATATGCCGATTCGGAATCCCAAGAACGATTGTTACTGACAACGGGACCCAATTTGATAGCACTGAATTCAGAAATTTTTGCCAGAAATATAAGATAGACAAACGATATACTGCAGTTGCCTATCCACAATCTAATGGGCAAGTAGAGGCGATAAACAAGGTAATAAAATCCATCCTCAAGAAGCGATTAGAGCGTGCAAAGGCAAAATGGGTTGATGAATTGCCCTAGCCTTGTGGGCATACCGAACAACGTTCAAAACAGCTACCGGTCTTACCCCTTTCTCTCTCTCCTTTGGCTCAGAAGCAGTAATTCCAGTTGAACTGGAAGTTCCTTCCCACAGGGTGACGTATTATGACCCGATGACGAATCGGGCACTTTTACTTGAGTCTCTTGATGAAATCGAAGAGAAAAGAGACGAAGCAGACTTGCGTGCAGCAAGACATCGGCGTCAGATGGCACGCTATTATGACAAAAAAGTTCGTCTCAGAACTTTTGAACCAGGAGATTTGGTGCTAAAGAGAGTTTTTCCATCCCTTCCTCACTTCGGCTCAAAATGGGAAGGACCCTTTGTCATCCAACGGAAACTTGAAAAAGGAACCTTCAAGTTAACGACCGTAGATGGCGAAGAAGTTCCTCGGGCATGGAATGCCCAGCACTTAATGCGATATTTGGATTAGAAATGCTATATTTTTTATTTTTACTGTGGATTCTGTAACAAGACATGCTTTGCCTTGGGAAAATCTGATGATATGAATAAAGGACTATAAAGTGGACGTAGGCTACGACTTAGCTGAACCACTATAAAAATATTGTGTGTTATTTACTTTTATGCATTTACATTCATTAGTTGTTCTGTTGTGATTATAAGATACAGGATAACTAAGAGCCTAAAAAAGGTTGAAAACAGTCTGGACATAAAAAGAAGCACAATGATTATTTGTGCAATAAGACGTAAAAGAATGAGAAAACGGCATTCTAACTCTAACTCTCCAGAGAAAGAGAGAGAGAGTATAAAAGCGTCTCAGACTGAGCGCTGAAAAAGAAATTCTATTCTGAACTCTAACTCTCCAGAGAAAGAGAGAGAGTATAAAAGCGTCTCCGACTGAGCGCTGAGAAAGAGGTTCAACTCCGAACTCTAACTTTCCAGAGAGAAAGAGAGTATAAAGGCGTCTCCGACCGAGCGCCGAGAAAGAAATCTTTTCCCGTTGAACGACCGGGGAATAAACAAATAACTGAACTCGAACTCTAACTCTCAAGAGAATGAGAGAGAGTATAAAAGAAATGCCAGGAAAAACAACAGGTATTGATGACACAGGAAATACTATCCCGTTAGAGAATCGGGAGCATTCAGATTGCATGGTTAAGCACTGAATAACTTATGGAGATTGACTGGGGACACATATACATACACATATCTCCCCTCTCCACAACTTTGTTTCATAACTATAGATATGCATTTTTACATAAGTGCAGAACTGCTAACAAATAAACATTGCAAAAAGTGAATTATTTTTATTTACAAATGAATGAATTTGTACAGGGAAATAACTGAAAAAGAAAGTGCGGAAGCTGCTGGTGTAGCAGCACTTATTGGTTTACAAAGATGCTAAAAAGATACAGGGGAACCCACTATTTGGGTTTGGGATGAGCCTTCGATTTCTTGGCAGCTTTTTCCGCATCCTTTGCTTCCTTCTCGGCTTCAGTCAAGATTCGCTTTGATTTCTTTTTCCCTGAAGATGTAGTACTGGAGCCAGCAGACTTCTTCCCGGAGGGCTGGGCACTGGAATCAAGAGAAGATTTTTTAGCAAGTTCTTCGGTAATAGATCTAGTTGAGAGCTTAACAACTAACCTTGAACCTGCATCCACAACTGCGAGGGGCTTGAGGACCTCAGGGTCTAATTCTTCAGCCTTTAATTGCAAGCGCTTGTCTTGATCGGCCTTCATGGCCGCCAAGGTAATGTCATCGGCGCTTTTTGACTCCCCGGTTATTGTAACCTCTGGTTCCTCATCATGCCCCTCGTCTCCTCCGTCGTCTTTTAAAGCTGCAATCATTTCTTCATCATGGGGAGTAGTGACCATAGTTGGCTCACTTCTTTCCCCCAGGTCTGTGGAAGCAGCCTTGTCTTCCCCTTCCTTGACCCTATCAGTGGGCTTTGTCCCAGCAGTAGTTCCTTGAGCTACATCTGTCTTCGCGGAGGATTCAACGCCTACAAAAGGAGAAACATTGGTTATCAACTCAGGCGAGAGCAAAGGATTTCTCATCGAACGTTCAGTCATGTAGCCAAAGGTAGTAGTAGCCTTGACAAATTGAGGAGAAAAGATAGGGATACCTTCTGAAGACTTTTCAGCGGGGGTGACTACTACCTCTGGAGTTATTTCAGGAATAGGAGATAGCAAAGTTGTTCGGGGAATTCTCGGGTTTTCGGGATCATACCCTTCTACTTCGGGAGTAACAGGAGCAGAAGAAGAAGAACCAGCTTCAGGAATGGTTTTCTGTTTAGACTTCCGCCTCTCTTCTTCCATGGCCTCAGCAATTAGACGGCGCCCTTCAGCTAGGCGCTCCGGTTCGTCGTCTCTTAGGTATTTCTCCATCAGCTTATCTTCATCGAGGGAATCGACCTGAAGTTCTTCTTTTTCCCACTCGACGATTTGATTCCACACATGAACCAGAGTGGATGGATAGTCCTCGATCCAAGAAATGTTTCGACGACGAATAATGTGCGCGAAGAATTCGATCATTAGCTCGCCGAAGCCCTGAATATCAGCCTCCGCCTCTGATAGTTGTTTGCGGGTTTCCTCCGCAGATTTAATAGCGCATTCCACATTGCCCTCAGCCAGAGCAGCCCTGTTTTCCGCCTCTAACAATTTTGAAGCCAAGTCAGCGTTCTTCTTTTCTAACTCAGCACTCCTTTTCGCTAACTCGGCATTTTTCTGCTCAAGCTCAGCATAAGCAAGACGTGTCTTAGCAGCCTCTGATTTGGCCTCGTCAGCTTGCTTCTTCAACTCAGAACGCTCCTGAGTGTGGGATTCAAGCAAATCATGATAGCGCTTTTGCATGTCCTCAAACTGTTGTTTGAAGTTAGAAGCGTTCTTCTGAGCGATCGCTAGTTGAGCTTGGGTATCTTCTAAATCTTTTCCTAAGGTTTTTAGGGCCTTAGCATCCTCCTCTGCAGTCTTTTGCATCGAGTCAGCATTTGTCATTAGAGTGCGGATGATTCTAGAAAGATTGCGGGAATACTTGAACATCTCGGTATATTGTTTTTCCACCAAATCGATTTTTGCCTTGGCTTCCTCTGCCCAATTAGAAGAAATAGGTTCAAGGGTAGGTAGAAAGGTCAAAGTCTCAAAGTAGTGCTCGGGAAATTGCTCCTTTAAATATGCCAGCCTTACTGCGGTTCCTGCATCTGGTGGAGGAGGAGCGAGGATTGTTAGTTCAGTGTCCCTTCCTGAAGAAGATTCTGTAGAACCCTTGTCTGTCCTAGGTCGTTTAGTAGCAGGGACTTTTTTCTTACTTCTAGACCCAGTTTCCTTTGGAGGAGTTTTCTCTCTACTCCGCTTTTCATGGGAGGAAGTGGAATCCCTGGATTGTGGTCTGTCCTCCTCCCTACGACCTTGATAGCTCTTGTATTTTTCTTGTTCCGGTCGAACTGGTGAGCGGGAGCGTGAGAGTCGAGATCGATAGGAATCATAGGGTCTTCTTTCCTCCCTACCACGGTCATCCCGGCGATCATACTCGGCATCCTGAGGAGGATTGGACATGCTGCGACGAAGCTTTCTTATATCATAATAGGACCGAGACATTGTACCTGCACGATAAAATAAGCGAAGTTTAGAATCAATGGATTCATGGAGAAAGAAGTGCAATGAATGCTAATGCTGTGGTATAAAGTGCATCCTAAGTGGTGTGTGTGTCCCCCCAACCAACCCGAGTCTGAAGCTAGACTGGTGCGGGCAGGCTCTTTGGCCTTAGCAGGAGTAGTTTCTTCAGAAGAAGTGAAGACTAAAGGGTCCTTCCTAAAATCTTCTGAAGTGTATATAGTCTCGGGCAAGGGGAGATCCCCCAAACCCTGAAATATGTGCTCGTCGGTGCTAGGAACATCCCTTTCGGAAGCGCGAAGTGGCGACACTTGGGAAGACTTTGACTTATCTGGAGAAGTAGTTTCCTCGGGGGCAATATACCCTTCACGATGTTTTTCGGCCAGATTAGCCAGTTCATCATCTTGAGTGGAAGAGGGAGAAGGTGAAGTTTGAAGAGGAGCTGCAGGAATTCCAGAGCCTTCTCCTATTTCTGGAACTGTTTCCACTGGAGGAATATATGCATAAGGGACCGTCCCATGACCGATGCTACGGAAAACGGATAGCAGCCCGTGAAAATGAAGGTACTCATCTTTAAGGACCTCGTCAATAGTCAGGAATTTTTGGTCGCCATTGAGAAGACGATGCATCCGATCAAAGAACACTTGGTCTGATATCTGTTTGGGATTGTCGACTGCAAAGGTCAGAGTGATGATTCAAGTGTATAGAGTCCGGGTTCAGAAAATCAATGCTTTACTTGATTTTGTCCATCTCCTGGCGCATCCAGACTGTTGCTTTATATAGAACCACTCTAGTCTGGAATCTCCAGCTTTACTGCTAAACGACGTAGAGATTATCTTCCTCTTTGGGACTGATTCAAAGTAACAGAAAGAAGGGGTTTCTCTAGTCCGATGTTTGAAATTATAGAAGAAATGAACATCGTCGAACGTGAGCTCCACGCCTAGAATTTCACGATATGCTATGAATAAGGTATGCAGATAGGCATATGAATTGGGATGCAACTGCATGGGGGTAATCCGCATTTGTCTTAAGAAGTCAACGATGAAAGGCGAGAATGGAGGAATGGCGCCAACCATGCACATCAGTCGGGTAACCGTCATATATCCTTCTGGAGGGTTGTGGGGACGGTCAGAGCGTGAGGGCACTAGAGTGTCCCTTTTCATTATTCCATACTTCAAACAAATTCGAACAAGTCGGTCATTGTCGATTGTCGATTCTACAGAATCTGGAGGTGACTCCAATATAATGGCTGAGTCAAATTCATCGGGTGCTCGATGGTCACCAATCCCTCCTTCCTCCTCAAAGCCTAGGGAAACTTCGCTTTCTGAGGACATTTCGTCGCTTTCCCGATGACCAACTCCGTAATCCGGACCCTCGCTGTCCCATTCTGGGTCAGATGAAGAAGATATATCCTCGAGAGTGGTTTTGTTGGAAGTTTCCGGAGCTTCTTTCCTCTCAGCTAGATGAGAAGAGCGTCTGGGCCTCATTGTCATGGAACTATTGAAGAAGCAATAGCACGGATTAGAGTAAATTATCCCGTGTCCCCCTTTTTTGTGTATGTGTGTGAACTAAAGTGTGTGCAGCAAATGTGGGAAATACAAAATAAAAGTACAGCAATGTAAGACGAAGCTTTAAAGAGAAGGTGATAGTCAGAGTTGTTCTTAATTCTCGTTTACTTTCACAAGGCACTATCCTAACTGTCCGCGAAGCATACTCGTTTAGAATAAGTGTTAGTTGAATTAGTTGGGTAGTCTTTATGTGCCAAATTTGATGCGTTCGGTTCGGTTCGGATATGCATATGATGACTGGCTCAATACAAATGCGGATAACAGTCGGTTCGGATGCCTCATTAAAGCAAGGTCAGTTCAAGACAAGGGAAGCAACGGGTTCGGAAGCAGGACTGATCTGATCGGATCGGGTGACCCGATCCCAACCGAACCAGTATCGCTTAACCGGACCATTTACTTCAACCTCTTATCCCATTCACCTCTCCGACCCGAACCGACGTTTTCTTTCCTTCCTGTCTTTCTAAAGTATTAAACCCGAACCGATCCCCTATCCTTCTCCTTCCTTTCCGCTCCTTCGTCTTCTACCCGAACCAGCTCCAATTTGTCACCACGCTCCTCATCTTCTTCCTCTTTCCCCCCTACTCGCAAACGAATCCGTTTTATCACCAAAGCTACCGTTGAGGGCAAATATTTGCCCTCTCCAGCCTCGCAACGCCTCGAAGTGATGGCGCATCCACCAGTAACGACGTGGAGTTCAAGCGAAGCCTGTGACTAAACCATCCCAATCCAACACAAATTGAAATCAAGAGCAGTTACTATGAAGCTATTCGAGATTAAAGAGCTACCTATGTGTTCGATTTGAGAAATCTACGAGGAATAGTTTCAGAATATTCGAGTTTCTGACGTTTTCAATACTAAGGTTGGGAGCGGCAACAGAAAAGAAGAAGAAAAGAATGAAGACGGTGGTGAGTTTATATAAGGGGTAATGTTGACTCCTCGTATTCCTATTCTTTCTCACCCACTCGGACCGGAGTGAAGGCCCAGAAACACAACTCTCTCTGAAGGCCCAATGTCTAAGAACTAAATCCACGAAAACGCTTCGGATCGGAATCCGAACCGAGTGGAAATTTCACACGTTGGTTTAGCATCCGACTCGAATTGAAGAGGAGGAGAGTAAAGGAAGAGCATACCTGCAAGAAGCATTACATGGCGAGAAGAGTTCCCAAATTTGCTCAGAAATGAAGAAAATGTGCTCGGGTCGGACGCCGAACCGAATGGAAATCTGTGCATTACTCCTGACTATTCTGATTCAAGAACTAGCATTTAAACAACGTCAAAGCACGCTTTGTACAACAGAAGCATCCTTTGAGGGGGCAAAATGTTAGCCTACTTTGTGAACTAGGCAACACAAAGCCAAGAAACCAACCAGTGAAGAGTATTTTAAGTTATAAGACTTCGGTTCGGATCGGAAGAAAACACCACAATTCAGATTGATAGCAGCATATTGGTTCGGATCGGATAGAGTTCCCTGTTCGGATCGGTTGTCTCTTACTGGATAAATTGGCAAAGCATATCTGATCGGATCGGAAGGCGAATAAATCTCAAATGGATCAGAAGGCCATCTGCTTGCCACGACGCCGGAGCGGAGCGGACTATGATTAGAGAAGGAGAGACGTCCAAGCCACTCCGGTTCGGATCGGGTATTCCGATCCGAACCCCCAACCTGCACGCTTCCTACCCGCACCCATGATCCAGGTTAATCTCCTGTAATATCGCCTGGAGAACCGGACCGGCTATGACTGATTCCTACCCCTAACGTTCATCTCTCTGATGTGTTGTCAGCTTGATAGTTCATCCGAACCCGAAGAGAGTGCGATGGATAACACGTGGTCCGACCCGGATTGAATCTCAGGCAAATTCACACCTATAAATACCCCATCTGGAGACAAAGAGAAGGATCTTTTTTCAGCACTAAAAGAATTCAATCACCTCCAACATCCGAACTCCATTACTCCCGGAAAATCCAAATCATCTTCTATTTCTTGTTTATTTCAATTGAGTGAACAAAATTGAGTTGTGAGTGGATCTATCATTGTATTTGCAACTGAATTATTGAATATAGTAAAGAATAAGTGGACGTAGGCATTTGTTCGCCGAACCACTATAAATCTTGTGTGTTCATTTTTATTTCTGTCTTGTTTTATCTTGTTTCAAATCAATTTGGGTGTTAGAACCACTTTTGGGTCTAACACTTGGTGGGGGCTCTTTTCAGTCCAGTAGCCCATTAAGTATCTTTGTGAGCTCGACCCAAGTCGAGGACGGGACACGCCTGCTGGGCCTGATTGTTAGAGGCCAAAATGGGTTAGCGGTGGCAACGCAAGTCCAACGGGGTCATGTGCGTGCGTGGGCCCGGGCTGGTAGGTAAAACGTTGTTGCATCGTGTAGGTATAAGCCGTGCATCCTTAAGTTGTATTGGGTTGCCACTTTAGGGGAGTGATACACCCTACTGTGGGACCAGCACGGGTATCTACGAGTTAGGGAGCCGATCGAATGGGATAGGGTAGTGGGTACATCTAGTGGAGATAGGAGCAGACGGCACCTATGTAGTGAGCTAGGGGTACATGAAGCTACCATTATTAATTTATCATTAAAGGGGTACACCTAGTGGAGATAGGAACAGGCGGCACCTATGACGTCAGCTAGGAGTACATGGAATTACCATTGAAGGGGTACATCTAGTGGGGATAGTGGGTACATCTAGTAGTACACGAAGCTATCATCATTCAATTTAGTCAAGAGGGATCAAGTTTCTAGAGTGACTAGTATGGGTGCAGTTAGTGTTAGTACAGTACAGTACGGTACAGTATGGTAGAGTATAGTAATTACCCTATATTGATTAGGAAGCGCCTTTAACGTTATCTTTGCTCATCCTATTATTTTTGGTTGCTTGGTCTTGCTATTAATTCACAGTCATTTCCTTATTTACCAAGCTTATGTCTTATCCTAGTTACTTTGATAATTATATTGTTGGAGTTATCAGACTTGCCAGACTTTATGTCTGACCCCCTTTGTTTCCACCTCTTTTCTTCCTTCCCCCTCCCCCCCCCCCCCTCCCGGTTATTAGGGTGGGAAGCTTGATTTGGATCTCTTTGGGAGCACTTGGATTTGGATTGTTGAAGTAAAGCTCTGCCTATCTCTTTTATGGCTATTTATGGGATTATGCTTTTTATATTATGTACTCTGATTTTGTCAAGATGGATATTATGTACTTGACTTTAGTCTTTGGGTTTTGGTGATGTAACCAAACATATTTACCTTCCGTTGCAATAAATAAAGTTTTAAATTTTCAAGTACTATTTCATATCTGTCTTGTTGTGATTTTCTGTTCTATATTCACTTAAAACGCTCCATAGAAGTTAATGCATTCCCTTTATGAGTGACATTAATGGACATGGGGTGTTACACGTACCATAACTACTACCCTAATGGATCGGCTCCGTACTCCGTAGATACCCTGTGTTGGCCCCATAGTAGGATGTATCACTTCCTAAAGTGACAACCCTTCATTTTCAAGATGTGCACAACCATATCTATTGATGTCACTGCGTCTTAATTCCCATAGCAAGTCGAACCCATGCACGCACATGACTCCATTGGTTTCCTGCAACGTTGACACCGCCACTTCGTTTTGGATCTCTTACAATCAACCCAGTAAGCGTGCCCCTACTCCGACCTAGTTCAGAGTACTCTTTTGATACCTAGATGGGTTACTGACTGAAATGGGTCTAATACACAAGATGATACAAGCTCCCCTAGGCTTGCATCCCCACTACTAGGATTTTAACTGGTTATGCCTAACAGTCCAACATGTAAAACAGGTTAAGTTGTCGGGCTTATATATGTAAATATTACCCCCACCGCCACAAGATTTACTTAACCATCACTGATCCAAGCAAGTTTACTTAACAAAGTTGCATAACCCCAAAGTATAAAATAGGTTAAGTTTGTGGGCCTATATATATAAATATTACCCACTGCCACAAGATTTACTTAACCCACCCACTATTTCAACCAAGTTTACTTAATCCCTATTCAAGTTAACATGTTCATGCAATCCCTATGGATTCAACTAGGTTAAGTATTCCAATTCGTTACCATGTCCATTTATGGTTATAATGGGCTAGACCTCCCACATTAGGCCTGCAACTTGTGGATGCAACTTGTGGATGCTGGATATGTTGGTCGGGTCCAGGCAGACTTCTTCCACAAGTTGGGTCTAACCTCGTGTCTTAGCCCTTCTCGTATTTGTGTACTTAGACCCCTCACATTAGATTCAACATTTGCGGTTGCTGGATATGCCGGTTGGGTCCGGGTAGACTTACACCACATATGCAATCTAACCTCGTGTCATAAGTGCAGTTACAGTTTCTAATTACTGTAATCCTAGGCATTTTAATTATTAACCAATTAATTATACCTATGTCGTTATAGGTGTTCATGCCCATTTACCCAATTATATTCATAATGGATTATATGCCCATATTTATGTCCATAAACATTATTCAAGTTATGCCAATTTCAATGTTTTCCCCCGTTCCCTAACTAACGCATTCACATAAATTTAGCGACATGCCTAGGCTAGAAAGTAGCCTAGCCATAAATAGTGAAAAGGGAAAGGTGATGGAGGATGACCATAGTGACTATTTTAACAAAAGTGACATAAACATGTAAGTGGCATAGCGATAAGGTGGACATATAAAAATAGATCTAGTGAGCATGTGATAATAAAACTAGATCTAACATACTAAGGATGTCATAATTGGCATGAATAAATAAGGATTCATATGTCCAATTAATGATAGATTTAAATTAATCACCACATGATAGGTATTAGATGATCTAGATGGAGAAATAGATCTAAGCAAGGTTTTAACTGTCCAAATAATGACATATCCAAATCAGCCACAATCATAGATAAAGGTTAAGATCCACAAATTTGACATGATAAATTAACCACAAGTGAATTAGATCTATAAAAGTAGATCTAGCATAAAAAAGTTTAAGATCCTCAACTGTGACATGATAAATTAACCACAATCGAATCAGATCTATAAAGGTAGATCTACCATGATAAGATTTAAGATCCACAATTGTGACATGATAAATTAACCACAAGCAAATTAGATCTATAATGGTAGATCTAGCATGATAATATTTAAAATCCACAATTGTGTCATGATAAATTGACCACAAGCGAATTAGATCTATAAATGTAGATGTAACATGATTATGTTTAAGATCCACAATTGTGACATGATAAATTGACCATAAGCGAATTAGATATATAAAGGTAGATCTATCATGATAATGTTTAAGATCCACAAATGTGACATGATAAATTAACACAAGCGAATTAGACCTATAAAGATAGATCTAGCATGATAATATTTAAGATCCACATCATAGTTATGTCATAGATTCAAAAGTCCCAATAGATCCGATATGATAAAGATTTAGATCCAAGTAATAGAATATTATAGATTCACAAATTATGATAGATCCAATATGATTCAATCACGGGAATATATCCAAATCACAGTCATATCACGTTTACTTTTAATCATTCAAATCTAAAAGTAACTAACCCACAGTGTTTAGATTTTAGAAGATAGAAAAGAAATTGTTGGTATTGAATCTCAGATCTATAGTTGAAATGCTTGAATCTTTCTAAACTTGATTTTGGAGAAGAATAGGCAATCTAATTGAAGTTGCAGTAGAGCCTCACCGTCACCATTATTTTAGATGAATAAAACCTAGGTTTAGGGTCCTTTATATAGCCTAGGGTTCACGAATCTAGCACCAAAATCGGTCTAAGTTCAGAAAAACGTATACTGCCCAAATCTGCAGGGGGGTCGACCCCCCTTCATGGGTGTTGACCCCGGGGTCGACCCCAAAGAGTCTGGGTCGACCCCAAACGGTCGGCCCTTTCCCTATTTGGCACATCGATTTTCTGGTTTTGAATTCTGAATTTTGAATTTCTTTGAATTATATATATAATATATATATTCCTTACATGCATACAAACTTCAAACCTTAATAACCTCTTTATACGAAGTCCGTTTTACGAAACCAAATGTCTATCTTGACCAAAATTCCGAGACGAACGCAATGGCGCAGTCGGTTTTACTTAAATCTGAATATTAAATTAAGTTTTCCTTAATTTATCATTTTAATTTATTGTTAAAATTTCGGTTTGTTACACACTTAATGTTCTTTAATTGTTAAATACCAATGTTGTGCATCATTCAAAAAGTAATATTCAAGATGACCATGTTAATATGAGTATCTCCAGTGTTCTTCTACTGTTGGGAAGTTTGAAGAGATTTTGTTTTTGTAAAGAGGTGATTGCAAGGGATTAGTATGCATCTGTTGTTGCAAGCCTAAAACCTCACTTAAACAAAACAAAAAACTACCATACACAACAATTTACATCTGTTGTAGTAGTCAGAAAGACGCTAATGCATTGGTATTTGCGTCCAATATATGGTATAATAGATACAAATATTTCAAATTTGCATCTGCTGTAATAGTAAGATAGACCCAAATGCATTAGAATTTGCGTCCAATGTGCGCTATAACAGACGCAGATATGTCAAATTTGTGTTTGTCCAACAACAGAAGCAAAAATGTTTTAACATTTGTGTCCATTGCATTTGCATCTGCATTGGAGCAGATGCAAATTATGCGAAATATTGGACGCAACTACCCTGTTTTGTACTAGTATCGCTGGATTTGCCGGTTGGTTCCGAGCTGACTTCTACCACAAATGACGACTAATCTCGTGTCATTGCGTCATTAATTAATATATAAACAAGCCATTTTGTACGCACACAAACAACAATTTATATGGGGACATTTCAAATTTCTAACCTTAATCTAACACATTTATCACGTCATTATTACGTTGGATTACATTAATTACGTTATATAAATAGAATATTTAATACATATAATAAGCGCTAATTTCTATTCGAATGAAGAAATGTTTAATCGGTGTAAATTGTAAACCCGGTCTACATTAAAGGCATACAAGTTAATTCCAACATCAAACCGCTAAACACATGGCATAATGACATAATTAATGATAACAACAATGGAAAAAATAACAATATAATTATCAAAACTTGAATCCTAGACTTGTTAGAACAATTCAGGTAATGAATTAAGAACAAGATTTAAATTTTATACAACATACACACACACATATATATAGATATATATATACATATATACATAGACCTCTATTTAGTCCAATTTACCCTTTTCAGTGTTGTACATAAAAACATTGACATTTGATTTGTTTCAAATCTGAATATGTTTAAATTATCAATTTAGAATGGAAATCCAAACCTATTCAAATAATAAAACTAAATCAAATCCGAACCCTTTTACATCACAAACAATTTTAAATAAAAAGAGATAAATCAAATTAAACAAAAGTAAATATCCCAAAATGTTCTACATCCATAACCCAAACAAATTCACAAACCCTAACATTTGTTGACAATTCTTGCATAACAAATAGAAACGAGAGATTTGGGGTTTTTACAATATGATATAATCACGAATCCAAATCACCCTAGGCATACTAATTAATATAAAAATCTACCAAATGTGTAAATGCCTAAACAATTATTGTTTCCCCTCACGGTGATTTTGAAGATGAGATAATATTGATTTGAGATGTTAAATTCGGCGTTCTTCTATTCTATTGCAAATCTATGTAAGAGAATCAAATAGATTGAATCTCATATATAAATTATATAGAATTCCAGAATATATAAACTAATTAAGATTAGATTGGAATTGAAAATAGGTTAGGGATAGAAGAAAAAACTAATTTTCTAAAATTGACGGCATCAGAATGGAGGCACGGAGAATGAGGGTTTAGAAATTTGTGAGATGAGTTAGGTGGTATTTATAGGTGTGTATATGAATAGAAACCATTATATCAACATAGGCTTAATTTAGGCTATCCATTTTATAAAAACCAACCTAAATCACCTCTCAAACCAGCCTCATTGGGATCTGGCCACACCAGGCAGTCGACCTCTCCCCTAGGGGGGCGGTCGACCTCCTGGTCGTAAATTTGGCTAGAGGCCTTCGTTTGTGGCTGGGAAGATATATATTATATAACGTTATTTATTTTCGATTATTGCCATTTAAATGTTTATTGGTGACCCCTGTTGTATACTTATATGTACAATAATTTCAGTTGAATGGAATATTCCAATCACTCATTTATTGGTCATATTTTATTCCATATATTTACTTTACAATTTGAATTTCAAACACCGTTGCATACTTATTTAACGTATAACTTCTTTTATATACAATTCTTTCATACGGGCTCGGATTCTGACATATTGTATATGAAAATTGATCAGAATCTCACCACGAATTTAACTATGATATTTTCGTGTCCAAATTCATAATGCTACAAAATTCCATTTTCAGCCCATTTATATATTATTATTTAATTGCTGATTTTCATTAATTATTATTATTGATTTATTTAAGTATATTTTTATGGGGTGTTACAGATCTTAAATCTAATATTCAATTACTTCAATCAAATTTGGCTAAATTTTCAAATGGAGAAATATCATTGAATATGTTGTTGAAAAACCAATTTTAGGTTGGAAATAAGAGTGGACTTGGTTTTGGAACAAATAACGGAGTTGAAAAGCAAAATTCAAACAATTTCAAAGATCCTTCAAATAACTTTGGAAAAGACTGAATTAAAATTTTAAGCTCTAATAGTTTCAAAGGATTGAACGTAAATGTGATGAGTACTCATTTAGAAATAATCCAATTAAACGTATCTGGATACCAAAAGATAACAAGATGAATTCAATTAAGATTAAACGAGTTTTGGTTCCTAAGGGCACTTTAGTGGATGCTACTAGATTGTTATATAAATGAGTCTGGGTACCAAAACATGTAAATAAAGTTAGCAGTAGTAAAACTTCTTTTGCTCGGTATACAACTATGCATTTTGTTGCATCTCTTCGCCGGATTAGGCAACGATGCTCTACAGGGACATCGGTCTATTTGTTTTATCGTGTTGCAGCGAGGCCGCCACTTTGTCATTTGTGATACGTGCCATGTGATTTAGGCTTCTCGGTTTTGTTGGCTTTATTATCTACGACTTTTCGGGGTACTGACAGATACAGTTCGCGGGTCTCCAGGGTGTAGATGTATAGTGTTTCATTCTATTGACCACTATACGGCCTATCCTGGTGATTTACCCCATATGATGGCATATCCAAATGTTATATTTCGGAGCGTCGGTTTTTGGTATGTGCCTGTTATGCTGCGCTGCCAATCTGATGATAGCTCGGCATTGGTACAGATAAAACATGAGTTGGTGTTGCATCCTTTGATTGACACTACATTGCCCCCATCCCTTAGCGTTACTGACATACCAGCTAGTCTTCCCACTGCTGTCTATCCCTCGTCGTATGCCTCTGTGCCTATTCCCCTTCTAAGTAAGGATGAGATAGCGATCATTAATGATTGTCTAGCTCGCCTTACTGGGAACTCATGTCCCTCTCAGACTATTGTGTCTTCTTTCATGATTGGTCCAATTCTCGGGGTTTCTTTTGGTTCCTCTGAGATCGGAGAGCCGATTATTCGATCCTCTTCACTCGTCTTCGTTCTTTGCAACGGAGACCGAGATCGTCTTCCTATACTATCAGTACACACTCTATAGCGGCGTCCAAGCAGATCGTTAGATCTACTCGACATTCTCTTTATCTTTGTTAACTGTCTCTTTTATGCTCTTTGTTGCTTAGGATTTCCTTTTAGCTACGCCTTTTGTTTTTGTACTTTATCTTTTATGGTAAATTTCTTGTTCTCGAACGCTCATGGTATCGGTAATGATGCATCCTTGTATCGTCTCATATGCATCGTTCGGAAGCACTCGGTTTGTCTGGTGGCACTTCTAGAACCTTTTATGGGACTAGAGGAGGTCACAAAGACTGTTCTTTCACTTGGCTTTGGTGGTTCCCTAGCCAATATCTCTGACAAGATTTGGATCCTCTGATCTAAAGACGTCGTGGCCTATCCTATTTTAACCTTGACCATCTCCTTCTGTGGCTTACTCTTCTTCTTCTTTCTCCTCTGACTTCCTTTTTTCCACCGTTTACGCTAAGTGTGATCAGATCGAGTGTTTAGATCTTTAGTCTGGCATTCTTTCTCTGTCCGAGTTGGGTTTCAGTGTTTCGGTTATTGGAGGCGCCTTTAATGTTGTCGCTTGCGAATCTAAGATGCAAGGTAGTTCTTCAGTTAACCATGCGGTAGTGGAAGACTTCAATTCCTTCATCGTCAGCTCCGGTCTCTCGGAAGTCTTTTTCATAGACTCGGCTTTTACTTGGTGTAACAACCAAGAAGGGCCTAACCGTATTCTCTCCATACTTGACAGATTACTTTGATTGGAAGGTTGGTTCAGTCTACCGTTCACACACTCTGTCTCCTATCTTCAGTGTACCTTTTTGGACCATGCTCCGATGTTTCTATGGGGCTCTCCCTTTTCCCTGTCTGGTCCTTCTTCTTTTTGGATCCAGATTATGTGGAGATCTCATAACACGTTTCATCAGGTTGTGGCTTATTCCTGGAACTCTCCTGCTCTAAGCACTCCCTTTGTTGTGTGTTCTTTTTTAAGCTGAAATGTCTCAAAGCTTGCCTCAAGGCCTAGAACATCCAAGTTTTTAAGAATAATTTCGATCGTGTTGGGGGCGATCGAGGAGATTCTAGCGGAAGCCTCATTCAACGAGGTTCCCTCTTCGGCTAATAAGGAGGCGTGGGCGCTTGCCCAACTGGCCTTCTCTTCGGAGCTCCGTATTGAGAACAACTTCCTTCGCCAAAATGCTAGGGTTAAGTGGATCGTTGATGGCGATACGAACTCCAAATTTATCCATTCTTCCATTCATAAGAAGAATAACATCCTTTCGATCCACCAGCTTCAAAGTTCTGATATCTCATTGACTTCCTCTCCTGAAGTGGTAAGAAACGATTTTGTCTCATTTCCAGTCTTTTATGGGTGCTATGAGCGTCTCTGACCCCTCCCTTCTGACTTTTATCCCTAAATTAGTTTTTTCTACTGATGATGTCGACCTTGTCGCTCCCCCTTCCTCCGACAAAATTCAAGATTATGTCTTCGCTCTTAGCAAGGACAATGCTTGTAGTCCAGACAGTTTCAAAGGAATATTCTATAGGAGTGTTTAGTCGATCATTGAGGCTGGTTTTTGCCATCCAGTTCTTCTTCTCTGGTGGTGCTCTCCCTACAGGTTGAACCTCCACAATTTGGTCCTTATTCCTAGGTGCAAAAATCCTCGCTCATGCACGGATTTTCGCCCAATCAGCCTTTGTAACTTTTCAAATAAAGTTATCTCCAAGGTGTTAACCTTGCGTCTAGCACCTTTTCTGGATCGTATCATCTCCTCCTCTCAGGATGGGTTTGTTAAAGGACGTTTAATTATTGAAAACGTCATTATAGCCCAGGAGCTGGTTTCCCGGATCGATTGTAAGATCAGAGGTTCTAATGTGGTAATCAAGGTAGACATGACTAGATCTTATGACCATATGTCTTGGTTCTTCATTATTAAGGTTCTTATGATTTTCAGCTTTCTGGAAATCCTGATTGGTGTTATTTGGAGGCTCATCTCCAACTGTTGGTTCTTTGTTCTAATCAATGGATCGATCAACAGGTTTTTCGAGTTTGGTACGGGTCTTTGATAGGGGACCCCCAATCACTGACACTCTTCATCATCGCCTCTGAGACTTTCGTTAGAGGATTGCATTCTCTTACGGTATCATGTCAGATTCAGAGGTTTGGCATTCCTAGTGGATTCCCCCTTAACTCTTCCTTATTCTTTACGGACAACATCATCATTTTCACTAATGGTAACCGTTGCTCCATTCGTCGTCTTCTTAGCTTCATTCACCTTCACGAGAGTTTCTCGGGCCAACTCATAAACTCAGCCAAGAGTTGTTTCTTTCCTGCGAAAGACTTGTCTCTAGTTAGGTCCTCTTGGATTAAAAACCAAACCGATTTCAAGGCGTCTTCCTTTCACCTTCCGTTCCTCGATATCATCCTTTGATGTTGGAAGCTCAACGCTATTTTCGATCCCCTTACTGACACAGTTAGGGGTAAGATTATTAAGTGGAATGCAACCCTCCTCTCTCACGTAGGAAACTGGCTTTCAGAAAGTCAGTTCTTGACTCTATAGGATCACACATCTTTACTATAATGACTTCTACTTCCTCTTTCTTCCGGGCTTATAGGTCCTTGGCTTCGTCCTTTTTCTGGGGTAAAAAGGACAACGCTTTTCATCATCATTGGATTTCTAGGGATGTCGTTTGTCATCTCAAGAGTGAAGGAGGTTTTCACCTCCGTAATCCTGAGGATATCTGCTTTGCCTACGCTCGCAAGTCGTGGGTCCTGTCTGGAGAAAATGACTCTCTTTGGGTGAGTTTTCTCCATGCCAAATACCACAGTCTTCAGACCATGAATTTCACCGTTCTATTATCCTAATCTAGCGAGATGAGGAAACGGGCAATATGTGAAGTCCTTCTCTAACTCACATGGTGGTGGGTTAGGGTGGGTTGTAGGGTCTTTCTCGATTATGGTAGCTTAGAGTTCGACGAGAGCCCCTTCTCCATCGCTACCTATCTCCTCTTTCATCTGGGATGTCTGAATTCCTCTGAAGGTTTCTCTATTTATATGGAAAACTCTTCATGATGGGTTACCACTAGATGAGAACCTCTAGAGGATTGGCATCCCGCTCGTGTCCCGTTGCTGATGCTGTCGAGGTGGTGACTTAAAGTCCAATGGTCATTTGTTTTTCTTTAGCACCTATGCTTGATCTATTTGGAACTACTTCGGGAATTTGGTTGTGCTCCGTGGTAATGTCTCTTCCCTTACAGATCTATTGAGAGTCCGGTGGTCCAGAATCTCAAGCAAAACTGTCCATTATATTCCTTTTTGTTGGCTCCCTTGTCTTATTTGCTGGCACCTTTAGTGCTTGCGAAATAAGTCCATCTTCGATGAGTCTCCTATGGATTCGCCCTTTATCATTCGAAAGGTAAGGAACGATGTGTTCCTTGCCTTTCGAGATAGACCTTTCAAGGGAGATGATGGCTCCCGATCGGTTAGGTTGGCCCGCACTTTTGATATCACCATTAGTTTTCTGGCTTCGCGTAAGGGGATTGGCTGATTTTTTATGCTGTTTTTTATCGCTTATTTCACCTTCTCTCCCCCATTTTTAGGTCTTATGTTATCTTCTAGTCATGTAGATCCTAGTTTCCACACATACTTTGGGAGCTTGATTTGGTAGTCGGAGATGGTCCTCCTGCTTAGAGATGGCTGGACTTGTCTGTTCTTCAGTTAGCCTTTTAGATGCTTTCGACTTTGGATTTAGTGGGATGTCGGAGCTGGACCTCCTGCTTGGAGATGGCGGGACTTGTATGCTCTTCAGTACGCCTTTCGAATTCTTTTGATTTTGAATCCAACGGGATGGTGCTATTATCTATCCCCGCTGACCTGGTTTAGCTCAACCAAAGGCTCTGTGTCCATTCTCGATTATGGCAGGATTTTCCCTCTTTGTGGCTTGCAGGTTTTATTGTTTTTTATTTGGTTTTGCTGTTTTTATTACAGATTCTGTAGTAATTTATTAACTACGAATCTGTTATTGTTAGCCGTTGGGGAAAATCTTTTTTCTCCCTTTTGGTATATATTATGTTGTTTTTTGGTTAAAAGAGAAAAAGGTGCCTAAGGAACAAATTCAAAAGAGATAAAATTCAGGTTGTTCCAAATTCTTGTTGATCTAAATTTCCAGACTTCTTTAGCTATGATTGTTAAGTTAGAGAATCCACATCATCAATGGTAAGTCAGACATGATCTCTAAACTCGCGTTTCGTTTTCTATTCTTATTCTTCCCTTTTGTTAAAGATGTTTCACATTGACACTACCATACAATTTTGACATACCTTGAGCTTCCAAAATTCAAATTGCAAAATTCTTGATTTTTTGGAAATTAGATTCAATTGTCTACATCTATCATGTTTTGATGATTTTCATATTATGAACTAAAATTGGTGAAAACCTGCAATTCTTTTGAAGCATAATTTTTAGACTGGTCCCTCAATTTCTGATAGTGATGTAGTCTTCTACTCATATCTTGAACATTGTTATTCAGAATTCTGAAAATTTTGAAGATATGAAAAGCTAATGAAATTTCTCACATCTTTGTTGTTTTGAGTTTCTACTAATTCTCTTTGGTAATACTTGAAAAACTGCACTCAATACAGCACACTATTTGAAAATTGTTTATGATAAGTTGTGATAATTTCATAGTTTTTTGGCCTTGCTAAACTATTTTGATCATTAATGATTGATTGTATATTGAATTTCACGGATACCATATTGGATTTTATTTCTGGAAATAAGTTTCATCAAGTGATTTCAAACAACCCGACTTTTGATTTGGATCATGGATTGTCTTTTGGGCTTGATGTAAATATTGTGAAAAAATCTCTTGTTATGCTTGTCCTGAGATAATACTGCTTTGATAAAGGAAATTGGATTGTTAGATTTGTTTACTTGGGCTTGGTGATTGGATGATTTGTTGAAAAACCAGTGTTTCAGATACATTGTAGTGTCATTATGGGCAATCAGGACCTATAAGTGGTATTAGTCTTAGAAGTATTGAAAAATTTCATACTCAACTGATTGAGTTTTGAAACTGTTTTTCAACTTGTATAGTTCTTTCGGAATCCATCTTGAAATTGATATTTTTCAAATCTAAACCCATTTTGATTATTTATTCAAAAATTGAAATTATTGACTGAATTAAACTATTTTGGAACTCATCAAAATTATTTTTAGATTTATGAAATTGTGATGAGTTGTGATGACAGTATACTTCATAACAACTACAAATATTATTTAAATTCTGATGATGATTGGATAGATTTTATAATATCTTTGAATGGTGCTTATTTTACGATCTTCTTCTTTTTCTACCTTCTTTCTATCATTCATCATGGTTTTATACAATGTGAAGAGTTTAATTTTTTTACATCATTAAAAAGTACAGTTTTTGAATAATTAGCGATGGAAATGTGACTATACTATTTTCCAGAATAAGAGAGAGCTAAAAAAATTCAAAAATCGTGGTACGATTTAACATATTTCATAATATGATTAATTTAGAGATTTATTTCACGACCGTCTCTATCTCTACCATATTCTATCATTCATTATGGTTTTGTGTAATGAGGTTATTTTTATATAATAGGTGTTACTCTAATCTCATTTAAAAAACCTTCACAGTCATGCATGGTTAGAGAATGCTTATAATTTAAGTTGCTACCGACCTCATTTATAAGTCCTTATGGTTATACATGGTTAGTGAGTTCATAAAAAAAGTGTGTGTGTGTATATATATATACATATATATATACACACACACATATATATATATATATATGTATACATATATGTATGTATGTATGTATGAAATCCTCCTTGTTATGTAAAAACCGGCCTTTCGATCCATTCTCTTAAATGTGAAATGTGTTACTATGTTATGAAATATCATGATTTTTTCTTTGATTGATTTGGGATTTGCGATATTTGATTTTGCCTCTTGATTTGAATTTATAATTATAGTCCAAATCCATCAATATTTTTTATCATATTGTTCTTAATTTTAAATTTTAATTGATTTTTTTTGGACATTTAATGTTTTATAACTCTCTCTCCATTTTATAAAGTCCATCATTCTGAAATGTGAAATTAGCTTCTAGTTTGAAAAATGTTATGATTCTTGTACGATTAAATGAGGTTTACGATATACATTCTCTCTCATTGTTTGAATTTATATTTTTAGTCTATATTCATCACTATTTAAATTTCAGCTATCTTTTTGATGATAACTATAAATGTGTTTATATCTGTACTATTCTATATTTCATCACATACAGAAATAAACATTTATTTTGAATAAAATGCTATTGCAGAGAATTTAATATTCAAATAATGTATTTGTTCAAATAAATATTTTGTCTTAATATTTGAAATAGTATAGACTTCTGACTCCATTATTGTACATTTAACTGTTATATAACACTATTGTACAAGTTCACATTTACATTGATTCCTCACTACAACACTAATTTCACTCAGTTACCTATCAATTTCCTGTACAAACTCATGCACACAGTATAACACTTGCCTTCACTTGCTTCAAATCCAGTCCAGTCACCTGAAAACCTGTCATAAAAACACATAGAGTAAACTAGAACAAAATAGAATTAACTGTAGACAAATATAAATTTAGTTTTAATTTTTTTGCCTTAGAATTTTGATGTGTTTCTCATTATTTTTCTAGACATGGTCAGATATATATATTTATTTATCGGAGTCTAGACTACTTGTGATATTCACAGTGATTCAATGTAAATACCACAAGGCAGACCGAATCACATAACTACACCACTGTTTCAAATCTCACAAATAACGCCCCGGATCTCCTCCGAGATCTCGTTTTGGGCTCCTTCCGAAACGAAACAGCAAATATCACTCTAAATCTCCTTTCGAGTATATCGCCCGAGATATTGCAATATCGAACGATATATCAACCGAGATGAAATATTGGAATATCGTCCGAGATCTTAGTTTTGTTGGTTAAAATTTAAATTTGTGCTTGAACTAGAATTATAATTAAAAAACTCAAATCTAGCCATAATAATCTTTTGTTAATTTATATTTTGCATGTTAAATGACTATATTGTATGTTCTTATATGTTTTACAATGTTTATAATTTTCATATTCTTCTTTTTCCATACATGTTACTTAAGAAATTATGTATTTTATGGTCTATTTATGCTGAATTCTTTAATGTTTTGGATCCTTTTAATGTTTCCTGTCTAACAATATTTCTGTTTTAAGTATATTACGATTGAGAGTATGAATGATCTTTCGCAAAATAAAGAATAATAAAGTTATTTTGCAATTTAAGTTTAAGTTACTATGTTTTTAATAGCATTCATACAAATCATTTTGTTAAAATATCATTTTTAACATATCATGTACCCCGAGATTGTTCCGATATGAACTTTCAGACCCGAGACGAAAATCTGAGACGAACTCCCGAGTTAGACTCATCTCGTCCGAGATCTCCCCCGATACGAGACCGAGTCTATAAAATCCCCGAGAGGAAACGCGACCGATATCCGAGATTTAAAACCTTGAACTACACAAGCATGATACATATATACACATACATGTGTATGTATATGCACATATATATTGATAATGTGCTGGGAAATGGTCGGACACGCATGTAAACCAGAGCTCAAACTCAAGTAGCCATAAACTAGTGCACACATAAGTGTACAAAAGTAAAGTGCTACAACTAAGAGAAAACATGGAAAATACCCAAGTTAAGAGAGGAAAATAATAGAGGATGATTTTTCAACAACCAGAATGAAGATTAGCAATGAGCAAAGCTTCAAAGTGTCAAAGTCAAAACATGCCACTCAAGCCATTGAAAAAGGAAAATTTCAGCATGCATCAAAACTGGGCAAGCATGCATATGAATCAGGTCATGGACATGCAACAAGTCACAAGGTTGCAAGTATAACGTCCCGCCAATTTAGATCATTTAATTATTGAATTAATTGAATTTAATTAATTGGATTTAATCCTTGAATTTAAAATGGTTTGAAAACAAATTTTAGGATATTATTAATAAACGATTTCAAATTTATTTCTATTAAACAACAATTTATGATTAGATGAATGATGATTTATTATAATGGAAACAATTATTAAATTTTGTGGAATTATTAACTTTGAAGTATTATTTATAAAAGGAAAGATAGTTGTCAAACTTGAAATAATAACTGTAATAATATTGAAATGGATGGCGTTAAAATTTAAATTCAAACTTTAATTCTGTACATGAAAATACATATGTTTGTTTAAATTAAGTAAATTTAAATTAAACATTAAGAATGGATGTTTCAACGATTTTAATAATGTACGATTTAAAAGGTGCAGTTACTCGAAATATTATGTAAAATTTTGCAGTCAAATTTAATTACGAAAATTTGATATCTAGAATACGTTCAATTTAATATAAATGAAAGAATTTCCGTAGTAAGATAGGAAATTTCGTTTCATTTGCAACATAAAGAAAATGTCAAATAATTTAAACCATTAACATTTGGATTTGAAAACATTTAATACATATTTAAAGTATACCAGAAATTGGAAACAAGCGTATGAAATGGTAAACATTAAATACACATTAAATACATTAGAAAGAGGAAGATAAAATTAATTAAATAAACAAGCGTATGAAACGGTAAACATTTGGATTTGGAAATGTGGGACCTCATTTAAATACATATTTAAAGTCTACCACATCATAAAAAATATGGCCTCCTTCCCCTAAAAAGAATAAAATAAAAATCTTCATCACTTAAATTAAATCACCACCACCTTATCTGCCACATCAGTCCGCCACCATTTTACCTGGATTTGCCCTCTTCTCCACCATTTCAGTGATGCGCCGCCGCCAGTTTTGAACCACCACTAGATCGAACTCGTAGCCAAACAATAGCCAATCCATCTGAGCCTAGCTTCCATCGTCTATGAACCCAACGTCGTCGCCTCCTGTTGGTCATTGGCACCGCCTTCAGCACCGTCGTTCGCCAAGCAATCGTAAGTGCTCTTACGATTAAACCTTTTCCAAGTTTCCGACTTCGATTCACGCTAAATATAATTAGTGTGAGTTGGCTTACTACTGCTATCTGTTCTATCATAGTGTTAATTGCAAGTTTATTTTCAACTTGTTCCATACATGTCTGCTCGGTTTTGACAAAATACATGAACTTGCATGTTTTCGGTTTTAGTGTGACCATTTTGATTTTTTTTTACTGTTTGCTACTGTTTTCTGTCAACATTGGTTGGCAACTTGCATTACTCATGTTGGGTTGCTTCATCTGGTTATTGGTTTGGCATGAGTATCGATAACTGTGGATACAGATCTTTTCATATAAAAGAAGCCTTACATGAATATGGAGTAAAATGGTGATCTCTTTAAAGCATTAAGTACATTCATGGAATTTAGTGATTTTATAGGAATAGGATAAGAAAGCATTAACCTTAAAATACTTTTGCAACTGAAATGTGTTTTGGAACTTGCAAATACTATGTAAAAAGAAGTTTTGACAAATAAAATTTATATGATGACAACCTATAAATGTGTAAAATAGTGGTTAAAAATTTGTTAAAGATTCAAATTATATTTAGTTAATGTTTTATGAAAATTATTATAGATAGGATAATTCAGAGCTGGGATAGATAACTTGGAATGTTAATTTGGAATATGTTGGTGAAACCTTCCTAATAGACTTGGAAAAAATGACCTCCCAGAAACTAGATCAGTACACATATTTGCATACACGCATGGCACAAAAATTCAAGGGATCTCTTCTTTTGTTTAAAAATTGACGAAAGCAATAAGAGGATGGGATATATATTTTTCACTTCTTAGGAAAACATTCTTTTGCCATTAATTTTTCTCTACTGCGTGTGTTCCATTTTACGTGCATTCATGAATACATATGTGTGTATATGTATACGCCTGATTATATATGTGTTGTGTGACTTGTGGGTGTATTTTATGAACTGCATGTGTGTTTGTGCGTGAGTATATGTATGATATACATGTGTGTATGCATGTGTTTTGTGTATGCGTATGAATTCATGGAGGCAACAAACGCCAGGAGAGGACAAAGGGATTTTCTATTCTTGCTATGTTTAATGCTTTAAGTAGAGATGATGACCAGTGTGAGTGGCTTGATGTGGGTGTTGTCTTGCTTCATCTTGTGCATATATTCTCACCATGTGTTGTAAATCTTATTTCGGAAATTCCTTGAATTTTATACTCAAATAATGTGTATGGATTAAACTAATTTTATTTATGTGTTTATCAAAGTATGCTAACTTGAAATAAGTTTAATCCTGACTCGGGTGTTTTATGTATTTTGCATGGGACACTCGGGTCAGGTCCTAAGTGTTCTAGGCTTAGAAAATTTCAGCTCGCAAGGAAGTGGAGTGGCATGTAAAGACGCATATGGCGCATGCTCGACAAAACCGTAAAGCTTTTATTTATTTAAAGATTCATGTAATGTACTTATAAAATCTTTTGCTGTATAAATATTTTGTACAAATCTGATATTATTTGTATAAAAATTTCTTCCGCTGCAAATATTGTGTCTGTGATTCTGTGTTTATTCTGTTTAAAGTTGATAAGCTAAATAACAATCTGCCTTTTTGAACGTTTTGATTTGGTTTAAATACCTACTTGGAGCGGTCAAAAAGGCAGGATGTTACAGTTGGTATTAGAGCTGGTTAGAGAACGTGATAGGGGGTTCTCGCTTGGCCATTTGGTGGCGAGCAGGAGACTCTTACCCCTACATGTTCCAATGGTAAGATTGGGTTGGTTGTTGCAGTTGAGAGGCTGGCCGTAAAATCAGTTTTGAGGTATCACTGTATGTCACGGTGGGAGGTTAGCCCACTACCTGATGGTTGCAAAGCCAAGGGTCGTTATAGCAAGGGAAGGAGCAACTTGCACAAATACATGCAAATGAAAATAACAATCATGCAACTTTCATCAATGTTAATCAAACTAACAAGGCACCATAGCTACGATGAAGCAATATTGGCAACAATAAATGTACATATAAATGGAGCACAGGAAAATGTACACAAGTAGAAAACTAGAATCATTTTTCAGGTTTAAGCCAAACATGTACAGGCTCGAGCTAAAGCACAACATCATGCATAGAAGTAGAAAGGTACATAAAAAGTGCACAAGATTCAAGTATGCACATTCAGCAATCCAAAGAAGAAGCAAGCATCTTCAAGATCAACATGACATACATACACACACATAAATGTGTGTGTATGTATATAAGTGTGTGTGTGTGTATATATATATATACATATATATATATATATATATATATATATATATATATATATATGTGTGTGTGCATGGAAAAGTGAAAAACTAAACTGGTCAGAAATACAACCATCCAAAGCAAGTGCAAGTCAATAGTTCAAAACAACAATGGAGCAGCAACACAACAACAGGTGGCATGAGTGCAACATGCACAAGGAATATTTCACAATAAACATGACAAACATCAAGGGGATAACCAAACAGTATGGTGCAGCAAGGCCAAGCATAAAAGTGCATAGTTCACATAATAAAATAGCAAGGAAAGGATGTAGCATCAAGTAAAGTGTCTATTCTTACAATCATTCCCAAACATAAGTGCAACAACATAATAAGTGTACAAGGGATTATGGCCAGCATCATTCAGGATCAAAGCTTAAGTGAACAAATCACAAGGCAGTAAAATCAGGGACATGGAAGTACACTTCAGACACGACTTGAATAAATGACACAATGCAAATGCCAATGTATGAAGCAAATGAAACACAACAGTTCAAGTGGAGCAACACAACACAAACACATATTTAAACATAAATGTATGTATATGTGATACTTCCACAAGACTGAGTATTGGAGTATATGAACAACAACAAGGCAAAAGAGAAAACATGAATGCCAAGTTATAGCGGTTCAAATGGTTTTGGGTGAAACGGCAGGGAGTAGTGTGCATGGCATCAAATAAGATCAAAAGCAATATTTGTTCTCATAAGTATATCCATGCATCAATGATAAAGTGAAGAATTTGTTCTTGTATGCATACGTAGTATCAATGGATAGATCGAAATGCAGCATTTATTTTTCTCATGAATATAGGAAGAAAATTTTCCTCCTTAATAATACTTGCATTCTAATTCAAAAACCATAGGAAAAATTCCGAAAATAGCATGGCACATTTTTTGGCAAGAATTTTTTAATCATCAATCACAGCCAAGAAAAATTTCCTCAAATATACAAAATTGGTAAGCTCTGCATAGACGTCATTTTTAAGCAAGGTGTAAAGAATTAAAAATAAAAATAAAAAAGCCAATGTTTAGGAAAGCTTAGTTTTCAAAAAAGAAGTGAAGAATTCCATCTTATATTTGGAAAGAAGATTTTTCATGCAATCCAGTATAATTGGTAAGTAAATACTCAAACAAAGAATTACAATTACGTATGTGTCATTTTGGATTATTCAAAGTTGCCAACAATCACTGCCGAGAAGTATTGGCAATTTATTCTCCAACTATACAAATGAGTTAAACTTGGCACAAATGTAAATTCCAGAAAGTTGTAAAGATTTCATCAATGTTAATCATGCATGATATTATCCATGCGATCAAGGTCTTATTTTTGGATAAGAATGAATTCACGATTTCAATACTTTCTAGGAAATCACATAGAGCATTTTTGGGCAAGAAAGTCATTTAAATGTTTCTAGAAATCATTTGTGTACCCAAGGAGAGTCATCAATGAAAATAGAGAAATCAAGAGTCTCAAAACCCTATATATACACCCTTTTTCATCATAGGCAGAGGCATCGAAAACAAGTAATTCATTTAAGCATAGAGAAATCAAAATCAGAATAACTCACAAGGTTTTTTATCATTCGTAAAGACTAAGTTGCCGACTAGAGAACCACCATCAATCAAAGCCATGAAAGAACAAATCACATCAAAGGTTCAGGAAACAAAAGTTTGAAAAAATAACAAAACCCTAATTTTTGTTATTCGGCCACCGTTGAAGAAAAGGAGGAAGCCGACCTAATTTCACAACTGACAAAGAAAAAGGGGACTAGTTCATTTATATTTATCTTTGTTTTTCAAAGTGGGGTTTTTTTATTTTGTTTTTAACTTGTTCTTTCTTTTGTAATTGATTTAGAGTTTTCTAGTTTTTCTTTAAATAGGGTTCTAGATACAGGGTTAGTAGTTAAGGAAAAATCCAATCTCAGGGTTCGAGATCAGTGAGGGTTTTTAGCATAGGTTTAGAACAATAGTGAGGGGTCGCGAGTGTACTGGTGTTGTATGCGGGATATTGTTTTTTATACCTAGTAGAAACCTTGGGGAATGTAGTAGTAGGCAAGGGTATGCTGAAGCTGGGTAAATTCTATGTCGTTTTATTTTCTGCATTTATTTATTCTGCTGTGATCAGTGTTGTGATATTTTTTATATTCCACAAAACTACAATAAACCCTATTCATCCCCCTCTAGCGTTACTTTAGACCATACACTTCTAAATCAAATATATATATACACACACACACATATATATATAATCAAAACAAACATAGACTAAAAAAGATTAGAATCAGATTTACATGCAAAGGAGATGGTTCTGTGATTAGGCTTTCCTCCATTCAGATTTCTTCCCTCTTTCTTATTTTCTTGCAGATCTATAAATATGAAAGAATACCTTTTTAGAATAATTGTAGATCTGTAAGATTTTGGGAATTGTAGGCCTAAAGGTTTATACAGATTCAGATTTAGTTTGTAGAAGAGTGGGAAAATTATATACATCATTTATGATAAACGATTTAGTCCATTTGTAATAAATCTGAGGTGTATGCCTAAAAGTTTATCAGATTTGTTTACTGTTTTTGTCAAATTTGAAATAATAGGTTATGGTTAGAATATTGGAAATTTGTAGGCTTATCTAGCTTATTTTATTATTGCCTACAATTATGTTTAAGTTGTTGTGGTTATTGTATACTAAGATCTAGAAATCAATCCTAAAACCACTGTCAAAATTGTAGTTTTATTCCACATCCTTAGTTTTGGTGTTAATTTGAGGTTTATTTAAATTTAGATCAAAAGACTATGCCTGTTTATATTTGATATTATTGGGGTTTTACTTCATTGCCGTAGAAATGCCTTTTTTATACTTTTTAATAAAAAGGACATAGTTTCAAATTAGTAAGAAATATGTACAAAACAATTAGGAAAAGATGTGTAAATTTGTGTATATTTGTACGTACGTAATTTACAACAATCGTTCCAAATATATATATATATATATATATATATATATATATCTTATTTCTTATGATTTGAAATATGTTCGCATATCCTTTTTAATTATTTTGGGCAATTTTACAATAACTACAGTTATTAACCTTTTTATAAGATTTTGAATCTTAAACAAAATTAAACATAAAAAGATTTGTTTTGCTCGTTAGTTTAGACCAAAAAATAAATGGCTAATAATAATAAAATAAAGTGACGACGTTAAATAAATTATATATATATATATTCATACCCGTCTGAATCTACGTAAATAACGCAAATATATTATTATTATAATAAATGTTTGTTATTGTTGTATGTTTTAATAGTTTCCGTTTTGTGGAAGTGTATATAGAAATATAATCCACAATAAATGGAAATAGGTATTATGACCGTTGTAGCAATAAATGACTTTGATTTGTTATAAATACGGACATAAATAAAATAAGGAAAGTCGTAACCATCTTTGATTGGGAAAAATAACAAAATATGATAAACATGCCAAATGGTTACAATTTGAATTGTGTAAGGAATAAGAATTGTAGCTCCAACTAGGAAAGTGAATAAATAATACCTATAAACACACACACACACACTAATATATATAAATATATATATATGTGTGTGTGTATGTATATGCAAGTAAGAATAAAACTGAATTATAGTGATATAGAAAAGTTTGAGGAACTACAATAAATAGATTGGAGTTTAAAATGGGACTGATATAAAAGGATATTTAATGCCTTAGGCAATATGACCGTTAGGTTCATAAAACAACATTAATTCTAATTAATGGTAATAAATGGCATGTGATGGGTTAATTAGTGCCTTAGGAAAATATGACTGTTAGAGTCATTAATGACATGAACCCTAATTAATAATAGCAATGGGAAATTAATGGGGATTGATTGGCGTTGTAAATGCTAAGTCCAATAAGGAAATTAATAAATGAATATCCTATTATAGGAACTTATAAGTTTTCCTTATTAATTTCTAGTCAATCTTGAATTACTATAATTTTAAATAAGAATTGGACTTAGTAGATTAATGATGTGAAATCAGTTGCCTTATTCGACAGAAGTCTGTACTATCCAGTAGTTGAATATATGTTCAACTGATGTGGGGTATCATTAACCATAGGAACCCGTGATGATAGTTAATTGCATAATGATAGTTGATTGCGTAACGAGAGTTATTTTCCAAAACAAGTTTTATCTTAGGAGCAAGGTTCCCGCCTCTTGTTCTAAAAGGGGAAACATTGGAAAGGAAATAAATCACAATGTAGCCTATTTTGGGGTGAAGGTCTTAAGTAGTAAGATCCACCCTATAAAGAGTATTAAGTGATCGCGTAGCTCGCCTCCACATTTAATGGCTATTGGGTACAACCTTGGTAATTCCCATGTTAGTCCGCTTCATATAGGTAGTAAGAGATTGGGTTACGGGTCCGCCTTGGGAATATGTATTAAATGACAGCTCTGGAGGTACCAAAGGTCTGCCTATCTTGTAGGAAATATTAAATGATTAAGGGAATTATCCAATAAGGTCAGCTAGGTAGTAACGAAGGGGTCTGCTGGGGGAAGGTCATAAATGGAAAAATGTCGTCTACCTATCCTGTAGATAATAAGTGACTGCTTACTACCTCTCGCCTTATGCGGAGCATGGTTATATGCATGAATGACGGAAGCTTTGAATTAGTTGGACTTACCCTCCTTGTGTGATAGTTTGAAGTTAGTTTCCCGCCTCTTAATTAGTTAATGTTGGTTATAAGGCTTCATAATTATGTGTAAACATTTTATCTCATTATGACGATTCCGATAGGTGCGGAATAAAAACTTGACTTTTGTGCTTATTCGTTGTGTGTAAATTCTAAATGGGTTAAGTTAGGATTACTAGCCATTTTAGATATATATTTTGGTTTGACCAAACAGAGTACATTTGTGTATTATAGACAGTGTTAAACATTTTCTATTCACCAGGACTTGTAGTTGTTCTGACCCCCCTCCTCATAACAACTCTCAGGTTTATCTCGAGCAAGATAGGTCTTATAAAGTTTTCAAGTTTGATTTCGGTTCTCATTCTCTCATGCTCGATATCGATGTGATGATATGCCTTAAGATATTTTCCTTAATCGGTATTTGTTACATTATTTCGTTTCCACTATGAGTTAATTTTATTTTACTAAAATTATGCTTATGCTCATTAATTGCAGTTACCAAATTTATACTTTCCGTGCTTAAATGGGTGTGAGTTTCAATTTTTGTTGAAATTCGTGCTCGGAAATGTGTGAGGTGTTACATTTGATATCAGAGCTTAAGTTTAGATGATCAGAGGAATAAATAAATTAGGATTAATTAGAGAACATATTTGATTTTATTTTCTAATTTTCTTTCGTCTTTCTTAACTAGACTTTAATTAGTTCGACGATGAGTTAGTCATGGGCCTAATTATTGGTTTTAAAACGACTAAGAGTAAGAAATATTTGAAGTTTGAATTTTCAGCCAACCCCGATTTTCCCCATAGGGCGCTTGGCAATTCTGTTTTGACCAGAATGAGGGCAGTATGTAGTGAAATCCATGGATTTTAGCTTGGTGACTAGAGAAAAAGCTAGCTACACCTGAGATAGTCGCGATTTCTTGTGTTGGTTTTGTTTTGGGAGTTCCAGTCAATAACTTCATGTTTTTAAATGGAAAATTCACATAAGCATGTCGTTATAATCCGGAATTATAATTACGAGAAATACTTATTAGGTATTTAGTCATATGAATCTGGATGATCTTTTGATAAGATTATTCTTTTGAATCCTTGGTCTTAAATTCGGGAAAAATTTCAGTTTTTAAACTATCTTTGAAATAAAAAGGGGTTTCAAAAATTTTAAACTATGGTTTTCGGGAAATTGTTTAACAAATAATCTTTAGAACTATAAATCTAACCATGTTTCAGATTATTGGTTTTGTGTAAATTTTAATAAACAATATGTTTTGATAGAAAGAAGGAAGTTGGAAGTGATAGGAATATGCCTCAGAATTTAAAACTATGATTATATATTCCTTGTGATTTTTAATACTTCTCTTCTCGGATGATTTATGGAGATTAACATAAATAACCTTTTCGATAATTAAATTCTTGACAATTCAAGATATGGAAGGGTTTTTCCAATTAGTAATACAAAAGGTAATATAAATTAATAAATAGACTTATATTTTGAGACCCTCAATTTATAAGTACAGAAATTAAATTCGAAAAGTTACCAAATTTTCTCTCGTTCTATTCAGCTTAGGGTATTTGATTTCGTAAACCATTCGATTCATTTGATAGCTAGGTGAGGGGAAATTTTGTTTTATTTACTTCAGATTTCTAGTTGAGTTTTCTTTTCTTGAGATTTCATGTTGTGTGGTCGCAACCTTTTGTTGAGACTACTTTGAATCTTTTGGAGACGATTCAGAGTTTGACTGCAGTCTTTGATACTGCCATGACGATGACAAGTATTTTTTGGATTTGTGTAAAATCTTTAAAGATGACGCGGGACAATTAATATTATAATCTGACGTTATAGGTTTCAGGTTCAACCTTTGCCCAAATCCTGTTTAATAGTTGACCGTTTAGCGTTATACCTAGAGTGGTCACCTAGTTGACGAGTTTTGGTAACTCAAACCTAGGACTCAACTGTAAAAATTGCATCCAGATTTCCCTCCATAAACCTTTTTCTTTCGTCCTTTCTTCCTCATATGGCCAAACCATATCTCTAATTTTCTTCTCTTTCTTTGTTGTCGCTTCGTTCGCTCCTTGTTCGCACTAGTTGGCGCATTAGATCTTGCCCCACTAGTACTACAAGATCTAAAACCAATTTCTTCTCTTCGACCATTTTTTAGACTATAATACCAACATGCACTAACCGATCTTTCTCATTCCATTTAAGTCTCATCAATAGGGAGAGAACCATTTGGCTGGATCATATTGAGCATAAGGTTTCATAGCTTTTGTTGGAAAATGAATGAGCAACGAAAGAGAAAAGTGGGAAGAAGAAGAGATAGGGGTAGCAACATTTAAAGTCCCACATCATAGAAATATTAGCACAATCTCTCCTTATATATTAGAAGCCAAATAGGCTTATGTAAAATAAAAAAGAGAGGGATGATAAAAGGATGTGGACTTGGCCATATTAAATATATTAAAAGGTCAAAGATAAGGGCCTTGGGCCTTGGGGCTCTTGGGGTCTCCTGATTGGATATGGCCGATGTTGCTGATTGGGCTAGTGCACTGACATGAGAATATTTTTTCTCAGAATTTTAAAAGGTGTGTCTGTTCAGTCCAGAATTCGAAAGGAATGTCTGTTAACTGAACGAATACAACCATTTGAATTCTCAGCATATGCATATTAATAACAGAGCGGTTAAAGGGTCGCAACCTTTCCTATTCTGACGGTTACTGATGCATGCGAACAGGCACTCCTCCTTGCCTATATATACACTGCCCAAAACAAAGACAGAATTTACTTTTTCCTGCTGCATTATTCCTTCTTCTTCAACGTAATTCTCTGATCTTGTTTCTATAACCAACTTCAGTTCGTCGGAGCTCCGTTTGCTGGCACTAAGCTACGGAGTTGGTCCGTTTTATCCTGGGAAACAAATTGCAGCTACGTCGATTGGTGTATACGACGGCAATATTGTTTCAAGGAAACAGAAAAGTTCTGGACTCGGACATTATTTAAACAGAATACTTTCTGTTTATCTTTGATTTTATGCACAAATCGGTTACGCTTTCTATGATTATTGTAAACATAGTTTGACGTGACAATTGTGACATAATTGATTAACAGTGATTGTTGTTGCTATTTGTTTGTAATACAATTGTGTAATTACAAAAGTTCTAACAATCTTGAAACAATATTTTGTTGCAGATGACGAAAAACAGCAGCACTGATTCTGCACCGATTCAGACGGTGAAAACTGCTCAGCCAGCGCCTGTGCTTCCGACAATGGCTCTGTCTCATGGCGAAAGGCCAGAGAAGTTCAATGGAATCAATTTCAAGCGCTGGCAACAGAAAATGTTGTTTTATTCAACAACACTAAGCCTTGCAAAGTTTCTGACTGAAGAGGCTCCTGTGGTAGACGAACTCGAACCTGACGCTACTAAAGTAGAGGCACTTAATATCTGGACAAATTCAGATTTCATGTGCAAAAACTATATTCTGAATGGTCTGGATGATAGCCTCTACAATGTCTATTGTACTTTTGCAACGTCCAAACAACTCTGGTTGGCTCTGGAAAAGAAGTACAAAACTGAAGATGCAGGCATGAAGAAATTCATTGCTGGAAAATTTCTAGACTTCAAAATGGTTGACTCAAAGACAGTGATAAGTCAAGCTCAAGAACTGCAACTTATCATCCGTCAATTAGAAGATGAAAAGATGACTCTTAGCGAGACTTTTCAAGTTGCTGCAACTATTGAGAAATTGCCTCCTTCTTGGAAGGACTTTAAAAATTACCTTAAGCACAAGCGTAAGGAAATGACAATGGAAGATCTCATAGTTCGGCTTCGCATTGAGGAAGATAACAGAAATTCTGAGAAAAAGATTTCTCAGAATATTGCTGCCAAAGCAAATGTTGTTGAGTCAGACAAAACTAACAAAAGAAAAAGGGAGAATGCTCCTAAGAAGTCAAAGAAATTTCTGGGTTCTTGCCACAACTGTGGAAAGAAGGGGCACAAAGCAGCCGAATGTCGTGCGCCTAAAAAGAAGAAGTTGGAAGCAAATACGGCTGATGTTTCGAAAGGCATTTCTGATATTGATTTATGTGCAGTAATATCAGAATGCAACCTTATTGGCAACTCAAAGGAATGGTTTGTAGACACTAGAGCCACTCGACACATATGTGCTAACAAGTGGATGTTTACAACCTATAAAACTGCAACTGATGCTGAACAACTTTTTATGGGCAATTCTTCCACTTCCAAGGTCGAAGGCAAAGGAAAAGTTGTGCTGAAACTTACTTCTGGAAAGGAACTGACTTTAAATGATGTTCTCCATGTTCCAGAAATTCGCAAGAACCTGATTTCAGGATCGTTGCTGAGCAAGCATGGCTTCAAATTGATCTTTGAAGCTGACAAATTTGTTCTTTCCAAGAATGGGGTGTATGTTGGAAGAGGTTATGTGTGTGATGGTTTATTTAAAGCAAATGTAACCACTATTGTACCACGCACTGAAATGAATGAAAGTGAATCTTCTGCTTATATTGTTGAATCTTCTAACATATGGCATTCTAGATTAGGGCATGTAAACTTTGATACATTGCGAAAATTGATTAATCTAGAATTTATACCAAAATGTAATATAGATTCAAACTATAAATGTCAAGTTTGTGCAGAAGCAAAATTGACAAGAACCTCGTTTCATCATGTTGAACGAGTGACAGAACCTCTAGACTTAATACATACTGATGTATGCGATTTGAAAATGTGTCAAACTAGAGGTGGAAAAAGGTACTTTATTACATTCATTGATGATTGTACCAGATACTGTCATGT
Source organism: Allium sativum (assembly GCA_030737875.1). NCBI lineage: Eukaryota > Viridiplantae > Streptophyta > Magnoliopsida > Asparagales > Amaryllidaceae > Allium > Allium sativum. Next base: position 822,576,702 of record CM060910.1, read on the forward strand.
GTATCTCCTTAGAAGTAAGGACGAAGCATTCGAAATGTTTAAAAAGTATAAGGCAGAAGTTGAGAATCAACTCAACAAGAAAATAAAATCTTTAAGAAGTGATAGAGGAGGAGAATACGAGTCTCCATTTGAGGAATTCTGTGCTGAACATGGAATTATACACCAAACTACAGCCCCGTATTCACCTCAATCCAACGGTATAGCTGAACGGAAAAATAGAACTCTTAAAGAAATGATGAATGCCTTACTAATTAGCTCTGGCTTGCCAGATAACTATTGGGGAGAAGCTATTCTTTCGGCAAATCATATTTTAAATAAAATACCCCGAAAGAAAATATCTAAATCTCCTCATGAACTTTGGAAAAACAGACCACCATCCTACAAATACCTAAAGGTGTGGGGGTGTCTTGCCAAAGTAGAGGTACCAAAACCAAAGAAGGTCAAAATTGGACCAAAAACAATTGATTGTGTATTCATTGGATATGCACAAAACAGTGCTGCATATCGATTTTTGGTACACAAATCTGAAATTGATGATATTCATGAAAATACCATCATTGAGTCGAGAAATGCTAGATTTTTCGAACATGTATTTCCCTTGAAACATGGTACTGAAAATCATGCACCTAAGAGACCAAGGGAAATTGAAGTTCCTTACTCTATTGAGGACGCTGAACAAAATAACACTCAACAAAGTAGTGTTGAGCAGCAAGTGGAGGAACCAAGAAAAAGTAAAAGGTCAAGGACTTTAAAAACCTTTGGACCGGACTTCTATACATTTATGTTAGAAGATGATCCATTGACATACAAACAAGCTATGTCTTCCAACGATGCCCCTTATTGGAAGGAGGCAATTAACAATGAAATTGAATCCATTATGTCAAATCATACATGGGAATTGGTTGATTTACCTCAAGGATGTAAGGCCTTAGGTAATAAATGGATATTTAAAAAGAAATTGAAACCTGATGGTTCAATAGACAAGTACAAAGCTCGACTGGTAGTCCAAGGATTTAGACAAAAGGAAGACCTGGACTATTTCGATACATATTCACCTGTAACGAGGATAACGTCAATTAGAATGCTCATTGCAATTGCATCCGTACATGACTTGGAAATACATCAAATGGATGTTAAAACTGCATTCTTGAATGGTGAACTAGAGGAGGAAATCTATATGAAACAACCTGAAGGATTTCTAAGCTCAGAAAATGAGCATAAAGTTTGCAAATTGGTAAAATCACTTTATGGCCTTAAGCAAGCTCCAAAACAGTGGCATGAGAAGTTTGACAATACTATGTTATCAAATGGATTCACGATAAATGAATCAGATAAATGTGTGTACATAAAACATACACACATTGGATATGTCATTGTTTGTCTTTATGTTGATGACCTATTGATCCTAGGCAACAACAAGGCCATAATAACATCTACAAAGGATATGTTATCCTCTAGATTCGATATGAAAGACCTAGGACTGGCTGATGTAATATTGGGTGTAAAAATTCTTAGAACACCACAGGGATATGCATTATCCCAATCGCATTACATCACCAAAATACTTGAGAAATTCAAGCAATATAATGTAACTATTGCAAAATCACCAGTAGATATGAACCAAAATTGGATAAAGAACACTGGTGACGGTATTTACCAATTGGAATACTCTCGTATACTAGGAAGTATCATGTATGTTATGAACTGTACTAGGCCTGATATCGCATATGCTGTAAGCAAACTAAGTAGATTTACCAGCAATCCTGGTAAACATCATTGGAAAGCGATAATCAGAGTTCTAGGATATCTAAAGTATACACAGAGTTATGGTCTATACTATACAAACTATCCTTCAATAGTGGAAGGATACAGTGATGCAAATTGGATCACTGGATCAAATGATACAAAGTCTACAAGTGGATACGTGTTCATATTAGGAAATGGAGCAATTTCATGGAAATCATCCAAACAGACTTGTATCGCTAGATCTACGATGGAATCAGAGTTTATTGCACTAGATAAGACTGCAGAAGAAGCAGAATGGATTCGAAGCTTCTTGGAAGACATTCCTAATTGGAGCAAACCTATGCCTCCAATATGTATACATTGTGATAGTCAATCATCTATTGGAAGAGCTAATAGTACACTATACAATGGTAAATCTAGGCATATTCGTCGTAGACATAAAACGATAAGACAACTTCTCTCTAATGGGGTTATCACAATAGATTACATTCGATCTAAAGATAACTTAGCGGATCCACTTACAAAAGGCTTGCCAAAAGAGAAAGTTCAAACCTTATCGAAGGGAATGGGGCTAAGGCCTATAGACTAAAGGTTTTTCTGAAATGGAAACCCCACCTAGTTGACTGGAGATCCCAAGATCTAGGTTCAAAGGGACAACGAAGTTTTAGAGAAACTCGATGGCACTGTTATACACAAACCATTCCTATGATAAGTCAGTGCATTATATGTTGAATAAGGATAAGTATTAGTACTTTTAATGATGTCTGTACTTGAGGAATTAAAGAATACCCTTTACAGAATCACCTACGTAAGTGCGAAGGCGCCGCTTCAAAGAGAATTACGAGGCCAAATTCTCTAAGCACTTATGAGACCAGGCAGGTGTTCAAGGCAAAAACGAACACACACAGAGAACGAAGGGTTATAAGAAACATTTATCGTGTGTTATCTACTTTGGAATTACACAAAAGGCTTACAGTTCAAGGACAGTCTATGTCTACTGATTCGCCTGTGATTCAAATAGGTAATCACTAGGAAAGTTCAAAGCCCTTGTGCTACTTTAACCGATGCGATAAATGGTTCGTGAAACTAAGATCGATTGCTCATTCATGTGGGGGATTGTTGGAAAATGAATGAGCAACGAAAGAGAAAAGTGGGAAGAAGAAGAGATAGGGGTAGCAACATTTAAAGTCCCACATCATAGAAATATTAGCACAATCTCTCCTTATATATTAGAAGCCAAATAGGCTTATGTAAAATAAAAAAGAGAGGGATGATAAAAGGATGTGGACTTGGCCATATTAAATATATTAAAAGGTCAAAGATAAGGGCCTTGGGCCTTGGGGCTCTTGGGGTCTCCTGATTGGATATGGCCGATGTTGCTGATTGGGCTAGTGCACTGACATGAGAATATTTTTTCTCAGAATTTTAAAAGGTGTGTCTGTTCAGTCCAGAATTCGAAAGGAATGTCTGTTAACTGAACGAATACAACCATTTGAATTCTCAGCATATGCATATTAATAACAGAGCGGTTAAAGGGTCGCAACCTTTCCTATTCTGACGGTTACTGATGCATGCGAACAGGCACTCCTCCTTGCCTATATATACACTGCCCAAAACAAAGACAGAATTTACTTTTTCCTGCTGCATTATTCCTTCTTCTTCAACGTAATTCTCTGATCTTGTTTCTATAACCAACTTCAGTTCGTCGGAGCTCCGTTTGCTGGCACTAAGCTACGGAGTTGGTCCGTTTTATCCTGGGAAACAAATTGCAGCTACGTCGATTGGTGTATACGACGGCAATATTGTTTCAAGGAAACAGAAAAGTTCTGGACTCGGACATTATTTAAACAGAATACTTTCTGTTTATCTTTGATTTTATGCACAAATCGGTTACGCTTTCTATGATTATTGTAAACATAGTTTGACGTGACAATTGTGACATAATTGATTAACAGTAATTGTTGTTGCTGTCTGTTTGTAATACAATTGTGTAATTACAAAAGTTCTAACAGCTTTTAGGCTAAGAGAATAAATAGTAGCAGTTGGACTTGCACCGGTCCTTTGCTTTGAATTTTCTGAGTATGGTCGTTGTTCGTGCTGCATCTACCTTTGCCATATCTTGTTGGAATAGGTTTTTGACAAAGGAAATCTTTGTTTCAGAGGTGAAAGTTGAGTTGCCTTCGGATGGTCTTTCGGAGGAAGACCTCGATGAAATTTTAGATTTATCTGTGTTTTATGTAGATTGGAATGGTTTTTGATTTGAGGAGCTTTGGAGATTTTGTAGCAAATATCCTTTTTTTTACTTTCGATTTTTGAGTTCCGAAATCTATGTTCGGACTACCTATATAGATGTGTGATTCATTTAGCACATTAATCCAAAGATGGGAAGTTACGACTAGATTCGTCTTATGATAAGGAAATCGGTCTTTTCTTTGATCGATGGGGTTAACCATCATTTAGTACACATCATATTTTATTCACTTTGTTGTCCTTGTGTGTTGTTTCGCGGAGTTTCTTTCTATATTTTCACATATCAACTTTTGTCTTTAGGCAATGCCAGGTGAATCTCCGTGAATGCCAGTTTTGTGGTGGGTTTCTTTAATCATCGCAAATTCTCTCTTAGAAGAGATGGTGATGTGGAAACCTACAACAACACAAGCAGTGTCTACAACACGAGATCGAGCATTTTTCTATCATGATATGACTAGTCAAAAGTCGTACAAATGGTTTAAGCTCTAGCTGCACAGCAAGACTCTTATTGTTTATAGGTAATGTTTTGGGGGTCTTGGTGCTGTTGTTCAGTTGTTTTCTTTTTTCGTTTTCTCTTTCCAGCAATCTTCTCTTGGCTTTGTGGTAGTTCGTGCTTGTAACTGTTAGTGTTGTTGTTTCTGGAAATCGCATGACGATTAAGGAGATTCTATGTTAAGAATTTTTTTTTGTCATTCACGCATATCTGTTTGAATGTAATCTTGTTTTCTTATCTAACTAACATCTTTCTTGGAGCTGGAAAGTATAAAATTCGGTAGTGGATAAATTTTAGCGAATGGAAGGTTTTTGCGTTGTTTCGTCATGAGAATATTTATTGTTTGTCGCCTGTTTCTTATAAGCTAATATTTATTTTTTGAGTTTATAGTGTGGTTTCAGTTTCTGCATTTTTGCGCGACCGACTTCCTTCAACACCTACATGTGATTTGGATCGTTTAAGTTTCCACAAAATATTTTTTTAACTCTTTGCAAATGTTGCTTGAAAAAAAAAAACTTTTTCCTTTTTAAAATTTCATGGTTTTGTCTGTCCTTGCATTCCCATAAAATCAGATTTATGTATAAACATAGATTTAGGTACGATAGTTGCCGAATGTTTAAACATCTGTTTTGTATAAAATAAATGGTTTAAATAGCACACGTGACTGGAATTTTGATTTTATATATGAATCCAATATGAAAAATGAACATTGCCAAAAAGGAATTTTAAACTTTCCATAAAGATTTCTTCAAGCAGAAATTTATTTTGATGGAAAATTTTTGACTTTTATTAAGATGAAAAGCGTAAGGAAGGTTTTTGGATATTGTTTGTGCGTTTTAGTGGTGCATTAGGAACGATGGTCCGTTAAGAATGTTAAGGTAGCAAAGAAAAGACTGTTTTAGCCTAGGAAATGTAACACCCCGCGTTTCGTAACAATTAAAATAATTAAATAATGCATATGTGTATATATATGCATTGATATATACATTTAAAAAGAAGAAAATATTAATGCGATTAAAAATGTAATGCATAAATTAAAAGAAAGAAAGGATTGGTTGCATGCAGTGTAAACATGTTGCAAGCACTGATTATGCATTAATAATAAAAGAAAAATAAAAGAAAAAGTTTTTTGCAATGGTTTAACTGTAATATTATAACAAACATGAAAAAGAGAAGTAAGAAGAGAACAATAATTACCATTGTTCTAGGTCTTGTTAATAGTAGCCTTGGTAGCCCAGTTGGTTAGAACATTTGATTTGCATACAAGAGGTGTCGAGTTCGATCTCCGCTGCCATCTTATTTTTATTTTAAGGGAACGGCTAAAATGACACATGTTCATAAGAGAAAATATGTACAAACGCACATATAAGGAAAAATATACATACAAGGAAGTAAATAAAATATATATATATATGAGAATATACGTGTATATATATGTAGGAATATATATATATACACACTTGTGTATTTATATATATACAAGAGATAAAATTCAAGATAAGGCTGAAATCATATAAATATGGCAAGAAACAAATAACGGTGCAATACCAATTGAATTTTGAAAACGAAATGAAAATTGTACGTGTATATATATATGCGTAAAATGGTCATTACAAATTTTTTATACATATAAGGACCTTATATATGAATATAATTTAAATCAATTCAAAACTGATGGAAAGATAATACATGCGCAAAATTAATGCAATGGATTGATTGAAATAAGGAAAAAGGAAACATGGTAAAATGATTGCATTAAATAAAAAGATAAGGCATGTAATAAATTAAAATATAGGAGGATGTGTATAGTTATATACACATAACATTCGAAATTCAAAAGTAAAAGATTAATAGCATGCAATTAGTTAAAGAAGGATAACACGCACAATCAATTTGAAAAAAAGAGGAAAACATGAAAGAGATTGAATGTTTAAAAAGTAAACGTTATAAACAATAAAAAATGAATCTGGACTGTTTTCTTAATTAATTTCAATGTTGACTCAACACTGCATGTACGATAAGATCCTGAACACCTATAAATAGGCAAGTAGAGCCTAGCTAAATCTCACATTTCTGAGACAATGCAGAAGCTCTTCCACTCTTCTTCCTCCTCAAATCTCTTCAGAAAATTAAGATTATTAGTTTAGGAAAATTTTTAAAATAAGATCTAGAGGAAAAGAATTGATGTTAATAAAAAGATGTTCAGAATCATATGCGAAGTGAGTTAGTTTTCTAGATCTGGTCTATTCAATTTTCTTCCTCTTTCTTCCCTTTTTCTTTTAGTAAAAATTATGTATCCATGGTTGTTAGGGTCTGAATCCAATTAGGGGAAAACCATGGAATGTGAGATCTGGACCAGATCTAGGATTTGGAAGGCAAATGAGGTGAGTAGATTTAAGTTATATCATTTTTGATTATGATATATTATCGTTAACATTCCCTGTTATTACTCGATGTGAATTTGCTAGAATACTTAAAAAGAATTGAAATGTTATATATGACATGTTGAAATATGATATGTTGAAATGTTTAAACATATGCTAAAAAGATTAAAGTGACGAATATGACATGTTCGAATATTAATATGTTGGAAAATTCATATGTTGAAATATAAACTTGATAAAATATGGGTAGCGATTACTGTTGTTTCAATTTCATGTTAACTTGTGACATTTATGTATCTGGACCATTAACGGTAGAAATTGAGAAAAATATTGTAACAACCTGGAAATTCTGACCCAATTTAAAATTTTTATTTTAACAATCTTAATGAATTTTGAATATTTAGAATGACTTATTTTAAATAATAACGACTAAAAACTTATTTTAATTGAAGTTAAAATGAATAAATTTAATTTAATTATAAAAGGAGTTAGAAATGGCGCAATAGTTCGAAAATTCGATTTCTAATTTAAATTTAATATACATAATTCATTTTAAATAAGAATTAGACGAAACAAGAAATATTTGGATCTGTTTAAAAATATCTTTCCAACGAATCTGAAAAATTGAAATTTCATAATAATAATAATAAATTATGTCCACTTTAAAATTTAGAAGGGTCGCTGCAGAATTTATATATATTTTAATATAATAAATGGCCCTTAAAAATAGCCATTTCGCAAATGACTTCTATTTTCGACGAAACCACTTTTGTTGGAACCGGAATGTCAAATTATTGCTAGGTTTCAATTTTCATGATTTTTTGAATTAATATGTGAGAGTGGCCAAAGAAAATGTGTTTTTGTCAGTTTAAGTCAAATCGGATCGACTAGAAAATGACCACTTTTCAAACGGTGTTGGAATTCAACAAAATTAGTTTTGTTAGGACCGTATCGTCAAAACATAACTAGGAATAATTTTTCTGGAATTTTTAGATTTAGTATGTGGCCCCAGTAATTTAAAATGTACGGTCAAATTTAATAATTAAATGATTTATATTTTAAAATAAAGAAAAGTGGGCTCATACGATCAAACTGGCAGACGACACCTTCATCACTCGAATATAAGTGTTAGTAACGCTGCAGCATTATCAGAACCATCCCCGAGCAACTAGAGTGTGATCCTATATCTATCCAATATATTAAAACTTTGAATATACGTTTGCAAGGCGTATATGCAAATTCTTTATATACCGAATTGTCCAAAATCAATATAAATAAATAATCAAATACGAATAGTTGATTTAAATTTTCAAAACAAAAATTGTTTTCATCTTAAAAATATACTCTTCATACTCGTTCTAGGATACTACTGACCCCATCTCTAACGAGTCATTCCCATTGGATTTTACTAATCCAATATCTGATGAATTCTTTCGTATGGTTCTAATGTGCCTTGTTCTCTGCTTTGTAAACCAAAGCTCTGATACCAACTGTGAAGACCCGCAACTTCCCCGTAAAGGAAAGTGTTGGATAGTTCGAGAACAAGCCACAACATAACGCATACAAAAGAACATTTCATTGTATATTACAACCATGCATCAGATTACAAGAATATACAGAGTATAAATGAATATTACACAGAAATGTCAGAGATTTAAATTACATTTAAATACATAGCAGCGGAAAATAATACAATACACAACTAGAAGAGATATACGGATACAAAGCTTTCCGGATATCATTCCAGCTGTAAACCAGGATCCTGTGAATATAAATCTGCAAAACCAAAACTACTAGCTGCCCGTGTCAAAATAAGGGCACCCAGAGTTTAGGTTAAAACAATAAACTCCAGGTCAGTCATGTGACTGGTGTGAGAACTAAAACAGTTAATCTTTATTTTTAAAGTTAGGTAAATCAAGGGACCACGCCGTATAACACGGAACGGGTTTCCTACCAAGAATACCAGTGCATAAAACAACAGCGCAATGCTAAATAAAGAAAAATGAAGCTGTTATAAGACCCAGGTCCTATCACACAATGCAACGCAAGCCGGGGGATAGGGTTTTCACTTATAACAGCCAAAGAATGCTTGATACGTTTAAAACAAATCATCTGATACTATTATAAGTGCATAGTGTATAAAACAACTTCAAATCATAAGTATCAATCATAGGCGGCATGGGTACCATATATCATGTCTCCATACTAGTTCTACAATTAAAACCGCAAATGTCACGTATTTGGAAATTGGATTTCCGTCTATGAACCGAGGCAAAAGATAGTCCTCAACCGATTCGAGACAATCTAGCCCATGTCTCAGGCAAGCGCGCAGGCAAGCCTTGGATCGTCAGGGCCGGTCCACCGATGTGGATTATTATGCCTGAACAATACGTGTCTTCGCCCTTTGGGGCGTAAATGAGCCAACAAATGACTCCATCGGACCCGGATCGTCCGATCAAACCGAGGCGCCTCGCAACAGCAACAACCACATAAGTCAAACTCGTCAGGGCGTGTAAAACCACTGACGCCACTTTTTAGCTAGAAGGAAACGCATGCCCTCCCTGAGGTCCGTCTCCCGTTTTTGGTTCATACCGGGGGTGATACTCGCGAAGTAAACGTTACACAAAGCTACGCCACAAAGGCCGTGCTTTGATCATCACCACAAGACTTTGCTTTTCAACAGAAGCCTTGATCAATTGCCACTTAGGCATGTCACACAAGCAATTCACTCCATGCGTTTGATATCCATCAATATATAACCCCTGAGCTCGTACGTCTCAGAGAAGGGCATTAAGCAAGAGAATAAATTCTCCGCCGCCAAACAGATATATATTTAATAGAGATCAATCACACGGACTAAAATCCAATGTCAGACACACAGTCCATTTACAAGTCCGTTCTGGGTCTGAACGAAACCGGAGGCACCTAGTACCCCGCATATCCATCGATCTCCAAGCACGTCTGGACGATCACCAACTGTTTCCATCTTCTTGGGTGTACAGCCCAATCAAGATCATCAGTAATCACCCAAACGACGTGAAGACTTCCGGTCTTCGACCATCATCTTCATCTTCGACTTATCGTCGTATCAGTTATTCAGAATGGGATAAACCCGGTCTTTCCGAATAACTCGCGTATATTTTAAATAAGTGTTACACAAACACAACATACGCCTCATTCCAATTCATCAGTCACTAACCGTAAATTAATCAAGAGAATAATTCCCCAAATATTAACCCCGAAGGCCGAAACCAACATCAGATCAATATCCAGAAAACCATTCTGCTTGGCTAACCGACAGTTAGTTTCTAAATTTCACATTCATAGGGAAAGGTTCCCATTAATTTTATCCAAGATAAATTTCTTGAATTTATTCTCTAATCTTCTTTTGAATTTCGATTCAACTAGTCGGGATTAACGAACCTTACCGAAGTAATCATTTGTTTTAATTTCCCTATCCCAACCTATTCATCCCATGAAGTAAAACTGGTTATACTTCATATCTAACACCACGGTGTTATCGGTAAATTTAATTACCATTTCACGTTCAAATCTAATTAAAGATTTAACTATCGCCTGGAGCGAAACTGGTGCTTCTCCATTCTCGATCATTTCAATCTAATTAAAGATTCATTAAAACTCCACTTAGTTTTAATCGTTAACTGGGTTAAAGAATCAGTGTCATTTAAAACACGGTTCACGATAAACCCAAAATCACATTTCATTAATTATCGGGTTAAAGAACAAGTGTTATTTAAAACACTGTTCACGTTAAACCCAAAAATCATTCCATTAATTATCGGGTTAAAGAACAAGTGTTATTTAAAACACTGTTCACGATAAACCCAAAATCACATTCCATTAATTATCGGGTTAAAGAACAAGTGTTATTTAAAACACTGTTCACGATAAACCCAAAAATCATTCCATTAATTATCGGGTTAAAGAACAAGTGTTATTTAAAACACTGTTCACGATAAACCCAAAAATCAATTCCAATTCAATTCCAATTAAATATCATTTAATTGGTACACTTCATTAAATCTAAAATAAAAAGATTTAATCTTTTCTCAACTGGGTTCAAGAACAGCGTTAGTGAAGACACCATTCACGACAAACCCAAATCACATTTGATATTCAATATAAGGCTCTGAATAGAAAATATATCGGCTTATATTCAATATCAAATTCTACGATTAACAAATGTCGTATTGGAAATAACGATATAAATATATATCTTTCAAATTTCCATAACAACACCTGTATAGTCACGAATTCCAACATCGAAATATTCCGAAGACAATTTCGATTCAAATCCACTCCAATGCAATCATTGGATATTCTGGTTATTTTTAATACCCTTTTTAAATTCAATTTATTTATTTAAAAATAAATAGAATTATAATTCTAGTTTAAAACTAGTTCATTTCGATAAAAATCTATTTTTATCTTTTCAAATATGGAGTTTTTCATCCCAATTCTTTCTAAATCATTTCTTATGATTTTACACAAATTATTATTATTTTTAATAATTTTATCAAGGCCCGTACAGTCGATTTCCATCAACGGCCATCGAACTGCACTTACAGCGACCTTTTTCAAATTTGATTTGGACGTATCTCCAAATCCAACCGTTAGATTTTGAATTTCAAATATTCGTTAGAAAGCTCTTTTCGATGCGAACCCAACGGTTCCGGTTTTAGGAGAATCCGACGGTCGGATCTTCCGTAATGTCCGTTTGAAATAAATGGTCGAAATTCACGAACTGGCGCGGCGCGGCGCGTTCTATTCAGGCCATTATATTATATATATATAATATATATATATCTTCGATTTCTATTTAAAACGAATTATATAAATAGTTTTAAATTCGTTTCAAAAGCAATTTCAACTTCCATTTTAATTCAAATCAAAATTGAATCTTTCCTTATAAATTCGTTTTAAAATTCATTTCTATTCAATTCAAGTTTCAATTCAATTTGAATTCATTTCAATTCGTTTTAAATTCAATTCGAATTCGTTCTATATTCAATTCATTTCGAAATCGTTTTATATTCAATTCATTTCGAAATCGTTTTCAATTCATTTCATTTCGAAATCGTTTGATTTCAAAATTACTTTTCAATATTCATTTTAAAATGAATAAAATCGATATAAATATTGTTCCCGTCAAAATGGCATCAATCTAATCAACACGGCTTCATAAATTTCTATTTTCAAATATTCTATTTCAAATATTTCCTTTTCAAAATAGTTGTTATTATCAAAATATTTCGTTCAACACATGACCAATCTCAATGGATGAGTACTGTCAACACATGAACCTTTGTTTTATATTGATAAAGATGTAAATTTTATTACTAAAATATTTCGTTCAACACATGACCAATCTCCATGGATGAGTACTGTCAACACATGGACCTTTATTTTATATTGATAAAGATGTAAATTTTATTACTAAAATATTTCGTTCAACACATGACCAATCTCAATGGATGAGTACTGTCAACACATGAACCTTTATTTTATATTGATAAAGATGTAAATTTTATTACTAAAATATTTCGTTCAACACATGACCAATCTCAATGGATGAGTACTGTCAACACATGAACCTTTATTTTATTTTGATAAAGATGTAAATTTTATTACTAAAATATTTCGTTCAACACATGACCAATCTCAATGGATGAGTACTGTCAACACATGAACCTTTATTTTATAATATTCTTTATTTTTCAAATAGGAATGAGGCCCAATCAATTACCATATAAAGTTAATTATATGGATTTTCATACAACACATGTATAATCACATTGAAAAATAATCAACCATCAACCAAAGTGCACTACACTGTGTAAGCATCAAATATAGATATCTAACGCTTATAACAGCCTGTCAATCAATCGATTGACATATTTAATCAATCAGGATGAGTGAACTTCAAATTTCATCCCAACACCCGTGTGGGGTTTCAAATCAACAAACATTTATTTTTATTTGTGCAGTGGGGCGATGTGTAAAATTTATCGTCCCAATCAATGTCCTTCAAATAGGTGTACATAAACAAACCATCTGGTTTGTAAATGAATATTTTATTTTATTCACTTCACGTTAAAAATTATATTTTTAACGACAAAACATTTTATTTTAACTTATGAATGCTCTATTCAGTTCATTTATTCAATAAAATGATATTTTTATTTTTCTAACATATTTTAGAAAATTTCGGCGGCATAACGGCACGATACTAGAAACGGGACGAGGCCTAGCCTTATCCCCGGTCTAGTGAAGGCCCACTCCATTCACACATCAATCGAATCACCAAACAACCAAATTCAAATCAAATCATATAACTAATCTATGCAACCAAACAAACAAGTCCATGGTCTGTGGACGATTGTGTCGGGTGCTACTAAGCACCGTCTGCATCCTAGTATATATATAACTAGAAAATGAAATCGAAAGGTGAGAAATTCTCATCGATGGCTATCCAACTTCATGACACTTCTTTTATAGAAATCTTCATCTTTATCGCATCATTTTATCATCTTCGTTGCTGTAGCCACTACATACGTAAAAATCGAATTTTTACTTCGTTATTCGATATATAAAAATCGAATTTTTACTATGTTATTCAATATATAAAAATCGAATTTTTACTATGTTATTCAATATATAAAAATCAAATTTTTACTATGTTATTCAATATATAAAAATCGAATTTTTACTATGTTATTCAATATATAAAAATCGAATTTTTACTATGTTATTTAATATATATAAAGACTTCGCCTTTTCACATATAAAGATTCAATTTTCATTTCACTACATATATAAAGGTGATATTTTTACTATCTTACCTATATAAAAATTATATTTTTATACTTCTACAATATAAAAGATTATATTTTTATATTTCACATATGATAAAAATCATATTTTTATTATGCCAAATCGATTGGAATTGGTCAAACGCGTTTTCCTTTGCCACGCTCACATATTGATTCGAAAAATTATGAAATTTGAAACCTAGCAATAACTTTACTTCACGGACCCAACAAAAGTGGTTTCATCGAAATCCGAGGCCGTTTGCAAAATGCCTATTTTTAAGGGCCTGAATTTCATAGCGACTATTCAGAATTTTCATCTGGACATATCTTTTGATTCCCGCTATGAAATTTTGATTTTTCGGATTCGTTGGAAAGATACTATCAATTAGATCCTAATGTTTTTGGTTTCACTAAAATTCGGATTGTTTTGCACCCGGTACATCCAATTGAAGTTTGAAATTGAATTATCGAACTACCGCGCCATTTTCAATCCTATTTATAATTATATATAAATATTTATATTCTAATGACGACGCGTATAATATATACGTTCGAATTCTATTCAAAATAAATTTCTCGTCGATATTATTTAAAATGATCTATTTTAAATATTCAAAATTCGCTAAAATTGCCAAAATAAAAATTTTAAACTGGCCTAGATTTTCGGGTTGTTACAATCTCCCCCACTTAAAACTTTTCGTCCCCGAAAAGGAACAAAGTCGAAAGTGGTTTGATTAATCCACTCTATGTTCGATCTGGCTTCCATTCTCCAACTTTTTAGTTTTTGAGAATTTTCAAATTTTCAAAAATTTGGCTAACACCCTAAATTTTCGAAAAATTTCGCCATAACCTCCCCTGCAATGGGAGCATCGGAGAATTTCAAATAGCTTCCCTGGTCCTTCTAATCTCAAAAAGAAAAAGAAAAAGCCAAGCGGCTAGCCAATAGGCTCATAAAATCATCATCACCCAAACAAAACAGTAAATTATGTAGTAAACATGTACCTATTTGTCGGGCAAACAAATTTTATTCTCAGCTCTAGCCTCCTTGCTATGACCTGTTCAATGTAAGTACATGTATATGCAAGCAAATGCGACCAAATTTCAATATAATTCAATATGTGATTCAATTAGGCATAATTGGCTAAAAATTAGCAAATAAATTAGCAAACAACACAACCATTAATCAATTAGTGGATTTAACGTTTCAAATTCATAATTTTGATATATATACAAAAAATCATGTTTTTGATGCCAAATCACAACAAATAAATCTATCTATATAAGTTTTGGTTCTCACACCAGTCTAATGGAAATATATATATATCACACCTTCGTCACTCGAATATAAGTGCTAGTAACGCTGCAGCATTATCAGAACCATCCCCGAGCAACTAGAGTGTGATCCTATATCTATCCAATATATTAAAACTTTGAATATACGTTTGCAAGGCGTATATGCAAATTCTTTATATACCGAATTGTCCAAAATCAATATAAATAAATAATCAAATACGAATAGTTGATTTAAATTTTCAAAACAAAAATTGTTTTCATCTTAAAAATATACTCTTCATACTCGTTCTAGGATACTACTGACCCCATCTCTAACGAGTCATTCCCATTGGATTTTACTAATCCAATATCTGATGAATTCTTTCGTATGGTTCTAATGTGCCTTGTTCTCTGCTTTGTAAACCAAAGCTCTGATACCAACTGTGAAGACCCGCAACTTCCCCGTAAAGGAAAGTGTTGGATAGTTCGAGAACAAGCCACAACATAACGCATACAAAAGAACATTTCATTGTATATTACAACCATGCATCATATTACAAGAATATACAGAGTATAAATGAATATTACACAGAAATGTCAGAGATTTAAATTACATTTAAATACATAGCAGCGGAAAATAATACAATACACAACTAGAAGAGATATACGGATACAAAGCTTTCCGGATATCATTCCAGCTGTAAACCAGGATCCTGTGAATATAAATCTGCAAAACCAAAACTACTAGCTGCCCGTGTCAAAATAAGGGCACCCAGAGTTTAGGTTAAAACAATAAACTCCAGGTCAGTCATGTGACTGGTGTGAGAACTAAAACAGTTAATCTTTATTTTTAAAGTTAGGTAAATCAAGGGACCACGCCGTATAACACGGAACGGGTTTCCTCCTAAGAATACCAGTGCATAAAACAACAGCGCAAGGCTAAATAAAGAAAAATGAAGCTGTTATAAGACCCAGGTCCTATCACACAATGCAACGCAAGCCGGGGGATAGGGTTTTCCCTTATAACAGCCAAAGAATGCTTGATACGTTTAAAACAAATCATTTGATACTATTATAAGTGCATAGTGTATAAAACAACTTCAAATCATAAGTATCAATCATAGGCGGCATGGGTACCATATATCATGTCGCCATACTAGTTCTACAATTAAAACCGCAAATGTCACGTATTTGGAAATTGGATTTCCGTCTATGAACCGAGGCAAAAGATAGTCCTCAACCGATTCGAGACAATCTAGCCCATGTCTCAGGCAAGCGCGCAGGCAAGCCTTGGATCGTCAGGGCCGGTCCAACGATGCGGATTATTATGCCTAAACAATACGTCTCTCCGCCCTTTGGGGCGTAAATGAGCCAACGAATGACTCCATCGGACCCGGATCGTCCGATCAAACCGAGGCGCCTCGCAACAGCAACAACCACATAAGTCAAACTCGTCAAGGCGTGTAAAACCACTGACGCCACTTTTTAGCTAGAAGAAACGCATGCCCTCCCTGAGGTCCGTCTCCCGTTTTTGGTTCATACCGGGTGTGATACTCGCGAAGTAAACGTTACACAAAGCTATGCCACAAAGGCCGTGCTTTGGTCATCACCACATGACTTTGCTTTTCAACAGAAGCCTTGATCAATTGCCACTTAGGCATGTCACACAACCAATTCACTCCATGCGTTTGATATCCATCAATATATAACCCCTGAGCTCGTACGTCTCAGAGAAGGGCGTTAAGCAAGAGAATAAATTCTCCGCCGCCAAACAGATATATATTTAATAGAGATCAATCACACGGACTAAAATCCAATGTCAGACACACAGTCCATTTACAAGTCCGTTCTGGGTCTGAACGAAACCGGAGGCACCTAGTACCCCGCATATCCATCGATCTCCAAGCACGTCTGGACGATCACCAACTGTTTCCATCTTCTTGGGTGTACAGCCCAATCAAGATCATCAGTAATCACCCAAACGACGTGAAGACTTCCGGTCTTCGACCATCGTCTTCATCTTCGACTTATCGTCGTATCAGTTATTCAGAATGGGATAAACCCGGTCTTTCCGAATAACTCGCGTATATTTTAAATAAGTGTTACACAAACACAACATACGCCTCATTCCAATTCATCAGTCACTAACCGTAAATTAATCAAGAGAATAATTCCCCAAATATTAACCCCGAAGGCCGAAACCAACATCAGATCAATATCCAGAAAACCATTCTTCTGGGCTAACCGACAGTTAGTTTCTAAATTTCACATTCATAGGGAAAGGTTCCCATTAATTTTATCCAAGATAAATTTCTTGAATTTATTCTCTAATCTTCTTTTGAATTTCGATTCAACTAGTCGGGATTAGCGAACCTTACCGAAGTAATCATTTGTTTTAATTTCCCTATCCCAACCTATTCATCCCATGAAGTAAAACTGGTTATACTTCATATCTAACACCACGGTGTTATCGGTAAATTTAATTACCATTTCACGTTCAAATCTAATTAAAGATTTAACTATCGCCTGGAGCGAAACTAGTGCTACTCCATTCTCGATCATTTCAATCTAATTAAAGATTCATTAAAACTCCACTTAGTTTTAATCGTTAACTGGGTTAAAGAATCAGTGTCATTTAAAACACGGTTCACGATAAACCCAAAATCACATTTCATTAATTATCGGGTTAAAGAACAAGTGTTATTTAAAACACTGTTCACGATAAACCCAAAAATCATTCCATTAATTATCGGGTTAAAGAACAAGTGTTATTTAAAACACTGTTCACGATAAACCCAAAATCACATTCCATTAATTATCGGGTTAAAGAACAAGTGTTATTTAAAACACTGTTCACGATAAACCCAAAAATCATTCCATTAATTATCGGGTTAAAGAACAAGTGTTATTTAAAACACTGTTCACGATAAACCCAAAAATCAATACCAATTCAATTCCAATTAAATATCATTTAATTGGTACACTTCATTAAATCTAAAATAAAAAGATTTAATCTTTTCTCAACTGGGTTCAAGAATAGTGTTAGTGAAGACACCATTCACGACAAACCCAAATCACATTTGATATTCAATATAAGGCTCTGAATAGAAAATATATCGGCTTATATTCAATATCAAATTCTACGATTAACAAATGTCGTATTGGAAATAACGATATAAATATATATCTTTCAAATTTCCATAACGACACCTGTATAATCACGAATTCCAACATCGAAATATTCCGAAGACAATTTCGATTCAAATCCACTCCAATGCAATCATTGGATATTCTGGTTATTTTTAAAACCCTTTTTAAATTCAATTTATTTATTTAAAAATAAATAGAATTATAATTCTAGTTTAAAACTAGTTCATTTCGATAAAAATCTATTTTTATCTTTTCAAATATGGAGTTTTTCATCCCAATTCTTTCTAAATCATTTCTTATGATTTTACACAAATTATTACTATTTTTAATAATTTTATCAAGGCCCGTACAGTCGATTTCCATCAACGGCCATCGAACTGCACTTACAGCGACCTTTTTCAAATTTGATTTGGACGTATCTCCAAATCCAACCGTTAGATTTTGAATTTCAAATATTCGTTAGAAAGCTCTTTTCGATGCGAACCCAACGGTTCCCGTTTTAGGAGAATCCGACGGTCGGATCTCCCGTAATGTCTGTTTGAAATAAATGGTCGAAATTCACGAACTGCCGCGGCGCGGCGCGTTCTATTCAGGCCATTATATTATATATATATAATATATATATCGTCGATTTCTATTTAAAACGAATTATATAAATAGTTTTAAATTCGTTTCAAAAGCAATTTCAACTTCCATTTTAATTCAAATCAAAATTGAATCTTTCCTTATAAATTCGTTTTAAAATTCATTTCTATTCAATTCAAGTTTCAATTCAATTTGAATTCATTTCAATTCGTTTTAAATTCAATTCGTTTTAAATTCAATTCGAATTCATCTATATTCAATTCATTTCGAAATCGTTTTATATTCAATTCATTTCGAAATCGTTTTCAATTCATTTCATTTCGAAATCGTTTGATTTCAAAATTACTTTTCAATATTCATTTTAAAATGAATAAAATCGATATAAATATCGTTCCCGTCAAAATGGCGTCAATCTAATCAACACGGCTTCATAAATTTCTATTTTCAAATATTATATTTCAAATATTTCCTTTTCAAAATAGTTGTTATTATCAAAATATTTCGTTCAACACATGACCAATCTCAATGGATGAGTATTGTCAACACATGAACCTTTGTTTTATATTGATAAAGATGTAAATTTTATTACTAAAATATTTCGTTCAACACATGACCGATCTCAATGGATGAGTACTGTCAACACATGGACCTTTATTTTATATTGATAAAGATGTAAATTTTATTACTAAAATATTTCGTTCAACACATGACCAATCTCAATGGATGAGTACTGTCAACACATGAACCTTTATTTTATATTGATAAAGATGTAAATTTTATTACTAAAATATTTCGTTCAACACATGACCAATCTCAATGGATGAGTACTGTCAACACATGAACCTTTATTTTATATTGATAAAGATGTAAATTTTATTACTAAAATATTTCGTTCAACACATGACCAATCTCAATGGATGAGTACTGTCAACACATGAACCTTTATTTTATAATATTCTTTATTTTTCAAATAGGAATGAGGCCCAATCAATTACCATATAAAGTTAATTATATGGATTTTCATACAACACATGTATAATCACATTGAAAAATAATCAACCATCAACCAAAGTGCACTACACTGTGTAAGCATCAAATATAGATATCTAACGCTTATAACAGCCTGTCAATCAATCGATTGACATATTTAATCAATCAGGATGAGTGAACTTCAAATTTCATCCCAACACCCGTGTGGGGTTTCAAATCAACAAACATTTATTTTTATTTGTGCAGTGGGGCGATGTGTAAAATTTATCGTCCTAATCAATGTCCTTCAAATAGGAGTACATAAACAAACCATCCGGTTTGTAAATGAATATTTTATTTTATTCACTTTACGTTAAAAATTATATTTTTAACGACAAAACATTTTATTTTAACTTATGAATGCTCTATTCAGTTCATTTATTCAATAAAATGATATTTTTATTTTTCTAACATACTTTAGAAAATTTCGGCGGCATAACGGCACGATACTAGAAACGGGACGAGGCCTAGCCTTATCCCCGGTCTAGTGAAGGCCCACGCCATTCACACATCAATCAAATCACCAAACAACCAAATTCAAATCAAATCATATAACTAATCTATGCAACCAAACAAACAAGTCCATGGTCTGTGGACGATTGTGTCGGGTGCTACTAAGCACCGTATGCATCCTAGTATATATATAACTAGAAAATGAAATCGAATGGTGAGAAATTCTCACCGATAGCTATCCAACTTCACGACACTTCTTTTATAGAAATCTTCATCTTTATCGCATCATTTTATCATCTTCGTTGTTGTAGCCACTACGTACGTAAAAATCGAATTTTTACTTCGTTATTCAATATATAAAAATCGAATTTTTACTATGTTATTCAATATATAAAAATCGAATTTTTACTATGTTATTCAATATATAAAAATCGAATTTTTACTATGTTATTCAATATATAAAAATCGAATTTTTACTATGTTATTCAATATATAAAAATCGAATTTTTACTATGTTATTCAATATATATAAAGACTTCGCCTTTTCACATATAAAGATTCAATTTTCATTTCACTACATATATAAAGGTGATATTTTTACTATCTTACCTATATAAAAATTATATTTTTATACTTCTACAATATAAAAGATTATATTTTTATATTTCACATATGATAAAAATCATATTTTTATTATGCCAAATCGATTGGAATTGGTCAAACGCGTTTTCCTTTGCCACGCTCACATATTGATTCGAAAAATTATGAAATTTGAAACCTAGCAATAACTTTACATCACGGACCCAACAAAAGTGGTTTCGTCGAAATCCGAGGCCGTTTGCAAAATGCCTATTTTTAAGGGCCTGAATTCCATAGCGACTATTCAGAATTTTCATCTGGACATATCTTTTGATTCCCGCTATGAAATTTCGATTTTTCGGATTCGTTGGAAAGATACTATCAATTAGATCCTAATGTTTTTGGTTTCACTAAAATCCGGATTGTTTTGCACCCGGTACATCCAATTGAAATTTGAAATTGAATTATCGAACTACCGCGCCATTTTCAATTCTATTTATAATTATATATAAATATTTATATTCTAATAACGACGCGTATAATATATACGTTCGAATTCTATTCAAAATAAATTTCTCGTCGATATTATTTAAAATGATCTATTTTAAATATTCAAAATTCGCTAAAATTGCCAAAATAAAAATTTTAAACTGGCCCAGATTTTCGGGTTGTTACACCCGAGTCTCGGGAACAGAACGCATCGTCCCTTAGATCGTCAGGGCCGGTCCACCGATGTGGATTAAACTTAAACCCTGGACAATATGTTTCCCCGCCCTATAGGGCGTAAATGAGCCAAATGACTCCATCGGACCCGGATCGTCCGATTTAACCGAGGTGCCTCGCAATCCATCATCCACATAAGTAAAATGTCGGGCCTTGTAAAACACTGACACCACTCCTAGCTAGAAGGAAACGCATGCCCTCCCTGAAGTCCTCTCCCGTTTCTGGTTCACAACCGGGGTGTGAGGCTCATGAATTAACGCTACACAAAGCTACGCCATAAAGACCGTGCTTTGATCATCAACCACAAGACTCTGCTTTTCAACAGAAGCCTTGATCATTTGCATCTCAGCATGCCACACTGGTAATTCACGTTATGCAACCGATATCAATCACACAGAATGAAATCCGATGTCAGAAACACATCCATTTACAAGTCCGTTCAGGGTCTGAACGAAACCGGAGGTACCTTGTACCTCGCATATCCATCGATCTCCAAGTACGTCTGGACGATCACCAATTGATTCCCTCCTCTTGGGTGTACAGCCCAATCAAGATCATCAGTAATTATCCAAATGATGTGAAGACCTCCGGTCTTCGACCACCGTCTTCATCCTCGACAGTCGAATCAGTTATTCAGAATGGGATAAACCCGGGCTTTCTGAATAACTCGCGTATATAATAAACAAGTGTTACACAAACACAACATATGCACATTCCAATTCAGAATATTCTTTTATTCAAATATTCTTATACTTTGGGAAAGGTTCCCATTAATTTTATCAAAGATAAATTCTTTTAAATTTATTCTTTAATCTTCTTTTGGATTTCAATTCACACCAAATTATGGTTTATCCAAACCAGTCGGGATTAACGAACCTTACCGAAGTAATCAAATGTTAATTTCCCAACACTAACCTATTCATCCCATGAAGTAAAACTGGTAATACTTCATATCTAACACCACGGTGTTATCCGTAAATTCAATTACCATTTCACGTTCAAATCTAATTAAAGATTTAACTATCGTCTGGAGTAAAACTGGTGGTACTCCATTTTCGATCATTTCTTGAATTTGATAATTTTAATTATCAAATTCACTTTTCAATCTAATTAAAGATCCGTTAAAACTCAAATTCAGTTTTAATTTCCAAAAATCATTACTCAATGATTATTCAAATCCAGGAAATAAATCCTATCTTTAAATGGGTTAAAGAACCAATGTCATTTAAAACACGGTTCACGATAAACCCAAAATCACATTCCATTAATTATCGGGTTAAAGAACGAATGTCATTAAAACACAGTTCACGATAAACCCAAAAATCAATTCCCATTCAATTCCAATTAAATATTATTTAATTGGTATACTTCATTAAATCTAAATAAAAAGATTTAATCTTTTTCTCAACTGGGTTTAAAGAACAGTGTTAATGAAGACACCATTCACAACAAACCCAATTCCCATTTGATACTAAATACAACGCTCTGAATAGAAAATATATCGGCTTATATTCAATATCAAATTCTACAACCAACAAATATTGTATTGGAAATAACGATATAAATATATCTTTCAAATTTCCATAACAATATCTGTATAATCATGAAATTCAATATCGAAATATTCCGAAGACAATTTCGATTCAAGTCCATTCCAATTCAATTATTGGAAATTCTAGTTACTTTTAAAACCCTTTCGAATCCAATTTATTTATTTCAAAAATAAATGGATTATAATTCTAGTTCAAAGCTAGTTCACTTCGATAAAAATCTATTTTTATCTTTTCAAATGTGGAGTTTTTCATCCCAATTCTTTCCAAATCATTTATTATGATTTTACACTAATTACTACTATTTTTAATAATTTTATCAAGGCCCGTACAGTCAATTTCCATCAACGGCCATCGAACTGCACTTACAATGACCTTTTCCAAATTTGATTTAGACATAATTCCAAATCCAACTGTTAGATTTCAAATTTCTAATATTCCTTAGAAAGCTTTTTTCGATACGAACCCAACGGTTCCGGTTTTAGGAGAATCCGATGGTCGGATCTCCCGTAATTTCCATTCGAAGTCAATGGTCGAAATTCGCGAACTGCCGCAGCGCGTTCTATTCAGGCCATTATATTATATATATATAATATATATTTCGTCGATTTCCATTCAAAACGTATTTTATAAATCGTTTTAAATTCATTTTCAAAACGATTTCAACTTCCAACTCAAATTCAAATCAAAATTGAATTTTACAATATAAATTCGTTTTAAATTCATTTCAAATCGATTTCAATTCAAATCGATTTCTGTTCAATTTCAATCCGTTTTAAATTCAATTCGAAACGATTTCAATTATATTTCAATTTAATTCAAATTTCAATTCTATTCAATTTAATTCGAATTTCAATTCTATTTAATTCAATTGGAATTTCAATTCATTTAAATTTAATTCGAATTTCAATTCTTTTAAGTTAAATTCGAATTTCAATTCTATTCAGTTTAATTCGAATTTCAATTCTTTTCAATTTAATTTGAATTTCAAATCATTTCAATTTAATTCTTCATTTCAAAATATCAGATTTTGAAATCACTTTCGATATTCATTGCAAAATGAACAAAATCGACAAAATTCCCGTTCGTGTTAAAATGGCGTTTAACTACTTAACACGGCTTCACATTTCAATATTCACTGAATATTATTTTAAAATATTTGATAATTCTGAACTGGAATCAGACAGAGTCAATTACCATATAATCTGATTATATGGATTTCACACAACAAACGTGTATAACAACAGTGAAAACAACAATCCATCATCCAAAGTGCATTCTACACCGTATAAGCATCAAATATAAATATTTAACGCTTACACAGTCTGTCAATCAATCGATCGACATAAAGCTAATTATTGGGATTAGTGTACGTTTAATTTCATCCCAATACCCGTGTGGGGTTTCAATCAAACACAGTTTTATTTGTGTAGCTGGGCGATGTGCAAAATTTATTGTCCCAATCAATATCAATCAAATGTGTGTATATAAACAAATCGTTCGATTTGTTTATAAATCTTTATTTTATATACACGTTAAAATTTATATTTTTAACTATAAAATATTTATTCCATTCCAGATCACACAATAAAATTTCACACACATCAATCAAACAAACAAGTCATCCATGGTCTGTAGACGACGGGTGTCGGGTGTTGCTAAGCACTGTCTGCATCCAAGTATATATACTTCGACTAGAAAGTAAATAAAACGTGAGAAGTTCTCACCGAGGGTTCCACTCCGTCATGCTTTGCTTTTGAACTGTTGAACCATCTGGATCTGTTTGAAATTCCAATGCAGTTCTTTTCCCGCTGTTCATAATAAAAATTGTATTTTTATTGTTTCATTTGCATAATAAAAATCGTATTTTTAAACTGGTCTTTCATATATAAAAATCCTATTTTTATTGAAGTAAAAATCTTATTTTTACTTCACTAGTTTATATATAAAAATCAATCTTAACTAAAAATTATATTTTTACTTGACTAAAAATCATAGATTTTTACAATGCTTCTTCCTATATAAAAATTATATTTTTATATTTCTACTTCTTATATAAAGATCGAATTTTTATTTCATCGCTATAAAAATCACATTTTTATTTCAACATATATATAATAAAAATCAGATTTTTATTTTGCTACATATATAAAGATAATATTTTTATATTCTCTATTATATAATGATCTTATTTTTATTCTTTCCACTATATAAAAATCATATTTTTAATCTTTACATTATATAAAAATTATATTTTTAATCTTTACATTATATAAAAATTATATTTTTACTATTCTTAAAACCTTATCTTTTCATGTATAAAGACCATATCTTTTCTAATATATAAAAAAAATCAAGTTTTTATCATGCTTATATTCTTAAAGCTGATTTTTTTTCTTTTTACAATGTATTTACACTAAATTAATTGCTCAAAAAGGAAATCAAATGATCTTAAATACATAAAAAAAATTCATGATTGCTTATTGAAGAGGGGGGGCTGATTCCACGTCGGAGGTGGGCGGAGAAGGCGAGCAGGTTGCAGGGAAGGGGGAGCGGGTCGCGGCTGATCGGAGTGGGCCTAGAAAAGGGCAGCGCGGCGCATTATGGGGTGGATGGGAAGCTTTGGGGTTCGAGTTTAGAATGGGAGGAGGTCGGGGAGGGGCCGTCGGAGGTGGAGAGGGGGGTCTCGGCCACTGGCGGCGTCGGCGAAGGGGGGGGGGGCGACGGGGGAATCGATGGAGCGTTCGATTGATTTTTTTTAATTTCCTTTTGAAAACCGTTTTGAACGATAAATGAAGGGAGAGGGGTTTGACCGGGTGAGGGAGAAAGGTGAGGGAGTTATAAATAAATATATTATTTTAATTCACTAAAAAGTAACCTTTTCTTTCGAACTCAGAATCGAACCCACCGACTGTCACCCCTAGCTAATTACCCCCATTCCAAACACAATGGGATGTGCCACATAGGCCAATTCGACAGTTAAGATCAGTTTCCGTTTGAATTAAAATATAAATATATATATTCAATTTTAAACGTACATTTCAATTTACTGGGTCACACACGGACTCTAAAAATTCCAGAAAAATTATTTCTAGCTTCATATTAACAATACGGTCCTAACAAAACTAATTTCGTTAAATTCCGAGACCGTTTGAAAAATGGCCCTTTTTCCAGTCGATTAAAATCAACTAAAACTGGTCAAACGCGTTTTTCTTTGCCATGCTCCCATATTGATTCGAAAAATTATGAATTTTGAAACCTAGCAATAACTCTACATCACGGATCCAACAAAAGTGGTTTCGGCGAAAACCAAGGTCGTTTGCAAAATTCCCATTTTTAAGGGCTAGAATTCCCATTATAAAATTAGATTCAAACGAAATTATCATTTTTTATTAGATTGTGGTAATTAACATTTATGTTAATCAGAAAATTAGATTCAAAGAATGAAACCAAAAATATTCATTTTTGTCATTTTAAAAGAATGGAACCAAAAATATTCATTTTTGTCATTTTAAAAGAATGAAACCAAAACATTCATTTTTACCATTTTAAAAGGATGAAACAAAAAACATTTATTTTTGTCATTCTAAAAGAATGAAACCAAATTATTCATTTTTGTCATTTAAGAAGAATGAGACAAAAACATTCATTTTTATCGTTTAAATAGAATAAGGCAAAAATATTTATTTTTGTCATTTAAAAGGAATGAGACATAAACATTTACTTTTGTCATTTAAAAAGAATAAGACAAAAATATTCACTTTTGTCATTTAAAAGGAATGAGACAAAAATATTCATTTTTGGTCATTTAAAAAGAATGAAACCAAAATATACCTTTTTGGTCATTAAAAAGGATTTGAACAAAATATACATTTTTGTTCATTAGAAAGAATGAAACATTTTATTTCATAAGAAAGGATCAAAGAAGAATGAAATGTCACTTTTTACCAATTTGATTGAATTAGAATTTTCAATCAAAATGAAATACCCATTTTTGTCAATTTGTCGAATTAGAATTTTCAACAAATTTGAAACATCAAATTTTATACATTTTGTTGAATTAGGAATAGAATTATAGAAAATGTTCATGTTTTAACTAAAAACATGATAACATTAAAATTTTACATTTTTGATGTCAAGAATAGAAATATAGGAAATATTCATGTTTTAAATTGAAAACATGGTTTACATTAAAAATTCACTTTTAATGTAATAATAGAATGTAGACAAATATTCATGTTTTAAAATGAAAACATGTTTTACATTAAAAATTCACTTTTTAATGTAATAATAGGAGTTGGACAAATATGCATGTTTAAAAAAAATGTTTACATTAAAAAAAACTTTGTTTGAATGAAATGAATGAGTCACTAGAAATTGTTCATATTTGAATACAAGTGTTGAAGAACTAAAATCATAATTTTTGATGTAAAGTTTGATTCATTGGAAATATTGACTGTTTTGAATAAAAATGTCACAACATTAAAAATTTCATTTTTAGTGAAAAGGTGATTCAGTAGAAAACATATGTTAGGGAATATTTGTATGTTAAAACATTGTTTTTAACATGCAAAAAAGGAGGAAAATAGAATACATCAGTTTTGTTAGAAATGTTTATTTAGAACAAAAACATCACTTTAGTTAGGACTGTTTATTTAGAATTAAAATATCATTTTATATGGAAATGTTACATTAGATTAGAAATGTCATTATATATAGAAATGAAATATTGGATTAAAAATGTCATATATTTAGATTATGGCATGTTACATTTAAAATGTCATACATTTAGATTTTTTCATGTTACATTGTTGAAACTAAATTATAAATATTTATTTGTAATTTAACAAATGAAAATTTGTTAAACAGAAAATAATTCAAGCTGAATTAAAATTGGTTAAATTTAATGACCAATGATTTATTTAGTTAAACCGTTGTTGTTTGAAAACCCCACACGGGTGTTGGGATGATATTTTCATACACTAGTCCCAATATTTAGTTGTATGTCGACCGATGGATTGACAGTCTGTGATGAGCGTTAATTAATCATTTATTTTAATGTTCACACAATTATAAATTTCACTCTGGATGTGAATGGATTGTTTATTGATTATTTCCCATTATTGTTATACGCATGCTATGTATGAAATCTATATAATTGAAATTATATGGTAATTGATTGAGTCGCATTTCTGATTTAGAATATCTTTTAAATAAATAATATTTGAAAATATATTTTTTATCAAAAGGAACTTATTATTTAACTAGGATAAATCTTCAAATTAAAGATTTAATGAAGTTTTCCAATTAATTTATATTTAGTTGGAATTAAATAAATAAATTGGATTCTTGGGTTGTTGTTAATGATGTCTTAAATAACACTGCTCTTAAACCCCATATGAAAAGAATTAATCTTTTTAATTAAGATTATTAGAGTTTTCAATTATGTTTAGTAATTGGAATAAAATGAAATGTGAATCTGGTTTATCGTGAACTGTGTTTTAATGACATTTGTTCTTTAACCCAATTAATAGTGAAAAGGATGATTTTGGAATTTATAAATCTTTTATTAAGATCTAATGGAAATTTTTCCAAAGTAAAGTTTTCCAATTTAATATATTAAATTGGAATTGAATGTAATTCGATTTAATAATAATCGAGTTGAGTTTCCATAAAAGAAGACCGTTACTATATATGGAATTTAAAAGGGTTTGCTGTTATTCCATTTATATTATTGGTCTGATACAGAAATTTATATCGATTATATATTGATTTGATTTCTGTAAAAATTCCATATTTAATGGAAGATGATTTTGGGTTTATCGTGAACTGTGTTTTAAATGACATTAGTTCTTTAACCCAGTTAAAGATAAGGTTTATTTCTTAAATTGGAATAATCATAAAATAATGATTTTCGATATTATAACCAAATTGGAGTTTTAATGAATCTTGGAAAAGAATAAATTAAAAAGAATTTATCTTTGATAAAACTAATGGGAATCTTTCCCTAATAATGTGAATATTTTATTTAATGGATATTCTGAATTGGAATAAGGTGATGGATGTGTTTTTATAGCACTTGATTTTTGATTATAAAATACGCGAGTTATTCGGAAAGACCGGGTTTAACCCATTTTGAATAATTACTACGACGATTAAGAGTCGAAGATGAAGATGGTGGTTGAAGATCGACGATCTTCACATCGAATGGACGACTACTGATGTCCGACATTGGGTAGCTCCCAGTAAAGGGTTAATAGTGGTAGTTTGTTTGGACGTACTTGTTGATCGTCCGGATAAGCGAGCATCTCACTTCCGTATTGGACATACAAGACGAGGATTAAGGTGTCTCCGGTTTCATTCAGACCCAGAACGGACTTGTAAATGGATGTGTGTCTGACATTGGATTTCATTCCATGTAAATTAAATTGGTTTCTATTTAATATATATTCGTCTGTTGGCGGAGAATTTATTCTCTTGCTTAACACCCTCAAAGGGTATATATTGGTAGTTATCGATCACATGGCGTGGATTGTCAATGTGGAACGCCAAGATGCAAATGATCAAGTTTTTTTTTGAAAAGCAGAGCCTTGTGGGATGATCAATGCATAGCCTATTTCAGCGTAGCATAATGTATAGAGTGACTTCGCGAACCTCACCCCCGGTATGAGTCAAAAACGGAGCAAGGGAACGCAGGGAGTGCATACGTTTCTTTCTAGCTAGAAGTGGTGTCAGCGACTTACCAACCCTGGGATTTTTCCTTATGTGGATGATGGATTATGAGGTATCTCGGATTTATTGGTCACCAATGGCCAAATTATAGGTTCAATAGGACCGGGAAGCATGTGTTCAGGAATTGCCAATCCACTGAAGTATTTATGGACCGGTCATGCAGGATCCAAGGGTTCGCCAGCATCCGAATCCTGAGATATTGCTAGAGTGTCTCAAATCGGTAAGGAGATTGTTCCTAGCCTTGACTCGTGGTGGAAATCCAACTTCCAACACGACACCATACGGTTTTGATTGTATAACTAGTGTGGCGACATAGTATATGGTAGCTATGCCGTCTATGATTGAAATGTTATTGAAACATATATACTCTAATAATAATGTCAAATCCGTTTTATCGTATCAAGCATTTTTGACCATTATAAGGTAAAACTCTATCCTTCGGTTTGCGTTGCATTGTGTGATGGGACTTGAGTCTTATAATGGTTTCATTTTTCTAAAAAGCATTACGTGATTTAACGATTTACTTTATTTCATGCACTGGCAATCCAATGGAGTAAACCTGTTCCGCGTTAGCGGCGTGGTCCTGTGACTAGCCATATTGTTAGATAAGTTAGGAAAGATTTCTCATACCAGTCCCATGACTGACCCGTAGTTTGTTTCACTTTACAAACTCGGGTGCCCTCTTTTCCACACGGGCAATCGAGTAGCTTATTTTGCAGATATTGAGAAGGATTTTGGATCGAAGCTTAAAGCTATGTCCAGAGCATTGATAGACTTCCGCTGTATTAGATTATTTGTTCCGCTGCATTGTATTACATTTACTGTAATTTATCTTCTGCTATATTATTATTTGTCGATGTACTCTGATGTTCTGTACTCTGATGTTGCATTATTATGATGTTATAAAAGTCTGTTGTTATTTGTTTTAATGTGTTGTATTCCCAGAGTTAATGCCACTACAACAAATTCACCCTTTTACAACGGTGCAACACCAATGTAATATCATTTTACAACGGTGCCTCCACCGTCGTGTATGCAGACAATGGTAATATATTATTTTCTTTTACAACTTTTCTGCACCGTTGTAATAGGGTTATTTAACAACAGTTATCTACCGTTGTAATAAATTTTACTACAACTATAATTCTCCGTTGTTGTATATACTATAGTAAAGTTAGAGTATACGTATAACAACTTTTGTCACCGTTGTAATAAACTATATTACAACTTTTATCCCCGTTGTTGTAGATATTGTAATATGCTGTGTTCAATGATATAACAACATGTCTAAACCGTTGTGATTTCAATGATATTACAACATTTTTACACCGTTGTGAATTGCTTTATATTACAACATTTTCTCACCGTTGTAACATGACTTATTACAACTTTTTTTCTGTTGTAATTTACATAGACCTGACTAGTAAAACAAATTCATATATATTAATGATAATATGATTCACATTTCAATGCAACAAATATTAGTACACGGAATCATTCATATATATTACTTAACATAATATTCGATCAACATAAAACACAAGTACGTATTACATCGCAAACTTAACCCGTCACCAAAAACATAACTGTTTCATAATACATACATGATTTAACCCAATATATACATAGGAAAGATGGAATGTCTACAAAAGCATACCCTACGAAAGCACTCTAGCTGAATGCAACATAATTTTTATTCCAGGCCACAGTTGATCCAACAGCTTATCCAATAGTAGTCATTGCGGAATTCGGCTTCCACAAGAATGCTTCTGGATCCACCGCCACATCAATCCAAACTTTCCAACCTTGCGATCCAAATTTTTTAAAGTGCACCGAAGCTTCTGGATCAGTGGATACCAATGTTGCTTCTGCAAATACTTGTCTTTCCCAATTCAATATCTTACACTTTCTGCCCTCATTTTCATCAGCTTGCACTGCTGTTTTTCTGCCTGGATTTTTCTGTTTAGACTGTTTTTCTATTTTGCTGCCCTCAATTTCAGATGCATGCTTTTCATTTTTAGCTGCTTGCTTTTCATTTTCAGCTGCATGCTTTCCATTTTGTTTAGACAGTTGAACTGCCAAGGTATTGCTTCCACGGTGTGACTGTAAACAAAAAAAATCTAGAAAATCTGAACTGGAAACTAAAAACAGAAAGTGAGGCAAATAAAAACATGGAACTAAATACAAAAGACAGTAAGCACTTATGTGAGTAAATCACCCATATCTTAGCTGTGAAGTAATATTCTACTATAAGTTAAATCGCTTTTTGTTTGGATACAGTAAATATTTCTTCTATTTATAATCCTTGAATGAGCATTCCATACCTGATTAAATGTTGAATGAATGCCCCCTTTCTTTTATAAATGTTGTGTAAATTTTTCATGATAGTATTGTGTGTTTGATGCTTGGTTATACTTCTATGTACAGGTTCATTCATTTTTTTTTTCAAATATAGAATTCTTTAGCAATCTAGAGACCATGGATGAATAAACTGGTTAAATCAGAGCACAAGGTATTTTCAAACCAGTAAAATAATAGCTGAAACATAAAGGAAAAAAATTCATTAAGTAGTAAGTAAATCCAATAGAGGTTGGTAAACAAATAATATTTTGTGATTCAGAAGTTGTCTTTGAATCAGTAATGCAGGATATAGGGATGACTGTGACCACTTAACCTTATATGTAGCCAAGGGAAATGATAATATCAGTAGTTTACATAAGATTGATCCATTAATGAACTCAGAACCTTACTAGAAAATTTGGTATGTGAATATGTAAGCGTATAAAATTTTCTCAAGTCTTAATATATTGAAAAGTACATGGTAACCAGGTTAGAACTGGCAATAAGCAGGCCTTGTATGCTGCTGAATATATGATTAAGGCATCAAAGGCTTAAATTACCAATCCATGCTCTTTGTATACTCATCAACCATCCTCTAAATATATTTAATTAAGTTAGAGGATGAACAAACCAGATTTCTTAACTAAGTATTAAACAAATGTTATTAATAAAATACTAGGTGAAGTTACCAATAAGTGACATTAACCAAAATTTTCCTTATAGAAACACTGCTAATTGCCCAGCAATAAATTGGTAAGCATAATTTAATATTCATTGGGTAAAGAGTGGTTCCATTAGACAAGACACACGACTAAGTTTAAGTTAATTTGATGGCTGTTGAGTGGAGCAGTTTTTGTTACTGTCAGTTGTACTTGTGAGAACAATGCAATAGATTTAACGACAGAACAACACCACCAGAAGCATCTTTCTAAGCTGGGAACAAAGAGTGGATGAGTTGAATCTGTGAAATTTATGTGTAATGGATTGTTATCTTTATTTATTTTACAAATAATTTCCTTGTTTTTGTTTAATATACGAATGTAATTATAAAACATGAGAATGGTAAAGATAGTGAACACATAGAAAAACACAGTAATACATCTGCAAACTCTTTCTTTTTAAACCCTTAGTGATTGAATATAGTATGATGCAGGCGCGCGCGCACACACACACACACACACACACATATATATATATATATATATATATATGCATATATGTTTGTGAATATGTATGTGTAACTAATTGTTCTTCATGTCAAAAACTGGAAACAAAATATGAAAATAGTGGATCTTTTGTGAATAAACTCTGTGCAAACTCTTTGAATTTGATCTAGAGTGGGTATAGATATGGGTACTTTGATAGATTATTAGTTGACTACACTTATATATGACTAGAAGTGATTAACTATGTGAAGTAAGATCTAGAAATGAGAAATTTCCTTTACTGTTGTATGAATACAATAATAATAAAAGATGAACACCTCACTTTCAAAAATAAAGTACCTCAATTTTAGCATGTTTTAGATAACAGTATAAACACAAAGGTTATTCCAAATTGAATTTAGTTTACATTAAAAAAAAATCAGCTTCTAATGCACGAGAATTTAGTTTAACAGTACCCAACCCCCCTCCATTTACTGTCCTTAAAATCACCCTAAAATTTCACAGTTCCGGTTAAAAGCATTTCAATGTTCACCAAACATTGTACCAAAGAATTAAACTTGCATTGTCAAAAAAAAGTTGACGCATTTAACAGCAATATTCCAATCCTGTAGATCATGACATGTTACATCTTTCTATCAATTATACCAATAAAAAAGGGTACCTGAGGCGTATTAGGATCAGGAGTTGTTGGATTTCCCGCATTAGCTTGCTTTTCTTTTAGATCCTGTAAAGAATGCATATACATAGGTCATATAAAATTAGCACAAAATATGATTATGGTCATATAAAACTAGCACAAGTGGGAAGCCATAAATTTGAGAATAGTTCATTTCCCTTTCAGATGATGGTTTACTACAGGTATTGTTCAATAAGACTGTACAACATGGGCCAAGCCTTCCATACTTAAAATATTACATGACCTACTATACACACATAACCCGTAATATTACCCATTATTTCCACTTATCTTCTCCATCGTTCAGAATAAAACCTAGCCGACATTTGACCTGCTAATCCGTTCAAACCAAGGAAAAAAAGTTCATCGCGAGGCAGAGGAAGATGGTAGAGAAGCAAAAATTTTAATGCATGTTTATTTGTGTATTTATAAAACATCTTTGTTATGTACATCTTTATATCAAAACACATATTTTGGGTATAACCGAAAATAAATCAGAAAACAAAATTTTAAATCTTGATTAGTAATGTTTATTTGCATATTTATAAAAAACCGCACCGGAATTATCAAACTGGAAATTTACAGGAAATTCCGAAATATCCGGAACGGAACCGAAAACCGGGATTTCAAACCTTGCTTAAAACTAATGAATTTGGCAGCAAACTGAGGGCAATAGCCCCACCTGCTGCCGACAATAACTTGGTTTCTAATTAACAGGAAAACAGGAAAAATCGCCGTTAAAATAAATTTCTAATAAAC
Source organism: Allium sativum (assembly GCA_030737875.1). Taxonomy (NCBI): domain Eukaryota; kingdom Viridiplantae; phylum Streptophyta; class Magnoliopsida; order Asparagales; family Amaryllidaceae; genus Allium; species Allium sativum. Next base: position 822,611,422 of record CM060910.1, read on the forward strand.
ACTTACCATCAACATCGAAGTAAGCTCATGTACTTTGGTCTCCAATCCACTAAATTGGTTTCGCAATGCATGTACTTTACCTGATGGGCTACCACGAATACGAAGCTGAGATGGTACAACCCCAAAACCAAGCCCTCTTACACGTCCTCCATGCTCCTGACCAAAAAGCTTCGACACGCCATCTTGAGTAACTGATGTTGCTCCCTGAGAATTCTGATTTGCGGCATTATGATGCTCTGTTATCTTAGACTACAAATTCAAAAACAACCAATATTCAGAAATTAAAATTAAAACTACTTTAACAATAGCAACAGTTTCCGATATTGTATATTTGAACTTATTCTTACTATGCATTTGGCAGCAATTGAATTCAGAGGTTTTCCATCTTTTCTAGTGTGGCCTTTGCACCACAATTCGTCTCTAGTGATATTAAATGTTGCCTTTTTATTTTTCTGCAAAAATAGCTTAACTGCTTAAGAATGTTCAAGTGATAACAAATAATAATTGCTTTAACAATATTTTTTTACCATTTCTTCTTCCAATCTTGCATAACCTTTTCTGCTCATGGTGTGTGGAACTTTATTCTTTTCTCTAATACTTTTGAATCTTTGGCTTGTTGCCTATAAGATCAATTCAATAAATATGATATATGAAAATGTAATATATTTAACAGTTAAAATCAGTAAGACAAAAATAACCACCTCAAACTTTTCTGACAATTTTTCAGTTACAAAAGCATTCCACTCGTCAGCGCTCTTTATATTTAATGGTTTTAGGCCTGCTAAAGTATTGGTAGAGTTGGAATTTTGAGATGCTTTTTTGATAGCTGCAACTAACCTTGATTTCGACTCCTTCCATCGCTGTCCTATTATCATTAACAAGTAATCCTTATACACCATATCTACCTTGAATCTTGACTGCACACAAAAAAAAACCCGCAGATTAGTCTCTAACAGTATTGCAAAATGCAATATTGTACCACATCAGGTATATAATATGTTGCTTTGAATATTGAGACATATAATATGTAACAGTATTGCAAAATGCAATGTGCATAATGCATATGTCATTATAAAGAGAACTACAACAGGTATATAATAGTTGCTTTGAATATTGAGACATATAGGTACTCTAACATAAATAACATAGAATCAGTAAAATTAAATACAATTGAAAGCCAGAATTTATTATTCACTTGCTCATGTTATCGCCAACAGATGGTATACAAGTCAAACATCAGTACGTACCTCTATACAAGTCCATAGATCATCCCTCAAATCGTCACCGACTTTCCTCCGTGTGCTAATGGTAAAAGGCATCATTTCCCTTGCTAGAGTACCAATATATGACGACAAATGTTTGGAATTAGCACCTATTGCTTGTCCGCGTTCATTAAATTCAACTTCCGGCTTCTCATCCAGTATCATAGATAATGATTTCATCATCATTCTGCCTCTCTTTATTCTAGCTTGCGTCAATCTTGGACCTTCACCAGAATCGGGTTGAAGTTCGTTTGGACTGGAATCATCGTTGGCTGAAGTTTCCTGGAAGTGTAGTTGACGGGCAGGGGGCTGTACTGGGTTTGTATTGTCAAAGGGGCTGTTACTGGAACGAGGGGGCTGAATCTGGTTTGTAGTGTTGACGGGGATGCTACTGGAAGGAGGAGGGGGCTGCATCCCTTTTGTAGTGTGGCCAAGGTTGCTTCCAGGTTTGCGAGGAGTGCGTATTGGGTATTCAACATTCTTTCGAGGAGATCTTCTTATAGCAATATTTAAATTACAAAGCAACGGAATTGGTCCATCTGGGTGTTCATTGATTCTAATCCCAACCGGTCTTTCATCAGCAGCACGAACAGCTGCAAGTGCAGCTAAACTTTGCTTTTTTGCTCTTTTGTTTGCAATTTTTGAGCTCTAAAAAATAAAAATCTTAAGTCAGTTTTCAGTAGCGATAAAAACTGTCAAGTAGCGATAAAAGAGTTCTAAGTCTTTGTAACCGTGGCTAAGAAATAAAAATCTTAAGTCATTTTTCAATGGCTGAACATACAAAATGCAATCAAATGCTAGAGTAGAAACTGTGGATTAATAGGGAGTGTGTAACAACCCGTAAAATCTGAGCCAGTTTAAAAATTTTATTTTGGCAATTTTAATGAATTTTGAATATTTAAAATGAATTATTTTAAATAATAACGACGAGAAAAATTATTTTGAATATAATTCGAACAAATATATTTATATAGATATCGTTAGAATATAAATAATTATTTTAAATTATAAAAGGAATTGAAAATGGCGCGGTAGTTCGATAATTCGATTTCAAACTTCAAATGAATGTACATGATTCAAAATAAACCGGAATTTAACAAAACCAAAAATATTAGAACCTAATTGAGAATATCTTTCCAACAAATCCGAAAAATTGAAATTTCATAGCGGGAATCAAAAGTTAAGGCCAAATGAATTTTCAGAATAGTCGCTATGAAATTCTGGCCCTTAAAAAAATGGAAATTTTGCAAACGACCTCGGATTTCGACGAAACCACTTTTGTTGGATCCGGGATGTCTAGTTATTACTAGATTCCAATATTCATAATTTTTCGAATCAATCTGTGAGCGTGGCGGAGGAAAACGCGTTTGACCAGTTTTAGTTGATTTCAATCGACTGGAAAATGACCATTTTTCAAACGGTCTCAGAATTTGACGAAATTAGTTTTGTTAGGACCGTATCGTCAATAAGAAGTTAGAAAATATTTTTCTGGAATTTTTCGAGTTAGTATGTGGCCTCGGTAAATTGAAATGCGCGTTCAAATTCAATATATAGAGTTATATGTTGATTTTGACGGAAACTGATCGAAACGAACGAATCAACTTACGATACGTATCCCATTGTGTTTGGAATGGGGGTAATTAGCTTTGGACAACAGGCGGTGGGCTTGATTTCGAGGTCGAAATAAAAAGTACCTTTTTGAAATTAAATAATTAAAATCCCTCCCTCTCTCCCCTTAACTCCTCTCAACCCCCCCCTCCATTTCATTCAATTTAAAAATTAAAATAAAAAAAGGAGAGAGAAGGGGGGATCGCGATCCCCACCCCCCGGGTTGAACGCCGCCGCCTAGGGCGGGGCCACCGCACCAAGCCCCTCCTCTTCCCTACTCCTCCCTCTTCTTCTCCCGCTTCGCTCTCCCTCCTTTGATCCTCTCGCACACTCCACCTTCCCCTTCTTCTTCTATCTCCTCCCTCAAATCCAACCCCCTCCAAACACTAAAACCCCGAGCCACCTCCTTGAGCACCCGCGCCACCTCCAATCCCCGTGCCGAGCTTCCAAGCGCCTACCCCTCCTCTGAGCGGTTAACAGTAAGTTTTTTCTTGTTAGTTTAACTAATTTTTTTTATGTACAATGTTAATTATAAAATCAGTTTATTATATATGGAATAACACATATAAAGTTTAGATTTTCTTTATATGAAAGTTCTAATTTTTACTAGTAAGAAATAATTTTTATTGTTTATAAAGATTAGATCTTTAACAATAGAAAGATTTGATATTTTTAACTATGAAAAGATCGGATTTTTAAAAATAAAAAGACTAGATCTTTATATGAAAGAAGGCTAGATTTTTGAAAATATAAACATAGGGCTTTTAAGAATATATTTTTTTATATGCATGAGAATAAAAATAGGATTTTTATATGATGTAGATAATAAAAATATAATTTTATAAGCTAGAGTATATAAAAATTTGATTTTTATATGTGTAGTATGATAAAAATTAAATCTTTATATTTGAAAAGGCGAAATCTTTATATATAGAATGGCAAGAGAAAAATATGATTTTTATTCATGTAGAGTAATAAAAATATAATCTTTATTAGGAGAGGAGCAATATAAAAATATAATTTTTATATAGAAAGAAGCATTGTAAAAATATATATAAGTAAGAAATAAAAATATGATTTTTATTTATTGAAATGAAGTGATAAAAATATAATTTTTATATGAACAGCGTGAAAAGACTGCATTGGAATTTCAGTCAGATCCAGACGGTTCAGCAGTTAAAAAGCAAAGCACGGCGGAGTGGAACCCTCTGTGAGAACTTCTCACCTTTAATTTTATTTTTCTAGTTAATGATATATACTAGGATGCAGACGGTGTTTAGTAGCACCCGACACCCGTCATCCATAGACCATGGACGGCTTGTTTTTTGTTTGTTTGTTTGGTATTGATGTGTAGTTGATTGTGTGATATGAAATAAAATATTTATATAGTTAAAAATATTGTATAGTTAAAAATATATTTTTTATCGTGTATATGAAATGAAATAAATAGTTATAAACAAATCGAACGATTTGTCTATATACACACATTTGACTGATATTGATTGGGACGATAAATTTTACACATCGCCTTACTGCACAAATAAAAATATGTGTTTGGTTGTTTGAAAACCCACACGGGTATTGGGATAATATACGACATACACTAATCCCAATAATTGGTTGTATGTCGATCGATGGATTGACAGACTATTATAAGCGTTAGATATCTATATTTGATGCTTATACAGTGTAGTGCACTTTGGATGATGGTTGATTATTTATTGTTGCTATTATATACATGTGTTGTATGGAATCCATATAATTAATATTATATGGTAATTGATTGGGCCTCATTCCAATTGGGAAAATAAAGAATGATATAAAATAAGATTCATGTGTTTACAGTACTCATTTGTTGAGATTAGTCATGTGTTGAACGAAATATTTTAACAATAAAAATTACATCTTTATCATATATAAAATTAGAAACTAACTGGAAAATAGATAAGATGAGTGGTCTCCTGGGTATTGATATGATGTTGGTTTCGGGCTTCGGGGTTAATGCTTAGGGAATCGTTCTCTTATAAATTTACGGTTGGAGCCTGATTAAAAATTTAACGATAGAAATCATAATTTTATAAAATATATTACATAATAAAAATAGTCACGTGTTGACAGTACTCATTTGTTGAGATTAGTCAAGTGTTTAAAGAAATATAGATTCATGTGTTGAATAGAATAAACATTCATTTGTTGAATAGAATAACGAAGTGATTGAAATATTTAAAGCTGTGTTGATTAGTGATGCTCCATTTTGATGCGAACGATATTTATATCGATTTTATTCGTTTTTATAATGAATATTGAAAAGAGATAAGAAAAAAAATTGAATATTTAGAAAATGAATTCGAATTGAATTGAATATAAATTAAATTAAAATGGATTGAAATAGAATTCAAATTGAAATTGAATTGAAACGAATTAGAATTTGAATCGAATTCGAATTGAAAATGAACTCGAATTAAAATGGATTGAAAATAAATTCGAATTGAAATTGAATTGAATTAAATTGAATTGAAATTCAAATTGAAATTGAAATTGAATAGAATTGAATTCGAATTGAAATTGAATTGAAAACGAATTAGAATCGAATTAAAATCGATTTGAATTGAAATCAATTTGAAATGAATTTAAAACGAATTTATAAGTGAATATTCAATTTTGATATAAAATTGAAATGGAAGTTGAAACTGTTTTTGAAACGAATTTAAAATGAATTATAAAATTCGTTTTAAATGAAAATCGATGAAATATATATCATATATATTATATATATAATATAATGGCCTGAATAGAACGCGCCACGCTGCGGCAGTTCGTGAATTTCGACCATTGACTTCGAATTGATGTTACGGAAGATCCGACCGTCGGATTCTCCTCAAACCGGAACCGTTGGGTTCGTATCGAAAAGAGCTTTCCAATGAATATTTGAAATTTGAAATCTAACAGTTGGATTTGGAGATACATCCAAATCAATTTCAGAAAAGGTCGCTGTAAGTGTAGTTCGATGGCCATTGGTGGAAATCGACTGTACGGGCCTTGATAAAATTATTAAAAATATCTATAATTTGTGTAAAATTAAAATATATGAATTGGAATGAACTGGGATGAAAAAATCCCTATTTGAAAGGATAAAAATATATTTTTATCGAAATGAACTAGTTATGAACTAGAATTAAAATCCAATATTTTTAAATAAATAAATTGGGTTTGAAGTGGTTTTAAAAATAATCAGAATTTGATATTGAATATAAGCTGATATATTTTCTATTCAGAGCCTTGTATTTAATATCAAATGGAATTTTGGGTTTATCGTGAACCGTGTTTTAAATGACATCGGTTCTTTAACCCAATTAAAGATTAAAACTAAGTGGAGTTTTAATGAATCTTTAAATAGATTAAAATGATCGAGAATGGGGTATCACCAGTTTTGCTCCAAAACGATAGTTAAATCTTTAATTAGATTTGAACGTGAATTGGTAATTAATTTTACCAATAACACCGTGGTGTTAGATATGGGGTATTACCAGTTTTTCCTCATGGGATAAATAGGTTGGGATTGGGAAATAAAATAAATAATTACTTCGGTGTGGTTCGTTAATCCCGACTTGTTTGAAATGATATTCAAAGGAAGATTAAAGAATTAATTTTAAAGAATTTATCTTTGATAAAATTAATGGGAACCTTTCCCTAAGGATGTGAAAATTTGAATCTGAATTGGAATGAGGTGTATTTTGTGTTTGAGTAACATTTGTTTATTATATACGTGGGTTATTCAGAAAGGCCGGGTTTATACCCATTCTGAATAACCGATTCGACGATATGTCGAAGATGAAGACGGTGGTTGAAGACCGGAAGTCTTCACATCATTTGGGTGATTACTGATGATCTTGATTGGGCCGTACACCCAAGATGAGGGAATCAGTTGGTGATCATCCAGACGTACTTGGAGATCGATGGATATGCGAGGAAAGTGCCTCCGGTTTCGTTCAGACCCAAAATGAACTTGTAAATGGACTATGTGTCCGACATTGGAATTTATTCTGTGTTGATTGATCTCTATCAAATATACATCTGTTTGGCGGTGGAGAATTTATTCTCTTGCTTAACGCCATTCTCTGAGACGTACGAGCTCAAAGGTTGTATATCAATGGACATCAGTCGCATGGAGTGAATTGCCTATGTGGCAGGCCTAAGTGGCAGATGATCAAGGCTTCTGTTGAAAAGCAAATTCTTGTGGTTGATGATCAAAGCACGGCCTGTGTGGCGTAGCTTTTGTATAACGTGAATTCGATAGCCTCACACCCCGGTATGAGTCAAAAACAGGATACGGACTGCAGGGAGAGAACGACGTTTCTTTCTAGCTATGGGTGGTGTCAGTGCTTAAACTGGCTGACATTTATATACTTTTCACTTGTGTGGTTGTTGGATGAGGCGCCTCAATATTAGGTCTGTTAGGACCGGGAAACGTGTGCTCAGGAATAGCCAATCCTCCAAAGTTAGGTGAGGACCGGCCCTGAAGATCTAAGGATCATAGTGGGGTCCTGAGACATTTGCTAGAGTGTCTGGAATCGGAGAGGAGCTTGCCCTTGCCTCGACTCATGATGGAATCCAATTTCCAATATGTGTCATTTGGTTTTATTTGTAGAGCCTAGTATGGCGACATAGTATATGGTAGCTATGCCGTCTATGATTTATACTTATGATTGAAGTTGTTTTCTTCATTTATAGTAATAATAAAAGATGAAATTTCACGTATGGAGCATTCTTTGGCTATTATAAGGGAAAACCCTATCCTCCGGCTTGCGTTGCATTGTGTGATGGGACCTGGGTCTTATAATAGCTTCATTTTTCGAAAAAGCATTGCGTTGTTTTTATTTATATACACTGGTATTCTTGGGAGGAAACCCGTTCCGTGTTATACGGCGTGGTCCCTTGAATTACCCTCTTTTAAAGTGAAGTTTAATAACTGTTTTAGTTCTCACACCAGTCACATGACTGACCTGGAGTTTATTGTTTTAACCTAAACTCTGGGTGCCCTTATTTCCACATGGGCAGCTAGTAGTTTTGGTTTTGCAGATTTATATTCACAAGATCCTGATTTACAGCTGGAACGATGCTCGGAAAGCTCTGTATCCGTGTATTACTTTCAGTTGTGTTTTGTATTGTTTTTCCGCTGCTATGTAATTTATTATAATCTCTGATATTTATCGAATGTATTTTAATTCATTCATACTCTGTATATTCTTGTATCCGATAGAATTGTTGTAATAAACAATGAAATGTTCTTCTGTTTGCGTTCTATTTTGTCGTGTTCTCAAGGTAATCGGGGCTTTCCTTACCGGGGAAGTTACGGGCCATCACAGAGTACAAGCCCAGATGTCTGCTGCGAAGATAACAATGTGACCATAATAGTGTACTAACTTGCTTTCAATGGCTAAACATACAAAATGCAATTAAATGCTAACTGTTATATTCCTTTTCCTATATATTTCATACAAAAGGAGAAATAATATTAACGGAACCAGTTTGTCAAGTGGATGTACTGACTATTTTTGCCGATGGAACCAGTTTGTCTAAATCGAGTTAAGGAAAAGAAGTTACTTGTCAACTGGATGTTTGCATTTAGCATTTACATTGAATGTAGAAGCCGACTTTTAAGGTAAAAAGCTTTGTAAGAATAAGACAACATGTTTACCCATTACTCTCTTCGCAATGAGTTTATTTTTTTTTCAAGTGGATGTACTGACTATTTTTGTCGATGGAGGTATTGACTACTCTTACAACAGCAAAAAGCAAGGAGACATTAAGGAAAGTCCTCGGATTGGTTGATAAATTGGATGCATTGCTGATCGTTTTTCAAACACTATCAAAGTTGCATAATAAAATGAAAGGCTTGGTTTTGAAACTGAGCTTGTCAGCTACACATAATCAAAGTTGCATAATAAATAAAATGAGGCATTAATATAAGATTATATTGGTACAACATCCCCGCAGTCTATAGTTTAAGTTAAACATTCGAGTTCAACATCAAATCAAATGACTCATGCACAGATGCGAAATCATTTCGTGTATACGAATCAGCAACTTTAGCTAAATAAATATTGCAGTCTAAACAAGATAAAATAAGTACATCTCATGCACATTCAAGTTTCCAGATGTAGTTTGAACTTTAAATTTCCTTCAACCTCAAAGACTTTTGAACTTTTAATAATGGATGGGAAACAGTAGCCACAATGCAAATAATGGATGAGAACCTCTTAAAATATTAATATCTATCATATAACTTTCTAGATGCAGCAGGGATGCAAACACAAAATACAAGCGACTGCATGAACATCATAAGACGAACTGTGTTGTTCATCATAATTCATACAGTTTCAGTTCAAATTTGAGCTGCAATGCAAATTGCAAAACATAGCGCAACCCAATATATTTTTTATATATATTGTTGCATAAGATACAATTTTATTTATAAAATTTGCACTGAGCACTCTACAAGTGTATATATTAATATTTTAAACTCAAAATAAAAGTGACCTTAAAATGTTTTTTTTTTCTTTTTCTAAACATTCATGCAAATCTGTAAATATTTATATTTTAAACTTCAAACATAACATTTGTAATTTTATATAGTGAAATGATTTTTGGCCTAAAATAGAAAACAATATATTTTTTATAGCGTTCTTTTGTATAAATTTAGATTAAAGTATATTAAATTTTAACAGCAGTTTGATTAAAGTCACTATTAAATTTTAAAATACGACAAACATTATTGTTCAAAACTTGTTTGGATATGATTACATAAATGTCTAGCATTGTTGAATAATTGCATAAATTTATGCAATTATTTGATCGCTTAATTTTAGGTTAATGCTGACTAATGGGTTGATTCAGAACAAAGTTACAATGTTGCAGATATGTGGAGTTAAATCATGATGAAGCAAACGTCCTCAACACAACGTACTAAAAGAAACAAAATAAGGCTAAAGTGAAAAAAACATGTGGTAAAAAATGCAATATGTAACTTGAATACCTCTCCTTCGTGTAGCACCATCTTCCTCGTCGATAATACAAGATCAATCTTCCTCGTCGACCTATAAAAAGACAAAACGATTTACAAATAATTAGAACATCACACTAAATATAGAACTACTTTGTAACAACCACGTACAAAATAAAATACACATGCAAAAAACATACAATAGAAAATAAAATTATTTTGATACACGCTAAGATGTCAATCTTATATCAGAATTTTTTTTTTTTACTATCTAACAACACATTTTATGGTATATATGAACAACACATTTTATGGTATATATGAACATGCATAAAATAAAAAATCAATAAAATATGCTTATAACATACCAAAATACCGTTACAACCCTCCCTTATGTAACTTTCATCCCCATTATCTACGTCTCTATCATCAAGTTGTGACTCATCCAATGGTTTACTAGTTGATTCTTCATCCTCGTCGTATTTTTCCAATTCATGAAACCCTCTAGAGGGCGCTCTCAACAAAACATACCAATTTGAAGAACTACCTTCTCTAGAGAAGAAAACTTGAACCGCTTGTGTTGCTAAGATAAACGGGTCGCTTTCAAACTTATTTTGAAATTGATGCAAATTGACCAATGTAAATCCATCTTCAACTTTGACTCCACGATACATATTTTCCCAATCACATTTAAACAAGGCAACTTGAAATTGACGATAATCCAACAAGAAAATCCCACGCAAGACCCCATAATATATTATTTTTTCAATAGACCCATCTACACAAACAGTACTTGCCTCAATGGAAACACCACTATTTTGTGTTGCCTTCTCAAAGTCTTTCGTATGAAAATGTCGACCATTAACAATATAGCCAAAATAAGAAATTATTTGCGAACGTGGTCCGTATGAAAGCCATTTTATTATGTTGCTGACATTGGATATACGTCTATCATCTCTAACCTGGACAAATACAATATATTAAATAAAGATTTATGTTGATCTACTACTTTCATCATTAATAGTTTTTTAAGATATAGCTATCAACCTTTTTTCCGAACCAAAAACTAAAAGTCTTTGATTGCAATTTTGACAGTTCCAAATCGTCTTGTGCAAGATGAGGATGAAAACATTTTAGCTCCTCTTTGTGCATTCTTCATACATAAATGTAATTAAGGATCTAGTTTATTTTGTATGTCATAGTTAAGTTGAACTTATATTTACTCTATTTATGGCTCTACTTCTTCCGTATTAAACAAAACGTATTGATGAGCAGCATTAATCACCTCCTCATCGACTGTAGTAGGTTTTCCTTTGGAAATAGGACGCCCCTCAAGTATAAAATCATTTTGTTCCACTTCATTTCGGTTTTTCCTCTCTCCAATTTGTAATGCATCTTTAATATATCCAGAGCAATATTTCATACATTCTTCGGCAACATAGCGCTCAACAATGCACCCTTTAGGCCGTGCTTGATTTTTAACATACCCTTTTAATATTTTCATATATCTATAACCAAAATGAATAAACAAGTTACTTTCATAACTATACATACTTTTAACCGTCAATTATTTATAATAAATATTACCTCTCAAATGGATACATCTATCGATATTGGACCGGCCCACAAATTCTTGCTTCTCTCCCTAAATGTATTGTTAAGTGAATCATGATATCGAAAAAGGAAGGGGGAAAGAACCTCTCTAGATCACATAGTGTTAATGCAACTTGATACTCCATTAATTCTAGTTTATCCCTATCAAGCACTCTTTGGCATATGTCATTATAAAATGAAGATAGTCGTAGTAGTGCATTCCTTGTCCCTGTAGGTAGAAGTCCTCTTAATGCAACGGGCAATAGTTGTTGCATCAAAACATGATAATCATGAGACTTAAGGTTTGATATCTTGTCTTCTTTTGCAAAACATTTTCCAATATTTGAGCTATATCCATCAGGCACTTTCAAGTTCTTCATTCTACTATCAAAGATCTCTTTTTCTTGATCGGATAAGGTGCACGGTGCGGCTGGGAGCAATACTTTATTTCCAATGTCTATAGGATGCAATTTTTTTCTAATGCCCATTGCTTCTAGATCTTGGCGTGAATTGAGGCCATCTTTTGATTTTCCTTTGATATCAAGCAATGTACCAATAATACTTTCACCAATATTTTTCTCAATATGCATCACATCTGGATTATGCCGCAAAGGAAGTGCCTAAAATTTGAAAAAACACAAATAATTAAGTACTAAGTAGCAAACATGAATAGAAAATGAAAAGCAATGTGTTTCTAGTTAAATTTCACCTTCCAATAAGGCAAGTCAAAGAAAATGGACCTCTTCTTCCACATTTTACATCCTTTTTTCATCATAGTTTTCCTTTTCCTTTTCCTTTCACCTTTCTCTTCCTTTTTTAATTTTTCCCCCAATCATTAATAATATCTTGAACATCATCAAAGATTTGAACACCAGTTTGTATTTGAGGCCTTTGTCTATTCTCTATAGTTCCATCAAATAAGTTTTTCTGTTGACGACACTCATGGTTAGGTTCAAGGAATCGTCTATGACCCATGTATGCACACTTTTTACTAAATGGTAGCCATATTGAGCAGGTATTGACACCACAAACTGGACATGCTCTCTTACCTTTTACAGGGCAACCAGCTAAATTTCGGTAAGCTGGAAAATCATTGATTGTCCACATAAGAATAGCATGTAATCTGAATTCACTACGACTATAAGCGTCGTAAGCTTTCACCTCTTTATCCCACAATTTTTTCAAATCTTCAATAAGTGGTTGCAAGTATACATCAATGTCATTTCCCGGTTGTCATGGCCCAGGAATTAACAAAGATAACATCATATTATCTTTGTGCATACAAAGCCATGGAGGAAAGTTGTAAGCAACAAGAAACACTGGCCAACAACTATATCCACAATTCCAATCACCAAAAGGATTAAAGCCATCAGATGCAATGCCAAGCGTTAAATTTCGTGGATCGAAAACAAAAGAATGATACATTCTATCAATCGTAGCCCACTGAGTAGAATCCACTGGATGACGCAATTTACCATCTTCACTCTTATGACTGCTATGCCATCTTAGTTGTTCTGATGTTTCTGGGGATGCAAACATTCTTTTCAGTCTTGGTATCAGTGGGAAGTATCTCAAAACCTTCATAGGTATTTTGATTTGCTTCCCATCTTTAGTAGTCTTGTTTTTTTTCCAACGAGACTTACCACACTTAGGACAGAAATCACTATTTGTAAGCTCTTTTCTAAATAAACAACAATCATTTACATATGCATGTATCTGCTTATAGCCTAAACCAAATGACTTAAGCAACTTCTTTGTTGCATACGTAGAATCCGGAAGCATGATTTCTTTAGGCAACATATCATTTAGAAGTTTAAGAAGCTCTGTAAAAGCCGTGTCCGATATACCATTTCGCGCTTTGTGCTTGAAAAGAAGTACTGTAGCAGACAACTTTGTGTGGCTTGCACAACCGGGATACAAAGGAATTTCGGCATTCTCCATCATTTCCTCAATACCTTCCCCATGTCTTTCTTCAACATTGGCTTCTACCTCCTCATCATAGATTCGCGCATCAACATACATTCTATAAGTGTCGGTCTCACTTGTATTTTGTGATGGCTGTTTTTCTCCATGAAAAATCCATATATCATAGGTTGGGTCCATTCCAAAACAAATCAAGTGTGACACAACTTCCCTTGATGTTTTCCAAATTAGATTCCTACAATCACGACATGGGCATCTAAATTTTTCGGGATTCCCTTCACTCGCAACATGCCCATATACAAAATTTTCCACAGCTTGCCTATATTCGCTTGTCATTCTACAAAACAAAAAAATGTATTAATACTCATTCTTAAATACTTATAGTGTGATGCTAGGGAACCTCGTTTTCTTCTTGCTAATACCAAAATTTTATACTACATTCTTCCTAACACCAAACTCATTCATAAATATTTATATTTGTTTATAATGATATTAGGAAGTACATAAAATTTATTGTACTTAATATTTTTATTCATGGTATTAGTAAGAGGAAAATGATGTGCCCTTAGCATCATACTACTTATAACTATGGAAGTAATAGCCAAAATGTTGAAACCTTGGTAGATTGACCCATGCTTTGTCCATCTTGGTAAAACAACGCCTCTAATTTTCGGACCTACTATAAAGAATTATGCTCAACATTATTATACAACTTGGTTATACGCACCCATCTTGGTAGATTACCCCTCTTATGTAACAAATATTAACTTATATATTTGTTAGAATTTTATATCTCAAATGATCATATATGGTTCAACAGTTCATCACATACTAGAGATAACTCCATGTCAACCAACCCATTGACCTACTGGAAAGTGTACGCAACGTACATCACATACTAGAGATAACTCCATGGCAACCAACCCATTGATCACCCTATCTCCACCTAGATGACCAGCTCCAAGGGAACTAAACCAAAACTGCTGCGCCAGATTAGCATACGAACCAACACACTGCCTATCTGATATATTTATTATTTATTTTGTTTATCAATTTTAGCTTTTTATATATGAGCAGGAACTGGAGCCAGTATCAAACAAATAAAAAGTGTGATGATGACATTGTTAAATTAGGTAGTCAAAATACAATAATTCAGAGAAATAATGAAGCAAGATACTGGTCAAAACGAAGATCCGGTTTCAGAAATAATGAAGCAAAATATTCTAAGAAGAAAGAAGAAAAATATCGATTTAGGTATACGCTGAAAGAGTAAATAGTTGGAGAAGAAAGATAATACTTAGTTTTGAGTTTATTTTTTTGTTTCGGGAGCTGCTAAAGTTGATTTGACCTGATAAGAATAAAGCCTGCCGTTTGTTCCAAGATGTCTTTAGGCATCCACAGATTTTTGACAAAATAATCATTTTCAAAGCAAAATTATTTTTTTTTGAAAGCAAAAAAGATAACAGTCGTTTAACGCTACATATGTTATTCAGTTTCTATACAGCGATAATAATGTACTTCTGAGCTTTTCATCCAGAGGTAAACATGTTCAATTATATTTAATGTAATTAACCATTGTGTTTTTGTAAGCTCACACATTTATTGTTTTTGTGGATGAAAATAACAGTGGAATAAATAAATCGGAATGAAAATGGAATTTCTGAAATAGAACAGAAATTTGGAAAATTGTTTAAGAACGGAACAGAAACAGAAAGTGGAATTTTTAACCTTGGATGAAATAGCTAGGTTGCAAAAGCACGGCAGAGGAGTCTATTTACGGTTATGTTTAGAACCTCCTCACTAATATGCAAACTATATGATAATTAATTCATTATTAATACAAAAGATTATAACAAGAATATTTATTTAATAGCATGAGCAGTTTCTATAGGAAGGGGCATCAGTTGAAATTTTGCACTAGGCATTATAAAACTCAGAACCGGCTCTGATCAACAACATTGTTGTGGTCCAAGCCTGATATGTAGGGGAAAAAACTAAGTACATACATGACTTCTGGTTTCTAAATACACAAGGTAACAAATGCTCAGATTTTTTCTTTTCATCTTATACTAATATTTCAGAATGCCAATATATCAACCCATATATATATATATATACACACACACACACACACAAACACACATATACATATATATAAAACTCAGCAAATGTCAAAGTGTACTCATTAATATAGGTAGGATGTCAATATGGGCAAGACAGCAAACCACCGATGTACCAAACTTTAGAAGTTAACAGGAAGGTTATGGGAAGGAATTTAATCAGAAGTTCCAGCACCAAAATAACCTTTGTGGAACCAAAAATTCTTTCATTTTTTTGGGTGGCATATAACATAACTTCCTAAGTAGCCACTTATGTGTTTGGATCTGGGGGCATTTCGGTCCTTAAATGGGGTACAGTAAACAGAAATGTGGGGGTTTGATGCAATGAAGTTGTACTAAGTATCTACGCAGCTTTTAAATCGAATATAAAGCTGCAAAGAAGGGGTGTGTCCGTTCTATTTTACACTCCAACCCTCCACTTTCTAGCATATTACAGAGAAGTGGAATTCAAATAGTGTCCACATTTATATATCAGATATCTAGAGACGAAATTATAGTAATGTTGACATACTTCTACCTAATGGTTGATGCCACAAGTGAGTTATGAAAGAAAGTGAGTACTTTTGACATACATCCACAAAACTTGTCAATCAAAGTTAACCATGAAAGTGAATATAAAAGATTACAGTGAGAATGCCAACACTCATACTGTCGTCCTCACAGAAAACTCATATTTACTTATTTTCTTTTTTAGTTGTTGCCATTGATGAAGCTGCAGTTTTAAACGTAATCAGGCACCAATAATAAACATTTAAAATATTGTTCATTCATCAAAATTAAAATCCTAAGCTATTATAAAGTCCAGTCATGTAGTTTTGATCAACAAATAGTTAAGATAACATTTTTTTATACAGTTATCGGAAAATTAAAAGGTACAAAGTAACAGGAAAATTAGATAGCTAAACTAACATGCCTACAAAGTAACAGGAGAATTATCAGCGAGAGGAAAACAGTAAAATTACACGAATGCAATAGCGGAGGGAAACAGTAAAATTACAATCACATGCAATTGAAACAACGATAAAAATTTATCAGCGAGAGACCGCAGGCAAGAGCGGCGATCGAGCAGCAAAGATTGAGCAGCAGCGGCCTGATTATCGAAAGGGGAATTAGGGTTTCGGTGGAATACAATGGAAAAGGAATACTATAAACCGATGGAAAAGGAAATGTTAACGGATGGAAAAGGCATACGAAGGAATACGATTGAAATGTTGTGAACCGATGTCAAAAGGCACAACGTTTCAACCAGTGGGAAGAATAATTGAAACATGGAAATTGTTAAGTGTAGGGGTGTGAAATCAGTACGTTTTCAACATTATGCTTTGAATTGTGCCACATTTCAAATTAATAATTATTATTTAGTCTTAGTTATTAATTATTATACATTTGTATTTAATTTTTATTGTTTATTAAAATCTTATTTATTAGTTATTATAAATGTTATATTTATTGTTAATATTTTTATGAATTATTATATAATTTAATTGCCAAATATTAAATATTACTTTGTAAATAAAATTGTCAAAAGCCGGCAGATCAAAAGCAATTCCAGGGACTACTTACAACATTAAGTTTACACGCAAATAAAAAAAATCTATCAAAAGCGCCACAAACTATAGCGCGGTTGTTAACTGTTGAGAACAAACAAGTTTGCCAAAATTATATTTATTAAAACTGCTGAAATAGTTACTACCAAATCAAGTATTACTTATTAATAATAGTTATTAATTAATTAACTTTTACTTATTTTCTACTTAGTTAATTATAATCGAGAGTAATACTTATTAAAAGCTTATGTTACTATTAATTAATAAAGTAGCTAGTTAACATACATTAACTATTAAAAAAATTACTACTTATTAACTATTAACTATTTAATAATAATTGAAAAATATTATTGATTCCCAAGTTTATTATTAATTATTATTATTATTAAATATTATTATTAAATATCAATATAAATAGTTATTAAATATAGATATTATAAACATGAAGTTTGCACTAGGCATCTCTATTACAACTAGTAAATGAAAAGTTATAATATATATGTATCTTATAACAATGATTATCACACAGTTGTAAAAAATATTTATTACAATAGTGCATTTTGCACAGTTGTAAAAAAGCATTTATTACAACTATGCTTTACGCACTATTGTAAAATTAAAGTTATAATATGGTGTTTTTGTTGTAGTGTGCATTCGAGGATTTCCAACCTTTGGATCAAACCTATGTGGTTTATGGTCGATTCAAAGGGCGGGAATTTTCGGGTTATTACAATTGGTATCAGGGCTTTGGTTAGCTCAAATCTTTGGGATACAACTCGTTAGAACTGAACAAAAGACTCATCAGAGATTGGATTAGTAATATCCTATAAAAGAATACTCATTAGAGATAGGATCAGTAGCATCCTATAATGAGATACTCGTTAGAGATGGGGTTAGTAATGCCCTAGAATGAGTTGAGAGTTACAAGTTTATAATTAACGTATTTGTGCTCATATATAATCCGATCTTAGAAAATATGATTTTTAAATATATAAAAGTTATTTATATTTGAAAAGTTAATCAACTAATAAAATTATTAAAATCAATAAAAGAATGGAAATTGAATCGGTAAATTAAACAACTTTTAGCTTTGTACCTTTTCGAGGACGAAAAGATTTTAAGTGGGGGAGATTGTAACAACCCGGAAATTCTGAACCAATTTAAAATTTTTATTTTAACAATTTTAATGAATTTTGAATATTTAAAATGATTTATTTTAAATAATAATGACTAAAAATTTATTTTAATCGAAGTTAAAACGAATAAATTTAATTTAATTATAAAAGGAGTTCGAAATGGCGCGACAGTTTGAAAATTCGATTTCTAATTTCAATTTAATATACATAATTCATTTTAAATCAGAATTAGACGAAACAAGAAATATTTGAATCTATTTAAAAATATCTTTCCAACGAATCTGAAAAATTGGAATTTCATAACACGAATAGTAAGTTATGTCCAGTTTAAAATTTAGAAAAGTTGTTGTAGAATTTATATATTTTTTAATACAATAAATGGCCCTTAAAAATAGCCATTTTGCAAACGACCTCTATTTTCGACGAAACCACTTTTGTTGGAACTGGAATGTCAAATTATTGCTAGGTTTCAATTTTCATGATTTTTCGAATTAATATGTGAGCATGGCAAAAGAAAATGTGTTTTTGTCAGTTTCAGTCAAATCGGATCGACCAGAAAATATTCAAACGGTCTCTGAATTTCGATGAAATTAGTTTTGTTAGGACCGTATTGTCAAAACATAACTAGAAATAAATTTTCTGGAATTTTTAGAGTTAGTATGTGGAAATTTAAAATGTACGATCAAATTTAATAATTAAATGATTTATATTTTAAAATAAAGAAAAGTGGGCTTAGATGATCAAACTGGTAGACGAGACCTAGTCCATTGGATCCAGAACGGGGGTATTTGGCTAAGGGAAGTTTTCTTTGGGATGAGTTTGAAGGTATTTAGAAGTAACGAGCTTTCTAAAAATTAATAAATTTAAAATAATAATATATTATTAATATAGAACTTGCTAAACCCTAATCCTATTACACAGCCGCCACTTGATCTCGAACGGCAGAAAAGCACCCAATTTTTTCCAATGATTTCTCTCAAATTTACACAAATTAACTAGAGATTTATATATGAAAATCAAAGGGGATGTTGAGATCTTTATACTCAACCGGGTTAATGAAGTATTGTGGTCAGATTCGCTCGATTTTCGAGCTAGAACTAGTGGAGTTTGGACGGGTTTTGGGGAGGCGCTGAAGGCCCAGTCGGTTGAGGTCACGGGCGTTGAAGGAGGGGATGTTGGGCTGTCGCGTGGAGGAGTTGGATCATGGTCCGATCGGGTCTAGAACGTGCGGTGGTGAAAATTCAAATTGAGCAGAGGACGGGTTTTGTACAGGAGTCAAAACGAGGGAAAAAGGATTAAGTATTGATTAATGGTTGATAAAAGTAATTAATTATATTAATTATTTAATTGAATTGTAAATATTCAAAATGTAATAACTTTGTCATATCAGAACGGAACTAAACGAAATGAAAAGTGTTGGAATCGTCTTTCCGAGATCTACGCTATGGAACAGACCAGATCTGAAACAGAACACTTTGAAAATTCAGACAAAAAGCAATGTGAGAAATTCTGTTTTCTTTATTTATTTATATATATAATTAAAATTGCTGAATCATGATACGTAATCTGTTCTAGAATTTGTGTTGTAAAATTATACGCTGCTAAGTTCTAATTGTATCACACGTGATTTGATTTATGATGTGTGTGTTCTATAGATTGTTGTAATTAACATTTATGTTGATTCTTAAATTAAATTCAAACAATATTATCATTTGTTATTAGTTTGTTGTAATTAACATTTATGTTAATTATAAAATTAGAATCAATTAAAATTATCATTTGTTATTAGATTGTTGTAATTAACATTTATGTTAATTATAAAATTAGAATCAAATAAAATTATCATTTGTGATTAGTTTTTTGTAATTAACATTTATGTTAATTATAAAATTAGAATCAAATAAAATTATCATTTGTTGTTAGATGTTGTGATTAACATTTATGTTAATTATAAAATTAGAATCAAATAAAATTATCATTTGTTGTTAGATGTTGTGATTAAAATTTATGTTAATTATAAAATTAGAATCAAATAAAATTATCATTTGTTATTACTTTGCTGTAATTAACATTTATGTTAATTATAAAATTAGAATCAAATAAAATTATCATTTGTTGTTAGTTTGTTGTAATTAACATTTTTGTTAATTATAAAATTAGAATCAAATAAAATTATCATTTGTTGTTAGATGTTGTGATTGATATTTATGTTAATTATAAAATTAGAATCAAATAAAATTATCATTTGTTGTTAGATGTTGTGATTAACATTTATGTTAATTATAAAATTAGAATCAAATAAAATTATCATTTGTTGTTAGATGTTGTAATTACCATGTATGTTAATTATAAAATTAGATTCAAACGAAATTATCATTTGTTATTAGATTGTGGTAATTAACATTTATGTTAATCAGAAAATTAGATTCAAAGAATGAAACAAAAATTATTCATTTTTGTCATTTTAAAAGAATGAAACCAAAACATTCATTTTTGTCATTTTAAAAGGAAGAAACCAAAAACATTCATGTTTGTCATTTTAAAAGAATGAAACCAAATTATTCATTTTTGTCATTTAAGAAGAATGAGACAAAAACATTCATTTTTATCTTTTAAATAGAATAAGACAAAAATATTCATTTTTGTCATTTAAAAGGAATGAGACAAAAACATTTACTTTTGTCATTTAAAAATAATAAGACAAAAATATTCACTTTTGTCATTTAAAAGGAATGAGACAAAAATATTCATTTTTGGTCATTTAAAAAGAATGAAACCAAAATATACCTTTTTGGTCATTAAAAAGGATTTGAACAAAATATACATTTTTTTTCATTAGAAAGAATGAAACATTTTAGTTCATAAGAAAGGATCAAAGAAGAATGAAATGACACTTTTTGCCAATTTGATTGAATTAGAATTTTCAATCAAAATGAAATACCGATTTTTGTCAATTTGTTGAATTAGAATTTTCAACAAATTTGAAACATCAAATTTTATACATTTTGTTGAATTAAGAACAGAATTATAGAAAATGTTCATGTTTTAACTAAAAACATGATAACATTAAAAATTTACATTTTTAATGTCTAAAATAGAAATATAGAAAATATTCATGTTTTAAATCGAAAACATGGTTTACATTAAAAATTCACTTTTAATGTAATAATAGAATGTAGACAAATATTCATGTTTTAAAATGAAAACATGTTTTACATTAAAAATTCACTTTTTAATGTAATAATAGGAGTTTGACAAATATGCATGTTTAAAAAAAATGATTACACTAAAAAAACTTTTTTTTAATGAAATGAATGAGTCACTAGAAATTGTTCATATTTGAATACAAGTGTTGAAACATTAAAATCATAAATTTTAATGTAAAGTTTGATTCATTGGAAATATTGACTGTTTTGAATAAAAATGTCGCAACATTAAAAATTTCATTTTTACTGAAAAGGTGATTCAGTAGAAAACATATGTTAGGGAATATTTATATGTTAAAACATTATTTTTAACATGCTAGAAAGGAGGAAAATAGAATACATCAATTTTGTTAGAAATGTTTATTTAGAATAAAAACATCACTTTAGTTTGGAATGTTTATATAGAATTAAAATGTCATTTTATATAGAAATGTTACATTAGATTAGAAATGTCATTTTATATAGAAATGACATATTAGATTAAAAATGTCATATATTTAGATTATGGCATGTTACATTTAAAATGTCATATATTTAGATTTTGTCTTGTTACATCAAAATATATGTTTGTTGAAACTAAATTATAAATATTTATTTATAATTTAACAAATGAAAATTTGTTAAATAGAAAATAATTCAAGCTGAATTAGAATTGGTTAAATTTAATAACCATTGATTTATTTAGTTAAACCGTTATTGTTTGAAAACCCTACACGGGTGTTGGGATGATATTTTTCATACACTAGTCCCAATATTTAGTTGTAAGTCGACCGATGGATTGACAGTCTGTGATGAGCGTTAATTAATCATTTATTTTAATGCTCACACAATTATAAATTTCACTCTGGATGTGAATGGATTGTTTATTGATTATTTCCCATTATTGTTATATACATGCTATGTATGAAATCCATATAATTGAAATTATATGGTAATTGATTGAGTCGCATTTCGATTCAGAATATCTATTAAATAAATAATATTTGAAAATATATTTTTATCAAAAGGAACTAGTTATTTAACTAGGATAAATCTTCAAATTAAAGTTTAATGAAATTTTCCAATTAATTTATATTTAGTTGGAATTAAATAAATAAATTGGATTCTTGGGTTGTCGTGAATGATGTCTTAAATAACACTTTTCTTAAACCCCATATGAAAAGAATTAATCTTTTTAATTAAGATTATTAGGGTTTTCAATTATGTATAGTAATTGGAATAAAATGAAATGTGAATTGGGTTTATCGTGAACTATGTTTTAATGACATTTGTTCTTTAACCCAATTAACAGTGAAAAAGCTGATTTTGGAATTTATAAATCATTTACTAAGATCTAGTGGAAATTTTCCAAAGTAAAGTTTTCCAATTTAATATATTAAATTGGAATTGAATGGAATTCGATTTAATAATAACCGAGATGAGTTTCCATAAAAGAAGACCGTTATTATATATGGAATTTAAAAGGCTTTGCCATTATTCCATTTATATTATTGGTCTGATACAGAAATTTATATCGATTATATATTGATTTGATTTCTGTGAAAATTCCATATTTAATGGAAGATGATTTTGGGTTTATCGTGAACTGTGTTTTAAATGACATTGGTTCTTTAACCCAGTTAAAGATAAGTTTTATTTCTTAAATTGGAATAATCATAAAATAATGATTTTTGATATTAAAACCAAATTGGTGTTTTAATGAATCTTGGAAAAGAATAAATTTAAAAGAATTTATCTTTGATAAAACTAATGGGAATCTTTCCCTAATAATGTGAATATTTTATTTAAAGGATATTCTGAATTGAAATGAGGCGTTGGATGTGTTTTTATAGCACTTAATTTTTGATTATAAAATACGCGAGTTATTCTGAAAGACCGGGTTTAACCCATTCCGAATAATTACTACGACGATTAAGAGTCGAAGATGAAGACGGTGGTTGAAGACCGGCGATCTTAACATCAAATGGACGACTACTGATGCCCGACATTGGGTAGCTCCCAGTAAAGGGTTATTAGTGGTAGTTTGTCCGGACGTACTTGTTGATCGTCCGGATAAGCGAGCACCTCACTTCCGTATTGGACATACGGGACGAGGAATAAGGTGTCTTCGGTTTCATTCAGACTCATAATGGACTTGTAAATGGATGTGTGTCTGACATTGGATTTCATTCCATGTAAATTAAATTGATTTCTATTTAATATATATCCTTTTGGTGGTGGAGAATTTATTCCCTTGCTTAACACCCTCAAAGGGTATATATTGGTAGTTATCGATCACATGGCGTGGATTGTCAATGTGGCACGCCAAGATGCAAATGATCAAGGCTTTTGTTGAAAAGCAGAGCCTTGTGGGATGATCAAAGCATAGCCTATTTCGGCGTAACTTTGTGTATAGAGTGACTTCGCGAACCTCACCCCCTGGTATGAGCCAAAAACGGAGCAAGGGAACACAGGGAGTGCACACATTTCTTTCTAGCTAGAAGTGGTGTCAGCGACTTACCAGCCCTGACATTTTTACTTATGTGGATGATGGATTGTGAGGTACCTTGGATTTATTGGTCGCTAATGGCCAAATTATAGGTTCAATAGGACCGGGAAGCGTGTGTCCAAGAATTTCCAATCCACTAAAGTATTTGTGCACCGGTCCTGCAGGATCCAAGGGTTCGCCAGCATCTGAATCCTGAGACATTGCTAGAGTGTCTAGAATCGGTAAGGTGATCGTTCCTAGCCTTGACTCATGATGGAAATCCAACTTCCAATACGACAGCATACGGTTTTGATTGTATAACTAGTATGGCGACATAGTATATGGTAGCTATGCCGTTTATGATTGATACATTATGATTGAAATGTTTTTGAACATATATAAAATAATAATAATGTCAAATCCGTTTTATCGTATCAAGCATTTTTGACCATTATCAGGTAAAACTCTATCCTTCGGCTTGCGTTGCATTGTGTGATGGGACTTGAGTCTTATAATGGTTTCATTTTTCTAAAATGCATTACGTGATTTAACAATTTACTTTATTTTATGCACTGGCAATCCAGTGGAGTAAACCCGTTCCGCATTAGCGGCGTGGTCCTGTGATTAGCCATCTTGTTAGATAAGTTAGGAAAGATTTCTCATACCAGTCCCATGACTGACCCGTAGTTTGTTTCACTTTGCAAACTCGGGTGCCCTCTTTTCCACATGGGCAATCGAGTAGCTTATTTTGCAGATATTGTGCAGAATTCTGGATCGAAGCTTGAAGCTGTGTCCAGATCATTGATAGACTTCCGCTGTATCAGATTATTGGTTCCGCTGCATTGTATTACATTTACTGTAATTTATCTTCCGATGTATTATTATTTATCGATGTGCTTTGATATTCTATACTCTGATGTTGCATTATTATGATGTAATAAAAGTTTGCTATTGTTTGTTCTAATGTTTTGTATTCCCAGAGTTAATGCATTCGAGGATTTCCAACCTTTGGATCAGACCTGTGTGGTTTATGATCGATTCAAAGGGCGGGAATTTTCGGGTCATTACAATTATATGTTAGATTGTTGATTTGAACAATTACATGATTAAGCGATTGCATGTTAGAATAGAATTTATTGTATGTTAGAAAGAACATGCGACATAAAATGGGTTTAATATGATGACATGTAAAATATAGGAAATTTACTGTAAATAGTAAACTGTAACCGCGCTTAGACACGAGGTTAGATTACACTTATGGTAGAAGTCTGCCCGAAACCGCCCGACATATATAGCATCCACAAGTGGTAAATCTAATGTGAGGGGTCTAAGTGCATAAATAAAACATGTAGTGGTGCTAAGACACGAGGTTAAGTCAACTCGTGGTAGAAGTCTGGCCGGAGCCTCACGACAAATCCAGCATCCACAAGTGTAGGATTAATGTGAGAGGTCAAATGCATAAATATATACATATACATACATATATATATATATATATATGTGTGTGTGTGTGTGTGTGTGTGTGTAAATAGCAGGACTAATGCAACGACCCAAACTTCCCCTTTCGAGAAAGCCCGGATTGAGTTGAGAACACGACAAATCAGAACATAAACAATAGAACATTTCATTGTTATTACAACAATTTACATCAGAGTACAAGAGTATTCCAGAGTATGAATAAATATTACACATTGGAAATACAATATCAGAGATTTAAAATTACATAGCAGCGGAAAATAATACATAAGTATAATGCATAGCGGAAAATAACAACTAACACAACTGAAAGAGATATACGGATAAAAAGCTTTCCGAATATAGCTCCAGTTGTAATCCAGGATCCCGTGAAAAGAAATCTCTATGGAAAAAAAAACTACTAGCTGCCCATGGGGAAAATATGAGCACCCAGAGTTTAGGTTAAAACAATAAACTCCAGGTCAGTCATAGGACTGGTGTGAGAACTACAACAGTTATTAATTTTATTTTAAAGTTAGGTAAATCAAGGGATCACGCCGTATAACACGGAATGGGTTTAACCCCAAGAATACCAATGCATAAAACAAACAATGCAATGCTAATTAAAGAAAAATGAAGCTATTATAAGACTCAGGTCCCATCACACAATGCACCGCAAGCTGGAGGATATATTTTACCATATAATAGCCAAATATGCTTGGTACGCGAAATTTATCTTTTATTATTACTATAAGTGAAGAAATCAATTTCAATATAAATGTATCAATCCTAGGCGGCATAGGTATCATATATTATCTCGCCATATATAGGTTTACAATTAAAACCACAAAATGTTGTATTGTAATTTTTATATTTAGCAGAGATGGGTGTTAAGCAAGAGAATAAATTCTCCACCACCAAACAGTTTTATATTTAGCACTCCATATCTAACACCCACTGTGCTCTGGGTAAAATTAATTACCCTTTCACTTTCAAATCAAATTAAAGATTTAACTATCGCCTGGAGTAAAACTGGTGGTACTCCATTTTCGATCATTTCAAGAATTCGATAAATTTAATTATCTCATTCCCATTTCAATCTAATTAAAAAATTATTAGAACTCCAATTTGGTTTTAATATCCAAAAATCATTACTTTATGATTATTTAAATTTAAGAATTTAATCTAATCTTTAACTGGGTTAAAGAACCAATGTCAATTAAAACACAGTTCACGATAAACCAAATTCATCTTCCATAATCTTCACGGAAATCATAACAGTGTATAATCGATATAAATTCCCGTATCAGACTAATAATATAAATGGAATAGCTGCAAGGCCTTTTAAATTCCACATTTAGTAACTGTCTTCATCCACAGAAACTCATCTCGATTATTACCAAATCGAATTCCATTCAATTCCAATTTAATATACTAAATTGGAAAACTTTACTTTGGAAAATTTCCATTAAATCTAAATAAAAAGATTTATAAATTCCAAATAATATCTTCACTGTTAATTGGGTTAAAGAACAAGTGTTATTTAAAACATTGTTCACGATAAACCCAAATATATCCAATTTCAATTCAATTCTAATTAAATATTAATTAATTGGTAAAGTACTCTAAATTTTGATTAAAAGGTTTATTCTTTCCTCAACTGGGTTTGAGAACAGTGTTATTGAAGACACCATTCACGACAAATCCAAAATCCAATTTACTTATTTAAAAACATTGGATTATTATTCTAGTTAATAACTAGTTTATTTCGATAAAAATATATTTTAATCTTCTCAAATATGGAATTTTTCATCCAAAATCTCTACAAGTCACTTATTATAATTTTACATAATTTTCCCATATTTTTAATAATTTTATTAAGGCCCTTACAGTTGGTTTCCGATAACGGCCACCGAACTACATCCATAGCGACCTTTTCTGAAATTGATTTGGACATAATTCAAAATCTAACCGTTACATTTCTAATCTCTTATATTCATTGGATAGATCTTTTCGATACGAACCCAACGGTTCCGGTTTTAGGAGAATCCAACGGTCGGATCTCCCGTAAATTAATTTGAAGTTAATCGTCGATTTCTATTTAAAACATATCTAATAAATTATTTATAAATTCGTTTTAAAACAATTCCAATTTCATTTTAAATTTTAAATCAAAATTGAATATTCTATATCTTTATCATATTAAAATGATAATATTTTCAAAATATTGAATTTTGAAATCACTTCTTTTCGATATTCATTATAAAATGAATAAACTCGATCGATAAACCCGTTCGGGTAAAAAGGGCGTTTAACTACATAACTATTTTTATTGTTCAAACATTTTATTCAACACATGAATATTTTATATGGTTTATACATTCAATAAAAATGATATTTTTATTGTTTAAAATTTTTATTCAACACATGACTATTTAATTCACTTCATTAACATGCTAAAAATAAAAATTTTATCTAACAAAAATATTTTAACATATGATTCTTTTTCTTCTTCATTAACATGTTAAAGATGACATTTTTTATCTAACCAAAATGTATTTTAACATATGATTCTTTTATTATTCATTAAAATGTTAAAGATGACATTTTTTTATCTAACCAAAATGTATTTTAACATATGCTTCTTTAATTCTTCATTAACATGTTAAAAATAACATTTTTTTTATCTAACAAAAATGTATTTTAACATATGCTTCTTTTATTCTTCATTAACATGTTAAAAATCTCATTTTTTTTATCTAACAAAAATGTATTTTAACATATGCTTCTTTTATTGGTTTATACATACAATAAAAATGTGATTTTTATTGTTAAAACATTTTATTTTAAAATATTCTTTATTTTAAAAGATTCTTTATTTTAAAAATATTCTTTATTTTAAAAATATTCTTTATTTTAAAATATCTCTTATTAAAAAATAACTTTATAAAAAATATTCTTTATTTAAAAATATTCTTTACTTCTGAATCGCAATGCGACTCAATCAGTTACCATATAATTTCAGTTATATGGATTTCATATATCGCATGTATACGACAATCGTGATAAACAATCATTAAAATTCGTACAACATTAGAGTGCATTCTACAACTGTATAAGCATTAAAATAAATAAATAACGCTTATATAGTCTGCCAACCCATCGATTGACATGCCACTAATTATTGAGATCAGTGTATGTCCAATATTATCCCAATACCCGTGTGGGGTTTCCAAACAACAAATATTGATTATTATATGTGCAGTTGGGCGATGTGTAAAAATTATCGTCCCAATCAAGATCAGTTAAATAGATGTACATAAACAAACCGTCCGATTTTTAAATGAATCTTTATTTTATTTTCTTGTCATGATAATTTATATATATTTTTTATATAAATAATTTCTATATATACAAAAATACAATCAATGACAATTCAAATCACAATCCAAACAAACAATCAACTGGTTTGTACAAAAAAAAATGGTGTCGGGAGCTACTAAGCTCCGTCTGCAGCCTAGAATATATTTAACAGTAAAATAAATTTTAGTGAGAGAGTTCTCACCTTCGGTTTCCGCTCCGTCTATTTATATATCTGAATTTTTGTTTTTAACAAAATTAAATAGGTGTTTAATTTTGTCAAAAATTCCAACTGTCTCCATTTCAGTTCTGGTCAGTTCCATGTTGTAGTGTTCGTTGCCACAATTGCATTGCAACTTGTTTCACTGAATTTCGATATCATACAAAAAAGTTATACAATTTTAAACCTTGAGCAATTTAATAACGTAATTAAATTAAATAATTATTTGATCAACCTTTTAATAACATTTTCAAAAGCATTGACTTTCCCTTCCATCTTCCTGTACGAGAAACGAACCCACACCGCCTTCAAAATCTCCACTGCAGGTCACCACGGTTAGCCGAACGTTGATCAGCAAGCACCACTCAGAAGCCCTCGCCGCCACCTGCCCAAGCACCCCCATCATGGCCAATTCAAACACCCCTCCCCCTCCAGAAATCCACTCGAAGATCGCGACTTCGAGCGCCATTTCTGAGCTCCATTCAACGCGAGAATCGATCACGTACGTATAGTTTGTAGAGCAGGAGAATCTCTACAATGATTTCTTTAGGAGCTGATGGAATTACTGTAAGGATTGGGTGCGATTTTTGAATTTGTTTCGGAGATTTCTGGTCGTGGATTTCTATGTGGCGGTGGCTTTGTTTGGGGACGAGGGTTTTGTAAGGGAGGTGTTTTATAAGAAAATAATATTATATTTCATTATTATTTAAATTCCAAAAAAAATACAGTTTGTTGTTATGAACTCCAAATCCAACCCAATGTTGTCGTCCTCGGCTGAATACCCCCATTCCGGACACAATGGGATATGTTTCGTAAGCCAATTCGACTGTTTCGATCGGTTTTCCTTTAAATTAAATTATAAATCAAAATATACTGAATTTGAACGCACATTTTTAATTTACCGGGATCACATACTGACTCTAAAAATTCCCGAAAAATAAAACTAGCTATGTTTTGACGATACGGTCCTAACAAAACTAATTTTGTCGAATTTGGAGACCGTTTGAAAAATGGTCATTTTCTGGTCGATCCAATTCAACTAAAATTAACCAAACACGTTTAAATTTACCACGCTCACAGATTATTTCCAAAAATTACGAAATTTGAAACCCAACAATAATTTGATATTCCGGATCCAACAAAAGTGGTTTCATCGAAAACGGAGGTCGTTTGCAAAATTGCTATTTTCAAGGGCTTATATAGTATTAAAATATATATAAATTCCATAGCGACTATTTCAAATTTTAAACTGGGCATAACTTTCAATTCTTGTTATGTAATCTCAATTTTTCACATTCGTTAGAAAGATATTTTTAAACAGATTCAAATATTTCTTGTTTTACTGAAATCCGATTTATTTTGAATCCTGTACATTCATTTGAAATTTGAAATCAAATTTTTAAACTACCACGCCATTTCTGGCTCGTTTTATAATTAAAATAAATTTATTCGTCCTAACTTCGATTTAAATAAATTTTTAGTTGTTATTATTTAAAATAGATTATTTTAAATATTCAAAATCCATTAAAATAGCTAAAATAAAAAAATTTAATTGGTTTTGAAAACCCGGGTTGTTACAATCTCCCCCACTTAAAATCTTTTCATCCTCGAAAAGGAATGGAGCTGAAAGTTGTTTAACTAACCAACTCAACTTTCATTCTGGCTTTCATTCTTCAACTTTCCAGTTTCTAAGAGTTTTCAAATTTTTCAAAAATTTGGCTAACACCCTAAATTTTCAAAAAAATTCTCCATAACCTCCTCTATATGGGGAGACCTTTAAAACCGCATCTTGCCTCACAGGGCCCTCATCATCCAAAAAGAAAAAGAAAAATCCAAGCGGCTCATAAAATCATCCAAACTAAGTTTTGGTTCTCACACCAGTCAATTGGAAATATATAGATATCCCACTTTCGAAACTCAAACATAAATATTGTTGATGCCCGGGCATCACCAGAATCATCTCCGGGCGACTAGAGTGCGATTCTATATCTATCCAGTATATTTGAGATTTCGTATACACGCTAGCTAGGCGTGTATGTAAAATCTTAATATACTCGATTGTCCAAATTTAATATAAAATAAAATAGTCAAATACGTATAATTAGGTATAATTTTCAAAACTAATTTTTTTTTTATAAATAATACTCTTTAAACTCATTCTAGGATGCTACTGATCCTATCACTAACGAGTTATTCTTATAGGACATTACTAATCCTATCTCTGATGAATTCTTTTGTTTGGTTCTAATGTGTCTTGTTATTGAGCTTTGTAAACCAAATCTCTGATACCACGCTGAAACGACCCGTACTTCCCCTTTCGAGAAAGCCCAGATTGAGTTGAGAACACGACAAATCAGAACACAAACAATAGAACATTTCATTGTTAATACAACAATTTACATCACAGTACAAGAATATTCCAGAGTATGAATAAATATTACACATTGGAAATACAATATCAGATATTTAAAATTACATAGCAGCGGAAAATAACAACTGACACAACTGAAAGAGATATATGGATAAAAAGCTTTCCGAATATAGCTCCAGCTGTAATCCAGGATCCTATGAAAAGAAATATCTGCGAAAACCAAAACTACTAGCTGCCCATGAGGAAAATATGGGCACCCAGAGTTTAGGTTAAAACAATAAACTCCAGGTCAGTCGTGGGATTGGTGTGAGAATAAAATAGTTATTAATTTTATTTTAAAGTTAGGTAAATCAAGGGACCACGCCGACGAAACGGGTTTACCCCCAAGAATTCCAGTGCATAAAACAAATAGCGCAATGCTAGTTAAATAAAAATGAAATTATTATAAGAATCAGGTCCCATCACACAATGCAATGCAGGCCGAATAATAGAGTTTTACCTTTAATAGACAAATATGCTTGGTACGCGAAATTTATCTTTTATTATTACTATAAGTGAAGAAATCAATTTCAAATATAAATGTATCAATCCTAGGCAGCATAGGTACCATATATTATGTCGCCATATACAGGTTTACAATTAAAATCGCAAAATGTCGTACTGGAAGTTTTGATTTCCATACTGATGGCTCCTAATTCCAAAAATCTATTGCATAGTGCAATACTCAATGGTTTATGTCCCAGCTAGAGAAAACACCGTAATGCACATCCGCTGTTTTGGGAAATCAAGTATCATTGCAGCTTACGTCTTTTAGCGAGAGTAAACACCGCTTACTCTATCCCTCTGGGAACCGCGGGTGTGCCTTATCCCTTTGAGCATGGAGTGACCACACTAAGCTCATCTCAGTCGAACGAATCCATCCTCATATCGAAAGCATACTGACCTGACCATTAGTTTACCATCATACCGGGGTGTGATGCTCGCGAAGTAACGCTACACAATGCTATGCTAATTAAAGCTATGCTTTGATCATCATCCACAAGGCTCTGCTTTTCAACAAAAGCCTTGATCCATGCATCTCAGCATGTCACATTGTCAATCCATACCATACCATTGATTTCCGCCAATATATAACCTCTGAGCTCATACGTCTCAGAGATGGGTGTTAAGCAAGAGAATAAATTCTCCACCCCCAAACAGTTTTATATTTAGCAGAGATCAATGAATACAACATAAAGGAATACAATGTCAGACATACCATCTATTTACAAGTCTGTTCTAGGTCTGAACGAAACCGAAGGCCCCTTATTCCTTGTCCCATATGTCCAATACAAGAGAGAGGTCCTCGCATATCCGGTCGATCTCCAAGTACGTTTGGACGATCACCACTTTTTACCTAGTCTTGGGTGTACGGCCAATCAAGACATCAGTAATCATCCAAACGATGTGAAGATCTCCGGTCTTCAACCACCATCTTCATCGTCGACTTTTAATCGTCATAGTAATTATTCAGAATGGGTTAAACCCGGTCTTTCCGAATAACTCTCGTATTTTATAATCAATAATCAAGTGCTATAAAAACACATCATACGCCTCATTCCAATTCAGAATATCCGTTTAATAAAATATTCACCTTATTAGGGAAAGGTTCCCATTAATTTTATCAAAGATAAATTCTTTTAAATTTATTCTTTAATCTTCCTTTGGATATCAATTTCAACAGATTTTATAACTAGTCGGGATTATCGAACCTTACCACAATAATCATTTATTATTTTCCAATCCCAATCTGTTCATCCCATGGAGAAAAACTGGTAGCACTCTATATCTAACACCCACTATGCTCTGGGTAAAATTAATTAACCTTTCACGTTCAAATTTAATTAAAGATTTAACTATCGCCTGGAGTGAAACTGATGGTACTCCATTTTCGATCATTTCAAGAATTCGATAAATTTAATTATCTCATTCTCATTTCAATCTAATTAAAAATTTATTAAAACACCAATTTGGTTTTAATATCCAAAAATCATTACTTTATGATTATTCAAATTTAAGAAATTAATCTTATCTTTAACTGGGTAGAAGAACCAATGTCAATTAAAACACAGTTCACGATAAACCCAAATCATCTTCCATAAACTATGGAATCTTCACGGAAATCATAACAATGTATAATCGATATAAATTCCCATATCAGACTAATAATATAAATGGAATAGCGGCAAGGCCTTTTAAATTCCATATATAGTAGCTGTCTTCATCCACAAAAACTCATCTCGATTATTACCAAATCGAATTCCACTCAATTCCAATTTAATATATTAAATTGGAAAACTTTACTTTGGAAAATTTCCATTAAATCTAAATAAAAAGATTTATAAATTCCAAATCATATGTCACTGTTAATTGGGTTAAAGAACAAATGTTATTTAAAACATTGTTCGCGATAAACCCAAAAATCCAATTTCAACTCAAATCTAATTAAATATTAATTAATTAGTAAACTTCTCTAAATTACAATTAAAGATTTATTCTTTTCTCAACTGGGTTTAAGAACAATGTTATTGAAGACACCATTCACGAGAAACCCAAAATCCAATTTATTTTTTAAAAAACATTGGATTATTATTCTAGTTAATAACTAGTTCATTACGATAGAAATATATTTTTATCTTTTCAAATATGGATTTTTTTTCGTCCAAAATCTTTCCAAATCACTTATTATGATTTTACATAATTTTCCCATATTTTTAATAATTTTACTAAGGTCCTTATAGTTGGTTTCCGATAACGGCCACCGAACTACATCCCTAGCGACCTTTTATGAAATTGATTTGGACATAACTCCAAATCTAACAATTAGATTTCTAATCTCTTATATTCATTGGAAATCTCCTTTCGATATGATTCCAACGGTTCCTGTTTTAGGAGAATCCGATGGTCGGATCTCCTGTTACATCAATTTGAAGTTAATGGTCAAAATTCGCAAACGGTCGCTGCGCGACGCGTTCTATTCAGGCCATTATATATAATATATATATCGTCGATTTCTATTTAAAACGTATTTTATAAATTATTTATAAATTCATTTTAAAACGATTCCAACTTCATTTTCAATTTTAAATCAAAATTGAATATTTTATATCTTTATCATATTAAAAAGATAATATTTTCAAAATATTAAATTTTGAAATCACTTCTTTTCGATATTCATTATAAAATGAATAAACTCGATCGATAAACCCGTTCGCGTAAAAAGGGCATTTAACTACATAACTATTTTTATTGTTCAAACATTTTATTCAACACATGAATATTTTATATGGTTTATACATTCAATAAAAATAATACTTTTATTGTTCAAAAATTTTATTCAACACATGACTATTTAATTCACTTCATTAACATGTTAAAAATAATATTTTTATCTAACAAAAATATTTAAACATATGATTCTTTTTCCTCTTCATTAACAGGTCAAAGATGACATTTTTTATCTAACCAAAATGTATTTTAACATATTATTCTTTTATTCTTCATTAACATGTTAAAGATGACATTTTTTATCTAACCAAAATGTATTTTAACATATGCTTCTTTTATTCATCATTAACATGTTAAAAATAACATTTTTATTTATTTAACAAAAATGTATTTTAACATATGCTTCTTGTATTCTTCATTAACATGTTAAAAATAACATTTTTTTATCTAACTAAAATGTATTTTAACATATGCTTCTTTTATTGGTTTATACATACAATAAAAATGTGATTTTTATTGTTAAAACATTTTACTTTAAAATATTCTTTATTTTAAAAGATTCTTTATTTTAAAAACATTCTTTATTTAAAAATATTCTTTATTTAAAAATATTCTTTATAAAAAATATTCTTTATTTAAAAATATTCTTCACTTCTGAATCGGAATGCGACTCAATCAATTACCATATAATTTTAGTTATATGGATTTCATACATCGCATGTATACGACAATCAGGATAAACGATCATTAAAAATTCATACAACATCCAGAGTGCATTCTACAACTGTATAAGCATTAAAATAAATAAATAACGCTTATACAGCCTGTCAACCCATCGATTGACATACCACTAATTATTGGGAGCAGTGTATGTCAAATATTATCCCAATACCCGTGTGGGGTTTCCAAACAACAAATATTGATTATTATTTGTGTAGTTGGACGATGCGTAAAAATTATCGTCCTAATCAAAATCAGTTAGATAGGTGTACATAAACAAACTGTCTGATTTGTAAATGAATCTTTATTTTATTTTCTTGTCATGATAGCTTTTATACACATTTTATATAAATAATTTTTATATATACAACAATACAATCAATGACAATTTGAATCACAATCCAAACAAACAATCAATTGGTTTGTACAAAAAAAAATGGTGTCCACTACAAGAAAATATGATATAGATAGCATTATATCATAGCCTTACATTAAAATGCTATAATAAAATAGTTAAAGAAAATAAAATACTGCATTAATTGTGCTATATAAAGAAGCAAATAAAATAACAAAATAATTATGCTATATTAATGTATGTTCCGCTATGTAACGTTGATCATACAAAGAGCGGGAGCGAAAACCTGGGGCGGGACTTAAATGAAATGTAAGCCGCGAAAGTAAAAAATTCCCTCCGTCCCTTTCAAGCTTTATCCCCAAAATTATCTTTTTTTCGTTTTAGTAAAATTCATCCAATCTCTGATTCAATCCAAAATAAAATTCCTTCATCTCCGACCTAGTCACCGATAAATCGAGAGCATCTCCCCCCGATTCTTCCAAATCAACTGTGAGTTTCTTCGAAATCGTTAACAGTAGTACTTTCGTTTTTTTATAACTCACTGTTTGGTGGACTTCTAATGCGCAGGTTCATATTTGTTTTTATGTAGGTGCGTTGAATTTCTTTATTGTTCAGTTTTTTCTCTTGGATAAAGCGTGTTCTTGTTTCTGGTACGTAAAGATATAAACTTTTTATGCACTTACGCTATACTACTTGGTTAAACACCATTGAAAGCTTAATTTTCATAATCATGCAATGTTCAACTTGATATAAACACAAATAGAAGTTTGCATAGCAATATAATTGTTTATATATAAACAAAAATAGAAGTCTGTTGTCATCCAACTCTTTTACACCAGTATTGAGATCGGTGACTTGCTTGTTTATTTTATTGTTCATTTGCTTCTACCAGTTCTAGGTTTTGATGTCAATTTTTATTGGGGGGTTGATACGGTTGTTTTGGCTTTTGGTACATGTTCTGTGGCGAATTTGTAACTTGTATGCCGATGTTCTCGTTGAATGCATGATTATAGTTTGTTGGTGCTGCTTTCCAGATTTTCAACCATTTGTCTGCGATGTAAAATTATAGCTGACATTGAGCTTACATAAAGTCTAGCATTTGTGGTTTTTGAAGTATGAGTTCTTTTTAACATATACATATTGTGTATGTGTATCAGGCATAGTAGAATGACGTGTGTGTATTACCTGTTTCTTATAATCCTCTAAACTCAGCAAAAGGTAACTAAAATAAATAAACAGTTGATAGCCAAAACCTGCACTTTCTAGATATATAAGAAGAATAGCTAAA
Organism: Allium sativum; assembly: GCA_030737875.1. Lineage (NCBI taxonomy): Eukaryota > Viridiplantae > Streptophyta > Magnoliopsida > Asparagales > Amaryllidaceae > Allium > Allium sativum. The sequence goes on from CM060910.1 coordinate 822,648,323, forward strand.
ACCTGCACTTTCTAGTATTCATAGAATTTGATTTTAGCACTAAGCCCTGTATTACACAGTTTTTGCAATCTATTTTGGAAGATTTTGAAGCGAACTACTTCTAAATGTTTAGTCCTTCAAAATTCATGAATTTAACTGTGAAGTTTTAATTGGTTGAATCATGTTGGAGATTAAGTCATGATTGGTTGAAAATTTTGCATTTAGGTTTCAGTTTTAACTGAGATAAAAACATTACATTTAGTACCTAACTGTAAGTATCAAATCTGCATTCATTGATAGACAATAATATTAAATGATTATAAAACTTGATGGTGGTTCATTTGCTTGTTGTACTTACTGATTTACTTGCGACTGTCTAATTTTATGTAATTGCACTGCCTAAATATTATTTCTCAGCTTCTTCAGAATTCATTATTTAGAATCTTAGTTTAATACCATTCGTTGCCTGCATTTGTTGTTTGCCACCTAAACTGTGAAGATGAGAAAGTAATTGTAACAGGTCTTCTTTCAAATTTGCAACCCCCCCACGCCCTTCCCCGGGCTCTCTTTCTTACACACGCAGACACATATAAGAGAAAGGGAGATTTCCACTCCCATGTGTTTTTTTGAACTGTTCTATTGTAGGTTTTGAGCAAAGACGATCCTCCACGCAAAAAATATGTATATAAGTAACATGTGACTGAACATACAGTAACTTTAAAATATAGACTATTAAGAACAAGGAAAATAAACACTTCTCTATACAAGAGAAGTAGAATAGGCTCTTAAAATTATTATGAAAATGAATTTATATTAGTCATCATAACTTGGTCGACTATGGAGGAAAAAAAAACCTGCACATACAGCAAAACAGACTAGTTATGCTATTTCAAAAGGATGCTTGTTATTCAAGGTTTTGGGAAGTCATTACCCAATGATTCTGGGCACATATAACATTTCTAAGTTAATATATGGTTAGCTTAGGTTTTTTTTTGGGTACATTGTCATAACTGTCTATTGGATGCCATATGATGTTGCAAGGTACTGCGAAAGTGGTTATTAATTGTAGAAACATGTGGCCGAAGAAGATGCTTGATTGCATCTAAGTCTATGAAGACCAGTATAGTTCTGTCTTTTGTTAATAACATATAATATTTTATCTCTTCATTTCATTTTTATTACGCTTAGTTATACTTGGTCGAATACGTCGGTTGTTTGACTATTTGTTGGTTTAAAATACTGTCCAGGTATAACTTGGGTTATATGGACGTTCTTGGCGCCTAATGTTATGCATCGATCATAATATCATGGATAAATAGCAACTAATATAGTAAATAAGTATTGATATATGTGACTATGTTTAGCAAAAAAATAAAAAAACAAGCATTAACTTGAACCTATCATTTGATACATTATGTTTTAAATAGTATCGTCTCTGCATTCGCTTTTCAAAACCATTTTCATACAAGATATTCATTAGCAAATCGTCCTTGATACCGTTCATATGCCAATGTGATACTAAAATGGAACCCATATCCACATGGGCTATCTCTTACACATGCAGTAACATCAGTTCAGGTTTTGCCATTTTATTCTTTGTCTTAGATGCAGTTATGTTCCTTTATGGCTGAACAATACGATGGAAGGTGTGCGTGCAAGTTTTTTTCGAATATTTCCTTTTAAATGCTCAACAGGGTACTGTTCACATATATGCATTAACCCTAGAATACTTATCTTGGATAATTTGTACACAGAACCAAATCTATTTGGCAGCATCACTTTTTTGCTAAACAGGTCAGGCAGAAATGGTCTCCCACCAGGTCTTCAAGTGGGGTCTATCATTGACCAAACAGGCCTTCCTAATCATCATGAGCACATTGAACCATACTGTACGGTAGCAGTCCGCAAAGGTGAGCTCGTCTCCAGTGAGGTGCTAGCTTTTGGAAAGTTAGGCTTCGTAAATGATCAGGATGATGAAGTCAATAGCGTGTTTCTCTGCTGCTTCCTCATCTATGACTATGCTGAGTATAGGCTTGATCAGAAGCTTGAATAAGACTTTGGATATCGGTTGTGAGAATTATTACGACTCCACTTTCAGCCATATTTCTGTTGTTGCCATTTCTGCTGCTGTTTTTAGCAAGTAGGTCTGTCCCTGACTTTTTGTACTTGGTTGCTAGTTAGCAACATATAGCTTATGATACTGGACATTTTTATTTCTATCAACGATAAATAAATTCGTATATGTGTTATGTGTATGCACATACAGACACACACACATCCAAGTTCTTAAATATGTGTTTCATCCCTATATGTTCATCGCCATTTATTTTAAATTTGTAAATTTCAAAGTCTGCTTTAAAATAAAACGAATGGTGCTGATTGCATGGCTAATTTCCACATATAAATTCTCCTTATACTGCAGGACTATGAAAGAAAAATATCTAGTTTTAAATTAGGCAATATTTCATGAATTATCGCTTACAATACAATTTTATGTATAAAAACATATGAAAGTTGAGGGACCAACTAGTGAAAGTAGTACGTTGATGCTAGATTACTATCATTTGTCCATGAGAGTATATGACCACTAAATTTAATATTATATTAGTTATGGTCTTCAAAATGTAATTTTAACTGGTTTTCTTTTCTATGGCATGACTACTGATAATAGACTTTTGTACAATCAGTTATTAGTTTATTTACATTTTTGGGTATAAGCCTTATTTTAGAACCCATATTTATATCCCCAAATATGGGTCCCTTCACTTCACCAGATCAACATAATTCATTGAAAATTAATTGATTTCAAATAGTAAATGAAATTGAAAAAATTGTGGTGATTGCATGGTTAGATGTCCATATATAATTTTCCCTAGCAGTACTGACTATGAAACCAACAATGCTTGAGTCTTAACTTAAGCCAGTAATGCTACGGATTATTGCTTGCAATATATTTTTGTATGTGGAAACAAAAGGAAGTCAGGGAGGGCCAACCAGTGAAAATTATATGCTCACCTGCTTCCTAAATTGATTAAATCAGTGTTCTCTTTTGCGTGGCGGTTGATAATCAATCAACAAGCTAGATTCTTTTACTGCTTCCGTGCCTTTGTATTCGGCTATACTTTTGAAGTTAGTGTGAATTAATCATGATTTCGCACATCAGATTAGTATCAAAGCAGTAAATTTTGCACAACACTACTTATGCGTACAAATATATTTTTGACGTTTACTTTCCTGACCTTTGCTTATCACGTTTGCGATAAGCCAAAATATCCACTAATATGGAGTTCCAGGTTACACGCAATTACCAACAACCTAAAATGACTTTAACTTCCAAATCTTGCCTAGAAAAATGTTTCGATATATGTTATTTATTGATGACCTATTGATGTGGTGATCCTAATTTCAAAAGGTAAACCTAATTTTATTGAACTCTTACTTCAGTGTGGAGATTGGTCTATCATATGATATCCAAATTTCGTAACTCCTATGCAAAATTGTAGTTTGAGAAAAGTGATTTAAATAACCATTTTTTTAATTATGATGTTAATTACCTTTTCTGCTCTTAGTTTACTGGATTCAAGCCAACGAGGCACACTAAATGAGGGAATGTCACTCAGTGATAAAATGAATCAGTTATTTGTTACAGTTTGTGCAAAAAAATTTCCGTCACCACCATCGGATGCCTGGACTGAAAAAAGTATTTTCGCTAACTGAATTTAGACCCACACATTCATATATATTATTCCAGGGACCACTTATGCTATTATGCAATGCTAGTGCTCTAAAATATTGAACATTTTATACTCATGAATCTATCCAGTCATTATGACCTTGAAATAATGAACATGCATATAAAAAAAATTATGTGCATCCTGAAACTCAGCATAGCTATTTATTGTTTTTAAATAAAGAGGCTTCATCTATTGCTTACTGAGAAGGAATCTGCTATGGATGTTCCTTCAAATTTGGAAGCTAGAAGATGCATGTCATTCTTTTGCAATTCTCTATCCATGAATATGCCCAAAGCACCGAAAGTTCGGAAAATACTTTCATTCTAGTGAGTCCCTGATTCTTTTATGGCATGCAAGACTTTATTGTTATCGGCAATGCATATAGTTACCCACCCAAGTTACCTTGCACTGTTTTTCCTTGGTTAAGTTATCATGAGTTTGAACCTGACAGAATAATAAAACCAAATACTTTGGCATAATCAATGTAAGCAAGGAAAACAAGTTATTGGAAAAGAATTGTTTACTAGACCGTGACTGTTTTGAGGGGCAAAAATTTTCATTTTGGCAGATCTGTTAAGTTTGTTATTATATTTGTATAGGGTGTGGAAGTGGCTCGGTACAAGCAGCTATTGGATGCTTATGCGTTAATTAACATGATATTTTACTTATTATTTTACTCATGTGTTAACTGTATTTTTGGTTGTCTCTGATGCAGCGTAATCTGAACGAACAGAATGAAGATGGAGTCTCCATTCTTTTTTATCTACACAAAATATATCCAGGTATTTTTTTTTGTTTGGCGATGGTTCATGTTGGACATCAGTAGTGCTAACTCTTATATGTGTACGCCCATTACAACTATTTCAAATCAATAAACACATTACATTGGATCTATCACACCGTATTAACTTCTGTTTATACACTCCACCTTGTTAGGTTATATGCATTGTTTTCAAAAACTCTACTAGATGAGCGACCAGCGGCAATGAAAATAAAACGTCTTGATGCTTTCTTAAAAATGCCTTTTACCTTTGAGGCTTATAACTCAGAAACTTGAGGAATATGAAGCGTACAAAACGTATGCCATGCACTTCAAACTGCTGAGGCATGCAGACTCATCTTTTTTGCCATAGTTGTAAATATAGATGCTAATAGAAGATGTCAAGCTTCAATTATTGGGATGCACGATGAGTTTAAGAAAATAAAGGTTAATTTTTTTTTTAATTTCAAATTGGTATGATCAAGTAAAATTGTTTTTGAGACAACACTCTGAGTGACGTAATGTTATATCTCTACTGCTATTTAAACGAAAATTCTGAATTTTCGTCATTGAACCTTTGAATAAATTTTGCGGATCGATTCACATAAGTAGGAAAAATAAATTAAATAGTAACTTACATGATTTCTTGTAATAGAGATCAATTCCACTATCAATGATCATTTTTAAAAATTTAGATTTTTTTTGAAGTCAAATGGGAGAAAGGGAAAAAAATAAAGCTGAAAACCGAGTACGATTCTCCGAAAGATTGAATCATACATATACATACATGTACATACATATATACACACACACATACAAACATATGTGTGCGTCATCAAACACTTAATTTTGTTTACTTTTTTGGAATTGATTTTCATTTATTTATGGTTTTATATTTTTATGAATGGATAATAAAGAATACTTATGACTAAACTCTTTAAAGATAAGTTTTTAAATTGTTATTTATTTGCAATTTGTATATGACTATTTATTAACTTTTATTTATGATCGAAAAATAATAATAACAAAGCAGTAAAAACTTGCATCTGTTATGCCTCAATGTTTTGAGGCTTACATCTCGCTCGCGAGCAAAATAACGCCTCATGAAACATCGTTTATATGTTCATCTTTTATAATGAGATGGCACCCTATTCAATTATGAAAATGTGTTAACATATTAAATTTGTCTTGCGAGGTGCAGTGAGCTATTCCATTGCCTAATTTTAGTATTATGCGTGCCCTATATGCTTGTTTGTTTGTGTGTAATTTTCCCTACGTTTTTGATATATGAAGATGAATGGACCAATTTCCTTGAGCGCGTTAAATGTTCAGAACATGAATCATATAGACTAGGTGAAGAACTAGAAGAGGATCTTCGTTTGTGGGCATAATTCAAGGGCCGGACTCTTGCTCGAACAGGTACCTGACTTATATATTAGTATTGTCATTTCTTATGAGATCAAACTAAATCAGTTGAATTTGCCTTAAACGTGAGGACATGACTTCATATTAAGTTGCAAAATATCATTTCCCCTCTTAAATGATTAGCCTTTTCATGTTGTTAAAAAACACTTTAGTCATTCTCTTTAACTCCTTTTCACTAAAATTAGTAGGGTATCTCCTGTTTTCAATGTGGTTTCTTGTGTTTTTTTAAGTATAACTTTGCGTGCGCGTACACACACGCTTTCTAAATTCATCGTGTTACCAAATTCGGTTACAAATGTTGATTCTCTTTTTGCAACTTCTAGTGAGAGGTATGGTGTACTATCGCAAAGCCTTGGTACTTCAATCCTTTCTTGATATGGGTAAAGACGAAGGTATTCATTAAACCGACATATACATATTGATTTTCCTTTATTATCATCTATCACTTGTAATTCAAAAGATAATATGTGATTCTTAATCAGATCTTATGGATGGTTACAAAGCAATTGAATCAACGGCCGATGATAGTTCGGTAAGGTCTTTGTGGACTCAATGTCAGGCTGTTGCTGATATGAAGTTCACGTATGTTGTATTGTGCCAACAATATGGAATACAAAAGAGATCTGGTGATGAACGTGCACAAGATATTTTGAGGCTCTTGACCACGTATTGACTACCTTTTCTTCTTCTCTATTGACTACCTTTTCTTCTTCTCCTTTCTCTACACATTTGCATGCATGCATATGCGCGCACACATACACACTCACACATATATATACACACTCACACATATATATATACATACATATATATATATAGCAAGGATATAGGTTTCGGCCGGTATCCCAAAATTCCGGGGTAACCTGACTTGTATCGACAATCAACGGTCTGGACCTGACAAAGAAAATAGGTTTCGGACCATGGCCCCAAAAAAAAAATGAATTGCATCATATTTTCTAGAATGAGGGACCTTGCAGAAATAAGATTTGGAACATAAAAAAAATTAGGGGAAAAAAAACAAATTGCATCATCCAAGTGTGGAAAAAAACCGAATCTTGCAGGCATGTGAAGGAACAGCCGTATTAAAGACAGAAAGCAGTTATGAAACAAAAGATTTGGAAAAATGTATCAAATCCGAAGCTTTAATCATTCAATCATGAAGCAATAGTAGAAAATTGAATGATGAGATCAATTCGAATGGTTATAAATAGCAGTAAATCGAGAACATATTTACCACATCGAACAAGAACTCAATTTATAGCTTAATCAGTTATATAGAGATTGTTGGCTTTCGTCTTCAGAGCGTCACTTTTCTGTTTTTGTTCAATGTTGGACATAGAATGGGTAAAAAAAGGAGGGGGGGTGAAACGTATTTAGGGTTGAAGGGGAGGGAACTACGGTTGGGCTTTGTTCCGGGTTTTTTTTTCACAATTAATATTTCGGGTGTTTTAAGGTGGTGCCTGGCGCAACGGTTAGGTTACCCGGCTGGTAATCTGGAGCGCGCAGGTTCGAGTCCCGGCCTCTTCACATATGTGAGGGAAAGACTTTGGCACTAATCGACCACCCCCAGAGCCCGGAAAGCCGTGAGAATAGTACCAGGATGGGAGACTGACCTGGGAAGTCCTCTCGCGCTTGAGTACGGGAGCCTTTGGCACTGGGTATCCACCTTTAATATTTCGGGTGTTTTATATTTGGATGTTATTTACGGTGTTTTGTTCTAATTTAATATACTTAAGGCATGTTGGCCTGAATTTAAATTCTTTTGCTGTGAATTCACTATAACTCTTACACAAGTTTATACAAACTATTGAAATCAAAGCAAATTCGAAACTTCTGAATTTTATGAGATCATCCGGAACTAAAAAAATTTTAACTGACCAAAACAGAGATCAAAACTGACTTCTCGAACCTTGATACCTAGACACACAGACACACTCTGAAATTAAGTCCTGAATATGTCATACACCCCGATTTTTGCTGTTGATTTTGAGTTTATCGATTTACTCATTTAAGTGCTTTCATACGTACGAGAGCATACACTGAGAAATATTAGTTTCCACCATTTCCATACATTTTCTAGGCGGGGTTCAAACACCCAAAGGTTAACTGTAAGTAATACAAATATGGTTATTGGTTAAGATATCAGTTGTCTTTTGTTTTAGTAGATTAGTGAACAAAGGTGAAATGTAGATGACAATATTTATTATCAAGGATAAAATATAATGATAATATTTTTGCTGGGAGTGTGGAATAACCACTTGAAGATCTTTTCGATGTAACTCAATTTTGAAACGGAAAAGGTTTGCATTGAAATGCGTTGATCTTTTTTTTTTTTTTTTGAATGAAGTTTGAGATATTTGTGATAACAAAAATGTGTGGAAATTGGGTTGGAAGAATGAGAATTTTTAGACGAGGCAAAGTGAATGAAATGAATTTGATAACTTTTTGCGATGGAAGGTGATTTAGTAGGTGTTTCAAGTTGCATTGATGTTTTATACCATGATTCACAAAATAACATGTACTATCTTTTTTTTTTCTAGGCTCGCAACTTCCGGTTCAACTATGGTCTCGTGTATGTTTCAGAGACAGGGTATGTACTTTTTTTTACATACAAGTTACTGGCATTAAAATTATTGTTAGAAGTTCACTTGCAGCTTCTGGTTAATAAATATTTTAACAATTTAGTCACATATTCCACCTGAATAACCAAGTTTTTGTTTGTAAGTTGTAACTCTAAAGGGGTATGCACTATGCAGCTGCAGTCACAGTACGTACCCCAGGGTATTATATATCCAGTACCTCATTCCAACTAAAACCAAAAAAATTGAAAATAGGCCAACTCTACTTGCAGATACTAGAAAATTATTTCTACCTAAATCGAGTACAAAGGGCTTTTGAATGATAATTAAAGAAACTGAACCAAGCTATAGAATTTTTTATGCTTGCATGTGCATGAGACTTAGAGAGGATGTCATCCCAGTTACGCAGATGTTATTCAGATTGCCATCATCTTCTATATATGTACATATCCATGTAGTGCTACATCTTGTATTGATCCTGGCCTCTTTTTGTACTTACTTGTTTCATGGGTGTAGAACATATGCATTTTTTGGATCTTATAATCAAATTTTGTAGTCTACATTTTATATCTCGCTTATCCCCAAAAAAAAAAAAACTGTTAATGGAGCTTGAATCGTGATCCTTCGGTCCCGCAACACACACCATATACCAACTGGGAATCCCCTTGACCATCTTTATTGCATACGTTGCTAGAAATTAATGACCAGATAATTCCTATTATCCTTCTTTTGCAGACTATACTGACTGAATAAAAATTGTTTTTTCTTGGTTTCTTCTTTGTATCCCTATCAATATATGTATTTCATAAGTACTCAGTATACTGTGCTATCTTTGCATTGTTGAAATGTGAATATATGTTTCATACCAAGGTAGTCAGATGCCCGCCACTTGCTGGCAAAATAGTTATTCCTTTTGGCTTCTTTGTTGATCGGTGATAATCTATTTTCATGGGTTTTATAGATTGTTTTACCTTTTGTCTTTCATACGTTGAATTCTAATTTTCTGTCATGATTTTTCCATTTATCAAATAATGGATATGTATCAGGTATGTGCTCTCTTGAGCAGGTGTTTGCTGCCATGCTATTATTAAGAAGTTTGCGGGGCATGATATATCTAAACTTGCTGATATAATCATGGTTTTTGCAAAATTATCTAATGGTGCATGTGTTCCCCATGAAATATGTAAGCTAAGCAGATCAGTTGTGAGCTAATACGGTTTAATTTAGGGGGTTAATATATAATTTTCTTATTTCTATGTTTTTGCTTAGTATATGGTTGATCTGTTGCGCTACCAGTTCAGAGTTTTCAGACACTTCTACTAAAGTTAATTCATTTATTTGCAGTCAGTCCTTGTAACAATTGATTGTGATGAATGGTATGCTCCTCAAATATATACACACAATGATAGCATTGAGTTCTGGATAGCCAGACCTGCTCTTGTTGCTTATGATCCTCCTGCTCTTGGAGCTGGTGCCTCCCTTATCCGTGCAGCTGAGTTACTTCCTGGTCTGTATTTATTATGTTTTTCATTTAGATTATTTAATTACTAAGGTACATAATACTATTTTAATATATCATGTGAAGTGTTCATAATCATCATTGTCAATTTTTTCTTTTTTTTTTAAATAATCTGGGACAGAGCCTGCATTATGTAGAGGAGATTTTGTTCAGCTTGTTGGACTGAGTTGGAGTTTACAGGCTACATCAAGAAAATCTATTGTTTCGAGTTTAGGCATGTTTCCAAACTTATTACGAAAATAAGCCTCTTTTTACTATTCAGTCATTTTACAATTGTGCATTCTGAAAAGAGCGAAAACAAATTTGTCATTGCACATTTTTAGAATGTGCAAGTTTTTTTTTTTTTTAAATATACATGTGCATTTTCGGAATCTGTATGTACAGAAATTCTGTATATGTAAATAAAATGCATATTCTCATAGTAAATTTTGAATGAGGTCTAAACTTAGAAACGTAGAAATCATTTCCTCATATATATTAATCATCTCACATGCTTCCTTTTTATCGTGTTGTACAGGCAATATTTGGACAATTTTCAAACTCAGAGTGCCAAAATGATGCAAGTAAGTAACATGCCCAAGTTTAGCTAAGAAGGCTGAAAAGTGTTGCTTTGCACAAATTTGTAGATGACTAGCGACTATTTTGTTTAGTTTCTGAGGTGTTGAACCATGTTTTTATTGGTTTTACCTACATATTCTTTTTTTTTTCCTTTTTTGGGTAACGATCAAGCAATGCAATCTTGATTATTGTTGTTATATCATATATGGTTTCTTGAAACATGTTCGTGTTGTTATATCATATATGGTTGCAGGTCAGTTAGTTGTTTGCAGGTTAGTCAGTTGGGTCAGTCAGTTCATGTAGATGGAAGAGTTGTTGATGTATTATAGGAATTTGAGTGTGAAGTGGTTGTGATAAGTGTGATGGTTTGTTGGTAGTAACCTGTAGGTTATGTGAGTTTTGGAGACCGATGGACGAGCTTAATTGTGTTTCTTGCATTTTTCTTTGTTATAAGACTGTAACTTGTGCTTGTGAATTGCAGGTTCTAGAAGTTGGACGAGCTTACAAGTTGAAGACTAAGTGATTTTTAATGTAATCTTGTTTCGACACGATGTTTGAACAACATGTATGTTGACTTATTTCTATATACATTAGTAGATTTTATGAACTATGGCTTTGTAATTGAAATCAAATATGCTTTTGGTATTAATTTTTTGTTATTGACAATTTTGTCTTGTGAATTTACTACTTAATTGTTTGAACTGTGCACAAATTAAATAAGAGATTTGCTATATAAAGATCATAGCTAAAATAAATGTGCTATATATTAAAAATATTAATAGCGGAAAATTGCATTTATGGAAATATAAGGTGAAATGCTATGTAAAAAATTAAATAGTGTGAAAAACCTTTTCATATCATTGAATGTGTGTTACGAAAAGACTTAAAATGCTATATATACTACAAATATTCATAGAAAAAAACTCCACGTATGGAATCAAAATTTGAAATGCTATATAAAATGTAATCCGTATGGAAAACTTTTCATATCACTGAATATGAGCTATGAAAACAGCGATAATGCTATAAAAAAAAGCGAGTATTTAACATAGTATGGTCTGAATGCTATATATTAATGGACAATTCAACAATAGCGGAATTTTTTTAAAAAACAAACTGGAAAACATTTTTCATAGCAATGAATATATGCTACGAAATTATTGATAACGCTATAAAAAATATGCTGAGATTTTAGTAAGCAAATTTAATTGCATGGTCTAAACGCTATGTAAAACATTTCATGGTGGTGAACGTGCGCTATAAAATGTGTAATACTATAGCGTTTAGATTTTAGCTATAAGATATAATAGAGCAATTATTGCATGTCGTTATATAGCGTCGTCACTAATGCTATGGTAACCTATTATAGCGTTTTTCACGTGCTATTAAAAGGTAAATCTGTTGTAGTGGTCAGGAGCTACTAAGCTCCGTCTGCAACCTAGAATATATTTAACAGTAAAATAAATTTTAGTGAGAGAGTTCTCACCTGCGGTTTCCACTCCATTAGTTTATATATCTGAATTTCTATTTTATAAAAATTAAACAGGCATTTAATTTTATCAAAAATTCCAACTGTCTCCGTTTCAGTTCTGGTCAGTTCCATGTTGTAGTGTTCGTTGCCACGATCGCATTGCAACTTGTTTCACTGAATTTCGATATCATACGAAAAAGTTATACAATTTTAAACCTTGGGTAATTTAATAACGTAATTAAATTAAATAATTATTTAATCAACCTTTTAATAATGTTTTCAAAAGCATTGACTTTCCATTTCCATCTTCCTGTACGAGAAATGAACCCACACCACCTTCAAAATCTCCACCGTAGGTCACCATGGTTAGCCGAACGTTGATCAGCAAGCACCACTCGGAAGCCCTCGCCGCCACCTACATGCACACCCCCACCATGGCTAATTCGAACACCCCTCCGCCTCTAGAAATCCATCGAAGATCGCGACTTCTAGCACTATTTCTGAGCTCCATTCAATACGAGAATCGATCACATCCATATAGTTTTGAAGAGCAGGAGAATCTCTATAATAATTTCTTTAGGAGCTGATGGAATTACTGTAATGATTGGGTGCAATTTTTGAATTTGTTTCGGAGATTTCTGTTCATGGATTTCTATGTGGCGGCGGCTTTGTTTGGGGACGAGGGTTATGTGAGGGAGGGGTTTATAAGAAAATAATATTATACTTTTATTATTATTTAAATTCCAGAAAAACACCAGTTTGTTGTTACGAACTCCAAATCCAACCCAATGACTGTCGTCCCTAGCTAAGTACCCTCATTCCGAACACAATGGGATATGTTTCGTAAACCAATTCGACTGTTTCGATCAGTATTCCTTTAAATTAAAATATAAATCAAAATATATTGAATTTGAACGCACATTTTAATTTACCGGGGCCACATACGGACTCCAAAAATTCCCGAAAAATAAATCTAGCTATGCTTTCACGATACAGTACTAAAAAAGCTAAATTCGTCGAACTTGGAGACCGTTTGAAAAATGGCCATTTTCTGGTTGATCCAATTTAATTGAAATTGACCAAACACGTTTAAATTTACCACGCTCACATATTATTTCCAAAGATTATGAAATTTAAATCCTAACAATAATTTGACAATCCGGATCCAACAAAAGTGGTTTTGTTGAAAATGGAGGTCGTTTGCCGAATTGCTATTTTTAAGGGCTTATATATTATTAAAATATATATAAATTCCATAGTGGCTATTTCAAATTTTAAAATGGGCATAACTTTCAATTCCCATTATGAAATCTCAATTTTTCACATTTGTTAGAAAGATATTTTTAAACAGATTCAAATATTTCTTGTTTTACTGAAATTCGATCTATTTCAAATCTTGTACATTCATTTGAAATTTGAAATCGAATTTTCAAACTACCGTGCCATTTCAGGCTCGTTTTATAATTAAAATAAATTTATTCGTTCTAACTTCGATTTAAATAAATTTTTAATTGTTATTATTTAAAATAAACTATTTTAAATATTCAGAATCCATTAAAATAGCTAAAATAAAAAATTTAAATTGGTTCTGAAAATCCGGGTTGTTACAACTGATAAACAACATTAATTGTAATCAATGGAAATAAATGGAATTGAATGAAAGATAATAACAACAGTAAAGAAAAGGGAATGAAAGTGGAATGATAATAACCTATTAAAAATAAATTACAATATTATATAATAGGTAGACTTGTCCTAGGGATAAGTGGATATTACAACTAAGGTTATAATAAACTAGTGAAAAAATGAGATAACTTGTGTAATAAGAAAAATGGTACTTAATTGTAAATTAAGTAATCAGCAAATGGGGGAAAATTTATGAAATGAAAGAAGTTGTACTTAATTTTAAATTAAGTAATTTGAAAACTTAGAAATCTGAAATATGCTGATGAGAATAACATGTTAAGGCTTGTCCTAGGGACAAGAGGAAATTATAACATAGGTTATAATAAATCGAAAGGAGATTTATTAGTAAACCTTAGTTAAGAGAACTAAGTTAATAAGTAAACAACGATAAGTTGTAGTGACAGTATACGGTGGAATTATGATTAAATAAGAAAGAATGAGGCAACTTATGAAATGAAATAAGTTATATTTAATCATAAATGATAAGTGATATGTTAAATAGAAAACATGTGAATTGAGATATAATTAATTACGTATTAAGTAGAACATGTTATTGTAACCATGAAATCAAATAAGAATATAAAGGGATTGTGTATTATAGACCTTGGATCACAATCTAGAGAATAACATGTTGTGGGCTTATTAATAAACTTAAATGGGTTAAGTTATATGACTAAAATTAATAAGCAGGAGGAACTTGGTAACTTGAATAAGAAGTCAATGTGAATGTGAATAACCAAGTTAAATGGAAACCTAATGAGATAAAGCAAGAGCATAAAGGAATGTTTAGAAATAGGGTCTAATAACATATTAAAATGAGGCGCTTGGACCAGTTCGCACGTTTGAGGGTGAATAACCCAACGGGGTAGATCATCGTGGTGTCATGAGGCTCTAGGGGAGCACACGTTCATCTGATTATTCTGTCAGCTCCGAAGGAATGGAAGGGGAAGCATGCGGCTTCCTGAGATACGTAAGGTGCTCCTGGTAGTCCTCTGCGTGGTGGAAGATGTTTAGGCTGTGCTCGCAGAGGTTGGGTCTGCCTGTTACTACCAGGTGGGTGGGCCTTGACTGCAAAAGTAGCATTGCAGTCAGAATGCTGTGACGAGGTGACACTAGGGTGATTCGGCAGTTGCCTCAACGAGGAGGTAGAGGTCAGGACCAACAAGGATAGTAGATCATTGGATAACCGTCATCGGCAGCCAGTGGGATGCGAAAAGACTAGAGCTAAACCCAATAGACCATTCACATTTCACTATCGAGGTATAGTGGTTTTGAGGGGACGCCAACTGGATGTTTGGATTGTTCGTTAGGGGCAAGTCATTTAGCTCTTGTAGTCTTTACTAGTTGATGGAGGGGTCGAGGTGGGGCTATAGCCACCATGAAAAACAAACCCTAGGAATACCTATATTTTAAGGCTCTTAAAGGCGGGCCTATACAAATGTGGAAAAGCTCCCGACCGAGTTCCGTGTTTCTTGTATAGCCCTACCACGGAACTCGGTGCACATTATATGCAGTTAAGACATCGAATACGATTGACGATACGTACATGGGAAATTCTAGATACATGCATGTCTGCTCTGGGTGGTGTATCATAGACTTGAGGGCATTAATCTGGTATGGAATCTGATTCGATCGAAGGTGGCAGTCCGTACGCTTACATAGCATAATAATGACAGATATATGTGGAACGTAACATTGTTATGTAGATATCCATACGTTACTCCGACGTAGGATGAGGGAATGCGTTCATTTCTGTGGCATTACGGTGGAGACCGTGCGAGTGGGGTACCATGGGGTGTACCTCAATATTGAGGGGTGACTACATATATACCGTATTAGGTTAATCCACTGGAAAGTAAATAGGTACGACGTGAATGTAAGCCTTGAGTATTGTTAACCCAAGTAACCTAATAAATAAGAAAATGTGATTGAATGGTATATGTAGGATTATCCAAAGTATATAGTTTAAATCCAGTCACTAGAACTTGTGTTCTGACCCCCTCCTCGAAACATACTCGCAGGTTAGATTTGTGGCAGAGACATGTTAGCTTTGGATACTGGTTAGGCAGTATTATTAATACGGTAATGCTATACTCTGATTATATTTTATTTTATCCATTCCGCTGTGATATATTTTCTGAGCTCTGATATATTTTATGTCTCTGACTTTTCTGCAGGATACTAGAGCAAACCAACACAAGTTTCGATAGATTAGAATTAAAAAGAAAATCGGTCTGTTGGGATTCGGGTTGTTACAGGAAACATTATTTGCATACTTTGTTGACGGTATGCGCGAGTTATTAATTACCTCATTTTACGTTTTGGAGCTTTCGTCAAACCCACTTTGCAGTCTACAAATGGAAAATTTTAGGGTATTCTGGGGCTATTGTGGTAAAATTCCACAATACGATGGGGATTGGAATATTTGTAGGCGGAAGGAACGTTAAATTTCTCCGCTTTGATTTTCTTTTTTTGGCTTAAGAGAAATAAATAAGAAGCGATTTAGGTACATTGACGAATTGGATGGTAGGATTTGGATGCATAATTGGTTGCTTTTACCCTCTACCATAAAAGTGTGAGGGTTCTTGATGAAATATTTTCAAAATTTGCATTCATATAGAACTATCAGAATATTTAGGACATTTTGCATCATGTTTTCCAAAGTGTTTTCAAAATAAAAATAAATTTGCTTACATATAGGAGGATCCCATTTTGGACCATTATGCATACATGTTTTATGGTTGCGATGCATTATATACATTGTGCACATGCACAATTGGTTGCAAACTGAATGAACACTAATTGGTTGTTTAGTTTAGGATAATTTGACACCAACGCCATGAGTTGGTCATTGGTAAAATTTTTGGATGAAATTTCTTTTAAGGGGGAAAGAATGTAACAACCCAGAATTTGAGCAATTGTTAATTTAGTTATTTAATTAGGTTACGAAAATAGAATTTTTGCAAATGATGGAATTTGACCATGAAATCTGCACTGTTGCGTTCGTGATGAAATTCTGGTCTAATTTCATATTGGAACTTCGCGAATGGAGTCTGTATAAAAATGTTACGAATGAAATATGAAAATGGACGGAAAATAAATCATAAGAATATATAATTGAAATATACCACTTATAACTAGCCCTCACTAAGCCAAAACGACCCAGAGCGGTCGACCGAACGGTCGGCCCCTCTGGTCGATTTTTCCCAGTAATGGCTAGGCTTTTGAGGGTATTTTATTATATAAAATTTTAATAACGGATGGATCTTAATTAAATTTAATCTAACGGTCCAGGGCCATTTTAATCCCTATAAATAAATAAACGGTTAAACCCCATCCTTTTTGCACACAATTCTGAAGGCAGCGGCGAAGCTTTATCATTTCCCTCTTCTTCCAAAGCCCTTCTAAATAAAAATCTAAATGTATATAATCAAAACAAACATAGATTGAAGAAGATTAGAATCAGATTTATAGGCAAAAAAGATGGTGCTGCGATTACGCTTTCTTCTTAGGTTTATTCTCTGTTTCTTATTTTTTTGCAGATCTACAAATCTGAAAGAATCCCCTTTTTAAAATAATTGTAATCTATAAGATTTTGGGAATTGTAGGCCTAAAGGTTTATTCAAATTCATATTTGGATAACTTACAGGTGAGTGCGAAAATTATACATATCGTTTATAATAACTTATTTAGTTCGTCTATAAGAAATTTGGGATGTATACCTAAAATTTTATCTGATTTGTTTACTATTTTTGTCAAATCTAAAATAATAGGTTGTGGTTTGAATACTGGAAATTTGTAGGTGTATCTAGTTTATTTTATTATTTCCTACAGTTGTATTTCGGTTGTTATGGTTATTGCATACACCATTGATCTAGAAAACAACCCCAAATCCTTTGTAAAAATGTAGTTTTATTTCAGATCCTTTGTTTTGGTGTTGATTTGAGTTTTATGTAAATTTAGATCAAAAGATTATGTCTGTTTATAATTGATGTTGTTGGGGTTTTACTTGGGTATTGTGAAAATGCCCTTTTTGTTCATTTAATAAAAAGGACATTTTTACAAATCAACAAGAAATATGTACAAAACAATTAGAAAAGGATGTGTAAATTTATGTATTTAATTCTTATTTCTTGTGGTTTGAAATATGTGCATATTCTTTTTTTAATTATTTTGGGAAATTTTACAATAACTACAGTTATTAACCTTTTTTATAAGATTTTGAATCTTAAACAATATTGAACATAAAAAGGTTTGTTCTAGTCGTTAGTTTAGACTAAAACTTAAATGGTTAATAATAATAAAATAAAATAAAGTAACTACGTTAAATATGCTTATATATATACATATATATTCATATTCATCCGAATCTACGTAAATAATGCAAATACATTATTATAATAAATGTTTGTTATTGTTGTATGTTTGAATAGTTCCGTTTTGTGGAAATGTATATAGAAATATAATCCACAATAAATGGAAATTGGTATTATGACTGTTGTAGGAATAAATGAATTTGATTTGCTGTAAATAAGATCATAAATTAAAAAAGGAACGTTGTAACCATCTTTGATTGGGGAAAATAATTGAATAGGATAAACATGCCAAATGATTACAATTTGAATTGTCTTAGGAATAGGAATTGTAGCTCCAGTTAAGGAAGCGAATAAATAATACACACACACACACACAGATATATATATATATATATGTGTGTGTGTATATATATATGTATGTATGTATGTATGTATGCAAAAAAGAATTAAACTGAACTATAGTAATATAGAAATGTAAAGCCTTGCAAATCTGTACCTTTTGAGTCGACTAATTACAACTCACGTCTAACCCAAATTGCATGGAAATACGAAACTTTAGGAGAAAGAAGTTAGAGGGTAAGGAGAAAGAAAGAAAGAAATATTAGAATGAAAAATGAAGAACACCAACACTACAAAAATAGAGTAGACAAGAATCTCAAAGTAGAGCGAATAAAATATAACATATCAATGCTTTTTACATAAAAAAAACTATATATATATATATATATATATATATATGATACAACATCAGAGCACACAAAAAAATCAGATTATAAAATCTAATTAATACATCACACACATCAGAAATAAATTATTACTAGAAAAAACGGGAATACGTATCGACTCCAACTCCTCTTCTATAGCTCTAAGCAAATCCTAATGCAACCTGGAAAATGCACACGGCCTGACCGAGCCCATATTGCGAAAAGAAAAATCACACGGATTGTCGTTCTGGAAAACTTTCAGTGATTAAACTCATAACACAAACAACTTGCTTAACTTTAGAAAATCCTTTTGAAAGAATGGAACTCTCGTAAGACACGACCACCCATAAACATGGCTCGTGCTTCTACCTTACGATAACCAAAATGCTTTTCATATTAAAATTGTTTGCGAACAAATTGAACAATTGTAAACAACTGTTAAATTCGTTAGGCTTTCCTAAACAACAAGGTTGTTGTAGAGGATGTCGAACTCTAGAACCAAAAATATTTTAATAAATAAATCCAATCAAGTTATTTCAAAAAATTTATTGGTTCCAAATTAACAGAAAATAAACAAAAAAACGAGTTTTTAATAATAAAAAAAAGCAATTAGGGAGCAATGATATAAACTAGATTAATATTCATCAATAGCCAATCGAGTTAATACATATCTAATTCATGTTTCTGTCACAAACATGAATCAACGATAATTAGGTTTCTAGAAATAAATATGTGAATAACAACAAGTATAGCCTATGCAGGAGCAAGCTCTTAATCAACCATAGGCTATCAGGACAGGTTCACTATTTTATTTCTAAAACCCTAAATATTAGATCTAAAATCTGATAAACGTTAGATCGAACTCGAATATACAATGTGAAGGAGCATAGCTCTTAAACGACATAGAATATGAAGGTTCAGATCTAACCCTTGGTTTAGATCTAGATCTATATACATGAAGTTCTAATCTCTTTGGCTATGTGATTCATATTGAATCTAATCTAAGCGTCATCACCCCCTAATTAAAGAGGATTAGCTATACATAGCTAAAATAAAAGAAAATAAAAAGGAAATAATAAACATGAAATAAAAACTAAAGAGAAGAGAAGAAGAGTTTCATTCATAAAACTAGGTTTCATTCTAAATGAACAAGGTACAAGTACATTTATAGCTGATACGACAAAGACTAATTGGCTAATTACACAATGTAGGACTAAAGATTTAGCCTAAATAACACATAAGCCAGTGTGAATGCAACTGTAGAGTGAGAGGCCTTGCAAGTGAGCCAATGTGAACGTAGCATGAGTCTTTAGTGAGCCAAATCTACCTAACTGAACTCTATTTGTAACCATTCTTCAAGCTTTAAACTCTTCAAGCTTTAGCAATTTCAAACTTCACTCTTTTTAAGCAAATTCATCATGCTTTATCCATCAAATGCTCTAAGCCATGATTTTTATTAAAATATGAATACACAACTATAAATACACAGTATCAACTATTTTAAAAAGAAAAAAAAGATAAATAAGTGGATAAAATATACACATTTACTTGTATATCAAATACCCGCAAACTTATCTTTTTATTCATCTGCGAATAAACTAAACTAAGATATGTCACACTTTCATAGGAAACATGATTGCATTTAGCATATGGAACAAGCCGTTAAACCCTAGATGTCCCTAGTAGGACGAGTGTTGTCTCGTGATGCTTTTTAGCGGATACTACCCACAAAATCCAAAGCACCTTATGTACGCAGATTAATCAAATAATATATTTAAGGTCTTTAAAATTGCAAGGACTTTACCTAACTTCAATATAACGGTTTAGTCCTAAATTGTCCATCCCATCACTGGTGCAGAAATGAATAAAAAAAATTCAAGTTGAATCGCAATTCCTTGATAACACTGTAATTGCCTTGAAGGTTAAGAGCGTGGTGTCAACCAAAGTTCTACACATCGACAATGTGCACCCAACATTAGTACAAAACTTGTCTTTTGCGTCTCCTCATTTGCTTCTGTTGTATAAACAACAGATGTATATTGTACAATCTGCATCTGTTTTCAACTCACAACAGACGCAAATAAGGGAAATCAAATATTATATTCTCCTTTGCGTCCACTGTGGTCAAAGAACTTACGCAGTAGGGTTGGGTTTGGAAATTAATTATTGTAATTTGCGTCTATTTAATAAATAACGTGAGGCAAATGCATGACAGAGGAGTAATTTGCGAC
The DNA here is from genome assembly GCA_030737875.1 of Allium sativum. Lineage (NCBI taxonomy): Eukaryota > Viridiplantae > Streptophyta > Magnoliopsida > Asparagales > Amaryllidaceae > Allium > Allium sativum. Next base: position 822,669,285 of record CM060910.1, read on the forward strand.
TTCTCCTTTTAAAATGGACGCAATTAATTAAACACTTGCCAGCAAGAAAACCTAATAAAGTCGTGCGTATATGGAGAGAAAAGAAAACATCTGCGTACTTCGAAAATTATCGGGAAAAATTTTGAACCCTAAATTCAATCAATTTTCGATCATATTCAAGCGTTTGCATAACTTCAGGTAATCTTGAATCTCCAATATTCCAATGCTTACGGATTTATTGTTTGGATTTTGATTTTGATTTAATCTCCAATTCCATTTTTAGAATTTAGATTTTGTTTCTGATTGTTAGACGAAAAGGATGATTAATGTTGTTCTGATAGGTAATGTTGTTCACTGTATATTGGAAACTTCTGAATATATTTGGAATACGTGAATTGCTCACCCTTGCCCTGATGAAACTTCTAAATATATTTCGAAAATTATCTACAATATAATACTCCAAATCAATCTGATGCTATTTGCAGATTTGCTATTCATAAAAGTAACAATCATATTGCTGCTGATTAATGGAAAACAACCCTTGTTGACTAGTTTTGGGTAGTAAGCCGGTTCATTCTCGGTTCACAAACTATTTTGACAAAGTTTGGAAACCATCAAGACGTTTGGTGTGTTTTACAAACATTTTTGAGTGATTGTGCATGAGTGAAACTAAAATGTAATAGAAAATAAATATAAATAAACATTTTTGAGTTTGCATTTTCATTGTTTTTTGGGGAAAAACTGCAAAGAAAATTAAAATAAAGAGAAAGGATGTTGTTTTTGAAAATTAAAATAGTATGGTGGTGAGAAAAGATGCTAAAAACAGAGAGTAATAATAAATTAAACAATGCACATAATTTGGACAGAGAGAAGAGATGCAACTGGATAGAGTGAAAATGCACCGAAAATATGATTGAGACGGGGATGAAAAATGAGAAAATAAAAGAAACAGAGAGGAGAATGCAACTAAATACTGCACACTTATTGAAACTAAAACACACTGAAATGATAAATTGATTGTGCTTTTTTTTAATGGTTAAACATTTCTCTCTCAGTAAAATAATTTAGTAGACGTTAAACAACAATGTAGCGAGATATGCCTTCATATTTGGAGTGGACAAATTGGGCCTAAACTACCGGCATTCTTGCTTTTACTATAAGGCCCACGAAAGCACATTAATGGTGTATATATTTTTTATTTTCATGATGAGTATATCACAAATTGTGATTTGATTAGAAGGATCATTTCAGTTCACCAACAAGCTTGGAGTTGGAGAGAGACACCACTACGTAAAAAGGTATAAAACATTATTATGATATTAAAAAGTTGGTTGCTTTACTTCATTCTGATTTAGGATATTTTATCCATTTGCAATAGTTTGATTATATTGATCTATTTTCCAGAGGAGTAATCGGCAGTGGTTAAGTTTTATTTCTTTTACAGGTAACTACTGCTAGCTCTTATTTTATTTTCTTATTGTCAAGTAATTTCTTGTTATATCATGCACTAATTAGTTCAGTGGATCGATCTACTGTGGCAGTCATATGGTGATTTAATTTCAAATTGACGTTTTATTGTATTTAGAGTACACTGGTTCATCCAAATTGCAGCTTATATGCCAATGCCAAGGGATATAATTTGCCACCAAATATTAGTCTGGGTTACCACTGTTACATAGAATTTCTTCTTTTACAATTGGATTGGATAAGTTTGATAGTTTTAAATCATCATTTTGCAGCTCAGTGAAGATTATAATGGTTTGTAAGTTTTCATAAGAATTTTATTGAAGTATAAAAGAAGCTTTTTTTTAATACTGTATTGTCTAGTCTGGTAGGAATCTTTTTTCCTTTTCATTCTTTACGCTGGTAGTGAAAGCATAACGTTTTATCCATGGATTTTTCTTTTTCTTTTTTTTGGAAGTAGTATAATGATAAACACTGGAGTTATATGTAGAACTGCAGTTGATACTATTTACTTTGACCTTTGAATAACTCGGCCTTTCCAGAACTGGTTCGAGTCAAATGGCAATGAATTGCTGTTTTCGAAGTGCACTTCGTTTCACATTAAACTACATGGGGGAACAAAACTAAAATCTTATGGATGTGCTGCCAGGTTCGCTGATTCATTGTTGATGCATGCAAGTAAATTACTAGTAAAACACTTCTTTTCTGTCAAAGCACCTCTCTGGTCACTGGTTTGTATTTGAAGTCTTTTGAATTTTGTACATATTTGTGTTATTATCTAGCTACCTAGATTTCTAAAGAAAAGTAAACAAAGAAAATTCCTTCAGTGGGATCACCAAGCTCTTATATCAGCGTGGACGAGCAATCCTTTGTTACTGATGATATGAAATCCATATGTGGTGGATACACTAGTATGCTACGTAGTCTTTTCACATATTGGATGCAAGGGTATCAGAAATGATGGATCCATTTGGATTACCAGAAATGAAATGCATGCTCTAGAGTCTAGCCCTCCCTTCGAGCATTGAGCATGCCAGGGAGAGTAATTTTAAGGAGAAGAAGAGGAAAAGGTCTGATAATATGGTGGTTCACAAGCTGATTCGTCATGTGCATCGGTAGGCCAACATTTTCTTCCTTTTAACTGTTATTAACAACTATATATTTGTTGATCCCACCAACGAAGAAGAGTCCGTAATGGATACTGCTGTTACTATCGCAATAGACTCACATGGTTGTCTAGTGTCAGTTTACAAAGCAAGAGGCTCGGTTCTTCTCTACAATTCTTCACTCAAGGAATGCATTACACTAACAAAAAGGAGTGCGAAGGAGCTGCAGAAAATTTTGACTGATGTCATGCCATCGATAATGGAGGTGGATTCCGATTGATTAAGGTTTTTATTTCTAGTTCAGAAGCGAAGTAGCAGCAGCAATTTTTTGCTTTTATTTTTTCGTTTGTTCTGTTAGTATAGTTTATTCCTCAAAATGGGAATACTTCCTTTGTTGGAGGTATTTTTAGCAAATGCATTCTTGAATTATTATTGACTAATATCCATTACAAGTTACGTGCAACATTAATTTTGCATCTCTTAATACTGCTTTTACTTCCTACTGGATAAAAATGAAATGTTTTGCTAGCTCTATTTGGTTGAAAGACAAATTGCCAATAAAACATGTAACACTCCGTGTATTCTATAACAGTGAAATTCACAATTATAGAATGCACGGGGTGTTACAAAACCAGTACAAACGACCAATCACATCAATGAACAAATAGATGTTCATTTTAATTTTGTCCCATTTTATTTATTCTCATTAGTAATTTTATTTCATCGAAATCAACAGTAAATTTTATTCCTTAGTATGCTAAGCAGTGATGCTACTGTGTCCAACATAATATGAGCATATAGAAATTAGTCTCATTCACGGATGTAGTGCCAAGTTGCAAATTGTCCATCGATTTTGATATTGTGTTGTTATTTACACTGCATTATATATTTTGTTTTAGCTGATCTTATATTATTGGCTAAGATTAAATTTATATTATATATTGCCAAATTCCGTAGCTTGTATCAAAACCCGTGATTGAACCAAGTGATGGAAGAATGTTGAAACAAAAACAAAAACAAAAAACAAAAAACAAAAAAAAACAAAGAAAGAAAGATTTGGGGGAAGAATAGTGCAGTAAGCGAGTGATAAATTAATGTAAACTAGCTGATGGTTTATTGCTGTAATGACCCGTATTCTACATGTCATAGGATCGTAGAATATTTATTTCTTTCCCATATGAAGTTGTATGGTCATGTAATTTTGGGAAACATCTATTAGAGTCATTTCCCATGTTCATGATTTTTGTCGATTTTTAAATGACCATTTTGCCCCTAGTTGGTACTGTTTTGGCCATAACTTTTGATTGGAAAGGAATTTTGACCTGAAACCACTTCCATTAGATTCGTTTGATGGTTTCTCTTTCCGTAGAGTGGTTACATTAGCCAAACGGACTTACCGTTTGGGAGATATGGCTGAAACAAGGTTTGGAGGGTGAAAAACTGCTTAACCGGGCCAAATCGGGTGATTAGTGAGTAGGCCCATAACACATTTCGGGATTAGGGTTATGGGAGGGCTGGAATGAGATGGAGAATCATTCCATTTCAGTTTTCTAGCCTCCACTTATCACCAAGGACCCTAAAAATGGCCTCCAACCTCTAAATCACCCTCAAATCATCTTTTGGTCAAGGATTTGGATTAGCAACCCCTAATCAAGAAGGATCTTCACCAAATCAACAAATGAGCTGTTGTTTGGCATTAAGATTCACCTCAAATCAGAGAATCATTTCAGATTTTAGTTTATTTTGTGGCTAAGGTGAGTGATTTGCTTAGTTTTGCACTAATTATGGCTAATTAGGGGTGATTAGTGTTAATTAGCGAATTTAAACATGATAAAATTCTGGAAAAATATTTATAAAATTCGGAATGATGTTTTAGGCCTCTGATATGAATTTGGGTTAATTTGGTTAAGATTTGCTAATCCTATCATTAGTTTCACCTAAACATGCTTAGGGGAAAATATGGGGTTTTGGGTATGTTTGATCCATTTTAACCTATTATATTGATGTGAATGATGTTTGTGGTTGATTATGCATGTTGCTATGACTATATGAAATGCTTCGTGATTGTTTAGAAGTGTTAGTTTGGTCAAAAACGTCGTCGAATGGCATAAAAACAGTCGCAGGAAACATGCAGGAAATGACCCAGAATCCGGATCGGATCGGTGGAGGGGAGCGCGACTCGACCCGTTCCAGCATGGGCGTCACGATCCGTTTGAAGGAGTTGGTCACGACTTAAGTTAGGTGGCACGATCCGATGAAGAATGTGAAGGCTGATCCGATCTGATTCGATGGTAATGACCAATAACCCGAGATGCAAAGGTAGTCCAAATGGAAGTTAGAGCTCAGGATCCCGGAACCAGTTGGGAACCAATGAGTTCACTTCATGGTTGGACTTTGCTGCGGGACGTGTGCTAAGGAGTTGTCGACGTTCATAACTTCGATTCACCACTAAAAAGGAATGATGGGCTACTTATCAGTGCAGTAGGGTCATTACGACCTGAGGGGCAGAGTGATGGTAGCATGACTACGTTATCAGTGCAGTAGGGTCATTATGACCTGAGGGGCAAGGTGATGCGTAGTAAGACTATGAGCCAGCGCAGATGGGGTGGATAACTCCATGGGGCAAGTGGACATAGTAAGGATTGGTAAGGCTATGAGCCAGCGCAGATGGGGTGAATAACTCCATGGGGCAAGTGGACATAGCGAGGAATTAGTGGCTACGTTATCAGGGCAGTGAAGCCATTTATGACTTCATGGGGCAAAGTGATCGTAGCAAGGAATGTTGGGTGATCGGAGTGGTGAATATCGTATGCTTTATGCACTGAGTGAAAGATGTGAGGATGGATGCTATGCTTGATTGTTTTCCATCATTATGACATGCACACCTCCCCCACCTCTGTATCTTTACACTGTTGATGTGATACCTTAGAGTGTTGTACAGTATATAGTGCTAAATCTTTGGTTGTAGGTCCAGGTTCAGGTATGTTTTAGTCTACTTGTTATTGTTCACTTTAGATGCTTATCGCTCATACCAGGCTTTATGTCTGACCCAGAGTTTTATGTCTCCTCTTATTACTCTGGGTGCTCACACGAGCAGACTAGAGACAGGTTAGCTAGTGATGTGCGGGTAGCTGATTCGGAGGCGGGCAGGAGGCTTCCACGTATTATATATATATACACATTCTCCATGTGTCGTTGATGGTCACTACTTGGGCATTAGTAGTGTACCTCATTTATCTTACTTTGCTTTGAGACAGTTGAAAAGTTGTAATAAGCTGTATTCTGAATTTCCGCTGCTATGATGTTTAGTTCTGATTTTCAGCTTATGCACTGTCTCTCCTGTTTTATGTCAAGTATGTTATTATTATATTTTGTTCTATGCGCTGTGAGACATTCTACAGGATCCTTGTATGTTCATTTCCTTCTTTCCTTTTTCCCTTCTAGCGACCCGTTCCGTGCCAACCGGACATGTGTACAGCGCACATTTGGAGTAAATGTCGGTTGGTGCGGGGCGGGCCGCCACACGTGGTATCAGAGCTAGGTTGCGTAGTTAACCTAGGGAAAGACACTAGGGAGAGATAGTACGTATACGAGAGCGCGTATTTGTGATTACTTTGGTTTTCAAAAACTATGTATGTATATACTATTAGTAGTATAAGAATGAAGTCGTACTGCACTAGCACCACTATGGGGTCGTTAATCGTTTCCCTTTTTCAGATTAACGATGAGCCGAGACACGAGAGGTGCTGGTAGAGGGACCAACCAAGGGAATGCCGCTGACATGAGGGCTATGTTTACTAACCTCATGAGAGACATGCTTAGAGAAGTGCAAGGGGCAGTTCCCAATCCCGGAGTTGGTGTTGGCCCAGTAGTGCAGGTGCCTAGGGTCGATTTCGCCAAGCTGTGCAAAGATTACACTAATCTTGGTGGGAAGTCGTTCCACGGAACGGAGTCGGCCACGGATGTTCAAGATTGGATGGATAGCTGTGACCGTATCTTCGATGACTTGGGTCTCGAGGATGCGATGAAGAGAAGGCTAGCGTCTCGTCAGCTGCAGGGGCGAGCGATGAATTGGTGGAATGCCATTAGAACAGCTACTCCAGAAGATCAAGTTACTTGGGATCAGTTCACGGCTCGCTTTAGCGAGAAGTTTATTCCAGCCGCCCAGAAGTCAGTGTTGTTTAAGAGGTTCTTGGAACTCAAACAGAACGGAAGGGAAGTTTCTGATTATATTGCTGAGTTCGACACTTTGTCGAAGTATGGACTGTCTCTTATCGACACTCCTGAGAAGAAGAATGAGAAGTTTATTACTGGTCTGGATGGGTACTTGGGGGAGAGGCTCATTAACCACATCGATGAGACTTTTGAATCGATCGTGGGGAAAGCTTTGAGATCAGAGAGCCTTTACCCTAAGTCAAAGACTGAGGCTGCATCTACAGAAGGGCCAAAGCCGCAAGCATGCGGTGGAGGCAAGAATAACTCTCAGAATAAGAGGAAGCAGGACCAATCAAAAGGTGGCCAGAAAAAGAGCAAGAAGGATGTTGAGTGCTTCAGCTGTGGAAAGAAGGGCCATTATGCTAAGGAATGTCGGGCCAAGCCAGCGAAAAGGAAGTGCTACAACTGTGGCCAAGTGGGACATCATAAAGATAAGTGCCCGCAACCTCTTAAGGAGAAGCAGATTGTGAAAGCATATGTTATTGATGCTGTCCTTCTTCGTCGAATGCCCCAACTGCGGCGGAGAAAGGAAAGAATGTTGTTATTCAAGGTATGCTTTCTATTTATGATATACCAGTTCGAGTTTTGTTTGATACTGGGGCTTCCCGTTCCTTCATATCTAGTGACCTGGTAGATAGGTTGGGACTGGAACCCGAGATAGTCGATAGACCATTGATAGTGACGAACCCGATTGGTGGTTCGACTAGCCTTAGTATGATTTGCAGGAATTTGGTCTTATCGAGTCATGGATGTATGTTTGTTTGTGATTGCTTTGTTTTGGGCTTTACTGGGTATGGCATTATATTGGGAGTCGATTGGCTCCAGAGATACGGGGTGGTGGTAGACTGTTAGGGCTTTTTGGTGACAGTGAGGGCGGATGATGGGCGGAGGGTAGTGTTTGGTAGCCTACCTAGTGATGGGGTTATGGCTAGTTTTGTAAATTCCCTCGACATCCCGCAGGATGAGTTGTCAGATGTGCCCGTGGTTGGCCAGTATCCGGACGTCTTCGAGGAGGTGACCGGGCTTCCACCACACCGAGAGATTGAGTTCCGTATTGATTTAGTGAAAGATGCCAGACCTATAGTGATGCCACTTCGTCGTATGGCACCAAGGGAGCAGCAAGAGCTCGGGGTGCAAGTCAGCAATCTTTTGAAGAAGGGATTTATTAGAAGGAGTGTCTCCGAGTGGGGAGCACCAGTTGTGTTTGCCACTAAAGCAGATGGTTCCCTTCGTTTGTGTGTGGACTATCGCGAGTTGAATAAGGTGACGAGGAAGAATAAGTATCCTCTACCGCGGATAGATGATTTGTTTGATCAACTGGAAGGAGCTAGAGTGTTCTCCCAGTTGGACCTCGCGACAGGATTTCATCAGCTACGAGTAGCGGATGAGAGTGTTCCGAAAACGGCATTTAGGACGCCGTCTGGATTTTATGAGTGGTTGGTTATGCCATTTGGGTTAACCAATGCACCAGCCTATTTTGTGGATCTTATGAATCGAGTGTTCAGAGATCAGTTGAATAAGTTTGTTCTTGTGTTCGTGGATGACATCCTTGTTTATTCAAGGACAGAGGAGGATCACAAGGGACACTTGAGGATAGTGATGGAGGTGTTAAGAAAACACCAATTGAAAGCGAAATTCTCTAAGTGTCATTTTTGGAGAAGGGAAGTAAGATTCTTGGGCCATGTTGTTTCAGAGAGTGGTATTGCCGTGGACCCTGCGAAGGTGGCTACGGTACAGGATTGGCCTACACCCAAGAATGCAACAGATGTGAGAAGTTTCTTGGGATTAGCTGGGTATTATCGTAAGTTTATCCAGGACTTCTCTAAGATAGCAACACCGTTGACTCAGTTGACTAAGAAGAATCAGTCCTTCGTCTGAGATGGAGTGTGTGAGGATGCCTTCAAAAGTCTAAAGGAGAGGTTGACGCGTGCGCCAGTGTTAGTCATTCCTAAAGGGAATGAAGAGATGACGGTATACACGGATGCTTGTGGTACCGGACTGGGTGCTGTATTGATGCAAGGAGGTTGTGACGGCAAGGAATCTCGCTCGGTCCGAACCAGTCGCTAAACCGATTCAGGCCGTTCGAAACGCCCTATCGTTTTCAATTCAATTCATTTCGAAATCGTTTTCAATTCAATTCATTTCGAAATCGTTTTCAATTCAATTCAATTCGAAATCGTTTTCAATTCAATTCATTTCGAAATCGTTTTCAATTCAATTCATTTCGAAATCGTTTTTAATTCAATTCAATTCGAAATCGTTTTCAATTCAATTCAATTCGAAATCGTTTTCAATTCAATTCATTTCGAAATCGTTTTCAATTCATTTCGAAATCGTTTTCAATTCAATTCAATTCGAAATCGTTTTCAATTCAATTCAATTCGAAATCGTTTTCAATTCAATTCATTTCGAAATCGTTTTCAATTCAATTCATTTCGAAATCGTTTTCAATTCAATTCATTTCGAAATCGTTTTCAATTCAATTCATTTCGAAATCGTTTTCAATTCAATTCAAAATATTCGATTTCGAAATCACTTTTCAATATTCATTTTTAAGATGAATAAAATCGATATAAATATCGTTCTCGTCAAAATGGCGTCAATCTAATCAACACGGCTTCATAAATTTCTATTTTCAAATATTCTATTTCAAATATTTCTTTTTCAAAATAGTTGTTATTATCAAAATATTTTGTTCAACACATGACCAATCTCAATGAATGAGTACTGTCAACACATGAACTTTTATTTTATAATATTCTTTATTTTTCAAATTGGAATGAGGCCCAATCAATTACCATATAAAATTAATTATATGGATTTTCATACAACACATGTATATAATAACATTGAAAATAATCAACCATCAACCAAAGTGCACTACACTGTAAAAGCATCAAATATAGATATTCAACGCTTATAACAGCCTGTCAATCAATCGATCGACATATTCAATCAATCAGGATGAGTGAACTTCAAATTTCATCCCAACACCCGTGTGGGGTTTCAAACAATCGAACACATATTTTATTTGTGCAGTTAGGCGATGTGTAAAATTTATCGACCCAATCAACGTCATTCAAATAGGTGTACATAAACAAACCGTCTGGTTTGTAAATGAATATTCTATTTTATTCACTTCACGTTAAAAATTATATTTTTAACGATAAAACATTTTATTTCAACTTATGAATTTCTATTCAATTCATTTATTCAATAAAATGATATTTTTATTTTTCTAACATATTTTAGAAAATTTCGGCGGCATAACGGCACGATACTAAAAACGGGATAAGGCCTAGCCTTGTCCCCGGTCTAGTGAAGGCCCACGCCATTCACATATCAATCAAATTCACTTTCGTTATGCAAACCACAAAATTTGGAGTAAGGGTCTAACCTAGCCTTACTCCTTCGCCTTATAACGGCGCACGTCTAATCCTAACCAATTTATCGATTCGATTTTTCACACCACAAACCACATTCAAACCAATATCGCAATCAATCACCAAACAGTCAAACAAACAAGTCCATGGTCTGTGGACGATTGTGTCGGGTGCTACTAAACACCGTCTGCATCCTAGTATATATATATAACTAGAAAATAAATAGAAAGGTGAGAAATTCTCACTTTTAGCTATCCAACCATCTCGACTCTTCTTTTGCAGAAGTCTTCGTCGTTTCGCCTTTTTGTCACCTTCGTTGTTGCTTTCACTACATACGTAAAAATCACATTTTTACTTCGCTATTCAATATATAAAAATCGAATTTTTACTTCGATGTTCAATATATAAAAATCGAATTTTTATTTCAAAGTTCAATATATAAAAATCGAATTTTTATTTCAAAGTTCAATATATAAAAATCGAATTTTTATTTCAACGTTCAATATATAAAAATCGAATTTTTATTTCAAAGTTCAATATATAAAATCGAATTTTTATTTCAAAGTTCAATATATAAAAATCGAATTTTTAACAATAAGGTTTTCGCCTTTATAAAAAAAAATAAAGTCTTTTCTATTTTTAAAAATCCTACTTTTTCTTCTAAACAAAAATCTCGCCTTTTTGCTTTTCTATTTTAAAGATCAAATCTTTTTAAAGTTCAAACCATTTTCTTTTTAAACCTTAAAATAAAATCAGTTTTTATTTTTCCTTTTTTTTTTTAAATCAGTTTTTACTCATTTACAAAATTCAGTTTTTACTTATTATAAAAAAACAGTTTTTACTTATTTTAAAAAAAACAGTTTTTAAATCCATTTCAAATCAGTTTTTAAAAATCATTTTAAATCAGTTTTAATATTAAAGTAAAAATCAGTTTTAAAAATAAAGTAAAAATCAGTTTTTATACTTTAAACCTTTTCAGTTTTTATATTTTAAACCTTTTCAGTTTTCATATTTTAAACCTTTTCAGTTTTCAAGTTAATAAAAAAAACAGTTTAAAGCTAATAATAAAAAAACAGTTTAAAGCTAATAATAAAAAAAACAGTTTAAAGCTTACAGGGGGGGCTCGTCGGTTCTGGGGGGCTTCAACGAGGCGGAGGGGTCTTCAACGAGGCGGAGCGGTGGTGCTGTCTGGTGGCGTCGCGATGGGTTCGAGGCGGAGGCGGTAGGGTTCAGGGCTTCGGGGTCTTCGTCGGTTTCGACGGGTCTGGGTCTTCGATTGAGGGAGGCGGTGGCTTTGGGGCGAGGCGGCGGCGATGTCTGGGGGGGGCGGCGCCTTGATTCGATTCAGGTTTTTTTTTTTTTTTTTTTCTTTTGTTTCTGAAATTATAATGAACGGGGGGGGGGGGTTATAAAAGAGAAAATATATATATTAATTTTATTTTATTTTCCTTTAATTTACCAAAAGGCTGACTTTTCAAACGAACCCCAATCTGAACTCAACGACTGTCGCCCATAGCTAAATACCTCCATTCCGAACGCAATGGGATATGTATCGTAAGCTGGTTTGATCGTTACAATCATTTTCCGTTAAATTTACATTTAAATCACTTTATTGAATTTTAAACGTACATTTCAAATTACCGGGGTCACATACTAACTAGAAAAATTCCCGAAAAATATTTTCTAGCTTCGTATGGACGATACGGTCCTAACAAAACTAGTTTCGTTAAATTCTGAGACCGTTTGAAAAATGGCCAATTTCCAGTCGATTAAAATCAACTGAAACTGGTCGAACGCGTTTTACTTTGCCACGCTCACATATTGATTCGAAAAATTATGAAATTTGGAATCTAGCAATAACTTAACACTGCGGATCCAACAAAAGTGGTTTCGTCGAAATCCGAGGTCGTTTGCAAAATTGCTATTTTTAAGGGCCTTATATATATAAAAATATATATAAATTCCACAGCGACTATTTCTAATTTTAAACTGGACATATCTTATCATTTCTAAAATGAAATCTCAGTTTGTTAACTTCGTTACAAAGATATAGTTATACAGATTCAAATATTTCTTGTTTCGTTCAATTCTGACTTATATTGAATTCTGTATATTCATTTGAAATTAGAAATCGAATTTTCGAACTACCGCGCCATTTTCCATTCTATTTATAATTATATATAAATATTTATATTCCAACGACGGCGTATATAATATATACGTCGAACTTTATATTGAAAATAAATTTCACGTCGATATTATTTAAAATAATTCATTTTAAATAATCAAAATTCGCTAAAATAGCCAAAATAAAAATTTTAAACTGGCCCAGATTTTACGGGTTGTTACAATCTCCCCCACTTAAAAATTTTCGTCCCCGAAAAGGAACAAAGTCGAAAGTGGTTTGATTATTCAGCTCTACGTTCGATCTGGCTTCCATTCTCCAACTTTTCAGTTTCTGAGAATTTTCAAAATTTCAAAAATTTGGCTAACACCCTAAATTTTTGAAAAATTTCGCCATAACCTCCCCTGCACCGGGAGCATCGGGGAATTTCAAATAGCTTCCCTGGTCCTTCAGATCTCAAAAAAGAAAAAGAAAAAGCCAAGCGGCTAGCCAATAGGCTCACAAAATCATCATCACCCAAACAAAACAGGAAATTATGTAGTAAACATGTACCTATTTGTCGGGCAAACAAATTTTATTCTCGGCTCTAGCCTCCTTGCTATGACCTGTTCAATGTAAGTACATATATGCAAGCAAATGCGACCAATTTTCAATATTTGTTTCAATTAGGCTAAATGGTTCAAAATTAGCAAACAATTAAGCAAACAACACAAACATCAATCAATTAGTGAATTAGATTATCAAATTCATAATTTTGATACATAGTCAAGAATCAGATTTTTTTGATGCCAAATCACAACAATAGGCCCTATCTAATTTTGGTTCTCACACCAGTCAATAGGAAATATATAGAAATCTCACTTTCGTCGCTCGAAAATAAATACTGGCGACAGTGCCCCATCACCAGAATTACTCCCGGGCAACTAGAGTATGATTCTATATCTACCCAATATATTAAAACTTCGAATACACGTTTGCAAGACATATATGCAAAATCTTTATATATGGGATTGTCCAGATCAATTAAATAAATAATCAAATACGAATAATTGATTTAAATTTTCAAAACAAAAGTTTGTTTTCATTTTAAAATTATACTCTTCACACTCGTTCTAGGATACAACTGATCCCATCTCTAACGAGTCACTCTCATTGGATATTACTAATCCAATATCTGATGAATTCTTTCGTATGATTCTAATGTGTCTTGTTCTCTGCTTTGTAAACCAAAGCTCTGATACCAAATGTGACGGCAAGGAATCTCGCTCGGTCCGAACCAGTCGCTAAACCGATTCAGGCCGTTCGAAACGCCCTATCGTTTTCAATTCAATTCATTTCGAAATCGTTTTCAATTCAATTCATTTCGAAATCGTTTTCAATTCAATTCAATTCGAAATCGTTTTCAATTCAATTCATTTCGAAATCGTTTTCAATTCAATTCATTTCGAAATCGTTTTTAATTCAATTCAATTCGAAATCGTTTTCAATTCAATTCAATTCGAAATCGTTTTCAATTCAATTCATTTCGAAATCGTTTTCAATTCATTTCGAAATCGTTTTCAATTCAATTCAATTCGAAATCGTTTTCAATTCAATTCAATTCGAAATCGTTTTCAATTCATTTCGAAATCGTTTTCAATTCAATTCATTTCGAAATCGTTTTCAATTCAATTCATTTCGAAATCGTTTTCAATTCAATTCATTTCGAAATCGTTTTCAATTCAATTCAAAATATTCGATTTCGAAATCACTTTTCAATATTCATTTTTAAGATGAATAAAATCGATATAAATATCGTTCTCGTCAAAATGGCGTCAATCTAATCAACACGGCTTCATAAATTTCTATTTTCAAATATTCTATTTCAAATATTTCTTTTTCAAAATAGTTGTTATTATCAAAATATTTTGTTCAACACATGACCAATCTCAATGAATGAGTACTGTCAACACATGAACTTTTATTTTATAATATTCTTTATTTTTCAAATTGGAATGAGGCCCAATCAATTACCATATAAAATTAATTATATGGATTTTCATACAACACATGTATATAATAACATTGAAAATAATCAACCATCAACCAAAGTGCACTACATTGTAAAAGCATCAAATATAGATATTCAACGCTTATAACAGCCTGTCAATCAATCGATCGACATATTCAATCAATCAGGATGAGTGAACTTCAAATTTCATCCCAACACCCGTGTGGGGTTTCAAACAATCGAACACATATTTTATTTGTGCAGTTAGGCGATGTGTAAAATTTATCGACCCAATCAACGTCATTCAAATAGGTGTACATAAACAAACCGTCTGGTTTGTAAATGAATATTCTATTTTATTCACTTCACGTTAAAAATTATATTTTTAACGATAAAACATTATATTTCAACTTATGAATTTCTATTCAATTCATTTATTCAATAAAATGATATTTTTATTTTTCTAACATATTTTAGAAAATTTCGGCGGCATAACGGCACGATACTAAAAACGGGATAAGGCCTAGCCTTGTCCCCGGTCTAGTGAAGGCCCATGCCATTCACATATCAATCAAATTCACTTTCGTTATGCAAAACACAAAATTTGGAGTAAGGGTCTAACCTAGCCTTACTCCTTCGCCTTATAACGGCGCACGTCTAATCCTAACCAATTTATCGATTCGATTTTTCACACCACAAACCACATTCAAACCAATATCGCAATCAATCACCAAACAGTCAAACAAACAAGTCCATGGTCTGTGGACGATTGTGTCGGGTGCTACTAAACACCGTCTGCATCCTAGTATATATATATAACTAGAAAATAAATAGAAAGGTGAGAAATTCTCACTTTTAGCTATCCAACCATCTCGACTCTTCTTTTGCAGAAGTCTTCGTCGTTTCGCCTTTTTGTCACCTTCGTTGTTGCTTTCCCTACATACGTAAAAATCACATTTTTACTTCGCTATTCAATATATAAAAATCGAATTTTTACTTCGATGTTCAATATATAAAAATCGAATTTTTATTTCAAAGTTCAATATATAAAAATCGAATTTTTATTTCAAAGTTCAATATATAAAAATCGAATTTTTATTTCAACGTTCAATATATAAAAATCGAATTTTTATTTCAAAGTTCAATATATAAAAATCGAATTTTTATTTCAAAGTTCAATATATAAAAATCGAATTTTTAACAATAAGGTTTTCGCCTTTATAAAAAAAAATAAAGTCTTTTCTATTTTTAAAAATCCTACTTTTTCTTCTAAACAAAAATCTCGCCTTTTTGCTTTTCTATTTTAAAGATCAAATCTTTTTAAAGTTCAAACCATTTTCTTTTTAAACCTTAAAATAAAATCAGTTTTTATTTTTCCTTTTTTTTTTAAATCAGTTTTTACTCATTTACAAAATTCAGTTTTTACTTATTATAAAAAAATAGTTTTTACTTATTTTAAAAAAAACAGTTTTTAAATCCATTTCAAATCAGTTTTTAAAAATCATTTTAAATCAGTTTTAATATTAAAGTAAAAATCAGTTTTAAAAATAAAGTAAAAATCAGTTTTTATACTTTAAACCTTTTCAGTTTTTATATTTTAAACCTTTTCAGTTTTCATATTTTAAACCTTTTCAGTTTTCAAGTTAATAAAAAAAAACAGTTTAAAGCTAATAATAAAAAAACAGTTTAAAGCTAATAATAAAAAAAACAGTTTAAAGCTTACAGGGGGGGCTCGTCGGTTCTGGGGGGCTTCAACGAGGCGGAGGGGTCTTCAACGAGGCGGAGCGGTGGTGCTGTCTGGTGGCGTCGCGATGGGTTCGAGGCGGAGGCGGTAGGGTTCAGGGCTTCGGGGTCTTCGTCGGTTTCGACGGGTCTGGGTCTTTGATTGAGGGAGGCGGTGGCTTTGGGGCGAGGCGGTGGCTTTGGGGCGAGGCGGCGGCGATGTCTGGGGGGGGGGGGCGGCGCCTTGATTCGATTCAGGTTTTTTTTTCTTTTTTTTTTCTTTTGTTTCTGAAATTATAATGAACGGGGGGGGGGGGTTATAAAAGAGAAAATATATATATTAATTTTATTTTATTTTCCTTTAATTTACCAAAAGGCTGACTTTTCAAACGAACCCCAATCTGAACTCAACGACTGTCGCCCATAGCTAAATACCTCCATTCCGAACGCAATGGGATATGTATCGTAAGCTGGTTTGATCGTTACAATCATTTTCCGTTAAATTTACATTTAAATCACTTTATTGAATTTTAAACGTACATTTCAAATTACCGGGGTCACATACTAACTAGAAAAATTCCCGAAAAATATTTTCTAGCTTCGTATGGACGATACGGTCCTAACAAAACTAGTTTCGTCAAATTCTGAGACCGTTTGAAAAATGGCCAATTTCCAGTCGATTAAAATCAACTGAAACTGGTCGAACGCGTTTTCCTTTGCCACGCTCACATATTGATTCGAAAAATTATGAAATTTGGAATCTAGCAATAACTTAACACTGCGGATCCAACAAAAGTGGTTTCGTCGAAATCCGAGGTCGTTTGCAAAATTGCTATTTTTAAGGGCCTTATATATATAAAAATATATATAAATTCCACAGCGACTATTTCTAATTTTAAACTGGACATATCTTATCATTTCTAAAATGAAATCTCAGTTTGTTAACTTCGTTACAAAGATATAGTTATACAGATTCAAATATTTCTTGTTTCGTTCAATTCTGACTTATATTGAATTCTGTATATTCATTTGAAATTAGAAATCGAATTTTCGAACTACCGCGCCATTTTCCATTCTATTTATAATTATATATAAATATTTATATTCCAACGACGGCGTATATAATATATACGTCGAACTTTATATTGAAAATAAATTTCACGTCGATATTATTTAAAATAATTCATTTTAAATAATCAAAATTCGCTAAAATAGCCAAAATAAAAATTTTAAACTGGCCCAGATTTTACGGGTTGTTACAGAGGTAGGGTTGTAGCTTATGCTAGTCGAAAGCTAAAGCCGCATGAGAAGAAGTATCCTACCCATGATTTGGAATTGGCAGCGATTGTATTTGCGCTGAAGATGTGGAGACATTATCTCTTGGGAGAAAAATTTGAGTTGTTTACCGATCATAAATCGTTAAAGTATCTCTTCTCCCAGAAAGATCTGAATCTCCGTCAACAGAGATGGTTAGAGTTCTTGGCTTCGTATGATTTTGATATCGCATACACACCTGGGAAGGGTAATGCGGTAGCCGATGCCTTGAGTAGGAGACATGCCAGCTTAGGGGCAATGTTTCTTGAATGGAAGCAACTGGAGTATATCGCGGGGTTTGATTTCAGACCAAAGTGCGAATTGGATCCAGTTATGCTAGCTAGTTTGACGATCAGACCCACTTTGATAGAGCGGATTGGTTCTAGCCAGAGGGACGATCCTAATCTATTAGAAATCATCTCCAAGTTAGAGATGGGTATCGATGAGGAGATGAATGTGTATGGGCTTGATCGAGAAGGATGGCTTCGAAAGAATGGAAGGTTAGTTGTGCCCAACGTGAATGGTTTGAGAGATGAAGTGCTTAGAGAATGTCATCACTCAAAACTGACTATACATCCCGGTGGTAATAAGATGTATCGAGACATGAGACAGACTTACTACTGGGAAGGGATGAAAAGAGACGTTGGGAAGTTTATATCCAAATGCATGAATTGCCAGCTAGTTAAAGCCGAGCAAAAGAAGCCTAGTGGGTTGTTGCAACCATCAGAAATTCCCGAATGGAAATGGGAGCAAGTCTCGATGGATTTCATCGATGGTTTACCTAGGACTAGATCGGGATATGATAGCATTTGGGTAATTGTGGATCGATTGACTAAGAGCGCAAGATTTATACCAGTCAAATCGACCAGGACGGCAGCCAAGTTGGCAGAATTGTATACGAAGTGGGTAGTGAGATTTCATGGACTACCCAAAAGCATTGTGAGTGACCGAGACCCGTTGTTTACTAGTGGGTTTTGGAAGAGCTTACAAGAGGCTCTAGGGTCAAGATTACATCTCAGTACTGCATATCATCCTCATACCGACGGTCAGACGGAGAGAGTGAATCGTATATTGGAAGATCTCTTGAGAGCTTGTATATTGGATTTTGGTGGATCATGGGATGACCATTTGCATCTAGTAGAGTTTGCATATAATAATAGCTACCAATCCAGTATCGGTGTGGCTCCATATGAAGCTTTGTACGGAAGACCGTGCAACTCACCATCATGTTGGATAGAGACTGGCGAGAAGTTTGTGCTTGGACCAGATGTGGTGAGGGAAACTTCAGATAAGATTAAGGTTATTCAGCAACGAATGAAAGCTGCTCAAGATAGACAGAAAAGTTATGCCGATAAGAGGAGAAGAGACTTGAAATTCTCCGTTGGTGACTTGGTGTTTGTCAAGATCTCCCCGTTAAAGAGCGTAATTCGATTTGGCAGGGGAGGCAAATTAGCACCAAGATTTGTTGGCCCATTCCCTGTTCTTGAATTAGTCGGGAATTTGGCATATAGGATTGGCTTACCAGAGAAGATGGCGGGAGTTCACAATGTATTTCATGTTTCCCAACTAAGGAAGTTCGTTCACGACTCAGATGTGACTATTTCACCTGATCAGTTAGAGGACTTCGAAGTAGAACCCGAGGCGGTTGGGAACCGCAAGCCGATTCGTATTGTGGGGCACGATACGAAGCAACTTCGAAGGAAGGCGGTGAAGCTAGTCAAGGTTCAGTGGGGCGAGGACGAGAATGATTGTACTTGGGAGACAGAGGAGAGCATTAGGAAAGCATATCCAGAACTCTTTGCCTGGTAAGATTTACTTTGCGATTTAGTTATTCCGCATGCTAGGATAGAATTATTTGACTTGTTTTGCATGTTTGATGGTTGTTTTATGATTGATAGGCATGCGGGAACCTTTGTATGTGTTTTGATTAGGGAATTTCGGGGGCGAAATTTCTTAAGGGGGGGGGGGGGGAGAGTGTAATGACCCATATTCTACATGTCATAGGATCTTAGAATATTTATTTCTTTCTCATATGAAGTTGTATGGTCATGTAATTTTGGGAAACATCTATTAGAGTCATTTCCCATGTTCATGATTTTTGTCGATTTTTAAATGACCATTTTGCCCCTAGTTGGTACTGTTTTGGCCATAACTTTTGATTGGAAAGGAATTTTGACCTGAAACCACTTCCATTAGATTCGTTTGATGGTTTCTCTTTCCGTAGAGTGGTTACATTAGCCAAACGGACTTACTGTTTGGGAGATATGGCTGAAACAAGGTTTAGGGGGTGAAAAACTATTTAACCGGGCCAAATCGGGTGATTAGTGAGTAGGCCCATAACCCATTTCGGGATTAGGGTTATGGGAGGGCTGGAATGAGATGAAGAATCATTCCATTTCAGTTTTCTAGCCTCCACTTATCACCAAGGAACCCTAAAAATGGCCTCCAACCTCTAAATCACCCTCAAATCATCTTTTGGTCAAGGATTTGGATTAGCAACCCCTAATCAAGAAGGATCTTCACCAAATCAACAAAGGAGCTGCTGTTTGGCATTGAGATTCACCTCAAATCAGAGAATCATTTCAGATTTTAGTTTATTTTGTGGCTAAGGTGAGTGATTTGCTTAGTTTTGCACTAATTATGGCTAATTAGGGGTGATTAGTGTTAATTAGCGAATTTAAACATGATAAAATTCTGGAAAAATATTTATAAAATTCGGAATGATGTTTTAGGCCTCTGATATGAATTTGGGTTAATTTGGTTAAGATTTGCTAATCCTATCATTAGTTTCACCTAAACATGCTTAGGGGAAAATATGGGGTTTTGGGTATGTTTGATCCATTTTAACCTATTATATTGATGTGAATGATGTTTGTGGTTGATTATGCATGTTGCTATGACTATATGAAATGCTTCGTGATTGTTTAGAAGTGTTAGTTTGGTCAAAAACGCCGTCGAATGGCGTAAAAACAGTCGCAGGAAACATGCAGGAAATGACCCAAAAACCGGATCGGATCGGTGAAGGGGAGCGCGACTCGACCCGTTCCAGCATGGGCGTCACGATCCATTTGAAGGAGTTGGTCACGACTTAAGTTAGGTGGCACGATCCGATGAAGAATGTGAAGGCTGATCCGATCCGATTCGATGGTAATGACCAATAACCCGAGATGCAAAGGTAGTCCAAATGGAAGTTAGAGCTCAGGATCCCGGAACCAGTTGGGAACCAATGAGTTCACTTCATGGTTGGACTTTTCTGCGGGACGTGTGCTAAGGAGTTGTCGACGTTCATAACTTCGATTCACCACTAAAAAGGAATGATGGGCTACTTATCAGTGCAGTAGGGTCATTACGACCTGAGGGGCAGAGTGATGGTAGCAAGACTACGTTATCAGTGCAGTAGGGTCATTATGACCTGAGGGGCAAGGTGATGCGTAGTAAGACTATGAACCAGCGCAGATGGGGTGGATAACTCCATGGGGCAAGTGGACATAGTAAGGATTGGTAAGGCTATGAGCCAGCGCAGATGGGGTGAATAACTCCATGGGGCAAGTGGACATAGCGAGGAATTAGTGGCTACGTTATCAGTGCAGTGAAGCCATTTATGACTTCATGGGGCAAAGTGATCGTAGCAAGGAATGTTGGGTGATCGGAGTGGTGAATATCGTATGCTTTATGCACTAAGTGAGAGATGTGAGGATGGATGCTATGCTTGATTGTTTGCCATCATTATGACATGCACACCTCCCCCACCTCTGTATCTTTACACTGTTGATGTGATACCTTAGAGTGTTGTACAGTATGTAGTGCTAACTCTTTGGTTGCAGGTCCAGGTTCAGGTATGTTTTAGTCTACCTGTTATTGTTCACTTTAGATGTTTATCCCTCATACCAGGCTTTATGTCTGACCCAGAGTTTTATGTCTCCTCTTATTACTCTGGGTGCTCACACGAGCAGACTAGAGACAGGTTAGCTGGTGATGTGCGGGTAGCTGATTCGGAGGCGGGCAGGAGGCTTCCACGTATTATATATATATACACATTCTCCCTGTGTCGTCGATGGTCGCTACTTGGGCATTAGTAGTGTACCTCATTTATCTTACTTTGCTTTGAGACAGTTGAAAAGTTGTAATAAGCTGTATTCTGAATTTCCGCTGCTATGATGTTTAGTTCTGATTTTCAGCTTATGCACTGTCTCTCCTGTTTTATGTCAAGTATGTTATTATTATATTTTGTTCTATGCGCTGTGAGACATTCTACAGGATCCTTGTATGTTCATTTCCTTCTTTCCTCTTTCCCTTCTGGCGACCCATTCCATGCCAACCGGACATGTGTACAACGCACATTTGGAGTAAATGTCGGTTGGTGCGGGGCGGGCCGCCACAATTGCTGTTCAAATTGGGTAAAGAGCAATGCATAATTAATTAATTCAAAATGTTTCCAAGTCCATCAGGCATGTATAGTGCACAGTTATTGCGCATGCATGATGATGTTGTAAAGATCTTAATATCAATACTTAAAGATACTATTTGGAAACGAGTTTCGTTAAGCAACATGTTTAATAAGACAATTAAAATATAACTTAAAAGAAAAAACTGTTTATTATTATACTTGTATTTTTTTGCACATATTATGAGTCGTGTGCATCCGCATTGTACTGATCACTGTTAAATTGGCTATAGATAGCACTAAGCTAACCTGTAATAGGATTTGAATGGATTTGTAAGTGCAACCCGCTGTGTATTACATTCACCAATCAAAGACTTTTATAGATGAGAACTATTTTCGATAATTTTGACTGTGAGGTGTATTCATGAAAAATTCCCATTTTGAGCATTGGTCCCAACTGGAAAATGAATGTAGGTGTCTTTACCTTAAATTAAGGATCATGTTATGATTTCGTGCTTTTATTATACACAAAATACCGTGAATCAGCTAATTTGTAATAACTCTTATTGGATGTTGGCAAAGTTGATTGAATCATTTATAGCTTTTATTTGTGGATTTATTAGTTTGGAACATTGTTGGAAATTTTAATGCAATTGAGGCAATTAAAAAAAAAGGATATTCAATTTGCAAAAAAATAAAAAATGTGCTAAGACTCTTGCGATCTGCATTTCTATTAACATATTACTGTAACATAAAAAATTTGTCTGATGTTGTAATAATGCAAAAATGGATGTTGCTAAATTAATGGAGCCATTTATAGCCTTTATGCATAAGTAATCGTAGGAACATTTTTGGGCAAGTTCAGTGCAAGATTCAATGTAATTAAGGAATAATAGTATATATATAGTTTTTGAAAACCAAAATATCACAAATACACGCTCTCATATACGTATACTATCTCACCCTGATGTCTTCCCCTAGGTTAACCATGCAACCTAGGCTCTAATACCAAGCATGACGGTCCTCCCCGCACCAGTCGACATTTCCCCGAAATGCGCTGTGCTAATGCTCGACTAGCACGGGTCGGTCGTCAAAAGAAATGGTGTTTTGAAATTATGAATCATCAAGAACTTGTAGTATATCTCACAGCGCATGGAATAAAATATAATAATAACATAACTTGACATAATGCAGACAAGATAGTGCATAAGTTGAAAACTAAACCATCATAGCAGTGGAATCCAAAATACAACTTATGATCCAAACCATTATTACAACTCCAAAATACCATCTCTAAAGCAAAATAGAAAAGGTACACTACTAATGCCCAAAGCAATGACTAGCAACAACACAAGGAGAAAATATGTAAAGAGTACGTGGAAGCCTCATGCTCGTCTCCAGACAGCTAATCGTTCATACCACATAACCTGTCTCTAGTCTGCTCGTTTAGGAGCACCTACAGTAATAAGAAGAGACATAAAACTCTGGGCCATACAAAAGTCTGATATGAGCGATAACAGCAAAATAAAATAGTAATAGATATAAATAATCATACCTAAACCTAGACCTGCAACCAAATATTTAGCACAACAAGATTTACAGTACTCTAAGGTAACACAACATAAAGTGTAAAGTGGAAGTGTGCATGTCATGGTGATAACAAACATTAAACATAACAATTAACCTCACATCTCTCACTCAGTGCGTAAAGTATACGATATCCACTACTTTAATCACCAAATCCGTTACTATGACCACTTTGCCCTGGGGATCTTAATGACCCTGTTGCGATGGTCCATAGCCACTAATCCCTTGATAGATCACCTTGCCCTTGGGAGTCCTAATGGCCCCATTGCACTGATCCATAGCCATGCTACGATCACTTGCCCTTGGGAGTCTTAATGATCCCATTGCGTTGATCCATAGCCACTAATCCGTCTCTCAGTGGTGAACTAAAGATATAGATATCGATAACCCCTTTGCACACGCCCCGTAGCAAAGCCTAACTTATGAAGTTAACTCGTTGGTTCCATCTGGATCCTGAGTAATAACCTTCTCAATTGGACTCCCTTTGCATCACGGGTTTTTGGTCTCCTCCAGTTCGGTTCGTGTTGAGCATTTGGGTCATAATGCTCCACCTCGGTTCGTGAATCTTCATCCAGGGCGGCTCGATGACGCTCCACTCATGATGCAGTGGCTCGGTTTGTGGATCACTTGGACGGTTGGCTCGTGGTGGAGCCTTTAAGCACGGTTCATGGTCCAAGCGTCATGACTCCGGTTCGGTTCGAGCTCCTCGGTTCGGGGTTGGTACTCCGGTTCGTGGCCACCAAGCGGTTCGGGGATGGTAAGCTCAAGAAGGCGGCTCATGAGGGGTGTTCCAGGAGTGGTGCAGGCGGTTCGTGGTCTTCATTCGCGAGCCGGGTCGGAGATGGGGTCGGGTCGTGGTACCTGGTCACGAACCAGGGGTCCTGTACTATTTCCTGCAACTTCCCAACAAATTATTTACGCCATACGACGACATTTTCGACCATTCTAACTTTACTAAGCAACCATAAAACATTCCAAGTAGTAGTACTAACATGTAGGGTCAACCATAAACACCAAAACAACGATTTAATATGTTAATATGGATCAAACATACCCAAAACCCATGTTTTTTCCTTAACCATGTTTAACTATATCTAGCAATAGGATTAGCAAACTTAATCCGAATTAGTCCAAATTTCTAACAAAGGCCTAAAATAATATTTAAGAATTTCTACATATTTTTCCAGATTTTTATGATGCATAATTTCGTTAGTTATCACTAATTACCCCTAATTAGTCGTAATTAGTGAATAAAAGTGCAAATCACTCACCTTAACCACAAATAAATTTCAGATCTGAAACTCTAACTGGTTTAGCATGGATACCAATGTATTTCAGCAGCTCTATCTGGATTCCAATGCTAATTCGCCTTAATTTGATGTAGATTTGGCTAATATGTGATTAGAAGGTGATTTGGGAGTTGGAGGCCATTGCTAGGGTTCAAGAGATGTGAGTGGCGGCTAGAAAACTGAATAAAACTGATTTTCCAAATCCTATCAGCCTCCCCATAACCCTAATCCCAAAATGGGTTATTGGCTTAGCTGCTAATCACCCCGTTAAGCCCAATTATGTTGTTTATCATCTTCCAAACCGTATTTTAGCCATATCTCCCAAACAGTAAATCTGTTTGATTAATGTGACCACTCTACGGAAAGGTAAACCATCATCTGAATCCAAGTGAAGTAGTTTCAGGTCAAAACTCCTTACTAATCAAAAGTTATAGGAGAAACAAGATTCACCAGGGGCAAAACGGTCATTTAAAATTCGGCAAAAATCGTGAACATGGGAAATGACCCCAATAGTCGTGTCCCAAAGTTACTCGACCATACGACTTTGTATGAAAATAAAACAAATATTCTACGTTCCTCCGATGCGTAGAATGCGGGTCGTTACATGATTTATTTGATCAGTTGAATGTTTCGCAGATATTCCCCTGGTTATAACTTACGATAGGATTTCATTAGCTATAGGCAGCAAATGAAAGTGTGACTAAACCAACATTACGAACGCCATCTGGGTTTTATGAGTGGTTGGTTATGTCGTTCGTACTGACCAAGTCACCAACTTATTTCGTGGATCTCTTCAATCGTGTTTTTAGATATCAATTAAATAAGTTCGTGCTTGTTGTTGACGGAATTTCTGGCGTGAAATTTCTTAATGGGGGAAGAATTTAATGACCCATACTCTACGTATGGAATGGCCATGGGATATTTATATTATTAACGAATTAGGTTTTATGATTGTATAACTTTGGGAAATGTGACCATTTTACCCTTGACAAATCTTGTTTTACGCGTAGGTTTTGATTGGTAAAGAATTTAGACTTAAGACCACTTCCATTGGATTCAGATGGTGGTTTCCTATTTCTTAAAGTGGTTAGATTAAGCAAACGGACTTACCGTTTGGGAGGAATGGCTGAAATAAGATTGTAAAGGCTTATTTGGGTTGTTTGAGTCATTAACAGGTGGAGGCCCACTATCCATTTCGGGTTTGATGACTTGTGGGGGATAAAGGGGTAGGAGAATCATCTCGTATTCACTTTCCCAACTCACAAAGTAGATCTAAACCTTATTAATGGCCTCCACCTCTCAAATTAACCATTAATCTCTTCGTTAATTAGCCAACAACCAAATTAAGATCATATCAAGTCGAATCAACACCAAAACAATACAAGAGTCGATTCAACAGATTGGAATCCAAGCCAAACATTTTCTATTTTCAGATTTAGTAATCTTCGGATGATTAAGGTGAGTAATAATGTTCTTACTCACTAATTAGGGTAGATTAGCGTATAAACACCTTATAAAATTATGTTGAAATGCTTATAATTCGTTATTAATTATATGATGATACATATATAAGTTTGATTGATTTGGACATGATTTCTGAACCCAGAATTTAAGAGATTAGGGAAATATATGCTTCTTTTGGTGTTTAATCCTATTTGGTTGACCTAAATGTTGTTTGAGCATGTTTGTTATGTTGAGACACTGCCTAGGAATGCTAGAATGGACGTAAACACTGTCGAATGAAGAAAAAGAATGCTAGAAATCATCTAGTCATGCAACAGGTTCCAGGTTGGCTAAGGCCAGTTCGGCATAGTCCAGTCGGGAATCTGATTCAGATCGGCTTGAAATTTTGTGGGGACAACAAGGAAGGTCCCAGTAGGCACTAGGCCAAGTTTCAAGTCGTTTGGATTTTCAGAGACCAAGCTATGGCACTTGCATTGCACATCTGGTTTGGCTAAAGGGAATGGCTCTGGTTCATCTAAGATGGGGATGGAGACTGGCCGGGGATGAAGAGGACCAAAGCTTCCGTATCGGTGTCGAGTCGGGCCTGGGCTCGATTAAATGTTTCATTCCAGGCTGGCATAGCCGACCCAGTTTCGAATCAAATATATTCGGATCTACTGAATTGATCCAGACATAATGACCAATTCCGGGTTGACTTAGCCGATCTGGGTATGGTGACCAAGTCAGATCGACTTAGTCGATCAGGATGTTGGTTGATCCGGAAGAGGACATATGGTGGGGGTTTCTGGATGGAGGAGCATGCGTAATACTTCTTCGTGACGATGATCGAGCTCTTTTAAAGACCAACTCCAGTATGACCAACAAAGTCCGAGGTGCGAGTAAAATCTCAGGGAGGGCTACCATGTAGGTTCCAAGTGGGGAGCGGTGACTTCTGAGGTGGACTTTGTACAGAAACATGTGCAAAGGAGTAATATGCATTCACAACTTTGATACACTTTAGAGGAAAGGGAACAAGAGTGGATCAGCGCCAGTTGCAGTATGGACCGATCAACCCAGACCACATCACCAGTTTTAGTAGGACTGGGTAGGGTTGTTGTCTATAATCCATTATAGTGGGACATAGCGATGTACAGATAGAGTCCGTTGTAGTAGGAACTATTGTTGTCCTAAGAACTTTAGTTACCAAGGTAGTGAGTGTCGTATACCCAACGTACTGAGCGACTGAATGTAAGGATCAATGCTTTGTTTAGATGTTTGCTATAACTACGATACGCACACTTCCATCTACACTCAGTATTGTGACTACCATAGAGTGGGTACATGATTATATGTGCTAACTCTTTTTATGTAGGGTCAGGTCAGGTATGATTCCTCATACTTATTGTATTTCCCTATATTGTGATTGAGATTACTATTGCTCACACCAAACATTGTCTAACTTGGGGTTTATGCATTGCTTCTTATTACTCTAGGTGCTCTTAAATGAGCAGACTAAAGACAAGTTAGTGTGCACGGGTAGTTGACCGGAGATGAACAGGAGGCTTCCACATATTATATAAGTACTTCTATCCCTGTTTATTCTCGTTGTTCACTACTTTGGGCATAGTAGTATTTTGGAGATGTGACTATGTACGACTCATTAGATATTATGTTGTGATGCAAATCTAGTACTCTGATGTTTAAGATTCAGTTTTCAGCTTATATACTGTTTCGATGTTTTATATCGTTCTATGTTGTTATTATATTTTGTTTCATGCATTGTGAGATATACGACATGTTATATGGATTTTCTTGTTTCAATGGTCTCCTTGTATTAGTCGGGCACTGTCACAGTGCAACTCTTTAAAAACCAGGAAACAACAACTCAAGAGAGCAGAATGAACAAACCAGGATAGGAAAAGGCGACCATCAGCACCTCGTTAAAAACGATCCACGGCTGTTAAGCCTGCCTTTCGGTGGTGCTTAAAAGCCTAAACCCAGCTGCACAAAGAGGAGGCTAAGCGTTGAAGAAGTCGTGAAAAGATAACCTGAAATCGATATATCTATGATAGAAAAGATAACGTGGAACTCTACAGGAAAAAGCTAACTGGATGGAGTGACTGCGACTGAAGTTAGAGAGTAAGGAAGAGGCGACTACCATATCTGGGAAAATAGATCTAGGGTAGAAAATTTACGAGCGAAGACTAACGAATCCACAACAATGAGGAAAGCAGGGACTGATGAAGGAGAGGACGGGAGAAAGAGAATGGAAACGGTGAAGAAATGTTAAAGAGGGAGGCGGCTATGTATATATATGTGTATGAGTTGGATATATGAACACAAAATTAAACACAGACTGAGCATAAAGGATCTCAACCATTAGATTTCTTTTGTCCTTATGTGTAAAGTGGAATTCAAGGGACAATGAAATGGCGGAAATTCTTTCTGTCACCTGGTGTCTATATTTTGTATTTATATAGATTTTTTTTATATGAATGTTACGACACACGCTTCATGCGTTAGTATTTTGTACGTTTAACAATTTAAGAAAAGATAATTTACACAAATATTTATGTATATTTTTGCATTGAAATCATGTGTGATTAATTTTTGTTTTTATTCTTAATTAGCAACATTTACTTTTTTTTGTTTAAATTTTCGCGAACTTATAAATAAAGTTTATCTATCGAATCTTATTTTTAAGCAAAATGAGAGTATAGGCATTCCTATAGATGAGAATTTCGAATTGGTAAATAAAATTTAATTTTTAAATCCTAACTTTAAGTGATATCAAGATTTGATGATATCCATGTAGTGGCGTTTCTGGTAGTTCAAGTTTACATCAAAAAACTGTGAATTAAAGATATTACAACTATATATATATATATATATATATATATGTGTGTGTGTGTGTGTGTGTGTGTGTGTGTGTGAGAGAGAGAGATAGGATCAAGAGCACTCCAAATCGTGCAACACCACTATATCTCTTCTTATTTGAACCACATTCTTGTTTCTCTTTTTTTCCCACTAATTCTCTCTCCTCTCACTAATTTAATTAATTATAAACGTGTGGTTCTTGTTCGGATGCAAAAGGGGTGCCATATAACTCTCCTCTATACACACGCATACACACACTTTTTTTGAATTTGTTCAGGAGAGAAACTGACCAAAGTCGTAAAACCCTTCATAGTGCACCTAGCCTGGTCTGCGAGCACCACATAAGTGGCTAGGGCTGGCAATTAGAACCGAGGACCCGAACCGACCCAACAAGACCCAAACCCGAACCGAATCCGATCGGTCTAGGGTCGGGTCTAGGTGATGAAAAATGAAATTTAGACCCGATCAAACCCGATCCGAATTGACCCGACCCGAAAGAACCGACCAAAAAGCATTAAAATACATGTATTTTTAGTGTTAATATTCAATGGAACCCGAACCGACCCAAACCGAAGCTCGGGTCGGATCGGGTCCAGATTTTAGAAATGTATAGTTCAGACCCGACAAAACCCAACCCACCTAGAACCGAGACCCAATGGGTCGGGTCCGGATCCATCGTGTCGGGTCTAATTACCACCCCTATAAGTGGCTGATCTTAGCGTATGCACATGGTAAGCTCTTAGCATGTCATTCCGGGTTTCGAACCCGTGCCACTACACACACACACACACACACACACACATATATATATATATATAGTGAGAGTTACAAAATTGTTTTAATCAGATTTACAAAATAAGAATGCTCTCACCCAAACTGCTTAATGATCAGCATAGAAATATGTTAATTTATGCACCTATATTTTATCTTATTGTATATAAATAAATATTACGCTGGGTATTTTCTTGTTGTTTTTATAGATATGTTAACCAGACTTCATTCAGCCTTAAAAGTAAAGAATATATGTCATTTACTTGAAGAATTGCATAAGATGTCATTGGAGGATGTTTGTGTTCACATTAGCCACATGGAAGATATGGAAGAGTTGAAGAATTTTGTTATATACTTTTGGAGTCTAACATGAGTCCATGTTTGGAAGAATTAATCGCATGCAAATCTTTTGTCAATCAATTAGCCACATGGATAATTTGGAAGATATTCAGCATGATGTGCACAGATATTCTTAGAGATTATTTCCAAACAAGCTTAGTCAAGAAAGGCATGTGATATGAAAACAATTCTTGGAAAAGAGGCCCATATACCCATTAGAGGATTAAGGTTTCCAATTCACCAATAAAAGCGCATGTATATCCATTTTAACAAGTATCCCATTTTCTATCTTCTCTTACATTAATAAAAGTTCTGTTCTTTTATTTTCTAGCATTTTTCTATTTTCTTAGCGGTTAGTGTTGTCTACACGATTAGATCCGATAGAGCACCAATTGTATTTTACATTTGTTTCATTAGTGATTAGTCGTTTGATTAGTTTCAACGACAATCCTAATTTTATGTTTTTTTGTTGTTCTTCTTATTCTGCAATTTTAATTTCTGCATTTTATTTCTGTTTCGCATTTTAATTTCCAATTGATAATTGTGATTTGATCGTCGGTTCAATTAGATTTGTTCTGAATCGGATCGCAGTTTCAATTTTTATTGTTTTCAAAACCAACCTTCAAACTTCGTCTAACTCGCCCAAGAGATTAGATAAATAATTTGATTTTAATTTACCTCCCTGTGTTCGACCTGTTTGCTACACACCTGTGCGCTTGCAGAATTTTATTACAAATATCGCGCTTTTCTAGTTCATAGGAAAGCGTCGATCATGTTTTTGGCGCCGTTGCCGGGGAGGTAACAATTAAATTTTATTACTTATTTAATTTTTGATTCGTATTAGTTTTTATTTAATTTTTTTCCTTTTATTTCTTGTATATACAGAAGAAAATTTTTGATTGGTTTTAATTTGGTATTTGTCAATGATACCATAAAAAAAAAATCCAAATTTTCTTCCATTTGTTTCCAATATTCAAGCTTCTTTCCATTTTATTCCTTTTACATTGATTTCCTGTCTTTTTCTACAAGTCTCCAAAAAAAAAAAAAAACTTGCTTCTTATTCTCTGCTTTCTTTCCTCGGATTTCTTTCTCACTACATGACCTTTCTTTATCTACAAGTCTTTAAAAAACGAAAAACCAAAAAAAAAAAAAAAACAAAAGGAAAAAGAAATCTCTTTTCAATTTTTTCTTTCCTTGCTGTTATATTTCTTCTGTAGCCTTCAACGAATCTCAGGCACCATCATCACACAAACCCCCCCTGTTTCACGTCCTCCTCCTCCACAAATATTCCCGCATCCCCTGTATACCACTTACCGCATACCCAAACATTTCACAAAACCACTTTTTTTTTCCTCATCTTTTATCATACCCTGACCCACGTCAATTCTACCCAGCAGCAAAAACAACTCCATCATCTTTCAGGCTACAACCATAGTCAACATCCACGTCTCCTCTCACAACCTCCCCTCGCAATACCCAATCCGCAAACATCCCTCCAGCAACCCCTCTTCCCAAATCAACGCACTTCCAAATTCACGTCAAGAGATTCAACTCAGCACCTACATCAAGAGCCACCCCTTTTCACCGAAGCTTCTTCCATCGAACAAACAAAAAAAAAATCTGAAAACCCAATCACCTCTTGTTACCGGTTCAATCACAAACCGTGCCTATCTCATCCACCCGCAAACAACCTCCTTCCTCCAACAAGCATCTGCCTTTTACAGCCTTGACAAACGCTTCACGAACTGTCACAACAAATCGCCGTTCATCACTGCTGTACTCCATCCCATTCACCAAATTCGAACGTCAGTTATTGCGGGTTTCGATTGATAGAGAGAGGTGCGAGCGTTTTTTTTTTCTTCTAGTTTCAAGAAGTTTGTTTCCAGAAATTGCTAAGTGTTTGCGTGGAGGAATTTCTAGGCTTTGTTTTATGTTGGGGCGCCAGTTTTCGTTTCTGAAGTAAAGAAGCTTGTTTTGTTTTGTTGAGATAGGTTTTAACTTGGTAGTGTTCACTTTGGATTGGAAAAAAAAAACAGGTGTGCGTTTCTAATTTGTTAGTGTTTAATTATCTTCTCTGAGTTGTACACGTTGGTGTGTGAAAAGAGGTACTTTGTTTTGAAAAAAAGAAGAAAAAAAAAGAAGCAGCATTCTGATTGTTGACTTTGTGGTTTGCCTTGGGCTGCGTTATTGTGAATCTTCAAGGATTTGTTTCCTGTTTGCTCCTTTGTTGATCTCATCACGTGTTGAGTTGTTCTCTTTATTATTTCTTTTCCTATTTTGACTTCGCAATCTCAGTGCTTTATATATAGAAAAAGAGAACAAACGGGAAAGCAACCAAATATGAAATATCATGCCAATGTGAAAGAGAACTAGAGCACATGCCAACTCTGATTGTTTAGTGAAAATAGGGTAGTGCTGAAGACCATTTTTGATTGCTTAAGCAAAGGGTGTGCTTTGTATTTGTTCATTGGATTGCTATTTTTTTTAGGTAGACCGATTTAGTTTTCTTTTGTTACTTTTCTTGTTTCAATTTCTTTTGTTTGCAACTTAATTCTGTTTATATTTCCTTTCCAATTTCAAAAAATAAGGAATAAAAGAAAAAAAAATCAAAATCAAAATCAAGACCAAAGTGAGAAATTTGGATCGAAATGAAGGGAAGATAGTCAAGCCAATCAAATTCAATCAAGACAAAAGTAAAAAGTATTCAAGCGGTGGAACAAGAATTTCAAGGGTCGAATAAGTGAAAACACTAGAGCTCAAGCTACTTAACATTCTGGATGGACAGCCACACCCCACTATAAAATTTTCTTATCTCTACAGGTTCTGTAGCTGCTTAAAAAAAAATATCGACAATTGTTGTAAAAAAAATTCTGCAGGAGCAGCGACTTGCTATGTACAATTTTTAATTTTTTGCAATTTATTCTGTGACTGTTCTGTGACTGAATTTTCTGAATATATTTGGTAAGGAACGAATCTCTATAATTACAGTCATCACTCTCATCGTTTTTCAACAATAAAATTTTGATTTTCAAAATAATATAATTGAAAAGTGGTGCTTTGTGAAGTTGATTGTCTCATATAATTGGATCGTGGATATATAGTAGTTCAATTTATTGAACTATTAGCAAAAGAGGTTGCATACTACCCGTAAAACATTGGTCGTATCCCTTAGTATTTATACTATACGTGAACGGTCATAAGACCCTCTTCCCCCTTCTAATTGAGTCAGTTAATTAATAGAGCACTACTCGACATTTTATATTATTTTGAAGTGAGAATAATTTCTGTCTTCCGTCGACTTCATTCAAATGTCTGATTCAAAAAAATCCTTGAGAGAATTGTGGGATAATAGTCGGAGTAGACGTCCTCTTGAAGAGTATGAGTATGAAATACAACTCATGAAGCAAGATTTTCCAAAATTTCATGAGCCCAATGCCAATTTTCAAAATTTTCCAACTGACCAACATTTTCAAAACCATGGATATGATCGAAATTGTGATTTCAATAATTTCGATTATGGGCCAGATCCTCATCAAAATAGCTTTGAATCCCAATATAGCTTTGATCCACATCAATATGGGGTTGAAAACCAAAATTTTCAAAATTATAGCTCATATCAACATCATGAAAATAACCAAAATTGCAATTTTCACTCGAATTTTAACAGTTTTGGTTACGAATATAATTTCTATGATCAAAATGATTTCCTATATCACTGTCATTTTTCTGAAAATTCAAACAACCACCACATTGGAAATAATTTTGATTGTGAAATTGATGTGGACTATAATTTTGAGAATCAAGAAATCCAAAACGAGAGCTCTCAAATCAACGATTCTGAAGAATGTCATTTTGATGAGAGGGCGGAAAGGCTAAATAAAAAGATGGATGAATTTCTTTGTTTAATGGCGTCTTATAAAGAACAACAAGCGCAACAAAATCAAATTCAAACAAGCCTTGAATCAGAAAATAATCCAATTTCTACTGACATTGAAAATTTTCAAATAACGACTTTGGAAATTGAGAATAATCATCTTGATGAAGATTTTCAAAATTCAACAAATGAATTGGACTTCAACTCTTTTCAGAAAAAAGATTTAAGCTTAGATTTTGACCTTCCTCTTTCACGCTGTGAAAAACGTGAAACTCTAGAAATTAAACAGAATGAAAATGTTGAATTTTTCAACTCAAAATTGGAAAAGGATTTTAATGAGCATGAATTTTTTGGATTGAATGAGGATGAGTTGCCAAATGAGGAAGAAGTAGATTCACATCACGAGTTCGAAAATTTTAACTTTGAGAAAATTTCAAACGAACTTGAAATTGTCAGTGTCGCAAATACGTTGTCAGTTAATGATGAGAAATGTGATCACATAGTTTTGAACAACACTCAGAATTCAAATCTCACTGAATTTATATACGATCACAAATTTTTGAACAATTACATTGATAAATTTGTTAAACACACGAATTATCTTTGGAATGCTGGCTTGGTTGAAAATCTTCATTTTAAGGCGACCCTGGATATTTATCTCCTGGACTATAAATCTAGGTTTAAAGATGAGATGGTTTTCAAAAACCTTTGCTTATTAGAAAACAAGCCTAGATATAGTGGGAATGGGACTCATAGGGCAAGAACCAATTGTGGGGGAAAAAGTTGGTGGCATTCTTTGCATCGCATGCATCGCAAACACATATATCATTGTAAATACGATCCATTCTTACATATAGTTAGACTGCATTTCATTCTTCAAATCATTTTGCATCTAATCCATCTATGGATTTTATCATTCAAATTTAGAAAACGTTTACAGTGTGGACACTGTTTAGTTCTAGTGTAGGGGGGAGTCTGCATTGCATTCTTTTGATTTTTCTCTAATTTTTCTTTCTTTCTTTTCATGTAGGACCATCATGCATTTTAAATCGTAGTAACATACCATTTTTTTTCTTGAAATACGACTCATTTTAGATTGATACAGCAGAATAAGTTAAGAATTTTTAATCAGTTGATAGTATTTTTTTCTCTCAGCTTAGATCGAATAAGAAATATAATGAAAAGTTTAACTTTGAGGGATAATCGTGTAACCGGTACATAGGGAGATTCTTAGGTGATGGCCATGAAATCTATTCTATATTGTAGAATTTGTTTAAATAAGTGGAGGACTTAAAATACTTATAATGGCTTGTCAAACCTTTAAAACTAAGTTGTGTTAAGTTGAATTCGCGTAACTCTCTTTTTGTGCTTATAAATTCAATAATAATAATAGTAATCCAAGGGTACCCAACATTACTTGTATATCGAGCGTTGGTGTGCAAACCCGCCAAGCTCTATCCGACACGTTGTTGACAAAGTCAGCGTTGGAATATCTTGGTCTCATTTTATGAGATTGGACACCTAAGGATAACCGACACGTTGTTGACAAAGTCAAAGTCGGCCTGCACAATCCGCCAAGCTCTTTACCCACTCTCCGTTAGTCCGCGAGGTAGTGCATGGGTGGTAAACCTTGGTCTTCTAAGTTAGCTGTATGTACTTAATCATAAATTTTAAAATTTTATAGAATAAAGAATAAGCGATGATGCCCAAAAACTTCTTGACCTTATTGATTTGACTAGCCATACATGAGAAAATTAGAATACCACTTTGCATACTGTGCCAAGCAAACTAAGAATTTATTTCATGGCTGCACTATGTTATCGACTGAACCAACTGGCCAAACTGGAATTTAACATTTGAAAACTTGATTTATATTGAAAATTTGTGACAAGTTGAGATATCTAAAATAAAATCAACTGACTAGAAACTGTTAACTTAATTTGTTGTACCACTTTCCTGAAACAAGTCGTGTTTTCATTTTTTGTTTTCAATTGCATAAGTCCTCTGCATTCATGTAGTTACATTAAAGCCATAGCATACTCCATTTGGATTTTGTGGGTAGTATCCGCTGAAAACCCTCACGAGACACCACTCGTCCTACTAGGGACACCTAGAGGTTTAACGGCTTGTTGCATACGCTCAATGCAATCGTGTTTCCTATGAAAGTGTGACCTATCTAGTTTAGTTTTTCATTTTTTGTTTTACTCGAGGACGAGTAAAAGATAAGTGTGGGGGTATTTGATCAGCATAGAAATATGTTAATTTATGCACCTATATTTTATCTTTTTGTATATAAATAAATATTACGCTGGGTATTTTCTTGTTGTTTTTATAGATATGTTAACCAGACTTCATTTAGCCTTAAAAGTAAAGAATAGATGTCATTTACTTGAAGAATTGCATAAGATGTCATTGGAGGATGTTTGTGTTCACATTAGCCACATGGAAGATATGGAAGATTTGAAGAATTTTGTTATATACTTTTGGAGTCTAACATGAGTCCATGTTTGGAAGAATTAATTGCATGCAAATCTTTTGTCAATCAATTAGCCACATGGATAATTTGGAAGATATGGAAGGTATTCAACATGATATGTACAGATATTCTTAGAGATTATTTCCAAACAAGCTTAGTCAAGAAAGGCATGTGATATGAAAACAATTCTTGGAAAAGATGCCCATATACCCATTAGAGTATTAAGGTTTCCAATTCACCTATAAAAGCACATGTATATCCATTTTAACAAGTATCCCATTTTCTATCTTCTCTTACATTAATAAAAGTTCTGTTCTTTTATTTTCTAGCATTTTTCTATTTTCTTAGCGGTTAGTATTGTCTACACGATTAGATTCGGTAGAGCACCAATTGTATTTTACATTTGTTTCATTAGTGATTAGTTTCAACGACAATCCTAATTTTATGTTTTTTTTGTTGTTCTTCTTATTCTGCAATTTTAATTTCTGCATTTTATTTCTGTTTCGCATTTTAATTTCCAATTGATAATTGTGATTTGATCGTCGGTTCAATTAGATTTGTTCTAAATCGGATCGCAGTTTCAATTTTTATTGTTTTCAAAACCAACCTTCAAACTTCGTCTAACTCGCCCAAGAGATTAGATAAATAATTTGATTTTAATTTACCTCCCTGTGTTCGACCTGTTTGCTACACACCTGTGCGCTTGCAGAATTTTATTACAAATATCGCGCTTTTCTAGTTCACAGGAAAGCGTCGATCACTTAAGGTGTAGCAAATGTTTGGGGTTGATTAGCTACAAAAGCAGAATTCATGAGTAGGAGCTATCATTGTGATGATCCTTCATATGCTAATATATTTGGCTTTCAACTGCTCATTAAACACAACTCTGGATTAGTGATGAAGCGTTCAAAGTTTGCCATCTATTTACAGCCATATGCTTTACTACTCTGGAAAACACAACGTAATGGATCTTATTCTCTGGTATTTCTTTAGTGGTGTTTCGGTTTGAAGGTCATGAGCAAGAGAAGTTTTAAGGCTCGTGGAAGGTGCAATGATGCACATATGCGGGATGATTGCCTCATCATGGGCTGTTAATTTTTGTTAGTTTCTATTGATACTTGTACTTCCAGTTTTATTTCAGTTTCTATGTTCTGTAATGGTTAGTATGCTAACTTCTTTTTGTACGAATTTTAGTAATTAATAAAGTGAACCAATTTTCATATATATATATATATATATATATATATATATATATAGTGAGAATTCTGCTACACCTCTGATATTGCACGTGAACTCCCCCATGAATCTCAACCATTCATTCCCCCACTCATTCTCTCTCTTAGTGAAAAAAAAGAGAATATGTGGAGGAGTGATTGGTTGAGATTCGGTAGGATATATAATACACACACACACACACACACGATGCTGATTCAATGGAACCCCAAAAATGGAGCATCCTTTAGCCTACCACTTTTCATTTCTCTTACCTCCAACTAACTCTCTCACCTCC
The DNA here is from genome assembly GCA_030737875.1 of Allium sativum. Classification (NCBI taxonomy): domain Eukaryota; kingdom Viridiplantae; phylum Streptophyta; class Magnoliopsida; order Asparagales; family Amaryllidaceae; genus Allium; species Allium sativum. The sequence goes on from CM060910.1 coordinate 822,707,133, forward strand.
CACTAACTTTAATTAATATAAAAGAAAGGTGGAAAATAAGGGGGCCAAATGATTGCTCCATTTTTTGGGTGCAATTGAACGCTCGTGTGTGTGTGTGTGTGTGTGTGTGTGTGTGTGTGTGTGTGTGTGTGTGTGTGTGTGTATGTATGTATGTATGTATATACACACACACACATTGATATCTACATGTACGATGTGTCCGGATTGTATTCGCGATACATATTGATATGTATGCAATGGTCAGGTTTAATTAGGTACTGAAATAAATAGAGAACTTCTGGCGACTACTGACGGTTTGGAGGTATACACAATGCAATGACTTGAAAAGATTTTCAGTGTCTTATTAATCGAATATTTTTGGCGGTTTCAAACAACTTTCGACATAGGTTGGGCTAAAAAGTGAATGATACATGTCAACGATAGTTGTCGCAAGTTGTTGGAAGTTACCATCGGAAGCAGATAAAATTGTTGTAGGGCAATGGACCTTTTTCATACGACTTTTCCCGATGCCTCCTTCGGTTACCGATGACTATCAACAGTCTTTTGCGGCTAGAATTAACGCTTGTTCTTGTAGCGGTTGTATGTTTCGTGATGACTTTAAAAAAATTATCAGCAAATGTTTATAAATGATTTTCAAGAACATATTATGAAAATTATAATTCATGAACATAAGTTTTCATCTTTGAAACATAAACGAAGAAAAAAAATTATGTGCTGAATTAAATGTGTGAATTATGTGTGTGATGCATTGGTTAACCGTTATCGATAAGCTGGTAAACCGTTGACTGGTAATGGTAAATTTACGGATACATAAAGCTATTAAACAATTAACACATTAAAATTTTAATAATGATAAAAAACTAAATTTTTTTTTTTTTTTACTAATTCTGACTCCATTAATGTATATATAAATATTTAAACCTATTTTAATTAGCATAGAAAATATACTTAGCTTATCACAAGATATTTACAACAATATGAAATAATAATTTTGTTAATCTTAAACTTTGTAGTTAATAAATCCAAGAAGAATTACCATCCTAAATAAATCTATAAGCATCCGCATAAAATATGATTAACTTTCAAAAAAATAAAGATTGGATTCATTAAAATAGTGAAAAAACAAAATTAATATGACTGATAAATTTACCGTTACTACTGATATTGACATTTCTTTAATGTTATTTTACCGTTAATAATGGAAAAACTTACCGTTACCATACTGATAGCATTGCTATACCGGTGCAGTTCGAAATTGATTACCACTGGTTTTGTACTGGTATGGTAATGATAACTTTACCATTACCATAAAAACCCTAGTATTTGAAGACGTATTCGGTGAAAAAGGTGTTTTGAAATAGTTTAAGGATCAGATTCAATGGTTCTTTTTTCTTTCTTCTTTATGTAACGTATGATGATGGGCTGAGATAATTACTCTGGCGTTTTCTCAACTTTTAATCCCAACAGTCATTAATTAATTTGGATATTTCACATTTCATGCTGATGGCTACAATTAAGCCATAATCCAAATAGCCTGCAGTGCCCCCTTCCCAAGAACGTTACCATTGGAGTATAAATGTTAATTATGCGATCTGTTACATTTATAATCTACATCGATATTTTACACAGATTCCTTGTTCCAGCGTAATCTAAGTTCTAGAACTAAGTAGTAGTATAATATGGAGTAATAAGATAATATAAATAGATTTTGTGCACGCTAAAACCTTCTTACATTTTCACTGCAAATTAACATCATTATGTTTCGTCCATCACATCCTATTCTTAATAATCATCATATCCTTTCAGTTTAGTTTTCATTTCCAAGAATATATTTTGTTTTAAACCAAAATACAACTATGAAGCACGTAGAGAATTAGAAGAACTGTAATAAAGAATTAAATATTACCCATTAATTCTTAATTACTGCAAAGCCCACCACTAGCTGCTGCTATATATTCCATTTTTTAACTCTAATTTATCCATCAATTTCTTTTTTTACCATTACCAGCTTCAATCTTCTTTTCCTAGACTACACATTTCAAAATCATAAGCAAAATCCTTCTGCGATCATGAATAATCTTTGGAACGATGATGGCATGCCCAGTGGATTATTTGATGATGCTCAACTAGCTTTAAGGTAACTATAATATTTGTATTAACAATGCATTTGATAATATTACACTTCTAATTTCAATAATATTTGAATTTAGTGAAGGACCGTTCAATGGTTTGAACAGTGTAGTATCAGATTTGGATGAAATAATCAACGCCATTCCCATTACAACCCATCCTTCAAATCCAGGTTTAGCTACTCTGACCCTTTTTGAAGGTATATTCATGATTGTGTAAAGCATTTATATATAAACTACTACTTTGTTTTAAAAATCATGCTTTGTTTCGATTGTATAAAAATGACAGAGTTCAATATCATCTTAAACGACTTGAGATATGAGATAGAGAAGTCCAAGCTGAGCAACAGGATATCTACAGATGATCAGAAGACAGAATATTGGAAAGATGAAAAAAGAAATAAGATGAAATTATTGACAAACAGGGAAAAAACGGTCTTAACGTTTGAACAAGTGTCCAAGTACTTTTGCTTGCCGATAACGCAAGCGGCGAAGGAATTGAACATAGGTCTGACTCTTTTGAAGAAGAAGTGCAGAGAGCTGGGAATTCCTCGGTGGCCTCATCGTCAAATGAAAAGCATGCAGACTCTCATAAGGAACGTTCAGGTTAATACATATTTTTAGTTCAATATTGTTGTGCTTTTAACTATTGCTTTTTTCCAGTTTGCCCACATATCAGTGTAAGTAGGGAATTTAACATGATTATAGTTGGTGTAATTGCCTATGCGCAGGAGCTAGGAAGATACGAAGGGGAAGAAGGAGAAAAAGAGATTAAAAACGTGATAGAAATATTGAAGCAGGAGAAGAAATCGATGGAGAAAGAACCAGGAATCAAAATGGATGAGAGAACAAAACGACTGAGGCAAGCATGTTTTAAGGTTAATTTTAAGAAAAGAAGATTGCAGAACCAGCTTGTATCAGCTGGCGCTTCTGTTCATATTCAACTTAGCCCTAGAGCTGATTCAGAGATCAACAATTACATGTATGGTGGTGCTCGTCTGTGATCTTGTTAATACCCATCAGGCATGAACTAATAGCTTGGTTAAGTTGTGTTTTATCAATCTTTGTTATGTAGCCATATAGTAATCATGTCACTGGCTTGTAAGATGTTATGATTGATCAACCAGCTAGATTGTCAAATCATGTTGATCATTATATCTAAAATTTCCAGTTCTACTATAAAAAATTGTTTCATTTAACCGTAGAATTTAAGTGATTGCAATTAACATATTGACTTGTGTTTTTATCTGTCTCAAATAATTGTAAACTAGGAAATTTTCTTGTTCTTTTGTTGATTCTAGGAATTTCTCCACTCTTTTATTATTCACTCTATTAATATATTTTATTTCCAATTTTTTTTATTGATTTTAGGTCAAAGGACCTCTACATATAATTTGAAAATTGAATCGTAAACATGAAACTGCAACAGCTTAAGATTTAAGGTTGATGATTTAATTGATCAAACCACCGTAGCTTGATTTTCATTTTGAAAAATTACTCATTTAGTTACAAGCTATATGTAAAATTATTTCAGCAGTAATGTTACATACGTGAGCTATACACTACAAGAAAAGTTGAAAATAACAATAGAAAATAATGACGAAATCTTTAAGTCATTATATTTACGACAAATTTGCGGGCGATTTCAAGAGATAATTTCAAGTTTTTCCAATTTTATTTTTTCTTATATTATCACTGACCTTTTTTAATTATATCCACTACTGAACCGTTGCAAATAGCATCAATTAGCAATGGAAATTTTTTGATACAAAATTCCGTTGTAAATTGAGACAGATTACGGATGGAAGCATTTTTTGAAGCTATTATACGACAGATTTTCCAAGGGGTTTACAGGGGATTCTTATTTTTGAATTAGAATTTGGGAAGGTTTATCCAATTTAGCGATGATGAATTTTGCAATATACATTTGACAATCAATGACTAACGATTAATAATTAATAATTGAAAAAAATTAATAATTAATTTTAATCGATTAGCAGTTATTGCTGAATAATTTTTATAACTAATAATAAATATTCACTATTAGAATACAGGGCTTTTCCAACGCCCTGTTTCCAACGGCAACCAACGGCTTTAAAGAAGTCGTTGGAAACCAATGAAAATATGTCGTTGGCGCCATCAGTAGTCGTTGGAAATTTTCGGGATATCACTTGAACCAACAAGCCAAGAATCATTATCTTCCCCAAACCCACGAATTTTTCCCTCTTTTCACCATTTTCTCCCCTCCAAAACTGCTGCCAACGCTTCCACCCCACGCCATTCCGACCACCTCCGATGCCATCTAGGAGCATCTCCAACTCGTCTCTCCACTCCTTACTCTCCAAAACCGGTAATTTCCCTAAACCTAATTTTTAGGTTTTCATTGTGATTTTGGTTTTAATTTGAAGTTTGCTTGATTCCTAATTGTTTGTATATGTATATTATATCATGTTACCACCCCCTAATTGCTATTATTATCACCATAATCATCAAATTGTTAGCAATTTTTAATTTTGTATATTGTGTTTATTTAGATAGATTTAGTTAGCAGTGAACGTTATGTGTGTGATAGAGTTTGCTAATAATATAACTTATGTAATAAAACGGTAAGATATAAACAAATTATATATTTAAATTTAATATAGACAAATATTTAAACCATTAGTTATTATTTGGCTCCGTCTGACATGTGTGTATATGATCGTTATATGGATATTCGTTTTTTCTACAAAATGGACATCTATATTCATATGATACATCATTTGTCGAATTTTTCCCTGTATTGGACAAGTTACAAACAATATAAAGTAATTATATTTCGTATATCATATCACTTTAAACGGTTTACCAAATTTCGACGGCATTTCCTTTGCGTTCCTTGTGTACACGCACATGTATACGATACAAGGAACACGGGGGAAATGCTGCCGAAATTTTGTGAAATCGTTTAAAATGATATGATTTATGAAATATAATTGCTATTGTGTTTGCAATGGGAAGTAGGATGACCGACCATTAAAGAAGACACATAAGCGTCAATGAACCAATAGTTGTTTATTTAAAATAAAGTTTGTAAAAAAATATAAAATTAATTAGTACATGTTTACTAAATCAGTAAATAAAATTTAAACAACAAATAAAATTAACGATTACTTTTTTTACTCCATCATACGTTTTAAAATAGAAAAAATGACTAATTACTTTATTGATAAGAGCTGAATGTATCAAAGAAGGGAAATTAGTGGTGCAATAAGTGAACATTTTGAAAATGGGGTAAAAGTGTTCGTTGAATTTGCGATAAGTAATATTGGAAACAGTAGAGAAATTCGTTGTCCATTTAGTTGGTGCAAATTGTTGAACTATTTAATACCGAATATGGTTAAGATTCACTTGCACCAATACGGTTTCCTACCCAATTATTTGTTGTGGGACTGTCATAGAGAAATTGTAGCCCCTAATACTCGAGAACAGTCGATAGAGGTCAATAGTCTTGAAGTTAGCATGAATCTCATAGAAAATATGGTCGAAGATGCTGCACGATCATTGTTCCCTACCGTTCAAATTGGTAACGACAATGATAACGTCAAAGAGGAACCAAATGTTGAAGCTAAAAAAATATATGATCTATTGAATAATGCTAAAAAAACCTTTGGAATGGATGTGAAAGCGACACTCAATTATCAGTAATTGCAGAATACATTACAATGAAATCAAAATACAACCGTACGAAAGTTGGATTTACGGCTGTTGTTCAAGCGGCTAAACGCCATATGTCATCCAATAATTTAATGTACGAAAATTATTACGAAGTGAAAAAACTAATGTCATCTTTCAGTTTGCCATATCAGAAAATAGATACATGTTTAAAGGGTTGCATGTTATATTGGAAAGAAGACAATAATCTTAGAAAATGTAAGTTTTGTAATCAAGAAAGATACAAACCAAGGAAAAAGAAGGGAAAAGAAGTTCCGTACAAGCGTATGCATTATTTACCCATCACCCTTAGACTTCAACGATTATATGCATCATCTGTAATAGCGCATCATATGAGATGACACAGTGTGAGAACACCTCAAGAAGGCACGTTGACACACCCATCGGATGGAGAAGCACGGAAGCATTTTGACAAGAAATGTCCCGATTTCGCAGCGGAGAGCCACAACGTTAGACTAGGTTTATGTATAGATGGCTTCGCACCGTTTTCTCGGTTTGGTTATAAATATTCATCTTGACTTATAATGATCACACCTTACAATCTACCCCCATGGATGTGTATGAAAACTCCATACATGTTTCTCATAGTTGTCGTCCCTGACCCTGATGATCCGACACAGGGCATTGATGTTTACTTAGAACCGTTAATCGAAAAATTGAAAAAAATTATGGTATGAAGGAGTTGAAATATACAACGTATCAAAAAAGAATTTTTTTTCGGATGTTTGCTTCTTTATTATGAACCATTAGTGATTTTCCTGCATATGCAATGCTTTTGGGTTGGAGTACGGCTGGCCGTTTTGCTTGTCCTTATTGCATGGAAGAAACAGAAACATTTTCGTTACCGTATGAAAAGAAAATTTCATGGTTTGATTGTCATCAATGTTTTCTTCATATTAATCATACTTTTAGAAGAGTCAAAAAAAACTTCACGTCTAATAAACAAGAGACTCTACAACCACCAACGGTTTGGTCAAGCGAGGAAATATATGAACTTGTAAAAGATTATCCAAAGATACATGAAACCGGAAAACAAATTAATATTCAAAGTAAATCGACGATTCATACTTGGTACAAACAAAGTATATTCTGAGAATTGCCTTATTGGAAACATCTCTTAATCTGTCATAACATTAACGTGATGTATAACGAGAAAAACGTATTTGATAATGTGTTTAATACAGTTCTGAATGTGAAGGGCAAGACTAAGGACGATCTAAAATCTAGACATGATATAAAGGAAATATGCATTCGTCCTGAGCTTCATATGAAACCCAATAACAATAAAAAATCTAAAGCATGCTATGAAATAGATAATAACCATGTTCAAATACTGTTAAAATGGGTGGAAGAATAATGTTTTCCTGATGGAATTTCCTCTAATCTTCGCAGATGTGTCGACTATAAAAACGGAAGGCTGAGTGGAATGTAAAGCCATGATTTTCATGCAATGATGGAAAATTTGTTACCCATCGCATTGAAAGAATTGTTAGGTGGAAAAGTTTGGAATGTAATAACATAACTTAGCTTATTTTACAAGGAGATTTGTTCAACTACGTTAAAAGTTGACCGTCTACTTAAACTTGAAGAAGAAATCTCTTTATTTCTCTACAAACTGGAGAAAATATTTCTTCCGAGTTTCTTTAATGTAATAGAGCATTTACATGTTCATCTTCCAAGGGAAGCACGTCTTCGAGGTCATGTGCAATACGGATGTGTGTATTCATTCGAAAGGTATGTTATTATACTAAGTATTCAAATGTTAATTTAATTATAAGTAGAATTTAATATTGGACCGAACTATTTTTTATTAGGTACTTAAATAAGTTAAAGAAAAAAGTGAGACAAAAAGCTCGAGTTGTAGGTTCTATTCGTAAATCATGTATCAAAGAAGAAGCTTCTTCTTTTTCTCTCATTATTTTAATGATCATGTGAACTTATCATTTGGAAGCGTTCCGCGTAATGATGAGAGGGTTGAACAAGATTCTTCTTCTGAATCAACATTATCTATTTTTAAACAACATGGCCGACATGTTGGAAAATATGTGGAAATATGACTAAATGATAAAGATTGTCATGTAACACACACATTTATATTCTTCTTAATTGTCCTGAAGTTTCTCCTTCTGTCACGTAATCATTTTTTTTTTAAGTTTTGTTTAGTTTAAGTTACACGTGTTAATAATAGTGTAACATATAATGTTTGTGTTTGTAATATTTTTGAATCACAAAATTCAAGCGGCGATTTAAGCAACAATTTCAATAGTTAGTTTAGGAACTACGTTTTTATCTCACAAATCATGTGCTCGACGAAGGGATGACACATTTAGCCTTTGAACCGAAAAGAAAAGTCAAAACATATCCTATATTTTTTGTTAATGGGTATAAATTCAACACCAAAGAATACTGTGCTGAAAAATTAACAAACAATACTTGTGTGTTTGTTAAAGGCAGTGAAGATTCTAATAATCATATAAATGATTTTTATGGCGAGTTAACCCAGATTTTGCAATTGACATATTTTACAAGGCCCGTAGAGGATGTTTATTCGTTTAGATGGAACTGGTTCAGCAATGTTCCAGGTTCTGGTATTAACATTGTAACGATCCAAGATTTTCAACAATTTAAAATATGAAATCAATTTGGATTTAATGTCTAAAAAATTGATTTATGTTTAAAATTTTAACTCTAGTCTATTTTATTTTGGTTTAAAATATTTTTTATGAGTTTTAATTTTTATCTTAGAATGCAAAATTTGTTTTGTTGAATTTTAACGATATTCACATCTTAAAGCGATTGAATATGTTGATTTAGAAATTATATTTTCTTTTCAATTCAATGAGAAATTTATATTTGAATTTAAGTAAATTTATTTGGTTTTGAATTTGATTATAAATCTTTGAATTAGAGTTGTTTAGTGAAAAATCAAACGTTGTTGGTTGTCATACAGATTTTGTATTAAAAACGCAGAAAATGTGGTATTGTTGGTTCATGGTGTCTCTACCTTACATCAATACATACTTGCGTATATATTCATAAATTAAAGGAGATAGGCCTTTTGGGAAAAAAAATTAATTAAAGTAGATACCATTCTCGAAACGGTGGGATTTGATTTGAATATTTCCCAGGCATGACACATGTAGTACATGCATTTTTGTAGGCAAACATTTGTAATACTTTTCCTGGATGGTCTCCACGTTGCTTTTTATTGTCCCTTATTCCAAAAGCAGTTTCTTTTCGGTGATATTAGGCTTTGCTCGAAACAATTTATGGAGCGTAAAACTTCAAAGTAAAAGAAAATAAAAATATAAACTTCCACCTTGTTTTCATTGCCACACCACTTTCCCAATATTGCCACTTCATCCGCCACCTGATCACCACCTCCATCATCCAACAGCTGCTCCCCTTCACCGTTTGCCACACCTCTCCACTCCACGTCAACTTGTTCGACCTTCCCACTTTTACACGCGCTCCCCAAAAGAAAGCCACAACTGTACCCTCTCTTTCTCGTCAGCTGCTCTCATCTTCCACCGCACCGCAACCGCCAATCACCACCTCAGTCCACCGCCTTCCACCTTTGCTTCTTCCCTCTCCCAAACGGTTCGCCCATACTTTAGAGCAGCACCGCCCATACTCTCGACACTCCAGCACCCTTCCTTCCACCTCCGCATGTCCCCTCTTCAACCACCGCTGCATGTAAGCTCCGACCACCGCAAATTGCTGCGCCAATCACCACCCCACTTGTGCACCCACATCAGCCACCCAGCAAATCTTCCCTTCCCTCTTTAAACTGTGCTCCCCTCCACCTCTTTTCCTTTACAGGCCTTCTTCCCAGTTTATCAGTTCGTTACCCCTTTTATCCCACTCGGCCTTCCAACTTTGTGACTCCCCATAGCTCCTCCGCCCTTAGCAACCTCCCTAACCTCTTAAGTCGTTGTCCTTCTTTCTCCAATCAAAACTCAGGCCTGCATCTTGGAGCTAAGCTTTATCACATTGAGTTGAAGGAAAGTGAACAAATGTATGGATTTGATGTAGTTATGGCATTGAGCTACGAGTCTCGCAAGTGTGTATGTACATAGGGAGAAGGAGGTGCATGGTGAGGAGGTGGAAATTTGTGTGATGTGAAAAGCAAATGCATGACTAATGGATGAGGCTTGCTGGACAATAGGTAACAGAGGAGAAATAGAAAAGGAGAATGGTGTAAAACAAAGATGAATGCGCATGCATGAAGGGTGCATATATGCAGGTAGGAGTTGCCAGTATGAAGATGAAGAGATAGCAGTGGAATAACGCAAATGTAAGTTGAAAAGGAAAGAGGAAATTGGGATGTTGGTGTTTTGGGTTTCAATAGTTTAGAGGATGATTTAGCTTATTCTGAAAGAAAAAGGAAAAAACAAATTATAGATCCAAACTGGATATCGTTCGTCGTGTTGGACTAGTAGCAACATTTTCTATATCTAGAAATTGGACTGGAAAGTAAAGAAATAGATGTGTAGCTAGAGTGTTGTCAGCTGGCAGTCGTTAAGCAACTCTAACAATGGAAATTTGGAGCTTTTTTAGTGAGAACTTCTAATTTAATTTTTATTTAAATTTGTAATAATTGGATAATTATAATTAGTGGATATTAATTATAATTAGTTAATGATGAATTGTTTGGGTATGGATGTTTGTGTGTAATGTTTGTATGAATGTTCATGTAGTTATAAAATACACTGAACACCAACAAGCGCTATTGACCGTAACGCTTGTGCACAGTTGAAATGTTAGTTCAATTGTTGTGATTATAATGAATTAAGTTATGCATGTCCATCTGATTCATACGGATGATCTATTAAATTGTTTATGGTTGTATCACACACACCGTAGTTGTGGAATTGTACGGATAATCGATTAAAATCTCTTAGACATGCAAATAACGAATTTATTATTAAAATTTATGATTTGAGACTTTGAATTATATTTAAATTTGTTTGAAATAATTTAACAATTTTCGTTAGAAAAAAAAACAACTTTGGAAGAAAAATGTTCGAATTTGGAAGAAAATAGGATATTGAATTTTGAGATGCCAATAATGGATTTTTACAAACAGTTAACTTCATAACAATAATCGAAGGGGTTTTAAGGAAATATCATTAGATTTATTTCAAAAGGAATATTCTAAATTTAAAAATGATGTTTTGAAATAAGTTGTTTGGATAAAAAGGGAATATAAATAAAACCATTGGAATATGGTTTAAGTTCTTTTATTTATATAACAGCTGGCCGCAAATTTTACTTAGACAAGATTGGGAAATATTTATTAAGTGACGATTTAATTGAAATAGAGCTTTGGAATTATTTTCAACTTATAAATGACGAAATTGAGTTTTGAAATTTGATTGATAAAAGATGGGAGTTATGTATCTAGACATTGATTCTATATGCGAGAAATTGTCGTCATTATCATTATTAGTAAGTTGGGAAATGATTCCACGAGTTTAGGAAATATATTATTCTGGAATTTAAGTTATGGAAATCTTAATTTATTTATTTTGAAAACATTCGGACGACATATGTAGTAACCCGCATTTTTAGCTGTTGAATAATTAATTTATTTAGTTATTAAATATCGATTTATCGATATCGAGAACGTGAATTAAATAATATTGAATATTTAATATTTAATTAATAATTATAATATAATAAAATATATTATAATGTCGAAATAATCAAAAATATTGGAAATCACAATATTCTGTGAACGGGGTCATCCCTAAGATGTAATTCAGCTTAGAGTTGAATTATATTGACGAATATATTCAATCGACGTCAGTTGGAACGTATAAATATAATATAATTAAAATAGAGCTTGAAACGACGCGGCAGTTCGCTATTTGGCGATTCAGACTTCAACTGAATGTACAGGATTCATTTCAAGCCGGATTTCTATGAAACAAGAAACGTGTGGAGCTGGTGGAGTATATTTTTCTAATGGAAGAGAAAAATCTAGATTTCGTTGTATAGATTTTGATTTACGTTCAAATCAAATTTCAGAAAAGTCGCTATGGAATTCCATTATAATTCGTAACGCTTTATATAAGTTATAAAAGGATTTTTCAATGTAAAGTGAATATCGATTCAAATCTGGACTCGGAATAGCGAATATATAATTATCCTGGAGCTGTATGATATTCCTCGGTGAATATATACGATAATATAAATTTATTTATATTTTTATTTAATTTTATTTAAATATATTTATATATTTAAACGGTCTGTTCAACGCTTGAAAAATAGCCAGTTTTACATACGACCTCCGTTTTCGATGAAACCAATTTTGTTGGATCCGCAATATCAAATAGTTGTTAGATTTCCAGTTTCGTGATTTTTAGAGTCACTGTGTGGTCATACGGATTTTTAGAGTGAGAAACAGTCAGTATTCTGACGGTTAAAAATACGCTGTGTGAGCATACGAAGTCGGAATTTGACGAAACCAGTTTCGTTGAGACCGTAATGTCGAACTCTAGCTACATGTCCAATTTCGTGATTTTTAAGTATTAAGTGTGATCACACGGATTTTTAGAAGTCAGAAACGAGTATAAAGGATTAAATAAAATATTAATATATTAATATAAAAATATCTAGATATTTTGATTGGGTATAAATACCCCTTAACTACTTCTCCTTAAGACCTAAAACAAATCCGCCGTCGGTTCTTTGCGTTTTCTACAGCAAAGCTTTAAATTGAAAATCCAAAGCAACTCAAAACAAATCTCTTAAATCATATAAAATATATATTAGTGTTCCTCAATGGATTATCTTCAAGTCCATTACCGTTTCAATCTGCTCGACGTTAGTTTTGGGTTGCCACGGAATTTACAGCGATGGGTTCAAAGACAAGGGTTCAGGGTTTGATGACATTGGGGAGCCGATTCATGTTTTTGATCTTGTTTTCGGAAACTGGAAGGGGAATCGCATCTTGCTTGATATTTTTGAGGGGTCCGATGCTAAAAGGGCCACGGCCACTGTAGTGGGACTTCTCGACGCGTCGGAAATGGGGAAGGCGAGCTCGAGACTTTGATATTGGGGAGGAGCGCATTACGAAGAGGATGATCGCTGTGTGTTAGTTTTCGAGATCCATGGAGAAGCGAGGTTGCGATGGAGTTGAGAGGATTCGGAAGCGGGATTGTCTGGAGTAGGAGAGGCCACGGGTTTCATCTGGAAGGGGAAGAAGATAAGTATGCGACCTGGGTTTTTAGGATTTAAGTGGGATGAAATATCAAGGTTAAGCCCAACAAATAATTATGTATGTTTAATTTAAATTTAAATTGTATATGATCTTATAAAATAAATATCTCCCTCACACGTTATCAGAATTTGACGCGGTCAATTGCGTTAAGATCGTATGGACAATGGCTATGTCATGGATCTGACGGGAAGTCCATTGGAGCTCGTTACCATTTATGGCGAAATAAATTGTCCGACTGAATCAAATGACAGTTTATCGTTCTTTAACGATGAACTGCAAATGTGAGTAAATCTCACTAACTCTGAACAGTTTATATTTTCATGTTGTATTCTAAGAACTGTTAAGTATTGTCTGTTTGATTGTGTGTTGATTGTTTGATTGAACTGCTAGTCAGTTAGTTAAATTTCCGTATTGATTCTGTTTATCAGAATATATCAAATGAAACTGAAAGTGATGATTGATTTTATTGTGTAACATCTATGGATGCAGGGAAACAGGTTGGAGGAATCCGACTGGATTCCTCAACAGTTATTTTATTGTTCTCATATATTGTGATATATGACATGATTTATAATCTGTTGTTGATTATATGTGTATGGACGATGTTGGACACTGTAAGTTAAACAACATGACATACCGGAATATTGAAAAGAGAATATTTATAAATAGAATATTTATAAATAGAAATATTTATAAGTGGATTATTTATAAATAGAAAATACGTTTAAGTGGAATTATAAAAATAAGGGAAATCTTTATAAATGGAATATTTATAAAGTGAATTATTTATTTGTTAAATAAATAAGATTAGAAGTGAACTATGTATTTGTTAAATAAATAAGATTAGAAGTGAATTATGTATTTGTTAAATAAATAAGGGATATTAAATAAGATATTTATTTAATTAAATAAATAGGAGATATTTAAAAAGGAAATAACGGCAAATCATTTTCTTTTTGAATGGAAAGGCTTGTGTAGCGGTTTGGGGATTTTCCCGATGCTCCCGTTACAAAGGAGGTTATGGCGAATTTTTCCGGGAATTTAAGGAGTTAGAATATTTTTAAGAATGAAAGCAAAAGAGAAATATTTGTAAAACATTTGCAAATGAAATCAAAAGAGAAATACTTGTAAAGCCTTTACAAATGAAATCGAATAGGAGATATTTGTAAAGCACTTATAAATAGAAAGATAAAGGAAATCATTTATGAAGTGAAGAACTGTTACTAGAAGTAAATCTTTATAAGTGTATAAACATAGTTAAAAGCAAATCTTTCCAAAATGAATAAACATAATATAAAGGAAAATATTTGTGAAATCAAATATAAAGGAGAATATGTGTGAAATCAAATAGAAAAGATAAAAGAAATATTTATTTGTTAAATAAATAGAATTGGAAAGGGAATACTTACTTGTTAAGAAATCAAATAGAAAAGGAATTAATCAAAGGAGATAATTCAAAGGAATAAATCAAAAGAGTTAATTCAGCAGAGTTAATCGAAATGAGTTAATCGAATATTAGTTATTCGATTAGAGTTAATCAAATAGAGTAAATGAATTAGAGTTAAACAGTTAGAGTTAACCATTTAGAGTTAACCAGTTAGAGTTAAACAGTTAGGGTTAACCAGTTGGGTTAAGTAAGTCGAGTTAACAAGTTAGAGTTAATCAATTTGAGTTAATAAAGAAGTTATCGAATCTAGTTTATTCGAAAGAAGTTATCGAATCTAGTTTATTCGAAAATAAAGTCAAATTGAAATAGGGTTAATAAGTCGGAGTTAAAATAAATTGGTTGCCAGTTAGCACGACTGCTAGCGAAATTCGCAGGGCTGTAAATAGCCTACGGCGGTCGGATGTTTCCTGAGGGAATCAGGCGTAACCATTGTGATCGCTGCGATCTAGAGTCAAGCGAATGGAGTTAAATCGAATATGTTATTCGATAGGAGTTAATCAAGTCGAGTTAATTAAGTTAAGTTAGTCAAAAAGAGTTAATCAAACTGAGTTAATCCAAATGAGTTGATCCAAAGGAGTTAGTCGAATATTAGTTATTCGAATAGAGTTAAAGGAGTTATCGATTTTAGTTTGATCGAAAGGAGTTATCGATTAGTAAATCGAAAGGAGATTTTCGAATATAGCATATTCGAAAGAGAGAGATTTCGAATATAAGTTATTCGAAGAGAGATAATCGAATATAGGTTATTCGAAGAAGAGTTAATCAAATAAGAGATTACTCGAAAGGGAATTATACGTCGAATTCAATTATATTGAATTCGGGAAAGTAATATTTACTTTCCGGTTTTTAAATCCAGAGTTTACACTAATAAATTAGGGTTATGTTTAATTATTCGAATTAAAGAATAAAGGTTAAAATTGAAGTTAGATATTGTGAAAGTAGGGATTTTAACGTTATCGTTAAAATCAATGTTTTCAATAAAGAAGTGGATTTGTAAAATTGAATCCGAGAGTTACGTAAAGAAGTTGTTAAAAGTTTAAAAGATAAACTGTTACTATTTTGAAGTTATAACGTTGTTCAGTTAAGGTCTGAGAGGTAATTATACCCCAACTTGATTGACTTCCTTCTTAATTAAGGAATGGTAAGGTTTGATAGTGATTGATGGTTAAGTGAATCCAGTAAATTGTTTGAGTTGGCATAGCGATATTTTATTTAAACATCAGTTTAAATACAATGAAGGAACTTTGGAAATGTTTTTTTCCAAATAAGAAATCAGAAATGTTTTCTAATATAGGAAACAGGAAATGGAAATGTTTTCCATTGTTAATAAAGTATATTTTCTAAAATTAGAAAATAAGAAACGTTGAATATAGGGAAACAGGAGATAAGTAAAGTAATGAACTAAACAGATAAATGTTGAATGATGATTGATTGATATAATTTCCATCTGGAAATAATATCGTTGTTTGCACACGAGTTTTTCTTTGATAGTTAAATCACAGACTATCAATGTTTTGACCATTTTAACGTTGTTAATATGGAGAGACCGGTTGGATTATTATCCGAAGAACCACTCTGTATTGGCATAAGCATGCGAATCATATATGCCAAAGAAAATTGAAGATGGAGTAAAAGTACAAGGGCTATTGTATAAGTCTTAGATAACAGTGCCTAAGATGGATGTACTGAATAGTGTCTTCGGTTTTTCCAGTCCCAGGATAACTTGTATGGACGAAGGTCTGACAGAGTATATCCAATAGATCGCGTAAGTTGATCTGTTCAAACGTATTCACGTTTGGTGGCGGAGAAATTCGTTTCTCTAAGCTGTATACCCGTGTTATTTTTGGATAAATCAATTTGTGATTTGGCGGGTATGACGATGTGACATTCTAAGTGAATGAGGATGACTTGTATGAATGAATGTCTGACAGAGTATTTCCAGAAAGGTCACGTACAATTGATTTCTTCAACCATACCAAGAGTGGAAGCGGAGAAGGAAACTTCTTTTAGCTGACACGTAATGTATGGTTGTAGACGTCAATTAGTGATTTTCGATGGACCTAACAATGTGGCATTCGAAGTGAATCTGATGTGATGATAAAGCGTAGCTTCTAGCCTCATCAACCAGTAAATGACAGAAATCGGGCAGGCAGCATGGCTAAGTCGGTCGCACCGAAGTAGGGTGTATAATCACCTATCTGGAAAATATTCATTTGTTTCTTAAATCTATCAATGCTGTCCCATGTATATACGGGAACGGTTGCTGATCCCAACCGTTGGTGATGTACATTCGATACACTCAAGCGAAATGAGTGGTCGGTCATGTGTGGCTGAGTTGCAAGATGTTCTTGTTGAACTCCAGTGTATCTGTAACACCCCACGTCCGTTAGTGTCACTCACAAAGGGAATGCACTAAGTTCTGTGGAGCATTTAGGATAAAAGATGCAGATAAATTACAAGACAGACAGAAATTAAACAGCGAAAAATAAAACTTTGCTTTATTGATAAAATAGTTTGTACAATGGTTTCTTTACAATATCAGAGTATCTTCTGTCTTACAACATAAAGAAGCATAAAAACAACATTTATATTCCCCGATGTTAGCAAGAGCCAGCCATAGCATCTGAAAAGAAAATCCAAGCAAACTTCGACAAATCTTCAAGCTGGGAAAGAGTGGCAGTCCAACTTAACCTGAGCTAAACTATTCCCTCCTCTACTACCTGGGGGGGGGGGGAAATGGAAGAAAAGAAGACGAAAGAAAAACAGAGTCAGACATAAAGCCTGAGTAAGTTCAGTAACTTCTAGCATGTGAACATGGAAAACAAAACGACATGAATTAACTGAATACAAGATTACACCATGACGATAGGGTCAACAAGATTAGACAAGGTAATCACAAGATATGCTAAGATAAGATAAACTGGATACGCTTTAATACTTTCGCAGCTTCGCTATTTCCTTGTTATACTGGTTTCTATATCTCTGCACCACCTAACTAGTGTCCCAACTAGTAACGATAACGTGATCCCAATCCCAGTATTTTCCATTGCCTTCAAGCATCCATTTATTATTTATTACCTAGATCTAATCTACGGTTTTCTATCCAGTGCTTTCTATATTCAACTAGAGCTTACGCTATCTGCTGAACGCTTCTCAGATTCAGGATTTATGCCACCTAGTCCAACTAGGGATTATGCTACCTGTCGAACGATGCCCCCAAGTCTAGGACACACTACCTAGAGTGATATATGTTCCTATACTTCCCCACGCATGTATCGCGAATCGTTATCGCTTGTCTAGATGCAAATGTCCTGTAATGTGCGGTCCGAGTCCTATGTCAGGGCAAATCAAGGAATACAGAACTCGGTCGGGAGCTTTCAGATATCTGCCGATGCAGATGCTAAGGTCTGTTTTTATTTCAGTGGCTATGGTCCCACTTGACCCCTCCCTCAGCTAATGAAAGGCACACCTTGTAAAATGAGAACTATACGCCGGCCCCCGGTGCCCCACTATCCTATGGCCATCCGCAACCATAACTAGATAACAAGTATATGGTCTTTTGGAGTTCTCCGCCTTTCCGCTTCACGTATCTCGATTGACTCAAGATGGATGGTAGACGACGAGTTGCTATCACAGGGCTACCGTCTTCTCGCCGAATCACGCTGGTCCATCCTAGTCTTTAGGTTGCCACATATATATTGCAATCAAGGCATACCCTCGGTTCTTCGAACGCAGACCTTAACCTCTGTGAGCCCAGGATGATCATCTGCAGCCTCACAGAGGGATACCAAGAGTACCCTCACGTCCCCTCGAAGCCTCGGGCTTCGTAACCCAATTCGTTGGAGCCTTCTTAAAACCAGATGGATGTCCGCTCCTTCGTGTTATACTAAGAATTACTACTTAGTTCTACTAACTAAGGTTTACCACTTAGTTTCCAAATTCCTTGTTTTCTTAACTAAGTTTTACTACTTAGTCCCTTTTTCAACTGAGGTTTACTACTTAGTTTTCTTTCTCGCCAGGTTGGGTTGGTTAAGTGTCTTTAGTTGATTCAAGCTATCTTAACCCTCTTCCCTTATCCTATTACACTGGTTAAGTGTTATCCCTTTATGCTTTTTACTTAACCCTATTCATTTATCATATTCTGATGGTTAAGCGTTCAAGTTTACTTAACCCTATGGTCTAGTCCAGCTAACATATTAATTTGGCTAAGTGTATTACTTAACCCCAACCTCTAGTCTAATTAACATGTTAAATTGGCTAAGTGTATTAACTTTACTTAACCCCACCTTCTAGTCTAGTCAACATGTTAATTTGGCTAAGTATTCCCATGGACTTAACCCTCCCATTCTAGCTTTAACTGTGCTAAGTTGGTTAAGTGTTCCTTAACCTTCCCATTCTAGCTTAACCGTGCTAGGTTGGTTAAGTGTTCCTATGGACTTAACCTTCCCATTCTAGCTTAACTTTGTTAAGTCGGTTAAGTGTTCCTATGGACTTAACCCACCCATTCTTGTTCTAGCTTTAATTAATAAATTAAAGCCGCAACCTCTCACATTAGGCAGATATTGCTGTAGTTACTGGATGTGCCGGTCGGTTCCGGGCAGGTTTACACCGCAACTCAGTCTAACCTCAGGTTAGGCATATTCATGTTTTCTAAGTTCAAAGGGTTTTTGATTAATTTCCAAATCTGGTTTTGAAAACAACCATCCCGTCCTTCGGATCAGTTAGGGATAGCCAGGGAGGGCAGGAAACTTGTATTTTCCAAACCCAAGCCTAGACACTATCCTCTCTGTCACCCTAGAACCTTCTGGTCTATGTGTTATAAAAAGGGATGTTATCAAAATACTTTTCTTTTGTTTATAAATTGTTAACAATTTATTTCAAAAGCCCATTTCCCCTTTTTAGACAAATTTGGCCTATATTTATTTGTCAAGCCTACTAGTATACTTATATTCTAGGCCCAAGTCCTAACCCAACATGCAGTTTAGGCCATTTCCTATTTCATTGCCGAAACTAGATTAAATATCCTAGTTTATAAATTATGGCCAAAACTTAACCAAGTTACATATTTTGTGGTAAATGAACAATTTAACATTTATGACGAATTCTATAAGTAAATTACTCCTAATTTACTTATTTCATTACTACTCTTTTTATGTACATTGTCACATTTATTATTATGGCCCATTCTCTCTTATTTATCATATTTATACTTTTTGGTATGTAAATTATACCAAATTTAGTGTCGCTAACCATAATTTATTCTAAATATGACAATTGCTCACAATTATGAATAAATTCAAAATTGTGCTAATATACTTATTCCAAATCAACCTTAATTAACCCAATCTTGGTTTAACATCCTAATTCACAATTTATGGCAAAACTAGAATTATTTTTCTAGTTTACATTTTATGCCTAAAATTTAGCTTACTTACTAACGCTAAATTTAATATGTCAAAATCACATATTCCCTAATCCATGTCAAATTTCCCCGTTTTCATTTTAATATGCATGTCATAATACATATTCCAAATTATGCCAATTTCCAAGTTTACAATTACGTTCATATTCATTTCCGTGTTTTTCCCCAAATCGCATTCCCACCGTTCGAATAATCGTGATTCAACCTAGATTATAAATAAATCTAGATTCGTAGATAAAAAGGGAATGAATCAAAATGACAAGAAGGAATAATTGGCATAAAAAGGTTTGGATAACAATGTAGGTTCAAGAATATGGGTAGACCTAACTAAATAGGTAAATTCCCACTGTCTTAAAACCAAAGAATAGGCAAAATAGGTTCAAGAACGTGGGTAGACCTAACTTAATAGGTAAATTCCCACTGTCTTAAAACCAAAGAAAAACCAAGGAACAGGTAGAATAAATAATTGGGTTTAGACCTAACTTCTCAATCACAAAACTAAAGCAATATTTTCCTAATCATAAATCATGGGTGTCAAAATCACAGTTGTCCTCATTATGTCATAAGTAATAGTTTATGTCCAAATCAAAGGTATAGGCCTAGTCAAGGAAATAATCCTTGTAGTCACGGTCACAGTCATAGGAAATGTCCATAGTCGTATGCGATGTTCATAGTCCAAAAGGGAAAATAATTCCCATAGTCATAAGTCATTGTCATAGGCAATGTTTATATGTCCCAAAATCAAAGGCTTATGTCATAGT
The DNA here is from genome assembly GCA_030737875.1 of Allium sativum. Taxonomy (NCBI): domain Eukaryota; kingdom Viridiplantae; phylum Streptophyta; class Magnoliopsida; order Asparagales; family Amaryllidaceae; genus Allium; species Allium sativum. The sequence continues at coordinate 822,727,834 of CM060910.1, forward strand.
CCAAAGGCATATGCTTTCAAAGACCACAGTTCTATAGTCATAGTCACGGTTACAGTCTTATTTGTCCTCGAATCATAACAGTTCTTAATTCAGTCCAAGAGTATAAACACAGATTCGAAGAGAGAGGGAGAGAGAGATTTGGCATATTCCTTTATTCCTTTAATTTCATGTCACAAATAAAACAAAATATTCAGATCTAGAAATAACCAACTTACAGAAAATAGATCTAGAAAAGAAGGAAAGCGTGGCTATAATTCGTGCGTCGTTGCTTGAAACTTGTTTGAGCTAGCCTTTGAATTCTTCACTTGAAACTTTGATTTGAATCCCTCCTTAAAAGTCTTTTAGCAGCATCTCCTCGTCTTGAATCATATTTTATTTTATTTATTTAAGAAAATTTAGAGGAGGGGAAGAAGCCATGAATCTTAGCAGCATAAGGATAGAAGAGAATTGGTGCAAAGAGAATCAAGACTAGGGCTGTTTATATAGCTGCTCAAGACCTTATCGTACACGCAGCGCTGAGTCAGCATTGAACCTAGTTAAGAAAATAGTCCAGGTACGTAGATGAATCTAGCCAAACCTTATCATACACGCAGTGCTGAGTCAGCATTGGGTCCCACAAGCTATTTTGGCGTAAAAGTTTGATTTTCAAACTTTTGAATTTCTGGAATTTATTTAACTGTTTTATTCACATGAAATATTCTTATATGTATACAATTCCTCTAACGACCATTTTACGCGTATATATATACGCACAACTTTCATTTTATCTTCAAAATTCAAATGATGTTGCCATATTTCATTGACTGTAGCCTTATCTTGAATTTTATCTTTCGTATACATATATTTTTGTATATATATATTTATTTATATTTATATTTCTCATATGTATATATATATATATATATATATTTTCTTTATTTCCTTATATGTACGTTCTTATCCTTTCAAATTTTGAATTTGTATACGTACATATATTTGCATGTTTAGTTGGCCCTCTCTAAAACAATGATAAAAAATTATGCCGCCGCCGGGGTTCGAACCCCCGACCTCCATGCTACAAATCCAATGCCTTAACCAACTGAGCTACAGAGGCTTTTGTTAATAAGTCTTAGAACAATAATAATTATTGTTCTCTCCTTACTTCTCTTTTTCATGTTAGTTACAATACTTAAATTAAACAACTGCATGGATCTTTTTCTTTTAATTTTTCTTTTAATTTTTCTTTTAAAAATTAATTATACTTTAATTTGAGAATCTTAATGTCACAAAATTACAGGGTGTTACATTCTCCCCCACTTAAAAGGATTTCGTCCCCGAAATCTTCAAGTTAGGAAGAATGTGTCCTACCATCCAATCACTCATCTACTCAACCATTCAATCACAGGCATTCATTGTCCTTAAAAGATTTCTAATGCTTTCATGTTCATATGCATAGTGTGTGTATATGTCTCTATCAAATGAAAAATCAGGCGGTCTACTGATTCAGTTGACCTCCTTAATGCAAACCATGTTAGTGCCATGCGTCCAATCATGCATGCAAACATCCCTAGTCAAGTAAATACTACATGTGTGCACAGCCATCCATCCATATGCAATGTCCATATGATATCATATCAAGTTCAACTTATAAACAAATGCATATATGTAAATGCAATATGAGAGCGTCCGAACTTGTTCTAGTGCCTAATACGTATTCATATGCATCCACGAGCAACCATTTGCAACCACTTGCAACCATTCAACCATAACATGTTTCAAATACATGTTTACATCCATTGGCTTCTACCTAAGGATCGCAGATACGACCTAGAGGATATACTTTGGAAAGAGAGAAACAACTACGCGTAAAGCTCCTAAACAGAGAAATCAAGGATGCACCCTTAAGGAAAAAGGGCATGTTGCTAGTATCTAGCCTTCTTGAGCTTTACTCCACTATATCTTAACCAATTTATCTTTCACGATTGTGAAGTTCCTAACCTCCATTTCCAAAATAAATAGATGTCAATCATGGTACCAAGTATACGTACTAAGATGATTAGAGGTTTCCTTCTTATCCGTCATGCCATAACTATAAGAGTCGAAAGGCCACTACGTGCTCTTTGGAGTGCCTGCCACAACTATCCATCTCTCACGCAAACCATCCTAGTCGAACTCGACATTCCTCAAGTACAAGCCCCAAAGGCCTAAACCAATATCAGACAAGCACCCAAGGAATATCTCCTTTAGACAATCTACGTGATATGATATAAGCAAACTCGATAGCTATTCAAACCCCTACTAACCAAAAATAAATGGGTCGAACCACCCACTGGGTTTGAGACTGATTGGGATCTTCTTACTATACAAGTACTAAGGTGCAGAGACTCAACTATGGAAGCAAATATGAACAAATGCGAAGTGCTAAATCCGAACAGAAAAACTAGATTCTTCCAAGAGAAACTTTTACCACCTATCTCCTAGGTACGCTCAGCATGTACTTGCCCTTCTGAAAATCTTGTCCTTTGTCCTTAATTATATGCCCTATCATACCATAGTAAAGATACTTCCTCTTGTCTTAGGTTTTATAATCCCTTCCTCCTTCGTGAGCCAAGTCTACATCCATAATTTTCCTCATCCTTGGGTTGTGCTCTTTTGCCAAACTCCTCATCCTTTTCCGTGTGTAACCACATTGGCAAATCTCTCGAAAGCCGCCTCCATCGCATGGAAAACCCTATAACCTTGAAAGAAGACTGGCCGTAAGTGAAACAACTACAGCTATAGATGGAAGTCGGGCACTACTTCGCCCATCGATGAGGTTACCTCCCAGAAAGCCAGGAGCCCCAGAGACTCAAGAAAGAAGGAGACAAGAATTCAAACATAGGAAGAGGGGACAATGCGTATGGGTTTGGGGAATATGCCTTTAAAACAAATCCTTTCTTTTTGAAAATGCTTCTTTAAAAACCGTTTTGAAAATAATTTTTTCAAATCTTTTATCTGATCTGGTAACCTTCAGCTCTGATACCACGTGTAACACCCCACGTCCGTTAGTGTCACTCACAAAGGGAATGCACTAAGTTCTGTGGAGCATTTAGGATAAAAGATGCAGATAAATTACAAGACAGACAGAAATTAAACAGCGGAAAATAAAACTTTGCTTTATTGATAAAATAGTTTGTACAATGGTTTCTTTACAATATCAGAGTATCTTCTGTCTTACAACATAAAGAAGCATAAAAACAACATTTATATTCCCCGATGTTAGCAAGAGCCAGCCATAGCATCTGAAAAGAGAATCCAAGCAAACTTCGACAAATCTTCAAGCTGGGAAAGAGTGGCAGTCCAACTTAACCTGAGCTAAACTATTCCCTCCTCTACTACATGGGGGGGGGGGGAACGGAAGAAAAGAAGACGAAAGAAAAACAGAGTCAGACATAAAGCCTGAGTAAGTTCAGTAACTTCTAGCATGTGAACAAGGAAAACAAAACGACATGAATTAACTGAATACAAGATTACACCATGACGATAGGGTCAACAAGATTAGACAAGGTAATCACAAGATATGCTAAGATAAGATAAACTGGATACGCTTTAATACTTTCGCAGCTTCGCTATTTCCTTGTTATACTGGTTTCTATATCTCTGGACCACCTAACTAGTGTCCCAACTAGTAACGATAACGTGATCCCAATCCCAGTATTTTCCATTGCCTTCGAGCATCCATTTATTATTTATTACCTAGATCTAATCTAGGGTTTTCTATCCAGTGCTTTCTATATTCAACTAGAGCTTACGCTATCTGCTGAACGCTTCTCAGACTCAGGATTTATGCCACCTAGTCCAACTAGGGATTATGCTACCTGTCGAACGATGCCCCCAAGTCTAGGACACACTACCTAGAGTGATATATGTTCCTATACTTCCCCACGCATGTATCGCGAATCGTTATCGCTTGTCTAGATGCACATGTCCTGTAATGTGCGGTCCGAGTCCTGTGTCAGGGCAAATCAAGGAATACAGAACTCGGTCAGGAGCTTTCAGATATCTGCCGATGCAGATGCTAAGGTCTGTTTTTATTTCAGTGGCTATGGTCCCACTTGACCCCTCCCTCAGCTAATGAAAGGCACACCTTGTAAAATGAGAACTATACGCCGGCCCCCGGTGCCCCACTATCCTATGGCCATCCGCAACCATAACTAGATAGCAAGTATATGGTCTTTTGGAGTTCTCCGCCTTTCCGCTTCACGTATCTCGATTGACTCAAGATGGATGGTAGACGACGAGTTGCTATCACAGGGCTACCGTCTTCTCGCCGAATCACGCTGGTCCATCCTAGTCTTTAGGTTGCCACATATATATTGCAACCAAGGCATACCCTCGGTTCTTCGAACGCAGACCTTAACCTCTGTGAGCCCAGGATGATCATCTGCAGCCTCACAGAGGGATACCAAGAGTACCCTCACGTCCCCTCGAAGCCTCGGGCTTCGTAACCCAATTCGTTGGAGCCTTCTTAAAACCAGATGGATGTCCGCTCCTTCGTGTTATACTAAGAATTACTACTTAGTTCTACTAACTAAGGTTTACCACTTAGTTTCCAAATTCCTTGTTTTCTTAACTAAGTTTTACTACTTAGTCCCTTTTTCAACTGAGGTTTACTACTTAGTTTTCTTTCTCGCCAGGTTGGGTTGGTTAAGTGTCTTTAGTCGATTCAAGCTATCTTAACCCTCTTCCCTTATCCTATTACACTGGTTAAGTGTTATCCCTTTATGCTTTTTACTTAACCCTATTCATTTATCATATTCTGATGGTTAAGCGTTCAAGTTTACTTAACCCTATGGTCTAGTCCAGCTAACATATTAATTTGGCTAAGTGTATTACTTAACCCCAACCTCTAGTCTAATTAACATGTTAAATTGGCTAAGTGTATTAACTTTACTTAACCCCACCTTCTAGTCTAGTCAACATGTTAATTTGGCTAAGTATTCCCATGGACTTAACCCTCCCATTCTAGCTTTAACTGTGCTAAGTTGGTTAAGTGTTCCTTAACCTTCCCATTCTAGCTTAACCGTGCTAGGTTGGTTAAGTGTTCCTATGGACTTAACCTTCCCATTCTAGCTTAACTTTGTTAAGTCGGTTAAGTGTTCCTATGGACTTAACCCACCCATTCTTGTTCTAGCTTTAATTAATAAATTAAAGCCGCAACCTCTCACATTAGACAGATATTGCTGCAGTTACTGGATGTGCCGGTCGGTTCCGGGCAGGTTTACACCGCAACTCAGTCTAACCTCAGGTTAGACATATTCATGTTTTCTAAGTTCAAAGGGTTTTTTATTAATTTCCAAATCTGGTTTTGAAAACAACCATCCCGTCCTTCGGATCAGTTAGGGATAGCCAGGGAGGGCAGGAAACTTGTATTTTCCAAACCCAAGCCTAGACACTATCCTCTCTGTCACCCTAGAACCTTCTGGTCTATGTGTTATAAAAAGGGATGTTATCAAAATACTTTTCTTTTGTTTATAAATTGTTAACAATTTATTTCAAAAGCCCATTTCCCCTTTTTAGACAAATTTGGCCTATATTTATTTGTCAAGCCTACTAGTATACTTATATTCTAGGCCCAAGTCCTAACCCAACATGCAGTTTAGGCCATTTCCTATTTCATTGCCGAAACTAGATTAAATATCCTAGTTTATAAATTATGGCCAAAACTTAACCAAGTTACATATTTTGTGGTAAATGAACAATTTAACATTTATGACGAATTCTATAAGTAAATTACTCCTAATTTACTTATTTCATTACTACTCTTTTTATGTACATTGTCACATTTATTATTATGGCCCATTCTCTCTTATTTATCATATTTATACTTTTTGGTATGTAAATTATACCAAATTTAGTGTCGCTAACCATAATTTATTCTAAATATGACAATTGCTCACAATTATGAATAAATTCAAAATTGTGCTAATATACTTATTCCAAATCAACCTTAATTAACCCAATCTTGGTTTAACATCCTAATTCACAATTTATGGCAAAACTAGAATTATTTTTCTAGTTTACATTTTATGCCTAAAATTTAGCTTACTTACTAACGCTAAATTTAATATGTCAAAATCACATATTCCCTAATCCATGTCAAATTTCCCCGTTTTCATTTTAATATGCATGTCATAATACATATTCCAAATTATGCCAATTTCCAAGTTTACAATTACGTTCATATTCATTTCCATGTTTTTCCCCAAATTGCATTCCCACCGTTCGAATAATCGTGATTCAACCTAGATTATAAATAAATCTAGATTCGTAGATAAAAAGGGAATGAATCAAAATGACAAGAAGGAATAATTGGCATAAAAAGGTTTGGATAACAATGTAGGTTCAAGAATATGGGTAGACCTTACTAAATAGGTAAATTCCCACTGTCTTAAAACCAAAGAATAGGCAAAATAGGTTCAAGAACGTGGGTAGACCTAACTTAATAGGTAAATTCCCACTGTCTTAAAACCAAAGAAAAACCAAGGAACAAGTAGAATAAATAATTGGGTTTAGACCCAACTTCTCAATCACAAAACTAAAGCAATATTTTCCTAATCATAAATCATGGGTGTCAAAATCACAGTTGTCCTCATTATGTCATAAGTAATAGTTTATGTCCAAATCAAAGGTATAGGCCTAGTCAAGGAAATAATCCTTGTAGTCACAGTCACAGTCATAGGAAATGTCCATAGTCGTATGCGATGTTCATAGTCCAAAAGGGAAAATAATTCCCATAGTCATAAGTCATTGTCATAGGCAATGTTTATATGTCCCAAAATCAAAGGCTTATGTCATAGTCCAAAGACATATGCTTTCAAAGGCCACAGTTCTATAGTCATAGTCACGGTTACAGTCTTATTTGTCCTCGAATCATAACAGTTCTTAATTCAGTCCAAGAGTATAAACACAGATTCGAAGAGAGAGGGAGAGAGAGATTTGGCATATTCCTTTATTCCTTTAATTTCATGTCACAAATAAAACAAAATATTCAGATCTAGAAATAACCAACTTACAGAAAATAGATCTAGAAAAGAAGGAAAGCGTGGCTATGATTCGTGCGTCGTTGCTTGAAACTTGTTTGAGCTAGCCTTTGAATTCTTCACTTGAAACTTTGATTTGAATCCCTCCTTAAAAGTCTTTTAGCAGCATCTCCTCGTCTTGAATCATATTTTATTTTATTTATTTAAGAAAATTTAGAGGAGGGGAAGAAGCCATGAATCTTAGCAGCATAAGGATAGAAGAGAATTGGTGCAAAGAGAATGAAGACTAGGGCTGTTTATATAGCTGCTCAAGACCTTATCGTACACGCAGCGCTGAGTCAGCATTGAACCTAGTTAAGAAAATAGTCCAGGTACGTAGATGAATCTAGCCAAACCTTATCATACACGCAGTGCTGAGTCAGCATTGGGTCCCACAAGCTATTTTGGCGTAAAAGTTTGATTTTCAAACTTTTGAATTTCTGGAATTTATTTAACTGTTTTATTTACATGAAATATTCTTATATGTATACAATTCCTCTAACGACCATTTTACGCGTATATATATACGCACAACTTTCATTTTATCTTCAAAATTCAAATGATGTTGCCATATTTCATTGACTGTAGCCTTATCTTGAATTTTATCTTTCGTACACATATATTTTTGTATATATATATTTATATTTATATTTATATTTCTCATATGTATATATATATTCTTTATTTCCTTATATGTACGTTCTTATCCTTTCAAATTTTGAATTTGTATACGTACATATATTTGCATGTTTAGTTGGCCCTCTCTAAAACAAAGATAAAAAATTATGCCGCCGCCGGGGTTCGAACCCCCGACCTCCATGCTACAAATCCAATGCCTTAACCAACTGAGCTACAGAGGCTTTTGTTAATAAGTCTTAGAACAATAATAATTATTGTTCTCTCCTTCTCTTTTTCATGTTAGTTACAATACTTAAATTAAACAACTGCATGGATCTTTTTCTTTTAATTTTTCTTTTAAAAATTAATTATACTTTAATTTGAGAATCTTAATGTCACAAAATTACGGGGTGTTACAGTATCGTTCCTAGAGTACACTGATCGGAAGGTGGTTCCATACCTTGTCATAGTTGGAAATCCAATCATCCAATACGTGCTTGCAATTTTGATTGTATACTATACATGTAGTAACGTGAGATGCAAGCGTTTCTGCTAGATTGATATTTATTTGTACTTAGACATTATTATAATATCAGAATGATATTGCTTTCAAAAGTTATTTGGATTCTCATAAGGGAAAAACCCGTTCCGTATTCACGGCGTGGTCTTATGAGATATCATATACCTGTTTAAATGATTTGAGTTTATTCACACCAGTCACATGACTGACCCGGAGTTTATTTTGTTTTCCCTAAACTCTTGGGTGCCTAAATTTGTACGGGCAGTCAAGTAGTCAGGATTTACAGGTATACTTGAAGAGCTGGAGCAGGAGGCTTCTGGATCATATAGCTATAGTTATTTCCGCTGTGTTGTAAGTGCTGTACTCTGATAAGTGCTATTGTATACATAATTGTTATATTTCAAAAAGTTATGTTATATTTTATTTGTTCCGTTGTGAGATTCGTGTTACTCTGATGATGTTGTATGTTCTTCTTCTTCTATTCTAAGTTTCTATCTTATCTATTCTCACCTTCTAATTTCTTTCATTAATTACCGGGATTTTTCGATGTTTTGGTTATCGACGTCGAGCTTACGTCGATAACCAAAGTCGCTCAAAATCCGGGTCACTACAGTTGGTATCAGAGCATTGGTTAAGTTATTACCTTGGCTCTGTGGCGTAATTCAGTAGAGATGGGATTAGTAATATCCTAGACTGAATTTAAGTGTATATATATATGAGTGCGTATATGTTATTGAATATAAAAATTTGTTTTATATTGTGGAGATTTATTGGTTGAGTTGTTTATGAATTCTGGTCGATCAGTTTGATCCACTGTATCGATAGGGGTTACCAAACACTCGAATACGATGAACCGACATGGTATGTTTTGAAAGAGGGTAAATGGAATAATTTTACCCGAATAGATTTTAATATAGTATATTGATTGTGTTGGTTGTTATTATAATCGAGTAAGATTATAAAAAGGTGAAATGGTTATAAATAACTAATCAGAATTCATATAAGTAAAGTATATGAAATAAGATGAAATAAAATCTGAAATACAAATCAGAATTGGAATTAAAATAAGGAAATTTTAAGTTCCAGGGAGATTTTGAAAATGTTTTCAAATTGAAAGTGATATAGTATTGAACTCACTTCGATAGCTGGAAAATAGATTCTGATGATGAATCGCGACATCATTAGTGTTCATTTTCGAGTTCTAAGTGATGGATTACTACCAAAGGTTTTGTTTTTGAATTGTTTTAAGAAAAACAAGTGTTTAGAAATTCAAAGGTTTTAAATTGGTATTATGATTTCAAATTGATTTGAATAAACCCAGGAATTTAAATTCTGGAATATAAATTTAACATATGAAGTTAAAGAGATTGAGATGGTAAAAATTGAGAAAAATAAATTGAAATTAACTTGAACTGAGTTAAATAAAATTTAATGGGTTAGAGATAATCTAGAATGGAACCAAATTGATAAGTCAATAATTTGGAATTTGATATTGGGGTTCGAATGAAATCCGATTTGGATTTGAGGATATGAACTGATTGGAATTTGATGGAAATAACACTGGTATATGCTGAGTTGATAGCATATGAAAGTGATAGAGTTGATATTCCCGACAAAAAGGTACCAGTTTATATTATATATGGATATGAGATTTATGAGCCGAATTGGCAAGCCGCTTGGCTGTTTGATTTTCTTTTGGGTTAAAGAAGGCCCAGAGAGGCGAGTTGGAGTTTAAGATATTGACCAGTACAAAGGAGGTGCTGGCAAAAATTTTCGAAAAGTTAAGGTGTTAGAAAATTTTCAGAATTTTTGAAAATTTAGTTAGTCGGAATAAATTAATATTTTAGTCGATATTAATTGGTTCAGTTGAAACCGGAGACAAGAGGTAAACAGATAAATTTTTACCCAGAAGATAGGGTCATCCCCTAACTTAGCAATTTCGAGGACGAAATTTTATTAAGGGGGGAAGATTGTAGTAACCCGCATTTTTAGCTGTTGAATAATTAATTTATTTAATTATTAAATATCGATTTATCGATATCGAGAACGTGAATTAAATAATATTGAATATTTAATTAATAATTATAATATAATAAAATATATTATAATGTCGAAATAATCAAAAATATTGGAAATCACAATATTCTGTGAACGAGGTCATCCCTAAGATGTAATTCAGCTTAGAGTTGAATTATATTGACGAATATATTCAATCGACGTCGGCTGGAACGTATAATTATAATATAATTAAAATAGAGCTTGAAACGACGCGGCAGTTCGCTATTTGGCGATTCAGACTTCAACTGAATGTACAGGATTCATTTTAAGCCGGATTTCTATGAAACAAGAAACGTGTGGAGCTGGTGGAGTATATTTTTCTAATGGAAGAGAAAAATCTAGATTTCGTTGTGTAGATTTTGATTTACGTCCAAATCAAATTTCAGAAAAGTCGCTATGGAATTCCTTTATAATTCGTAACGCTTTATATATGTTATAGAAGGATTTTTCAATGTAAAGTGAATATCGATTCAAATCTGGACTCGGAATAGCGAATATATAATTATCCTGAAGCTGTATGATATTCCTCGGTGAATATATACGATAATATAAATTTATTTATATTTTTACTTAATTTTATTTAAATATATTTATATATTTAAACGGTCTGTTCAGCACTTGAAAAATAGCCAGTTTTACATACGACCTCCGTTTTCGACGAAACCAATTTTGTTGGATCCGCAATATCAAATAGTTGATAGATTTCCAGTTTCGTGATTTTTAGAGTCACTGTGTGGTCGTACGGATTTTTAGAGTGAGAAACAGTCAGTATTCTGACGGTTAAAAATACGCTGTGTGAGCATACGAAGTCGGAATTTGACGAAACCAGTTTCGTTGAGACCGTAATGTCGAACTCTAGCTACATGTCCAGTTTCGTGATTTTTAAGTATTAAGTGTGATCACACGGATTTTTAGAAGTCAGAAACGAGTATAAAGGATTAAATAAAATATTAATATAAAAATATCTAGATATTTTGATTGGGTATAAATACCCCTTAACTACTTCTCCTTAAGACCTAAAACAAATCCGCCGTCGGTTCTTTGCGTTTTCTACAGCAAAGCTTTAAATTGAAAATCCAAAGCAACTCAAAACAAATCTCTTAAATCATATAAAATATATATTAGTGTTCCTCAACGGATTATCTTCAAGTCCATTACCGTTTCAATTTGCTCGACGTTAGTTTTGGGTTGCCACGGAATTTACAGCGATGGGTTCAAAGACTAGGGTTCAGGGTTTGATGACATTGGGGAGCCGATTCATGTTTTTGATCTTGTTTTCGGAAACTGGAAGGGGAATCGCATCTTGCTTGATATTTTTGAGGGGTCCGATGCTAAAAGGGCCACGGCCACTGTAGTGGGGCTTCTCGACGCGTCGGAAATGGGGAAGGCGAGCTCGAGACTTTGATATTGGGGAGGAGCGCATTACGAAGAGGATGATCGTTGTGTGTTAGTTTTCGAGATCCATGGAGAAGCGAGGTTGCGATGGAGTTGAGAGGATTCGGAAGCGGGATTGTCTGGAGTAGGAGAGGCCACGGGTTTCATCTGGAAGGGGAAGAAGATAAGTATGCGTCCTGGGTTTTTAGGATTTAAGTGGGCCGAAATATCAAGGTTAAGCCAACAAATAATTATGTATGTTTAATTTAAATTTAAATTGTATATGATCTTATAAAATAAATATCTCCCCCACACGTTATCAGAATTTGACGCCGTCAGTTGCGTTAAGATCGTATGGACAATGGCTACGTCATGGAACTGACAGGAAGTCCATCGGAGCTCGTTACCATTTATGGCGAAATAAATTGTCCGACTGAATCAAATGACAGTTTATCGTTCTTTAACGATGAACTGCAAATGTGAGTAAATCTCACTAACTCTGAACAGTTTATATTTTCATGTTGTATTCTTAGAACTGTTAAGTATTGTCTGTTTGATTGTGTATTGATTGTTTGATTGAACTGTTAGTCAGTTAGTTAAATTTCCGTATTGATTCTGTTTATCAGAATATATCAAATGAAACTGAAAGTGATGATTGATTTTATTGTGTAACATCTGTGGATGCAGGGAAATAGGTTGGAGGAATCCGACTGGATTCCTCAACAGTTATTTTATTGTTCTCATATATTGTGATATATGACATGATTTATAATCTGTTGTTGATTATATGTGTATGGACGATGTTGGACACTGTAAGTTAAACAACATGACATACCGGAATATTGAAAAGAGAATATTTATAAATAGAATATTTATAAATAGAAATATTTATAAATGGATTATTTATAAATAGAAAATACGTTTAAGTGGAATTATAAAAATAAGGGAAATCTTTATAAATGGAATATTTATAAAGTGAATTATTTATTTGTTAAATAAATAAGATTAGAAGTGAATTATGTATTTGTTAAATAAATAAGATTAGAAGTGAATTATGTGTTTGTTAAATAAATAAGGGATATTAAATAAGATATTTATTTGATTAAATAAATAGGAGATATTTAAAAAGGAAATAACGGCAAATCATTTTCTTTTTGAATGGAAAGGCTTGTGTAGCGGTTTGGGGATTTTCCCGATGCTCCCGTTACAAAGGAGGTTATGGAGAATTTTTCCGGGAATTTAAGGAGTTAGAATATTTTTAAGAATGAAAGCAAAAGAGAAATATTTGTAAAACATTTGCAAATGAAATCAAAAGAGAAATACTTGTAAATCCTTTACAAATGAAATCGAATAGGAGATATTTGTAAAGCACTTATAAATAGAAAGATAAAGGAAATCATTTATGAGGTGAAGAACTGTTACTAGAAGTAAATCTTTATAAGTGTATAAACATAGTTAAAAGCAAATCTTTCCAAAATGAATAAACATAATATAAAGGAAAATATTTGTGAAATCAAATATAAAGGAGAATATGTGTGAAATCAAATAGAAAAGATAAAAGAAATATTTATTTGTTAAATAAATAGAATTGGAAAGGGAATACTTATTTGTTAAGAAATCAAATAGAAAAGGAATTAATCAAAGGAGATAATTCAAAGGAATAAATCAAAAGAGTTAATTCAGCAGAGTTAATCGAAATGAGTTAATCGAATATTAGTTATTTGATTAGAGTTAATCAAATAGAGTCAATGAATTAGAGTTAAACAGTTAGAGTTAACCATTTAGAGTTAACCAGTTAGAGTTAAACAGTTAGGGTTAACCAGTTGGGTTAAGTAAGTCGAGTTAACAAGTTAGAGTTAATCAGTTTGAGTTAATAAAGAAGTTATCGAATCTAGTTTATTCGAAAGAAGTTATCGAATCTAGTTTATTCGAAAATAAAGTCAAATTGAAATAGGGTTAATAAGTCGGAGTTAAAATAAATTGGTTGCCATTTAGCACGACTGCTAGCGAAATTCGCAGGGCTGTAAATAGCCTACAGCGGTCGGATGTTTCCTGAGGGAATCAGGCGTAACCATTGTGATCGCTGTGATCTAGAGTCAAGCGAATGGAGTTAAATCGAATATGTTATTCGATAGGAGTTAATCAAGTCGAGTTAATTAAGTTAAGTTAGTCAAAAAGAGTTAATCAAACTGAGTTAATCCAAATGAGTTGATCCAAAGGAGTTAGTCAAATATTAGTTATTCGAATAGAGTTAAAGGAGTTATCGATTTTAGTTTGATCGAAAGGAGTTATCGATTAGTAAATCGAAAGGAGATTTTCGAATATAGCATACTCGAAAGAGAGAGATTTCGAATATAAGTTATTCGAAGAGAGATAATCGAATATAGGTTATTCGAAGAAGAGTTAATCAAATAAGAGATTACTCAAAAGGGAATTATACGTCGAATTCAATTATATTGAATTCGGGAAAGTAATATTTACTTTCCGGTTTTTAAATCCAGAGTTTACACTAATAAATTAGGGTTATGTTTAATTATTCGAATTAAAGAATAAAGGTTAAAATTGAAGTTAGATATTGCGAAAGTAGGGATTTTAACGTTATCGTTAAAATCAATGTTTTCAATAAAGAAGTGGATTCGTAAAATTGAATCCGAGAGTTACGTAAAGAAGTTGTTAAAAGTTTAAAAGATAAACTGTTACTATTTTGAAGTTATAACGTTGTTCAGTTAAGGTCTGAGAGGTAGTTATACCCCAACTTGATTGACTTCCTTCTAAACTAAGGAATGGTAAGGTTTGATAGTGATTGATGGTTAAGTGAATTCAGTAAATTGTTTGAGTTGGCATAGCGATATTTTATTTAAACATCAGTTTAAATACAATGAAGGAACTTTGGAAATGTTTTTTTCCAAATAAGAAATCAGAAATGTTTTCTAATATAGGAAACAGGAAATGGAAATGTTTTCCATTGTTAATAAAGTATATTTTCTAAAATTAGAAAATATGAAACGTTAAATATAGGGAAACAGGAGATAAGTAAAGTAATGAACTAAAGAGATAAATGTTGAATGATGATTGATTGATATAATTTCCATCTGGAAATAATATCGTTGTTTGCACACGAGTTTTTCTTTGATAGTTAAATCACAGACTATCAATGTTTTGACCATTTTAACGTTGTTAATATGGAGAGACCGGTTGGATTATTATCCGAAGAACCACTCTGTATTGGCATAAGCGTGCGAATCATATATGCCAAAGAAAATTGAAGATGGAGTAAAAGTACAAGGGCTATTGTATAAGTCTTAGATAACAGTGCCTAAGATGGATGTACTGAATAGTGTCTTCGGTTTGTCCAGTCCCAGGACAACTTGTATGGACGAAGGTCTGACAGAGTATATCCAATAGATCGCGTAAGTTGATCTGTTCAAACGTATTCACGTTTGGTGGCGGAGAAATTCGTTTCTCTAAGCTGTATACCCGTGTTATTTTTGGATAAATCAATTTGTGATTTGGCGGGTATGACGATGTGACATTCTAAGTGAATGAGGATGACTTGTATGAATGAATGTCTGACAGAGTATTTCCAGAAAGGTCACGTACAATTGATTTCTTCAACCATACCAAGAGTGGAAGCGGAGAAGGAAACTTCTTTTAGCTGACACGTAATGTATGGTTGTAGACGTCAATTAGTGATTTTCGATGGACCTAACAATGTGGCATTCGAAGTGAATCTGATGTGATGATAAAGCGTAGCTTCTAGCCTCATCAACCAGTAAATGACAGAAATTGGGTAGGCAGCATGGCTAAGTCGGTCGCACCGAAGTAGGGTGTATAATCACCTATCTGGAAAATATTCATTTGTTTCTTAAATCTATCAATGCTGTCCCATATATATACGGGAACGGTTGCTGATCCCAACCGTTGGTGATGTACATTCGATACACTCAAGCGAAATGAGTGGTCGGTCATGTGTGGCTGAGTTGCAAGATGTTCTTGTTGAACTCCAGTGTATCGTTCCTAGAGTACACTGATCGGAAGGTGGTTCCATACCTTGTCATAGTTGGAAATCCAGTCATCCAATACGTGCTTGCGATTTTGATTGTATACTATATATGTAGTAACGTGAGATGCAAGCGTTTCTGCTAGATTGATATTTATTTGTACTTAGACATTATTATAATATCAGAATGATATTGCTTTGAAAAGTTATTTGGATTCTCATAAGGGAAAAACCCGTTCCGTATTCACGGCGTGGTCTTATGAGATATCATATACCTGTTTAAATGATTTGAGTTTATTCACACCAGTCACATGACTGACCCGGAGTTTATTTTGTTTTCCCTAAACTCTTGGGTGCCTAAATTTGTACGGGCAGTCAATAAGTCAGGATTTACAGGTATACTTGAAGAGCTGGAGCAGGAGGCTTCTGGATCATATAGCTATAGTTATTTCCGCTGTGTTGTAAGTGATGTACTCTGATAAGTGCTATTGTATACATAACTGTTATATTTCAAAAAGTTATGTTATATTTTATTCGTTCCGCTGTGAGATTCGTGTTACTCTGATGATGTTGTATGTTCTTCTTCTTCTTCTATTCTAAGTTTCTATCTTATCTATTCTCACCTTCTAATTTCTTTCATTAATTACCGGGATTTTTCGATGTTTTGGTTATCGACGTCGAGCTTACGTCGATAACCAAAGTCGCTCAAAATCCGGGTCACTAGAACATATAATTTTATCGTTATATAGCTTGAAGCGGACGCGTAGTGAAGTGGCAGTTCGTAAATATCGATTTCTATTTTAAACGACTATAACTTGAACATTTTAAAGCGCATTGACGTGAAACGAGAAACGACAGAACTTTATTAATAATAGTTTTCGAAAATAGAAAAGAAATTTTCAAATTTTATCGTACGGTTTTCAAGATATGTTTAAAATAAAATTGGAAAAGGTCGCTATACGTGCAGTTCGGTGACCGTAAAGGAAAATCAAGGAAAAACGAACTTGTATAAATTAATAGAAATTTGGGAAATTTATGATAAACCATAGTGATGGGAGTTAAAATGTTTCAAATTCAAATGATTTTGAATCAATTGGATTTAAATGATCATTTTACAACATTTTGGGAACACTGTTAAATGTAAATTATGACGTTCCTTGAAACAATTGGGTTTGAAGTTACAAACCATAAACTATTGTTTAAATGGTAAAATGGTTTTGTTAATTGGTATACTTTAATGAACTTCAAATTTATTTCGTATGGAATTTATTGACGATTTAAAATAAAACATGGGAATGTAAAGATCCACATTAAGATTTGGTAGTTTTGAACGATGAACAAAAGAATTACGTTTGGATATAAGGTTGGAAAATGGAATTTGATTACAAAGGCGAATTTAGTGATAACGGGGCTATGGAAAACCGTAATAAGTAATAACGATTTGGAAGGAGATTTAAAATGGGAAATCTGATATGATCCGTACCTATTGTTTTAAAATACGCTTATTCCTTGGAAAGACCGGGATCAAATATTTCGAAAACCATTCTAAGTAATAATACGACGTTATAAAGAAAATGAAGACTTGGAAATCGATAAGTGAAGACCAAGAATCTTAGAATTATTCAGACTGAAGGCTAATGTCTCGTTTGGGCCGATCACCCGATACGAAGTTATAAGTTGCATGAAATCTGAATATATTTGAATATTCTCAGATTGTTGTTTCATTCAGACCCAGAACGAACTTGTTTGGATTGTGTGTCTGACGTTGAGTAACTGCGTGGCATTGATTCCGTTAATATATATCGGATGTGTGGCAATAAATTATCCTCGTCTCTAAGACATACGAACTTAGAGGTTGTATTGATAGAAATCAGTGACATTTCGTGAATTGTCAATGTGGCATACTCGAGTTATGAAATGAGCTAGTAATGATCAAAGCATGTCTTATTGAAGTGTAGCTTTGTGTATATCGTGACATCGAAGAACCTCACACCACGTATTGATGGTAAACTTGTGGTTAGGTTGTGTACATAATCTCTAGTGAAAATCGAAAGCTGCGGCGGTAGACTACCCTGAAACCTGAGGAAAGAAAGTATATACGGTGTCCGATGTCTGGATGAAAATCGGGATATATACTTTCGCGCTCTGTATTTGGTGTCTATGTCTGGATGTTAACCGGGAGATACTTAGATTCGTGTCCTCTATTGATCTTTCATGCCAGGAACTATCATGTTGGAAAACCCAATAACCAATACAAGCCATTCGTTTTGTTGTAAACTATGTATGTGGGCATAGTTACTATGCTTGCTAAGATTAATATATTTATTTGTAAAATGGTTTTCAACACTAGGCACTAATGATAGTAAAAATAGGATTTTATGTGTTAAAACATTTTTGGTTATCATAAGACAAAACTCACACATCGAGTGTGTGCTTGCATTGTGTGATATGGGTCGAGCTTATGATAGCTTCACTTTCCAAAGTCATAACAAATTTCGATGCACAGGAATTCACATGGCATAAACCCGTTCCACGTTAGCGGCGTGGTTCGGTGAATTTTTCCAACTTTAAAAAACCCGAAATAATAACTGTTTTGAGTTCTTACACCAGTCCCATAACCGACCTGGAGTTTATTGTTCCCACCTAAACTCCGGGTGCCCATAATTTTGCAAGGGCAGCTGGTAGTTTAGTTTGCAGGTTTAGTTTCAGAGCCGGTTTTTGATTGGAGCTAGAGTCTTGTTTTGGCTTTTCTTCTTCCGTTGAGAGCTATTGGTTTTCCACTGAGCTTATGGTATACTCTGATTCTTTGTAACTCTGATGTAAAAAAATTGTAATGAAATAAAAGTTCTGTTACTTGTATTCAAATATGTTAGTACTCATAACCATCCATCTTTATGAACGATTTAAGTTGGTTTAATTAACGGTGAGAATTGGGTAAAAAGGCGGATCGTTATAGTTGGTATCAGTGCTTTGGTTTATACAAAGCTATGGGGTACGACATATCTGAACCAAAGATAGGACTCATCAGAGTTATAATATCTCATTTGAGATGGGGTTAGAAATACCTTAGAATGAGATTCTGGAGTATTGTGTTTAGGAGAGCGTATTTTGAAAATATAAATTATTTTGAAACCAAGTTAATCATTTTGAAAAGCATAATTATTTTGAAATATAACTTATGACAAGAGTTTTGAGTATATAATTGGACGTCGAGATTGGACTATCAAGTATGTAAGGATTTTGAATATACGTCTGGCTAACGTATATACGAAGTCCAGTATATACTAGATAGTATAGAATCACACTCTAGTCGCTTGAAGAAGATTCTATTGATGACTACATTATCAGTATTTATTTTTCGAGTTAGGAAAGTGGGATGATTATATGATTCCAATTTAAACGTCAGGAAATACTTAAAACCATTCGTTAAGTGTTTGAAATTTCTTGGATAAATTTAATAAAACGTTTCGATAAATAAATATGAAATGAAATAGATAAGCGAAAAATTTAAGTAAGTGGTGTATTCCTTGTTAGTAGAATATAAATTGCATTTGCAAATGAATTTAGATGTAATAAGGAATAGTTTTAATAAAATTTGAACTTGCAAATGAATTAACAATGAAATTGGAAACCATTTGAACAAATTTGAATAGTAATGAATATTCTGAAATATAATGCCATCCCTTCGCTAATGTTATGTTTTGCTTTTCATTGCCCGTCATCATCCTTTGTTTATTGTTACCTATTCAATATATTCATGATGGTCTAATCCTATCTCTTAAACCCTTTTTTGTGTATGTCGACCAATCTTTGGAAAAATTGGAGTAATAACATGGTTTTGGATTTGAAAATAAGCATTTTGAATTATCTCTTATTTTGGATTTGTATTAATTACAAATGAATTTCATAAAACGTTGAATTTTTCCAATATGCTATTTTGGAAGATACTTTGAAATCTATTTTTCATGAAAAACTTGATATGGTATATAAATTTAATTGGTTTATAAAGCCTGTGATTTAGGAATTGTAAAGTTTAAATTTGTATAATACTGGATTTAAGCTAAAATTGGTTGTAAAGTGAAAATTCTGATTTCCAATTATTGAAGCGAAGTTAAATTTCCAAGTTATTTGGATGCAAATTTTGCCAACTTGAAATTCCGATATTTTGAAATATTCAGAAAATAATAATAGCGCGTCTTGAAAATATTTGTAAATTATTATTGTTTCTAACTTCGGGATATTAAATAAAATGATTTTTTACTAATATTCGAGTAACCCGTGACTAAAGAAATGTATGACGAGCCTTGATGACGGTCCGCTTTGGGGACCGGAGAGACATCACTTATTTACATCGATGCGAGCAAGGTCATGCCTAGTGGCCTTGTCATTGGGAGAAACCTCTCGACTTGGAGAATAAATGTCGTTATGTCATTTATCGTAAAATTGTTTGAAATTTTCGAAATGATTTCGATTTTGAAATCTCAAAGCCAGTATGATTCAATATGAAAAATATATAGTATTTCAAATAATCTGAAAATAAATTGGGATTTCGGGTTGAAGAAGTTATTTCATACTTTAATTTTCAAGTTTATATCCTATTGTTGTTCATTTAAAACGAAATGTGATATTGGTGAATATTTTAAATTTGTATGAGTTTAACAACTTCCCTTTTCGAGGACGAAAAGTTTTAAGGAAGGGAGATTGTAACGATCCAAGATTTTCAATGATTTAAAATATGAAATCAATTTAGACTTAATATTTAAGAAATTGATTTTTGTTTATAATTTGAACTCTAGAATTTTTTGGTTTAAATTATTTTTTATGAGTTTAAATTTTTATCTTAGAATCAAAAATTTGTTTTGTTGAATTTTAACGATATTCACATCTTAAAGTGATTGAATATGTTGATTTAGAAATTATTTTTTCTTTCCAATTTAATGAGAAATTTATATTTGAATTTAAACAAATTTATTTGGTTTTGAATTTGATTATAAATCTTTGAATTGGAGTTTTTTAGTGAAAATCGAACGATGTTGGTTGTCGTACAAATTTTATATTAAAAACGTAGAAAAGGTGGTATTGTCGGTTCATAGTGTCTCTTCCTTACATCAGTATATACTTGCGTGTATATTCATAAATTAAAGAAGATAGGCCTTTTGGGAAAAAAATTATTTAATTAAAGTAGATACAATTCCCGAAACGGTGGGATTTGATTTGAATATTTCCCAGGCATGACACATGTAGTACATGCATTTTTATAGGCAAACATTTGTAATACACTTCCTGGACGGTCTCCACGTTGCTTTGTGTTGTCCCTTCATCCAAAAGCAGTTTCTTTTTGGTGATATTCGGCTTTGCTCAAAACAATTTCTGGAGTGTGAAACTTCAAACTAAAAGAAAATATAAATATAAACTTCCGCCTAGTTTGCATTGCCACGCCACTTTCCCATTATTGCCACTTCATCCGCCACCTAATCACCACCTCCATCATCCAACAGCTGCTCCCCTTCACCGTTTACCACACCTCCCCACTCAACATCAACTTGTTCGGCCTTCCCATTTTTACATGCGCTCCCCAAAAGAAAGCTACAATCGTAACCTATCTTTCTCGTCAGCTGCTCTCGACTTCCACCGCACCACAACCGCCCGTCACCACCTCAGTCCACCGCCCTCAACCTTTGCTTCTTCCTTCTCCGAAACAATTCGCCCATACTTTAGAGTAGTCACTACCTATACTTTAACTACTCTAACACCCTTCCTTCCATCTCCGCCTATCCCCTCTTCAACCATCGCTTCATGTAAGCTCCGACTATCGCAAATTGCTGCGCTAATCACCACCCCACCTGTACACCTACATCAGCCACCCAGCAATTCTTCCCTTTCCTCTTTAAACTGTGCTCCCCTCCACTGCTTTTCCATTACAGACCTTCCTTCCCAGTTTTTCAATTCGTTAACCCTTTTATCCTACTCGGCCTCCCTGTTTTGCGACTCCCCATAGCTCCTCCGCCCTTAGCAACCTCTCTAACCTCTTAAGTCGTTTTCCTTCTTTCTCCAATCGAAACTCAGGCCTGCATCTTGGAGTTGAGCTTTATCATGTTGAGTTGAAGGAAAGTGAAAAAATTTATGGATTTGATAAAGCTATGGCATTGAGCTACGAGTCTCGCAAGTGTGTATGTACATAGGGAGAAGGAGGTGCATGGTGAGGAGGTGGAGATTTATGTGATGTGAAAAGTAGATGTATGACTAAGGGATGAGGCTTGTTGGACAATAGGTGACAGATGAGAAATAGAAAATGAGAATGGGGCAAAAAAAAAAAGATGAACGCCCATGCATGAAGGGTGCATAGATGCATGTAGGAGTTGCTAGTATGAAGACGAAGAGATATCCATGGAATAGCACGCATGTAAGTTGAAAAGGAAAGAGGTAAATGGGATGTGGATTTTATGGGTTTCAATAGTTTAGAGGAGGATTTGGCTTGTGCAGTGCTAAAAGAAAAAGAACAAATTATTGATCAAAACCGGATATCGTTCGACTAGTAGCAACATTTTCTATATCTAGAAATTGGAGTGGAAAGTAAAGAAATAGACGTGTAGCTAGAGTGTTATCCGCTGACAGTCGTTAAGCAACTCTAACAATGGAAATAAGGACGAGAACTTCTAATTTAATTTTTATTTAAAATTTAATAATTGGATAATTATAATTAGTGGATATTAATTATAATTAGATAATGATGAATTGTTTGGGTATGGATGTTTGTGTGCAATGTTTGTATGAATGTTCATGTAGTTATAAAATACACTGAACACTAACAAGCGTTATTGACCGTAATGCTTGTGCACATTTGACATTTTTGTTCAGTTGTTGTGATTATAATGAATAAACTCATGCATGTCCATCTGATTGATATGGTTTGTCTATTGAATTGTTTATGATTGTATCACACACACCGTAGTTGTGGAATTGTACAGATAATCGTTTAAAATCTCCTGGCCATGCAAATAACGAATTTATTATTAGAATTTATGAATTGAGATTTTGAATTATATTTAAATTTGTTTGAAATAATTTAATAGTATTCATGAGAAAAAAAAGAAAAAAAAAACAACAACTTTGGAAGAAAAATGTTCGAATTTTGGAAGAAAATAGGATATTGAATTTTGAGATGCTAATAATGTATTTTTGCAAATAGTTAACATCATAACAATAATCGAAGGGGTTTTAAGGAAATAGTATTCGATTTATTTTAAAAGGAATATTCTAAATTTAAAAATGATGTTTTGAAATAAGTTGTTTGGATAAAAAGGGAATACAAATAAAAGCATTGGAATATGGTTTAAGTTCTTTTATTTATATAATAGCTGGCTGTAAATTTTACTTAAACAAGATTGGGAAATATTTATTAAGTGACGATTTAATTGAAATAGAACTTTGGAAATATTTTCAATTTTTAAATGAGAAATCGAGTTTTGAAATTTGATTGCTAAAAGATGGGAGTTATGTATCTAGACATTAGTTTTGTATGCGAGAAATTGCCGTCATTATCGGTAAGTTAGGAAATGATTGCACGAGTTAAGGAAATATATTATTCTAGATTTTAAGTTATGGAAATTTTAATTTATTTATTTTGAAAAGATTCGAATGACTAATAATTTTATCTTTATATATCTTGAAGCGGACGCGTAGTGAATTGGCAATTTGTAAATATCAATTTCTATTTTAAACGACTATAACTTGAACATTTTAAAGCGCATTGGCGTGAAACGAGAAACCTCGTAATTCTATTAATAATAGTTTTTGAATAGAAAAGAAATTTTCAAATTCTATCGTATGGTTTTCAAGATATGTTTAAAATAAAGTTGGAAAAGGTCGCTATCCGTGCAGTTCGGTGACCGTAAAGGAAAATCATGGAAAAACGGACTTGTATAAATTAATAAAAATTCGGGAAATTTATGATAAATCATATTTTATTATATAAAAGTGATGGGAGTTGAAATGTTTGAAATTCAAATGATTTTGAATCAATTGGATTTAAATGGTCATTTTACAACATTTTGGGAACATTGTTAAATGTAAATTGTGACGTTCCTTAAAACAATTGGGTTTGAAGTTACAAACCATAAACTATTTAAACGGTAAAATGGTTTCATTAAATATTTGGTATATTTTAAAGAACTTCAAATTTATTCGTATGGAATTAATTAAGGTTTTAAAATAAAACATGGGAATGTAAAGATCCAAACTAAATTTTGGTAGTTTTGAATGACGAACAAAAGAATTATGTTTAAATATAAGGTTGTGGAACTGACCGGAAGTGAATTCGAGCCCGTTGCAATTTATGGTGAAATAAATTGTCCGATCTGAATTGACGGACGAATATCGTTGTTTAACAATAACCAATCAATGTGAGTAAATCTCACTAACTATGAACGGTTTATATTTTCATGTTGTATTTTTAGAACTGTTAAATATTGACTGATTGATTGTGTGTGTTGACTGTTTGATTGAACTGCTAGTCAGTTAGTTAAATTTCCGTATTGATTCTGTTTATCAGAATATATCATATGAAACTGAAAATGATGATTGATTTTATTGTGTAACATCCGTGAATGCAGGGAAACAGGTTGGAGGAATCCAACTGGATTCCTCAACAGTTATTTTTATTGTTTTCATATATTGTGATATATGACGTGATTTATAATCCGTTGTTGATTATATGTGTATGGACGATATTGAACATTGTGATTTGATATGATTGAACATCGTGACATACCAGAATATTGAAAAGAGAATATTTATAAAATCAAGAGGGTTTTATAAAAGACAATATTTATAAATGAAATATTTATAAATAGAAAATACGTTTAAGTGGAATTATAAATTAAGGGAAATCTTTATAAATGGAATATTTATAGAGTGAATTATTTATTTAGAATAAATAGATAAGATACTATAACATGGATTATTTACTTGTTAAATAAATAAAATATTAAATAGGGATTTTTTTTACTTAGAAATAAATAGGAGATATTCAAAAAGGAAATAACTGCAAATCATTTCTTTTTGAATGGAAAGGCTTGTGTAGCGGTTTGGGGATTTTCCCGATACTCCCAATACAAAGGAGGTTATGGCGAATTTTTCTAGGAATTTAAGGAGTTAGAATATTTCAAGAATAAATTTGAAAAGGGAATATTTGTAAACCATTTACAAATAGAATTGAAAAGGAAACATTTTAAAAAGGAAATCATTTTTAAAGTGTAGAACCGTTATTTAAAAGTAAATCTTTTCAAATGAATAAAACGTTGTTAAAAAGGAAATCTTTATAAAGTGAATAAAGTAAATCGAATATGGTATTCGAAGTTAGTTAATCGAATATGGTAATCGAAGTTAGTTAATCGAATATGGTATTCGAAAGTTAGTTAATCGAATATGTTATTCGAAAGGGGTTAGTTAAGTCGAGTTAGTCAAATAGAGTTAACCAGTTAGAGTTAATCAGTTAGAGTTAATCAGTTAGAGTTAATCAGTTAGAGTTAACCAGTTAGAGTTAATCAGTTAGAGTTAACCAGTTAGAGTTAATCAGTTAGAGTTAACCAGTTAGAGTTAATCAGTTAGAGTTAGTCAAATAGAGTTAACCAGTTAGAGTTAACCAGTTGGAGTTAATTAGTTAGAGTTAATCGATTAGAGTTAAAATGAACTAGAGTTAATCAAATATAGTTATTTGGGACAGAGTTAGTCAAACATAGTATTCAGGGTAAGTTGCCATCTTGTACGACTGCTAGCGTAATTCGCAGGGCTGTAAATAGCCTACGGCGGTCGGATGTTTCCTGAGGGAGTCAGGCGTAACCATTGTGATCGCTGCGATCTAGAGTCAAGCGAATGGAGTTTAATCGAATATTAGTTATTTGATAGGAGTTAATCGAGTTGATCGAGTTGAGAAATAAGCTAAGTTAAATAAGTGAGTTGATCGGGTGGTTCGACCAAGTTAGTCGAACCTAGTTAATCGAATCGAATTGGTCGAACCAAGTAAGTCGAGTTCAGTTAGTCAAGTTAGTCGAGCCTAGTTAATCGAATCGAATTGGTCGAACCAAGTAAGTCGAGTTAGTCGAGTCAAGTTAAGTTAGTCGAGTTAAGTTCGTCGAGTTAAAGTTATCGATGTTAGTTTCATCGAAAGGAGTATCGATTATAGTTTAATCGAAGTGAGATTTTCAAATATGAGATATTTGAAAGGAAGAGTTGTCGAATATTAGTTATTCGAAGAGAGATTATCGAATATCGTTTATTCGAGGAGTTAATCGAATATAGGTTATTCGAAGAAGAGTTAATCAAATAGAGATTTCTCGAAGAGAGTTAATCGGCAAATTCGATTTTATGGAATTCGGGAAAGTACTTATACTTTCCAGTGTCTAAATAGAGATTTATTTATTTATAAATAAATAAGTGTTAGGTTAATTATTCACTAATCAGAATAGAAGTTATAATTAAAATTAGATAATTCGAAAGTAGGGATTATAACGTTATCGTTATAACCAATGTTTTAAATATAGAAGTGACTAGTAAAATTGAATCCGAGAAAGGCGTAAAGAAGTTGTTAAGGATTAAAAGATAAACTTTGACCATTTCGAAGTTATAACGTTGTTCAGTTAAGGTTTGAGAGGTAATTATACCCCAACTTGAGTGACTTCCTTCTTAACTAAGAAATGGTAAGGTTTTATCGTAAAGGAGTTTTGGAAATGTTTTCCAAACGAGAATCAGAAATGTTTTCTGATAAAAGAAAATAAGAATTTAGAATATAGGGAAACATGAGATAAGTAAATAAATGAACTAAAGAGACTAATGTTAAATGATGTTTGTTCGATATAATTTCCATCTGGGAATAATATCGTTGTTTGCACACTTGTTTTTCTTTGATAGTTAACTCACAGACTATCGAAGTTTTTGACCATTTTAACGTAGTTAATATGGAGAGACCGGTTGGATTATTATCCAAAGAACCACTCTGTATTGGCATAAGCGTCGCAAATCATATATGCCAAAGATAATTGAAGACGGAGTAGAATGCAAGGGCTATCCTGTTTACAGAATAGTGCCTTCGGTTTGTCCAGTCCCAGGACAACTTGTATGGACGAAGGTCTGACAGAGTATATCCAATGGATCGCGTAAGTTGATCTGTTCAAACGTATTCACGTTTGGTGGCGGAGGAATTCGTTTCTCTAAGCTGTATACCCGTGTTATTTTTGGATAAATCAATTTGTGATTTGGCGGGTATGACGATGTGACTTTCTAAGTGAATGAGGATGACTTGTTTGAATGAATGTATGACAGAGTATTTCCAGAAAGGTCACGTACCTTGATTTCTTCAACCGTACCACGAGTGGAAGCGGAGAAGGAAACTTCTTTAGCTAACACATAATGTATTGTTGTAGACGTCAATTAGTGATTTTCGATGGATTTGACAGTGTAGCATTCGAATTGAATCTGATGTAATGATAAAGCGTAGCTTCTAGCCTCATCAACCGGTAAATGACAGAAATCGGGCAGGCAGCATGGCTAAGTCGGTCGCACCGAAGTAGGGTGTATAATCACCTATCTAGAGAATATTCATTTGTTTCTTAAATCTATCAATGCTGTCCCATATATATACGGGAACGGTTGCTGATCCCAACCGTTGGTGATGTACATTCGATACACTCAAGCGAAATGAGTGGTCGGTCATGTGTGGCTGAGTTGCAAGATGTTCTTGTTGAACTCCAGTGTATCGTTCCTAGAGTACACTGATCGGAAGGTGGTTCCATACATTGTCATAGTTGGAAATTCAATCGTCCAATACGTGCTTGCGATTTTGATTGTATACTATATATGTAGTAACGTGAGATGCAAGCGTTTCTGCTAGATTGATATTTATTTGTACTTAGACATTATTATAATATCAGAATGATATTGCTTTGAAAAGTTATTTGGATTCTCATAAGGGAAAAACCCGTTCCGTATTCACGGTGTGGTCTTATGAGATATCATATACCTGTTTAAATGATTTGAGTTTACTCATACCAGTCCCATGACTGACCCGGAGTTTATTTTGTTGTTTTCCCTAAACTCTTGGGTGCCTAAATTTGTACGGGCAGTCAAGTAGTCGGGATTTTACAGATATACTTGAAGAGCTGGAGCAGGAGGCTTCTGGATCATATAGCTATAGTTTATTTCCGCTGTGTTGTAAGTGCTGTACTCTGATAAGTGCTATTGTATACATAACTGTTATATTTCAAAGTTATGTTATCTATTATATGTTATTCGTTCCGCTGTGAGGTTCGTGTTACTCTGATGTTGTGTTCTTCTTCTTCTTCTATTCTAAGTTTCCATCTTATCTATTCTCACCTTCTAATTTCTTTCATTAATTACCGGGATTTTTCGATGTTTTGGTTATCGACGTCGAGCTTACGTCGATAACCAAAGTCACTCAAAATCCGGGTTACTACAGTTGGTATCAGAGCATTGGTTTAGTATTACCTTGGCTCTGTGGTGTGATTCAGTAGAGATGGGATTAGTAATATCCTAGACTGAGTTTGAGTGTGTATATACGAGTGAACGTATTTGTTAGTTAATATAAAATGATTTTATATTGTGGAGTTTTATTGGTTGAGTTGTTTGTGAATTCTGGTCGATCGGTTTGATCCACTGTATCGATAGGGGTTACTAAACACTCGAATACGATGAACCGTCATGGTATGTTTTGAAAGAGGGTAAATAGAATAATTTTACCCGAATATATTTGATATAGTATATTGGTTGTGTTGGTTGTTATTATAATCGAGTAAGATTATAAAAAGGTAAAATGATTATAAATGACTAATCAGAATTCATACAAATAAAGTATATGAAATAAAATGAAGAAAAATCTGAATTTAAATCAGATTGGAATTAAAATAAGGAAATTTTAAGTTCCTGGGAGATTTTGAAAACGTTTTTCAAACTGAAGGTGATATAGTATTGAACTCACTTCGATAGCTGGAAAATAGATTCTGATGAAGAATCGCGACATCATCAGTGTTCATTTTCGGGTTCTAAGTGACGGACTACTACCAAAGGTTTTGTTTTTGAATTGTTTTGAGAAAACAAGTTGTTTAGAAATTCAAAGGTTTTGAATTGGCATTGTAATTTCAAATTGATTTGAAATAGACCCAGGAAATTAAGTTTCGGAATTTAATTTTAACTTATGAAGTTAAATAGAATAAGATAGTAGAAACAAATTGAAATATTAACTTGAACTGAGTTAAATAGAATTGAATTGGATTAGAGAATAATCTGTTATGGAATTGGGTTGATGAGTTAAGAATTTGAAATTTGATATTCGGGTTCGAATGAAATTCGATTTGGTTATGAGGATATGAACTGATTGGAATTTGATGGAAATAACACTGGTATATGCTGAGTTGATAGCATATGGAAGTGATAGAGTTGATATTCCCGACAAAAAGGTACCAGTTTATATTATATATGGATATGAGATTTATGAGCCGAATTGGCAAGCCGCTTGGCTGTTTGATTTTCTTTTGGGTTAAAGAAGGCCCAGAAAGGCGAGTTGGAGTTTGAGACATTGACCAGTACAAAGGAGGTGCTGGCAAAAATTTTCGAAAAGTTAAGATGTTAGAAAATTTTCAGAATTTTTGAAAATATAATTAGTCGGAATAAATTAATATTTTAGTCGATATTAATTGGTTCAGTTGAAAACGGAGACAAGAGGTAAACAGATAATTTTTTACCCAGAAGATAGGGTCATCCCCTAGCTTAGCAATTTCGAGGACGAAATTTTATTAAGGGGGGAAGATTGTAGTAACCCGCATTTTTTAGCTGCCGAATAATTAAATTATTTAATTATCGTTTTGGCGATATCGACGACCTGAATTAAATAAAAATGATTTTTTAATTAATTTAAATAATAGGATAAAATATATTTATTTATGAATTAGTCAGAAATAGTGGAATTGACAATATTGTGTAAACTGGACAGTTGAAAATATATAATTCAGTTATATTGAATTATATTGACGAATATATTTATATAAGCCAATTGAATTTATAATTTATAATATAATTAAAATAGAGCTCGAAATGGCGCTGCAGTTCGCTATTTGGCGATTTGAACTTCAACTGAATGTACATGATTCGTTTTAAGCCGGATTTCTGTGAAACAAGAAACGTGTGGAGCTGGTGGAGTATATCTTTCTAGTGGAAGAGAAAAATCTGGATTTCGTCGTGTAGATTTTGATTTACGTCCAAATCAAATTTCAGAAAAGTCGCTGTGGAATTCTTTTATAATTTGCGACGCTTTATATACGTTATAAATCGATTTTTCGATACGAACTGAATATCGATCAAATCGGAATTTCTGAAAATCAAGTCATAAATTCTGGCAGGATATTCTGGAGCCGTACGACATCATCTGTGGATATATACGAGAATATTAATGTATTAATATTAAATTTAATAATATTTAAATATATTTATATATTTAAAAGGTCAGTTCAACGCTTGAAAAATAGCCAGTTTTTCATACGACCTCGGAATTCGACGAAACTAATTTTGTTGGATCCGCAACATCAAATTATTGTTAGATTTCAAGTTTCGGGATTTTTAGAGTCACCGTGTGGCCGTACGGATTTTTAGAGTGGAAAACAGTCAGTATTTCGACGGTTAAAAATACGCTGTGTGAGCATACGGAGTCAAAATTCGACGAAACCAGTTTCGTTGGGACCGTAATGACGAACTCTAGCTACATGTTCAGTTTCGTGATTTTTGGGTGTCATGTGTGATCAGAAGAATTTTTAAAGACAAGCACAAACAGCGTAAGGATATAAATGAATTAAATAATCCATTTTTAAAATTTTATTTCTTTTATAAATAACCCCACAAAATTTCCTAAAACCCTAAAATCACTTTCTAGTCAACGCTTTCTTTTTTCCGCCACCAAAGTTCCTCCAGGAAAAATCAGAGTTCGATCCTCTTTAAAAATAATCAAAATAAAATGGTATAAAATTCTATAAATCACAAAAGTAATATATACGACATCCTTGTGAGTTGAGCTTCCCATCCATATCAGTTTCTGTATATGCGACGCAAGTTCTGGGAGCTGGAAGTTTTGCGTGCCAGTTAGGGTTCCGATTTGCGGGAGTTTGAGGTAGAAATTCAGGGTGTAGATGGTGGGATTGAATTGAGCATAAGAATGGCATCATTTGTGATTTTTGGGGGTTTTATCGACATTGAAACTGTCGACAGTTTTCTGGTGGGGCGGTTTTTGAGCAGAGGACGCAAGGGACATAGGGGCGTCGAGCTCAGCAAAAAGGTGATGGAATCGAAGAGGAGCTGACGAGAGGAAGTTGGGTGCTTGCCGTTTGTTGTTTCATAAAGTATCGGAGGAGAACGATGGGATCAATGGAAGTGGAAATGGTGAAGAGATGGAGGCGGGTTTTTCATTTCAGGAAGAAGAGAAGCGAGTGAGGAAGCGGGCTGGTCAAATTTGAATGGGCCGTAGTGATAGGTTAAGGCCCGGTTTGTTTATATTTAAAATCCAAGTTTATTTTCTTTAAATTAGTATTAACTTGATAACGTGATATCTAGTCCATACGAAGTCGGAATGACGAACCGTCAGTTGCGTTAGGATCATGTGGACGAGGGCAACGTCATGGAACTGACCGGAAGTGAATTCGAGCCCGTTGCAATTTATGGCGAAATAAATTGTCCGATCTGAATTGACGGACGAATATCGTTATTTAACAATAACCAATCAATGTGAGTAAATCTCACTAACTATGAACGGTTTATATTTTCATGTTGTATTTTTAGAACTGTTAAATATTGACTGATTGATTGTGTGTGTTGACTGTTTGATTGAACTGCTAGTCAGTTAGTTAAATTTCCGTATTGATTCTGTTTATCAGAATATATCATATGAAACTGAAAATGATGATTGATTTTATTGTGTAACATCCGTGAATGCAGGGAAACAGGTTGGAGGAATCCGACTGGATTCCTCAACAGTTATTTTTATTGTTTTCATATATTGTGATATATGACGTGATTTATAATCCGCTGTTGATTATATGTGTATGGACGATATTGAACATTGTGATTTGATATGATTGAACATCGTGACATACCGGAATATTGAAAGGAGAATATTTATAAAATCAAGAGGGTTTTATAAAAGACAATATTTATAAATGAAATATTTATAAATAGAAAATACGTTTAAGTGGAATTATAAATTAAGGGAAATCTTTATAAATGGAATATTTATAAAGTGAATTAATTATTTAGAATAAATAGATAAGATACTATAACATGGATTATTTACTTATTAAATAAATAAAATATTAAATAGGGATTTTTTTTACTTAGAAATAAATAGGAGATATTCAAAAAGGAAATAACTGCAAATCATTTCTTTTTGAATGGAAAGGCTTGTGTAGCGGTTTGGGGATTTTCCCGATACTCCCGATACAAAGGAGGTTATGGCGAATTTTTCCAGGAATTTAAGGAGTTAGAATATTTCAAGAATAAATTTGAAAAGGGAATATTTGTAAACCATTTACAAATAGAATTGAAAAGGAAACATTTTAAAAAGGAAATCATTTTTAAAGTGTAGAACCGTTATTTAAAAGTAAATCTTTTCAAATGAATAAAACGTTGTTAAAAAGGAAATCTTTATAAAGTGAACAAAGTAAATCGAATATGGTATTCGAAGTTAGTTAATCGAATATGGTAATCGAAGTTAGTTAATCGAATATGGTATTCGAAAGTTAGTTAATCGAATATGTTATTCGAAAGGGGTTAGTTAAGTCGAGTTAGTCAAATAGAGTTAACCAGTTAGAGTTAATCAGTTAGAGTTAACCAGTTAGAGTTAATCAGTTAGAGTTAACCAGTTAGAGTTAATCAGTTAGAGTTAACCAATTAGAGTTAATCAGTTAGAGTTAGTCAAATAGAGTTAACCAGTTAGAGTTAACCAGTTGGAGTTAATTAGTTAGAGTTAATCGATTAGAGTTAAAACGAACTAGAGTTAATCAAATACAGTTATTTGGGACAGAGTTAGTCAAACATAGTATTCAGGGTAAGTTGCCATCTTGTAGGACTGCTAGCGTAATTCGCAGGGCTGTAAATAGCCTACGGCGGTCGGATGTTTCCTGAGGGAGTCAGGCGTAACCATTGTGATCGCTGCGATCTAGAGTCAAGCGAATGGAGTTTAATCGAATATTAGTTATTCGATAGGAGTTAATCGAGTTGATCGAGTTGAGAAATAAGCTAAGTTAAATAAGTGAGTTGATCGGGTGGTTCGACCAAGTTAGTCGAACCTAGTTAATCGAATCGAATTGGTCGAACCAAGTAAGTCGAGTTAAGTTAGTCAAGTTAGTCGAGCCTAGTTAATCGAATCGAATTGGTCGAACCAAGTAAGTCGAGTTAGTCGAGTCAAGTTAAGTTAGTCGAGTTAAGTTCGTCGAGTTAAAGTTATCGATGTTAGTTTCATCGAAAGGAGTTATCGATGTTAGTTTCATCGAAAGGAGTATCGATTATAGTTTAATCGAAGTGAGATTTTCAAATATGAGATATTTGAAAGGAAGAGTTATCGAATATTAGTTATTCGAAGAGAGATTATCGAATATCGTTTATTCGAGAAGGAGTTAATCGAATATAGGTTATTCGAAGAAGAGTTAATCAAATAGAGATTTCTCGAAGAGAGTTAATCGGCAAATTCGATTTTATGGAATTCGGGAAAGTACTTATACTTTCCAGTGTCTAAATAGAGATTTATTTATTTATAAATAAATAAGTGTTAGGTTAATTATTCACTAATCATAATAGAAGTTATAATTAAAATTAGATAATTCGAAAGTAGGGATTATAACGTTATCGTTATAACCAATGTTTTAAATATAGAAGTGGACTAGTAAAATTGAATCCGAGAAAGGCGTAAAGAAGTTGTTAAAGATTAAAAGATAAACTTTGACCATTTCGAAGTTATAACGTTGTTCAGTTAAGGTCTGAGAGGTAATTATACCCCAACTTGAGTGACTTCCTTCTTAACTAAGAAATGGTAAGGTTTGATCGTAAAGGAGTTTTGGAAATGTTTTCCAAACGAGAATCAGAAATGTTTTCTGATAAAAGAAAATAAGAATTTAGAATATAGGGAAACACGAGATAAGTAAATAAATGAACTAAAGAGACTAATGTTAAATGATGTTTGTTCGATATAATTTCCATCTGGGAATAATATCGTTGTTTGCACACTTGTTTTTCTTTGATAGTTAACTCACAGACTATCGAAGTTTTTGACCATTTTAACGTTGTTAATATGGAGAGACCGGTTGGATTATTATCCAAAGAACCACTCTGTATTGGCATAAGCATCGCGAATCATATATGCCAAAGATAATTGAAGACGGAGTAGAATGCAAGGGCTATCCTGTTTACAGAATAGTGCCTTCGGTTTGTCCAGTCCCAGGACAACTTGTATGGACGAAGGTCTGACAGAGTATATCCAATGGATCGCGTAAGTTGATCTGTTCAAACGTATTCACGTTTGGTGGCGGAGGAATTCGTTTCTCTAAGCTGTATACCCGTGTTATTTTTGGATAAATCAATTTGTGATTTGGCGGGTATGATGATGTGACTTTCTAAGTGAATGAGGATGACTTGTATGAATGAATGTATGACAGAGTATTTCCAGAAAGGTCACGTACCTTGATTTCTTCAACCGTACCACGAGTGGAAGCGAAGAAGGAAACTTCTTTAGCTAACACGTAATGTTCTGTTGTAGACGTCAATTAGTGATTTTCGATGGATTTGACAGTGTAGCATTCGAATTGAATCTGATGTAATGATAAAGCGTAGCTTCTAGCCTCATCACCCGGTAAATGACAGAAATCGGGCAGGCATCATGGCTAAGTCGGTCGCACCGAAGTAGGGTGTATAATCACCTATCTAGAGAATATTCATTTGTTTCTTAAATCTATCAATGATGTCCCATATATATACGGGAACGGTTGCTGATCCCAACCGTTGGTGATGTACATTCGATACACTCAAGCGAAATGAGTGGTCGGTCATGTGTGGCTGAGTTGTAAGATGTTCTTGTTGAACTCCAGTGTATCGTTCCTAGAGTACACTGATCGGAAGGTGGTTCCATACCTTGTCATAGTTGGAAATTCAATCGTCCAATACGTGCTTGCGATTTTGATTGTATACTATATATGTAGTAACGTGAGATGCAAGCGTTTCTGCTAGATTGATATTTATTTGTACTTAGACATTATTATAATATCAGAATGATATTGCTTTGAAAAGTTATTTGGATTCTCATAAGGGAAAAACCCGTTCCATATTCACGGCGTGGTCTTATGAGATATCATATACCTGTTTAAATGATTTGAGTTTACTCATACCAGTCCCATGACTGACCCGGAGTTTATTTTGTTGTTTTCCCTAAACTCTTGGGTGCCTAAATTTGTACGGGCAGTCAAGTAGTCGGGATTTTACAGATATACTTGAAGAGCTGGAGAAAGAGGCTTCTGGATTATATAGCTATAGTTTATTTCCGCTGTGTTGTAAGTGTTGTACTCTGATAAGTGCTATTGTATACATAACTGTTATATTTCAAAGTTATGTTATCTATTATATGTTATTCGTTCCGCTGTGAGGTTCGTGTTACTCTGATGTTGTGTTCTTCTTCTTCTTCTATTCTAAGTTTCTATCTTATCTATTCTCACCTTCTAATTTCTTTCATTAATTACCAGGATTTTTCGATGTTTTGGTTATCGACGTCGAGCTTACGTCGATAACCAAAGTCGCTCAAAATCCGGGTTACTACCCCAATACTTGCTACACTGTTAGTTCCCTACTGTCTTTTTTCTTTAAATATACGGGTTCAGTTTTTATGAAGGCAGGAGGTTTCATTTTAATTTGTCTTCGGTTGAAAGAAGAAAATGGCGAACTTCGTGCGTACTTATAACAAGGTGATCCTTGGCTCTCATGTTTTAGGTTAGCTTCAGCATGGGTTAGGGTAGGTCTGTGATGGAGAAGAGTTGTGATGGATAAGATGCAGGTCAGGGTGATGGTGAAGGTATAACACGTGCTTTGGATGGGAGAAAAGAGCATGTACAAATCTGTTGCCAATGTATTTAAATTTATTACGCATGAAGCATAATATGAATAGATTAGTCTATACAAAAAATAATAGGGTTGTACCCCAATTTCTCAAACGTGAAGTATTTATGCATATATTTTATTCTGTGTCTGTTCATTTCAGAGGGATATTTTAATTTGAAGACATAGGTTAGCTCATAGCTATATTGATTTGAGAATTTGTTCAGGGTAGCTTACGATAACTTCTTTTCGACCCAGAAAATGCATGTGCGTAGGTCATTAAATTTTGGGAAGTGCAGTTTAGGCATGTGCTTAATTTTTGGGATGTGCAGCTTATATTTTGGGTGAGCAAAAGGTAGGTTAACACATATATTTCTTAGTACTTAAGCATGTAGAAGTCATAGGGTAGGCAAGTACTTTTACTAATAGAATAGGTTGTGCATGATTTAACTTAGGCGTGTGTACCTCATTACTTAGGGGTTAAGTATATAAATATATTATTTATTTAATATGTTATTAAATTTTACCGTTATCCATTGTTTACTGCTAACCGTTATATTCGAATCGACACACGCAAACTCCAACTATAATGAAAATGGACACATCGCTACGTCTCAATGTTCCGGTCCCAATAAAATTTATTTCGTTGAAAACCGAATTTGTTTGCAAAGCGGTGTTATTTTAATTTCAATTTATTCATTGTTTCACGTTAAATTGCACACGCAGATAAAACAACTCCGATTGGCTCTAAACTGGAAATCTAGCAATAACTAGTTATACGTATTCCAATAAAACACATTTTGTCGAAAACATAGGTCATTTGAAAAATAGCTATTTCTAAGGCCTATATAATATCGATAAAATATAACTAAATCCAAATCAATTCAATTTTAAAAAATAATAAATTATTATCATCGTATATCTCCAAATGAAATTTTATACAGCTTCTAAATAAACCAATATAGATTTTAAACTTAACATTTGAAATTCCCGGTTAAACGATATCTACATTATATAAAAATCCCTTTTATATTTATTAAACAAACATCATAGTTTATAAACGATTCCATAGCGACTATTAGAAAATTTGAATTGGTTATAACTAACAATCTATAATATGAAATCTACAATTTTCTCTTTCTTTAGAAAAATATAATCAAATAGATTCGGACTATTCTTGTTTCAAACGATTCTAACTTAAAATGGATTTTGTATATTCAATTG
Source organism: Allium sativum (assembly GCA_030737875.1). Classification (NCBI taxonomy): domain Eukaryota; kingdom Viridiplantae; phylum Streptophyta; class Magnoliopsida; order Asparagales; family Amaryllidaceae; genus Allium; species Allium sativum. Next base: position 822,764,795 of record CM060910.1, read on the forward strand.
AAGTTCAAATCGTAAATTACGAACTACCGCGACGTTACGAGCTCGAATTATAATTTAACATAAATTTAACGTTCAAACTTCATTTATTAAACAAGTTCTATATTATAAATCCATTTATAATTCCAAATAAATATTTAAAATAATAAGATAAATTAAATATTCGACTACCAAAAATACGGGATGTTACAAAAGCTCATGACGATTAGGGTTTGGAGTTGTAAGGAGATGATATATAGTCTCCACTGAAACACTATTCATCAGGTTTGAAATGTTCTAAACTCGAATAGAGATGTTCTAATTGTCGTTCATAGCTAATAACCCACATTTTGAAGACAATGGAACTATCTTCGTAAGCTAATTTGATCGCATGAAAAATGTAGCTTTTGGAATCATATTATAATATTATAATTTTTAACTTTTATCGATATGCTTTTATATCGCGCATGATCGCTTGAGAACTCCAATCGACATGAAAATTGGAATCTTACAGTAATTAACCATTCCGGAAATCGAGTAAATAATAATTGGTTTTCAAACGCTCAAATTGATCGATAATAATTTCTTATTATCGTTTTAATTCAATTAGAATTGTTATTAAACTTCAAATCAATTTAATTTCATGTTAATTTTAAGATTCATAATTTCAAATTTATTCTATATTCAAATCATCTTATAAATTTAACGTAAGTCGTTAAATTTCAAATTCATTCACTTTAATATTTGAATTCTTTAAATATTCAAACTCTGAATTTATGGATTGTGACAAATATATAAAGCCAAAGATACGTAAGAATATTTTTTGAGTTCGCAGTCGGACCAAAAGTTTGCGCTATCAATACGACTATTAATAAAGTTTTTACACGTTGATATGCGTACAAATGCAATTTGAGCTTGTAAAAATATTTAATCGTTAGATCTTATTTTTATGTATTAAATGGAGCTAAAGACATGTAATGGTATTTCTGGTATTTCATGTTCGGACCAAAAGTTTGCACTTTCTAGGCAATTATTAATACAAAAATTTCTTGTTGAAAACATGTATATTTGGTTTGAATTTTTATTTCTATGTTGTAATGATTTTATTTGTGTTGTTTACTAGTAAAGAACGGTGGCGTAAATAATGTATATTCATTAGATTTTATTTTTAAGCGTTGTTAAAATTTGTTAATAAGTGTAGAAACGCAGTTTGAATATGTAAAAATGTTTGGTTGTTAGTTCATATTTTTAAATGGAATATAAATTTAAAATTATATAAGGGCATTTTGGTACTTTACGGCCGGACTATAAGTTTTTGCTTCCAAGTCAGCTATTAATAAATGTTTATTTATGTTGTTAATTAGTAAAGAACGGTGATGTAAATAATGTCTATTTGTTAGATCATGTTTTTACGTGATATTAAGATTTGTTTGTATGTGTCAAAATGCCGAAAATGTAAAAATATCGAATTGTTATATCATATTTTTAAATGATATATAAAAAGTGTATTTTAGTATTTTGTGGTCGGATCAAAAGCTTCTGTTTTAAATTCAACTATTAGGTACCTTCGTGGTCTAATTTTCAAGTATGATCGTTGCGGTTGCACCCGACGGGTCAGACGTCGCAGCGGTCAAACTCGAAAATTTGACCGTTTATCTCAACGCTTCGGGAAACACCATTTGGCGTCGGACGCATGTCACACATCGGATGTCAATGCGTCGTTTCATCGAAATACCCCCCTCCCGGGTCCACTCCTCTCTCTTCACTTTAACAACCTCCCCATCTTGGTAGAAAACAACTCCAAATAACCACCTTTCGGCATTTTTTTAAGTTTGTACGACCTCTAAATCAGGTAATTTCCGATTCTTGTTTTATTATTTGTTTGCCCTCTACTACATTTTTTTAAATTTTTTCTGACATTTTTCGTTTTTACTATTTTTTTCCAGATATATCGCACGATTTCTTCGCCTCCTCCCAGCTTATCGCCCTTTGGAACGAGTAGAGGATGTTAATTTTTATAGATCTCTGTTGCGGTCACATAGGCATGCGCACAACAGTTTATTCCTTTTATCATGATGTTGGTTTAGATTTCAACGCGCGGTCGGGGTTGGACTACATATATAGCTAGATGAAGAACAAGTAGGACAAGCTGAAGAGGGCTTGAAACGACTGGATTGCCCTTACACAACTGCCTGGTGGAGAGTGGAACGTGGAGAAAGATTACGTGAAATGCCCAGATGAATGGTGAAATACTACAGCTTGTCGCTACAAAAAGTACAAACGCAAATATGAATTCCGACAGCTGCACGTGCTTCATGTGGGTATCATCTCGAAGCGCACTTGCGCTTACCCGATTCCTTCGATAGATCCATTCACCATGAGGATACAACTTTTTATGGATTTATTTTTAATATAAAAAACGTGTCCAGGTGCAAACGCAGCGCTCCAATCGTTTGGTAGCGTCGTACTTTGCCTACAAAGTATGAGAGCCAAGGATGATGCTACAGAGCGACACATGTGTGTTAGATATCCTCGAGGAGACCCCGAATGATGAGGTTCAGACATTTGTCTCGTACTTGATCTTTGACATTCATAAGCATAGGATGCGGTATATTTTATGTTTTTATTATTATAATTGTATATGCTGTTATTTGGTTTTATTACGGGGGCGGCTATTTGGATACAAAATTAGACACAAATAGAAAGACACAAAGGCTCAACCATTAGATCTTTTTGTCTTTATATAGAAAAGTTTTGTGTCACCACTTGTGTCAAAATTTTGTATCTAAATAGACTTTCACTTTTATTATGTTGTTATGAAAAAAATCTGCATTTCTTGCTAGCTTTACCGTTGCAAAATTTCTGTTACAAACAAATACATACAACCGTTCAATTCTTTGCTCTCTTTTACCGTTCAATTCATGGTTCTAAATTATAAAAACACATCATCCGTCCATTTTACTTTAATCGCTCGGTTAATCCGTTCTTTTCAATCATTCAATATCACTAAGAACAAACTCTTCATAAAGATGTCATGTTATCTTATGTGTATTGTTAAAATCTTTGTTATTCGCACTTCAAATTTGGTTAAGGGCTTGTCGATTTTTAGGGCACTCCAGTCATACTTAGAATTATTATGGGGCGTACTGAACATAAAAATTAGTATACGAAAATACCCCTGTTTTACTTCTTTGAATCATTTTTTTCCCTAGGGGATTGTTACTGACACTCCAAAGTAGTTAAGGAGAACATGGTTGAAAAAAAATTCGATCCACTGTTTTTCTTTTTTCCATTTCAACGCTCCTTTACCGAATTTAAGGGTGAAACTCAACCACACCCCCACCAAATTCTGTGAATAAATACATCAAAACTATGCTGAATTTTATCCATGTCCCCCTACCCATTTTTAGAGTGTTAATAACAATACCTTAAGAGTAGTTTGGTCATATCTATTAAATAATAGTAAAGCAGAAGAATTTCAAGCTCTCTCCATATTTTTCTCAATTCTCTCAATTCCCCTTAATTCTCTCATTTATCTCAATTCTCCTTAAATCTTGAAAGATACTTTTATTAAATCAAAATAATACACTATAAATCTACGTTATCATTAAAGCTCTCTCCTTATTTTCTACATTATCTTTATCCACCTTAAAAATTTAGAGATATTTTGCGTTACATTTAAAATTTAATCCTACAAACAAACCTAATTACTCTGTAATATAATCTATACTACCGTAGAAGCCACCAGGTTATTTTGTCAGCTCAAAATTCGCGTTTCAACTTTTTTTTTCCTTTATTGCGCTTCTTTCTATCGTCCCTCTTCTCCTTCTTCCACAAATTAATTCCATCTTATTTACGAAGAAGAAAAGGATCAACTAGGAAAGTTCAGATAGTTTCATTTAATCAGATCATCTGGGGTTAATTTATCGTTCTAGCAAAAATCCTCTTCTTTGTCATTCTCTGAACTTTTATACTCCGATCCCTCTTTTCCACAATGATTCTAGGGTCAAACCAAAACCCTAATCTGAACCAGTTGACTCCGGCTTCAGTCCACGCAACCTGACCCTAATTCGCCATCTCCCCTTTAAGATCTCATTTTCAGCTACATGTGCAGAAACCCCAAATTTCCATTCTAGCATAAAGGCAAGGAAGTGGCGCTGTCGTCATCTTTTCGCAAATACGGAGTTGCGTACATATGGTAAGTACTTTATTTTTGTTATATTGGTTTTAATTTTGGCTTTCTGATTTTGATGAAATTTTGACAGTCTATACAATACTACTCTACTCTATTAATGCATTCCAAGGTGATTTGGTTTCTTTCTTGTTATCAAATACTCAAATGAAGTCATCTAAAGCTCCTTCACGCAGCTCTAATTAGAAGAACGTCCATCAGTGGAACTACGTTAAAGATAAGTATTTAGCTATAAAGTTTTGTGATTGTCTTATTGTTTTATATGCCTTCTGGGTCCCATGCTGTTATAATAAATCTTCTTTCAGTTAATTTAACCATAAATTGTCTGGAATTTCACTTAAAGACTAAAAGCTCTGGTAAAGCTTTAATGGTGAGTCTAACTGTTTTGGAAAGCTATTTATCATAATATTATTATAGCACCAGACTATCTTCAACTTAAACGACTGTGATTGCTTTTGGAAATATCAGGTTTTTCAAATTTTTATTTACAGATGTGTCCATGAGATGCTACGTAGACCAAGATTTTTTAAGTATTATAATTTGTTAGTATTAGTTTCATCTTATTACATTATAAGTTTGTCTGCTCCAGGATGTCCGACAAGCTCTTCTCCCATTAGAGCAACTTCTTCCCTTTGCCATATGATTTCTGAATATGTAAGTTCCTTCGCATTAATTTTTTATTTATTAACTTCATATTTTTGACTATTTTTCTTCCGTTACCTCTGTACTTAAGTTTATGTCCCTAACTTATTTCAGACACCAATTTCTTCAGGCACTACATATAACATGTACGTGAGAATCCCTTTTTAAGAACTTATAATTACTATTGTGATTCTTGGTTAGGTATGTGTTATATAACTGGATGTATAAAATGGTTGCTTAATTTGATCCTAACATGTCTACAATAGAAAACCAATTTTTACCGCCTACCATCTGCTAAATATATTACTACTGACTTGCACTGAATGACTTCCTCTGTATGGGAGACGCTTTTGCTTGGATGATATGGTTGTGTCTTATGATGGTCAGTTTATTTATGTAAATTTATATAAATTGTGTTATGCACACAATCTGAGTGTAGGTTTTTGCTGGTTTAAACTGCTTGCATCTTTGGATATTGCTTATATCGCCACCAGTGGGGTATGTCAACTGCCTTAATTATATATATATATATATATATATATATATATATATATATATATATATATAGGGAAAGTCTAAAAGGACACAAAATTTTGACACAAATTTAAACACACAAAATCTGAGTCATTGGATCTCCCTCTGAATTACACTTCACACATAAAGACAAACAATTTTTGTGGTCCAGATTTTGTTTACATACTTTTGTGTCTAATTTTGTGTCCTTATAGTCGCTCTCATGTATATATATATATATATATATATATATATATATATATATATATATATATATATATATATAATAATAATCGGCTTTGTAGCTTCACGCTACCCAACCGTCTTCTTCTTAAAAAAAATTACTACTGCTGCCATCTTCGTTTTGCTTGATAGAATAACAGTGGGATAAGATTCTTTGTGATGGTTGCATGTTTATGTTTTGGTGTGTACAATTTATGATATGTGTAAATTTTGATTGAAATCAACAATTTTATTTCTAATTATGATCCACTTAACCTCACTCCAGTTATGACTTAATAGTAAAATATGTCATTTATAACTTTGTGTTGTTTTAGGCTTATGGAGGCTGAGTTGTTTATATCGATGTAGAGATTTGGACATCTTTATTAATTTGTAACAGTTATCTTAATTTATGTTTTGTTCATTCATAGTCTTATGCCTGTAAACAACAATACATATGTAATGAATTGGTTTTTTTTTGTAAGTCCATATATTGTTGTTATTGCTTCAGGCACGTCCATGCATTTTTGTTAGTTCATTTCTTCTTTTCGATCTAATTTGGAAATAGCAGGTTGTTACAGGATTGCAAAAAATAAATTTGTTACCTTCCACCTAATTCTTGACTAATATTTTAAGTGACCAAAATCCAGTTAGATGTCGCGGGAAGAAGTTTGAGGCTTGCTAATTTTATTATTTATCTATAGATGATTTTAACACATAAATGGATTACAAGGTGCTCACTATTCGTGTTAATTTTTTTGCTAATTCTGATTAGGAAAAACGATCAAGCACCCTAGAATATTTAACACGAACTTTTGGAGCATTCATGTGATAATCGAATGTTTCAACTAACAATCAAGGTAAGTGTACAAAATGTGTTAGATTTGTTATTTTTACACTATACACACTAGGTTTAACTACATTTACAACCAAGTAAAACAAAAAACCAAGCTCCAATCATATGACACTACTTATTCTTCAAAGAAATATAAATTACAAACACATATCATGTTTAAACAACAACAATTATTATATTATATTTATTTTGCCGAATTAGTATGTGTTGTATAATAAAGTTCCAATTTTAACATTAAAATTTTAAAATCTATATTTTATAACATTATCGTGTGCAACGCACGGGTTACACACTCGTTATAATTTAGTTTTAAGGGGGTTACATTATATAATAAATTTTAAAATAAAATAAAAAACAAACCATTTCTTAATAAAATTCAAAGTGCGAATCACAATACCCCTATTAAAACGTTTCAAGCTATTAAAATAATAACGTGCAGTCACATGAACCTTGATGAGGCCTGTGTTATTTTGTTATTTTTTATTTTTTACAGCGGGCCCCAGTGCTCTGAGGGCAGCGATTGTGCGTAGCATTTGTATAAAATATTTTCCTAGTTCAGTTACTAGCGAGCAATGCTAGAACTAGATGCTGCACTCAAGCAAATGTTATAATATTTTATATTTAAAACAAATTTAAATAACCATATTTTAGTTTGCGCATGACATCCTACGTCAGGTGTGAAACACGCTTATCATGTCAACTGTGTGATACTTGAATTTATATTTCATACAACATGAAAGCATGTTGAACTTGCGTATTAGAAAAGAATAATCTAAATAAGTTAAAATTCAGAACCATACGTTTCATTCATCTCATGAATAAAAGATACACGATCAAAATAAAATGATTTAATTAACCTTGTATGCTAGGGACTGTTTTGGTTGGAGCCTGGAGGCTTATTTACAATATTTGACTCGCTTACTGCATTCAAATCAAAGAAGCTAAACATATGGACAGTCTCCATCTGTTCATTTTTCCATGAATTTATCACTATATAAGCTAATCTATTTGTTTTACACCATAGGGCTAGAGGAAAAAAAATCGTACTTTGATACGTACATGGATACATGTTGAAATCTTATACTACAGTGACGTCTAATTCGTATTAGAGGCAACTAAATGAACCGTATTATACTAAAATCCAGTTTCAACTGGTAGCATCAAAAAGAAGAATTATCAAATTAGATAAGTAAAAAAAAAAAAATTAAAGATATATTGTAACATATCTCACTAAATATTATCAATATTATTTATTTTATTTTCTACCAATGTTTGTTTAAATCTCTTCATTTATAATTTTTTAAGCATATCGTTATTTGATATTTAGTTCAAATTAATGAAAAACATATCAAATTATTTATTTATTTATTACATGATTGAACGATTGCCGATTCACCGTTATATGGTTGTGCTTTTACTTGTCACATTATTATACGTAGTTTATTAGTGTGTTTAGCAGAATCCCAAAAGAAAAAAGAAAAAAGAAAACAAGGATAAATACATATGCTCGTTTATCATTTTTCATGCTACAACTATTTTGATTTGAGCATATGAGATTAAAAGAAGAAGGGATTTTCACCAATTATGTTTACTAGAAAATGGTATAAACTATATTCTGAAAACCTTTTTTTATTTTTAAACGAATAAGCAAAATAGTAAAACGTTTTATAGGGTTATTAAATGGTTTTTTAAAAATCATATATATTTATAAACGTTTACTGGAAAATCATTGATGTTTAAGAATAAAAGTCTGTGCTCGACGATGATGAACATACGAAATAAATGGTCATTTTTAGCAATGAATTAAACGGTTAAAATGAAGTGGATGGATAGTGTTTTTTTCTTTCTTTCTTTCGAACAGAGTACTGAGTAGAAATTGTGAACGGATAATTTAACGGTTCATTGAGCAGTTGTTGCTGCTAAAAGCACCCAAATTTCTTCTTCTTAATGTCATGCGTGTTATTAGAAAGTGTAAAGCTGAGTGTTTTTAACATCACATGGTGGTGCAGTGCTAAAAGCACCCAGTTTTCCACTTCCTAATACCACGCATGGTATTAAGAAGAAGAAATTTGGGTGCTTTTAGCAATACACTATATTTATATTTTAGAAATGTGATTACAAATACTTATTTATAAAATACATAGATAAAATAAATTCGAAATACATAGATAAAATAAACGCAATTTTTTTTCTCAATCGACCTTTGTTTCTGGTTCAATTACTACTACATGATGTCGTTATCCTTAGTGATCATAAACGACTGATATAATTATGTGTGTCATTAGTAGCAATCTTTGCTAGTAACCGGTTTTTTGTCCGTTTATCATTCAAAATACCGAAGAAAAAAAAAATCATGTTGCATTACAATATTCAATGCTTCGCCGAACATAATATCTCAAGTTGAAATCCATTAAATACGAGCAATCATGTTTCATAATTTAAATATGTTCCTGTTGATTTTGCGTTGTTTGTCTTGTTTCCTGTATTTAGGCTTTCTAAATACGATCAAGACTTTTTCAAATGTCGTTTATACATCGTTTCTATTATTACGTTAAATTTCTCATCGATTTCACAACGGATTCGTTTTCATGAAGGTTTCGCATTTTATTGGTATCAAAAGTATACTAATATGGGTTGTTGAGCGAAATGGTGGTGTTTGTTGAATTTGAGAATTATAATCAGAATTTAAATCTGAAATTGTTTCTAATGAATCATCTTTCCCCCCAAGAGGAAATGATTCAAAATGATGAAGTTTTATTGAGTTTGTGTGTCAGCTGATGTATACGCATTGCTTTCTGTTGCATTTGTACCTTGAATATCGAACCAAAATTCTAAAGATAAACTGAATTCTATTAAAACTCGAATTCAACCAACAAAATATAACTATATTTTATACTTACAACAACATGATCTCTCCATCATTCTGCACTGTCTGAAAATAGTCTACCTAGCGACATCCCAATCAGTTTCTATTTTATTGTACAAAGCATCCCAATACACCCACTATCTTTTTAGACTATCGTACTTATGTCTAACTTTTCATTCGTCAATCGAAGCTATATTTGGTATGGTTTTGCAGTAGTATTGAAGTTGAGCATGACTATCTTATGGATTCCTTTTTGTGTTTACCGCAAGTCTCATACGTTTCGATAGAACAATTAATAAATAACGTTGTAGATTCAAAATTTAAATGATAAGCTCTATTCCGACTGCTTTAAAACATGTTTATATCCTGAAAATAACGTAAGAATGAAAATTGATAAAAAAATTCTAAAATATATATGTTATAGAAATGCAGAAATTTATACGAATTAACGATCGATATCTGAATTTGGCAACAAATTTAACTAGAAAATTAATAAGAAATTCGGGTTTGGGGTTGTGAGTAGGAAAAATATAAAAATGTGAGTGAGGAGGAGAGGAATGATGGTACACGAAGGCTGTGAGCAAAATAATCGTTGACATTCGACGCGTTGAACGTCAATATCATATTTTGAACCGTTTAGTTGGACAGATCAGATTTTGTTTCCAATTAATTGCTGAAGCGTTCGATGCCACGCCACAGGCCCACAAGGGTAATAACCAAAATTTTGACCGTGAACGTAAACCAAATATACACTGTTAGAAAAAGGGCGAAATCAATGTTTTAAAATGTTTCCCCCGGTTTTCCCTCCGTACAATCGCTAATGCCGCGCACCTATTCTGGTATAAAAATCTTTTAACAGACATGGCAATTGCGGACGCAATATATAATTTGGGAATTTCTGTAATTAAATCGATTTTGATACTTATTCAATTTTATTTACTACTTTAGCTCAAATGGCAAATTAGCTCGGGAATACGAAGCAACTTCCAGCTTTTCGGAAGGCACACTAAACCCTAAATCCTAATTTTGTTTTTTGAACAAGCTCATGCTCGCAGAATGACTGCTCCCGTAAAACTGCTCCCTTCTTCTGGCTGCTCGTTCAATGGAACAAGTAAGGTTCCAGGTAATCCCATTTATCGCCACAGTTCGGTCTCGTGTCCGTACAATACTAATTCTCAAAATCTAGCCTTTTGTCTTTCGATTTGGGTTCCAAGTGCGTTGTCCCCAAGTAAGATGAATGTGATACCGCTACGCTTTTTATTTCGAAAATATGATTTCATATCCGTGCTTGATGAAAGGAATAAAAAATTGTTTCCCAACTAGCGAATATTTACAATGAAACAAGAAAATAAAAAAATCGATTAAGTGTAGGTATGACACTATGATTTATGTGTAGCATGTGTTGTGGATTCAGTTTTATACTTCAGCAGAATTTATAGGTGCAAGTTTGGTTTTTGATCTGTAAAAAAAATTATATCATTAACAAGCAGCTAAATCACATCAATAGTTGTTGACTGATTTAGCTGTGGCATGATTGTGGTTTAGAGGTAAATAGAACTTACATGTATAGAATAGAGGATGAATTTTTTTTTTTTTTTTTTTTTGGACGAAAGAGTCTAAGTTAGCTTGCAAATAGGACATGCAAGTGGTAACTGGCAAAAAAGGAGATGTAAAAAGCTCCCGGCGAGGATCGAACTCGCGGCCTTTCGCTTACGAAGCGAACGCAATACCACTATGCTACGGAAGCGCTTGTTGTAAACCTGAGAATAATTTCTTTAGTATAAGACCAAATTTTATGTAAAAGAAGGTATAAAAAAATTCAGGTGTCAGATTTAAATATACAATTTTAAATTTTAAATTATGGCTATGAAATGCCAAACACAAACCGTGTCAATAATTTAGAAAATGATATGTTACAGTGGAAATATATATTGAAAGTGCAAACTAAATCTCACTTTTAAACAAGTTTGATCAATTGCTCCTACCTAAGCTCTTTTAATATCAATACTGAGAGAAATGTAAAATGGGCTGGACATGTAAAATATACAAATTCAACTAATTTTATCACAGAAAACTTAAAATGGGGAATCAAAACCGATTTCATCCATAAGTGTGAATTCAAATCAATTTGTAATTTTAGAAAACATTAATCGTTGAAACATATTTACGTCGAGAGTATTTGAAATCGAAGACCATTACAAATCAACTTAAACGAGTTTATGAAAAATACCAACTTGTTTGTTTGTTTGTCATCAATTATACATGTACAATGCCACACCTGCATATGTATTCAAACATTGGATATTTATCCATGGGTAATAGATTTTTACCTGTTCTCTCACAAGTAATTAATGTAAAGACATAAACATAAAATTAATTTCGGTTCAGTATAAAACTGTTTTTGTATTGATGTTTGAAAATATCGAAGATGTAAAAGACATTATGGTAGTAAAATAGGTTTGAGCTGTAAATATTCATTTATGTACACATAATATGAGTTATTTTCTTGATTAAACAATAATATTAACGATCCTTTGTACTAGACCACATATTATATAAACTGTTATCTTGCCTTGGTAAAAACAACACTAATAATTTTCAAATGTAATATCATATTCGTATTCATAACATATTTTTGGATTTTGATATTTTTATTTTCGAATGCAGATGCATACGTACTTTGCACTTTTTTGGCTTTCATTGGCAGACGTACTTGTTTTCCCTTTTGTTTTGTTTTGAAGACGAAGACAATTGATTTACATGATGAATTTGTTTTGAAATTCAAAAGGAAACCGATGAGCAAATAGTGTGTTTATATTTAAGAAAAAGATGATATGATCATGACAAAGTAGAAATGAAAGATTCATGATGAAAATACATATCTTTAACGTTGGTGTATATTTTTAATTTATGAAAGCTAGATGTGTTTTAAAGTGGTTTATATTTAGATGCATTTTGCAGTTATTCAATGAGAGGATTCGTCATTTTGTTGGGTTGAGTAAAGAAGCTTCTATTTGCTGTTATTTCTGATAAATTTATTGTTACAGCTACTCCCAAACACACTAGATGGTATTTGGTGAAAAATCATACTGCTGAATGATGTGACAATATCCAATGCTGTATAACTGAAATAGTTTTTTTTTTCCTTCCTTTTTTTTCATATTGGATATAACATATAACATGTTAAGGGTGTGTTTGCGGTAAATGGAAACCAGACATTTAAACATGGTATTTTATTAAACGAGGAATGTGTTTGCGGTTTAAAACGAAGTATTTAAACGGAGCATTTAAGTGAAGTATTTTATTTTTTTTTGTATTTTTAATTGTTATATACTTAATTAAATAATTTTAACTATTGTAATATGCGTGTAATAATTGAAAATAAACACACACAGTTAGAGCAACAAATTTTTTACGACTATCATCAAAACGAATCGATTACAAACCAAATTATGCAATCAAACAACAATAAACCAAACAAAATATAGACATATTAATGCTGACTGACGCATAACCTTCTCACATGGTAATTAAGATAACCAGTCAAATCTAGCTGACCAAGCGTCGTCACCACATTCAAAATCACGGGACCGGTACGAAAGATCTCTACCTCCGATCGTTGCGAGAAATCAAAACTATGGGTTGGGCGAGGGAGAAACGAAGGGGGAAGGGGAAGGGGGTGAGGTTTTATAAAGGGAATAGGTGAAATGAGGTTTTATAAGGGAATGGGTGAAAATTTACCCGTTTATGTCCGATGTGTTGGACGCCGATGAGTGAATTTTCACCTGTTGGATATCCTGAATAGATCCTGGGCATTTGGCCTACGCGAACTAGTCCTAAAGAAACAACGAGAGTGCTTGTCAACTGAATTAGTTATGTATATAGTTTGAGTAAAATATGTTAGATTTTCAATATATATTAACAGCATACAGTCATGAAACCCTAGATCTAAATATGTAACCATATTGATCTAGTTGAGAACAAATCAGAAAATAGATAAATAGATTAGTGGAAGCATACCTGAATCTGTATCTAATTATTACAGTACCTGAATTCGATAATTGATTGTCATGGAAAAGATGAATTTAGTTCGGTCTTCTAAATTGACACAAACTCTAGATTAGATTCAGCTCTCCGTAGAAAAGGTTAGAGAGTTGCTAAGGCTTGTGTAATTCGGGGACCATAACCCCTTATTTATAAAGTTGGCATTTTATAATTCGGTCCTTCAACAAATTAAAAAATGCTCCGGTATCTACACATTAGGCCCATGATAAGATAAGCTTTAAGCCTTTTAATTCTAATCCAAAATTAGATCACTTTAATTAGGCTTTACACCAAAATAGCTCAACATATTTTATTTTACATATGTGACCCAATTGTCGAAATATTCCAACAATCCCCCCCTGAGCCACATATGAAATAACCTTAAAATGTGTTTAACTTTATGAGCTTCAAAATTTGCTATTTATAACATATGATGTATCTGAAACAATCTCGTCCATTAATTGTGTTGACAAAGGATTAAAGCGGCATTCGTTACATTTATCGTAACTAAACACATCAATGGTCACATATATCAATACAATCAAATGACATAAATCAATCATGATGTGTAGCATGGAAGTTACATGAAATGTGATCTATACATGTATATTTCCAACTGGTCCTTCTTTAGTGAGATCAAAACGTTTAATATTTAAACAACCTGAGTACAAAGAAAAATTCATTACTTTATTTCTGATCAGAAAAAGAACTTTATATATATATGTATGTATGTGTGTAACTGAAACATAGAGCAATGAGTCATACGACAACACCAAATACAAACTCCCCCTGAACCAAAATATCTTTACATAAAAGTTACATCAATTGAGCTATATGCTCTTGAAAAACCTTAGGTATAATCTTTTGGTAAACGGATCTGCCATAATGGAGTTTGTCCAAATATGCTCTATGAATTACAATATATTTTGCACTCTTCCCTTATTGGAAAATAATATATTATGTACTGTCACAATATTACTTGGTCTTTCAATTCTTTATCAATAACCGGGGTCTTGTGACAAAGTTTCAGTATTATTTTCCATAATTAGATGTCTTATAATTAACCAAAGACGATATTTTCAAAGTGGTGGAAGCTATAAGTGTTTAAATGACATTTTTCCTTATATAGTTTTCCCCACAAAATATATTACCATTACCTAAAGTGGATCTTTTATAGTAATGACACCAAAATATTCGGATCGTAATTCTTTATGATCTCCAACCGATTCGATCTTTTATCTATGAGCATATGGTCTTTTATTTTATTTCTTAAAGATATCTCATAATCATTTTGACTACTAAATCAGCGATCCACTTTTAATATCAGCAAGGTATCTGCCAAATAATACACGCATATTCATATGTGTATATACATTAGTATGCATTAGAATTCACAGTGCAAATGCATGAGAAATCTTTTGCATTTCTTTCATTTCAAGGATGTTAGAATTTACCTGTTTTGGTAAAAGAAAATCAACTTAATCGTAGTTTACATACTTAACCTTTTAAGCATTTATCTTTTCAATTCTTTTGTAATAATCCGAATATCACCCCATGAACAATAATGGTGTATTTGAATCACAAATACAAAAGACTAATCCATAAATGAGTTTCTTAAGTAGTTTCACCAATGTCTCCATTGAGAAACATAACTTTAATCTCCATTAGATAATGCTCAAAAGTACAAAATGTAGTAAGCTCAAAAGTGATAAATTCTAAAGAATCGTTTACTAAGACCAAAATGAGTCATTCTTTAAAGAAAATAAAATTTTCTTTTAATAAAAGCGATTTCAATAAAAGTGCCTTATAAAATTCAATATTACCCACTTGATCCCTTTTGGCTTTGAATAGTTATTCATAACCAATGATCTTATCACTTAAGTTAGAAGGGAATTTCAAGCTTTATTATCCATATAGATTTATACTATATGTTCATTTCTTAAATCCACATTTTAAATTAGTACTTTACAGGGATTGATGTAAGTCCATAGCATCATCTTTATCAATCCATTATTTATCTT
This sequence comes from Allium sativum, assembly GCA_030737875.1. NCBI lineage: Eukaryota > Viridiplantae > Streptophyta > Magnoliopsida > Asparagales > Amaryllidaceae > Allium > Allium sativum. The sequence goes on from CM060910.1 coordinate 822,780,127, forward strand.
TATGAAGAAATACTACACAATAATCTGAAATAGCATTTCTTTCCATTTAGGTGGATTTCCTTAGTGATCTTGCATTTTTGAGGTTGTTGAGTTTGTTTTCTTGAAGCAGTATCCTTAGCTTAAGGAAAAATTATCTTCAACATCGTCTTATTATGGTTCTTAATTTACTTCTTCTTAATAAAAGAAAACAAATCTTAAACTTTAAGCGAAGAAGCAACCGCAGTTGAATCAAAGATAATGATTCTCTTTAAAGACAATGATATTACTTTATTTCTCCCCTCAAACTCAACATCCTCAAAATAACTATTGCAATTCCCGCTTTAAAACATTTTCTTAGTGTGGGTTCATAAAAAAAAAAACTTTAAATCGCTTAGAATATCAATAAAGCATTTTCTATCTTTATGATATCTCAATCTATAATTCCTTAGTAAACTGAAACATTATATTAGTCACCAAAACAAAATTTGAGATATTATTACATAAGTTATTTAGCATAAGTAGCCATAACTTATATGAGCTTCAGTTACATAAGATTTGAATTTATTCATAAATTAACATTACTATTTCTTGATGAACAATAATAACCTAATATGTTCACGTTAGAAATATAAAACCAAAATCTTTCTAAATGACATCATAAAAATATATATCAAATAAATCCAAAATTTTTGACTTAAATCTCAATAATAACCATAAAATATCAAGTATATTTTACTTTATATGTCTGTATATCTCATTAAAGAAACAACTATAAAAAAAATATCCGTATGTTATTTCTTTTCTTTGAGATCCTTAGCGACTTCTTAATCCTTATTCATACATTTATTTACAATGTATATCAAATGAGTACTTTTCAATCATAAAAACTTCAATCTCTATTTTAATTACCAAAGTGCTAAATTAGCCCAATAAGATAACATATTATTCTTAAAATAATTTTAATCTTTAAATGAATATACTGAAGATAGCACCAAAAAATAACAATGAATTGAGCTTCTTTAGCTTTTGAAGCGATATCTTTTTCCGTATAGTACTCATTTATATTTCTTTTACTTTGACTTTATGTAATGAAGCACCACAAAGAGTGCTTGATTTCCCTTATTGTTTTCACAAAAACCGTTTCCATTCTCAGTAGATAAATCATACAAAATTAGTTATCGTTACCTATAACACATCCTTGAAAACTTCTGAAGTATTTACTTAATGATCATTTAACTCTTCCCTTTGAATTATATCACCTTTCTATATTCTTCATAACATTATAAGAATATTTAACCGTAGTAGGGTTGGTTGTAACCCTCTTAGTTACAAGAGTTAAATCTATAAAGTCAAGAACAAATAACATGCTCTCATACAAATCCTTGTATTTATCCCAAAACAAGATGGAAATATTCTTTAAATTGACAGATAATTCAGTTAAATTAGCTGAAATTGAACTAAAAATAAAATGAAGATTGACCGTATATGCTCATAGTCAAATATCAACCATAGTAACTTCAAATAATTGGTAAGTCTCTTCTCAAGATACCTAGTACACATTAATATCAAGTTTTTAGACAGTAATATTAACTGTAAGTGGTATTCTTGTTGTAATGATCAAACACTGACAATAAATTCAAGTCAAATAACAACCTTTCTTTGGGCCGATTGATTATTCACTTGAAAAACCTTATAATTGTCACGTATTTATCATCACACATGTATAAGCGATTCGGCCAAATATTAGTCTTCCTTTGGGCCGGTTAATACTCGCATGAACAACTACACACAAATATCAAACATTTTCATGAACCACCAAAATATAGAGGTCACTTTGATGACATATTATTTCAGTTAATTCACTATGTATGTAGGATATTTACGGTAATAAAGAGACACCAAAATTATATTTGAATTTATCTTTAATATATATACAATATATTTTGAGTGTTATAAAACACTTCGCTTTAGGTCCATATGACAACTAAAATATCAAACCATAGCACGATAGATTTTTAATTATAGTTGTCATAATCTTTTGCTTTAGGTATGTGATTATATTCATGATATTCCCGAAATAAATACGATGATATAAAACATCATTAATAAATCACATAATAAATATCACATGTGAACGCCACAATTAAATGACAATGTAAATGTCATACTAGATAACTTGAATCAACGAAGTAGCTACTATATGCATGTTTGAACCGTAATGCAACTACATAAAACGCTACCATGTCACTTTACTTTCTATTTGATTTACACATGCATTGTCAGTGTGTCCGAAGATCATAATATTACTTCACTGTCGTGTAACTTGAAGCACCAAATAGACTTATATAAACCAAAATGTTCAAGTCAATCATTAAAATATTCTGAAAGTAATGATGACAGTTTAATAAAATTCTGAACAGTTCATGAATATATATATTCAACTTGCAATGAATAATGTGAATTTAATTCACGATAAACCTAAGGTGCGATGAAGTTGTAAAGACTTTATCTTGCGTACCATGCAACATTGAAATATAATGCAACTAACATATATTTTGCATTCCCAGAGGTTCAACAATCAGAGGTGGTGTATCATTTACTGTTTCAATTTTTTTTTTTAATTCAAATGGCAACAATTCCTTAATAACAAAACTATGTCAGTTCACATCACATCAATTGCGTGACTCATGCATGACTGAAGCATAATATACTGAATAATAATATGAGACATTAGCATGGCTTTTACCGTACATCAATAAATAATAATACATGTTGTTGATTCTTCATTGTGTCAAATCCAAAAAAAATGTACAAAACATTACATTGCCTGATATGTGCGGTCATTGTTTTTAAAAAAATGCATTGTTACCGAATCAGTGCATTAAGAAAAAACTTAATATGAGATGATGCTAGAAACTTAAAACCTAATAGTGAAATTCGACCGCTCAAAACAATAATTTTTTTTTTTTTTTAGTAGCTTTCAATTGCTGAGCCAAAATATGGATTTCAACAATTATGTACACAGATCCGAACACAAAATGAAACATAAGAGGAATAAATGAAACTAGGATAGTAAGACTGACTAAGGTAGCTAATGAAATAGCATGTGGACTGTTTTCTGAATCTGAATCCATGGTTTATTAGCTACAACTTCAAAATACGAACACCATGCAGCCAAAGATGAATTAATATATAATGCTACTTTATGCCAAAGACATTTGACATAGTATGTGCAAATATCCGAATTCCGAATGCATTGGGATGTGAAGCCAAATTCAGATCTTAAAAAAAAAATCATTTTTTTTTAACAAAATCAATAATGGTTGGCTCTGATACCACTTGTTAGATTTTCAATATATATTAACAGCAGACAGTCATGAAACCCTAGATCTAAATATGTAACCATATTGATCTAGTTGAGAACAAATCAGAAAATAGATAAATAGATTAGCGGAAGCATACCTGAATCTGTATCTAATTATTGCAGTACCTGAATTCGATAATTGATTGTCATGGAAAAGATGAATTTAGTTCAGTCTTCCAAATTCGATAATTGATTGTCATGGAAAAGATGAATCTGTATGTTTCTTTTTACTCTCTAATCATCTCTCTAATTTAATTACATATTCGAAATTGTCTCTCTCAACTTTAAATCTATCCCACCAGTACCCTCTTCCCCCGTATCTCCACCAAGCACAAACATTTGACTGCCACATCCACCTCAGGGCATTGATTCTCTCAGCTAAAACTTAATTTTTAGATGGTCTTGTCATGAAACCAACTCCTTTTCAACTATCCAAACGACATAGATCTCTAGACCCTTCTTTAGATGCAGCTAAAACCTTTGCTTCTGTTGTTTCTAACAAATGTCTTGCTACTTTTATTCCTAAACTGGCCACCTTCCACAGAACGATTTTTTGTGTGGAAATTACCGATGTCCTCATCGAAAAATCCACTCAGTCACTTATATTTGCTCTTGTTAGTTTGCAGGAAGAAGACATTCAATGGAAGCTATGGGAATATGTTGGAAATTTACAGAATAGCTTTTGCAAAATTCTCAAATTCTATTTGGAATCAAAAATTGATATTGAATTGATTCACAATAACCATGTCATATTGTGATTCCACTATGAAGAAAATTTTATGCAAATTTGGCTTTGTAAGAATTGAGAAGTCCTAAAATATCAGATGAAGGTCTTTAAATGGACTTCCTATTTCAGTCCTCAGGTTATTGTTCTACTATTCCGATTGGGTTTCACCTTCAATGATCCCTGCTAAAGCATCATGTCAAATAGACCTTATTGACAAGAATTTAAAAATGGATGAAGTTACCACTAATCTTACAAGGACCAGTTTGGCATGTTTTTGTCTGGAGGTGGGTATATCAATTTCATTAATCAGTATGTTCAACTTGAGATTCAAAGTCGGACCAAGCTACAAGTCATCATTTATGAAAATCTTTTAGAATTTTGTGGTTATTATTCCAGAATTGGTCAGAAAGTGAGATATTTTGTATTTCAACATTCCCCGGAGGATTCAGAAGATTCTACCCCGAAAGAGGTTCAAATTTCGAAAGTTAATGAATCTACAGCTACAGCCACTGTAGATCCAACCTCTTGTGGTTCTTTGTACTTGGTCATCCCTGCTGCTTCAGAGTCTGGTGCCCTCTAGGACTGTTTCATTCATTCCTTACCATCCTCGTCCTCATCTTATTCTACCCAAATCCTAACATGTTAGACCCTCCATGGCTGTTTCATTCACTGCTTATAGCCCTCATTCTCGGCATATTCTACCACTACCTTAGCATGTTATTAGTGTTATAGTTATTTTTATATATAAAAAAAAATTTGACTGCCCGGATTTTTATTTTTTGCCCTCATTCTTATGGAGATCTACCGGGTTTAGTGGAAGGCGTCCCTCTTGCTATTCACGTGCTGATAACAATCAGTGTTTAGCTGGGACTGTATTTGTTCATCCGCAAAGGCCAAACTTGCAACAATTTCTATGAGCAATTCAAAGGAGGACTCTCACAAAATTCACATATGTGAAAAAAATAATGCAAAATATGGTGATTCATATGCTTTTTCGGACAACTGGGAAAAAAGCAATAAACCCAAGCAATGTTGAATTACAAGAAGCCACCCTCATCACTAGATCAATGTCCTTCAATGATATGACCATAAATTATTATAGTTTGGGATTTTTGAAAAGAATATTCATCAAGAACGATGTAAGTGCAAATTAAGATCTTAACTTTGAAGATCTTTCTAAATTTTAATGTTCCAAAAATGTTCCCAGTTTTTTTTTTCTATGACAATATTTTCGACTGGAACGATTCGATTGAAATAATGGCATTTGAAAACAGCCTAATTCGCTGTCACCACCAAGTCAGATTTGCATGGTATTCTGTACTTTGCCTGCACATATAATTTGGATTTTGCACCTGTTGTGTTTGAGGAGACTATAGTTTCCACCACGTTTCCTTGTCCTCATTTCCACCCATTCCTCCCCCTCCTCAGCCTTGCCTCCAAAACACCCTACCACAATGGCACAATCCCCTCTTCCTTGCAAAGCGGTTGGTGATCATTTTACTTCATTTATTATATTATGCCAAGAATTCAAGTTTCAATGTTGCTTAGCTTGGTTAATATTGGAAGTTGACATACACGAGTGTGAAATTGCACTGTGTAAGTGGAGTTGGAGATTAGATTAATGGCATGTTTCTGAGTTGTTGTATGTTAGCAAACTGTCATGTTTATAGGTTACCTAACAATAATATGGTACACTGTACACAAGATTTGAAGTCATTATCAGTTTGAGAATGGTTTATATGTACATTGTAGATTCTGATCGCTTGGGACGAGTCAGACAACTAATCATGCATTTGTCACACATTCCATTTTTGACCATGGAATATGTTCCACAACTGAAAAAAAAAAAAGAAGTCTATGTGCTATAAACATATTCTTATATCTTTCCAGTAACTATTTATTGAATGTAGCTGGCATGTTTGGGTGCTGGCTTGATCATGTATAAGCTTGGGGCATAATTAATTCACTGGATCTATCATAGCTGAAAATGTACCTTATTTATGTTTATTATTTGTAGCTTACAGATATACGACTTATCTCAATTTTTTCATATGCAACTGGCATAATTGAATGCTCATGAACTTTATCAAATAGTAATTAACAATTGAATGGTAGCCTATACAGTTTTATCCCTGCAGAAATCAAAATTTTATCCATGCCACATTTTAGGACAAAAAATTAAGCTGGGTATCTTAGCATTGCTCAAATGAAAGAGATAGGAAGGGCCACTATTAGGGATCGCAAAAAAATCTGTACCCGCGGTTATCCGCGGGTAAAATCCGTCATGGATATGAAACGGATAGTTAAATGGGTACCCGTGGATAAAATAAATGGGTATTTTTAATATCCGCTAATTAATGGGGCGGGTACGGATAGTAAGATATCCATGTCCGTGGGTACCCGTGCCCGTATTGAATGTGATTTATTACCAATAGTCAATACAAAAAACATTATTGTTGGTTGTTTGGTATTTGTGTGCATGCTTTTACTCAACAATTTATAACTAGCTATTGATATTTTGATGGATAGTTCTGTTGTTGTCTTTTATTTTCTGGATGTTGGTTTAAATATGTATTGGTATTTTGAGGTTAGCATTTGAGCATTGGTCTAATTTTTTTTTTTTAACCAAATGTACTTTTGAATAATTTCAATAAACGGTTAAAAATAAATTGAATAAATATAATGGATACCCACGAATACCCGTCATTACCCGCAACCTGTTTAAAACCCGTTTAATGGGTACCCGTGTGGATATGGGGCGGACACAGGGCAAAAAATCACCCAACGGGGCGGGTGATGGGGTGGTACTACCCGCGCCCGCCCCGCCCCGCCCCATTGCCATCCCTAGCCACTATACCACATATTTTATATATGATTTGGCATAATCTTGTTTTTTCTGTGTCAATCCTGTTGGATTGGAATGCTAGTTCCGCCATTTAGGTTACTGGTTCAAATCTCAATTATGTAAACAAATAAATAATTTTTATTTTTTATTTTTTTGTTTTCATTTGTTATGTTCTCAGTATTATTATGTTCATTGGTATTGTTCATCTTGTTTTTTCATGCCTTATTTGAAACAATATCTTTTTTGCGCGGTTTTCTTTTACCATACATTTAATGTGCTTGAATTTCAAATTAAGTGTTGCTTATTTGAATACTGACTTATTTCAAATATATTTTAATGCTTGTGCATCACACATGCGGGAGTACTTATTGTACTAATGAACTAATTTTATGTTATCGGCAAATGATTTTTGAAGGTTTGAGTACAAAAAATTAACCTTTTGTATGTTTTTTATACTAATTATTCTCCTTAAGAAACAAGGCTTATAACTTGCTTTTTATTTGCTAAACGAATGCTTGAAGTTTCAACTTGAAATTTAACTTCTATACAGATGCTATGCAGTTAAAATCTCGTTATAGACCCACAAAATCTACGCTATAGCTCATAGTAGGGATGAGCAAATGGTTGGTTCCGTTTCAAACACATCAAAAATGTCGAAACTGAAATAACTGTTCAAGAAACATAAACCGAATCAAACCAAACCGATATGTTTTAAAATCAAAATCAACCGAATCGATAATATTTGGTTCGGTTCGGTTTGGTTGGTTTGGTTTATCTTTAAACAAAATATATCTTTTAGTTGTTGATATAACAAAGAATTAAAACAAATAATTGAGTTCATATGATGCAGATATTTTAGAAATCAATCTCTACTTCTAAAAATGTCTATATAAAATTAAAGAAAAAATAATATTTTACGAAAATATTGTAAATAATAGCATTGTTAGCAGTAATTTTTTAACTTTTAAAATAAATTAGTTTTTAAGTTTGGTTTAATTGGTTGGTTTGGTTTTCAAATATTAAAACCAAACACAATCAATAAACCAAAGTAAAATAAAAATAAAAATAAAAATACCAACTAACAAAATAAAACCAAACCGACCAAGCTTAACCTGTTTGGCTGGTTTAATTGGCTTAAACAATAAATGCTTACCCCTAGCTCGTAACATTGTTCAGCCATTACGCGATTTCACTTTAGCGCTGATAAACAGTAGATCCGTTTTAAGCTCCGCTATTTTTCGTAGCACCAGCTAAATAAAGGCTTATTAACATCCACTTGTGATTTGTGATATTAAATTACATATCCATTGAGGTCGGATGACTTGTTTACTGAGTTCATATCAAGGTGGAGTTTTGTGATTTGTGATATTACATCACATGTCCATTGAAGCCGATGATGCGTGTTAGTGTAGTGACTCGAAAATTCCTACCTTTCGGATCGACTATTAACCACACAAGTCCGGTCCAAGTGGAAAAAATCCTCGAGGCTCTAGGTATACGACTAATGAGAACACTGAACAAAATAACTTGTTCATTATTATTACAATAACTTTTACGTCAGAGTACATAATAATAAATACAATGCACAACGGAAATCATAAACTCTCAACGGAAGAAATAAAATACTCTGGACATAGCTTTAACTTCAATCTAGCATCTGCTTTGTAAAATATCTGCAAACCAAAACTATCAGACTGCCCCGTGTGGAAAATATGGGCAGTTAGAGTTTAGGTGGAAAACAATAAACTCCAGATTAGGGGTGAGCAATATTCCGTTCAAACCAAATTAACCGACCAAACAAGTTTATTTCGGTTGATTCGATTTTAAAACTAAATCGATTTAAATTTGGTTTTTAAATTTTTTTTTTAGTTATCGGTTTAACCGAATTAACCGAAGTTTTAATTTATATCTAATTTTACGGTATTGTGGTACTTTAAATAATCAATTTAGTTATATAATACAAAGACATTAGTTGCAAAAAGATCAAATCTTATCATAAACATAAAATTTACTATATATAGTTTCTCCAAACATGAATTTATGTTTTACTTTGAGTGAATCCATCATTTGAATAATTATACATCATTCAACTTCGGTTAAATCGATTACCGACGAATTAACCGAAATTAGTTCGGTTCGGTTCAGTTTGAAAAAAATTCGGTTTCAATTCGATTTGAGTTTTTTTAGCTTTAAACCAACCGAAACGACTAAATGCTCACCCCTACTCCAGATCAGTCATGAGACTGGTGTAGGAACTAAAACAATTACTAATCTTTATTTTAAAAGTTAGGCAAATCACATGACCATGCTGTATAACATAGAACGAGTCTTCTCCACATGTATACCAATCATAAATAATTCGCAGTGCTTTTTAAAAAATGAAGTTATTATAAGACTCAAGTCCCATCACACAATGCAACACAAACCAGAGAAAAGAGTTTTACCTTATAATAACCAAACTTGCTTAATACGCGGGGAAACAAATATTTTTGATATCATTACCAGTCATAGTGTGGAAATCACCTTCAAAGTAAATGTATAAATCTTAGATCGCATAATGCCTTATCCTATTATGTTGGTTATTAAGTTACAACTGAAAACGCAAAGATCGTGTTGGAAGTTGGATTCCATCAATAACCAAGGCAAGGATCTTCGTTAACCGTTCAGATCATATCAAGCAAGATATCCAGGACTCACACGTATGTTATCCTTCAGAGCGTCAGAGCCGACCCACCAATTCCCGGTGAGTTTGGGTTACTCTTGAACATAACGTCCCCCGGTCGTATCTGACCGTCTGACCGTCGTTCTGATCATATTTGACCATCAACCGAGGCGCCTCGATTCCATCATCCCTGTAAGTAAACCTTCCAAGGCTTCATACCATGGCATCACTTTTCAGTTAGTAGGAAACGTTAGTCTTTAATCTGCTGTCCATCATCCTGTTTTTGGCCATTCACGAGTTGTGAAGCTCTACAGTTACGTTTTAACACAGATCTACGCTACATCAGTGATGCTTTGATCACCATCCACAAAGCTCTGCTTTTCAACAAAAACTTTGATCAACTCAGCACTTTGCATGCCACATTGTCAATTCACAACATATAATCGGTGTCTATTAATATATAACCCTCCGAGTACATAAGTCTCAGAGGAGGGCGTTAAGCTAAGAGAATATATCCTCCACCACCAACTGATATAACATCAATATAAACCAACTGGTTATGTCATGAAATACCATGTCAGACATACATCCATTTACAAGTTCGTTCTAGGTCTGAACGAAACCGATGACACCTTATTCCTCGTTCAATTAAGGAGAGAGAACCTTGCACATCCGGTCATTCTCCAAGTACGTCGGGAAGACCGTCACTTATAATCTCGTCTGGGGTGTACCGCCCAATTGAGACATATGTGGAGATCTCCGGTCTTCAACCACCGTCTTCAAGTATCTTTAATACCCATCGTATAATCATTCAAAATGGGTCGAAACCTGGTCTCTCTGAAATAACTAACGCATCTTTACAATCAATTGATATATAAAGATATCACGAGTCCCATTCTATTTCAGAATATTCATTTTACTCCAATCATTCTTCACCTTGGGAATTACTCCCTTAAATCTTATCAAAGATTTACATTCTTTAAACTTTTTGTTTAAATATTTCTTTGGAAATCATTTTCTCATTCCCATCCTATTCATCCCATGAAGCAAAACTCCATATCTAATACCCTTTCAAATCTAATTAAAGATTCATTAAATTCCCTTAAATCTTTTTTCCCTCTGTCGGCTAGTAGGCTTTTTTCTACTAACCCTTCCTCACACCTCCCTCCCCCCTTTTGGACCTGATGTTGTTTGCTAGTGATGTAGGTCCTGGTACTACATGTTTTGGGCTGGCCAGGATTTTGGTTTGACTGTTCCTGGAGTTTCTGCTTTGGAGCTGGAGCTTTTTCAAGGCTGTTGGGTTTGCTCATCCTCTCTCTCCTTGGTGAATCTTTATTTTTTCCTGGACTACCCTCGCTTTTGGGCTCTGTTGCTTGGGCTGCTTCCGCGACTTCGCAGTCTGCAGACCTCTGCGCTTTGGCCATTGCCGTTGTTGGGCTTCTTCCTTGACTTTTCAGCGGCAATTCTCTTCTCTTTAGCTGTTGCGTTTGTTGTTCGTCTATCTCTTGAGTTTTGCTTGTTGTAGAGCTTCATCTTCTCTGTTTGTTATTTTGTTGTCTTTTATTTTGTGTGTGCACAGATTCTGTAGCTTTGTACTACGGGTCTGTTTTTGTGAGCCGTTGGAGAATGGCTAGATTCTCCTTTTGTTGTATATCTTTTTTCTTAAAAAAAAACTTTATTGAAAGACATTTATTAAAGCTCTAACTTAAGAAATCATCTTTCATTTAACTGGATTAAAGAACAAATGTTATTTAAAACATTGTTCACGATAAACTCAAAATCATACTTCCATTAGAAATGGAATTTTCACGGAAATCATATCAGCTCATAATCGATATAAATTCCTGTATCGGACTAATACTATAAGCGGAATAACGACAAAGCCTTTTAAATTCCTTAAATAGTAAAGTTCTTCATCCACATGGACTCATCTCGATTATCACTAAATCGATTCCCATTCAATTCCAATTTAGTTCAATAATTGGAAACTTGACTTTGGTCCTGAAATCTTAATTAAAAGATTTGTTAATTCCAAATCTTCTCTTCATTTTTAACTGGGTTAAAGAACGATGTTATTGAAGACACCATTTACCACAAACCCAAACTCAACTGATATCAAATATAAGATTTAAACAGATTCACATCAACTTATATTCAACACCAATTCTCATAATTAATGAATCCTATAAGTTGAATAATGATGTAAATATCTTCCAAATTCCTCAAATAGTGAATGTTTACACAACCGTAATCAATACCAAATATTCGAAGATCATTTCTATCCAAATCCAAATTTAATTCAAATTGGAAATCTTTTCTAAATAAAAAGATTTATCTAAACGCTTCTCTCTAAATATAGTTATGTCGGATAAACCATATAATTTAAGTTTATTCCACTTAAATTTACTAACCTTGTTTTACCTTTTTTAGCCATTTAGGCTGAAAATGCAAATATTCAAAAATATAGTTCAAAAACTTCATATTTATTTTTCAAATCACTTTGAAATCTTTTATTATTATTTATCATAATTTTCCCTATATTTAATAATTTAAAAATAGCTCTCACTAAAGGTCCTGGCGCAATTTTTATTAAAAATTGATTTTATCTTATCTTTAGATCTAACCGTTAGATTTTAAAGCTCTTATACTCATTTGAAAGTACTTTTCATTTCTAACCTATTTGTTTTTATTTTGGGAGAATTCGACGGTCGGATCTCCTAGAATGTGAGTTTGAAGTCAATGGTCGAAATTCGAGAATTACCACTGCGTGATGAGTTCTGTTCAAACCAAACTTCGATTATATATTAAAATAAAATCATATTACTTCTAAAATAGTTCATAATATTATAATAACTATATAAAAATTTCCATAAACTATATTTTCCAATTTCCTTTCAAAATTCAAATATTCCATTAAATGACTATTACAATATTATTTTATTATTAAAATGATATTATTTTTCGAAACTCGTCCGTTTGGGCTTAAACTTTTTTGAAGCCCATTAAATAAATAAATAAGATTGTTTTGTAAAGAAACTTTTAGAATCTTTCCTAGATTCCCTAACTGAACTTCGCTTTTTCTAGTTACTATTCATTTTTAAAAGCAAAAACTAGAACATGCCTTAACTATTGAAAAATTATTTCAAATTAATTTCTTTCCTTTGCGAATATTCATTGTAATGACTTAAATTTTGCGTCCATAAAAAATCAGACATCAAACTCAAACTTTTATTTTTGCCCAATATTTTATTATTAAAATATATAATTAATTTCCAATTTCGAATAAAACACAATCAACTGCCACCTAATTCATATTCTGGTGTCAATATGTGTAAAAATTTATAATAACACTCATAATAGTTCAACATCCATCAACCAACAGTCATAAAATAAGCATTTATATTTTTTAACGCTTAAAAGTACGTAAACAGTAAATAAATAACTGTAAAAAAATGTCCATCATCCACGAAGCAATCATTGCAACCACAAGCAATCAATATATAATCATATAAGATTATAATAATTTTTTAAATTAAAATTTAAGAAGTTTCTCACTTTGATGGTTGATCGTTGCAATAACGATCGTTTTTAATTGAATTAAATAGGCGTTTAATTCAACCAAAAAATCCAGCTAGCTCCAAATCACTCCAAATCAGTTTCATTGCGTAGCCCGCATCAATACGATCCTGACAGATCATGTTTCATTAGTTTCTAAAACGTATGAAGAAGTTATAAATTTTATACGTTTGTTTACAATATACGGTCATTAACAATATAAACTAATATTAAATTAGTACCTTAATTAACACTAATACTCCTTACTCCCACTCCTCATCCTTTTCTTCCTTACGTAACCAGCTCCTCCCAGTGCCAATGCGCACGTTCAAGCTCACCATTACTCCATCCATACTCAACTAAAATTCAAACAACAGACACCATTCTACTTCTCAACAAAATCTCCTCTTTGCCAACACCATTCAAACAAGCTCAATCCTCTTCCACAACTCGCGACATAGCAGCCTCTCACGGCCATCCCAGGGAAAGTCACACAACTTTTTGACACCATATTCACCTAGATTTTGCCAACAAGTGCTACTCGACGTGTTAATCCCAGAAACAACATCCATTTCTTACATTAAAGCTACAAAATTCCTATTCCTTGAACCCTAATGCACGCAACACATGGGACATCGAACTTAAATGTGTTCGAACCCCTCACAAGTTATACTAGATCGAAGCAAATGAATAGAGGAGCGGAAAAATACAAGTTTTAGGATTTAATGATTTTTATTTCATTTGTTTGGATTTTATGAAGATGATATTTCTCTCGTTTTTTGTTTCCATGGCGGCTGAAGAAAAAATTTGACCATGGAGAAAAATGAATGAGGGTTTAGGGATGTTAAGGATAATATATAGGGATTGGGTAGCTTATAGTTTAAGCTTCGTATTATTATTTTATTATTTTCTTAGTTATTGCTACTCCGATTGTCGTTTAAAAATTCGCACGAGCATACACGAACTCCGTTCGGGGTAAAAAGTGACATGCAACTATGGTTTGTCATTATGGTCCTAATGAAACTTGTTTAGTCGAATTCCGATTCTATTTGCTCAAATAGTGCTAGTTCGAACTCAAATTATTGATCTATAATCTATATTGAACGTTTATATCTCGCACGACCACATACTAACTCTGATTGTCCGAAATTTGGAATCTTAAAACAATTTGCTATTCTAGATCCAATAAATTTGGTTTCGTAGAAAACGGAGGTCGTTTGCAAAATGAATATTTTTAAGGCCCATGTAATATTATTATAATATTATTAAATTCCAAAACTATTCAACTTAATAATAAACTAATTATTATTATCATATATATCCAAATAAAACTTCATATACCTTCAGAATAAACTATATTGGATCTTAAACTCGATATCTCAATTTTCTTAGTTAAATCGATATTCATTATATTATAAAATCCTTTTATTTTATTAAATAAAACGTTATGGTTTATAAACCATTCCATAACGACTTTTTGGAAATTTGATTTGGACATAACTTACAATCTATTAGATGAAATCTTAATTTCTTACTTTCGTTAGAAAGGTATAGTTTGATAGATTCTAACTTTTCTTATTTCAACGAATTCTGACTTATATTGAATTCTGTATAATCATTTAATATTTAAAACGTAATAATACGAACTACCGCGCTACTGCAAGCTCATTTTTTAAATTATATTGCAAATTATACGTTTAGATGTTTGATTAAATAAATTTCAAGTCATTAATTCTTAAAATAAAGCGTTTTAAATTGTTTAAATATTTCTTAATAAAATTTAGGTCGTTACATTTTCCCCCACACAAAAAGATTTTGAAAATTTTCGCCATAACCTCCTTTGTACAGCCCTATCGGTAAAACTACAAATCGCCTCTCTATGCCCTCATCGATCCAAAAAGAAAATCTAAAAGCCAAACGGCTCCTAAAATCATCAACCCTAATCAATACAGTAAATATGTACCTTAGTGTCGGGCGTACAATTTTATTCCTCTTCTTAGCTTCCATACGATAACCTGTCCAATATACATATACATATACATATTCATATATATATATATATATGTGTGTGTGTGTGTGTGTGTGTTCAATTGTATTTGGCATATTTCAAATCCAATCCAATTTTTATTTAACTTCACGTAAGTTAAATTTTAATTCATTTGATTCACTTTTATCATATCAATATATTTAACTTGTATTAGTTAAATTTATAGCTCAAATCATTTCATGAGTCTAAGCATATTTCGATGTTTCAATTGAATTTATATAGTTATCTTAGACTTCGTATATACGTTAATTAGGCATATATGCAATCTTTTTATCCTCGATAGTCCAATCTCAACATCAAATAAAATACTCAAACCATTATTATAAGATAGTCTTTCAAAACCTAATTCATTTTTATTATACATACGCAAATTCGTTTTCTTCTATATATAATACTCTTCAAACTCATTCTAGGGCATTACTAACTATATCTCTAGAGAGTCACTCTTATAGGATATTACTAATCCTACCTCTGATGAGTTCTTTCCTTCTGTTCAAACGATTCATACCCCAAAGCTTTGAATAAACCAAAGCTTTGATACCAAATGTAGTGACTCGAAAATTCCTACCTTTTGAATCGACTATAAACCATACAAGTCTGATCCAAGCAGAAAAAATCGTTGAGACCCTAGGTATACGACTAATGAGAACAAATAACAAAATAACTTTTTCATTATTATTACAACAACTTTTACATCAGAGTACACAATAATAAATACAATGCACAACGAAAATCATAAACTCTCAGCAGAAGGAAAAAATGCTCTAGACATAACTTTATCTTCAATCCGGCACCCGCTCTATAAAATATCCGCAAACCAAAACTACTAGACTGCCCATGTGGAAAATATGGACACCCAGAGTTTAGGTGGAAAAACAATAAACTCCGAATCAGTTATGAGACTGGTGCGAGAACTAAAACAGTTATTAATCTTTATTTTAAAAGTTAGGTAAAACACAGGACCACGCCCCATAACACGGAATGGGTTTTCTTCACATGAATATCAATCATAAACAACTAGCAATGCTTTTTGAAAAATGATATTATAAGACTCAAGTCTCATCACACAATGCAAAGCAAACCGGAGGAAAAAGTTATAACTTATAATGACCAAACATGCTTGATACGCGGGAAAACAAATATTTTTGATATTATTACTAGTGCATAGTGTCGAAATCACCTTCGAAAGTAAATGTATAAATCTTAGCTTGCATACTACTCCATCCCATTATGTTGGCTATTAAGTTACAACTGAAAACCCAAAATTTATATTGGAAGTTGGATTCCATCAATGGCTAAGGCAATGGATCTTCCTTAACCATTCGGATCATCTCTAGCAAGATGTTCAGGACTAACACGCATGTTATCCTTCTAAGCGGCAGAGCCGGCCTACCAATTCCCATTGAGTTCGGGTTACTTCTGAACATAACGTTCCCCGGTCGTACTTGATCGTCGTCCTGGTCGTATTTGACCATCATCTGAAATGTCTTGATTCCATCATCCACATAAGCAAACATGTCTAGGTTCCATACCATGGCATCACTTTTCAACTAGTAGAAAAACGTTAGTCCTTACTTTGCTGTCCATCATCCTGTTTTCGGCCATTCACGGGTTGTGAGGCTCTACAGTCACGTTTCAACACAAAACTAAGCTATATCAGGCATGCTTTGATCATCATCCACAAAGCTATGCTTTTCAACAAAAACTTTGATCAGCTCCGCACTTTGCATACCGCATTGTCAATTCACAACATATAATCAGCGTCTATTAATATATAACCCTCTGAGTACATAAGTCTCAAAGGAGGGTGTTAAGCTAAGAGAACAAATCCTCTTTCACCAACTGATATAACATCGATAAAACCAATTGGTTATGTCGTGAAATACAATGTCAGACATACATCCATTTACAAATCTGTTTTAGGTCTAAACGAAACCGAAGGAATCTTATTCCTCGTTCAGTTAAGGAGAGAGACCCTTGCATATCCGTTCAGTCTCCAAGTACGTCTGGACGACCGCCACTTATTACCTCATCTTGGGTGCACCGCCCAATTGAGACATCGATAGTAATTCAAACGATGTGAAGATCTCCGTGTTGGAGAATGGAGTTTTGATAACAACAACCTTATTTCAATTAACATTGATTATAAAATATACACTAACATCTCTATCTAGAATATACATATATAAATATATGCAGGATTTGTATATAGGACTTAAATACTGAAGACTATATAGTTTTAGAGTTTCAAGAGATTCAGAATTCAGAGGTGATTCAAAACTTATGAGTAATCAAGTCATCAAGAGTTCAAGACAAATATAGTAATAGAGTCTAGTTCATATATAAGACTCTGAATAGCATTCCAGGTTCAAATTCAAATTCTATTTTTCAAATTCTGATTTCAAAATTTAAATTCTAATTTCAAATAGTTTTCTATCTTACTTATGATTTCAAATATAAATTTTAAAGTTTATGTATATAAGTTTATATATATTTATATAGTTATATACTTTTATAGTTTTATATTTATATAGTTTTAAACCTTATAATTTATAAATATGTTCATATAATAAATATTATTTTTTTCATATGATTTTATACTCTAGAATAATCATTTATATAACTAAGTTTTAATTCAAGAATTTCCAGAATAATATATACAATAAAACACTTGAAAAAATAGTTTAAAAAATATTTTATACATAGGGTATGTCGACATACATGTATGTCTATGTCGACATACAACTGTCATTTTTTTCAATTTTCAAAGGAAGTGTCTTTTCACTATTTGTAACGTTTTAGAAGTGTTGCAACCATTCAAATCTTATAACTAGGGGTTTATTTTGAATTTTTTAACCATTCTTCTTCTCCATCTTCACCCCTCTTCATCCCTCCATTAATATTTCTTATTTCATTGATTTATACACTTCTACTTTGCTAATTTTCATTCCAATTATATAAAACATCTTCTTTTCTCACTCTCCACTCCTTACTTTCTGAATTGAAGTGCTATTGAAGAGTTATAGGGATGTTGTAATCATTTGAGAAATGTTTGGAAAAGAATGTGTTCCTTGTAGCCGTGAAATCAAGGAAAGAGAGCGGTGGTAATCTAGTAGCCGTGAAATCAAGAGTGGTTGGAGCGATGTTAACCTTGTAGCCGGGAAATCAAGGGGATTGTACTTGGACATTGAGAATAGTAATAAAACTCGGCGCAATCCAGCGTTGCGTGGGGCTGGACGTAGGAGTAATCTGAACCAGTATATAATCCGGTGTGATCTTTCCTTTTCTACATTTTATTTTTGTTTATTTCTGTGTTTGTGTTTGATTCTGTGTTTGTGATTATCTCTAGTGTGTGTGATTCATGAAGTAGATCATATAAGTTTTTGATTTTCATAAATTCCTTATAAACATTATTCACTCCCCTTTAGTGTTAGTCTTTCCTTAAGATCCGCATTCCGCAATCCCTAACACTTCGGTCTTCAACCACCGTCTTCAAGTATCTTTAATACATGTTGTATAATCATTCAGAATGGGTTGAAACCCAGTTTTCTAAAATAACTAGCACGTCTTTACAATCAGTTGATATATAAACATATCATGAGTCTCGTTCTATTTCGGAATATTCATTTTCTCCAATCATTCTTCTCATTGGGAATTACTCCCTTAAATCTTATCAAAGATTTACATTCTTTAAACTTCTTGTTTAAATCTTTCCTTGGAAATCATTTTCTCATTCTCATCCTATTCATCCCACGAAGCAAAAATGATGGTACACCATATCTAATACCCTCGTATTTTGGTAAGTTTAACTACCTTCTTTCATTTCAAATCTAATTAAAGATTCATTAAAATTCTAATTTAGTTTTAATCTCCATTTCATTCATTCAAATCTTTAATGAAAGATTTATTAAAACTCTAACTTAAGAAATAATCTTTCCTTTAATTGGTTTAAAGAACAAATGTTATTTAAAACATCGTTCACGATAAACCCAAAATCATACTTCCGTTAGAAATGGAATTTTCATGGAAATCATATCGTTTCACAATCGATATGAATTCCCATATCGGACTAATACTATAAACGAAATAATGACAAAGCCTTTTAAATTCATTAAATAGTAAAGGTCTTCATCCACAGGGACTCATCTCGCTTATCACTAAATTGATTCCCATTCAATTCCAATTTAATTCATTAATTGGAAACTTAACTTTGGAAAACTTCATTAAATCTTAATTAAAAGATTTGTCAATTCCGAATTATATCTTCACTTTTAACTAGGTTACAGAACGATGTTATTGAAGACACCATTCACGACAAAGCCAAAATCAATTGATATTAGATATAAGATTTAAACAGAATTTACATCGACTTATATTCATCACCAATTCTTGTAATCAACTAATACTATAAGTGGAATAGTGATGTAAATATCTTCCAAATTCCTGAAATAGTAAACGTCTACACAACAGTAATCAATACAAAATATCCGAAGATCATTTCTATCCAAATCCAAATTTAATTCAAATTGGAGATCTTTTCTAAATCAAAAGATTTATCGAAACACTTCTCTCTAAATATGGTTTTTTTTACAAAACAAATAATTCAAGTTTATTCCACTAAAATTTACTAAACCTTGTTTTACCGTTTGTGGCCAATTTTGCTGAAAATGTAAATATCCTATAATATAGTTCAAAATTTTCATAAAAATGCAAATATCCTATAATATAGTTCAAAATTTTCATATTTCCTTTTCAAATCACTTTGAAATCTTTTATTATGATTTATCATAATTTTTCTTATTTTTAATAATTTAACAATAGCTCATTCTATTAAAATCCATCTTCGGGTCACTAATGGTCTTAGCGCCGTTTTTATTCAAAATTGATTTGAACTTATCTCTAGATACAACGTTGGATTTTAAAGCTCTTATACTCATTTCAAAGAACATTTCATTTCGAAATAAGCGGTTTTTATTTCGGGAGAATCCGACGGCCGGATCTCTCGGTATGCCAGTTTGAAGTCAACGGTTAGAATTCGCGAACTACCGTTGTGCGACAAGTTCTATCCAAACCAAACTTCGATTATATATTAAAATTAAATCGAATTACTTCTAAAATAGTTCATTAATTTTATAATAATTATATAAAAATTTCCGAAAACAATATTTTCCGATTTCAATTCAAAATTCAAATATTCCGTTAAATGACTATTATAATACTATTAAAAAATATTATTTCTCAAAACTCGTCCGTTTGGGCCTAAAGCCATTATAAAAGTAAATAAGGCAGTTTTGTAAAGAAAATTCTTTTAATACCTTCCCTAGATTCTCTAACTGAACTTCACTTTTTCTAGTTACTATTCATTTAAAAATAAAAACTTGAACATGCCTTAACTACAGGAAAATTATTTCAAATTAATTTCTTCCATTTACGAATATTCATCGTAATGACTTAAATTTTGCATCCATCAAAAATCGGAAATCAAACACAAACTTTTATTTTTGCCCAATATTTTATTAATTGAATATTCAATTAATTCCCAATTTTGGAATAAAACTCAATCAACTGTCACGTAATTCATATTTGTGGTGTTAATGTGTGTAAACATTTACGATACCACCCATAACAGTTCAACATCCATCAACAACAGTCATAAAATAAGCGTTTATAATTTTTAATGTTTGAATGTACATAAACAAGAAAAAAATAACTATAAATAAACGTCCATCATCCGCGAATCAATCATTGCAACCACAGGCAATCAATATATAATCATATAAGTTTATAATAATTTTTCAAATTAAAGTTTAAGTAGTTTCTCACTTTGATGGTTGATCGTTGCAATAACGATCATTTTTAATTGAATTAAACAGACGTTTAATTCAACCAAAAATTCAACTAGCTTTAAGTCACTCTAAATCAGTTTCATTGCGTAGCCAGCATCAATATGATTCCAATAGATCATGTTTCGTCTGATTCTGATAATGTATGAAGAAGTTATAAATTTTATATGTTTGTATACAATATATGGTCATTATCAATATAAACTAATACTAAATTAATACCTTAATTAACACTAATACTCCTTAATCCCACTCCTCATTCTTTTCTTCCTCACGTAACCCGCTCCTTCCAGTGCCATTGCGCACGTTCAAGCTCACTAACTCCATCCATACTCAAATAAAATTCCAACAACAAACACGATTCTACTTCTCAACAAAATCTCCTGCTCGCCAACACCATTTGAACAAGCAAGATCCCCCTCCACAACTAACGACACAACAGCCTCTAACGACCATCCCAGGGAATTTATGCAACTTTTTGACACCAAATTCACCCAAAATTTGCCAACAAGTGCTACTCGACATGTTAATCCCAGAAACAACATCCATTTCTTGCATTAAAGCTTTGAACTCCTATTCCTTTAACCATACCCTAACGCATGTAACACATAGGACATCGAACTTAAAGGTGTTCGAACCCCTCATAAGTTATACCAGATCGAAGCAAACGAATATAGGAGTGCAAAAATATAAGTTTTAGGATTTAATGATTTTTAATTCATTTGTCTGGATTTTATGAAGATGATATTTCTCACATTTTTGGTATCCATGGCGGCTGAAGAAAAAATTTGACCATGGGGAAAAATGAATGAGGGTTTAGGGATGTTAAGGATAATATATAGGGATAGGGTAGCTTATAGTGTAAGCTTCATATTTTTATTTTATTATTTTCTTAGTTATAGCTACTTCGATTGTCATTTAAAAATTCGCACGGGCACACACGATCTCCGTTCGGGATGAAAAGTGATATGTAACTATTGTTTGTCATTACGGTCCTAATAAAACTTGTTTGGTCGAATTACGAGTCTGTTTTCTCAAGTAGCGCTAGTTCGAACTCAAACTATTGATCGATCATCTACATTGAACGTTTATATCTCGCATGGGTACTTCGATTGGTCTGAAATTTGGAATCTTAAAATAATTTACTATTTTGGATCCAACAAAATTGGTTTCGTCAAAAACGGAGGTCATTTGCAAAATGGCTATTTTTTAAGGCCTATGTAATATTATTATAATATTGTTAAATTCTAAACTAATAATTATTATCGTATATATCCATATAAAACTTTATGTAGCTTTAGAATAAACTATGTTAGATCTTAAACTCGATATCACAATTTTATTAGTTAAATCAATATTCATTATATTATAAAATCCTTTTATTTTATTAAATAAAACGTTATGTTTTGTATACGATTCCATAATGACTTTTCGGAAGCCTGGTTTGGACATAACTTATAATCTATATGGTGAAATCTCGATTTCTTACCTTCGTTAGAAAGATATAGTTAAATAGATTCTAACGTTTCTTGTTTCAACGAATTCTGACTTATATCGAATTCTATACAATCATATAAAGTTCAAAATGTAATATTACGAACTACCCCGCTGCTGCGAGCTCGTTTTTTTAACTATATTGAAAATTATACGTTCAAACGTTAAATGAAATAAATTTCAAGTCGTTAATTCTTAAAATAAATCATTTTAAATTGTTTCTAATATTAAATATTCATTCAATTTTTCTTAATAAAATCTGGGTCGTTATAGTTAGTTTTTGGAAGTACCTTTAAAGCGTTGAAGACGGTTCATTGAATCAGAGGGAGTAAGAGCTGATGGCATAACTCAGACATCTGACTAATCAGGTCAAATGTCTGATCACTGGATCTAGAGAATCCAATGGCTCAGATCAGACGTCTGACCCAGTTGGTCAGACGTCTGGTCATTAGAAGTAAAAATTCTGGTGACCATTGCCATACATCTAAGCCGGGTATTTTTGGTTTCGACCGAGCTTTTTTTTGAATATATTTGTGATATTTCTAAGGGACAATTTTGATATTAGCCTAGGTTTTCTACCTTTCTATATAAGCTACTTTTAGGATTGGATTAAAGCAACCAAGTGACTAAAAAAATGTGATCCAGGGTTTCTCGTTGTTCTTTATGGTTCTTCTTCTCCAACAATATTAGTCATCTAGATATTCTTTTCCTTTCTCAATTATGTTATTGATTCTATTGTAATGTATTTATATTTGGCTCGTTCCAATAAGTGTAAGAAAAATTCATTTTTGATGGATCAATAAAGATGATGGTCGGGTGGAATATCTAGTGTTTGTGTTTTGACTACATTTCCATCTTGTTTTCAATCAAAGTTATCTCTTTGTTATTTGGGTGAATAAGTGTAATGTCCCGTATTTTTACGGTGTAATAATTATTTTATTTAATTATTTAAATAGTGATTTAGAGATTTAAATGGCTATTTAATTAAATAATAATTAATATTTAATTAATATATATAATATAGTAATATATTATAACTTTGAAATAGTCGGAAATAGCTGAATTCACAATATTGTGTGAATTGGATCATTTAAAATATTTAATTCAGTTTAAATTTGATTTAGAATAACGAATATATTATTTGAACGACAATTGAAACGTATATTTATATATAATCGAGCCCGTAACGTCGCGGCAGTTCGTCATTTGGCGATTCAAACTTTAATTGAATATACAGAATTCGTTTTAAGTCAGATTTCTGTGAAATAAGAAACGTTCGGAGCTGGTGAAGTATATTTTTTTAATGGAAGAGAAAAATCGGGATTTCGTCGTGTAGATTTTGAGTTATGTCCAAATCAAATTTCCAAATAGTCGCTATGGAATTCGTTTACAATTTATAACGATTTATTTATATTATAAAGGGATTTAAATATAAATCGAATATCGATATAACTGGGAATTTGAAATATCGAGTTACAAATCCCGATATGTTTATTTTGAAGTTATATGATATTGTATGTGAATATATATATATATATATACGATAATATTAATTTATTAATATTTAATTAATTTGTTTTTGAATATATTAATATTTATTGGTTTATTTAGAGCTTTAAAAATATCCATTTTTGCAAACGACCTCAGTTTTCGACGAAACTGATATTTTTGGATCCGGAATATTAAATTATTGCTAGATTTCAATTTTTGTGATTTTTGGAGTCAGTATGTGGCCATACGTAATTTTAATGTGAAAAATAGTCAATAATTTGACTTTAAAAATACGCTGGGTGAGCAAACGGATTCAGAATTCGACGAAACAAGTTTCGTTGGGCCCGCAATGTCGAACTGTAGCTGTATGTCCATTTTCATCGAATTTTGATTTGTATGTGTTCATAGTAATTTTTAAATGATAAATTGAGTTAGAAATCAAATATAAATTAATAAAAAATAATATATGAAGCTTGTAATAGAAGCTAGCCTAACTTCTATAAATACGCTACATATTCTAACCCTAACATACTTCATTTTGACGGTCAATGAAAATCAAGCCGCCACCATTCTTATTTCCACCGTAGGAATTTTCATACTCAAATCATTTAAAAAAAAAATCAAAGTTAAGTCTATAAATCGCAACTCAAACAATTTTGTAATCCTTAGGGGATTCGCTTCATTTTGGTACCCATTGTATAGATTGCGACGATACTATGTAGTTTGGGAAAAATACCCGTAGTCCTAGGGTTCGATGCTGAGGAAAATGGAGGAATCGATTGAAGAATCAAATGCTGGTTCGAGGATCGTTGCATCGAATAGATCTGGTATGCGAACTTTTTGTGGATTTCGGGGTTAAAAGTGTCACACTTAGACATTGTGTATGTGCGTGATAGGATGCCTACGCAATTAGCTTGGGGGGTGCGAACTGTATGAAAGTGGTATGGAGGAGTATAGTTTTGAAAAAGAAGAGTGGTGATGTTTTCGGTTTTGAAAACCGTGGAGAGAAGGGAAATATGCAGTGGATGAAGGCGTCAAATGGCCGTGATTTCTAATGGGGATCATGACCTGGAAATTGAGGAAGAAAGGAAGGGTGGGTCGAGTTTGAAAGAGGATGGGCCAGGGGAAAATAAAAGATTAAGGCCCAATAATTAAATTAATATAGTTTAATTTTATTTCGATTGTATATATGAACTTGTATAAAGTATAACTCTTCCATACGTTATCCAAATTCAGCGAAATTAGATCCGTTGGGATCGTATGGATAGTGGCTTCACAATGGAACTGATTCGGGGTGAACTAGAGCTCGTTACAATTTATAGCGAAATAAATTGCCTGATCTGAATCAATGACAGTTTATCGTTATTTAACAATAAACGTCCAATGTGAGTAAAACTCACTAACTCTGATCAATTTTTATTTTTATAACGTACTTTTAGAATTGATAAATGATGGTTGATTGTTGTGTGTTGATTTTTTGATGAACTACTAGTTGATTGGTTGAAGTTACAGATAACGATATATACACATATCGTTAAATAAACGTTGATTCTGTTTATCAGAATAGTATATATTGAAATGAAATTGATATGAATTATATTGTGTAACATTTGTGGATGCACGGAAATCGGTCGGAGGGATCCAGCTGGGTTCCTCAACATTTATTTTACTGTTTTCCATATATTGTGATATATGATGTGATATATAATCTGTTGTTGATTATATGTGTTTGGACGATATTGATCATTGTTATATGGTATGTTAAACCATAAGGAATATTGGAATGTAAAAAGAGAACTTTTGAAGTGTATATTGAAAATAAAATATTTGTATAAAATAAATAGACATTTTAAAAAGGGATATTTCAGAAATAAATAGACATTTTCAAAAGGGATATTTCAGAAATTAACAGACATTTTAAAAAGGAATATTTCAGAATTAAATAGATTTTATAAAAAGAATATTTATAAAATGAATAGGATTTTTTAAAAGGAATTATTTATAAATTGAATAGGATTTTAAAAAGGGAATATTTCAGAAATAAATAGATATTATTAAAAAGAATTATTTGGAAAATAAACAACATTTATAAAAGGAAATATTTCGAAAATCAAATAGAATTATAAAAGAAATTATTTGGAAAATAAATAGAATTATAAAAGGGAATTGACAAGATATAAAAGAACAACGAGAAGATGGTTTCAAGGTAGATTTTAAATAGATATATGTTTTAACAGATAAATGGAGACGATTAATTTATAAATAATATTTTATAAATTAAGTAAAATATTTATCATTTGATAAATGGAATATATAAGTCTGAACTTACATAGAGAAGTAGAAATTGGTTTTAACACCGATATTTTAAATAGAATGTGAACTCAACATTTATAAAGAATTTATAAATGAGAGTTAAGTGTTAGAAATAAAAAGAAGATTTCGTGTGAATAAATCTTTAAATAGAAGTTGGAATTGGGATATTGTTTTAAAATACGAAATCAAACTAGATGGATTATATAAAAGAAATATTATTCACATTCGATGTGAATAATGGAATTAAATAAAGATTTTGTAAATAAAAACCATTGCAAAGGAAAATGGATATTTGAAATAGGATTTTAAACAGAATTGGAATTTCGAATGGCTAGAAATAACTAACTTGTTTAATAATGAAAACAAGTGTTGTGATTTATAAACATTGTTTATAAATGAATTAAAATACAATTATCAGTGGATAATTGAGATTGCAAATTCAAAAGTGAATATAAAATGGGAAATTTGGAGTAGTTTTAGAAAAAAAGGAAACGATGAAATCCATTTCGATATTCGAAATGTAAAAATGATTAAATAAAATCCGTAAAGATTTGTAATTAGAAATCAACTAAGCCAGATGTTATAAAATAATTTATTTAAAGAAATTATATATTGAATAAATCAAAATTTAACAAGATAATTAGTATTCGGTTGGAAACCGATATTTGATAATTGATTATAGGTTATTCCAAGAAGAGTTAATCGAATATAAGTTATTCGAAAGATAGTTAATTGAATATAAGTTATTCGAAGAAGAGTTAATCGAATAGAGATTACTCGAAAGAGAGTTATATGTCGGAATCGATCATATCGAATTCGGGAAAGTACTACTTACTTTCTAGTTTTTAAATCAATGTTTATTTATTTAATAAATAAATAAATTATTATTATTTATTCAAATTAAGAAATAAAGGTTATATTTTTAAGTTAGGTATTTCAGAAGTAAGGATTATAACGCTATAGTTAAAATCAATGTTTTTTCATAAAAGAAGGGATTCGTAAACTGAAATCCGAGAATTTGTGTAAGCAATGAGTGTAAAAATGGGAGCAGTGAGCTTGATCTATTGCAAGGTTAAGAACGTTGTTCAGTTAAGGTCTAAGAGGTAATTATACCCCAACTTGATTGACTTTGTAATTAACTAAGAAATAGTTGAAGTTCGATGGCAAAGATTGGTTAGACATACAGTTAAGTAATAAGCGATTAATGGGTTGAGCAGTTGTAACGATGTTTTATACAACGTTCGTTTGAAATCCATATAAATGAGTTCTGGAAACGTTTTCCAAATATAATTAGTGATGTTTTCTAAGCATAGAAAATGAAATGATTTGTTTATAAGAAATGGAAATGTTTTCCAATGTTAATATCGTATATTTTCTAAATTTAGACAATAAGAATTTCTGTATATATATGGAAATAGGAAATGGGTAAACGAATAAATTAATATTAAGAGGTAAGTGATGATTGATGATTGATTGATAGAATTTCTATCTGGAAATAATATCATTGTTTGTACCCATGTTTTTCTTTGATAGTTAAATCACCGACTATCGAAGTTTTTGACCATTTTTCCGTCGTCAATACGGAGAGACCGGGATCAGATTCATTATCTGAAAGCCACTTTGTATGGGCGTTAGCGTTGCGAATCAAATATAATAAAGATAATTGAAGACGGAGTTACGCAAATGCTGTCCTATTTATAGAATAGTGCCTTCGGGTTGTCCAGACCCAGGACAACTTATATGGAAGAATGTATGACAGAGTATATCTAAAGGATCACGTAAGTTGATCTCTTCAAATGTATTTACGTTTGGTGGTGGACGAATTCGTTTCTCTTAGCTGTATACCCGTGATATGTTTGCAGAAATCAATTTGTGATTTGGCGGGTATGACGATGTGACATTCAAAGTGAATGAAGATGTGGTTTATCAAAAGATACGTTATGACCTCTAGCCTCACAACTGGGAAATGGTATAAAATCGGGTAGGTCGCATGGCTAAGTGGTTAGCTGCCAAGTAGGGTGCATTGTCACCTGATCTAGAGAAATTCCTTTTGCTTCTTAAATCTATAGATGTTGTCCCTTTCAGGAAATGGTTGTTGATCCCAAGCGTTGGTGATAATACATTCAGTACTCTCAAGCGAAGTGAGGGGTCGGTCATGTTTAGCCTGGGTTGCAAGATGTTCTTGTTGAACCCGGTGTGTTCCTCTCTAGAGATACACTGTCAGAAGGTGGTCCCATACCTTGCCAGTTGGAATCCATTATCCAATAAGAGCCCACGGTTTTGATTGTATAATATATATGTAGAGCGTGAGATGCAAGTGTTCTACTAGATTGTTATTTACTTGTTTTAGACACTATTATAATATCATACGAATATTGATTTCAAAGAATGCCTTGGGTTATCATAAGGTAAAAACCATCCGTGTTTATGTGTGGATCGGTCTTACGATTATCCTTTCTTTTAAAAGGATTTTTAAAAGTTAAACCAAGTGGTTGGAGTTTACTCAAACCAGTCCCATGTCTGACCCAGAGTTTATTTTGTTTTGTTTTACCCTAAACTCTTGGGTGCCCAAATTTGTATGGGCAGTCAAGTAGTTTAGGTCTTTAGAGATATACTTGGAGGAGCTTGAAGCAGGAGGCTTTAGGATTATATAGCTATTGTTATTTCCGCTGTGTTGTAAGTGTTGTACTCTGATAACGTTATTTTATACATATACTAGTTTTATTTCAAAGTTATGTATATTTTATTTGTTCCGCTGTGAGATTCGTGTTACTTTGATGTGTTGTAAGTTCTTTTTCTTCAATTGTAACTTTCTATCTTATCTATTCTCACCCCCTAGCTTCTTTCATTAACGTTCCGGTAAATTTTGGGTGCTTGGTTAGTCGGCATCGTATTTGGTCGATAATCAGGATCCAATTTTTCCCCGGGCCGTTACAGTGGTATCAGAGCTGAAGGTTAAGTAATTACCTTGGCTCTGTGATGTGACTCAGTAGAGATGGGAATAGTAATACCCTAGATTGAGTTGAGTGTATATATACGAGTGAACGTATTTGTTATTCAATATAAAATGATTTTATATTGTGGAGATTTATTGGTCGAGTTGTTTATGAGTTCCGATCAATCATTTTGATCCACTGTATCGGTAGGAGTTTATAAATACTCGAATACAATGAACCGACACAGTATGTTTTGAAAAGAGGGTAAATGAAATAATTTTACCCAAATTATATTTTGATATAAAAAGTATAGATATTGGAAATATTTTAGTATATTGGACGTATTGGTTGTGATTATAATCAAATAAGATTATAAAAGTAAAATGGTTATGTAAATAACCAATTAAAATTTGTATAAGTATTATGAAATGAATTAAAACCGAATTTAAACCAGAATTGAAATTTAAAACTCTGGGATTTGGAAAGGTGTTTGTAAATGGATTTGGATTAAGTATATGAGAATTTTAAAATCCTGGGAGATTTTAAATTGTTTTACAAACATTGTGAATGATATTTTGAAATGTATTTCAAAATGGAAGTGTTTAGAAATGGTTTTGAAAGTGTTATAGTATTGAACTCACTTCAATTACTGGAAAATAAATTCCGAAGATGACTGCGCAACATCATCGGTGTTCATTTTCGAGTTTCTAAGTGAAGGATTACTACCAAAGATTTAGTTTTGAATTGTTTTGAGAAAAACAAGTTGTTTGATACTACAAAATGAATATTTTGATTTCTGAAAAGGGTATGTTGTTTAAAACTCCCAGAACCAGATTGTTTGAATTGGAAACAAATTTAAATTTAAAAGTATGAAAGCAAATTGAAATTAAATTGAAACCAGTTAAGTGGAAATTGTATTGAAATAGAAGGGTATCAAATAAAATTAGAATGTGGAATAGGAATATGGAATTATATTGGAATGATAAGTAAAGATTTGGAAACAATAATGACACTTAAGATTGAGAATGAAATTTGGTTTGGATAGAGAATGATTGGATTTGAGGACAGATGATTGGAATGACATTGGTATATGCAGAATTGGTAATAGATGGAAAATGATATAATGATATGCCTGACAAAAAGGTACAAGTTTATGTTTTATATTGGCTATGAGATTTTTATGTGCCGAATTGGCAAGCCGCTTTGCTATTTGATTTTCTTTTGGGTTGGATAAGGCCTAGAGAGGCGAGTTGTAGTTGTACCGATTTAGCCGTTCAAAGGAGGTGCTGGCGAATTTTTTCGGAATTTTAGGGTGTTAGAAAATTTTCAGAATTTATGAAAATTTTTGTTCGTAAGAATGAATTAATATTTTAATTTAAATTTATTTGTTCAGTTGAAACCGAAGTTAAAGAAGTAAACAAATAATTTTTAACCAGTCAATAGGGTTTGTTTTCTATCTTAACAATTTTGAGGACGAAATTATTTTAAGGGGGGAAGAATGTAATGTCCCATATTTTTACGGTGTAATAATTAATTTATTTAATTATTTAAATAGTGTTTTGGAGATTAAAATGGTTATTTAATTAAATAATAATGAATATTTAAATAATATATATAATATAATAACGAATATTTAATTAAATAATAATGAATATTTAATTAATATTTAGAGCTTTAAAAATAGTCATTTTTGCAAACGACCTCCGTTTTTGATGAAACTAATTTTTTTGGATCAAGAATATTAAATTATTGCTAGATTTTATATTTCGTGATTTCTGGAGTCAGTATGTGGCCATACAGAATTTTAATGTGAAAAATAGTCAATAATTTGACTTTAAAAATACGCTGTGTGAGCAAACGGATTCGGAATTCGACGAAACAAGTTTCGTTGGGTCCGCAATATCGAACTGTAGCTGTATGTCCATTTTCATCGAATTTTGATATTGTATGTGATTGTAGTAATTTTTAAATGATAAATTGAGTTAGATATCAAATATAAATTAATAAATAAATAATATATGAAGCTTGTAATAGAAGCTAACCTAACCTCTATAGATACACTACATATTCTAACCCTAAAATACTTCATTTTGATGGTCAATGAAAATCAGGCCGCCACCATTCTTATTTCCACTGTAGGAATTTTCATACTCAAATCATTTTAAAAAAATCAAAAATAATTCTATAAATCGCAACTCAAACAATTTTGTAATCCTTGGGGGATTCGCTTCATTTTGGTACCAATTGTACAGGTTGCAACGATGTTCTGTAGTTTGGGAAAAATACCCGTAGTCCTATGGTTCGATGCTAAGGAAAATGGAGGAATCGACTGAAGAATCGAATGCTGGTTTGAGGATTGTTGCATCGAATAGATCTGGTATGCGAAGTTTTTGTGGATTCTGGGGTTAAAAGTGTCGCACCTCGACACTGTGTATGTACGTGATAGGATGCTGACGCAATTAGCTTTGGGGGTGCGAACTAGATGAAAGTGGTATGGAGGAGTATAGTTTTGAAAAAGAAGAGTGGTGATGTTTTTGGTTTTGGAAACCGTGGAGAGAAGTGGAAAGATGCGGTGGATGAAGGCGTCCAAATGGCCGTGATTTCTACAGGAGATCGCGACCTGGAGATAGAGAAAGAAAGGAAAGGTGGGTCGGGTTTGAAAGAGGATGGGCCGAGGGAAAATAGAAGGTTAAGGCCCAATAATTAAATAAATATAGTTTAATTTAATTTCAATTGTATATATGAACTTTCATAAGGTATAACTCTTCCATACATTATCCAAATTTAGCGAAACTGGATCCGTTGGGATCGTATGGATGGCGGCTACACAATGGAACTGATTCGGGTGAAGTGGAGCTCGTTATAATTTATAGCGAAATAAATTGCCTGATCTGAATCAACGACAGTTTATCGTTATTTAACAATAAACGTCCAATGTGAGTAAAACTCACTAAGTCTAATCAGTTTTTATTTTTATAACATACTTTTAGAATTGATAAATGATGGTAGATTATTGTGTGTTGATTGTTTGTGAACTGCTAGTCGATTGGTTGAAATTACAGATAACGATATATACACACATCGTTAAATAAACATTGATTCTGTTTATCAGAATAGTACATATTGAAATGAAATTGATGTGAATTATATTGTGTAACACCTGTGGATGCAGGGAAACAGGTCGGAGGGATCCAACTGGATTCCTCAACATTTATTTTACTATTTTTCATATATTGTGATATTTGATGTAATATATAATCTGTTGTTGATTATGTGTGTTTGGATGATATTGATCATTGTTATATGGTATGTTAAATACCATAAGGAATACTGGAATGTAAAAAGAGAGTTTTTAAAGTGTATATTGAAATTAAAAATGTAACGACCCAAACTTCCCCGTAAAGGAAAGCCAGGATTGAGTTGAGAACACGACAAATCAGATGACAAACAGAAGAACATTTCATTGCCTGTTACAACAATTTACATCAAAGTACAAGAATATACAAAGTATGAGCAAATAATATACATTAGATAAATATCAGAGATTTACAAATTACAATGCAGCGGAAAATAATATAAAACACAACTGAAAAGAATATACGGATACAGAGCTTTCCAAATATCATTCCAGCTATAAATCAGGATCCTGTGAATATAAATCTGCAAAACAAAAACTACTAGCTGCCCATGTGGAAAATAGGGGCACCTAGAGTTTAGGTTAAAATAGTAAACTCCAGGTCAGTCATGTGACTGGTGTGAGAACTAAAACAGTTATTAATTTGGTTTTAAAGTTAGGTAAATCAAGGGACCACGCCGTATAACACGGAACAGGTTTACCCCCAAGAATACCAGTGCATAAAACAAACAGCGTAATGCTAAATAAAGAACAATGAAGCTATTATAAGACCCAGGTCCCATCACACAATGCAACGCAAGCCGAAGGATAGGGTTTTACCTTGTAATATCCAAAGAATGCTTGATACGCTAAATTTCATCTTTTATTTTTACTACAAGTGAAGAAAACAACTTCAAATATAAATGTATCAATCATAGGTGGCATGAGCGCCCCATCCCACTATGTCGCCATATATAGGGTTACAACTAAAACCGAAATGTCGTATTGGAAGTTGGATTCCATCTATGAACCAAGGCAAGGGATCGTCCGTTTCGCTTTGAGACAATCTAGCCCATGTCTCAGGGTCAGAGCTCGAGTGGCCCTTAGGAGCCACAGGGCCGGTCCAAACGAAGTGGATTAAAATGCCTGAACAATACGTTTCCCCGCCCTATGGGGCGTAAAACTGGTCAGTATATCGACCAAACCATCCATCGGCCCCCGCAGTGACCGATATAACCGAGGCGCCTCGCTATCCATCATCCACATAAGTAAAACGTCAGGGCTTGCAAAACCCTGACACCACTTCTAGCTAGAATGAAACACATGTTCTCCCTGGACCCTCTCCCATTTCTGGTTCACACCGGGTGTGAGGCTCGCGAATTAACGCTACACAAAGCTATGCTATATTAAAGCCGTGCTTTGATCATCAACCACAAGGCTCTGCTTTTCAACAGAAGCCTTGATCATTTGCATCTCAACATGCCACACAGGCAATTCATGCCATGCGACTGATATCTACCGATATATAACCTCTGAGCACGTACGTCTCAGAGAAGGGCGTAAGAAAGAGAATAAATACTCCGCCGCCAAACAGATATATATTTAATAGAAATCAATCAGCAAAGAATAAAATCAAATGTCAGACACACATCCATTTACAAGTTCGTTCTGGGTCTGAATGAAACCGGTGGCACCTTATTCCTCGTCCCATATGTCTAATACAGGAGAGAGGCCCTCACATATCCGGTCAATCTCCAAGTACGTCTGGACGATCACCACTTATTACCTCGTCTTGGGTGTACAGCCCAATCAAGACATCAATAATCATCCAAACGATGTGAAGACCTCCAGTCTTCAACCACCGTCTTCATCGTCGACTTATCGTCGAATCAGTTATTCAGAATGGGTATAAACCCGGTCTTTCCGAACAACCCGCGTATATAATAATCAAGTGCTATAAACACAACATACGCCTCATTCCAATTATGAATATTCTTTTATTTAAATATTCATATCCTTTGGGAAAGGTTCCCATTAATTTTATCAAAGATAAATTCTTTAAATTTATTCTTTAATCTTCCTTTGGGTATCATTTCAAACCATATTAAGGTTTTCCAAACTAGTCGGGATTAGCACACCTTACCAAAGTAATCATTTGTTTAATTTCCCAATCCCAACCTATTCATCCCATAGAGCAAAACTAGTAATACTCCATATCTAATACCACAGTGTTATCGGTAAAATTAATTACCATTTCACGATCAAATCTACTTAAAGATTTAACTATCGCTTTGGAGCAAAACTGGTGATACTCCATTCTCGATCATTTCAATCTGATTAAAGATTCATTAAAACTCCACTTAGTTTTAATTTTCCCAAAAATCAATATTAATGATTATATAACTTGGGAAATCATATCCTGTCTTTAACTGGGTTAAAGAACCAATGCCATTTAAAACACGGTTCACGATAAACCCAAAATCTCATTCCATTTTATTCCAATTACTAAATATAACTGGAAATTCTAATAATCTTAATTAAAAGATTTATTCTTTTCACACGGGGTTTAAGAATAGTGTTACTGAAGACCCAATCCCATCCGTCTCTAACCGTAAATCAGTAAGAGAACAATTCCCTAAGTATTAATCCCGAAGGCCGAAACCAACATCAGATCAATACCCAGGAAACCATACAACTTAGCTCATCTCCATTTAGTTTCTACTTTTCTTAACTCCATTGGGTTTAAGAACAGTATTAATAAAGATATCATTCACGATAAACCCAAAATCTCATTCCATAGTTAATCGGGTTAAAGAACAAGTGTTATTTAAAACACTGTTCACGATAAACCCAAAAATCCAATTTTCAAATAGATTCAAATATTTTTATTTTCACTAAAATTCGAAATTCCATTTCTGTTTAAATTCCTGTTTCAAAAATCCAATTTCCTTTACAAAGGTTTTTATTTGAAAAATCTTTACTTAATTCCATTATTCACATTAAATGTGAATATATTTCTTTTATATAATCCATTTAGTTTGATTTTGTATTTTAAAACAATATCCCAATTTCAACTTCTATTTATAGATTTATTCATACTAAACACTTCACGATTTGACTATAAGGTGTTTAGCGATGTTGTTTATTTCAAAATTTAATAAATGATTTTGAAGTGAGATTTATTAAGTAAAAAGAATAGTATTCCCGATTTTGGACAGGGAATGTTTTACAAAATGTTTTTATAAAACAAAAAGGATTTCGAGGGCTATAACCAATAATTTCGAAATGTTTTGGAAGTGGAAATCTATATAGATTTGAAAGTACTTGTGATTATTATGCTGTGAAATGATTTTCCCTACTTCGGGATATAAAATGATTTAGCAAGTATGTGGCTAGAGATTGGGTGACCCGAGAGCGACTAAAAGTGTGAGGGCGTGCATGTCTTCCCCCATAGGTGGGATGGTGCATTGTCAGTGTAGCCATTAGGTGCATATATATATATATATTGGTGGTATATATATATATGTTGTCAGTGTGGTTGAAATGAAATTGTTTGATATGTGGCAATAGATTGCCTAGAAAAATTTATTAGGAAATTAAACCCCTTGTAAACGCCATGAGGCCTAAGGTAGCGCGAGGAGCCGTACTAGGGACGATGCCGGTTTTAATTACCCTGCCGTTATGCTGCCGAAATTTTCCAGAAATATTCTTATGTTACAAAATATGCATGTTGTTATATAAAACTGTGTGAATAATATGAAAATTAGATTTTTAATATATATACATGAATATGAAAATGATCATGTTATGTCAACAAAAAATTCATATTTTGTTGCAAATCAAAAATAAAACATTGATAAATAAAATGTATTGACATTGATATCTACATTTTTAATGTATATACAACATTAAAATAAAACATTGATAAATAAAATGTATTGATATTGGTATCTACATTTTTATTGTATATACAACATTAAAAATAAAACATTGATAAATAAAATGTATTGACATTGGTATTTACATTTTTAATGTATATAAAACATTAAAAATAAAACATTGTTAAATAAAATGTATTGACATTAGTATCTACATTTTTAATGTATATACAACATTAAAAATAAAACATTGATAAATAAAATGTATTGACATTGCTATTTACATTTTTAATGTATATACAACGTTAAAAATAAAACATTGATAAATAAAATGTATTGACATTGGTATTTTCATTTTTAATGTATATACAACATTAAAAATAAAACATTGATAAATAAAATGTATTGACATTGGTATTTACATTTTTAATGTAAATACAACATTAAAAATAAAACATTGATAAATAAAATGTATTGACATTGGTGTTTACATTTTTAATGTATATGAAACATTAAAAATAAACATTTTGATATAGAAATGTGTTTACATTAGATTTTACATTTTTAATGTATATAAAACATTGAAAATCAACATTCCGATATAAAGATGTGTTTACTTTGAAACTCACATTTTTAATGTAAATGAAACATTAAAAATAAGCATTATATGTTGAATAGAAAAGTTGTTTGACAATAAAAATACATTTGTTTTACTTTATGTATATAAAATGATCATTATATGTTGGCATAAAAATTCACATTTTTAACATAGATTCAAAATGATCATTGTTGGAAGAAAACATGTTTTAACATAAAAGAATCACATTTTTAATGTAAATGAATGATTAGAAAAGATTCAAAGTGAAAAACATGTTTTCAACATAAAGTTTTACATTTTAATACAAATGAATCATTTTAAAAGGATTCATTGTGCAATAAAAATGTTTTTAATGTAAATGTTCTTTCATTGTTAAAGAAAATGTTCTCACATTTAAATTTACACTTTCAATGTAAATGAATCATTATGGAAAGAAGCATTGTTAAAAATATGTTAACATTTGGAAAAAAAATCACATTTTAATGTAATGAAAGATTACATAAGAGAGGTTACATTTTAATGTAATGAAAGGCTACATAAGAAAGATTACTTTTTTTTTGTAATAAAAGAAAGATGATTAAAAATTTCATTTTTAATGTAACATATGATTTCATATATAAAAGAAATCAAGGTTGAGATGAAAATGTTTATGACATTAAAAAAATTCATTTTTAATGTAATATATGATTTCACACAAAAAAAATCAATCTTGAAATGGAAATGGTTTGAAATTGTTGAATGATTTATATTTATATATATTTATATATAAATATAAATTAAAATAAAACGAATCGCGCTACTGTAGTTCGCGATTGGAAATCGTAACTTCAAATGATTATACCGAGAGGTCCGATCGTCGGATTTTCCCAAAACTGGAAACGTTAGGTTCGCTTTGGAAAGATCTTTCCAACGATATAAAATTTGTTAAGATCCAACGGTTAGATTTTGAGAAATGTGTAAATCAAATTTTGATGAAAACGGCGCCAGGGCCATGTAATGACCTGAAGAGTCGTTTAATTAAAAATCGCTGTTATTAAATAAATAAAACTAGCGATAAATCATTATAAAATTTTATAAACGATATGGAATGAAAATAATTGATTTAAATTATATATATTCGAGAATTATTTGATAAGGCCGAGTTAAATCTCATTTCAAATAATTATACGACGATTGGAAGTCGAAGATTTGAAGACGGTGATTGAAGACCGGCGATCTTCACATCGAATGGTGACTACTGATGCCTTTGATTGGAGTTGCTGCCTTGAAAGGGTTACAGTGGTAGTTGTCCGGACGTACTTATTGATCATCTGGATATGCGAGAGTCTCTCCTCCGTATTGGACATATGGAATGAGGAATAAGGTATCTCCGGTTTCGTTTAGACCCATAACGGACTTGTAAATGGATGTATGTCTGACATTGGATTTTATTCTATGCTGATTGATTTCTATTTAATATATATCTGTTTGGGGGCGGAGAATTTATTCTCTTGCTTAACATTCTTCTCTGAGACGCACGGCTCAGAGGTTATATATTGATAGTTATCGATCGCATGGCGTGAATTGTCAGTATGGCATGCCGAGATGCAAATGGTCAAGACATACTGTTGAAAAGCAGAGCCTTATGGTTGATGATCAAAGCACGGCTTTATTTTAGCATAGCTTTGTGTATAGCGTTACTTCGTGAGCCTCACACCCCGGTATGAACCAGAAACGGGAGAAGGATCCAGGGAGAACATACGTTTCTTTCTAGCTAGAAGTGGTGTCATGGTATGGAGTCCAGACATTTTAACTAATGTGGATGATGGAAAGTGAGGTACCTCGGATTGGAGTCCCTAGTGGCTCTATTTATGCACCATAAGGCGGGAAGACGTATTCAGGAGTTATAATCCACTAACATATTTGTGGACCGACCCTGTGGCTCCTAGGTGCAGTTGCGACTGATCCTGAGGCACGGGCTAGAGTGTCTCGAATTCGGTGTATTCCTCTCTAGAGATACACTGTCGGAAGGTGGTCCCATACCTTTCCAGTTGGAATCCATTAACCAATAAGAGCCCACGGTTTTGATTTTATAATATATATGTAGTGCGTGAGATGCAACCGTTCTACTAAATTGTTATTTACTTGTTTTAGACACTATTATAATATCAGACGAATATTGATTTCAAAGAATGCCTTGGGTTATCATAAGGTAAAAACCATCCGTGTTTATGTGTGGATCGGTCTTACAATTATCCTTTCTTTTAAAAGGATTTTTAAAAGTTAAACCAAATGGTTGGAGTTTACTCACACTAGTCCCATGACTGACCCAGAGTTTATTTTGTTTTGTTTTACCCAAAACTCTTGGGTGCCCAAATTTGTATGGGCACTCAAGTAGTTTAGGTCTTTAGAGATATACTTGGAGGAGCTTGAAGCAGGAGGCTTCAGGATTATATAGCTATTTTTATTTCCGCTGTGTTGTAAGTGTTGTACTCTGATAATGTTATTTTATACATATACTAGTTTTATTTCAAAGTTATGTATATTTTATCCGTTCCGCTGTGAGATTCATGTTACTCTGATGTGTTGTACGTTCTTCTTCTTCTATTCTAACTTTCTATCTTATATATTCTCACCCTCTAACTTCTTTCATTAATGTTCCGGTAAATATCGGGTGCTTGGTTAGTCGACATCGTATTTGGTCGATAATCAGGATCCAATTTTTCCTCGGGCCGTTACAATAAGATTCTTGTAACAACCCAAGTTTTCAAGAGATCGCTTGGTCATTCGTATCTACCTTGAAAGTTGAAACCGAAATTGATTTCTAGATACAATTTTTAGGCTTTATTGTCTATTTTTGCAAGTCATTACTTACATTCCTAGTGATTTTTGGAGTTTTTGAAATTTTTCTGTATAAATGGATTATTGTGAATCCCGCGACTGACCCAATAACAAAGAAATAGTGTTTCTTGCTATTTTATGGCGTTTCTCCATGATTTTAGATATACGAATTTTTGGAAATATTTCGTGTATTTTCGTGAACACATATATGATTTTATAAACCGTTTTCCAAAAATGCTTTAAAATGGAAATATGTTTTTGAAAATAAATACGGCTTTAATAAAATGTTTTGAACCTATCAGTAATATTGCCAAAGTATGTGTTTTCAAGCTAATCGACTTTACAAATAGTTTTCCAATAAACTTTACCTTCAAATTATTTTCGCAAAGTATGACTTCAAATAAAAACCATTCATGTTTTGTCATACTACGGAAGGGCGTGTTGGTGATTAAATTATGTCGTAAACCTCGCGGTATGGGACATAGTGGAATATGATTATATTTGATCCTAGATCCGTCAAATCGAAATAATAACCTCGGTGTTTTCCAATGACCTCTATGACCCTCTGTGTTAGTAATAACCTCATTATTTTCTAGTGACCTCTCTAGCCTTCTGTGTTAGTAATAACCTCATTATTTTCTAGTGACGTCTCTAGCCTTCTGTGTTAGTAATAACCTCAGTGTTCTTCTGTGACCTCTATGAACTTCGCATTATCAAGGGCTTTGTTATTTCCATGTTTTCGTGTATGAAGCCGACTTACAGAGTGTGAACCGTTAAGTGATGACGTGTGGTATGGGACACATGACCATCGCTTTTCTGGTTACTATCTTAGGGTCTGTGACACATTCTGTGGAAAAGCCAGTACTAAACCTTCGGCTCGTCTGTGTTAGGCTTTCGAGCCTTCTGTGTCGGCTTTCGAGCCTTCCGTGTTAGGCTTTCGAGTCATCTGTGTTAGACCTTTGACCTTCTAGGATACGTAGGGTACCCCCTCTGTGAATAGTAGTATTGGCTATGGCTTTAGGCCAATCGGTGTAATATCTCGTGCTGGCATAGCTTTAGCTTGCCATCTATGATGGATCCATAATCTTTGTTTGCATATTTCAGGTTTATTAGAGATGTCATCTTGTGAAATTAATCACTTTCCAAAGTATAGTGATTCCGTGAGTTCCTGATATAGTAATCTTAGTGAATTTTGTGATTTATGTTTTGGTACTCCATCTTATGGTGTTTTAACTCTTTTGAATTATCTAATAAGTTTGGTATTTTTGGGGAATTTGGTTTACTTTTGCGAATGTGTTGAGACACTATCTAGCTTTATGCTAGTAAGTGAATCAAGTAGTGCACCTATACCTTTGCCTTGTGTGATTGACTTTCTAGAATCCATGGATGAGTTATTTTACCTGACTCTATGCTTAAAGAATTATGTATCATACTCCTATTCATTACTATTCATGTTATTACTTACTATTGACTAGACTGACCCGTGTGTGTTAATGCTCAGGTCAGACTGAGCTTTTACAGGTATTCTAGCTGTTGTAGATACTCCTTTTGCTTCTATCCTGGATCGTGCGGTGTCGAGATCTTAGTATAACTATTTTGTTGTTTATAGCCTATGATCCATGTACTTTTTTATGTAGTGTATTCTTTTCGATCTGTATTGTATCTATTGTGGTTGTATACCACATTTTTTTGAAACTTCATGATTGTTTATTATATATGTATGTGATGCTAGGTGGTCTGTACTGTGATGTAAATTTACATTAGTTAATTGTATTTGTTCTGAATTTTTTTCTAGCCTCTATAGTTTTGTATTGGTTTAAGATTAAGAGTGTCAATCCACGAGAAGAAGACAATGGAACATTTCCTAGATACTCTTAATGTTTAATTAATACAAGACTTATCGATGGTCGCCCTTAACCAATCCTATTCTCCGCATCAGTAGACAACATTACCAGTTACTATTCATTATTAATGTTGGTCTCGGGATGAGGCTTCATTGCTTGGTATCAGAGCCGAGTTCAGAACAAAGAGATCTCTGGAGAAATGAGG
The DNA here is from genome assembly GCA_030737875.1 of Allium sativum. Taxonomy (NCBI): domain Eukaryota; kingdom Viridiplantae; phylum Streptophyta; class Magnoliopsida; order Asparagales; family Amaryllidaceae; genus Allium; species Allium sativum. Next base: position 822,821,843 of record CM060910.1, read on the forward strand.
AATACGTACCTTTTCTCCTCAACTTCTCCTTCTCCAGAAATCCAAAACTTAGAAAATAAGAAAAACCGACTTCCCTATAAATTAAATTGTCTCAAATCGACTTGCAAATCTAAGAAATTAGTGTAATCTTTCTCTATCAGCAGATAAATCACTGAAAACCTGGGTTGTTACAATTCTGGTATAAACGCTTTTGTAAAAGTCATTAATTCCCACAACACCAATTTAGCAATATCAATGCACAAAAATTGATTTGACTAGTTCTCTTTTTAATTTTTTTTAATAAAGTCAGTGTAAAGAGAAATTTTTAGGCATAAGCGTCTGACGTATGGTAGAAATATATCATATCATAATCTAATAACCATGATATTATTTGATTTTGTCATATAAGATTAGTTAATATTAGTTTATTCTGCATAAATGGTGTGAGAATGATAATTAATTAATTTTAAAATATTTGGTTTTACATCTATTGAATCGTTTTTATCCTCCATTATTTCCTCGTTTTATCTTCGCTATACCTTGTACACATCTACCATTACGGAATCGGCAAGCATTTTAACTACATAGGATGGATGATTATAAATTCACAATATAATATGTAAATGATAACAAAAATATGTACATTTGATGCTTTTTCCCTCAATAGATATTATTTAGCACATAAAATGCTTTTCATTGGGATAATTTTATGTCAACATAATTGCTTGTTTTTTGAAAACAATGACAAATGGATAATTATAAAATATTCTTATTTTTTTAATAAGTCAACATATATTCCTTTACATAGCATATTTGGACCTTTGTTTCATTAAACAATTTAGATGGCCATATGTTTTACAATTGGCTTTTGAGTGTTAGGTTTTGTTTTTTATTTTAGAGTGACTTTTGCATTTAATTCTATGCTTGTTATAGTTTAACTAAAATAAGATGAGTTGGTAAAAGAATCTTGTTAATTATTTTCTTGTAGAAGAAGTATAAATCATATTAGCCTTATTTAACTAATTATTCTATGTAATAAGTATAGGAAAATTTATTGCATTCACAGTGATTTAGAAAGGTGCTAGCCGTTTGATACATCATGTTGATGCTTTAGAAAAATTTTGCATTTTGAGCATCTTGTGTTGTAAATAACAATGACTTTTACAAACGTAAGTGGTATTTAATAGCCTACATATACCAAATTTTTTGGCACACAAGCATATAAATTCATTACAAAATAAATCCTATGAATCTGCTATTGACATTTTAAATTCATTTTTGACTATAAGTTTGAAATTTAGGTTTAAGATTTGAATTTAAGTTTGAGCATTGTCTACATATCCAGTGATTCCTTACTTGCATATTTTTATAACATTGGTTCTCCAAATGAAGATTATGATGTGTCTCACACAAATTGGTCTAACTTCAAGAACAAGAGATACCTTGTTGTCGATACCTCTTCAGTTTCGATTCATAAGACTCAATAAGATGGTTGGTGTTAGCCCTCTTTTTGGCACTAATCTCATCGGGCCAAAACCAAAGCCCAAACACGTAACCAGATGTAAGCCGCATCCAAAGTTAGCAAGCACAGGGTCCGAAACAGTCACACATCGGCCCACGTCCAGATTCAACAAATAACAGCTCACTCCGGAAGAATAGGCCTCCCAGTCGACCGAGTTTATCGGAGTAAGTCGACCGATTATTTCGGGCCAGCGTTGAAATCTTCTACAGAGCCAGTCCACTTAATATCCTAACTTCCTAGGAGATAAAGGCGGTCAACCATATGCGGACAAAGCTCTGCTTTTGATATGCCTCTTCACGGATGCCACGTCATCCACAACTTCCGAGGATATTATTTATGAGCAGTGGAATCAGTCTTCCAGCCGTAATTCGAGCCAATGGATGGATTCCACGTGTCTAGACCTTCCCGAAATGGCCGGTCCACATCGCAAACAACCCAAGCAGCATTTTCTACCTATAAATACCTCCAAGCTTAAAGAGGAAAAGGGACTTGAAGGACTTTTGGGGACTTTTGGCCAGACGGCTTTCTTCAAGCTTTTCATCTCTATTCTTCTCCAGAATCTTAATCTCTTAAAAGGAAGAAAGGAAAATAGTCATTTTCTTTCTTTTCTCCAAATAGAAAAAGCATTGTACTTGTAATCAAAAGAGAGAAATAATATATAAAGTGGATGTAGGCATCGCCTTTGCCGAACCACTATAAAAATTCTGTGTGCTCTCCCCGTTCTTTTACTTTTTTATTGCGGTTTTATCTTTATTCGTGTGTTGATCACGCGATTGGGGGTTGATCGTCACTAGTGACCAACTTTTGATGTCAACACTTTGGCGCTCCAGGTAGGGGAAGCGCACCGACACCGCCATCGAGCTCCTGCTTATCTCAGGTCATGGCAAACAAATGAAAGAAAGATGCAAGATCCTCTCGTCCCGCAAACGCCGATGTAGCCGATGCCGATGCTTCAGAAGCAAGCCACGAAGTTTCCTCTCATGACAACATGTCTCGATTCCTTACCCGGGACGATATGGATAAAATCATGGTCGAACTCAGAGACCATACGACATCTTTGGGTAAAGTCCCCAACGACAGCAGCAGTTGATGGATCACCTTCTCGGTCGACCGAAAACAGGGTTGAACGCTTCAACATCAATTCCTCCATCGACTGAAGCTGGGGAAATCACCGATCTTCGGTCTGCACGGAATCAGGCCACTGATCAGGCTACACCTTTATTTCATCCTGGTTTGGTTCCACCAACCGATCGGTCCCAGCCGAGAATATCACTTCCAGCAACCAGCGCGTCTGCAACAACAGAACTTAGGAGGCAGGCGACCAAGATCTAGGTCGTCTGGTAAATATGCCTTCACTCATTGGAACATCTCGACCTACCGAATTAGTTGAGCTACCACCGGGTCCCTCAGAATCAACGCCATTCCCATTACAACCCGGGATCTTGTCGCAGATAAGTCTAACCACTCTTCCTCTTCAACGAAGAGTTGGAGTAGCTTTCCCTTCGAATGAGGGAAGCCACCCTACCATGCCGGTCCTCACCATAGCGGAAGAAAATGCTACCGTAGACCCTCCTAACCTCGCTTCAAACGGGGGAATCCCTGGCCCCCGAATATCACATGCTATGCTGGATCAGCCTAGACCTTTAGCTACAAGTATGGCTCGATCCACAACTCATCAGGTTCCAAAGAGGCCATTCAGCCCAGAACCTCCAGCCAGATCTCACCTTCCCTCACACCTTCACTCAACTCTCGGAGGTCGAGCCCAGCCAACGGCCACCCTTCTGATCATGCTTTTGCCGGATCCTCGTGCAAAATCCTCTCAGGATGCAGAGCTAAGTTCATGGCAACGACTCCTCGGAGATGGGAGTCAGCTCGCAAGCATCATCTGACGCTTCACTCGGGGCAACTCTTCGCAGCAAGACATAGACAATGTCAACCGCAACCCCTTTACTAGAGAAATTAGAAATTCCCGAAACCCTCCAGACTTTAGGTTCCCTGCCATCGAACCATACAAAGGTCGCACTGACCCGACCATTCATCTCATGCGATACATGCGACATATGGAAGTACTTGGTGCGTCGACCATCTTCATGGCTAAGTGCTTTCCACTCTTTCTCACAGATATAGCCGGTATGTGGTTTCGGCAGTTAACAACGGAGTCGATCAGTAGTTGTAATACTCTGGTCACCCGATTCATCGAGCAGTTTCGAGTGCATATCTCTCGAGCGAAAAGTGTCATGTTTCTATCTACCATCAAACAGCGATCCGGAGAGACGCTAAGATCCTTCGTCGAAAGGTTCAACGCAGCTGTAGCATCTGTCGATCGGCCCGAGCCATCGATGGTGTTGATGGCAGCCACCGCGGTAGTCCAGAAGAGATCAGAATTCTCGAACTCCTTAACTAGGGATCCTCCCAAAGATATAGATGATTTCTACTCCAAGGCTGAAAGATTCCTCCGACAAGACGATGCCAGCCTTGAGATGGAGTGCCTTGAAGTTTTAGTAGCCAAACAACAAGGTCCACTCAACGGCAATGGCCAGAATAAAGGAAGAGGAACGGCCCCAGAAAAGGATAAATGCAATGTACGACCTCGAAATGAAAACAATTATGATCGGTACACCGAGCTCAATTCCTCTTTGCTCGATATCTATCTCGATATGCGCGAGTCCTTCCCCACTCCAAGGCCACCTCAACGAGAACCGACCCAGATGGAACTTGACTCTGGCAAGCATTGTATATTCTACAACGTAGCTGGACATAATACAAATGAATGTCGACATCTGCGCGATCTCATCGAAGGACGAGTCAGAAAAGGGGAACTCGCTGAGTATGTCAAAAATCGCGCCCCGGCCATGCCGCCGCGACCTTCATGCCCAAGCTCCTCAGGCTGGTCCGCAAGCTCCTAGAGATGGAAAGGACCCTGAGACTAGCACTCGCGGCATTATCATTAATTAGATTTTTTTATCTTTTCTTTCGATGTATTTCTTTCAATAACAAGGACGCCTTGATGCTCTGTAATCAATCGCTGTCCCCGTAGCTTTTCTTTGTAATAGTTGCTTAGCAGTTATGAACTTTACTTTTTGCAAAAGTAGATCGATTGTTGTAAAATTTCTAAGTCGAACCAGATTAGTGTTCGCCATTAAGCCGAGCAAGGTTAATGCTCGCCCCCTGTTCTATGTGGTTAGCGCGAAAGCCCACCACTACTTCAAACACCTACCCTTTCAAGTGAGAGAGGTCGCTTTTTCTTAAAAACGAGTGTGGATTACACTCTCATTCTCTACACCATGAGTGTGCATAGATCATTAAACTAACTAACCTAACATGAGTTGAGCATGAGAAACACTTGCCCTAAGCCGAGTATGGTTAATACTCGCCTTATCTAAGCCGAGCATGGTTTATGCTCGCCCCTAAGTCGAGCATGGTTTGTGCTCACCACTAAGCCGAGCATGGTTTATGCTCGCCACCAAGCCGAGCATGGTTTATGCTCGCCACCCTCTAAAGCCAAGTGGAATAAAATGCTCGACCAATGGTTTGTTTTGTATTTGCAGGAACCAATTCTTATGGAGATCATCATCTCGGCCTTAATACGGTTCCCGATAGTTGTCGGTCTTCTGGCCTCAATACGACCTGGCATGGTCGTCGGATTTCTGGTCTTAATACAACATCGGACCGTCAGTTTTCTGGCCTTAATATGGTCCGGCGTGACCATAGCTGCTCGAGCATTTGTGCTTCAGTTCAGATTTCAGAATACACCTCCCTCTATCGATGAAGATATATTCTGAGGGGCAAAGTGTTAGCCCTCTTTTTGGCACTAATCTCATCGCGCCAAAACCAAAGCCCAAACGCGCAACCAGATGTAAGCCACATCCAGAGTTAGCAAGCACAGCGTCCGAAACAGTCACACATCGGCCCACGTCCAGATTCAACAAATAACAGCTCACTCTGGAAGAATAGGCCTCCCAGTCGACCAAGTTTATTGGAGTGAGTCGACCGATTATTTCGGGCCAGCGTGGAAATCTTCTACAGAGCCAGTCCACTTAATATCCCGACTTCTAAGGAGATAAAGGCGGTCAACCATATGCGGACAAAGCTCTGCTTTTGATATGCCTCTTCACGGATGCCAATCAGCCACAACTTCCGAGGACACTATTTATGAGCAATGGAATCAGTCTTCCAGCCGCAATTCAAGCCAATGGATGGATTCCACGTGTCTGGACCTTCCCGAAATGGCCGATCCACATCGCAAACAGCCCAAGCAGCATTTTCTACCTATAAATACCTCCAAGCTTAAAGAGGAAAAGGGACTTGAAGGACTTTTGGGGACTTTTGGCCAGATGGCTTTCTTCAAGCTTTTCATCTCTATTCTCCTCTAGAATCTTAATCTCTTAAAAGGAAGAAAGGAAAATAGTCATTTTCTTTCTTTTCTCCAAATAGAAAAAGCATTGTACTTATAATCAGAAGAGAGAAATAATATATAAAGTGGATGTGGGCATTGCCTTTGCCGAACCACTATAAAAATTCTGTGTGCGCTCCCCGTTATTTTATTTTTTTACTGCGGTTTTATCTTTATTCGTGTGTTGATCACGCGATTGGGGGTTGATCGTCACTAGTGACCAACTTTTGACGTCAACAGTTGGAATGCCATAATATGTGATGATAGGCAGGTCAATGATACCTTTGCTGATGTGGTCCTCCTCTTGTTATGGTTCACTCTTATATTGCTGGATTTGGAGCATTAAACTTAACCATGGTCATTGTTCTTTGTGGCCTTTTCCTCTAACATTTGAATTCCTCTATTCATTAAACCTCACCATATTTTTTATTCCCTTGATGCCACAATTCTGTTTATAATTCTTCACATCTTCGATTGACATCATCCAATTTTCCCAATCTATTCCCCTGGGGTACAACATGACATCTATCAACGTGGAAATGCAACTAAAGAAAGGCAAGAATTGTATAGCAATAGATTTGTTTCCGTTTGACTAGATCATCTGATGTGGTTCCGATTAGGGTTGACAATGGATGTTCGAAAAATTCGAAATTCGTTCGCATCCATATCCGAAAAGTGGTAAATATCTGATATCCCAAAAAAGGATGCGAATGCGGATACATAGACATCTGCATTCGAAAACTACCCATCCTGTTTTTGTCTTGATTATGCTTAAATTATATGTATTTTAGTACAATGAAGTATATATGTTTAGTCCTCTGTTAAGTCAAATGTTTATATCATATGTAATAAATGCATATTAACTACTCAAATATGTATAGTTTCATTATATTTGTTTATTTTTAGCACTACTAATAAATGAGATAGAAAAATATTTATATTAAACTAAAATTTTCCATTTATGCTACTTAATTTATCGATCTTTGGAAAATAGGATAATTATCTAATACCCTTCAGTATCTGTGAATATGGATATCTGATATCCAAAAATGATTTTGGATGTGGGTACGGGTATGATAATATCTACATCCGAAAGTATCCGTTAACAGCCCTAGTTTTGATTGTGTCTTGTTTATTTATTTATTTTATTGTCGATGCTCATATTCAATGAATTCCTTCTGGATCCACCAATACGTGCATGATGTGTGCGTTTTGCTACTTCAAATAATGATCGACTAATTGTCTAATTTGAATAACCTTACTAATTACACATAATAAATATATTTGTTTATGATTTGCATAAAATATTTGTTTCAGAAGATTGTGACCACGTATAGTTGCACTAAATTTCCGTTTGGCACATGTCCCTATAAAGTTTCAAAAGTAGGCTCACATCTAGTCCAAAACTTATTGTAAATTTAGTCCCTATTTTTCGAAAATTCAATAAATAAATAAAAATCACGTAAATTCATATTTAAATAAAACACGTCAACTTAAATAAATCAAATAAAAAAACCATCAAAAAGGACGTCAAAAACGAAAAAAAACAGAAAACAACAAAACTGCAGTTAAATGCATAACAATATGCACGTATTTAGATTTTCTTGCATGCATCCATGCAAGTATTTCTGTTGTGCGTCTGTGTTGATTTTCTTGCATACATCTGTGCAAGTATTGCTGAATTATTGCATAAAAATGTGCAATAATTCGCAGCCGAGCAAATCGGTTTACATTTATTTGCATTCATGTTTGCAAATATAACATAAAATTAGCACACATGTGTGCAACAATCTGCAAGCAAAATTTCAGTTAAGTTTTCTTCATACAATACTTGCATACATTTGTTCAAGTATTTCAGAATAGTTATACACATGTATGCAATTTTCTGTTCAGATTTTCAATAGAAACAACATATGCAATAGTTTCATACATGTGTGCAATTATTGGTTATAGTTGCATACATATATGAATTTTTTTTTAAAATTTGTGTGGACTTACGAGAACATTTCCAGATTTTAGATATTTTTTTTACTCAACAACGCAATTTTTTTGGGCAGAAAAGCGTAAAAGGCGAAAGGTTCGGAAACAGGGACCGGGTTTGAAATGAAAAATATGTGAGGGACGTGGCTTACATATGAAACTATAATACGAGACGCAACCTAATTTCCACTAATTTTTATGAATCTTTCTCATGTGAAGGTTAATCGCATATACAATGCGTCGGTTTGAATTTGGAGATGATATTGATGAATCATCAAAGAGAAGAATCATAAGCGACGACATCTAAATTCTAACATGCTTCTTCTCACTAACAATTTGGAACCTTTGATGTCTAATCCTAGGTTCCTTGATGGCTTCCTTCAGAGTCAACTCATCATGTTGCTACACATATAGTATGCACACTAGAGTTGGTACTCAAAACGTTACTTAGTAAATATTTAATTTTGTCAAATTATACTATTTACTGATAATTATTGGACTATTTATTAGATATTAAGTGTAGAATTTCTCATGTATGGGATGGTCTATTAAAAAACCGATGTGTTTGTATCAGGAGTATTCAATGTTTAATTGGGTTCCACTGTGACTTGCAGTCCTAAATGATTAAAATAATGATTATCTGGGTGGTGTTCATTTGATCTCAATTTAGTATTTGGAGCTTAAGCCTTATATGAACAAGGAGAGGACACGTTTTAGTGGTTCTAAGTATTTTGATAGAAGTACGATGTTGAGCATTCGAAAGGACTCCTAGTTTTATTGCTTCCCTTTCTACGCCTAGCAGTGTGATAAGCATTCTTGACTAAGTTAACACGTGTCTATTTGAGGATTTTTAAGTTTGATTTCCAGAATTATCCTATAAAATACCATTCTTTGCTGAAATGCTAAGTTAATGAATTATTGGCAAGGTTTTTTATAATCAAAATTAGTTTCGGTTTTTCCTTTTCCACTATAAAAATCAGTTTAGAATGTGTTGTTTTTGTTTTGTAGAAATCTAATTTTTTAAAGAAGAAATCAACCCCCAAAAACCATTAGAAAGACGGTGGGCTAGGGTGGTGTTGTATAAAACAAAAACTAAGGGAAATCGCCTCCCTCCGGTGGCAAATAAAAGGCACACAAAGGAGAGTAACACAGAGAGGCAAAAAAAGCATAAATTAAATAACTCATGTGCCAATCAGGGATGAGACATATAGCGAGAGGGCCGGCAACCAGAACACACCATCACTTTGAAAAGAAGGACCATCTGAGTCTGATAGGAAAATGAATGGGAAATGGGGAGCAAAAGCCAACTTCAAGAAACCTAGAATGAGAAAAAAAAAAGGGGCCAGCAATACCAGAAACGAGAATAATAAAGTGCATAGCATGGAAAAAGGAAATCATAAGTGTGATGATATGATGAAGTCGTCGATGAAGGAGTGTAAGAAATGAATTGCTAGCCCCCTGTAAACAGGAGTGCCAATGAAAACTTGCGAGCCAAGTCTGCGGTATTTATGTTGGAGAAAACTGGCCCAAAGTGATTCACTATGCTAGAAACAGTGCCATATTTAAGACAATAAGCCTTGCTGACATCCCTCAAGTTACCGATACCCAAACCCCTTTTAGACTTAGGACGACAAATGCGACCCCATGATACTGAGTGATGCTTAGTGCGTTAATCAAAACCCCCAGAAGAAATGGAGAAAATATGGTGGAAATCAGAGGAGTCGGTAGGATCGACAACCAGAAATAAATGGGACCCAAAGGCACCAAGGACATATTGGATGAGCGCTAACCTACCTGCTTGAGATAGGATCGCTCCGCTTCATTTACTGATAAGCTTACGAGCTTTTGTAATAGAAGCTCTGAAGTAAATGTTAATTTTACAGCCTCGATAAAGTTGAACACCCAAGTTCGAAATCGGAAGGTGACGTATGACAAAATTGGCCTCGGACCAAGGCCTAGCTTTAAAATGGGGAGAATCTCCAGAAGAGGCGATGAAACTTTTGGAAGAGTTTATAAGCTAGCCCGGGCACTTCTCGTATTCCTTCAAGAATTTGACAAGATTGTTGATAGACCTGGAATGGCCATTAGTGAATATTAAGATGTCATCGGCAAAAGAAAAAGTAAATATAAGAGGAGACCCGCTCGGAAGTGAGAAGTGCTTGATATATCCCTTAGTCATAAGGTTGTGAAGGCCGCGATTTAGAGCTTCAACGGCAATAACGAAGAGACTCGGGGAGAGGGGGTCACATTTGCCTTCTAGTCAGTTTACTCGTTCTAGTACTTCTATGTAAATTTCTCTTGCCCATTCGAGTCTCATGCATTCAATTAGCACACAACAACTCGTGCGTTTGATCGATATCACTAAACTCTAGCAGACGAGGTTTCTTAGTTCTATTTCGCCGAAAATGAAGTTTATAACCAAGCTACTCAAATAACAATCATGCTGCCAATAATCCTAAAATTGACTAAAATAGCATGCAAACATCTATAATAGCATTCAGAACATAAGTAGAACCTATCTAAAATAATCAGTGTAAATTTTGTGTTAAAACATTTCAATTTTGATAAATGTCCAAATAGCATGCATATGGGTAAAAATGTGTTGTATAGTTTAAACTAACCAAATTAATTTTTGATATATTTATTTACTAATTATTAGGTTCAAGTATCTTGTAAATTATATTTTCAGGCTATAAATCATTTTAAAGTGCCAATTTTTCATCGTGTAAATAAATACAGTTCAATGAGATACAATATCATTCACCTTAGCCAAATCAGTTCAAACTAGTGTCAAAAAGTAGAGCTCACTAATACGAGTCCAACCCAAGAAACAACGTTCAAATCTGACATCGTATGCAAAAGTTAAACAAATAAAAAATCGACAAAGTAAGTCAAACATAACTATATTTACCTTAATGTCTGTGAGTTGTCTTCCCCAAAATCAATATATATCATGTATCTTGCAATGTCATACGCTCAAAAACCCAATATTACATGTACGCATTTCCCGGTGATATGGAGATCCAATTCACAAAACTTAAAACGGACTTCATCGCTTTAGTTCTCTTTGAATTCTGGACTCGGCTTACCATCACCTTCCTCTTCGGCATCTCCTGTAACGACCCGGGTTTTCGCGATGCTGGATATCGTCATACAACACTATGTCGATTATTCAAGCATCGGAAACACCGGATAGTCCATGAAAGAAATTAGAGGGTGAGAATAGATAAGATAGAAACATAGAATAGAATAGAAGAAGAAGAAGAAGAAGAACATACAACATTAGAGTAAAACGAATCTCACAGCGGAATGAACAACATATAATAGATAACATATCTTTGAAATAAAATTAGTATATGTATACAGTAACATTATCAGAGTACAACACTTACAACACAGCGGAAATAACAATAGCTATATAATTCTGAAGTCTCCTGCTCCAAGCTCTCCAAGTATATCTGAAAAATCCTGTCTACTTGATTGCCTGTACAAAATTGGGCACCCAAGAGTTTAGGGAAAACAAAACAAAACAAACTCTGGGTCAGTCATGAGACTGGTGTGAGTAAAACAGTTTAAGACAGTTTGAGCAATTAAACGATATCCCATAAGACCGCGCTGTATAACGGAACGGGTTTTTTCCCTTATGAGAATCCAAAATAGTCTTTATATCAAAATTCTTTTGATATTATGATAGCGTCTATCAACCACAATATAATAATCATCTAGCAGAAACGCTTTCATCTCATTTTCTACATATATAGTATACAATCAAAACCGCAAGCACTTATTGGATAATGGATTACCAACTATGACAAGGTATGGAACCACCTTCCGATAGTGTACCTCTAGAGAGGAATACACTGGGTTCAACAAGAACTTCTCGCAACCCGGCCACACATGACCGACCACTCATTTCGCTTGAGTGTATCGAATGTATATCACCAACGGTTGGGATCGGCAACCGTTTCCCCGAAAGGGACATCATCGAATAAATTAAAGAAGTAAATGAAACTCTAGATCAGGTGACAATACACCCTAATTGGAAGCAACCCACTTAGCCATGCTGCCTGCCCGATTTTTTTAATTTCCCGGTTGTCAGGCTAGAGGCCACACTTATCTCTAACAGATCACACAATTATTCACTTTGAATGTCACATCGTCATACCCGCCAAATCACAAATTGATTTCCCAAAAAATACAACGGGTATACAGCTAAGAGAAATGAATTCCTCTGCCACCAAACGTAAATACGTTTGAAGAGATCAACTTACGCGATCTATTAAATATACTCTGTCAGACATTCTTCCATACAGGTTGTCTTGGGTCTGGACAAACCGAAGGCACTATTCTGTAAACAGGACAACCCTTACCTAACTCCGTCTTCAATTATCTTCATCATATTTGATCGCAACGCTAATGCCCATACAGAGTGGTTTTCAGATAATGAATCTGATCCCGGTCTCTCCGTATTGACAACGGAAAAATGGTCAAAAACTTCGATAGTCGGTGAGTTAACTATCAATGAAAAACACGTGTGCTAACAAAGATATTATTTCCAGATGGAAATTATATCAATCAATCATCATTTAACATTATCTCTTTAGTTCATAAATTTATTCATTTCCTGTTTACATATATTCAACATTCCTTATTTTCTAAATTTAGAAAATATACGTTATTAACATTGGGAAACATTTCCATTTCTTGTTTTCTATATTAGAAAACATTTCTGTTTCTTATTTGGAAAACAGTTCCAAAACTCCTACATTTGGATTTAAACAGATGTTTAAATAAAACATCGCTATGCCAACTCAATACCTTACACTCATTAACTAAATTCACTTAACCAACCTTTACTATCGAACCTTAACCATTCCTTAGTTAAAAATGGAGCCAATCAAGTTGGGGTATAGCTACCTCTCAGATCTTAACTGAACAACACTTCTAACTTCGAAATAGACAAAGTTCACCTTCTAAATCTTTAACAAACTTCCTTAAGTAACTCTCTTTCAAAAAATATCTATTCGATAACTCTTTCCTTCGGTAACTATATTCGATAATCTCTCCTTTGAGTAAACTATATTCGATAATCTCTCTTTGAATAACTATATTTGATAATCTCTCTTCAATTAACTCTATTCGATTAACTCTAATCGATTAATTCTATTTGATTAACTCTATCTGATTAACTCTATTCAATTAACTCTAATCAATTAACTCTATTTGATTAATTCTATTTGATTAACTCTAATCAATTAACTCTATTTGATTAACTCTATTTGATTAACTCTATTGGATTAACTCCTTTTGATTAACTCTAATCGATTAACTCTTTTCAATTAACTCTAATCAATTAACTCTATTCACTTAACTTCTTTCGAATAAACAATATTCGAAAATCTCTTTTCGAATAAACTATATTCGATTTAACTCCTTTCGAATAAACTATATTCGATTTAACTCCTTTCAAATAAACTATATTCGATTTAACTCCTTTCGAATAAACTATATTCGATATAACACCTTTCGAATAAACTATATTCGATAATCTCTTTTTCGAATAAACTATATTCGATTAACTCCTTGTCAATTAATTCTAACTCTAATCAATTAACTCTAACTCTAATCGATTAACTCTAACTCTAATCGATTAACTCTAATTTGATTAACTCTAACTCTAATAGATTAATTCTAACTCTAATCGATTAACTCTAACTCTAACCGATTAACTATAATTCGATTAACTCTTCTAAATCATTTTGATTAACACATTTTGATTAACTCCTTTGATTAACTCTACGTTCATATTCAGTTTCAAATATCGATGTTGAAATCGATTCTTACTTCTCTATATAAGTCTGGACTTATATATTCTATTTATCCAATGATAAACATTTTATTTAATTTATAAATTATTATTTATAAATTAATCTTCTCAATCTATTGGTTAGAACAGATTCTATTTAAAATCTTTGCTTTAAATCCATATCATGTTATACCCGTGTGCAAAGCACGGGTCTAAACCTTTCAAATATAAAATTCTCTTTTTATACTATTCTATTCATTTTTCAAGTATTTCCTTTTATAATCTATTTATTTACCAAATAAATCCCTTTTGATAATTCTATTTATTTTGTTAAATATTTCATTTTCTATTTGTTTTACAATCATTTCCTTTTCTATTTGTTTTACAATTATTTCCTTTTCTATTCTATTTATTTGACAAATAAATATTCCTTTTCAATTCTATTTATTTGACAAATAAATATTTCCTTTATAAATCCTTTGATTTTATAATTATTTTCTTTTATAAAATCCTTTTCCTTTTATATATAAAATCCATTGATTTTATATAAATAATTTATTTTCAAAATACACTTTGAAAATCCCCTTTTCTATATCCCAGTATTTCTTACGGTATTAAAAATACCAATTCACAATGATCGATATCATTCAAACACACATAATCAACAACAGATTATATATCACATCATATATTACAATATATGAAAAGAACAGTATTATACATATTGAGGGATCCAGTTGGATCCCTCCAACCTGTTTCCCTGCATCACAGATGTTACACAATATGATTTACGTCAACTTCATTTCAATATGAAATATTCTTGATAAACAGAATCAATATATAATTAACGATTTATATATATATCGTTATCTATAATTTCAACCAATCAATCAGCAGTTCAACCAAACAGTCAACACACAACAATCAATCATCATTTATCAGTTCTAAAAATACGTTATAAAAATATGAACCAATAGAGTTGGTGAGATTTACTCACACTGGACGATCATCGTTAAATAACGATTACTGTCACTTGATTCAGACAGGCAATTTATTTTGATATAAACTATAATGAGCTCCAATCCACTCCCAGCCAGTTTCATTTCGTAGCCGTCGTCCATACGATCCTAACGGATCTGACCGTTCGAAATTCAGAAACGGTATGATAAAGTTACGATGTTAAGAAGTTAATATACTTTTAAATAGAAATTAAACTTAACTTTTAATTTATCTAATGGGCCTTAACCTTTTTAAAAACGTCGACCCACCTTCACTTCTACAAGCCCAGACCGTGTAAAACTCTTCTTCCCTAAAATCTTAGAACCGCAATCCTCCAGTAAATGAAGAACGCACCATTAAATTTCCTTATTTAAATTAACCCCCCCTTAAATCTTTGTTTGTCATAACCATCTCCTTTCTCGTAAGCTTTACTCCCCCGTCACAGTATTCATCTCCAAACCGCCTTCTTCCTTCAATGAATAACTCCAGGAACCCACTGTCCGAATGCCTTGAACCCGCGTTCTTCTTCATTTCCTGTACAACAGACTAACACGCCCACTTTACTCCTCTTCCCGTAACTTCTATCTCACTTTCACGTTTTCACTTAAATCTCATTCTCCCTCACTTTAATATTCCCAATGCTTGCACCGTACAACTATAACCCATTCACAACCCCTCCAGTGGCTAATAACCAACTCAATAGCGAACCTTAGAGGCTCGGCTATAAAATCCAGCGAACAAAAGTCTGGTCGAGCTTCTGGAAGTGGAAGAATGTACCATGCTGTACAGAATTTCCAGTGTGTGTTTGTTTTTCTTTTCTTCCTGATATGTAAACGCACCCGTCCCTCACGAAACACACAGCTTCCACTCCCTGTAAACTCCATTTTCCCAAACAAAATGCCTTGCATCATTATTCTTAATCCAACGTCCCTCTCCAGTATTTTCAACAAGCTCCAGGAGTAACTAGATCATCAGTCCTCGTCTGCCCTTTACTGCAAAATGCTCACACTCCAGTATCAGTATATATAGCATCCGCTCCCCAACCGTATCCTCTTCCTCACAAACACGCTCCTCCAGGTCACCTGAACTTCACCTCATCCTTGTTAAACTTACACGCTCCATTTTAAGTATTATTCACGCATAGCAATTTATGCAGTTCGACATTTTACTTTTTTTAAACTTTCACCATTTTTGGCTTTGATTTCATGAATATAAAAATGGAGAAGAGGGAAACAAATGTGAAGGGATAAATCGCTTTGCTATATTTGTTGGTAGAGAAGTAATCTCCACTGAAGCCAGAGAATGAAGTGGTTTCGTTTCGTTATATATATATATGGATTTCTTAGTGGCAAAGAAAAGGGAATAGTACACGATATTATAACATGTATATGCTTATATTAAAAGCTAAGTAAGTCACAGGGAGAACGTGCAGTAGATGTGCATTGAATGGGACGTATGGGACAATGTTGACAAGAGCGGATGTGCATACTTAGGGGCTAAGTATTAAAAAGTAAGGCGAGTACACAACATTGCAGGTTGAACAATTACTTAGCAGTAAAGTTTACTTGGTGGTAATAGAAGGAATAAAAATATTACACCTTAATCGCTAAGAAAAGAGGACAAGCAACGCATTCATGGAGGAAGGGACGTGCCTGTAAGGGTACACAGTAGGATCTGCGTTAGTATAATAGTTTATACTGAAATAATGTTTGATATTTACTGTAACAACCCGTAAAATGCGAGCCAGTTTGAAATTTTTATTTTGGCAATTTTAGCGAATTTTGATTATTTAAAATAGATTATTTTAAATAATATCGACGAGAAATTTATTTTGAATATAATTCGAACGTATATATTATACGCGTCGTCGTTAGAATATAAATATTTATATATAATTATAAATAGAATTGAAAATGGCACGGTAGTTCGATAATTCGATTTCAAACTTCAATTGAATGTACCGGGTGCAAAACAATCCGGATTTTAGTGAAACCAAAAATAATGGGATCTAATTGATAATATCTTTCTAACGAATCCGACAAATCAAAATTTCATCTTAGAAATGATAAGATATGTCCAGTTTAAAATTAGAAATAGTCGCTATGGAATTCAGGCCCTTAAAAATGGACATTTTGCAAACGACCTCGGATTTCGACGAAACCAGTTTTGTTGGGTCCGTGGTGTCAAGTTATTGCTAGATTCCAAATTTCATAATTTTTCGAATCAATATGTGAGCGTGGCAAAGGAAAACGCGTTTGACCGGTTTCAGTTGATTTTAATCGACTGGAAAATGGCCTTTTTTCCAACGTTCTCAGAATTCGACGAAACTAGTTTTGTTAGGACCGTATCGTCAATACGAGGCTAGAAAATATTTTTCTGGAATTTTTCTAGTTAGTATGTGACCCCGGTAATTTGAAATGTACGTTTAAAATTCAATATAATGATTTAAATGTAAATTCAAAGGAAACTGATTCAAGCAATCGAATCAGCTTGCGATACATATTCCATTGTTTTCGGAATGGGGGTAATTAGCTAGGGGCGACAGTCGGTGGGCTTGATTTCGAGTTCAAATGGAAAGTCAACTTTAAGTTGAATTAAATAATTAAATTTAAAAAAAAATATAATCCTTTCTCTCTCCCTCCCCTTTAACCCGCGATGGCCCCCCCATTCGATTTCCCCAAATCGATTTTCACAGTAGAAAAAAAAAAAAAAAAAAAATCCCGTCGCATTCGCTTCCTCCGCCACCGGAGAGCCAGCGCCGCCGCCTGGGGGTGCGCTTCCCCTTCCCCAACGTCGACCGCGCCCTCCCTCTTAGCCCCACGTTCCCCTCTTCCATCTAAAACCCTACATTCGAGCTCCCCACCGAATCGACCACCAGTTAGTTCTGCCCTCCCCTTCCCTTTCGGAGCCGCCTCCGCCACCTGCGAATTCCCCCGCCACCTCTGACTCTGACGAACGGAGATGCCCCCCCTGTAAGTATTTTATTGTTTTATTTTTTTTATTTATTTTAATTCGTTAAAAACTGAATTGTTTTTTTTTAAAAAGGATTAAAACAGTTTTTTTTTTTAAAAAAAGGATTTAAAAACTGAACTGATTTTTATATAAAATAAAAACTGATGTTGTTTTAATAGTAAAAACAGATTTTTAAAAAGGTATAAAACTGATTTTGTTTTAAAAATAAAAACTGACTTTTTAAGATTTAAAAACTGATTTGAAAAGGATATAAAAAGTTTGATTTTTGAATGAATAAAAAGTTTGATTTTTGAATGAATAAAAAGTTTGATTTTTGAATGAATAAAAAGTTTGATTTTTAAATGAATAAAAAGTTTGATTTTTGAATGAATAAAAAGTTTGATTTTTGAATGAGTTAAAGATTTGATTTTTAGCGATAAAAAGATTTGATTTTTAGTTAGAAGAAAGGAAGTGATTTTTATGTAGACAACATAAAATAAAAACGAGATTTTTATTTATGTAGCGATATAAAGGTATAATCTTTAGATAGAAAATAGCGATATAAAGATTCGATTTTTACTATATGAATATCAAGGTAAAGATAGAATTTTTATCTATATAGTAGCGGTAGAAAAATGTGATTTTTATCTGCATAGTGTAGAAATAAAAATTCGATTTTTATATATTGAACTTTGAAATAAAAATTCGATTTTTATATATTGAACTTTGAAATAAAAATTCGATTTTTATATATTGAACTTTGAAATAAAAATTCGATTTTTATATGTTGAACTTTGAAATAAAAATTCGATTTTTATGTATTGAACTTTGAAATAAAAATTCGATTTTTATGTATTGAACTTTGAAATAAAAATTCGATTTTTATATATTGAATAGCGAAGTAAAAATCGGATTTTTATATATGTAGTGAAAGCGGACAACGAAAGCGACAAAAGGCGAGTTGGCGAAGATTTCCTGCATTAGAAGTGCCGTGGAGCTAGGATAGCTATAAGTGAGAACTTCTCACTCTTCAATTTAAATTTCTAGTTATATATATATATATACTAGGATGCAGACGGTGTTTAGTAGCACCCGACACAATCGTCCACAGACCATGGACTTGTTTGTTTGGCGATTGATTGCGATATTGGTTTGAATGTGGTTTGTGGTGTGAAAAATCGAATCGATAAATTGGTTAGGATTAGACGTGCGCCGTTATAAGGCGAAGAAGTAAGGCTAGGTTAGATCCTTACTCCAAATTTTGTGGTTTGCATAATGAAATGAATTGAATTGTTTGGTGAAATGAATGATTTGATTGATGTGTGAATGGCGTGGGCCTTCACTAGACCGGGGATAAGGCTAGGCCTCGTCCCGTTTCTAGTATCGTGCCGTTATGCCGCCGAAATTTTCTAAAATGTGTTAGAAAAATAAAAATATCATTTTATTTAAAGAATGAACTTAATAGAAATTCATATATTGGAATAAAATGTTTTGTCGTTAAAAATATAATTTTTAACGTGAATGTGAATAAATAAATATTCATTTACAACCAGACGGTTTGTTTATGTACACCTATTTGAATGACATTGATTGGGACGATAAATTCTACACATCGCCCAACTGCACAAATAAAATATGCGTTTGATTGTTTGAAACCCCACACGGGTGTTGGGACGAAACTTGAAGTTCACTCATCCTGATTGATTAAATATGTCGATCGATTGATTGACACGCTGCTATAAGCGTTGAATATCTATATTTGATGCTTATACAGTGTAGTGCACTTTGGTTGATGGTTGATTATTTTCAATGCTATTATATACATGTGTTGTATGAAAATCCATATAATTAATTTTATATGGTAATTGATTGGGCCTCATTCCAGTTTTGAAAAAGAAATATTTGAACAGAAATATTTGAAAAAGAAATATTTGAAAAAGAAATATTTGAAATAAAATATTTGAAAATAAAGGAATATATGAAGCCGTGTTGATTAGATTGACGCCATTTTGACGTGAACGATATTTATATCGACTTTATTCATTTTAAAATGAATATTGAAAAGTGATTTCGAAATCGAATAAATTGAATTGAAAACGATTTCGAAATGAAATGAATTGAAAACGAATTCAAATTGAATTGAAATCGAATAAATTGAATTGAAAACGATTTCGAAATGAAATGAATTGAAAACGAATTCAAATTGAATTGAAAACGAATGAATTGAATTGAAAACGATTTCGAAATGAATTGAAAACGAATTCAAATTGAATTGAAAACGATTTCGAAATGAAATGAATTGAAAACGAATTCAAATTGAATTGAAAACGATTTCGAAATGAAATGAATTGAAAACGAATTCAAATTGAATTGAAAACGAATGAATTGAATTGAAAACGATTTCGAAATGAAATGAATTGAAAACGAATTCAAATTGAATTGAAAACGATTTCGAAATGAAATGAATTGAAAACGAATTCAAATTGAATTGAAATTTGAATTGAATTGAAAACGATTTCGAAATGAATTGAAAACGAATTCAAATTGAATTGAAAACGATTTCGAAATGAAATGAATTGAAAACGAATTCAAATTGAATTGAAAACGATTTCGAAATGAAATGAATTGAAAACGAATTCAAATTGAATTGAAAACGAATGAATTGAATTGAAAACGATTTCGAAATGAATTGAATTGAAACGATTTCGAAATGAATTGAATTGAAAACGAATTGAAATGAATTCAAATTGAATTGAAATTTGAATTGAATAGAAATGAATTTTGAAACGAATTTATAAAGAAGAATTCAATTTTGATTTGAATTGAAAAGGAAGTTGAAATTGCTTTTGAAACGAATTTAAAACTATTTATATAATTCGTTTTAAATAGAAATCGACGAAGTATATATTATATATATTATATATATAATATAATGGCCTGAATAGAACGCGCCGCGCCGCGGCAGTTCGTGAATTTCGACCATTTATTTCAAACGGACATTGCGGGAGATCCGACTGTCGGATTCTCCTAAAACCGGAACCGTTGGGTTCGTATCGAAAAGAGCTTTCTAATGAATGTTAGAAATTTGAAATCTAACGGTTGGATTTGGAGATACGTCCAAATCAAATTCGAAAAAGGTCGCTGTAAGTGCAGTTCGATGGCCGTTAATGGAAATCGACTGTACGGGCCTTGATAAAATTATTAAAAATAGTAATAATTTGTGTAAAATCATAAGAAATGATTTGTGAAAGTTTTGGATGAAAAACTCCATATTTGAAAAGATAAAAATAGATTTTTATCGATATGAACTAGTTTTGAACTAGAATTATAATTCTATTTATTTTTAAATAAATAAATTGAATTTGAAATGGTTTTGAAAATAACCAAAATTTCCAATGATTGCATTGGAGTGGATTTGAATCGAAATTGTCTTCGGAATATTTCGATGTTGGAATTCGTGATATTACAGGTGTTGTTATGGAAATTTGAAAGATATATATTTGTATCGTTATTTCCAATACGACATTTGTTAGTCGTAGAATTCGATATTGAATATAAACCGATATATTTTCTATTCAGAGCCTTGTATTGAATATCGAATGTGATTTGGGTTTGTCGTGAATGGTGTCTTCACTAACACTGTTCTTGAACCCAGTTGAGAAAAGATTAAATCTTTTTATTTAGATTTAATGAAGTGTACCAATTAAATGATATTTAATTGGAATTGAATTGGTATTGATTTTTGGGTTTATCGTGAACAGTGTTTTAAATAACACTTGTTCTTTAACCCGATAATTAATGGAATGTGATTTTGGGTTTATCGTGAATCGTGTTTTAAATGACACTGATTCTTTAACCCAGATAATGATTAAAACTAAGTGGAGTTTTAATGAATCTTTAATTAGATTGAAAAGATCGAGAATGGAGTATCACCAGTTTTGCTCCAGGCGATAGTTAAATCTTTAATTAGATTTGAACGTGAAATTTAGAAACTAACTGTCGGTTAGCCAAGCAGAATGGTTTTCTGGATATTGATCTGATGTTGGTTTCGGCCTTCGGGGTTAATATTTGGGGAATTATTCTCTTGATTAATTTACGGTTAGTGACTAATGAATTGGAATGAGGCGTATGTTGTGTTTGTGTAACACTTATTTAAAATATACGCGAGTTATTCGGAAAGACCGGGTTTATCCCATTCTGAATAACTGATACGACGATAAGTCGAAGATGAAGACGGTGGTCGAAGACCGGAAGTCTTCACGTCGTTTGGGTAATAACTGATGATCTTGATTGGGCTGTACACCCAATAAGATGGAAACAGTTGGTGATCGTCCAGACGTACTTGGAGATCGATGGATATGCGGGGTACTAGGTGCCTCCGGTTTCGTTCAGCCCCAGAACGGACTTGTAAATGGACTGTGTGTCTGACATCGGATTTCATTCTGTGTGACTGATATCGGTTGCATAGGATGGTTTGCCTGTGTGGCATGCTAAGATGCAAATGATCGAGGCTTCTGTTGAAAAGCAAAGTCTTGTGGTGATGATCAAAGCACGGCCTTTGTGGCGTAGCTTTGTGTAACGTTTACTTCGCGAGTTTCACACCCGGTATGAACCAAAAACGGGAGACGGACCTCAGGGAGGGCATGCGTTTCCTTCTAGATAAAAAGTGGCGTCGGTGGTTTTACACGCCCTGACGAGTTTGACTTATGTGGTTGTTGCTGTTGCGAGGCGCCTCGGATTGATCGGTCGTTCTCGAACCGATGGAGTCATTTAGTTGGCTCATTTACGCCCCAAAGGGTGGGGAAACGTAGTGCTCAGGGTTTAAGTTTAATCCACATCGGTGGACCGGCCCTGTCGCTCCAAGGTCACTCGAGCTCTGACCTGGGACATGGGCTAGATTGTCTCGAATCGGTTGAGGACTATCTTTTGCCTCGGTTCATAGACGGAAATCCAATTTCCAAATACGTGATCTTGCGGTTTTAGTTGTAATCCTATATATGGCGACATAGTGGGATGGGGCGCTCATGCCGCCTGTGATTGATACTTATGATTTGAAGTTGTTTTATACACTATGCACTTATAATAGTATCAAATGATTTGTTTTAAACGTATCAAGCATTCTTTGGCTGTTATAAGGGAAAACCCTATCCTCGGCTGCGTTGCATTGTGTGATGGGACCTGGGTCTTATAACAGCTTCATTTTTCTTTATTTAGCATTGCGCTGTTTGTTTTGTGCACTGGTATTCTTGGGAGGAAACCCGTTCCGTGTTATACGGCGTGGTCCCTTGATTTACCTAACTTTGAAAATAAAGATTAATAACTGTTTTAGTTCTCACACCAGTCACATGACTGACCTGGAGTTTATTGTTTTAACCTAAACTCTGGGTGCCCTTATTTTGACACGGGCAGCTAGTAGTTTTGGTTTTGCAGATTTATATTCACAGGATCCTGGTTTACAGCTGGAACGATATCCGGAAAGCTTTGTATCCGTATATCTTCTTCTAGTTGTGTATTGTATTATTTTCCGCTGCTATGTATTTAAATATAATTTAAATCTCTGAGATTTCTGTGTAATATTTATTCATACTCTGTATATTCTTATAATCTGATGCATTGTTGTAATATACAGTGAAATGTTCTTTTATATGTGTTCTGTTGTGGCTTGTTCTCGAACTATCCGACGCTTTCCTTTACGGGGAAGTTGCGGGTCTTTACATTTACGGTCCACATTTTCACCACTTGAACAAATAACCTTTGTCCGTTTTATTTTTATTAAACTCCTCTTCCGTGTGCATATATTCAATGAAAGAAACAACAGTAATGTATAGCTTTTGTTAACGAAAATAGATACTCCATTACACCCTACTTCATTCCCGCTCGAGCTACGAATGACAAAAGTAAAAATACCGTTGTATCGAGTAATGTGTCACGATCGCAAAAGTAAAATAAAATAACAAGTTAACTTATTCTGTGGGACCACAAAGTGCTGATATAGGGTGTAAAATACTCCAAACAAAAAGTTGCTTATTTTCCAAAATAAAAATTACAGTAAAATTCTAAAAATTAAATTACAACTACGCCTCAAATATCTCATCCAAATTCGAAACCAATATTTAATTAAATAATCGTTACGGTTTATAAATGAATCCATAGCGACTATTTTAAAATTTGATTTGATCATAAATCAAAATCTACACAACGAAATCCCGATTTTTCTCTTCTATTAGAAAAATATACTTCACCAGCTCTGAACGTTTCTTGTTTCACAGGAATCCGGCTTAGAACGGATTCTGTATATTCGTTCAAAGTTCGAATCGCCAAATTACGAACTGCCGTGCCATTTCGAGGTCGATTATAATTATATTATAATTATACGTTCAAGCTTCCTTTAAATAATATATTTGTTATTATAATTCAAATCTAAACTGAATTATATCTTAGAAATAATCCAATTCACAGAATATTGTGACTTCGGCTATTTTCGATTATTTCAGAATTAAATATATTATTATATTATTTATATTAATTAAATATTCCATATAATTTAATTAAACAACCATTTAATTCTCTGAATCACTATTTATATAATTAAATAAATTAATTATTATACCGTAAAAATACGGGATGTTACATTCTTCCCCCCTTAAAATAATTTCGTCCTCGAAATTGCTAAGGTAGAAAACAAACCCTATTGACTGGTTAAAACTTATTTGTTCACTTCTTAACTTTAGTTTCAACTGAACCATTTTTAATTTTAATTAAATATTTATTTATTCCTACCAACGAAAATTTTTAAAAATCTTGAAAATTTTCTAACACCTTAACTTTTCAAATTTTTTTGCCAGCACCTCCTTTGTACTGGTCAATAGCTCAAACTCCAACTCGCTTCTCTAGGCCTTCTTCAACCCAAAAGAAAATCAAACAACCAAGCGGCTTGCCAATTCGGCTCATAAATATCATGCTTATACCAAATATAAACTTGTACCTTTTTGTCGGGCATATTATTCCACCTTTCATATTTGCTACTAATTCAACATATACAAATGTTATCTCAGTCAAACTCAATCACTTTTATCTCCAACACAACCATTCGCTTATCCAAGCCAAGTTCAATTTCAAACCATTGTTTCATTCTTGATTTTCAAACTTTTAACTCCTTAACCCAATATACTTAACCTATCAACTCAATTCCATTCAAGATTATCCTCTAATCAAATCTAGTTCTATATAACTTAGTTCAAGTTAAATTTTAATTTATTTATTTATCTTTACCATCTCGATTTTTTTAACTTAATAAGTTAAATTTAAATTTCAAGATTTAAACTCCTGGGTTATATTCCAATTTGAAATCATAATAACAATTCAAAACATTTGAATTTCTAAATAACTTGTTTTCGAAAAAAAAAATTAAAAACAAAATCTTTGGTAGTAATTCATCACTAGAAACTCGAAAATGAACACTGATGATGCAGCTGTCATCATCAGAATCCATTTTCCAGCGATCGAAGTGAGTTCAATACTATATCACTTTTCAAAACCATTTCTAAACATTTCCACTTTGAAATATATTTCAAAATATCTTTCACATGGCTTGGAAATTTTTTCCAACTCTCCCATGATTTTGAAACTTCCAAATACTTAACCCAGATTCATTTGCAAATACCATCCCAGGTTTCTAGGGTTTAATTCCAATTCTTATTTAAATTCAGATTCAATTCAATTCATAACACTTATATGAATTCTACTTGGTTATATATATAACCCTTTCAATTTATAATCTTATTCGATTATAATCATAACCGACACATCCAATATACTATAATACTTCAAATATCTATACTTTGTCTATATCAAAATATAATTTGGGTAAAATTATTTCATTTACCCTCTTTTCAAAACATACCGTGTCGGTTCATTGTATTCAAGTGTTTAGAAACTCCTACTGATACAGTGAATCAAACTGATCGATCAGAAACCATAAACAACTCAACCAATAAATCTACACAATATAAAACCATTTTATATCAAATAACAAATACACGCTCATATATATACACTCAACTTAAGCTAGGGTATTACTAAACCCATCTCTACTGAGTCACGCCATAGAGCCAAGGTAATTACTTAACCTTCAGCTCTGATACCACTGTAACGACCCGGGTTTTCGCGATCGTGGATATTGGCATACAACACTATGTCGACTATTCAAGCATCGGAAACACTGGATAGTCCATGAAAGAAATTAGAGGGTGAGAATGGATAAGATAGAAACTTAGAATAGAAGAAGAAGAACATACAACATCAGAGTAACACGAATCTCACATTGGAATGAACAACATATAATAGAAAACATATCTTTGAAATAAAATCAGTATATGTATACAGTAACATTATTAGAGTACAACACTTACAACACAGCGGAAATAATAATAGCTATATAATCCTGAAGTCTCCTGCTCCAAGCTCTCCTAGTATATCTGAAAAATCCTGACTACTTGACTGCCCGTACAAAATTGGACACCCAAGAGTTTAGGTAAAAAAAAAAAAACTCTGGGTCAGTCATGGGACTGGTGTGAGTAAAATAGTTTAAGATAGTTTGAGCAATTAAACGATATCTCATAAGACCACGCCGTATAACGGAATGGGTTTTTCCCTTATGAGAATCCAAAATAGTCTTTATATCAAAATTCTTTTGATACTATGATAGTGTCTATCAACCACAATATAATAATCATCTAGTAGAAACGCTTTCATCTCACGTTCAACATATATAGTATACAATCAAAACCGCGAGCACTTATTGGATAATGGATTACCAACTATGACAAGGTATGGAACCACCTTCTGATAGTGTACCTCTAAAGAGGAATACACTGGGTTCAACAAGAACATCTTGCAAACCGGCCACACATGACCAACCATTCATTTCGCTTGAGTGTATCGAATGTATATCACCAACAGTTTGGATCAGCAATCGTTTCCTGAAAGGGACAGCATCGAATAGATTAAAGAAGTAAATGAAACTCTAGATCAGGTGACAAAACACCCTAATTGGAAGCAACCCACTTAGCCATGCTGGCTACCCGATTTTTGTCATTTCCCGGTTGTGAGACTAGACGCCACACTTATCTCTGACAGATCACACAATTATTCACTTTGAATGTCACATCGTCATACCCGCCAAATCACAAATTGATTTCCCCAAAAATACAACAGGTATACAGCTAAGAGAAACGAATTCCTCCGCCACCAAACGTAAATACGTTTGAAGAGATCAACTTACGCGATCTATTAAATATACTCTGTCAGACATTCTTCCATACAGGTTGTCCAAGGTCTGGACAAACCGAAGTCACTATTCTGTAAACAGGACAGCCCTTGCATACCTCCGTCTTCAATTATCTTCATCATATTTGATCGCAACGCTAATGCCCATACAAAGTGGTTTTCAAATAATGAATCTGATCCCGGTCTCTCCGTATTGACAACGGAAAAATGGTCAAAAAATTCGATAGTCGGTGAGTTAACTATCAAAAAAAACACGTGTGCTAAAAACGATATAATTTCCAGATGGAAATTATATCTATCAATCATCATTTAACATTATCTCTTTAGTTCATAGATTTATTCATTTCATGTTTCCATATATTCAACATTCCTTATTTTCTAAATTTAGAAAATATACGTTATTAACATTGGGAAACATTTCCATTTCTTGTTTTCTATATTAGAAAACATTTCTGTTTCTTATTTGGAAAACATTTCCAAAACTCTTACATTTGGATTTAAACAGACGTTTAAATAAAACATCGCTATGCCAACTCAAAACCTTACACTCATTAACTAAATTCACTTAACCAACCTTTACTATCGAATCTTAACCATTCCTTAGTTAAAAATGGAGCCAATCAAGTTGGGGTATAGCTTCTTCTCAGATCTTAACTGAACAACATTTCTAACTTTGAAATAGACAAAGTTCACCTTTTAAATCTTTAACAAACTTCCTTAAGTAACTCTCTTTCGAAAAATCTCTATTCGATAATCTCTCCTTGGAATAAACAATATTCAATAATCCCTCTTTGAATAACTATATTCAATAATCTCTCTTCAATTAACTATAATCGATTAACTCTATTCGATTAACTCTAATCGATTAATTCTATTTGATTAACTCTATCTGATTAACTCTATTCAATTAACTCTAATCAATTAACTCTATTTGATTAACTCTATTTGATTAACTCTAATCAATTAACTATATTTGATTAACTCTATTTGATTAACTTTATTGGATTAACTCCTTTTGATTAACTCTAATCGATTAACTCTTTTCAATTAACTCTAATCAATTAACTCTATTCACTTAACTTCTTTCGAATAAACTATATTCGAAAATCTCTTTTCGAAAAAACTATATTCGATTTAACTCCTTTCGAATAAACTATATTCGATTTAACTCCTTTCAAATAAACTATATTTGATTTAACTCCTTTCGAATAAACTATATTCGATAATCTCTTTTTCGAATAAACTATATTCGATTATCTCCTTTTCAATTAATTCTAACTCTAATCAATTAACTCTAACTCTAATCGATTAACTTAACTCTAATCGATTAAGTCTAACTCTAATCGATTAACTCTAATTCGATTAACTCTAATTCGATTAACTCTAACTCTAATCGATTAACTCTAACTCTAATCGATTAACTCTAACTGTAACCAATTAACTATAATTCGATTAACTCCTCTAACTCATTTTGATTAAACATTTTGATTAACTCCTTTGATTAACTCTATGTCCATATTCAGTTTCAAATATCGATGTTGAAATCGATTCTTACTTCTCTATATAAGTCTTGACTTATATATTCTATTTACCCAGTGATAAACATTTTATTTAATTTATAAATTATTATTTATAAATTAATCTTCTCAATCTATTGGTTAGAACAAATTCTATTTAAAATCTTTGCTTTAAATCCATATCATGTTATACCCGTGTGCAAAGCATGGGTTTAAACCTTTCAAATATAAAATTCTCTTTTTATACAATTCTATTCATTTTTCAAGTATTTCCTTTTACTAGTGTGAACCCGTGCTACGCACACAGGTTGGTTTAATATAACACTTACGACAACAAAATATTTGATTTTATATTACTTTAAGTGTAGTTTTCATGCATGGAGCAATAGCTACCACTGAATTTTTCCTTTTGACTATAAACTAATTATGATGTTGTCATTCTTATATAAATACGCACACAGGATCTTCATTTTTCATTACTACTAACTTATAAACAATGAATATGCACAATTTCAAGCATGGACCAACAATGATGCAAAAGTACATGAAAGAAAACATTACAGTCAATATGCACTCAGATTTAAAAAAATAAAATCTCCTTTTTCTATGATTAAGCTTTCATAAAATTCTCTGCCTAAGTATCAAAATGCACAATCACTACACGTAGAAATGCTTTTTAATTAAAAATAGTTGCAAGGTTTAACTTTTAAGATATTTCCAGAAAACATGCTGGATATTTATAAATTTTCATATTTGCATTTAAAAATATAGTTTTCATATATCAAAAGTAAGAGACTATATTAACTTTCCACTTGTTGTACTGCATTTTATGTTTGACTTTATATGAAGGATGCATATAAAATTCAATATATTACATAGCACGTGATTTGCAGATATAGTATCAAATTTCTTACCCTTAATTTTCAATGTAATTTGAGTATATACTTTTTTTTTGTCAAGACTAAATGCATGTTTACTGCAAGGAAAAAACATATAGTAGTCAACATGTTGGCAAAGTTTAGGAACTTGTTTAGGTATTTGGAAAGTTCATGCTAAATGTGTGCTCATCCTACACATAGCTAATATTATGAAAATTGTACGAAGTTATTGAAATTTGAGGATGTAAAGCATGAAAGTGAAGCTTCATTACATGTAGATACATGAGATGTGCTACATTAACGTGTTAAGTAAGGGGAAAAAATTAACTATAAAATCTCATAAACATAACGACCATAAATTATATTATATAATAAATCAACATGTGATATACTAATATGATAAATTATAGTACTGTCCATGATCTCTCTATTTATTGGTTTTTTTGAAGTTTGTTATTTTGGCAACTATTTTATCCAACTTTGATTTAATCTTATTTTAATATACTTAACGTTCATTGGATGTGTGCAAATAAATGTCTATGACAAAAATGCCATTTTTACTTTTAACTTGGCTAAACATACGTTTTAGTTATATAACCTTCAAATTGAGGTTTTCCTATTACAGAAAGACATATATCTTAATTATTATTAAATAAAAACGTCAAGCATCACCTATATGTTTATCAGTGTTCTCTCCTTCATCTGACCTCAGATTTGATGTTAATACTACACATTTAAATTTATAACATATGGGCTATGACTTTTATTCCACTTAAATTAAATTTTGATAAATTCACCTTGTATATGATTAGAAAAAGCTTGATATATTCATTCTTCAATTGATGAGCACAGTGGACGTGCTAGTAAATCAATTAGACATAACATCATTTTGTGATTGACTGAGTGAAATATGGATGTAATTAACTTTGGTACTTTTTGCCTCTATTAATAAATCAACCAATTGCTTTTGTTTAAGATGATCCAAGGGCTTATTTATTCAGAGTAACAAATTTTAAGGACAACACAACTAAAAAGTTAGTTTAAGGACAAATTATAGAAAAAAGATAGTGGAAAATAGGGAGAAGGACAAAGTTAACAAAAAATTTGGTGAAAAGTACAGAAAGTTTATAATTTAGTGAGAAGGACAAATGTTAATGTAAATGGGAAAAGGATAGTGGGCCCCTTGAATTCCACCTTTAGTGTAAATGTGTCTTTCTCCCTAATTTTGAAACTTCTCATACTTTTCACTAATTTTTCTGTAAAGTTTGTCCTTTAAAAGAAAATCCTCGATAGTGGAAAATGAGTCTACCATTTTTAGTTGTACTAAAATAAAGATAAATGAATTTATCATTTTCATGTATAACTTGAATGGGTAAAGGAATTTATCTTTCTCTTGTAAAATTAGTCTTAAAATTTATTATTAGGCTGCCTTTAAAACTAATTATCATGAAAAAAACCTTCAACTTAAGTGGTATTTAGTTAGAAAGGCTTATTAGTTCGAAGTAGTAAGTTTTAAGAACAATACTTCTAAATAATAAGTTTTAAGGATATTTTTTCCTGAAGAATATAAACTTTATCTTTTGAAGTTTTATAGGAAAATGGTAAATTCATTTACTTCTTTTCTTTTCTTTTTTGTAATTTGTCCTTAAAACTAATTTTTCAAAATGTACCTTAAAATTTATTATTCTAAATAAATAAGTCTTCTAAGTGAAAATTCTCTCTTTTAATCAAACAGATAAAATAAATCGTTATGTACATTCATATATTATAATTAGGGATGACAAAAAAAATCCGTACTCGCGTTACCCACAGAAAAAATCCATCATGAGCATAAAACGGATTGCAAAATGGGTACCCATGAGTAAATAAATGAGTTTTTTTAGTATTCGTTAATTAATGGAGTGGGTACGGATATTGCAATATCCATGTCCGTAGGTAACTGTACACGTATTTAGTGTGATTTATTGCAAATGCAAAAGTCATTGTTGTTGAATGTTGGGTATTTGCGTGCAAGCTTTAATTTAACAATTTATAAGCAGCTATTTATATTTGTAATAACTATGTATGCTGCTAATTAAAACTCTGTGTATACGTAGTTAAAAATTCTTAAATTTCTCAATAATTGTTTCAAATTCCAATCCACTAAGCAATGTGTCTTTTCTTCTCTCGAAACCTTTTGCTCTCTTTAGTAAATTCAACACATCCTGTCAAAGTTCTTGCTTCACTACATCTCACTAGTTTATATCAGTACATTGTCAAATCCAAGAAATGTATTGCGAAAGTTCACGCCTAGTCTAATTTTTATTTTATTTTAATCAGATGTATGCATTTTCAAACAATTTCAATAGATGATTAAAAAATAAATTGAATAAAACAACATGAATACCCACGAATACCGTAACTTGTTAAAAACTCGTTTAATGGGTAACCGCGCGGGTATGGGACGAACACAGAGAAAAAAAATCACCTAACGGGGCAGATGATGGAGGATTACTACCCATACCTAGGACTGTCAATTGATACCCGAAAAATCTGAAATCCGTCCGCATCCGCATCCGAAAAGCGGATAAATATTCGATATCCGGAAAAGCGGATGCGGATACGGATATAGGCATATCCACATCCAAAAATTATCCGTCCGCTTTTTTCCACAATTATAGCTTAAATTATGTGTATTTTAACATAATTAACTGTACTAATCTACTATTTTGCAAAACTCAAAGTCTACTAAACTCATGCATATTGCTCAAAATTATATATTATCATCATATTTATTTATTTTTAGCACTTTAATAGTCAATTGGGTAGAAAAAACTTGATATTAACCTTAAAAAATTCATTAATGTTAATTGATTTGTCGACTGTTGGCGGAGCGGATAATTATCCGATATCCGTCCGTATCCGGGGATGCAGATATCCGATATCCGAAAATGGTTTCGGATGCGGATATGGCACTATTCGCATCCGAAAGTATCCATTGACAGCTGTACCCATACCCGTTCCGGCCCGTTGACATTCCATACCCGAAAGTATCCGAAAGTAGCACACAAATAGTCACTTAAATCTGTAGGCTTCTAATTTTGTTCATTTATCCAATATATTCTCTGTAACATAATTAGTAATGATTCTATGTATATTTTATGCTGAAATATAGAAGGAAATCAATTCTTTTTTTTTTTTTTTGGAATTTTTTGCCGTAAAACTCCCCCTGGTGCACCTAACCCGGTCCGCAGAGTCATCAGGCTTATGCACATGGTAAACCCCCTTATTTGAACTAAAAGTGCGTGAGGCGGAAATTGAACCCTCTCCCTCTTCCTGGGGAGCTAGAAACCCCACCACCCGCATTAGAACTGCGGACAGGAAATCAATTCTTCTGGCTGCCAGTTATTTTTATTCACAAATTAGTGAGAGAAAAGCATACAAATTAAAGATTTACATAAAAAAAATCTCATGGAGACTTATCATATTATCAGTCATATTAAGGTCTTTAGCGGTCGACATATTAACGTTGTTTGTTGAGAACCTATACAAACAATTAGGGCTGTCAACGGATACTTTCGGATACGGATAGTGCCATATCCGTATCCGCATCCGAAACCATTTTCGGATATCGGATATCCGTATCTGCGGATACGGACGGATATCGGATAATTATCCGCTCCGCCAACAATCGATAAATCAATGAATATAAATGAATTTTTTTAGCTTAATATTAATCTTTTTCAACCTAATTGATTACTAAATTGCTAAAAACAAATAAATATGATGATAATATATAATTTTGAGCAATTAACATGCGTTTAGTAGACTTTCAATTTTGCAAATTAATAAATTAGCATATTTGATTATGTTTAAAATACACATAATTTAAGCTATAATCGGGAAAAAAAGCGGACGGATAATTTTCGGATACGGATATGCCTATATCCGCATCCGTATCCGCTTCCCCGGATATCGGATATTTATCCGCTTTTCGGATACGGATGCGGACGGATTTCGGATATTTCGGATATCCATTGACAGCCTTACAAACAATTAGTATATAATTATCCTTTTATATCAACTACGGTCTCATCTCAAAAAATTAACAATGCATTTTAAAGAAATTAACCATCACAGCCGCATAAAACATATGAACCAACAGCAAATAAACAACATGGATCCCTATAAAGGGAACCAATGTTTCATGTAACAATTCCATTCATGAATCCACTTCACAATATAATTGCTGAAACTCTTCATCCTAAGCACTAAATAGAAGCAAAGGAGAAGATGAAGTAATGAAACATTTAATGAGACGGCAATCTTTCTTCTCTAAAAGCTTGAAAATAACACTACCTAAAGCTTGAAAATCAAGAAACAACGTTATTAAATACTGCATTAAAACAATAATAACATTCAAAAATACTAACATTCTTGTGGTCCCCTTTCTCTTTATTCAGGGTGTCATTTATTCATTGAATGCTCTTCAAATCTACAATATTGATTCAGAAAAGGCGCATGGAACAGAGAGCTATTCATACTGACCCAACTGCAAGGGCCCTATACTGAGAAGCAAGAGGCTTCGATCTTGAAATTGCAAAGGTCATGTCTAAAAATAAACCAAATTTTAGTCAATTGAACGGAGTACAACATACACAAAAAAAAGAAGGTAAAATTAAATATTCAGTTGCAAATATTTAACTAATTCAAGAACCAATCGAAAATACAAAGCTCAAAATTCTTATACTAATTCAAAAAGAAGGTAAAATTAAATATTCAGTTGCAAATATTTAACTAATTCAAGAACCAATCGAAAATACAAAGCTTAAAAATTCTTATACTGTTGTCAGCTCTAAGAATTCATAGCAGGGATCCGATTATCTTCCTTATTAATAGCATGCCTCATATTTCTATCACCCCAATAGAAGCTACGCTTTCAATAACTGAATTTTACATTTAGAGTCATCTCTAAGTCATTTACACTTGCGATTATTGAAAACCGGATTAAAAAGAATATGAATGATAGACAAACATTTTTCACTTTTGTTATAATTTTAGGATTAAACACTATCATGAACAACCATAGTTCAATTAACATCACGTAAGAGTTGCACATGTTCAAACAATAATTCTTTTATTAACTCAAAATTTCCTCTTAAAATTTACAAACGATAGTTAGTTTAGAACAGTTATGAATGTTTGTCCAGCCAGAACATGAGGTATAATAAAATGTTTATGTGATTCTCCCTCATACTCAACATTAAACGTAAATTATATTTCGTACTATAGGCATGTTGTAGATATCGGTTTATTCCCAAACAGCTGATGAAGTATAATAATATTTCAGCTCAGCTAATGACATGCGAAAAAATCATCCATAATTTGCTATTTTTCAGCAATATAGGACTTTATTGTTGAATACAATGGCATGCACACTGAAGCCATGTAAAAAATTTCAGTACATGAATATAATTCAGTATAACCAAGGAAACTCAACCACACACACAGAGATTTATGCACATATGTGCAAGTGTGTGTGTGTGTGTGTGCATGCATATAAATGCACCTATCAATTTGCATAATACATGTAACTATTCTTTTTTATAAAATTCGCATCAACTTAAAAATTCATCGCTTTTGATGCACCTTGGAGTTCGAAAATTTCTCACAGGAATGTAATAACTTGTCGACTTTGGGAAACATCAACCTACAAAGAAAACACTTAATTTTGATTACTTTATATTTGTTGCGAGCTTGTTACAACTCTCTTCTTTAAATTATAGCGGCATAGATAAAAATATAATGAAGTGAACGTAAAATTAACATTTTAGTAGCATAGATTAAAATTATAGTTGCATATCAACACGATAAGTATAATATCTATCGTGTCGTAAAATCGTTTTAACATTTGAATGTGGCAAAGATTTAAACCAAAAGAAAAACACATTTAGCAAACTAAAAAAAAAAGGTGAGCAATCTCTTATTATGAGATTAATTGCTAGATTCCAGCTAAATATGTGTGCCTATTCAGCAGGTGTGAGGGGATTCTAAACGCATGTTTAATAGGAACCTGACTGATGCACATACAAAAAAAATCGTGATTGGTGGGTAGTTTCATTATATTTGATCCTTAATATTCAACCATTTATAGTAGAGATCGAATTAGTTGAAGATGCTCTTAATATAAAGTACAACGTTAGAGTTCTTTTTCCATACAGTTGATTAGCATAACAAAAAAAATATGTTTACCGGTTACGTATAATAAACTACTTACAAAGATATGCATAGTTGGCACTGATTTAATTTAAAATACTTGTAAATGTAAGAAGAAACCATGTCATACCAGTTCCACAGGAGTCTCATACTTTCATCACCAATTTTTTTGAAATAACCAAGAACTATCAACAGTCGAATGCACATACCCATATTTCCATCAACAAATCTGCTAAAACAACTAAGAACTATCAATGGTTGAAAGCATAAATTTTGAAGTGTACATATTTGTAAGCTATGTAAATTCATTAGAAATCCAAACTTTAAAAGGTATAGATAACTGCTGTTGGTAGTTTCATTGACCCGAAGAAATCATGTTAACCAAAAAAAATTCATACATCAACGACTATGGAAAAATGAACAAAGAACTTACCTAATATGATACAATTCCTATCAATAATAGTTCACGTACCATTGTTTTAAAAAAGAATCGGCAAAGCTTTAAATCACTGAAGGCCTGCGTATACCAATTCATAGTAAGCTTCTACTCAAAAAATGGCGACTCTAAATTGATTTATGAACATAAGTAAAGCACATAATGTTTTAAAGAAAAGAACATGGATTTCTTCTTGAGAAATTACATATATAAAAGTAATCCCACTCAAAAAAACAATTACCTACAAAATAATCAGTAAGTTGACCTTTTTTTTTTTTTAAACTTTTGGGCAGTTTCGTAACCACGGCTGAAGATAGCGATTTCATTCATTTAAAACGTCAAATAGTGGCACTATTCATTACATCCTTAACTGTGAAAAGATGCAAATTATGAAAAAATATGAAGATAAAGTAGCATTAGCTCAATAAGCCTAATGAACTCAGCAGCCAATTCTAAGAAATTAACATATTTGCCGCTACCGAATTATGTTTATTCAAACAGCATTATCACAAATCTTATCTTTTGACCTTTACTCGGTGTCACCAAACCTAAAAATTTTCAGCTAAGTACAGGAAAAATTAGCATCTTATATGACTTCATCTATTTATTTAATGTCTCAACTTGATAGAGTGAAGAAGATACAAAGAAAGTCCCTTCAATATTTTGAGCAGATCCACATTATGTATCATGGAAATGTTCTCCTTTTCCAATACTTTAAACTTACAAAGGGAATTATTACATTTGCTGCTTTTCATTTAACCAATTGCCTTAAAATTTGCCAGCCAAATCAATTAGCATTATGACCAATGAATCACATCAGAATCACTATTCTTTATTATTTATATCATAGGATCAGAGATGCATACTAACTCACAATAAAATCCGCAAACAAAAAAGGCCCAAAAATTAATTTTTTGTGTGTTTACACTAATGTATGTATAGTGTGTGCATGTGTGCATATGTATGGTTGTAGGTATGCATGTGTAAGTGTGATGTATGGATATGTGTACCTGTGTGTGTGTGTGTGTACACACATATGGTTCGTGTCATGTGCCTACCTCTAAAGGGTTGATATTTCATTATATTTAAAGAAGGCAAATAACTTTCCAGAACACGGTTCTGAAACATGAAAGCCAAGACATTAATTATATCGGTGGCATCAAATTACAGTATAAAAATTCCACATCATTCGTGTTGTGTTATAGCTGCATTCATGTTGTGTTATAGGTGCAGTCATAATAAACTAACATAAACCCTTACAAATACCCAAAAAAAAAAAAAAACACCTTTTGAGAAAAAGAGATGCAGATAAAATCAACAAAGATATAATTACATGGTAACTGACAAACAAAGTAAATATAAAATTACAAAAAAGGTGGAAAACATAATTAAACCTACACTGCATGAAGCTAGTGGATTCTTTTGTTATTCAGTCAGCTTGTTTCGATTATTTTGAAAAGTGCTAATTATTTCTTGTATTTACGGGCATTGTTATTGACACTCCAACTATTGTTAAGGTGGAAAACATAATTAAACCTACACTGCATGAAGCTAGTGGATTCTTTTGTTATTCAGTCAGCTTGTTTCGATTATTTTGAAAAGTGCTAATTATTTCTTGTAATTGTTATTGACACTCCAACTATTGTTAAGGGGGTCATTTTTTAAAAACATTCCACTCTTTGGAAAATTGTTAAGGAGCTACTCAAACAAATTATTTCACACTACTCAATATTCCCGGATTGCCCCTTCAAACCAGATTAAAAAATTGATTGTTTGCAAATTGGATATCTTTTAAATGGATGTAATGAGGATAAGTTGATATTATTTCAGAATTTTTTATCGTTTATGTTGCATAAAACTATTGTTTATATACAATGATTCAGTGAATCGGTACTGATTTTTCAGTAATACTAGGTTGCGTATTGGATAATCTAGTCAATTTAGCTAATGGATTTTTTTTATTTTTTTTATTGAAGACTGAAATGATAACAGCAATGTATTTGCTGATAATGCCTGGTTCTTTCAACCAAGTCGAGTATATCCTATGTCAATATCAAATTTTTTTTTTGTCCATGATTTTTGGTTAGGATTTGATTTCTCCAAAACTAAAGGTGTTGATTAACCATTAAAAATTAGATTAATGAATAGAATAATGAAATTAAGCCTAAATGGGTAATAAGGTAAAAGTACCTTTATTTGTTAAGGGGCAACATTACTTATTGGTTCTCCCCTTAACAATTTTAAAAAAAGAAAAAAATTGGCCCCCCTTAACAATATTTGGAGTGTTAATAACAATGCCCGTATTTACGATACGTATTCTTTTGGTAATAAATTTAGGTATCAAATTGGCAAAAAATACAACTGTGCTACCTTTGCACGAAGTAATATATACTATATTAAACTATATAGCTGAGTGTGCACAATATTTCTACTGCTCGAGTTACACGACATACATATAACCAACCAAAGTTGTCAGAATCTTCATTTTTGTATATGTGATTATCTAGCCAATACAACAATAACATAGGGAAGAATTATCAAAATTTCTTTTCTACTCAGTGGGATTGAAATAATTGTTAAATCATTAAATAAATCAAAACCTTTTAAGTATTGCATGTATTTTTGAACAAACTTGAGTTAAAAATATTTTTACTAATGAACAAACAACAATTATTACTTTTTTGGATATCGCTAAAATAGTAACTATTAACTTTTTAGCGCCTTTAACGCCTTTTTTTTTGGATGAGCTACGTATGCCATTATATAAGATAATCAATACCAAATTAAGTAGCATTTCCTGTTAAAAAAAATCATTTCTATCAAAAGGAATGTCATCAATCTTGCAACACTCGGGAATGAAAATTCCATACCATCAAACCTAATTTGAAGTTCAAAATGAAACAAATTAAAAACCCAACTCAAATTGAAAATTAATAGACCATTACCTAAACATAGCTGGCAGTGTAATCAACATCAAGAACATTGTAACCCCAAAACCAAAATTTTGTATGGTGATAATCCAGCTTTTCTGTCATCAGCACATCCTATCAACATGAAAAACACAGGAAGTAGAGTAAGGGAACAATGATAACAAAGGGACCGGATTCCTACACTTAGCAACATGGGAAATTTTGGGAAGAAACGGAAATAGAAGGCCACATAAATTTAAACCGAGCTTTCACATAACAGAATGGATATGATAAACTATCATTAATCACTATCATAAATAATTCATCGCTGATTATGATCAATATGTTCTTCATTGAATGATGTAATTATGTATTGCGTAATTTATAAGATGTTATATGCTAGCCTAACATAGTTTAACATATCAAGTGTATAGCATAACAAACACATTTAATATCAATTTTAGAGTTGTCCTGGAGGCATTTAGCTAATTTTGAAAATTATCCATTTGGTTGTAAAATAATAGTCGAGATTATGCGTGTTTTATAACATAAAATAAATGATATATACTGTTTTACTATGATAATTATTAATAATATGCATGTGAATGAATATTTGCTATCAAAAATGGATTATTCTCATCATTGTTTTTTTTTTAACATATATTATAACATCATTATTGAAAACGATTTGTGTGGGTTAAAATTATTCATTTTTAACCTTATCAATTTCGCACGTAGAGGATAAATATCTGATATTCTCTTGTACCTACGGATATGGACATGATACCCTGACTTGAGATTATCTACACTCGAAAGTATCTGTTTATAGACTTACCTACTCTAGTCTTGAATTCCTCTTTACGTAATATAGTGGATATTTACATCTTGATTTATCTGAAGATAAATTTAGGAATAATGATGAAGTTATAACATTTTAAAAATATTGGTAACATCAAACCTTGATAGGAACTAATCTGATCTGATTTTTCTTTCAATGCCTCTTTCAAATTCATTCAGTGGCCACTACAATAATAAAGAAGGTACCAACACACCTTAGTTAATTCATATGTAAACACAGATGCTTTGCATTGCGGTTTTACATCATATACTTTCATTATTATTTTAACTTAATTTCCCAGTTTAACTCAAGCAATGGTATAGTCAAATCAATAAGGGAAATGTCAAATAATAAAAATTTTAAGGCTTTCTTTTACATAATATATGGTCAACGATTATAACTTCTAGCTTAAACAGAACCAAAAAAATGGGTGAAAACATAAAATCTTCCATTTCAGAAAACAGATAGGCTTCAGGTCTGATCAGATAACATAGCAGAAAATATAATTAAATGGAAAACTGAAACAGTTAGGGGAAAATGCAAAATTAAGCGGCTGAAGCGCGTGCGCGCGCACACACACACACACACACACACACACACATATATATATATATATATATATATATATAAACACACACCCCCCTATGAAAACCGAATGGTACATAGAATCCAAAAGCCCTCTATAGCTGGAATCCAGCTTCTACTGTAAATGAGTGACAATGGTATTATATTGATGAAAACTAACATTCATCCATTTAAAAAGGTTCACTACAGTAAATGAGTGACAACGGTGGTATTAAATTGATTAAAACTAACATTCATCAATTTAAAAAGGTTCAAGTTTGATGAAATGGCAGTGCTATAAAAATATATATCAGTAAATGCATGAAGCATGCTTCATATATGTTTGAATCCAGCAAAGAAATCACCGATTGAGGTAGATTGTAAGTAACCGCAACAAATGGTGAAAAATTATAATTTTACTTCAATCGAATGAAGAAGATTCATGCATAAATTAAACAAATTTCAACAATGAAAAGGAATGGATGAAAGCCACAAACTCAAAAAATACCTGAAAAACAGCTATTGCTCCATAAATGCTGATCAATTTGGGGGCAAACGATGTAGATTCGTCTGGATTTGCCGAGATCGGCGTGATGAAATCAAGACCAGATCACCATGGCCAAATTGCGTACAACATAAATCTCCACTTGGTATTGAGTTTAACATAACCCTAAACATGCCAAATAAGATTTAGGTTATTGTACTGATGGGAATCAGAAGGAATAGAAATTATACGCTTACCTAGGGTTCAATGTATAAACACATGTGGTGGAATGTCGTTAAATTTTGCTAGAATTTTTTAGATTTTCGGCTTACCTAGGGATACAGCCTTATAGGGGTGGAGGTGTGAACGGTAAGGAAAGCAAACCTGTTGCTGGGATTGTGAGCAGCCAGAGAATGGTTGGCCATGGATGGATGTAGGAGGCGCCAGGCGAAAATGAAGACGAAGGGCATGGAGGAGAAATAAAAGGAGGATGAGTATGCGAATGCAAAGAAAAGGAACGTTGAAACGTGATATGGGAGAGAAAAGTTTTGACCGTTGGACTAACATGGCACGTGGCACACTCTCCTTTCACAAGCTGGAGAGGGTTTGAGAGCTCACGAAATATAACTCGTCTTTAATAGCATAGTATAGATAATCTATTTATTTACCAAATAAATCCCTTTTGATAATTCTATTTATTTTATAAAATATTTCCCTTTCCATTTGTTTTACAATTATTTCCTTTTCTATTTGTTTTACAATTATTTCCTTTTCTATTCTGTTTATTTGACAAATAAATATTCCATTTTAATTCTATTTATTTGACAAATAAATATTTCCTTTATAACTCCTTTGATTTTATAATTATTTTCTTTTATAAAATGCTTTTCCTTTTATATATAAAATCCATTGATTTTATATAAATAATTTATTTTCAAAATACACTTTGAAAATCCCCTTTTCTATATCCCAGTATTTCTTATGGTATTAAAAATACCAATTCACAACGATCGATATAATTCAAACACACATAATCAACAATAGATTATATATCACATCATATATTACAATATATGTAAAGAACAGTATTATACATATTGAGGGATCCAGTTGGATCCCTCCAACCTGTTTCCCTGCATCACAGATGTTATACAACATAATTAACATCAACTTCATTTCCATATGAAATATTCTGATAAACAGAATCAATATATAATTAACGATTTATACATATATCGTTTTCTATAATTTCAACCAGTCAATCAGCAGTTCAACCAAACAGTCAGCACGTAGCAATCAATCATCATTTATCAGTTCTAAAAATACGTTATAAAAATATGAACTGATAGAGTTGATGAGTTTTACTCACATTGGACGATCATCATTAAATAACGATAACTGTCACTTGATTCAAACGGGCAATTTATTTTGCTATAAATTGTAATGAGCTCCAATCCACTCCTAGTCAGTTTCATTTCGTAGCTGTCGTCCATACGATCCCAACGAATCTGACTGTTCGAAATTCTGATACGGTATGATAAAGTTACGATGTTAAGAAGTTAATATACTTTTAAATAAAAATTAAACTTAACTTTTAATTTAGCTAATGGGCCTTAACCTTTTTAAAAACGTCGGCCCATCTTCACTTCTACAAGCCCAGACCATGTAAAACTCTTCTTCCCCAAAATCTTAGAACCGCAATCCTCCAGTAAATGAAGAATGCACCATTAAATTTCCTTATTTAAATTATTCCCCCCTTAAATCTTTGTTTGCCATAACCATCTCCTTTCCCGTAAGCTTTACTCCCCCATCACAGTATTCATCTCTAAACTTCCTTCTTCCTTCAAATGAATAACTCCAGGAACCCACTGTCCAAACGCCTTGAACCCGCGTTCTTCTTCATTTCCTGTACAACAGACTGACACGCCCACTCTACTCCTCTTCCCGTAACTTCTATCTCACTTTCACGTTTTCATTTAAATCTCATTCTCCCTCACTTTAATATTCCCAATGCTTGCACCATACAACTATAACCCATTCACAACCCCTCCAGTGGCCAATAACCAATTCAATAGCGAACCTTAGAGGCTCGGCTATATAATACAGCGAACAAAAGTCTGGTCGAGTTTCAAGAAGTGGAAGAATGTACCATGCTGTACAGAATTTCCAGCATGTGTTTGTTTTTCTTTTCTTCCTGATATGTAAATGCACCTGTCCCTCACGAAACACACAACTTCCACTCCCCGTAAACTCCATTTTCCCAAACAAAATGCGCTGCATCATTATTCTTACCCCAACGTCCCTCTCCAGTATTTTCAACAAGCTCCACCAGTAACTAGATCATCATGTCCTCGTCTTCCCTTTACTGCAAAATGCTCACACTCCAGTATCAGTATCTATAGCATCCGCTCCCCAACCGTATCCTCTTCCTCACAAACACGCTCCTCCAGGTCACCTGAACTTCACCTCATCCGTGTTAAACTTACACGCTCCATTTCCAGTATTATTCACACATGGCAATTTATGCAGT
The DNA here is from genome assembly GCA_030737875.1 of Allium sativum. Lineage (NCBI taxonomy): Eukaryota > Viridiplantae > Streptophyta > Magnoliopsida > Asparagales > Amaryllidaceae > Allium > Allium sativum. The sequence continues at coordinate 822,865,113 of CM060910.1, forward strand.
TCAACATTTTACTTTTCTTAAACTTTCGCCATATTTGGCTTTGATTTCATGAATGCCGTAAAACGAAAAAGGGAAAAGAGGGAGACAAATGTGAAGGGATAAATCGTTTGCTATATTTGTTGATAGAGAAGTAATCTCCACTGAAGCCAGAAAATGAAGTGGTTTCGTTTCTTTATATATATACAGATTGCTTAGTGGCAAAGAAAAGGGAATAGTACACGATATTATAACATATATATGCTTACTTTAAAAGCTAATTAAGTCACAGAGAGAACGTGCAGTAGATGTGCATTGAATGGGACGTGTGGGACAATGTTGACAAGAGCGGACGTGCATACTTAGGAGCTAAGTATTAAAAAGTAAGGCGAGTACACAGCATGGCAGGTTGAACAATTACTTAGCAATAAAGTATACTTAGTGGTAATAGAAGGAATAAAAATATCACACCTTAATCGCTAAGAAAAGAGGACAAGCAGTGCATTCATGGAGGAAGGGATGTGCCTGTAAGGGTACATAGTAGTGTCTGCGTTAATATAATAGTTTATACTGAAATAATGTTTGATATTTACGGTCCACATTTTCACCACTTGAACAAATAAACAACCCCTTTGTCCGTTTTATTTTTATTAAACTCCTCTTCCATGTGCATATATTCAATGAAAGAAACAACAGTAGTGTATAGCTTTTGTTAACGAAAATAGATACTCCATTACACCCTACTTCATTCCCGCTAGAGCCACGAATGACAAAAGTAAAAATACCGTTGTATCGAGTAATGTGTCACGATCGCAAAAGTAAAATAAAACAACAAGTTAACTTATTCTGTGGGACCCCAAAGTACTGATATAGGGTGTAAAATACTACAAACAAAAAGTTGCTTATTTTCCAAAATAAAAATTACAGTAAAATTCTAAAAATTAAATTATAGCTATGCCTCAAAAATCTCGTCCAAATTCGAAACTAATATTTAGTTATAATTAAATAATCGTTACGGTTTATAAATGAATCCATAGCGACTATTTTAAAATTTGATTTGATCATAAATCAAAATCTACACAACGAAATCCCGATTTTTCTCTTCCATTAGAAAAATATACATCACCAGCTCTGAACGTTTCTTGTTTCACAGAAATCCGGCTTAAAACAGATTCTGTATATTCGTTTAAAGCTCGAATTGCCAAATTACGAACTACCGCACCATTTCGAGCTCAATTATAATTATATTATAATTATACGTTCAAACTTCATTTAAATAATATATTCGTTTTTATAATTCAAATCTAAACTGAATTATATCTTAGAAATAATCCAATTCACAGAATATTATGACTTCGGCTATTTTCGATTATTTTAGAATTAAATATATTATTCTATTGTTTATATTAATTAAATATATAATTAAATAAATTAATTATTATACCTTAAAAATATGGGACGTTACATCTCCCATCAAAACGCGTCCTCCAAGCCACACGAGGAGCAGGTCACGTCCCCCTATGTCTTGCCCCCATCCATGAACCGCACACCACCAAATTCGGTCGACAAATGTCAAATTCACCTACGAATCCAAATCCGAAATCGCTTTGAGCAATCCGCGCTTAAATCACGAGATAATCCCAATGCTAGCTTGCAGGATATATATGATGATGTTCCAAACCATCACCGTAAATTACGAAATTGATATATGATTGTAGAGAATCTCAATTCATGAATTTAGTGATTTAAGGCAGACTATTTTGGTCGGAATAATTTTTCAATGGAAGAAAAAGGAGGCAGCCATGAATTCATGAAGGAAGAAAGATTATTGTTGCCCACTAATGAAAGATTAGGGGTATTCGTAATATCATAAGGTCCAATTGTCATGAATTTGTATGTCCAAAACAAACAAACTTTTAAGAGCGCACAGCCGAACGATACACTCGATTAACACAAAACATGACAGCATGCAACAACTCACTGTGAAATTCCAAAAATATAATTTTCATGCAATCCGACACGGTGTCCGAAACAATAATTTTTCAAGTGTATTTCGAAACTGGTTTTCCGCCAAAGCATCAAATCTCAAAATATAACGATCCATATGCTTTTTATCCATCTATCGAGCTATATAAACTCAATGGAAATAATCTCGAGTCCTGATTCGATCATTTATGACAAAATCTCACTTTAGAACCGCCAAATAGCCAACAATTATTATTTGAATGATATATTTAGATATTCAATCGTCAAACACGGGTTGTTACATATAGCTTCAATTATTTTCTTTGCAAGAATATTTTAAAGTGACGGGTTATTGCATATTGCTTCAATTATTTTCTTTGCAAGAATATTTTAAGTGATGGAAACAATTATTCAGTTGTTCTAAACATCTGACTACATATTTTCATCCTATACATATTTTTTATGTTATATTGTGCATTATGTATTAAGAAATATGATCTATCAAAGTTGCTTTAATGCTTTTTAGACAAATTCAGTATTGGATAATGTCAAAGATGGGCGCTTTCTAGATTGAAATGTTATTTTAACAAAAAACGTAACAGTGTTTCTATCTAGAACTATTTTTTAATGTTAGTTCTGGAAAAGTATTATCAAACAAACTACATATGTGTGTGTATATTTCTATTTCTATTTCTATTTCTATTTAATTTATAATAAATCTATATTGAATAGATGTTACTTACATTTCAAAACTTGCAGTGATGCATGTCAATGCATTACTAAGTTAGAATAACTAGTGCTTAATGTTATCCTTTGTTATATGATGCTGTTAATCCTCTATTAAATCAAAGAAGCTTTAACTACTCTTAGAAGATTGAAAATTGAACTTCGAAGACTAAAACAAACCAGAATGACTTGAAACCTAATAAGCACACTTGGAAGAGGCAAGGTACGAGCCTAGAAAATTTTCTTAAAGATCTGAGCTAACACCCTAAACTCGAGTCCAAGTTATGGTGATAGGTCAGGTTTGACCTATGAATTTTAACACTCTCACTTCCTGAACTTCACACTTTAGTAGTGCTTCTCCATTGTTGATTCTTCAAGGATTTTATGACAATCCTTGCAAAGCTTAACGCAAAGATCTTTTAGCACAGTTGTTATGCTTGGTGTTATATTCCAAAAAGACAGGAATTCGAATCTCGCGGTCTTCACATTTGGAATCAAAGCCTATACCCAACTAGACTTATATGTATATTGCTGCAAATGTCAGCGGTATGGTATTGATGCATGTTACATGCACAATGCCTGAGTAGTGGGTGAGATGATGACCCAACGAGGGCATTAGGTACTTTAAGGTCGCAATCTGTAACACTATTTTCAAAAAGTGAACACAAAGGTCTTTTAGCATAGTTCTTAATGTGTAGTATTGCTTTATGGGAGGTCAGGGTTCAAACATAATAGTCATCGCACATTTGATGAGCCATTCTCAAGGACGAAAGAGAAGATAATGACTGAAGCAAGAATGAAGGAGGATAACCTGAAGACAATGGAAAAAATGATTAAATAACTTATCTAGAAAATAGGAAGAATTTGCATAAGGAATTGTGAAATTTTCGCTAAGGAATATAACTTGAGTCCTACTTATAGGTCTTAGGTCGACCTTGAATTATCACTTTGACTTGAATGTGCATGACTCTCTTGGGTGACTTCGCATTATCTCTTAGACATCAACGTTTTTTGTCTTCTTACTCCATATCTCTCTAATTCCTCTACAAATATCGACATACCTACAACTAGAGATGGATCTTCCGGAGTTAACCTGCCATTATTCTATCGATTTTTTTCCCACTTCTTAGCCCTTTTAGATATATTGAAAATTTATTATCACCTAGAGCAATGGCAAACTTGCTATAGATATATTGACAAATAAAAGCCATTGAAGAGGGTATAGGCTGGAGTATGTCAAACCACATGTGTGTTCTTCTCCACTTTCTACTTTTTTCTTTTTGGTTTTCACTTTAGTATGAATTGGTGCTTTCTTTCGGATTTACATCGTTAAACCAATTTTTAGATTAATATTTTATTTCTTTTATTGAAAACAATCTTGAATTACTAATTGTAGAAGATGAGAAGGGATAAAATAAGATCTGCAGATAGAAGAAATCAAACAAAACATATGGGTATTTAGGAGGTGTCTACAAATTCTAATGGAGCTAGTCATGTCACTAAAGAGTAGACAGAGACCATTATAATGAAATGCAGGATGGGATCTTAACTAGGAAATAAGAGATGCTAGAAGACTTCTTCCAATGAATAAGATAGAAAGGAATTGTTAGACTGCATAGATTCAGTTCCAAGTGCATGGAAATAATTTAGGGTCTTTTGGTTTGGGAGTGGAGAGAGATATAATATTCCCCTTAAGATCTAAAGATCGCTACTAACTCAATTCGATCCAGTATTAAGTGAACTTTACTTTAGGGAAATGTTGGAATGACTGCTAGAACATCGGTGATGAATGATGTTGGAACTAGGAATGCAAGGTTGAATACAAAGGAAAACAAACAAAAGAATGTCTTAGAATTTTTTGTTGCAAACGGTTAAGAAAAAAAAGGTGCAGACTAGAATTTGAGTGGATGGTAACTAGATAAATTCATGCCCAACTATGTGCTAAGGGTACCCCATAAGATTATTGGGAAACTTTTGTTGTTGAACAAAGGTTTCTATCGAATAATAGAAACTAGATGGTTGAGACGATTAGGAAAATAAATAAAAGTGGACAACAAGATACAAGCTTGGAAGTTGTGAGCAAGAATTTGTTTACTACTAACATCTGAAATTTGAGGAATCATTCGCGGAGCTTCCTCGGTTCGCATAACGTCTAGTTCTTTGAGGTCTTTAGCTACTCGTTGCTCTATAGCCTGGTGTGCCTTAAATTTCCTTTATACTGAGTAAGCCAAGAGGACCGTGTACTTTGTCTCTAGGTCGGTGAGCTGTCGTGGAGAATGACTGGCATTTCAGGGTTGTGGTGTTGGTTGTGTTGGATCATTTTGAGGAGTTAGGTATTCAATATGATCTTGGTTGTTGCCTACAGGGTTCGATCTGTTGGCTGTTCAGTTTTGTTTAGGTTGATGGTATGTAGGTTTTGTTGATTTTGGATTGTTTTCTTCGGTCCTTTGGAGTTGGTATGATACTTAATGATATTTTGGGTTGGTTTTTGAGTTTTGGTGTGTTGGTCTCTTTTTGCCTACCGTTGCTATCTCGGTTAACATGTGAAGCTCTGGCCCTCGATAACCTGGGTTAGATTGGTAGTCTTCCATTGCCTTCCATTCTCATAAACCATGCCTATGCTATGGTATATTGGGCTGGTTAGTTCTTGCTTTGCAATCCGCTGTTATGTATGTATGTTAATGGTGCCAAGATCTTATTATCGTGGTTCATGTCACCCTCTTGGATGTAATGTCCCGTAGTTTTATCGGTTTATACATGAATATTTAAATCAGTTTAAATATTGAATTTGTAACATAAGTGGATTTATATATCGATTAAAACGAAGTTGAAAGTATAAAAATAATATATATATATATATATATATATATATATATATATATATATTAAATATAATCAAGCTTATAACAACGCTGCAGTTCGTAATTTAACGTTCTGAACATCAACTAAGTGTACAGAACCCATTTTTAATCGGATTTCTGCGAAACAAGAAGCGTTGGAATCTGTCGAACTGTATCTTTCAAACAGAAGTGAAAAATCAAGATTTCGCGTTATAGATTGTGAATTATATCCAAATCAAATATTCAGAAAGTCGTTGTAGAATCGTTTATCGACCGTAACGGTTTATTCGATATAACTAGATATCAGTTTTGAATTTAGAGAAGATTCTTTTGAGACGTAGTGATAATTTAATTTTTAGAATTTTATTGTAATTTTTAATTAATTAAATATGCAACTTTTTACTGGGAGTATTATGCACCATATATCAATATTTTGGGATTACAAAATATGGGTCAACCTACCGATATTATTATATTTTTGGGACCGGGGTACATTGTTGGTTACGATGATATATTTACATCAGTCAATAACAGTCCGAAAGTGAGCTGATTTTACATAATGGATACGCTGAACTAAAACGTATATATATTAAGACAAATTAAAATAGCAAAATGACAGGAATTATATTAACAAACCACTAAACACTAGGATAACCAGATTACATTGCCACAAAGACCACCGTGCCAGGAAAATAAATGATTTAGATTTGATCCCTACATAATGTAAGTATTTCTCAAAATAAGTGATGAACAAAATTTATACAGTGACATAAAATATCAGCCAACCATCCATATTGTATTGTCACTATTCACGCCAAAGTAAACGGCTATGCATTTTCAAATCAGTATAGGCTACATATGAATTGTCATGCTCCATATATACTAACAGTGACCCTACTGCTTCATAGAGAAGGAAAAACGACTCCATGAATTTTCAAATCAAAAGCCTATTTTCATATCAAACGAGATATACCATTTCAGATTTGTCATAGTCTTAAAAGACTTAAAGCCTACTGTCTTCGGCCTAATTCTGAAAAAGAAAAATAGTATATGCTTTCCTATGCAAAAACGCAGGGTACGGTTGTCCTAGTAAAACATGAAAATTCAAGACACCATTACGTATTACCTACTCATGTACTGACGTTCCTACTCGAGCTTTACATAGCAGTATGTATTTTCAAAATCACTTCCGTCCTGTCTTTTCTTTCTACAAGCCAAAGAACTGCAAGCCTATACCAATATACACGTACACCCCATACTCCATGCCTAGCATGTGCACTGTGGCCTATTTCTATAGCCTAATCTATAATGCTACTTCACCGTATTCCTTGGCACTCAAGGAAACAAAAAAACTTAACAAAGGAATGGTACAACCTAAAGTCTTTTGGCGCCGTGCTACACTGTAAGCTACATACCGATGTCAAGACTTATCACATTTAAAGTCTCTGCAAACCTATATTCGAGCTGCTGTACCCCTACTCACACTATTCCTTGATCACCAAGGTGCTGAACATTTATAAATACATCTCGCTGCTCTTCTTCAGACCCATGACAGCCGAGGTCTTTCTTTCTTTTCCATGGTGGCCGTGAGTTCCTATGGCTAAAGTAAATAAAATAATAATAATATAAACCCAGTAGAAACCGTGAGGTATGAAGGGAGATGTGGCCGGAGTATCTAAGAGCTGTAGCGTGAAGTATTGAAAGGGAAAGGGGGTTTGAAAACACGGAAATGGAAGAGTAGAGTGAAGTATGGTGTTTACTGAAGGAGGACTTTTGCGGTAATGGATGGGCACGTGTTGCCTGGGTGGTAGGAACAAAGTAAATGAGGGTGAAGGGAAACCGTATGTAAAGTAGTGGTTGTTGTTAATTCAAATAAGGTGGTTATGTGAGAGCATGAAACATTGGAGTAGCGGATCGGGAAAAGGGTAGTAGGTGGGGTTTGGACTTTGGAGTTTCAAGTGATCATATGATCACCGTAGAATCTAAGTCTTGGCGGAGGACACAGAGAATAAGGGAAGCCGGGTGACGTGATATGGGCGGAGATGACAGCGGTATTGAGATGTTGCCGGTAGCAAGCTTTATTCGGGTAGAAGAAACAAAAGGAGAAACATGCTTGAGAAGTGATGCTTTAGTGTCAGGACGGTGAAGGTATGGACATGAGGAAGTGGCAAAACGTGGATGCGATGGTGGTGTTGCCGTTGACAAGTGTCAAGTCATTGGTGGATGTGGCAGAGTTGGGTAAAGTAGCATCAGTGAAGGTGCATGGTGAAGATGGACGTATGGGAAATAATGAAAAGAAGTAGTTGCCGGGAAGCCGGGGCGAAACAAGGAGAGGATGGTCACTGTAGTGTATATGTATGTGGCAAAGTGGAGTATCCACAAGTTTTATAAACAGGAAAAACGCATGGTGCGAGTTGTGATGTGTGAGTGACGCTCTTGTGTCTCTCGGTGGAGCTTGCGGCGTCGATCAGGGACGATGGTCAGCTTCGTTGTGACCGACATGCATGCACTGATGGTGAAAATGGAAGGTGACGGTCCAATACTCAGCTCAGCTCGTCACGTTAAATTTACATGTGCTATCACTTTTATTTCCTTTGTGTTTAACTGAGATGGGGAAGTAGTGTTTAATAGTTGCGGTAATGGCAAATTAGGGAAGGAAGGAGAGTGGGGTGTGAGATGAAACTGTGTACGTGTAACACCCCGTGTATTCTATAACAGTGAAATTCAAAAATTAAAGTATAATTAATTTCAAATCAAATAATTAAGGGAAACGGGATACGCCATTGTGTTCGTCTCGGAAAAATACGCGAAATAGAGTCCGAGTTTTCGAAAATCGGAGTCCGTATGACCAAGATATGGCCCCCGGAAATTTCAGAATTTAGTTTAAAATTCAAACAGACGAAAGCAGCTCAGAAAAACAAGTTTAAAATTCAAAATCGGGCCCAATTGGCCAGGGAGGAAAAATTCCCGCCTAAGGCGCCCAGGTCGACTTGGCAGTCGACCTGAGCTAGAGGTCGACAGGGCTGTCGACACCCGTGTCGACTGCCAAGTCGACACGGTGTCGACTGGGCTGTCGACCTGGCCCCAGAGCCAGGTCGAACCCAACCCACCCTGGCTGGCCTGGTCTATGTTTAGTCGATTTTCTGAGCCTTGCCTTGTCACTAGGGCTAGGTGTCAACTCCGGATTGGCCTCTCCTTCAAACGAACGGCTATTATTGAATCAAGCTCCATCGACGGTCTAAAACAACTCACAAACATTATAAAAAGGACCTAAGACCTAGCCTAAATCATACTATCTCATTTTAACCTCAGGCCGCCGCCATTAAACCTAGAGCTCTGAATTAAAAATACAAAGAATAAAATTATAGAAGATAGAGGACGATTCTTGAAGACTACAACTAGAAGCTACAACAACTACGACGCCTTAGACAACGAATTTGGAACTATTTGATTTGGGATTTTTATTTGGGTTATTTGCTTCATATTGTAAGTTCTATGTTACTTTTTAGGCAAAAACGCTAAAACAATATGGACATGCCATGAATTGAAACCGGATTTAGGAACTATTGTTAATCCATTGTTTATATTGTTTATCTTTTAATTATAATTTGGGGATATTGCTATGGCAACGTTGCAAGTTAAACTTGTCATGATTTTGATGTTGTTATGAATCACTTGGGCTTAATTGTTTGGCAAGTTGGACTAATACATGTCCATGGAATCGCTATGTTTATTGAAATCTTTATGTTGATTAAACCATGCCTATGGTACTAATTAAACCATGGCTATGACTATTGATGGAATTATGCCTGTGATGTTAATATACCCATCATGATTAATGAAAAATTGGGTATTGCTAGGTTATGATGAAAAGTTGGAATTATTATGTTTATAATGTTAGATATGTTAAAAACGCTAAATTGGAATCATTATGTCTATAACGTTAGTTGAGAATCATTATGTTAAAAATACTAAATTGGAATCATTATGTCTATTATGTTAGTTGAGAATCATTATGTTAAAAATGCTAAATTGGAACCATTATGTTTATAATGTTAGTTGAGAATCATTATGTTAAAAATACTAAATTGGAATCATTATGTCTATAATGTTAGTTGAGAATCATTATGTTAAAAATGCTAAGTTGGAACCATTATGTTTATAATGTTAGATGAGAATCATTATGATAAATTGGAATCATTATGTCTATGAGAATTATTATGTTAAAAATGCTAAATTGGAATCCACTATGCCTATTAGGATTACTATGCCTTTAATGTTTCATGTTTATAATAAAATTATTATTATGCCCGCAATGATTATTATGCCTATGATGTAAAGTTGAAATCATCATGTTAAATTAAGTTGGAATCATTACTATGCCAAGTTATCATCATACAAGTATTGCAACCATGTGATATGTTATAGCCTGTTTATTTTGCAAGTGATGTTGGAATTGTCACACATGCCTATCACATGTTTGGTGTTATTCCCCTTTATCTCTTGAATTGTTTATGCTTGTGAACGAAGTACGTTTATATACGTTGGGGGTACGATTGGGTAGAATAGGCAAAACTTGAATTAATTATAAGCATAAACTGTGAAATTTGGCATAAGTAGAACATGAAATATGGCACAAAAACTTGACTTGACCATGCCATAACTTGACTTTAAACATGCCTTAGTTGGGCACGAAGTTGACATATGAACATGATGTGGAAATAGCAAAATCTGATAAGAACATGAGTATGACTTTAGAAAACAAGAAGATGGCCAACTCGAGGTTGGGTTGAGTTTGTAGTGTAAATCTGCCCGGAACCGCCCGGCAAATCCAGTTGCTACAAACAATAGGATCCAATGTGGGTAGTTGGTCACATCGCGCTTGAAATCCGAGGTTGGGTTGAGTTCGTAGCGTAAACCTGCCCGGAACCGCCCGGCAAATCCAGTGGCTACGAACAACAGGATCCAATGTGAGTGGTTCGGTGCATTAACGAATCAATTAATGCCAATTAGGGTTAAGTCATGAACATGAAAAGACAACTTAACCAACTTTAACACGGTTTGTAGGGCTAAGTCATGAACTTGAAAACGACAACACTTAGCCAACTTGACATGATACGTAGGCGGGTTAAGTCGCGAACTGAAATGACATACTTAACCATCTTGACATGACTAGACTAGAAAAGGATTAAGTCACGAATTACATGACTTAATCTGTTAGGTGGGTTAGGTCACGAATTACATGACCTAATCTATTAGGCGAAACCCTAGACACGACCCCTTTCAGCAGTAACCCTCTAGAAGTATCAAGGTACCCTGGGGCTAGGCCGGGTGGGGCACGATTACTGGGCTGATTGTAAGAGGTGAACGACGGCAGTAGGGTACGCCAGTGTAGGTTCGACGGACTACGATCGTGCACGTATCCGGGGCAGACACTGGGTATCCGTAGATTTATGTGTGCATCTTGAATCGTGTCAGGGGTTGACACCCTAGGGCTGGTACACCCGAAGGTGGACCCAGCACAGGTGACTACATTCGTGATTAGCCGTATGACACGGACACTTGACGAGCTAGAACTTGTAGGGAGCCGATCGACTAGATAATCGCTCCGTAGGACCCCGTACTTGGGTCAGACCCCGTTTCAGGGTCATTTCATGACATTGGGTCATGGGATTTATTTTGTGATTAACTTGTGATATGGGCTTAGTATACTAGTACAGTCGATGCAACGAATCTCGAACATGTGTTGCTTTACTTGACTTGTCTTGACTTATCCTGATCACCTTAGTCTATCTTGTTCACCTTGACACCATTCTTAAGTTTAGTTCCAGTTCATACATGACAGGTTGTTTTAACCGTTTCTACACTGAAAGTCACTAGAACTTACTCAGTCTTTATGACTGACCCTTTTCCTTTCGCCTCTTTTTCTTTCGTTCCCCCCCCCCCCCCCCCGCCCCCCCCAGGTTCTCAGGGAGGGAATACCGCAGCTTGATCAGTTTTCACATCCAGCTTGAAGAGAAAGAATTATTGCTTGGATCTTTTCCGTTTTGGACTATGGCTTTGGGCAGCAATTAGGGGACTTTTGCAGTTTATTTATGTTTTCTTCATGCTTCTTTAAATAATGTGATCAAGACAGTTATGATTTTGGGAAGTATTATGGCATGGTTTGTGTAACACGTATTTTGAAGAAATAAAAGTTGTTGTTTTCCGCTGTTCAAAAATATGTGTTATTATATCTGTCTTGTATATCTGTGACTTATACTTATAAACCTCCACCAAAATTAGGGCATTCCCTTTTAGAGTGACCCTAACGGAGGTGGGGTGTTTCAGGACGTGTTGGTCAGTATGGAGTATGGCGTGTGTTTGATGAGAATTGGGGTTGCAGTTTTGTCCATAACTGAAAAAGCTACAGGGAGCTGGAGAAAAAGATTTCAAATGCAAGAAAGAAAAAAAAAGTTATTACAAACCGAAATGCAGGGTTCTCTTTAAAACAAGGGAAAAAGGGACGTGGTACTAAAATATAGTGGAAAGGAAGAAATCACGGTGGGATTTTAGGCTTTGTTCACTTGATTTTTGGGCTGCACACTTCGAATGAAAGATTTATCAAAGAAAAGGAATAATAAGAGGAGAAAGAGCATGTTGCCTGGGAATGTTCATGGTGATGCCGTGCAGCAAATAGGGGTCCGGCGTGATGTGGCATCAACAAGAAGCTGGAAATGGGATCCGAGAGTGAATATGCGGCTGGGCTTAAATAATAGAAGAAAGGAGGAAAGGTTTGATGTGATGACATGGTTGCAGCGCTCACCCATGAACAGTAGGGGAAGCGGTGATCGTTTTAAAAAGGAGCCGAGTTCATTTTACATCAGTAAAGAAAAATCGGATTTTCTACTGACCGGAACAAGGACATAATCATGGAATCGGACGAATTTGAACCCTTGGGAGCTCATTGGAAATTATCGCAGAATAAAATGTCTGACCCTTTCTACCGACCGCAAATCGTATTTAACGGTTAACGCGCCAAGGTGAGTAAATTCACTAACTCTGTTTATTTAAAATATTTTAATTATATTTTAAATAATGATTGAATGTTGTGTGCTATGATTGTAACACCCCGCGAATTCTATAACTATGAAATTCACAAATTAAAGTATAATTAATTTTAATCAAAGAACTAAGGGAAACGGGATACGCCATTGCGTTCGTCTCGGAAAAATACGCGAAATAGAGTCCGAGTTTTCGAAAAACGGAGTCCGTATGAAGAAGATATGGCCTTCGGAAGTTTGAGAATCAAGTTTAAATTCAAACAGAATAAATCAGGTTTAAATTCGAAAATGGGGCCCAATGGGCCAGGGCGGAAAAACACCCGCCTGACCCACCAAGTCGACTGGGCTGTCGACCTGGTCTAACCAGGTCGACAGGCCTGTCGACAGGGCTGTCGACAGGGGTGTCGACCTGGTCCAGACCCAGGTCGAGCCCAGTCTAACCCGGCTGGCCTATTCTCTATGTGGTCGATTTTCTGTGGTCTGCTTTGTCACTAGGGCTAGGTGGCAAGTTTTAATTGGTCTCTCCTTAGAATGAATGGCTACGATCAATCCAAGCAACATCAATGGTCCTAATCAGTTCCTAACCTCTATATAAACAACCCTAGACTAAACCCTAATCTATTCATTCAAAAATAAGAACATAGCCGCCATGTTGCTGAGGAACGACTAGGAGTAGCCACCAAATTGGAGAGAGGATTAGGAGGAAGATTCTAAAGCTTAAAGCAACCTAAACAAATCAATTCAACAAAGGAATTTGTGTCTTCAATCCCTAAACTAGAGAATTCATCACACCATTGTAAGTAGAGTATTACTTTGGTATGAATAAACAATTGTGTTGGTTTGTATGCTTGAATTGTGGCAATAAAGTAATTCATATTTGTGCGTTCTTATCAATTTGAAATATTATATACGTTTGGATATTTATGAATTATGTTATTCATTATAAAGAACTACATGCGGTAGTTCTATGCAAGTATACGTTTGGAATATTTCGCAAATTATGTAATCCATGTTGAAGCTACATGTATGTAGTTGATTTAAATTCATGCAAGTTTGGGGTTTGCTTCTATGCCACCGTGATGTATATTTTTTTGCATAAATCATTTTGTAAGTAATTGGAACAAGTTTGGTTATTATCCATATGAAATTATGTTGAGAATTTGGCATTATGTATTAAGCCATGCTTTTGTACTAGAAAACCTATTTGCAAACTTATGAATATGGCTAGGCTATGATTGATATTTGGCAACCATGATTAGGTCTATCTTGTTTACAAGAATTATATGATGACATATGTGGTACATGGCTAGGTTAGGTTCAAAAGGTCCCTTTTTGTAAGTTTACATGGCTAAAGTAAGAATCATGATTTCATGTTAGAAATATTTATGCCATGGTTATGTGAACAAATTTAACTATACTTATGCCATGCTTATGTTTGATATTATGCCATGCTTATGTTTGACATTATGCCATGCTTATGCTAGAAATATTTATGCCATGCTTATGTTTGACATTATGCCTAAATAAAAAATATAGGTTCATGTGACAATAATGATATCTCAATTTCAAGTTCACATGCTTTGATTCATGTCACCAATGTTACCACTATGCAAGTACACCAGTTTCTATTTTGTATTTCCAACGTCGTATTGCAAGTTCATGCGCTCACATTCCCCCTCTTTGTGTATGTAATTACGCTTTAAGCCTCCCCTTTTCGCATGGCTAATTTGGGCTTTAAAAGGCTAAGCCCAATATATATATAAACGGACGTGTTAAACGGGGGAAAATAACGTTGGGTTAAAATTACTAATGAATGAAAATATAAAATAGAAGGGCCCAAGTTCAAGTATAGGTTGGGCCCATGATTGGTGTAACCTTTACACCATTAACTTAATAATGGGCCGCAAATATTTACATATAAGAAAATAAAGAAGAAAGACAAAATATGTAAATGTAGAACATACGATGTGTTTAACCCGAGGTTGGATTGAGTTGTGATGTAAACCTGCCCGGAACCGCCCGGCTGTCCAGTAGTCACAACAATACCTATCCAATGTGGGAGGTTAAACATGGAGCCCAATAAGGACCCGAGGTTAGACTGAGTTGTGGCGTAAGACTGCCCGGAACCAACCGGCAACAGGCAGCCACAACAATACCTGTCTAATGTGAGAGGTCAGGGCCTTAATAAGACAATTAAGGCTGAGTCAGGATTGTTAGGATTAAGTGAACTAAAGACTTAATCAAAATGGAACATGCTAAACAAAACGGACTGGTGGGGGTTAGGTTAGAAAACACTTAACCAACTTAGCATGTTGGCTAGAGATAGAAAACCTAGTAACGGGGGACCCTTTTCAGCAGTAACCCTAGAAGGTGTATCAGGATACCCTGAAACTAGGCAGGGTGGGGCACGATTACTGGGCTGATTGTAAGAGGTCAAATCGACGGCGGTGGTGTAGCAGTGTAGGTTCTAACGGGGTGCGGGCGTGCACACACTCCGGCGCAGAAAAATAAGGCACTGGACACCAGTAGCATACCTGTGCACTCTAAGGTTGTGTCGGGTTGCCACTATGGGACTTGATACACCCCATGGTGGGACCAGCATAGGTAACTACAACATCGGGGGCCGTAAGACACATGTAACTATGCGAGTAGGAGCCGATCATCATAGAATGGATCACACCACCCTGATTTTGGGGTGCCAGTTGGAAACTAGTTTATATGGGTTCAGAGATCAACATGGGGTACGATAGTATATTCGACCCTAGACAACTTAACCAAGTTTATAGCGCATGCCCACTTCTTGTTTATATTTATCATACCCAGTTCTTTATTCATAGACAAAATAGTACTAGACTTACTCAGGCTTTATGTCCGACTCTACTTTTCTTTCGTCTTCTTTCTTCCGTTCCCCCCCCAGGTCCACAGGGAGGGAACACAGCAGCTTGACCAGCCTTAACATCCAGCTTGAAGAGAGAAATGTATTGCTTGGACTTTCCTGTTTTGAACTATGGCTTTGGACAATCCACTATGGGGCTTTTGCAGTTTATCTATGTTTTATTTATGCTTCTTTAAATAATGTACTCAAGACAGATTATGAAAGTGTTATGTTATGTTTTTGGAAAGGATGTTGTTGTAACACGTATTTGACTTTATGAAATAAAGTTTGTTGTTCTTCCGCTGTTTACAAATATGTGTTCTTATATCTGTCTTGTATATCTGTGACTTGTACTTATAAACCTCCACCAAAATTAGGGCATTCCCTTTGAGAGTGACCCTAACGGAGGTGGGGTGTTTCACTTGGTATCAGAGCACAGGTTTACCAGATAAGATAAAAAGGTTTTGAAAAAAAATTATTTTCAAAAAGGAAATTTAAAGAAGCATTTTTAAAAGAAAAATATTATTTTATTTTTTTAAAAAAAAGGCAAAGTCCACTCCCCAAAGCCATAGGTACTATCTCTTATCCTTCGTTTTGAATCTATCCTTTTTGTTTCAGCATGTCCGAAGATCTTAACTTGCCGGAAGGGGTACCAATACCTGGTTGGTTTAGACGGTTCTTAGAAGCAAGGGCCACTCAGCCAGGTCCTACCATTCCTCCTCCCCCAGCTGAAGGAAATCATCCAGCCGCAGCGGCACCTTTTCCTCCACCTCCTCCTCGGGGAAACACGTTTGCTAAGATATGTAAAGATTTTAAAGCTATGGGAGGAAGGGATTTCCATGGAACTGAGTCCTTCGTAGCAGCTAGAAATTGGCTGAAAGAAACTGAGGACCTATTCATCATCTTTGAGGTAGAAGATAGACAAAAAGTACAGTTGGCAGTGTGGCTATTGAAGGGCGAGGCTTCCTACTGGTGGGAAGTCACTAATGCTGAAAGACCAGTGGAGACATGGGAGGACTTTAGGGCAAGGTTTGAGACTAAATTTCTCTCAGATGCGGAAAGAAGTTTGCAGTTGGAAAAATTCTTATTTCTTAAGCAAGGGGACAAGACGGTCAGAGAGTATGTGAATCAGTTCGATGAGCTGGCTAGGTTTGGGCTTGACCTAGTCAACACCCCGCACAAGAAGGCTCTCCGTTTCGTCAAAGGGTTAAATGAGCCATTACACAGCTTGGCCATGACCCATATACCCATGGGAGCCACGTATGAAAGATGGGTGCAAATGGCATTGCTGAATGAAGAGGATAAGGGCAAGAAGAAAGAGGGTTTGCAGCCCAAGAAGACAGACTTTAAGAAGGGCAGGAAAGGCAACAAAGAGAAGAGGAAGTGCAATTTCTGTGGCAAAGTGGGGCACTTAGTAAAGGACTGCCGGAAAAAGAAGGCCAAGGAGAATGGTGGGTGCTTTTCTTGCGGTGAGACAGGCCATAGGGCTAAGGTCTGCCCAAAGAAACGAGGACAGAGGCAGAGGGCTGGATCCACCCCAGGGGCACAGGTCCATGTGCTAGAAGCGCCACCTCTGCAACAGCGAGGTATAAATACTTCTGTAGAAAGTGTAGTTTATCTTTATGATCACCCCGTTCGCACTTTATTTGATTCTGGCGCATCACACTCCTTTATCTCGTCTGCTTTAGTAGAATCTCTGCACCTAGAAACTAGTATGGTAGAGGACCCCTTAATTGTTTCAAACCCAATTGGGGGCCCAGCTCATTTGTCTATGATCTGTGTGGGATTGAAAATTTCTATTCTAAGTGTAGAATTTCAATGTAGTGCCTTTGTTTTGGGCTTTTCGGGGTATGGTTTGATTTTGGGTATGGATTGGCTATCCAGTAATGGGGCCATCCTTGATTGTGAGAAAAGGGTTGTTAGGCTCCTAACCCAGCTCGGTAATACTTTGGAAATTTCTTGTAATCCCTCGTATGCGGTTATGCTTAGTTATCTTGAATCGCTAGATGCCTCCGTTGAAAATTTGCAATCAGTTAGAGTGGTCCGGGAATATCCGGATGTCTTTGAAGAGGTGAAGGGCTTGCCTCCGAAGCGGGAAATAGACTTCCGCATATATCTTGTAGATAATGCAAAGCCCGTTGCGTTGCCCGTTAGACACATGGCTCCACGAGAAAGGAAAGAGCTCAGTAAACAGATTAAAGAGCTTCTAGAAAAGGGGTTCATTAGGAGGAGCATTTCAGAATGGGGCGCTCCAGTGGTGTTCGCTACAAAGGCGGATGGTTCACTCCGTCTATGTGTTGACTATAGGGAGCTCAACAAGCTAACGAAAAAGAATAGGCACCCTCTCCCTAGAATTGACGATTTATTTGACCAGCTTGTAGGGGCGTCTGTTTTCTCCCAACTCGATTTAGCAACCGGTTTTCATCAGCTAAGGGTGGCTGAAGATAGCATCGATAAAACGACGTTCAGAACCCCAGACGGCTTCTTTGAATGGCTTGTCATGCCTTTCGGCTTGACAAATGCACCTGCTTATTTCGTGGACCTGATGAGTAGGGTATTTAGAGATTTCCTCAACAAATTCGTAGTGGTCTTCGTAGATGATATCCTTATCTTCTCAAAGAGTGAAGAGGAACATGCTCAGCACTTAAGGGCAATCATGGAAACTTTGCGAGTCCATCAACTAAAAGCCAAATTCTCCAAATGCCACTTTTGGAGAGAAGAGGTGAGGTTCCTTGGGCACATAGTATCCAAACAAGGGTTAGCAGTGGACCCTGCTAAGGTAGTGGCGGTACAGGATTGGAAGACACCAAGGAATGCAACTGAGGTCCGAAGCTTTCTAGGACTAGCAGGTTTCTATCGGAAATTTATAAGGGATTTTGCGAAAATCTCAGCTCCGCTCACAAAATTGACTAAGAAGAATCTAGTGTTCAATTGGGATTTGGATTGCGAGTTTGCTTTCCAACGACTGAAAAGGGCTCTTACAACAGCCCCAGTTTTGACGCTGCCAGATGGGAGCAAGATGTTCACTGTTTATACGGATGCATGTGGGACAGGACTAGGCGCCGTCTTAATGCAATAAGGAAGGGTAGTAGCTTATGGCGGGAGGCAGTTGAAGGTGCACGAAAAGAACTACCCAACCCACGATCTTGAGTTGGCCGCCATTGTCTTTGCACTCAAGTCTTGGCGACACTATCTCCTAGGTGAGAAGTTCGAACTATACACTGACCATAAATCGTTAAAATATCTTTTCTCGCAGAAAGATCTTAACTTGAGGCAACAAAGATGGATGGAGTTCCTTGCCTCGTACGATTTTGAAATCTCCTATACTCCGGGCAAAGGCAACGTAGTGGCAGACGCGTTGAGCCGAAAGAAATTGACCCTAAGCCCGTTGTTTGTTGAAAGACAAAGCCTAGAGTTTATAGCCAGCTTCGACTTTAGGCCTTCCTCCGATTTCGTACCGGGCTTGCTAGCATCTCTCGAAGTGCGCCCAACTTTAGTGGATTCAGTAGGGACAGCACAACGCGAAGACCCTCAGCTTGTGGAAACAATTGATAGGCTAATTAGGGGTGAGACTTCAAGTCACCTCAACAGATACTCCATCGACGATAAGGGTTTGCTAAGGCGAGACGGAAGACTATGCGTCCCACAGACAAAAGATTTAATAAAGAAGGTTCTCGAGGAAGCACATCACTCCAAGATGACGATACACCCAGGCGGAGATAAAATGTACAAAGACATAAAAAGGACTTTCTTCTGGAACGGCATGAAAAAGGACGTGGCAGAGTTCATTTCTAAGTGTATGGTGTGCCAACAGGTTAAGGCGGAACAGAAAAAGCCTGGCGGACTGCTACATCCTCTGGAGGTCCCGCAGTGGAAGTGGGATAGCATCTCAATGGACTTCATCGATGGGCTGCCTAGGTCTAGGAGAGGCAACACTAGCATTTGGGTAATAGTGGATAGGCTTACTAAAAGCGCCCACTTTTTACCTGTCAAAAGTAAAAGAACTGCCTCATCCCTAGCATCACTTTACCTTAAGGAAATCGTTCGACTCCATGGAATACCATCTAGCATTGTTAGTGACCGAGACCCCATCTTCACCAGTGAGTTTTGGCGGAGTCTGCAAGAAGCAGTAGGAACGCAGTTATGCTTGAGCACAGCCTATCATCCCCAAACCGACGGCCAAACAGAGAGAGTGAACAGAGTTTTGGAAGACCTTTTAAGGCTGTGCGTCCTTGACTTCGGAGGGACATGGGAAGACCACCTTCCTTTGGTGGAATTTGCCTACAACAACAGCTATCAAGCAACCATCGGAATGGCGCCCTTCGAAGCTTTATATGGAAGACCGTGCCGATCGCCCACTTGTTGGTGGGAGTCTACTGATAAGCTCATACTTGGACCAGATATGATCCGAGAGACTTCAGAGAAAGTAGACCTAATACGAAGAAGGATGAAGACAGCCCAAGACAGACAGAAGTCCTATGCCGACAAGAGAAGGACCGACCTGGAATTTGAGGTTGGAGACAGAGTTTTTCTCAAGGTATCACCGCTAAGAAACGTTGTTCGTTTTGGAACCACAGGAAAGCTAGCACCAAGGTTCGTAGGGCCATTCCCTATCATCGAGAAAATTGGGAAAATGGCCTATAGATTAGAGCTACCCGAGAAGTTGGCTGGAGTCCACAACGTTTTTCACGTTTCACATCTCCGAAAATGTCTACATGAGTCAGCCGAGGTGGTAGAGCCAAATATCCTCGAAGAGGCCGAAGTGGAACGCGAAGCAACCATAAGAAAAGTTCCAACCCGCATCTTAGGAACGGAAGTGAAGAAGCTACGCAACCGCGAAGTCAAGCTCGTCAAAGTTCAGTGGAGCGACGCCGAGGGAGACGCGACTTGGGAAACTGAAGCTAGAATACGTACTGCCTACCCTTTTCTGTTCGAGGGTACATCCTTGATCTTTCTTTTTCCTTAAGTTGCGCTTTTATCTATCTTTTTAGGTATATTTCCTCGACCGTATCTTTTAGGTAGAAACCCTTTGGATGGAAACATGTAGTTGAAACATGTTATGGATGATGGTTACAAGTGGTTGCAAGTGATTGCTAGTGGTTGCTCGTGGTTGTATATACACACACAATCTAGGTTTTAGATCGGCTCAGTCACTTCATATTGCATATGCATATATGTTTGCATTCGTATATGGTTGAACTTTAATGTGTTGTCATGTGGATGTTGCATTTGTGTTGAATGATTGTGCACTCATGTAGAATCATGAATAGGAAAATTTGCATACATAATGGATTCATGGCACTTACAAAATTCGCATTAAGGAGGTCAACTGAATCAGTAGACCGCCTGATTTTGCATTAGATAAGTACATGTACACACACACTTCGCATATGATCATGAAGCATTAGAAGTCTTTTAAGGACAATGGATGCTCGTGTTTGATGCATGAGTAGATGGATGATTGGATGTTAGGATATACATTCCTCCTAACTTGAAGATTTCGGGGACGAAATCCTTTTAAGTGGGGGAGAATGTAACACCCCGCGAATTCTATAACTATGAAATTCACAAATTAAAGTATAATTAATTTTAATCAAAGAACTAAGGGAAACGGGATATTCCATTGCGTTATTCTCGAAAAAATACGCGAAATAGAGTCCGAGTTTTCGAAAAACGGAGTCCGTATGAAGAAGATATGGCCTTCGGAAGTTTGAGAATCAAGTTTAAATTCAAACAGAATAAATCAGGTTTAAATTCGAAAATGGGGCCCAATGGGCCAGGGCGGAAAAACACCCGCCTGACCCACCAAGTCGACTGGGCTGTCGACCTGGTCTAACCAGGTCGACAGGCCTGTCGACAGGGCTGTCGACAGGGGTGTCGACCTGGTCCAGACCCAGGTCGAGCCCAGTCTAACCCGGCTGGCCTATTCTCTATGTGGTCGATTTTCTGTGGTCTGCTTTGTCACTAGGGCTAGGTGGCAAGTTTTAATTGGTCTCTCCTTAGAATGAATGGCTACGATCAATCCAAGCAACATCAATGGTCCTAATCAGTTCCTAACCTCTATATAAACAACCCTAGACTAAACCCTAATCTATTCATTCAAAAATAAGAACATAGCCGCCATGTTGCTGAGGAACGACTAGGAGTAGCCACCAAATTGGAGAGAGGATTAGGAGGAAGATTCTAAAGCTTAAAGCAACCTAAACAAATCAATTCAACAAAGGAATTTGCGTCTTCAATCCCTAAACTAGAGAATTCATCACACCATTGTAAGTAGAGTATTACTTTGGTATGAATAAACAATTGTGTTGGTTTGTATGCTTGAATTGTGGCAATAAAGTAATTCATATTTGTGCGTTCTTATCAATTTGAAATATTATATACGTTTGGATATTTATGAATTATGTTATTCATTATAAAGAACTACATGCGGTAGTTCTATGCAAGTATACGTTTGGAATATTTCGCAAATTATGTAATCCATGTTGAAGCTACATGTATGTAGTTGATTTAAATTCATGCAAGTTTGGGGTTTGCTTCTATGCCACCGTGATGTATATTTTTTTGCATAAATCATTTTGTAAGTAATTGGAACAAGTTTGGTTATTATCCATATGAAATTATGTTGAGAATTTGGCATTATGTATTAAGCCATGCTTTTGTACTAGAAAACCTATTTGCAAACTTATGAATATGGCTAGGCTATGATTGATATTTGGCAACCATGATTAGGTCTATCTTGTTTACAAGAATTATATGATGACATATGTGGTACATGGCTAGGTTAGGTTCAAAAGGTCCCTTTTTGTAAGTTTACATGGCTAAAGTAAGAATCATGATTTCATGTTAGAAATATTTATGCCATGGTTATGTGAACAAATTTAACTATACTTATGCCATGCTTATGTTTGATATTATGCCATGCTTATGTTTGACATTATGCCATGCTTATGCTAGAAATATTTATGCCATGCTTATGTTTGACATTATGCCTAAATAAAAAATATAGGTTCATGTGACAATAATGATATCTCAATTTCAAGTTCACATGCTTTGATTCATGTCACCTATGTTACCACTATGCAAGTACACCAGTTTCTATTTTGTATTTCCAACGTCGTATTGCAAGTTCATGCGCTCACATTCCCCCTCTTTGTGTATGTAATTACGCTTTAAGCCTCCCCTTTTCGCATGGCTAATTTGGGCTTTAAAAGGCTAAGCCCAATATATATATAAACGGACGTGTTAAACGGGGGAAAATAACGTTGGGTTAAAATTACTAATGAATGAAAATATAAAATAGAAGGGCCCAAGTTCAAGTATGGGTTGGGCCCATGATTGGTGTAACCTTTACACCATTAACTTAATAATGGGCCGCAAATATTTACATATAAGAAAATAAAGAAGAAAGACAAAATATGTAAATGTAGAACATACGATGTGTTTAACCCGAGGTTGGATTGAGTTGTGATGTAAACCTGCCCGGAACCGCCCGGCTGTCCAGTAGTCACAACAATACCTATCCAATGTGGGAGGTTAAACATGGAGCCCAATAAGGACCCGAGGTTAGACTGAGTTGTGGCGTAAGACTGCCCGGAACCAACCGGCAACAGGCAGCCACAACAATACCTGTCTAATGTGAGAGGTCAGGGCCTTAATAAGACAATTAAGGCTGAGTCAGGATTGTTAGGATTAAGTGAACTAAAGACTTAATCAAAATGGAACATGCTAAACAAAACGGACTGGTGGGGGTTAGGTTAGAAAACACTTAACCAACTTAGCATGTTGGCTAGAGATAGAAAACCTAGTAACGGGGGACCCTTTTCAGCAGTAACCCTAGAAGGTGTATCAGGATACCCTGAAACTAGGCAGGGTGGGGCACGATTACTGGGCTGATTGTAAGAGGTCAAATCGACGACGGTGGTGTAGCAGTGTAGGTTCTAACGGGGTGCGGGCGTGCACACACTCCGGCGCAGAAAAATAAGGCACTGGACACCAGTAGCATACCTGTGCACTCTAAGGTTGTGTCGGGTTGCCACTATGGGACTTGATACACCCCATGGTGGGACCAGCATAGGTAACTACAACATCGGGGGCCGTAAGACACATGTAACTATGCGAGTAGGAGTCGATCATCACAGAATGGATCACACCACCCTGATTTTGGGGTGCCAGTTGGAAACTAGTTTATATGGGTTCAGAGATCAACATGGGGTACGATAGTATATTCGACCCTAGACAACTTAACCAAGTTTATAGCGCATGCCCACTTCTTGTTTATATTTATCATACCCAGTTCTTTATTCATAGACAAAATAGTACTAGACTTACTCAGGCTTTATGTCTGACTCTACTTTTCTTTCGTCTTCTTTCTTCCGTTCCCCCCCCAGGTCCACAGGGAGGGAACACAGCAGCTTGACCAGCCTTAACATCCAGCTTGAAGAGAGAAATGTATTGCTTGGACTTTCCTATTTTGAACTATGGCTTTGGACAATCCACTATGGGGCTTTTGCAGTTTATCTATGTTTTATTTATGCTTCTTTAAATAATGTACTCAAGACAGATTATGAAAGTGTTATGTTATGTTTTTGGAAAGGATGTTGTTGTAACACGTATTTGACTTTATGAAATAAAGTTTGTTGTTCTTCCGCTGTTTACAAATATGTGTTCTTATATCTGTCTTGTATATCTGTGACTTGTACTTATAAACCTCCACCAAAATTAGGGCATTCCCTTTGAGAGTGACCCTAACGGAGGTGGGGTGTTTCAATGATTGTTTGGATGATTTACTTGGTTGAAGTACATCGTTAATTATATACACCGTCGATTTAACGTTGATGTCGTTACCATTATACCGAAATGAAATTAATATTTATGTCAACTAACGTCTGTGGATGCAGAGAAACAGGTTGGAGGAATCCAACTGGATTCCTCAACAATAATATTTTTGTTTCCATGTATTACGTTGTATGATGTGACCATGGTTGATTATTGTCTGTTTAGAATATTGGTTTACACTGGCCTTGAAATAATAAGTATTCAATTACCGTAAAAATATATTGGAAAGAATTCGAGTTTAAAAAGGAAATCTAGTATTATCATGATAGAAATTGAATATGGATTGGGCCGGAATACCTATAACTTGTTTAATCCTATTTAAACAAGTAATTTGATTCTTAAATGATATTTTGAGAAAATTAGTATGGATAATAAGTTAGAAATAAATATTCAGAAATGATTTTGGGAGTTAAGAAGTTGGTTAAAAAGGGAAGGGTGAAATTCATTTCGATGTTCGATAAGAGTATGATTGAATAATTCTAAAATTGATTTATAATGAGAATTTGGCTATGTCGAGTGGGTTAAAAATAATTTGCTTTTAAAAAGTATATATATATAAATTTAGAATTTGATAAGATATTAAAGAATTGGTTTGAAACTAATATTTTTTCAATAAAGTGCGGAATCAAGATTTTTGTAACAGAAAGAGATGTTAAGATTTTTGTAATAGAAAGAGATGTTAAGATTTTTGTAATAGAAAGAGATGTCAAGATTAGTATAAAGGGAATATGACAGCGTATTGCAATTCTTAGAACTATAGCAATAAAATAACGCTGTTGACTAGGCTTAAGCGTGACTGTTATGTCGAGATTAGTTATAAAGGAGAATATTACAGCGTATGAAAAGTTTTGAACTATAACGATAAACAATGTTGTTGACCAAACTTAAGCGTGATTGTGTGATGTTTAGTTATACACTAGAATGGACGTTTGTTTTTACTTCGATAGTTAAATAACCGACTATCGAAGGGTTTTGACCATCGTTGTCAATACGGACAGACCGGTTGAATATATTATTCGAAACCACTCCGTATAGGCATAAGCGCTGCGAATGTGATTATGCTGAAGACAATTGAAGACAGAGTGAAATGCAATGGCCGTTCTGTTCCAGAATGGTGTTTTCTGTTTGTCCAGTCCCAGGACAACTTGTATGGACGAATATCTGACAGAGTATTCCTAACGGTCACATAAGACGATCTTTTCAAGATATTACGTCTGGTGGCGGAGAAATTCGTTTCTCTTAGCTTTTATACCCATAATATTTTTGAGAAGATCAACTAGTGATTTGACGGGTTTGACGATGTGGCATTCAAAGTGTATGGTGGCCAGATGTTTTAAAAGATAGACGTAGCCTCAAGCTTCAAAACCGGGAAATGACAAAAATCGGGCAGGCAGCATGTCTATGTGGGTCGCTCCCATTAGGGTGTATAGTCACCTATCTAGAGAAATTCCTTTTGTTTCTTACTCTATCGATTCTGCCCATTCGGGAACGGTGGTTTGAGTCCAACCGTTGGTGATATACATTCGATACACTCAAGCGAAATGAGTGGTCGGTCATGTGTGGGCTGGGTTGCAAGACGTTCTTGTTGAACCCAGTGTATTTGCCTCTAGAGATACACTATCGGCAGGTGGTCCCATACCTTGTCATAGTTGGAATCCAATCTCCAATAAGCGTCCTGCGATTTTTGATTTTTATACTATGTATGTAGAGCGTGAGATGCAAGCGTTCAGCTATTTGGTTATTTACTGGATTAGACATTATTATAATATCACTGGATTTTGATATCAAAATATTTTGGGTTATAGTAAGGTAAAAACCGTCCATGTTTATGTGTGGGCTGGTCTTACTATTATCCTTTTGTTTCAAAAGGATTTTCAAAGTTAAACTGTATGGTTGGAATTTACTCACACCAGTCCCATGACTGACCCAAAGTTTATTTTGTTTGTTTTCCCCTAAACTCTTGGGTGCCCAAATTTGTACGGGCAGTCAAGTGTTTTAGGATTTTGCAGATTCACTTGGAGGAGCTCGAAGCAGGTGGCTCCACTGTTAGTTATTTAGAGATTACTTCCG
The DNA here is from genome assembly GCA_030737875.1 of Allium sativum. Classification (NCBI taxonomy): domain Eukaryota; kingdom Viridiplantae; phylum Streptophyta; class Magnoliopsida; order Asparagales; family Amaryllidaceae; genus Allium; species Allium sativum. The sequence goes on from CM060910.1 coordinate 822,891,446, forward strand.
CTGTGATATGATGTATTGTACTCTGATAATGGTATGGATATACAAAATAGATTTGTATTTCAAAGTTATGTTATATAATATATTTTATTCGTTCCATTGTGAGATTCGTGTTTACTCTGATTCTGATCAGTTGTGTTCTTCTTCTTCTTCTATTCTATTAGTTCTATCTTATCTTTCTCACCCTCTAACTTCTTTCTATTAATGATCTGAATTTCGTGCACTTTGAGTTGGATTTGTATGGTATTTGGTCGACTCAAAGGGCTCGAATTTGCGGGTCGTTACAGTTGGTATCAGAGCTAAAGGTTAAGTGATTACCTTGGCTCTATGGCGTGACTCAATGGAGATGGGGTTAGTATACCCTAGATTGAGTTTGAGTATATATATACGAGTGAACGTATTTGCAGATTTATATAGAAATGGTTCTATATTGTGGAGATTTATTGGTCAAGTGGTTTATGAATTCTGATCGATACTGGATTGCAAACTGTATCGATAGGTGTTTCTAAACTCTTGAATAGAGTTATTCGACACAATATTGTTATAAAGGCTGGGTAAATGAAATATTTTACCCAAAAATGTATTTTGATATGAAGAAAGTATATATTATTGGAATTATTTAATATATTGAATATGTTTGTTATTATTATAATCGAATAACATTATGGTTAAGATGGCTACGTAAATAATCCATTAAAACTTGTATAATGTAATTTGTGAAATTTAATAGATTAAATCCAAAATTGAAATAAACCCTGGAAACTTGGAAAAGGATTAAATATATAGAAATTTAAAATCCTGGGGAGATTTGAGAATGTTTTCCAAGCATTCTGAAAGATATTTGAAATGGAAGTGTTTACAAATGGGTTTGAAAAGTAATATAGTATTGAACTCACTTTGATGGCTGGAAAATAATACCGATGATGAACCGCGGCATTATCGGTGTTCATTTTCGAGGTTCTAAGTGACAGATTACTACCAAAGATTTTGTTTTGAAATAAGTTGTTCTGAAATTCAAATGTTTTGAATTGCTATGTTATGAATATATATGTATATTATTTCAAACTGATTTGAAATAAAAACCCCAGGAATTTGAATTTTGAAATTTAAAATTTACTTATGAAGTAAATAAATAGAAATTTAACGAAGTTGAATAAAATTGGAATAGAATTAAACTTGGTAAAGTAAGTGAATTTGTGAAAATGAGATATTGGATTGGAACCGAGTTTGGTTATGGAATTGGATTGTTGACCAAGAATTTGGAAGTGAGATGGAACTGGAAGTTGAAATGAAATAGGGCTTGAGTATAAGAGAATTATGGATATAAGGATAAAAGATTCGACGCAAGGAATGTGTTATGGGGATGTGAAGTATGAAATTTCAACCATGCAGGTTGTGAGGAGTTAGAATTAGAGCATCTCCACTTCTTAGCAATTTCGAGGATGAAATTATTTTAAGGGGGAAGGAATGTAATGTCCCGCAGTTTTATCGGTTTATATTTGAATATTTAAATCAGTTTAAATATTGAATTTGTAATATAAGTGGATTTATATATCGATTGAAACGAAGTTGAAAGTATAAAAATATACATATATTAAATATAATCGAGCTTATAACAATGCTGCAGTTCGTAATTTAACGTTCTGAACTTCAACTAAGTGTACAGAACCCATTTTTAATCGGATTTCTGCGAAACAAGAAGCGTTGGAATCTGTCGAACTGTATCTTTCTAACAGAAGTGAAAAATCAAGATTTCGCGTTATAGATTGTGAATTATATCCAAATCAAATATTCAGAAAGTCGCTGTAGAATCGTTATCGACCGTAACGGTTTATTCGATATAACTAGATATCGGTTTTGAATTTAGAGAAGATTCTTTTGAGACGTAATGATAATTTTATTTTTAGAATTTTATTGTAATTTTTAGTTAATTAAATATGCAACTTTTTACTGGGAGTATTTTGCACCCTATATCAATATTTTGGGATTTCAAAATATGAGTCAACCTACCGATATTATTATATTTTTGGGACCGTGGTACATTGCTGGTTACGATGATATATTTACATCAGTCAATAATAGTCCGAAAGTGAGCGGATTTTACATAATGGGTACGCTGAACTAAAATGTATATATATATTAAGACAAATTAAATAGCAAAATGACAGGAATTATATTAACAAATCACTAAACACTAGGATAACCAGATTACATTGCCACAAAGACCACCGTGCCAGGAAAATAAATGATTTAGATTTGATCCCAACATAATGTAAGTATTTCTCAAAATAAGTGATGAACAAAATTTGTACAGTGACATAAAATATTAGCCAACCATCCATATTGTATTGTCACTATTCACGCCAAAGTAAACGGCAATGCATTTTCAAATCAGTATATGCTACATATGAATTGTCATGCTCCATATATACTAATAGTGACCCTATTGCTTCATAGAGAAGGAAAAACGACTCCATGAATTTTCAAATCAAAAGGCTATTTTCATATCAAACGAGATATACCATTTTAGATTTGTCAGTCTTAAATGCCTTAAAGCCTACTGTCTTCGGCCTAATTTTGAAAAAGAAAAATAGTATATGCTTTCCTATGCAAAAACGCAGGGTACGGTTGTCCTAGTAAAACACGAAAATTCAAGACACCATTACGTATTACCTACTCATGTACTGACGTTCCTACCCGAGCTTTACATAGCAGTATGTATTTTCAAAATCACTTCCGTCCTGTCTTTTCTTTCTACAAGCCAAAGAACTGCAAGCCTATACCAATATACATGTACACCCCATACTCCAAGCCTAGCATGTGCACTGTGACCGATTTCTATAGCCTAATCTATAATGCTACTTCACCGTATTCCTTGGCACTCAAGGAAACAAAAAAACTTAACAAAGGAATGGTACAACCTAAAGTCTTTTGGTGCAGTGCTACACTGTAAGCTGTAAGCTACATACCGATGTCAAGACTTATCACGTTTAAAGTCTCTGCAAACCTATATTCGAGCTGTTGTACCCCTACTCACGCTATTCCTTGATCACCAAGGTGCTGAACATTTATAAATACATCTCGTTGCTCTTCTTCAGACCCATGATAGCCGAGGTCTTTCTTTCTTTTCCATGGTGGCCGTGAGTTCCTATGGCTAAAGTAAATAAAAAAATAATAATATAAACCCAGTAGTAACCGTGAGGTATGAAGGGAGATGTGGTCGGAGTATCTAAGAGCTGTAGCGTGAAGTATTGAAAGGGAAAGGGGGTTTGAAAACACGAAAATGGAAGAGTAGAGTGAAGTATGGTGTTTACTGAAGGAGGACTTTCGCGGTAATGGATGGGCACGTGTTGCCTGGGTGGTAGGAACAAAGTAAATAAGGGTGAAGGGAAACTGTATGTAAAGTAGTGGTTGTTGTTAATTCAAATAAGGTGGTTGTGTGAGAGCGTGAAATAGTGGAGTAGCGGATCGGGAAAAGGGTAGTAGGTGGGGTTTGGACTTTGGAGTTTCAAGTGATCATATGATCACCGTAGAATCTAAGTCTGGGCGGAGGACACAGAGAATAAGGGAAGCCGGGTGACGTGATATGGGCGGAGATGACATCGGTATTGAGATGTTGCCGGTAGCAAGCTTTATTCGGGTAGAAGAAACATGCTTGAGAAGTGACGCTTTGGTGTCAGGACGGTGAAGGTATGGACATGAGGAAGTGGCAAAACGTGGATGCGATGGTGGTGTTGCCGCTGACAAGTGTCAAGTCCTTGGTGGATGTGGCAGAGTTGGGTAAAGTAGCATCAGTGAAGGTGCATGGTGAAGATGGACGTATGGGAAATAATGAAAATAAGTAGTTGCCGGGAAGCCGGGGCGAAACAAGGAGAGGATGGTCACTGTAGTGTATATGTATGTGGCAAAGTGGAGTATCCGCAAGTTTTAAAAGCAGGAAAAACGCATGGTGCGAGTTGTGATGTGTGAGTGACGCTCTTGTGTCTCTCGGTGGAGCTTGCGGCTTCGAGCAGGGACGATAGTCAGCTTCGTTGTGACCGACATGCATGCACTGATGGTGAAAATGGAAGTTGACGGTCCAATACTCAGCTCAGCTCATCACGTTAAATTTACATGTGGTATCACTTTTATTTCCTTTGTGTTTAACTGAGATGGGGAAGTAGTATTTAAAAGTTGCGGCAATGGCAAATTAGGGAAGGAAGGAGAGTGGTGTGTGAGATGAAATTGTAGACGTGTTGGTTAGTATGGAGTATGGCGTGTGTTTGATGAGAATTGGGGTTGCAGTTTTGTCCATAACTGATAATGCTACAGGGAGTTGGAGAAAAAGATTTCAAACGCAAGAAAGAAAAAAAAAAGTTATTACAAACCGAAATGCAGGGTTCTCTTTAAAACAAGAGAAAAAGGGACGTGGTATGAAAATATAGTGGAAAGGAAGAAATCACGGTGGGATTTTAGGCTTTGTTCACTTGGTTTTTGGGCTGCATACTTCGAATGAAAGATTTATCAAAGTAAAGGAATAATAAGAGGAGAAAGAGCATGTTGCCTGGGAATGTTCATGGTGATGCCGTGCAGCAAATAGGGGTATTGTTCCGGCGTGATGTGACATCAACAAGAAGCTGGAAATGGGATCCGAGAGTGAATATGCGGTTGGGCTTAAATAATAGAAGAAAGGAGGAAAGGTTTGATGTGATGACATGGTTGCAGCACTCACCCGTGAACAGTAGGGGAAGCGGTGATCGTTTTAAAAAGGAGCCAAGTTCATTTTACATCAGTAAAGAAAAATCGGATTTTCTACTGACCGGAACAAGGAAATAATCATGGAATCGGATGAATTTGAACCCTTGGGAGCTCATTGGAAATTATCGCAGAATAAAATGTCTGACCCTTTCTACCGACCGCAAATCGTATTTAACGGTTAACGCGCCAAGGTGAGTAAATTCACTAACTCTGTTTTATTTAAAATATTTTAATTATATTTTAAATAATGATTGAATGTTGTGTGCTATGATTGTTTGGATGATTTACTTGGTTGAAATACATCGTTAATTATATACACCGTCGATTTAACGTTGATGCCGTTACCATTATACCGATATGAAATTAATATTTATGTCAACTAACATCTGTGGATGCAGAGAAACAAGTTGGAGGAATCCAACTGGATTCCTCAACAATAATATTTTTATTTCCATGTATTATGTTGTATGATGTGACCATGGTTGATTATTGTCTGTTTAGAATATAGGTTTACAATGGCCTTGAAATAATAAGTATTCAATTACCGTAAAAATATATTGGAAAGAGTTCGAGTTTAAAAAGGAAATCTAGTATTATCATGATAGAAATTGAATATGGATTGGGCCGGAATACCTATAACTTGTTTAATCCTATTTAAACAAGTAATTTGATTCTTAAATGATATTTTGAGAAAATTAGTATGGATAATAAGTTAGAAATAAATATTCAGAAATGATTTTGGGAGTTGGGAAGTTGGTTAAAAAGGGAAGGGTGAAATTCATTTCGATGTTCGATAAGAGTATGATTGAATAAATCTAAAATTGATTTATAATGAGAATTTGGCTATGTCGAGTGGGTTAAAAATAATTTGCTTTTAGAAATTATATATATAAAAATTTAGAATTTGATAAGATATTAAAGAATTGGTTTGAAACTAATAATTTTTCAATAAAGTACGGAATCAAGATTTTTGTAACAGAAAGAGATGTTAAGATTTTTGTAACAGAAAGAGATGTTAAGATTTTTGTAACAGAAAGATATGTCAAGATTTTTGCAACAGAAAGAGATGTCAAGATTAGTATAAAGGGAATATGACAGCGTATTGCAATTCTTAGAACTATAGCAATAAAATAACGCTGTTAACTAGGCTTAAGCGTGACTGTTATGTCGAGATTAGTTATAAAGGAGAATATTACAGCGTATGACAAGTTTTGAACTATAATGATAAACAACGTTGTTGACCAAACTTAAACGTGATTGTGTGATGTTTAGTTATACACTAGAATGGATGTTTGTTTTTACTTCGATAGTTAAATAACCGACTATCGAAGGGTTTTGACCATCGTTGTGAATACAGAGAGACCGGTTGAATATATTATTCGAAACCACTCCGTCTAGGCATAAGCGCTGCGAATGTGATTATGCTGAAGACAATTGAAGACGGAGTGAAATGCAATGGCCATTCTGTTCCAGAATGGTGTTTTCTGTTTGTCCAGTCCCAGGACAATTTGTATGGACGAATGTCTGATAGAGTATTCCTAACGGTCACGTAAGACGATCTTTTCAAGATATTACGTCTGGTGGCGGAGAAATTCGTTTCTCTTAGCTTTAATACCCGTAATATTTTTGAGAAGATCAACTAGTGAATTGACGGGTTTGACGATGTGGCATTCAAAGTGTATGGTGGCCAGATGTTCTAAAAGATAGACGTAGCCTCAAGCTTCACAACTGGGAAATGACAAAAATCGGACAGGCAGCATGGCTATGTGGGTCGCTCCCATTAGGGTGTATAGTCACCTATCTAGAGAAATTCCTTTTGTTTGTTACTCTATCGATTCTGCCTATTCGGGAACGGTGGTTTGAGTCCAACCGTTGGTGATATACATTCGATACACTCAAGCGAAATGAGTGGTCGGTCATGTGTGCGCCGGGTTGCAAGATATTCTTGTTGAACCCAGTGTATTTGCCTCTAGAGATACACTATCGGCAGGTGGTCCCATACCTTGTCATAGTTGGAATCCAATCTCCAATAAGCGCGCTGTGGTTTTTGATTTTTATACTATGTATGTAGAGCGTGAGATGCAAGCGTTCTGCTATTTGGTTATTTACTGGATTAGACATTATTATAATATCACTGGATTTTGATATCAAAATATTTTGGGTTATAGTAAGGTAAAAACCGTCCATGTTTATGTGTGGGCTGGTCTTACTATTATCCTTTTGTTTCAAAAGGATTTTCAAAGTTAAACTGTATGGTTGGAATTTACTCACACCAGTCCCATGACTGACCCAAAGTTTATTTTGTTTGTTTTCCCCTAAACTCTTGGGTGCCCAAATTTGTACGGGCAGTCAAGTGTTTTAGGATTTTGCAGATTCACTTGGAGGAGCTCGAAGCAGGTGGCTCCACTGTTAGTTATTTAGAGATTACTTCCGCTGTGATATGATGTATTGTACTCTGATAATGGTATGGATATACAAAATAGATTTGTATTTCAAAGTTATGTTATATAATATATTTTATTCGTTCCATTGTGAGATTCGTGTTTACTCTGATTCTGATCAGTTGTGTTCTTCTTCTTCTTCTATTCTATTAGTTCTATCTTATCTTTCTCACCCTCTAACTTCTTTCTATTAATGATCTGAATTTCGTGCACTTTGAGTTGGATTTGTATGGTATTTGGTCGACTCAAAGGGCTCGAATTTGCGGGTCGTTACAGTTGGTATCAGAGCTAAAGGTTAAGTGATTACCTTGGCTCTATGGCGTGACTCAATGGAGATGGGGTTAGTATACCCTAGATTGAGTTTGAGTATATATATACGAGTGAACGTATTTGCAGATTTATATAGAAATGGTTCTATATTGTGGAGATTTATTGGTCAAGTGGTTTATGAATTCTGATCGATACTGGATTGCAAACTGTATCGATAGGTGTTTCTAAACTCTTGAATAGAGTTATTCGACACAATATTGTTATAAAGGCTGGGTAAATGAAATATTTTACCCAAAAATGTATTTTGATATGAAGAAAGTATATATTATTGGAATTATTTAATATATTGAATATGTTTGTTATTATTATAATCGAATAACATTATGGTTAAGATGGCTACGTAAATAATCCATTAAAACTTGTATAATGTAATTTGTGAAATTTAATAGATTAAATCCAAAATTGAAATAAACCCTGGAAACTTGGAAAAGGATTAAATATATAGAAATTTAAAATCCTGGGGAGATTTGAGAATGTTTTCCAAGCATTCTGAAAGATATTTGAAATGGAAGTGTTTACAAATGGGTTTGAAAAGTAATATAGTATTGAACTCACTTTGATGGCTGGAAAATAATACCGATGATGAACCGCGGCATTATCGGTGTTCATTTTCGAGGTTCTAAGTGACAGATTACTACCAAAGATTTTGTTTTGAAATAAGTTGTTCTGAAATTCAAATGTTTTGAATTGCTATGTTATGAATATATATGTATATTATTTCAAACTGATTTGAAATAAAAACCCCAGGAATTTGAATTTTGAAATTTAAAATTTACTTATGAAGTAAATAAATAGAAATTTAACGAAGTTGAATAAAATTGGAATAGAATTAAACTTGGTAAAGTAAGTGAATTTGTGAAAATGAGATATTGGATTGGAACCGAGTTTGGTTATGGAATTGGATTGTTGACCAAGAATTTGGAAGTGAGATGGAACTGGAAGTTGAAATGAAATAGGGCTTGAGTATAAGAGAATTATGGATATAAGGATAAAAGATTCGACGCAAGGAATGTGTTATGGGGATGTGAAGTATGAAATTTCAACCATGCAGGTTGTGAGGAGTTAGAATTAGAGCATCTCCACTTCTTAGCAATTTCGAGGATGAAATTATTTTAAGGGGGAAGGAATGTAATGTCCCGCAGTTTTATCGGTTTATATTTGAATATTTAAATCAGTTTAAATATTGAATTTGTAATATAAGTGGATTTATATATCGATTGAAACGAAGTTGAAAGTATAAAAATATCCAATAAGCGTCCTGCGATTTTTGATTTTTATACTATGTATGTAGAGCGTGAGATGCAAGCGTTCAGCTATTTGGTTATTTACTGGATTAGACATTATTAAAATATCACTGGATTTTGATATCAAAATATTTTGGGTTATAGTAATGTAAAGACCGTCCATGTTTATGTGTGGGCTGGTCTTACTATTATCCATTTGTTTCAAAAGGATTTTCAAAGTTAAACCGTATGGTTGGAATTTACTCACACCAGTCCCATGACTGACCCAGAGTTTATTTTGTTTGTTTTCATCTAAACTCTTGGGTGCCCAAATTTGTACGGGCAGTCAAGTGTTTTAGGATTTTGCAGATTCACTTGGAGGAGCTCGAAGCAGGTGGCTCCACTGTTAGTTATTTAGAGATTACTTCCGCTGTGATATGATGTATTGTACTCTGATAATGGTATGGATATACAAAACAGATTTGTATTTCAAAGTTATGTTATATAATATATTTTATTTGTTCCGCTGTGAGATTCGTGTTTACTCTGATTCTACTCAGTTGTGTTCTTCTTCTTCTTCTTCTATTCTATTAGTTCTATCTTATCTTTCTCACCCTCTAACTTCTTTCTATTAATGACCTGAATTTCGTGCACTTTGAGTTGGATTTGTATGGTATTTGGTCGACTCAAAGGACTCGAATTTGCGGGTCGTTACATTGGAGGAGCTGCGTGGTCATGCTGTTGTGTGATTCATGTTTTGGTCATCGTTTATGTCAGATTGTCCTTATCACGCTGTGCCTAGCCGCACCTTATTTGTGTTATTTTAGGCAATGTGAAGCTTGCGTAGCTTCAACCACTTAGCTTGGAAGTGACTGTTCAAAGATGTTGTGGTGTTCTGTTGGTTAGTGTCTTTGACACTTCTTTTGATGCTTCTACACCTTTATGTGGCTCTAGGCCTTGTACTTTTGTTCTTTTTTCTAGAATACTTATACTTGTGTTGTATGTTATTATTTGTCCTGGAACCCTACGTGGTATGCTTTAGATTAAGTAATTTTGTTGTCTAGATACCTTAGTCTAGCACTTATTCTTTAAGCTTGTAAAGCTAAGTGACCGGTCCACTATAAAACCGCCTATGGTGAACGATCCACCTTAAAAACCGAAGTGTAGTTTGATAATCTGCCTAGCTCCCATAATAACTATAATTATTAGTTGTTATAATAATAAGTGTTTGTTGTCACTTTAAACACCAGTCGGCTCTGCCAATAAATTTGAGGAATCCCTCGATTTAAAACTTTTGATAGTGGAGATGTATGATGGAAAAGCATATTTGATGGTACATTTGATGAGATACACCCGACGCACAGAAGTATGTGGTTCTTTAGATGAGGTGATGGAACAGAGCTCCCCATTATGCTTGACATCTTTGGGCTGTGATGCAGTTTTGAAAATAGGAAAATGGATCCAACTAAACATGAACCTAACGTAGGACCGATTCTTTAGATAATTCAGAGTTCATGCCTCAAGACCAAAGATTGTGATGATGCTCTCAAGTGTGAAACAAAGGCTCAAAGAGACCTTATGAAGATACTTTTATAAGAACTAATGAGTTAGGTGATGCACCTCATACCAGATCCATTAATAATTTTGATGGTGAGGATTTCAAGAGTTGCAAGAAAGAATGATTGTAAGATTACACTAGAAAGGGATCCACTGTTGGATCTCATTAAATTCTACTATAAAACTGAAAATACTTGCATGAGGGGGATGATGTGGCTGAGGAAATTAAACTCGACAAAATAAATATTGTGGAAGATCGAGGATCGCTCAGAGATGGATTTGGAAGGACAAAGGAAAGCAAAAAGCCGAAGACGATATTAGAGATTCAAAATGGCTGAGGAGGGGACCTGATTTCTCTTCTTATTCTTGGATGGTCTTAGAAAGGATTTATTTGGATGCAAGGGGACAATCCTCTATGAAAAGCCAGCTTGAAGTGAACTTGGTAATCCAGAGATAAAATTTGGAAAATGCTGCATCTTCCATGTGCTAGAAGGACATGAAGCGAAGAAGTGCAGAAAACTTGCAATATGATTTACGAAGTAGTTCTGAGTTGCTAATTGGAGTACTATGCCAAAACACAAATACAATGGTATAGACAGAGAAACCACCTTCAATAGTGAATTCTTCAAGGAATAATCAAGAATATGATCCAAGAAACGTAATCCTCATGATCTGGATGAAGAAGAGGCAAATTCACCTTTTACCTGTGGTTTTATTGCTCTTTATAGTTAGGATATTAATCTCATACCGCTCAGACATATCCAAAACTAGATTATCCCACTAAGAATGTTCTATTTCAGGTGTTCCTGACATCGATAGAATACTGATTATTACTGACATTGATGGATTGAGATATGGTTGGCTTCGCAAGGTTCTGAAGACTGGTTGTTCGTGACATCGATGGACTGAGAGATGAGGTTTTGAGAGAATGTCATCACTCTAGATCGACTATTCATCCTGGTGGTAACGAAATGTATCGAGATATGAAAAGAGTTTACTAGTGGAAAGGTATGAAAGGATATGTCGGGAGATTTATATCGAAGTGTATGAACTGTTAGTTAGTTAAAGCTGAGCAGAAGAAGCCAAATGGGTTATAACAGCCATTAGAGATTCTTACATGGAAGTGGGAACAAGTGTCGATATATTTTATCGATGGGTTGTCGAGGACTAGCGCAGGAAACGAGGGTATATATGCTATTATGGATCGCTTGACCAAAAGCCCAAGATTTATTCCTGTCAAATCTACCAGGACGACATCCTAGTTGGCTGAGTTGTATATTAAATAAAAAGTTCAATTCCATGGAATACCTATGAGTATAGTTAATGATCAAGATCTCTTATTTACTAGTGGATTCTAAAAGATTTCGCAAGAGGCATTAGGAACTGAGCTACATATGGGTATGGCTTATCATCCCCAAACTGATGGTTAGACAAAGAGAGTCAGTCGAGTATTGGAAGGTCTTTTAAGAACCCGCGTATTGGATTTTGAAGGATCATGGGAAGATCATCTACATCTAATCGAATTTACCTGTAAATAACAGTTATTTGTCGGGTATTGGTATATCATTGTATAAGGCATTGTATGTAGACCATGTAATTCGCCTTCTTGATGGTTAGAAATTGGAGAAAAATTGGCACTTACGACAAAATAATAAGGGAAACCATAGATAAGATTTAAATCGTTTGACAATGAATGAAGGCAGCCCAGGATCGCCATAAGAGTTATGCCAATAAGAGAAGGAAGCACTTGGAATTCTCGGTAGGAGACATGGTATTTGTGAAAGTTTTATATTTGAAGAATGTTGCTTGATTTGGAAGGAGAGGCAAGTTAGGTCCAAGATTTGTTGGCCGTTTTTGATTATCGAATGTATTAGGAAGCTTGTTTATAGATTGGATGTACCTGAGAAGATGGCAAGTGTGCACAATGTTTTTCAAGTGTCATATCTACAGAAGTTTATGCATGACCCAAGTATGGTGGTATCTCCAGATCAGATTGAGGACTTAGAGGTAGAGCCGGTGGTTTCTAGACCTCGTATGTCGCTCCACGTTGTTGGGACTGACACGAAATAGCTTAGGAGAAAGGTTGTTATTCTAGTCAAGGTACGATGGAGAGAGGACGATTGCACATGGGAAATAGAAGAGAGAGTATGGACGACCCATCCAAAACTATTTGAGTAGTATATCTCATATATCGTATCTTACTTGTACCATTGTGTCTTGTACTATTAGAGTTCTATATGCTAGGATAGGATTTTGGTTGCATAGATTGTTGGATACTAGATTGAATGTTAGAACGGCTAATTGTGGATGGTAGGATTGCGTGATATTTTGGTTGCTCATGTTTGCTTGGAATTTCGAGGGTTAAATTCCTAGATGGGAAGAGAATGTAATGACCCATATTTACGTATTAGAGGACTGTAAAATAATTCCATTTAATATCTTAGTGATCATATCATTCTTAAATTTTTAAATATTATTCATGGGGAAGTGATATATGTCCATGATTTTTATTGAATCATTTGTGATAATTTACCCCTACGACTTATGTTTTTACCATAACTTTTGTTTGGGACCGAATCAAGTGTTGTAATTGGTCTCATTGATTCGACAAGGTGGATGGCCATCCTGTAAGGTGGTCACGTTAAAGATTTGGCTCAGGGTTTTGAGAGAAATCGCTGTTTTAAGTTTTTATCTCTATTGATCAGGTTAATTAGTAGCTAATGGGCTCATTAGTGAGTCCATCAGGCTAATGACCTAAGATTGTAAATATGGGGTTTGAGGAGATAATTAGGGTTCTTCTCCTCATCCCACACATTAGGTTAAGCGTCTGTGAACCTCCGGTTTAACCTAATTCCCCCTAAACCTAAATTTATTTCCCAAATCATCTATATCGCATCTGGAAGCAAGATCTACAAAAAAGGAGATTGGATCTCGCTGTTTTGCATCAAATTCAAGGATTTTCTTCGCTGTCTAGATTTGTTTAATCTATATTGCATCGATCTAGATTTTGGTGAGTGACAGAGATCTCAGCTTCAGACCATATATGTTTAGTTCAGATCTTGATGCCCTAGGATAACCTAATTTGATCATATATCATGTGATTATCCAGATCCATCATGTTTGATATGTTTTTAATACCAAATTATGTTACATTTATGATTATTATGGGATGAATCAGGTTTGCATATGTTCATATGATTACTCATGTTCAAAATTGGATGAATTGCTGCTTGATTGGTTGGAATGTATGTTATATGTCATTTGTTTGTTTAGAATTGTGTGTCATAGGACTTAGAATCGAAGAACAAAGTAAATCAAAGGTTCAGATGATCTAATTCAGATGAAACTTAGCGGAGGAGCTCTATAGGGTATCATGATGGTGCATAGAAATTTTCATTAGAAAATATGCTAAGTATGGATCGATACTGATCCATGACGATTGGTGTATGGTGGGGAAACATGGTGCGAGATATCTAAGGGAGGTTAGATAGCTACACCAAAATTTCCAAATTAGAATACACTAAGGATGGGAAACAGTTTCGGTCCATAGAGCATGGATTAGTACTGATCCATGAGGATTGGTCGAGGTGTGATGAAACTTCATGTGTGGCTTTCTGGTGTCTACAACAAGTCATGTGCAAAGTTTGGTGCTGATTGGATGAGTCGAAGTGCTAACGCTCGAAAAATCATCGATGGACTGACATGTAAAGCTTCGAGGAGGCAATTTGGTATGAGGATGGACCAAAGGGAAGTATTTGAAGCAGGGATTCTTGGGATCCAAAACTTAGCCAAAAATAAGTTAAGTGCGGGATCAGTATTAGTCCATAGATGGTGGATCAATATCGATCCATCAAGGTTGATTGTTGGGGGTTGGGGTCTTAGGGTGAGAAGTAGGGGTGTTCAAGAGCTTGGTGGTGGTCTCCATTAGTTCGTAGCATCTACAGGGTGGAAGTTATCGTCAAAGTAGTATTGATTCTTTGATTGTGAACTTAGATGAGAGCGTTCAAAGGTAAAAGTGATAGGCAGCTCAAAGTGGAATGATGCTATGAGATAATGGACCGACTCGAATAGGACTCTAGCTACAAGATGAGGTCGTGGATAGTTTATGTGATTGAAAGTGCCAAGGAATTATTGATAGGTCGAAGGATTCTAGAAGACTCAAGGAAGGGGTATCATAAGGACGCATGTTAAGATCTCAGTGATCGAGTACCCTGGATCGCTCGGGAATTGATCTAGTTGTCTTAAGAAGACAAACATACGTGAAACGTATAATAGTCGAAATAGGATCAGGGTTTCCATTAGACCTTGATGAATGGCAGCGACCAGCCAATGGTTATCAACGTATTCAAGGCTTAAATTGGTGATAACCTGGTTATTATTGGTTGTGGATGCAACAGTTGCTTGTGTATTTTCTTCTATTTATGTGGGTAGGCTATCACTGTAAGATACTTAACAAAAGTGGGGATTAGGAATCCTATTCTGACTAGTATCTAATTCTGTGTGTTCAATAGCATATTTAATGAGAGTTCTATGTGCTATCTCGTTGGTTGTCAGGACAGGTCATGTGAGACTTGAACTACCTATTTTCATATTATCCTATGTAGCTGTTGATAGTCTTTTATCGCTCACACCAGACTATTGTCTGACTCAAGGTTTTATGTCTCCTCTTATTACTTGGGATGCTCATCGACGATGTTGATGAGTACACTGAGTAGCAGGTAAGAAGTTTGGTGACGATGTTGGTGTGAGATGACGACCATGAGGCTGATGTGTTACTATTCTTACTATATAACTATTTGGATGATTTCTACTATTTTGCTTGTAATATACTCTGATGAGGGATGTAGTGAGGGCTAAAGTATTTAGATATTCAGTACTAAGATGTTTCATACTTGATATTCTAAAATTTTATGGAGATGGGATTTTCTGCTTTGCTATGCTTCACTAATATATCCTGTTATCTATTTTACTTTTATATTATCCATGTACTATGAGTTATACAACAGGTTCCGTTTCAGTTTACTTTCCTTGATGATATAGGGCAATCATGAAAACATACACCCTAGAGCTCAATCAATAGCTTACATTGGAAATAATATGTAAAATAATCATAAGTACTTATCTAGATACTAACACTTTCAATTCAAGTGTCCCTAAGATGATCAACTCTAGCCTTCTATGTAACTTTGGTGTTTAATTTCCTACTTTGGTGTTTGTTGAACATTCTCATTAGGGCATACCCTATAGGTGGTCACTTATTTCCTATTCCTGTATTGTCGGCAATATCCATTAGGACGAGTTTTCCACTATCTAAAAGCCTACGACGAATTACATATGATTGTCTACATCTAGATTACTTTAGGCAACTTTTAAATGCATCTTATCAAGTTGCAGTTGTAATCTCATTTTCTATTTGACCTTGTGTCTAGTTGTTTTTCTTTATGCATATAATTTATTTTTCTTTTACTCTTATTTCTTTTATTTTGTTATTACCCTTTTCTTAGGACGTTATCTATCATAAAGATAGCCTCTATCTGCTATTTGGTCCCTTATCTAACATAAAAATATGATAGTCATCTCGTTACCATGAAAGTGCCTGATTATTCATTTACTTACCATGATAATCTCTTTCCTTTTCTTTCTTTACTTGTCTGAGGATAGAAATATATTTTCTTTTTTTCTTTTTATTTATTTTAAAAATGTTTTACTATTTTTTTATTTTTTTATTCTGACTTTGTCTTTTCTTTTGTCTATCAAGCATTTCAGTTGCTATCTTTTTTCTATATTCTTACGTATTTTTACTTTTTTCTTTTCTCTTAATATTTCCTTTTTAGGGCTTGTCATATTTAAGTAAGTTAGTAACTGCATTTTTTTATAATCTATTTCTAAATTTAATATAAAAATAATCTTTTACGTAGTGACCAGTAAGTGCAAGAAGTCTTTTTTCTCTCTTGGTTAGGCAGTACAAAATACAACAACCAACCCTATTTTGTGCTTATCATTTTTCTTTCTATATTCTATTTCTTTTCCTGTAATTACATTCATTATATTCTTCTTAAACTGAGATATGAAATTTATTGTTCCCAACTAACTAAAATATTACAAGTTTCGCAAAATAGGTTATAAGTGTACCTCCTTTGGTTCATTTTACAAATCGAAACACAATCTCTATAAATTCCTTTATTAAGTGCAGATTTTCTTATGGATTCATTTTATCTTTACTGTAATATTTTTGCATATTAGTATCGATGATATATAGTTAACAGTTTAGTCTAACCAATTTTAAATTAATCATTTTCAATAACTAACTTAAAATGTAACAATTCTTATCAGATAAATTGAATGAGAATCTGACGATATCATATATGATTTTAATAAAAAGATATATAATTTAATCCACTTGCCTCTAAAGCACTCCAATTCCCCATATCTGATCCAGATCCACAGCTAATATTTATATCCTTTCCTATGTAGTTAATATTTTGATTCATGAACCAAAATACCACAACAAGAAACATTGTTATTTTCGACGGATGGGGGCGATGGCTTTCGACGGTGGATTTCCGATGGTTTCCGATGGCCGGTGGGCGACCGTCTGAAACCATCGATTATAATCGATTATCCTGCTACCCGAGAGATTTCTCCCACATTTCCACTTCGCATTATCAAATTTCCATCTCGGGTTCCAAAACCCTAGAACCCCAAATTCGTGATTTCTTGGCTCCAAACATCTATTTCTTCATGCCCAATCCTTCCCAGCTTTAATTCAAACCTCCACCGAGATCAATTTCAGGTATAATCTGCTGTTTTGCTTAAAAAATCAATTTTTACCTAAAGTTATATTTGTTTAAACTAGAAAATTATGGTTATTTGTTGAGTGCAATTGGTTCCAATGGTGTTGTAGCAGGTTATAACATCCTATTATATGTGTATTTAATGTGATACGTTGACATTGAAAATTTTGTGTCCAATATGTGGTTGTAAATCAGCGTTAGTTGTTGTATGAGGCTTCTGGTCTCGTGCTAGTGTTATGAAATGAAGATAATTGCTAACATTGTCATTCTCATATATACGTATATGTATATGTATGTGTGTGTATATATATATATATACCTATCTATCTATGTGTGTGTGCGTGTGGATGTTGAGTCAACCAATATTTATACCCAATGAGTTTGATGTAACCACGTGTACACTATAATGAGTAGCCTTTTCAGTTAGCATTATGTACTGTAGACTATGGATGTTAAAAATAACTCTATGTTTAAATATTTATTAGCCTATGCAAACCAAATATTGTAATAAAACCATGCAACTCTTAAAACGCTAAATTTAATTTTAATTATTTCTACACTTTAAATGATCTTGATTTCAGCTATGTATATGGTCCACTTATCATTTATTATTTAAGTTGGAAGTTTTTATTGAGAAAAAAAGAGATTTGTGCTGTAGTCCATATTTTCATATCTATGTATATTTTTCGTTTGCAATTTCCATTGTGTACATTGAAATAGAAGGTTTATCGCATAAGAAAATATAAATATAACATGATCGCATTGATAAGGGATGTTGAAAGGGAGGAGCAAGTACCAACAATCATGACTTTTAAAAATCGATGCAACTTGTTTGGACGTTTAAAAATTGATGCAACTTTTACGTTTGTAACATAACCATCTACAACACATGCTTATGCTATAAAATATTATTCGCATCTATATCATTTACAATAAAAAAATTTGTGTCATTTTTTTTGGCAACATAAACGTAGTTTATTGTTATCTTTTAAAATAATTTGTTATGTGATAGGTATGTCATTCAGAGGAAATTCGTTAGGCGATGGTTCTACCCCATCACAATCCTCGAAGCGTCCCGTAGTCACCTTGGTCCTTACTAGTACAGGGTATAAAAAACACTTTACTTAGCATGTACATTTTTTTAACCATATATACACTTATGTATATCATATTGAACAAATGGTATTTGACCTTTTGCCTTCTAAGGTTATTTTAAGCGCATCGACAATAGTATATAGGGGGCGGATGTCAGCGTGTTGGCCGAAGTGGGATATGATCCCACCTCACATACAGGAGGTTATTTGGAAGGATGTCCTTGCAAGTATTTTCTTTTATATTTTTTCTAAATTAATTTTTTTTATCCGGTGATAAAATGTACATATTTTATTGCTATTGTTTCTTTAACGTGAAATACAGGCTGAGGTTGATATAGAGACACATGACTTATCGCTGGCGCGGACTTATTGGATAATGAAGATGAGAAAGAATTATAAGGACTGCATTTCAACAATGAAGAAAATGAGGAAGAAACCTAGCTGGATGGGACAAAATGTGTGGGACGGATTTCTTAGGCATTGGGAAAGTGCTAAGGCAAAGGTAAGTGTACTTTTTTTAAATATCAAAAATTATTTATTTGATAAGTAATGTATCAATTTTTGAATGTACCGGCAGAGACAGAAAGAAATCTGCAAATAGGAATAAAAAGCCAATCACGCATCGAGGAGAATCTAAGTCGTTTCAGCAGTATCGACAGAAGTTGGTATATTTTATAAATGCGACTTATAAAAAGTTAATATGTTATATACGTTTGAATGTTTAATAATTGTACGTAAAATAATCAAATTAAGGAGGCTGAGGGGTTGGGCCAGTCTCATACATGGATGTATTCACTCACACGCACGCCATTGTGCGTACTGATGCAGATGGGAACACCACATATTCATGGCATGATGACAAATCCAGAAAGAGCCATGTAAGATTTCATTTTATGTATAAGTATTTGTAGTAAATGTTAATTATAATAAATAAATTATAATAAAAAATTAATCATATATTCATGGCGATGCAGGAGAAGTTCATGGACCAATGGGAGAAGCGTCTAGCTGAGATAGAACAGGAGCAACTGACACTGACGAGGAGGACATTATCTTTCAGTCAGTGATGGATCCAATGAAGCAGAACATGTGTAACGGCTTTGGAAATTAAGTGGTAAATAATTTTTCGTTTATTACTTTGATTATATAAAGCTGTTAGCTGTCAATTTAAGTATTCAAGTTAATGGATGAAAAAAAATATGTACACTACAACCTTGTGAGAACTCTAAGTAAAATATATGTACACAAAAATATGTACTAAAATCAAACACCTCTTATATAGCTCTAGTTAGTCATGCGTGTGCATAACATATAAGTAATTGGTTCAAATGAGTGGGAAACATGTGGGCTGCACATCTATAGCCTAGTAGATATATATTTTAAGCATATGTAAGCACTAGTGAATATTAAGATGTAGATTCTTGGTAAATTGAAATCTGTGGATGGTTAAGTGTATTTTTGAGCTTCAAATACCTCTATAAAATTATTCTACAAGCTACAATAAACAAAAATTATTTTAATTCAAATACCTCTATTAAATTTTTAATCTTAGTAGATATGTAGATTCTTGATAAATTGCTATTTTGGTAAAACAATAAACAACAATTATTCTACATGCTACAATGCATATTTGCACAAAAACTTGAAATTTGTTTTTTGGTTGAAATACAAATTTAAAATATATTAGAAAACAAATTAGATATTAAATTCATATCCTTGTGTAATATTTGATGTTAGGTTGTGATTTGTGATATTCAATCATAAGTGGAGAAAATGGTATGTTAAATAAGATTAAATGGAAGGAAATTTTTTCTAAGAGGGAGAAAGGTTAGATATTGCTTTCCCTAATTAATGGGATTTGGATAGATATTGTTTTCCCTAATTAATGGGATTTTGATAGATATTTTTTCTCCCTTATTAGGTGGCGTAATTGATAAAGATTTGTTTTGAGCAAGTTTTAAAGAGTATTAACTTCTGAGATATTTTAGGGTCCAATTAGGTTTTAGACCTAGTCTTTCTATTTGCCTACATAAGCATCTCATTAAGGAGAGAATTACTGGTACTTGAAGGAAAGAAAAACTTGTATTTTTCGGGATTGAGATAAATTTTCAATTATTTTTAGGTTTTCATTGCAATAATTTGGTGGATTAATAAAGGTTTGTTTGGTGGAATTTGTTTGTTATTGTTATCTTCTTCCCTCCTTCAAAATCTAATTGTGTAGTGATCTTGCGGAATGAAACGACCCGCAAATCCGAGCTATCTGAGTTGACTAAAAATACCACACGTCCAACTCAATTTGCACAGAAATACGACTCATTATTAGAAAGAAGTTAGAGGATGAGAAATAGAAAGAAAGAAATATTAGAATAGAAGAAAAACGAAGATCACAACTCACAGCGGAACGAATAAAATATATTATATAACATAAGCTTCGAAATACAAATCTGTAACTTTATATACATACCATCATCAGAGCACAACAGTCATTTCTGGAACAGTAATAAACATCTGTTTCCAGATACAAACAAGGTCCACAGCGGAATATATGATAGCCTATAGCTAACTGGTGAAGCCTCCTGCTTCCAGCTTCTTCAAATGAATCTGTGAAGTCCCGACTACTTGACTGCCCGTACAAATTTGGGCACCCAAGAGTTTAGGGAAAACAAAACAAAATAAACTCTGGGTCAGTCATGGGACTGGTGTGAGTAAACTCCAACCACTTGTTTAACTTTCAAAACCCTTTCGAAAGAAAAGATAATAGTAAGACCAACCCACACATAAACATGGACGGTTTTTACCTTACTATAACCCAAAATACTTTGATATCAAATCCAGTGATATTATAGTAATGTCTACATCAAGTAAAATAACCAAATAGCAGAACGCTTGCATCTCATGCTCCACATATATTATAAAATCAAAAAAACCGCAGGGCGCTTATTGGAGATTGGATTTCCAACATGACAAGGTATGGGACCACCTTCCGATGATGTATCTCTAGAGGCGAATACACCTGGGTTCAACAAGAACGTCTTGCAACCCGGCCCACACATGACCGACCACTCATTTCGCTTGAGTGTATCGAATGTATATCACCAACGGTTGGACTCAAACCACCGTTTCCCGAATGGGCAGAATCGATAGATTTAGAAACAAAAGGAATTTCTCTAGATAGGTGATGATACACCCTAATGGGTGCGACCCACATAGCCATGCTGCCTGCCCGATTTTTGTCTTTTCCCGGTTGTTGAGGCCTGAGGCTACGCATACTTACCATTCATTGATAGCACAATCACTTTGAATGCCACATTGTCAGATCCGTTAATCACTAGTTGAGTTTGAACAAATATTCTGGATATTATGCTAAGGGATAAATCCGTTGCAACCATATATATTCATACAGACCAACCCATTTGATCATTGGAAATACTCTGTCAGACATTCGTCCATTTACGTTCGTTCTGGGATTGAACGAAACCGAAGGCACTATTTCTATAAATAGAAAAGTCCTTGCACTTTACTCCGTCTTCAATATACTCAGCATACTTGGTTCGCAACGCTTATGCCGATACGGAGTGGTTCTTCGGATAATAATCCAACCGGTCTTTCCATATTGACAACGATGGTCAAAAACTTCGATAGTCTGTGATTTAACTATCGAATAAAAACAAGTGTTCATCCAAACATATCAAACAAATCACTGGGCCCTTTAATTAATATTTCATTAATTGAATCTCTTTTCCATTTTCTCTATCAATATTTGTTATCCAAATATTTTTCAATAATCATCTCGGCCTCTTATGCCATTTGGAAAACGTTTCCAAATATCAACTTCTTTTATTTTCTATATAATAGAAAATCTCTATTTGCCATTGGAAACAATTCCAATCGCTTATCTCTATCCCCTTTTGTTTACAACATTCGATTTTTATATTCACTTTACTATCGAATTCAATATGTCGATACAATGATTTCAAATTATCAAAATATCTTAAAATATTCTAACTCCTCAAATTTCCGGAAAATTTCGCCATAACCTCCCCTGTATCGGGAGCATCGGGAAATTTCAAATAGCTTTCCCGGTCCTTCTAATCTCAAAAAGAAAAAGAAGAAGCCAAGCGGCTTGCCGATACGGCGCATAAAACCCATATATGAATTTAAACATGTACCTTTTTGTCGGGCACACAAAAAATCTTCATATACTTCATACCCAACCTGCTTACACATGTTCACCTGTTTCCAATTCAATTCAATACCATCTAATCGTTTGAATTCAGTTTCGCCCATTTAGTCATTTTGCCTATTTCACTTCTTTGTTGAACATACATGTTCAAATAAAATGCTTAACTTGCTCATAACCAAATTGAATTCCAATTTCAATACTAGTTTCCTTTTTGATTTCGAATATAAATTCTCAAATCGAATTCACTTATTTAAAGCTCAATATTCATTCGAAATCTCATTAACTAATTTCTATTCGCATTAGTTAACTCTATTCAATAAATCAAAAATCTGATTTCTGTTTCAGAAATCAATTCATTACTCCACTGGAGTTCACATATATTTTATACTCAAATCTGAAATCTTCTAAATATAAATTTGGATTTTATTTGCTTAAAAATTCTTTTATAACATGAAATAAACCGTTATGGTTTTAAAACGATTCTGGCGCTGTTTTTCTAAAAATTTGATTTTGACATAACTCAAAATCTATACGACGAAATCTAGATTTTTTTCCTTCATTAGAAAACTATTATCAAATCGGTCCTGACGTTTCTTGTTTCAAAGAATTCCGACTTCAATTGGGTTCTGTATATTCGATTGAAGTTCGAATCGCCAATTTACGAACTGCAGCGCTGCGGCGAGTTCGTTTTAATTATATTTATAAATATAAACTTTTTAACTTCTTTAAAATGAATTCAACTTCATCTAATATATATATATATATTCATATATATTTCAAATTCCATTTGAATCTTTACATTTCAAATTCCATAGTTTTAAATCCTGTATTCAAATCCCATTTGAAATCCTTTATTCGAATTCCATTTCAAATTCTTTATTCGAATTCCATTTCAAATTCTTTATTCGAATTCCATTTCAAATCCTCTATTCGAATTCCCACTTTAATTCAACTCCTTTTTGAATTCTATATTCAAAATTCCATAGTTAAAACCCATTTGAATTTCATATTCAAACCCCATAGATCAAATCCTTTTTGAATTAAATTTGAATCTCTTATATTCAAATTTCATTTTCCATTTGAATTCTAATATTCAAATTCATTTCCAGCCCCATTTGAATTCTAATATTCAAACTCATTTTTAATACCATTTGAATTTCTACACTCAAACCCATTTGAATTCCCTTGAATTCAAATTCCATTTCAAAACCATTTGGATTTCCTATTTTGAAATCCTATTTGAAATTCCATTTCCCATTCTACTTCGAAAATCCTATTTCAAAGTTTATTTCAAATTCTATTTTGAAATTTCATATTCAAATTCTATTTTGAAACTTCATATTCAAATTTCTACTTGAATTTCTATATTCAATTTCATGTTCAAATTCAATACTTGAATTTCTATTTAAAATCTCTATTCAAATTTCATATTTGAATTCCAATTCAAATCTCTATTCAAATTTCACATTTGAATTTCTTCCTTGAAATACTATATTTCAAATTCTATTTCAAATTCTCTTTTGAAAATTCTATTTTGAAATTCTATTTCAAATTCTATTTGGAAATTCTATTTCAAATTCTCTATATTCAAACACCATTTGAAAGTTCTATATCCAAATCCACTTTGGATTTCCTATTTGAATTCTAAATTCAAATTTTCTATTTCCTTTTCTATTATTCAAATTCTATATTTAAATTTCCTTTTGAATCATATTTTCAAAAACACTTGGATTTCTATTTCTGAATTATCAAATGATAATTCTTTTCACTTCATTTATAACTTCGTTATAAAAGAACTATTTATAAGCTTCGTTTAAAAAGAAACTACTTGTTTTATTTTTCAAAACCAAGTTTTATATTTTATTTCCATTTAAAATTCAAATTCTATTAAAAATAGAATTTTCCTTTTTAAATTTCCAATATCCTTTTTTTCGATATTTTTAAATATCATTACTTAAGCCCAGTGATAAAACACACAAAGCAACCAAATATTTATTTTTCTAACACATCATATATAACAATATATATGCAAACAAATAAACAAACAGATAATATATTTTTGAGGAATCCAGTTGGATTCCTCCAACCTGTTTCCTGCATCCACAGATGTTAGCACATAAATAATACCCATTCTGCTTCGTGGCAGAATATCGCGGTATAGAAGGTCATCCACTAATCATAGCGTGGGGCGTATAGGGTAATCATCCGCTATGAAACTGCGGGCATCCGCTAATGAGACTGCGGGAATCCAACCAATCAACCCAATATATATATAGCCTAAATAACTAATATATAAACCAACCATAAAACATGCACACAAGCAACAGACAATTATTTTTAATGAAATAAAAATAATTCTAAAGGTGAGTGAGATTTACTCACCGAGATTTTCCCTTTGTCGAGCATTCTCATTCCAAATTGATGAGTTTACGAATTCACTCGAGTCGTCTTGAATGGATTTTATTTGCACCTAAAATAAAATCTTTTATTCATCAAATTTGAACTATTTAATTAAATTACTTAAATAATCTATATTAGATGAATTAACTATTTACACATATTAACTAAAACATTTCTTAAGGGACCGATTTATTAACTTAGTAATTAAAACTAAATCAACTAAATTAATTTCTATTTTATCTCATTTCCCTAATCTCCTATAATCAAGGTTAAAATTTGTTAACATGAATATAGCTATATATATATATATATATCTAAATTAATTAAAGAAATAAACTAGCCGTTTATACATTAATCCCCCTGTTTTTTTCAGATTTTATCTTTGTTATTTTTCCCCAAACTCCATTACCTTGACTTCCTCCGATCTTGCACTGCCAAACCCGAGCCAACCAACCCGACTCCTTCCAGAATCGCACTCCCCAATCCACCACTGCCGCACAGGAACTCCCCTTGTCGACATTGATCTGAACCTCCCAGCGTCGGCCACAACTTCTCCAGCATCAATCGGACATCGATAGTCTCCCTCTTCTCGCAGCAAACCCTAACTCGCGAGCTTCTGATTTGATTCGAGCCTCTGAAGTGATCGAATGTATCGCGGTTTTACCAGTGGCGAGCTTCGAGGAACACTCGCGATTTCGAATTCGCGATTTCTGATTATACATTTTTTTTTTCGTAAGAATGAATTTGACTGGAGGAAAAAGAATCGAAGTATATAAAAACATGAGAGGGTTTTCGGATTTCAGAATGAAAGCAACGGGGACAATGTATTTATACAGAAGTGGAAGAGAGACAGAAGTACGAGGCCATTAAGATTATGTCTGCTTGGTAGTGAAGCTTGGAGACAAAGCTGTTGGCTCGAGGAATTAGGCTGCGATGATGACAACTTTTAGGGTGGCGCTTAGTTTTTAGGTCGGCTATCCTTTTATATTCATTTTAAATAAATAAAATATCTTGCGGTCTTTTAATTTGAAACCATGAACAACTATTTCAGCAAAACCACTGATGTTCCCAACATTATTTACTATTTTGAATTCAACGAAACTGATTATACAATTTAATTCGAACGTAATATAAAATAACCCTTTTAAATCAATATAATATAATTTAAATTTTAAACAAATGAATTCTTCGATAATAAATTATTATTTGTTATTGTTTACATTCAAATAAAACTTCGAGTAAATCAATTTGATTCCATTTCAAATTTAATTACTTAAGATCCTTGTATTACGATAGTTATTCTGATAATTCAATATAAAAAAAATTGATTATATTATCAGCTCAATATTTAAAATAATATTAAATATCCAAAATAAATCGACCAGAAAATCTGGGTCGTTACATTCTTCCCCCCTTAAAATAATTTCGTCCTCGAAATTGCCAAGGTAGGCAAAAGGGTACAAATCTATTACTTTCCAACATCTCACTTATGTTGAAACTCAACTCCTCATATTTCAACAAATCTAATTCCACCAAAACTTTTGGTCTTCCTTCATTCAATTCGAATGATCCACGATCAATCCATTTATATCCAATCTATATTCTATTACCAATCCAAATTGATTTTAATCAATTCATTCACTTCGACCCATTTAACTTGTTTAAGTTAAATTTCAATTCCAGAATTCAAATCCTTGGGTTTTTCTTTTCAAATTCTTTTGAAATCCCATAAATATATACATATATTCATTTTCATTTCAAATTCAAAACATTTGAATTTTCAAATCAACTTGTTTTCTTTCAAACAAATTTCCATTAAAAACTTTTTCTAAGGTAGCAATTCCATCACTTAGAAACTTGAAAATGAACACTGATGATGTTGCAATCATCATCAGAATTATTTCCCAGTCACCGAAGTGAGTTCAGTGCTTTACCACATTCAAAATCCATTAAAATGATTTTTATTCAAATCCTTCTAAAACAAATATATTTTGTTCTAATATATTTCCAAAAATATTTCAAACTTCCCAGGATTTAGATTTCAAATTCTGGCTTGAATTAAATTCTAATTCATCTCATTTGTATATGTTATATACAAGTTTTATTTTGGTTATATATAACCATTCCAATTTTTATAATCAAATTTGATTATAACGATAACAATCAACACATCCAATAATTTTCAGAAAATTATTAGTTATATATCAAAATAGAATTTTGGGTAAAATTATTTCATTCACCCACTTTAAAACAATATTGTGTTCAATTTCTCTGTTCAAGTGTTTAGAAATCCCTATCGACTTCGTGGCGTCCCACGATTCGACCAGAATTCATAAACTACTCACAGACTAGTCAACACAATATAAAACAACCTTTTTATATCAATTTACAAATACGTTCTCTCGTATATATACGCTCAACTCATTCTAGGGTACTACTGACCCTATCTCTAATGAGCACATACCACACAAGCCTAGGTGTTCGCTCAACCTAAGCTCTGATACCAACTGAAACGACCCGCAAATCCGAGCTATCTGAGTTGACTAAAAATACCACACGTCCAACTCAATTTGCACAGAAATACGACTCATTATTAGAAAGAAGTTAGAGGATGAGAAATAGAAAGAAAGAAATATTAGAATAGAAGAAAAACGAAGATCACAACTCACAGCGGAACGAATAAAATATATTATATAACATAAGCTTCGAAATACAAATCTGTAACTTTATATACATACCATCATCAGAGCACAACAGTCATTTCTGGAACAGTAATAAACATCTGTTTCCAGATACAAACAAGGTCCACAGCGGAATATATGATAGCCTATAGCTAACTGGTGAAGCCTCCTGCTTCCAGCTTCTTCAAATGAATCTGTGAAGTCCCGACTACTTGACTGCCCGTACAAATTTGGGCACCCAAGAGTTTAGGGAAAACAAAACAAAATAAACTCTGGGTCAGTCATGGGACTGGTGTGAGTAAACTCCAACCACTTGTTTAACTTTCAAAACCCTTTCGAAAGAAAAGATAATAGTAAGACCAACCCACACATAAACATGGACGGTTTTTACCTTACTATAACCCAAAATACTTTGATATCAAATCCAGTGATATTATAGTAATGTCTACATCAAGTAAAATAACCAAATAGCAGAACGCTTGCATCTCATGCTCCACATATATTATAAAATCAAAAAAACCGCAGGGCGCTTATTGGAGATTGGATTTCCAACATGACAAGGTATGGGACCACCTTCCGATGATGTATCTCTAGAGGCGAATACACCTGGGTTCAACAAGAACGTCTTGCAACCCGGCCCACACATGACCGACCACTCATTTCGCTTGAGTGTATCGAATGTATATCACCAACGGTTGGACTCAAACCACCGTTTCCCGAATGGGCAGAATCGATAGATTTAGAAACAAAAGGAATTTCTCTAGATAGGTGATGATACACCCTAATGGGTGCGACCCACATAGCCATGCTGCCTGCCCGATTTTTGTCTTTTCCCGGTTGTTGAGGCCTGAGGCTACGCATACTTACCATTCATTGATAGCACAATCACTTTGAATGCCACATTGTCAGATCCGTTAATCACTAGTTGAGTTTGAACAAATATTCTGGATATTATGCTAAGGGATAAATCCGTTGCAACCATATATATTCATACAGACCAACCCATTTGATCATTGGAAATACTCTGTCAGACATTCGTCCATTTACGTTCGTTCTGGGATTGAACGAAACCGAAGGCACTATTTCTATAAATAGAAAAGTCCTTGCACTTTACTCTGTCTTCAATATACTCAGCATACTTGGTTCGCAACGCTTATGCCGATACGGAGTGGTTCTTCGGATAATAATCCAACCGGTCTTTCCATATTGACAACGATGGTCAAAAACTTCGATAGTCTGTGATTTAACTATCGAATAAAAACAAGTGTTCATCCAAACATATCAAACAAATCACTGGGCCCTTTAATTAATATTTCATTAATTGAATCTCTTTTCCATTTTCTCTATCAATATTTGTTATCCAAATATTTTTCAATAATCATCTCGGCCTCTTATGCCATTTGGAAAACGTTTCCAAATATCAACTTCTTTTATTTTCTATATATTAGAAAATCTCTATTTGCCATTGGAAACAATTCCAATCGCTTATCTCTATCCCCTTTTGTTTACAACATTCGATTTTTATATTCACTTTACTATCGAATTCAATATGTCGATACAATGATTTCAAATTATCAAAATATCTTAAAATATTCTAACTCCTCAAATTTCCGGAAAATTTCGCCATAACCTCCCCTGTATCGGGAGCATCGGGAAATTTCAAATAGCTTTCCCGGTCCTTCTAATCTCAAAAAGAAAAAGAAGAAGCCAAGCGGCTTGCCGATACGGCGCATAAAACCCATATATGAATTTAAACATGTACCTTTTTGTCGGGCACACAAAAAATCTTCATATACTTCATACCCAACCTGCTTACACATGTTCACCTGTTTCCAATTCAATTCAATACCATCTAATCGTTTGAATTCAGTTTCGCCCATTTAGTCATTTTGCCTATTTCACTTCTTTGTTGAACATACATGTTCAAATAAAATGCTTAACTTGCTCATAACCAAATTGAATTCCAATTTCAATACTAGTTTCCTTTTTGATTTCGAATATAAATTCTCAAATCGAATTCACTTATTTAAAGCTCAATATTCATTCGAAATCTCATTAACTAATTTCTATTCGCATTAGTTAACTCTATTCAATAAATCAAAAATCTGATTTCTGTTTCAGAAATCAATTCATTACTCCACTGGAGTTCACATATATTTTATACTCAAATCTGAAATCTTCTAAATATAAATTTGGATTTTATTTGCTTAAAAATTCTTTTATAACATGAAATAAACCGTTATGGTTTTAAAACGATTCTGGCGCTGTTTTTCTAAAAATTTGATTTTGACATAACTCAAAATCTATACGACGAAATCTAGATTTTTTCCCTTCATTAGAAAACTATTATCAAATCGGTCCTGACGTTTCTTGTTTCAAAGAATTCCGACTTCAATTGGGTTATGTATATTCGATTGAAGTTCGAATCGCCAATTTACGAACTGCAGCGCTGCGGCGAGTTCGTTTTAATTATATTTATAAATATAAACTTTTTAACTTCTTTAAAATGAATTCAACTTCATCTAATATATATATATCCATATATATTTCAAATTCCATTTGAATCTTTACATTTCAAATTCCATAGTTTTAAATCCTGTATTCAAATCCCATTTGAAATCCTTTATTCGAATTCCATTTCAAATTCTTTATTCGAATTCCATTTCAAATTCTTTATTCGAATTCCATTTCAAATCCTCTATTCGAATTCCCACTTTAATTCAACTCCTTTTTGAATTCTATATTCAAAATTCCATAGTTAAAACCCATTTGAATTTCATATTCAAACCCCATAGATCAAATCCTTTTTGAATTAAATTTGAATCTCTTATATTCAAATTTCATTTTCCATTTGAATTCTAATATTCAAATTCATTTCCAGCCCCATTTGAATTCTAATATTCAAACTCATTTTTAATACCATTTGAATTTCTTCACTCAAACCCATTTGAATTCCCTTGAATTCAAATTCCATTTCAAAACCATTTGGATTTCCTATTTTGAAATCCTATTTGAAATTCCATTTCCCATTCTACTTCGAAAATCCTATTTCAAAGTTTATTTCAAATTCTATTTTGAAATTTCATATTCAAATTCTATTTTGAAACTTCATATTCAAATTTCTACTTGAATTTCTATATTCAATTTCATGTTCAAATTCAATACTTGAATTTCTATTTAAAATCTCTATTCAAATTTCATATTTGAATTCCAATTCAAATCTCTATTCAAATTTCACATTTGAATTTCTTCCTTGAAATACTATATTTCAAATTCTATTTCAAATTCTCTTTTGAAAATTCTATTTTGAAATTCTATTTCAAATTCTATTTGGAAATTCTATTTCAAATTCTCTATATTCAAACACCATTTGAAAGTTCTATATCCAAATCCACTTTGGATTTCCTATTTGAATTCTAAATTCAAATTTTCTATTTCCTTTTCTATTATTCAAATTCTATATTTAAATTTCCTTTTGAATCATATTTTCAAAAACACTTGGATTTCTATTTCTGAATTATCAAATGATAATTCTTTTCACTTCATTTATAACTTCGTTATAAAAGAACTATTTATAAGCTTCGTTTAAAAAGAAACTACTTGTTTTATTTTTCAAAACCAAGTTTTATATTTTATTTCCATTTAAAATTCAAATTCTATTAAAAATAGAATTTTCCTTTTTAAATTTCCAATATCCTTTTTTTCGATATTTTTAAATATCATTACTTAAGCCCAGTGATAAAACACACAAAGCAACCAAATATTTATTTTTCTAACACATCATATATAACAATATATATGCAAACAAATAAACAAACAGATAATATATTTTTGAGGAATCCAGTTGGATTCCTCCAACCTGTTTCCTGCATCCACAGATGTTAGCACATAAATAATACCCATTCTGCTTCGTGGCAGAATATCGCGGTATAGAAGGTCATCCACTAATCATAGCGTGGGGCGTATAGGGTAATCATCCGCTATGAAACTGCGGGCATCCGCTAATGAGACTGCGGGAATCCAACCAATCAACCCAATATATATATATAGCCTAAATAACTAATATATAAACCAACCATAAAACATGCACACAAGCAACAGACAATTATTTTTAATGAAATAAAAATAATTCTAAAGGTGAGTGAGATTTACTCACCGAGATTTTCCCTTTGTCGAGCATTCTCATTCCAAATTGATGAGTTTACGAATTCACTCGAGTCGTCTTGAATGGATTTTATTTGCACCTAAAATAAAATCTTTTATTCATCAAATTTGAACTATTTAATTAAATTACTTAAATAATCTATATTAGATGAATTAACTATTTACACATATTAACTAAAACATTTCTTAAGGGACCGATTTATTAACTTAGTAATTAAAACTAAATCAACTAAATTAATTTCTATTTTATCTCATTTCCCTAATCTCCTATAATCAAGGTTAAAATTTGTTAACATGAATATAGCTATATATATATATATATCTAAATTAATTAAAGAAATAAACTAGCCGTTTATACATTAATCCCCCTGTTTTTTTTTTCAGATTTTATCTTTGTTATTTTTCCCCAAACTCCATTACCTTGACTTCCTCCGATCTTGCACTGCCAAACCCGAGCCAACCAACCCGACTCCTTCCAGAATCGCACTCCCCAATCCACCACTGCCACACAGGAACTCCCCTTGTCGACATTGATCTGTACCTCCCAGCGTCGGCCACAACTTCTCCAGCATCAATCGGACATCGATAGTCTCCCTCTTCTCGCAGCAAACCCTAACTCGCGAGCTTCTGATTTGATTCGAGCCTCTGAAGTGATCGAATGTATCGCGGTTTTACCAGTGGCGAGCTTCGAGGAACACTCGCGATTTCGAATTCGCGATTTCTGATTATACATTTTTTTTTTCTCGTAAGAATGAATTTGACTGGAGGAAAAAGAATCGAAGTATATAAAAACATGAGAGGGTTTTCGGATTTCAGAATGAAAGCAACGGGGACAATGTATTTATACAGAAGTGGAAGAGAGACAGAAGTACGAGGCCATTAAGATTATGTCTGCTTGGTAGTGAAGCTTGGAGACAAAGCTGTTGGCTCGAGGAATTAGGCTGCGATGATGACAACTTTTAGGGTGGCGCTTAGTTTTTAGGTCGGCTATCCTTTTATATTTATTTTAAATAAATAAAATATCTTGCGGTCTTTTAATTTGAAACCATGAACAACTATTTCAGCAAAACCACTGATGTTCCCAACATTATTTACTATTTTGAATTCAACGAAACTGATTATACAATTTAATTCGAACGTAATATAAAATAACCCTTTTAAATCAATATAATATAATTTAAAATTTAAACAAATGAATTCTTCGATAATAAATTATTATTTGTTATTGTTTACATTCAAATAAAACTTCGAGTAAATCAATTTGATTCCATTTCAAATTTAATTACTTAAGATCCTTGTATTACGATAGTTATTCTGATAATTCAATATAAAAAAAATTGATTATATTATCAGCTCAATATTTAAAATAATATTAAATATCCAAAATAAATCGACCAGAAAATCTGGGTCGTTACACGGAAACCCTAACAGTTGGTATCAGAGCTTTCTACACAAATTTTTTGGAGAGGGTTTGAATATGGATAAAATAATTATTAAAAAGCTTAATGGAAGAAATTGGGGATTATGGAAGGCGAAGATGGAAGATTTCCTTTATCTTAATGATCTTCATCAGCCACTGGAGAATAATGGGGAAAAACATAGCAATCTATCTGAAGCAAAATGGGAGACTTTGGATAGGAAGGCTGCTGCATCTATTCGATATTTTTTGGATAATACAGTGTTTCATATTGTTGCTAATGAAACATCTACATATACCATATGGAACAAATTGGAAGGGGTTTATGCGAAGAACTCTGCAACAAATAAGGCTCTTCTTATGAGAAGGTTGGTGAATTTGAAGCTCAAAGAAGGTGGATCAATTGGAGAGCATCTTAATGATTTTTCAGGAAATTGTGAATTAATTGGCTGCCGTAAATTTTAAGGTGGATGATGAACCACAAGCCTTAATGATGATGAGTTCGTTGCTGGAGAGTTGGGAAACACTTGTGGTTGCATTGAATAACTCAAATTCGGATGGCGTTGTTTCAATGGGTTTAGTGGTCAGTAGCTTGCTTAATGAGGAGAAGCGGAGGACGAGCCTTATGGAAGGAAAAGATAAGGAGGCAACAGAAATTGAAACTCTAATTGAAAAAGCTTTTATTACAAGTAGGGATAATCAACGAAATATGGAAAGGCAATCGAATAGAACAGACGTGAGACAGGAATACATTTGTTTTTACTGTGATAAACCCAGTCATCAACTGAGATTTTGTCATAAGATTAAGAGGGATAAGGAGAAGATGAAGACAATGGAAGAAGAGTCAGATGAACAAAAGGACAATGATAATGAGGTGAATCTTGGTGTGGAACTTGAAGGCAATGTTTTATGTGTTAATGAAGGTGAAAGAAAAGATTGGATACTTGATTCGGGAGCTTGTTTCCATGTATGTCATCAAAAGGAAGCATTTATTGATTATAAAGAATAATCTACTAAAGTGGAATCCGCCGGTGGTCGAGATTTGCATGTTAAAGGCATAGATTCAGTCCGATTGAAGATGAATGATGGAAAGGTGGTAAAGCTAACGGGCGTTAGGTACATCCCGGAAATTAAGAAGAATCTTGCTTCAATTAGACAGTTGGAACAAAAAGGCTGCAATTTCTCGACTAGAGGAGGAGTCACAAAGGTTTGGAAGGGTAACAAGGAGCTTCTGCGCGCAAAACGGGGAAATGATAACATATATAAATTGCTTGGAAAACGGTAGAGAATATTATGAGTTCTCAAATAGGTTTTGGAGAGGCGAGTTCATCTGAATCAAGGTGAAGCCATCAACATAAAGCCACAAATTCTACATGGAGGCCATTGTGATATTACAAGCAATTTTGAATTTATTGTTGAGAGGTGCATTTCATGTGGGAGATGCATCATTTGTAAGTGGTAGATTCATTTTGAGAATGGATTTTATTAGAGAGATTTCATATCAAGGTGGAGTGTTGTGATTTATGATATTCAATCATAGGTGGAGAAAATGGTATGTTAAATAAGATTAAATGGAAGGAAATTTTTTCTAAGAGGGAGAAAGGGTAGATATTGCTTTCCCTAATTAATGGGATTTGGATAGATATTGTTTTCTCTAATTAATGGGATTTTGATAGATATTGTTTTCCCTTATTAGGTGGCATAATTTATAAATATTTGTTTTGAGCAAGTTTTAAGGTGTATTTATTTCTGAGATATTTTAGGGCCCAATTAGGTTTTAGACCTAGTCTTTCTATTTGCCTACATAAGCATCTCATTAAGGAGAAAATTACTGGTACTTGAAGGACAAAAAAACTTGTATTTTTCGGGATTGAGATAAATTTTCAATTATTTTTAGGTTTTCATTGTAATAATTTGGTGGATTAATAAAGGTTTGTTTGGTGGAATTTATTTGTTATTGTTATCTACTTCCCTCTTTCAAAATCTAATTGTGTAGTGATCTTACGGAAACCTTAACAGGTTGAAATACAACAACCTCATATCTTTGTTACCTCTTGAAACAAGAAAAACAAAATAAAATTGTATTGTATTTTGCATATTACTTTAATTTACAAAATTGTTTATTTTTCAATATAACGTATGACTGATGCTATTTTGTTTAGACAAAAATACAGTAAAAAATGACAAATTGGATAAATGCTTATTATTTAAAAAATTGGTAAAGGGCACACAAATTAAAAAATTGGTGAACTATCTCGTAACTTGAATTTACCAAAATTTGATGAAGGCTACACAACTTAAAACACTAGTGAAAGCTACACAACTTAAATTGGTGAACATTCAGTTATATAGATATCAACTATCTCATAACTTGAATTGGATGATATTGTTAATATGATTAATTGTGAAAGTAAGAAATAACATGTCCGCATAGTAAATCAGTTAATATTAATATTACTGTCATTAACACATTCAAATATTTATTGGTTGCATAATCATGTACAGGGTATTAGTCAACAGGCACGTAGCAGATGGGTTAGATCTGATTTAGCGCTGTAGAGATTGAACGACTGAAAGCTAGGTTGGCGGAGCTTGAGGACAAGAATCGCCGTTAAACCATTGAGATGACTCAACTCCTAGAGAAGCATTTGGCAGAGTTTGAGCAGCAACATGGACGCGTTCCCTCTTCAGCCGATTCCGCAGAGGATGTTGGTCGGTGATGGAGTGTTTGGTATGTTTTTTTGTCGGGCTAGTATGATTATAGTTTGATTTTTTGATATGTATTATAATGGTACAGTTTATGGTTGACTTGACGGTATATTTTTTGTTCTGGACATGATGTTGGAGTTGATGTATTTGTGTTATTGTGATGTTAGACAGTGATATGTATATATTTATGCAGTGTATAGTTGGTTGTTTGGGTGTGTGGTTTAATTTATGCTGTTTTGTTTGATTTTTCGAGTTAGAATTGGTTTTATGTTGATAATTGCTTGGTATATGATATGTTGGGAACCCAGATTGTGGCTGAGATGATGATATGAGTGATAAATGTAGTTTGAGGGCTGAATAGCAGCTGAAATATAAAAAAGAACATGCAGTTTTACTGACGGTTTCCAGCGGCTTATTGGCCTTCTAGTATATAACGATTTCCGACGGCTTTTAATGATTTGTTTGGCTAGCGTATGCAACGGTTTCCGGCGGCTACCAACAGATGTCGGAAACCGTCGGAAATAGCAATAAACTGTCTAGCTGTAGGAAATCACATCGACGGGCTCGGTCGAAAGCCGTCAGAAAGACTGTTTGCCGATGCTTTGATTTGCTATGGTTTTTACCAACAGTTTCTGATGGCCGCCGACGGTTTTCAGCCGTCGGAAATAGCGTGTTTTCTTGTAGTGTACATATAGATTTATAAATTTTGGATCTAAGTAAACTATTAAAATTACATAGAAAATAAGATCTGGGATCTTACCCTGATCGAACAACTTTTTGATGTTAACCCTATCCTAGATTTCTACAATCTTCTTCCTCCAATTATTAATAGAAAATATATATATATTTTATAATTTTTGAAATCATGGAGAATGAAGAAAAGTGGCTGGGATTCCGCACCCATTCAAAGTAAAATGAGTTTGGAGTCAAGCTCTGTACATTTATTTATAGGGGTCCATATCAGCATGGTCCATAAAATGTAACTTGGGACAAATCTATCGATTCACTGGCTCTCCAAAACATGCTTTTGAATCATGTATGAGTCGACCATACACCTTACCTAACCCAAGGGAAATCAATTCTGCTCAGTCAAAATGTGTGTGTTTACACATGTGATTAAATTATTAATTACTTTATTTTAACATTGCCCTGAACGTTATCCTCTCTTGTATTAAATCCCTATAAAATTTTATTAATATTTATTTTTTTCCAATTTATCGCATGCATGAATTTCAAACTCCGATGAACTTCAAATTTTTAGAATTCTTGTATGCGCATACACATATATTATATACATGTACATGCACAAATGTATAAATATAATTATTCTCTGACATCAAAACTTTAAAGGAAATATATTTTCCATTCAAACTCCGTTCTAGGAACATTACATATGCAAATTGATCAGAAAATCTTCACAAACACAATGGTATAAGTTTCATGGACAAAATCTAGTAATCCCAAAAATGTTTATTTCCTCAATTCAATATTTAAATTCCATTATTTATTTTGAAAATGTTGGGGGTTATTAAGCACTTGGCACAAGTCACCTCTTAGAGAATGAGTATAAGGGCTTGTGCACGATGGATCACTTTAAGCTACTGCCCAAAGAGATAGAGTCAAAGGACCGGAAATAAGTTACCCGAGTAAAAGGGTTTTCTTGTCTTTAAGAACCCTTACTAAAGAGTAGGTGGATTGGGCTCAACATGGACCCAAAGAGGTCAAGAGTAGGTCCCCTTTAATGTAAAGTAAGTGAATGTACCTATTGGTCTCGGGTCCTGTTATCAAAGAAAGCATATCAGGCTTAGTAAGTGACCAACAAAGAGATTGAACTTTAGTGGATACAGAACTATATGGATTAATCAATTCTAGGATTGGAGAATGAACGATATCGTGAGATTTGCCCGAAAGCGAATGAAGATTGGTTGAGAATTTGAATGTCTTGCTACTAGGGAAAAGAAGATAAGTCATGCATGAAGGCAAGATGAATAAAATTCAAGAGATGATGCTTTCTGATGAAAGATCGGGATGAAGATAACTAGAGAGATTGACTAAAGCAGCCATAATGTTCAATCTGACCAGTCACGGGGTTTGATCGAAACTGCTGAAGGGATGAACTATTAGAGATTAATCACTAGTTATTGGAACATATTCTTGAGCAAAGCAAGCTTTATATTTGATAGGGGTGCTTTAAGGGGCAAGTTTCTAGCCCGCTTTTGAAACAAAGCGATCCAATTAGACTTACAAGATTAAAAATACACGGGAATGACTTGAAACTTGATAAGTACACTTAGGAAAGGCAAAGAGGGAGCTCAAGAAAGTTTCATATAGGTTGGAGATGACACCTAAACTCAGGTCCGGTTTAAGATGATAGGTGAGGACCGACGTATGGATTTTGATAGTCTCCTTTCCTGAACTTCACGCTTCATTAGTCCTACTCCCTTGACGATTCCTTGAAGATTTGATGAGTCATTCTGAGGGATTGAAGAGAAGATGTTGATTGATCTTGTTCTATATAAGATAACTAAGAAGAACTGGAAAATGTTGGAAAAGAGGATCAACCAACTCAATAGGAAGATAAGATGAATTCACAAAGGAGTTATGCAAATTGCACTAAGGTATATATTTGGGTTCAATCTATGAATCTTGATTCAGCCATGAGTTATCACGTTGATCTGTTGAGTTTAGCTCTCCTTTTGTTGCATATTTCTACTACGCTTCTTTCTCCATCCCTATCCAATTCCTCTATAAATACATGATAGAGTTAGAGATAAGCCCTAGGGGCAACTACGTAATTTTTGCATATATCTAACCCGATGACCAATCTTGCTCAAAATTTAAGGTTTTTTGTTTTTATTATATACTTGATATAATGTGTTATATTAACTAAATAATTTAATTAAAAGTAAACTCAATACAAAATCCATAAGTGGTAAGTTTTGTGATAGTAGTTGTATAGTGTTGTAACTAGGAGTAATTTATCACAATTAGAACATATACATCATTCTAAATATTCGTAGTTAAGATCTATCAAGATTGAACATCGATACATTTGTGGAGACTAGAATATTTAGTTATCTTCAAATGTTGGACAGTGGATTACATATGGTTGCAAGGGGCATCAAGGAGTTGCATACTGATAGTTATTGGATAACTACGCAATGACTTACTTTATAGTTATTTTATTAGTATAATTAAGGTAAGGCAGAACATATTGATGTGACTAATTTACATAGTTTTCTCAACTTGAGAATATTATTGATCTTTATTATGGAAGCTCTGCATTTATTATAGCTCAATAGTGGCATGACGTCCATCGAACGGCTGTAGTTGGTTCGAGTGGAAAAATTAGAACTAAAGCTCTATTTAAAGAGAGGATTCAACTCCTCGGTTATATGAAATTATTATCATGGTTAACAAAAGTAAACTTAAAGTAAAACATCTCTAGGAAGAGCATTTCGATTAATAACAATTGTCTTTACTGGACCATGGAATTTTTATGTGTACTATAAAGTTAAATGTGGATGATACGGGAATTCTGAACATTATCGAATTCTGTAAATCCACAGTGATACAATTTGGACAAAGAGAATTTGTGTAAATAATTGTTGCTATCGGGCGTCGTTTAGAATAAGTGAATCTACATACCAAAATTTGTATAAGCGATAAGTCTAGCTAAAATGTCATATCACCCACGTTCGATAATAATCGATGATTGAATTTACACTTTTGAGTTGCTCAACCGATGAATTATTCAAATAAACCACATGATTTAATTAATTTTTGTTGTAAATTAATTAAGAGCTTCGGCAAGAATGGAAATGGGGACCAGGTTAAGTGCATTGCTTCTTCTTTCTCGTTCATACCTCATCCCTTCCACCACTCTTTCTTCCACCATTACAAATAATCCAGCTTTCCTCGCGCCTGTTTCTTGGTGTAGGCTTTCCACACAAACCCTTTTTTCCTTAGACCTAAATTGCATCACTTTAAAAATTCTATTATGGCCTGATTTCTTTGCCATGGATCGTGTGTACATTCAGGAAGAAAAAACAGAAGATAAGGCAGTGTTATAGGAAGAGACAGAGGATTACAGAGTGAAATGCAAATTAGATTATTGTAGAGCGAGTTTAGAAGGAAAGTTTAGTAAGAACAAGCGAGTTTGATTCAAGAAGATTTAAGTATAAGGATGTTTAGGAGAAGAAGATGATTCGGAAGTAAGACATTAAAGAAGAGAAATAGAATTTCTTCATTGATAATCGACATGGACATACTTTACTACTGGGTTGTTTATATAGATTAAGTTTTACCCAGCAGTTGGACTTTGGCCTAGTTACATCAAATTACATTGCGCACTCAAGCCCAGGTATTTATCAATAACATCTGTCATTAACATTCAAATTTATCCAATGTTCAATTATGCGCATGCAAACCATCTCTTATGATTTTCTCCACTAATCCTTTACTGGAACCTACAGGGTCTCTGGTAAGTTCATCTTCAATATGTGTCATCTTCCCAGGTTGGTCATAATTCAGAATATCAACAATAGCTATAGTTACACAAGTGTTCGTGTCAACCTTCTTTGTGTTCAATGAAATGTCCCTATCAACTTCCACCTTCAGTTTTATCACAGAATTTGATGTAGGCCTAATATTCCCTCCCCCTTCAAAATTCGACCTTGTCTCAAGGTCAAAAGCGGGGAATTTCTTGACTAAATCCCAATAATTCTCCCACGTAGCTTCTTCTTCTGATTTCTATTGCCATTTGACCAAAACCTATGTAACAGCGCTACTATTCCTTGGAACCATTCGTCTATCCAATATCAACTCAGGTTCATCAATTATTTCTTCAACAAACGTGGGATCCACCCTTTGTATTTGTAATGTCCCACAAACCCGCACTATTTGAGTTGACTAAATACACCACACGTCCAACCCAAATTGCACAGAAATACAAATCATTAATAGAAAAAAGTTAGACGATGAGAAATAGAAAGAAAGAAAAATTAGAATAGAAGAAGAAGAACAGAAACACAACACAGAATCTTACATCGCAGCGGAATAAAATATAATATGTAACAGCTTTTGAAATACAAAATTTGAATGTATATACATAACATTATCATCAGAGTACAACACTTACAATACAGCGGAAATAACACTAGATAACTAACGTTGAAGCCCCCTGCTCCAAGCTCCTCCAAATATCTGTAAAGCACCTGAACTACTTGAATGCCCGTACAAATTTTGGCACCCAAGAGTTTAGGTAAAACAAAACAAAATAAACTCCGGGTCAGTCATGGGACTGGTACGAGTAAACAATTTAAAACAGTTTGAGAAACTAAACGATATCTCATAAGACCATCACGTATAATGGAACGGGTTTGTCCCTTATGAGAATCCAAAATATATGTTATGAACTCTGGAAAACATTCCCATTGCATATTTACATATCACTATTCTTCCACATCTATCAGACTCTAACTGTAAACTAGCAAGAGAACAACTTCCTAAGTATAAACCCCGAAGGCCGAAACCAACATCAGATCGATACTCAAAAAGTCGTTCAACTCAACTAATTTCCAGTCAGTTTCTAATTCTGCTTAACTCTATTTTTTTAACTCCATTTGATTAACTTCTTATCAACACGATCATTTTAAATCTGCAAATAATTTGCCTTTAAATCATCGTTCACTTTAAAACGTATATCTCCTAGGATTTTATATATAAAATTTCTTTTCGTTTATAATATTCTATTTTAAGTCCGTTTTATTATCGAATTCTACATATATCGATATATCGATTTCTAGTTTATCAAACCTTCTTAAAAATATTCTAACTCCTTAAATTTCATGGGAAAATTCGCCATAACCTCCTTTGTACGGAGTTACTGGAAAAAGTCAAACCTTGCCACATAGGCCTCTCCATTCAAAAAGAAAATCAAAAAGGCAAGCCGCTAGCCGATACGGCGCATAAAATCTCATATTCAATTTAAATACGTACCTTTTTGTCGAGCATTCTATTTATATCTCTTCTAACACTTCATTCCAAACCTGTCTCATGTATATCCATACATTTCTAATTCATTTTAACTTAATACACTTGTTTTAACTCAACTCGTTAATTAATTCGTTAATCAACTCTTTTGCCTATTTCACTTTCATATTTGAATATAACATGCTCAAATATATTTCAACTTACTTATAAACTAATTGAATTCTAATTCCAATTCAAGTTTCATATTCGATTTCGAATATACATTACAAATCCAATTCGCTTTTCAAAGTCTTATTTCGATTCAAAACATGATTTAACTAATTTCTCTTCTACTTAGTTAATTCTATTCAATAATCAAAAATATGATTATTGTTTCAAAAATCATTTCATTTACTTTACTTGAGTTCATATTTATGTTATCCAATTTATGATTTTTCCTTTTTATTTAAAAACACCATTTATTTACTTGTATTATATATTTAAACAAGTCTCGATTTCAAATTCATTTGAAATAAATATTTCTACTTTGGAAAAATAAATTTCCCTTTTCAAATTCACACTTGTATTTATATTTCCTGAATTATCCAATGATAATTCATTTCACTTTATTTATAACTTCGTTTATAAATGAACTACTTGTTTTTATTATTTAAAACAAGTTAATATTTCTATTTTATTCGAATTTCAAATTCTATTTTAGAAAAATAGAATTTCCTTTTTAAAACTGGAAATTTCCTTTTCCCGATATTTTTAAATATCAACATTTAGGCCCAGTGGTATTTAAACACACAAAACACCTAATTTAACAATCACAAGTTTTTAACATAGCATATATGATGATACATATGAAAATAAACAATAAATAAATTTGAGGAATCCAGTTGGATCCCTCCAACCTGTTTTTCCTGCATCCACAGATGTTAGTCAACATAAATAATACCCATCCTGCTTCGAGGCAGGATATCGTGGTATAGAAGGTCATCCACTAATATATATTTGTGGG
This sequence comes from Allium sativum, assembly GCA_030737875.1. Taxonomy (NCBI): domain Eukaryota; kingdom Viridiplantae; phylum Streptophyta; class Magnoliopsida; order Asparagales; family Amaryllidaceae; genus Allium; species Allium sativum. The sequence goes on from CM060910.1 coordinate 822,934,170, forward strand.
GTGCATAGGGAAATCATCCACTAATGGTACCGCGGGCATCCGCTAATGAGACTGCGGGAATCCAACCACCAAACCAATATATATATATATATATATATATATATATATATATAATAGTCAACCCTAAATAACTAATATATATAAAACAAATAGGAAGCATTCAAACAAGCAACAACCAATTATTTTTAACGAATAAAAATAATTCTAAATAAAGAGTGAGTGAGATTTATTCACCGAAATTTCCATTTGCACTTGTATCAAATTTTTTTAATTTCCTTTCATCACATCTCGAGTTTCTGAACTTCACCCAGACGATTTTATTCGATTTATCCTTGTCAAAGAAAAACAATCGAATATTAACTACTGAATTTCCTTAACACTGTTTTATACCGAATTGATTTGGTTTAAACATTTAAACAATAATAACCTTAAATTTGAATTAATTAAATTTACCTTCCTTAATTACCTTTTTAGTCCATGCTAAATCTCATTACTTTAGTTCCTTGCCAAGACAGTCTCTGAACTATAACACCACTAAAAACCACATCGCACCAGCCAACCTGCTCAAAACCGCTTCCTTCTTGAACACAGGAAACCATCGTGACCCATGCTTTTGCCCACAAATCACTAGAATTCTGGCCATTATCGACGGTTACATCCAAAATTCCACCTTTCAAATACCTCACCCTCAAACTCGATGCCCCATTAACTTCTCCGACTTCGATGAATCCACATCCGCAAGCACATAAATGGTGCGATAAAATCTCAAATGAAACTTCCCAAACTATCACAATATCAGTCGAGCCTAACTTCTGTTGATTTCTGAACTCATCGCAATCCCACCCCTCCAACAGCTCAACGCCATCGCTCACCCAAAAATCGCGATTTCGCGCCCTAAATCAATCGACATCGAACGCTGCTCGCATCGCATCCTCCCCGAACACCATCAAATGTGCGCTTTGACTCCTGGAGTTCACCCTTTGCCTCCTTGGTCCTTCAATAACCCCACGACGAAACAACACTAAACCCTAATATTGAAATCGAGCCTCATCATATCAGTCGAACTCGCGACATGGTAAATGGGTTTATTTATTTGGGATTTCTCCTTTTAGGCTTGAATGGATTTACGGTGATTTTACTTTTTGAACGATTTAGTATAGTAGAGGAGAGTGAGGCTATTTATATAAGTATATAACTACAAAGAGGAGAATTGTCCACGTTTTGCCTTTGATTGAAATAGATTTAGAACCGCAGAAATTAAGAGGAGAAGGGTAGGTGTTGTGTTGGAAGATTAGGCTCCTCTTATTTTTTAGTTTTATTTTTTATTTTAATTTGCACTGAGGTGATTTTAACCCCTTTAAAATACCGCATGTTATTGAACTCCTGTTTAAACGCAACAACCGGCATTTCTACGGTTATAACACTATTCTGAACACACTGGGACAAGTATCGAAGCCCCGTTCGATCGTCTGGAATAGACACCAATTTTAAATCGATATAAAATAATTTTAAAACCATTAATTCCTCAATAATAAATTAATTTTATTATTCTAATTCAAACTGAATTTTGTATTGATTATCCGAACTGTTTTCAGTTTAGTTTTAACTTCGAATTCAAATAAATTCATATTACGATAATTTAATATATTCGATATAAAATCGAAATCGATTTTTAAATGATAACTTAATTTAAAAATTCCTTTATATTCTCAAATCAATATTTAAAATAAATATTAAATATTCAAAATTAATCGACCAGAAATCCGGGTCGTTAAATTCTTCCCCTCTTAAAAGAATTTCGTCCCCGAAATTAGTAAGGTAGGAAAAATGCTTCAGAACCATTATCTTTTTATAACTCATTTATGTTGAACTCAACTCTTCATATTTCTACAACCTTTAGTTCTACCAAAACTTTTGGTTTCCATTTACATTGCACACCATATATGCTCACATTCAATTAATCTGAATGATTTACACTCAATTCATATTCCATTCAAATAGATTCTGATCAATTTATTTACTTCCATTTATTTAAGTTTCTTAATTTAAATTTAAATTTAAATTCTAGAATTCAAACACTCGGGATTTAATTTCAAATCCTTTGAAATAACGTAAATATATACATATATTTATAATATTTTCAAATTCAAAACATTTGAATTTTTCAACTAAACTTGTTTTCTTTCAAACAAATTTCCATCAAACTTTTCTAAGGTAGCATTCCATCACTTAGGAACCCGAAAATGAACACTGATGATGTTGCAATCATCATCAGAATTATTTTTCAGCCACTGAAGTGAGTTCAGTGCTTATTCACTTTCTAAATCCACTCAATTATGATTTTGATTCAAAACCCTTGCAAAACAAAGCTACATTATTTAAATATACTTTTGAAAATATTTTCAAACTTCCCAGGATTTAAATTCCAAATTCTAGTGTGAATTAAATTTTAATTCATCTCATTTGTATATTTAATTCATATACAAATTCTATTTGGTTATAGATAACCAATCCAATTTTATAATCTTATTCGATTATAATAATATCAATCAACTCATCCATATATAATAATTTCAGAAAATTATTCTTTTTATATCAAAAATATAGTTTTGGGTAAAGTCATTTCATTTACCCACTTTAAAACAATATCGTGTTCAATTTTCTGTTCAAGTATTTACAAACTCTTATCGATGTCGTGGCGTCCCACGATTCGACCAGAATTCATAAACCACCCAACAGACTAGCCAACACAATATAAAATAAGTTTTATATCAATTAACAAATACGCGCTCTCATATATATACGCTCAACTCATTCTAGGGTACTACTGACCCTATCTCTAATGAGCACAATCCCACCAAAGCCTAGGTATTCGCTCAACCTAAGCTCTGAAACCAACTGTAATGTCCCGCAAATCTGCACTATCTGAGTTGACTAAATACACCACACGTCCAACCCAAATTGCACAGAAATTCAAATCATTAATAGAAAGATGTTAGAGGATGAGAAATAGAAAGAAAGAAAAATTAGAATAGAAGAAGAAGAACAGAAACACAACACAGAATCTCACATCGCAGCGAAATAAAATAAAATATATAACAGCTTTTGAAATACAAAATTTGACTGTATATACATAACATTATCATCAGAGTACAACACTTACAATACAGCAGAAATAACACTAGATAACTAACGTTGAAGCCTGCTGCTCCAACTCCTCCAAATATCTGTAAAACACCTGAACTACTTGACTGCACGTACAAATTTGGGAACCCAAGAGTTTAGGTAAAGCAAAAAAAAAAAAAAACTCCGGGTCAGTCATGGGACTGGTACGAGTAAACAATTTAAAACAGTTTGAGAAACTAAATGATATCTCATAAGACCACGGCGTATAACGGAATGGGTTTTTCCCTTATGAGAATCCAAAATAATCTTTATATCAAAACTCATTTGATATTATAATAGTGTCTAAATCAAATAAATAGAAATCTAGTGGAACGCTTGCATCTCACGTTCCACATATATTATATACAATCAAAACCGCAAGCACTTATTGGGTAATGAATTTCCAACTATGACAAGGAATGGAACCACCTTCCGCTGGTGTATCTCTAGAGGAGAATACACCGAGTTCAACAAGAACATCTTGCAACTCAGCCACACATGACCGGCCACTTATTTCGCTTGAGTGTATCGAATGTACATCACCAACGGTTGGGATCAACAACCGTTTCCCGAATGGGACAACATCAAATAGAATAAGGAATTAAATGAATCTCTAGATAGGTGATAATACACCCTAATGGGAGCTAACCACATAGCCATGCTGCCTGCCCGATTTTTGTCATTTCCCGGTTGTTGAGGCCTGAGGCTACGCTTACTTGCCATTCATTGATAACACGATCACTTTGAATGCCACATTGTCAGATCCGTTAATCATTAATTGATTTGCACAAATATATTCTGGATATTATGCTAAGGGAATAAATCCGTTGCCACCATGTATATTTATACAGACCAACATATTCGATCATTGGAAATATTCTATCAGACATTCGTCCATACACGTTCGTTCTGGGACGGAATGAAACCGAAGGCACTATTCCGTACATCCATCCTAGGCAATCTCTACCTAGGACTTATACAACAGCCCTTGCACTTTACTCCGTCTTCAATATATTCAGCATACTTGGTTTGCAATGCCTATGCCAATACGGAGTGGTCCTTCGGATAATAATCCAACCGGTCTCTCCATATTAAAAACGTTAAAATGGTAAAAAAAATTGATAGTCTGTGATTTAACGATCAAATGAAAAATGTCCGTGTACACACAACGATCTTATTTCCAAATGGAACTATCGATCACGTCATCAAACAAATATATATATATATATATATATATATATTCATATTTCCTTATTTTCTATATTAAGAAAATATATGTTATGAACTCTGGAAAACATTCCCATTGCATATTTACATATCACTATTCTTCCACATCTATCAGACTCTAACTGTAAACTAGTAAGAGAACAACTTCCTAAGTATAAACCCCGAAGGCCGAAACCAACATTAGATCGATACTCAAAAAGTCGTTCAACTCAACTAATTTCCAGTCAGTTTCTAATTCTGCTTAACTCTATTTCTTTAACTCCATTTGATTAACTTCTTATCAACACGATCATTTTAAATCTGCAAATCATTTGCTTTTAAATCATCGTTCGCTTTAAAACGTATATCTCCCAGGATTTTATATATAAAATTGCTTTTCGTTTATAATATTCTATTTTAAGTTCGTTTTATTATCGAATTCTATATATATCGATATACCGATTTCTAGCTCATCAAATCTTCTTAAAAATATTCTAACTCCTTAAATTTCCGGAAAAATTTGCCATAACCTCCTTTGTACGGAGTTACCGGAAAAAGTCAAACCTTGCTACACAGGCCTCTCCATTCAAAAAGAAAATCAAAAAGCCAAGCCGCTAGCCGATACGGCGCATAAAATCTCATATTCAATTTAAATACATACCTTTTTGTCGAGCATTCTATTTATATCTCTTCTAACATTTCATTCCAAACCTGTCTCATGTATATCCATACATTTCTAATTCATTTCAACTTAATACACTTGTTTTAACTCAACTCGTTAATTATTTCGTTAATCAACTCTTTTGCCTATTTCAATTTCATATTTGAACATAACATGCTCAAATATATTTCAACTTACTTATAAATTAATTGAATTCTAATTCTAATTCGAGTTTCATATTCGATTTCGAATATACATTACAAAACCAATTCGCTTTTCAAAGTCTTATTTCGATTCAAAACATGATTTAACTAATTTCTCTTCTACTTAGTTAATTCTATTAAATAATCAAAAATATGATTATTGTTTCAAAAATCATTTCATTTACTTCACTTGAGTTCATATTTATGTTATCCAATTTATGATTTTTCCTTTTTATTTACAAACACCATTTATTTACTTGTATTATATATTTAAACAAGTCTTGATTTCAAATTCATTTGAAATAAATATTTCTACTTTGGAAAAATAAATTTCCCTTTTCAAATTCACACTTGTATTTATATTTCCTGAATTATCCAATGATAATTCATTTCACTTTATTTATAACTTCGTTTATAAATGAACTACTTGTTTTTATTATTTAAAACAAGTTAATATTTCTATTTTATTCGAATTTCAAATTCTATTTTAGAAAAATAGAATTTCCTTTTTAAAACTGGAAATTTCCTTTTCCCGATATTTTTAAATATCAACATTTAGGCCCAGTGGTATTTAAACACACAAAACACCTAATTTAACAATCACAAGTTTTTAACATAGCATATATGATGATATATATGAAAATAAACAATAAATAAATTTGAGGAATCCAGTTGGATCCCTCCAACCTGTTTTTCCTGCATCCACAGATGTTAGTCAACATAAATAATACTCATCCTGCTTCGAGGCAGGATATCGTGGTATAGAAGGTCATCCACTACTATATATTTGTGGGGCGCATAGTGAAATCATCCGCTAATGGTACCGCGGGCATCCGCTAATGAGACTGCGGGAATCCAACTACCAAACCAATACATATATATATGTATATGTATATGTATATGTATATAATAGTCAACCCTAAATAACTAATATATTTAAAACAACCAGGAAGCGTTCAAACAAGCAAAAACCAATTATTTTTAAAGAATAAAAATAATTCTAAATAAAGAGTGAGTGAGATTTACTCACCGAAATTTCCATTTGCACTTGTATCAAAAAATTTTAATTTCCTTTCATCGCATCCCGAGTCTCCGAACTTCACCCTGACGATTTTATTCGATTTATCCTTGTCAAAGAAAAAAAATCGAATATTAACTACTGAATTTCCTTAACACTGTTTTATACCGAATTGATTTGGTTTAAACATTTAAAACAATAATAACCTTAAATTTGAATTAATTAAATTTACCTTCCTTAATTACCTTTTTAGTCCATGGTAAATCTCATTACTTTAGTTCCTTGCCAAGACAGTCTCTGAACTATAACACCACTAAAACCCACATCGCACCAGCCAACCTGCACGAAACCGCTTCCTTCTTGAACACAGAAAACCATCGTGACCCATGCTTTTGCCCACAAATCACTGGAATTCTGGCCATCATCAATGGTTACATCCAAAATTCCACCTTTAAAATACCTCACCCTCAAACTCGATGCCCCATTAACTTCTCCGACTTCGATCAATCCACATCCGCAAGCACAGAAATGGTGCGATAAAATCTCGAACAAAACTTCCCAAACTATCGTAATATCAGTCGTGTCTAACTTCCGTTGATTTCTGAACTCATCGCAATCCCTTCCCTCCAACAGCTCAACGCCATAGCTCCCCCAAAAATCACGATTCCGTGCCCTAAATCAATCGACATCGAACCCTGCTCGCATCGCACCCTCCCCGAACACCATCAAATGTGCGCTTTGACTCCTGGAGTTCACCCCTTGCCTCCCTGGTCCTTCGATAACCCCACGACGAAACAACACTAAACCTTAATATTGAAATCGAGCCTCATCATATCAGTCGAACTCGCGACATGGTAAATGGGTTTATTTATTTGGGATTTCTCTTTTTAGGCTTGAATGGATTTACAGTGATTTTACTTTTCGAACGATTTAGGATAGTAGAGGAGAGTGCGGCTGTTTATATAAGTATATAACTGCAAAGAGGAGAATTGTCCATGTTTTGCCTTTGATTGAAATAGATTTAGAACCGCAGAAAATAAGAGGAGAAGGGTAGGTGTTGTGTTGGAAGATTAGGCTCCTCTCATTTTTAGTTTTATATTTTATTTTGATTTGCACTGAGGTTATTTTAACCCCTTTAAAATACCACATGCATGTTATTGAACTCCTATTTAAACGCAACAACTGGCATTTCTACGGTTATAACACTATTCTGAACACACTGGGACAAGTATCGAAGCCCCATTCGATCGTCTGGAACAAATACCAATTTTAAATCGATATAAAATAAACTTAAAACCATTAATTCCTCAAGTATAAATTAATTTTATTATTCTAATTCAAACTGAATTTTGTATTGATTATCCGAAATGTTTTCAGTTTAGTTTTAACTTCGAATTCAAATAAATTCATATTACGGTAATTTAATATATTCGATATAAAATCGAAATCGATTTTTAAATTGATAACTTAATATAAAAATTCATTTATATTCTCAAATCAATATTTGAAATAAATATTAAATATTCAAAATTAATCGACTAGAAATTCGGGTCATTACAGTATTACCACACTTCTGCCTAATTTATGTTTCAATTGTGAAACATGGAATATTGGATGTATTTTTGCATGAGGAGGTAGTTCAAGTTTATATGCAACTTCACCAATTCTCTGTAGAACCTTGTATGGACCATAAAATTTCGGAAATAGCTTTGTAGTTTTCATGTTACTTGTAGTTATTTGACGATAAAGTTGCAGTTTTAAATACACCCAGTCTCCTTCATTAAACTTTCTTTCCGTCCTGTTCAAATCGGCATACCTTTTCATCCTTGATTGACTTAATCTCAAGCTATCTTTTAGTAACTGCAATGCCACATCTCTTGAGAACAACTGCTGTTCTACCTGCGGAATCTTTGCTGTATTAGGGACATAAGACAATAAGGTGGGTGGGGTACACCAAAAACAGCCATGAAGGGGGGTGTTGATTGAACTTTGTCAGCTGGTGTTGTACCAAAATTATGCCAAAGTCAACCACTGTGACCACTCGTGAGGTTTATGGCACACAAAGCATCACAGGTAACATTCTAGTATTTTGTTAAAAGCTTCTGTTTGCCCATCGGTTTGGGGATAGTAGGCTGAGCTTAAATTCAATGAACACCCTTGTAATTTAAAAAGTTCTTGCCAAAATAAATAAGTAATGATTGCATCCCTATCGCTAATGATGCTGTTACGCAGTCCATGATACTTAAATACACCATCAAAGAATATTTTTGCAACATCTTTTACTGTGTAGGGATGTTTGAGTGAAAGGAAGTGGGCATACTTTGATAGTCTATCAACCACAACATATATAACTATGTATTTATGACTTTTAGGCAACCCAATAATAAAATCCATAGATATATCACTCCAAATTTTTTTGGGTATAGGTAATGGATTTAGAAGGCCAGGAACATGTATTTTCTCATGTTTGTTTCTTTAGCAAGTGTCACAATCCTTAATATATGCTTCCATATCATTTTACATTTTCTCCAGTAAAAATTCCGTTTAATTTTGTATTTGGTCTTTTTAACTCCAACATGACCCCTAATGGAGTCGAGTGATGCTCATGTATGATTTGTTGCATCACTTCTTTGAATTGAGAATCAATGTAAATCCTGCCATTATAAAATATGATATCCTTCACTACCCTGTACCTTCCATTTTTATCATTGCCTGCCTTAATTTGTTGTGCAAGCTCTGTATAGTTCTCTGATTCTTGCATCACTTGTTTAAACTATTGAAACCAGCCACTTTCCAATGTTGAAATTGCTTGACATTGGTTACAGTTTTCTGGCAATCTTGATAATGCGTCTGCTGCCTTGTTTTCTTTTCCCCTTTTATACTCCACCCTATAGTCAAAACCATTTAGTTTGGCCAACCACCTGCCTTATATTCCAGTAGATAGCCTTTGTGTGAGCAAGCGCCTTAAGCTCTGGTGATCGGTCTTTAACTCTTTATAATGAATCTCTTGCCCACCAAATATTGTGTCCATTTCCTTGTTGCTAATATGAGCATCGACAACTCTTTTTCATAAGTAGACAGCATGAGATTTCTTCTATTTAAAGCTTGACTTAAGTATGCTATTGGTCTACCTTCTTGAGTTAATACAGCTCCAATGCCCATTCCGCTTGCGTCACATTCTACCATGAACTCATTGTCAAAGTTAGGCATGGCAAGCACTGGTGGTTTATTAGCTTCTGTTTCAAACATTCAAAAGCTTCTATGGCTTGTTCATTCGAGATAAAAGCATTCTTCTTGAGAAAATTTGTAAGTGGTCTTGCAATGCTGCCATAATTTTGTATAAATCTCCTATAGTAACTTGTAAGTCCCAAGAAACCCCTCTACCTTTGATATTCTTAGGCACTGGCCAATGATCAATTGCTTTGATTTTATCTAACTCAACTGATATCCCTGCCTTGAGATCATATGCCCTAGATAGTTGACTTGAGTCTCAGCAAAGGCACATTTAGAGAGCTTGATAACCAACTGATTTTCTTCCAAGACCTGCATAGTTTTTCTGATATGTTGCAAGTGCTTAGACCCATGTCTAGCTATATATTATAATGTTATCAAAAAAAACTAATATAAATTTTCTGAGATACAGTTTAAAAATGTAATTCATCAATGCTTGGAATGCTGCAGGTGCATTAGATAAGCCAAATGGCATCACTACGAATCCATGGTGACCCTCGTGTGTCTTAAAAGCTGTGTTGTGCACATCGGATGGGTGCATTCTAATTTGGTGATAACCAGACCGCAAATCAAGTTTTGTGTAAAATTGTGAGCCATGCAACTCATCTAATAAATCCTCAACCAAAGGAATTGGAAATTTGTTTTTTATCATTTGATTGTTGAGTGCCCTGTAATGAATACACATTCGCCAACTACCATCTTTCTTTCTGACCATTACCACTGGTGATGAGTACTCACTGGTACTTGGTCTTATGATTCCACTTTCAAGCATTTCTTTAATAAGTTTTTCTAACTCATTTTTAATATGATATGAGTGCCTATAGGGACTTAGACATACAGCTTTGGCATCAGAAATAAGATTATTTTTATAGTCATATTCCCTTTCAGGTGGTAATGGGAACTTAGTAGTAATAACAGTAGGGAATTCTTGTAGTATTTTGTGAACATCTGGATTTACTATCCCATTTTTTGAATTACCTGGGGGTACCTTAAGTTCCTTAGAATACAATAATACGGTAAGTTATCCCTTAACACACTATTTAGAAATTTCCCTATCATCTACTACCCTATTAATGTCTTTAATTCCCTGCGAAACATAAAAGGTATTTTGAAATTGAAACTTAATTTGTAATTTAGCAAAGTTAAAGGATACATCCCTCAATTCTTTCATCCATTGAGCTCCTAGAACCACCTGACATCCTTCCAGCGGAAAATTAGCAAATCCATTGGTATTGAGCAGCCTTGACAATTGAAAATGACATTCTTGCAAATTCCTTATCCCTTAATCTTCTCACCATTGGAAATTTGAACAAAATAAGGCATAGTTTCTGGAACTGGTAGCCTCGGTTTTCTTGATAATTCTAAATTTATGAAACTGTGCGTGGATTCAGAATCAATAAGCACAGTAATTAGTTTCCCATTGATATAACCTTGTACTCTAATGGTGTATAATGTAGGGATACTATTGACATCAAAAGTTAGTCACTAGTGACAATCAACCCCCAATCGTATGGAGAGCAAACGAATAATGATTATAAGATGCAGAAATAATAAATAAAACAGAGAGCACAAACAGAATTTTTATAGTGGTTCAGCAAAGACTGTGCCTACACCCACTTTATATGTATTACTTTTACTTTTTGATTACAAGTACAATGCTTTTTCTCTATTTGAAGAAATGTGAGAGATGAGAAGTTTTGGAGGAGAAATCTTAGGGTGCTTCAGCCTTTGGAGTGCTTAAGAGATTAGAAAGAAAGGTCCCCTTTCTTTGCTTGAGCTTTGAGGTATTTATAGGTGGAGATGGCGACTTGGGCTGTTGTGATGTGGCCCGGCCTTTGCGGGAAAGCTTGGACGCGTGGAGTCCATTCCTTGGTTTGAATAGTGGCTGGAAGACCGATTCCACTATTCATAAATAGTATCTTCAGAAGTTGTGGCTTACGTGGCATCCACAGTGAGGTATATCAAAAATAGAGCTTTATCCGGATGTGGTCGACTGCTTTTACTTCCCTAAAAGTCGGGCTAAGCATCAGAATAGCTCAGTTGAATATTTCCATGCTGGTTCGAGATATTCGACCGATGCGTTTTGTATGGGAGCGAGATACTCGGTTTACTGGGAGAACGATTCTTTTTGAGTGAATCATCAGTTAATGAGAATTGACTTAGGCCAATATACAATTGTTCCGGGCCGAGCTTCCGCTGGGCTTCCTGAAGCATGATTTATCTGATTCGGCTGATTATGCGTTTCGGCTTCGATCTGGCCCATCGCGGCTTTTGCCAAAAAGAGGGTTAACACTTTGCCCCTCAGAATGCATCTTCTTTGGTAGAGGGAGGTGTGTTCTGAAATATGAATCGAAACACAATCGCTCGAGCAGCTATGGTTGCGCTGGACCATATTAAGGCCAGAAACCTGACACCCCGATGTTGTATTAAGGCCAGAAAACCGATGACCGAACTAGGTCGTATTAAGGCCTGAAAACCAACAACTATAGGGAACCGTATTAAGGCCGAGATGACGATCACCGCCTGTATGAGAATTAGTTCCTGCAACGACAAAATAAGCCACTCTCGATCTGGAGAAGGCTGATGGGTCGAGCATTTTATTTCACTTGGCTTTGAGGGGTGGCTAGTATTATCCATACTTGGCTTAGTGGCGAGCATTAACCGTACTCGGCTTAGAGAGGTGGTGAGCATTATCAATACTCGGGTTAGTGGCGAGCATTAACCATACTCGGCTTGGTGCAAGTGTCTTTTATGCTCGACTCATGTTAAATTAGTATATCCAGCGAGCAGTAAACACTCGTGGTGCAAATAAAAGGCTGAGGATAATCCATACTCGGTATAAGATTTCTACCGTACTCGGCTGGTGGAGTAGGTTTTTGGAAATAGTTTTGGGCTTTCGCACGGACCTCATTAAAGAAAGTGGGCGAGCATCAGCCATGCTCTCTTAGAGTTTCCAAAGACGATCCATGTTTGCAAAAGAAAACTCATAGTAGCTAAAGAATTTTTATAAAGAAAAGAAATTCTAAGAGAACAACGGATGATTCCAAAGCATGCCTAGGAGGTAAATCCAAACCCCATACATGTGTACGTCAAGGTGTCCTTTTTATTGAAAGAAATACATTAAAATAAGAAAAAAATCTAATTAATGATAATGCCACGAGTGCTAGTCTCAGGGTTCTTTTCGTTTCTAGGAGCTCGAGGACCGACCTGAGGAGCTTGGGCAGAAGATCGCGGCAGCATGGCCGGGGCACACTTCTTAACATACTCAGGAAACTCCCCTCGCCTGAGTCGATCCTTGATGAGATCGCGCAGATGATGGCATTCATCGGTGATATGTCCAGCTACGTTGTGGAATACGCAATGTTTGCCGAAATCGAATTTCATCTGGGTTGGTTCTCGTCGAGGAGGTCTCGGTATAGGAAGGGACCCTTGTATGTCAAGGTAGATATCGAGCAGAGAGGAATTGAGCTCGGTGTACTGGTCGTACTTATTTTCGATTCGAGGTCGTACGTGACGCTCGTACTTTTCTGGGGCCTTTCCTCTTCCTTTATTTTGGTTGTTGTTGTTGAATGGACCTTGTTGTTTGGCAGCTAGGACCTCAAGGCTCTCCATCTCAATGCTGGCATCTTCTTGTCGAAGGAATCGCTCGGCCTCGGAATAGAAGTCATCTATATCCTTGGAGGATCTCTGGTTAAAGAGATTGAGAATTCTGATCGGTTTTGAACCCCTGCAATGGAGGCCATAAGTACCATCGATGGCTTAGGCCGATCGACTGACGCTACTGCCGTGTTGAACCTTTCGGGGAAGGATGTGAGCATCTCTCCTGATCGCTACTTGATGGTGGATAAAAACATAACGCTCTTTAGTCGAGAGATATGTACTCTAAATTGCTCGATGAAGCGGCTGACCAACGTGTTCCAACTGCTGATCGACTCCGTTGTTAGCTGCCGAAACCACATGTCGGCTATATCTATGAGGAAGAGAGGGAAGCACTTTGCCATTATGTTGGTCGATGCAACAAGTACTTCCATGTGTTGTATGTATCGCATGAGGTGGATGGTCAGATCAGTGCGACGATTGTATGGTTCGATAGCAGGGAACTTAAAGTCCGGAGGGTTTCGGGAGTTTCTAATTTCCCTAGTAAAGGGGCTGCGATTGACATTATCTATGTCCTGCTGTGAGGAAGTGCCCCGAGTGAAAGGTTGGATGATACTTCCAAGCTAGCTCCATCTCCGAGGATTCGTTGCCATGAATTTAACTCTGCATTTAGGAGAGCTTCATTGCGAGGATCTGGCAAAAGCATGCTCGGAAGGGCGCTGTTGGCTGGGCTCGGCTAGGGGTGAGCATTATTTGGTTAAACCAAATAAATCAACCAAACCAATTTAATTTGGTCGGTTTGGTTTGGTTTTGAAATTAAATCGGTTTGTAATCGGTTCAGAAAAATATTTAGTTTGGTTATCGGTTAAACCAAATTAACCGAACTTTTATTATATTTTCAAAATTATCGATATTATAGTAAATATTTTAGGTTAATTTAGTTATCTAAGTTAATTTTAATCATCACATATGTATGAGAATTACTTTTGAGAAGCATAAGAATCATAAATAATAATATCTTAATTATATATTTATTTCAAATTATAGTTAATATTGCGAACATAAAGTCTAAAATATTTTTAGTTCGGTTAAATCGGATAACCAACCGAACCAACCAATCTTAATTTGGTTGGTTTGGTTTGGTTTTCATTTTTATCGGTTTTAGTTTGGTTTGACAATTTTCATTATCGGATAAGCCGAACCAACCAAATGCTCACCCCTAGGCTCGGCCTCCGAGAGTTGAGTGAAGGTGAATGTTAGCTCCGGTAGGCGGTTCTGGGAAGAATGGCCCCTCTTGAACCTGATGAGTATTAGGTCGAGCCGTACCCATGACAAAGGGTCTAGGCTGATCCGGCATAGCATGTGATGTTCGGAGCTCGGGGTTGCCCCTCGCAGGAGCGAGGTAAGGGGGGTCGGTGGTAGCGTTTTCTTCCGCCACAGTGAGGACCGGTATGGTAGGGTGATCTCCCTGGTTCGAAGGGAAGGGTACACCAACTCTTTGCTAAAGGGGAAGAGTGGTTAGACTGGTCTGCGGTAAGATTCCGGGTTGTAATGGGAATGGCATCGATTCTGATGGACCCGGTAATCGCCCGACATGCATGAGAGGTCGAGTTGTTTCCTAGAGTGGAGGCAAAGTGTTCGACCGATCTAGATTTAGATCGCAAGCCTCCTAGGGTTCTGCTGCTGTAGCTGCGCTGGAAGCGATACTCCTGGCTGCGATTGGTTTAGAAGAGGAGCCGAGTCAAGATGAAATAAAGGTGTAGCCTGATCAGTGGCCTGATTCCATGTAGACCGAAGATCAGTTGTTTCCCCAGTCCCGGTCGGTGGAGGAATTGATGTTGAAGCGTTCAATCTCATCTCCATTCGACCGAGAAGGTGATCTATCAACTACGGATGTCGTTCGAGGAGTTTACCCTGAGATGTCATATGGTCTCTGAATTCGACCATGATTTTATCCATGTCGTCCCGGGTAATAAATCGAGACATATCTTCATGAAAGGAAGCTTCGTGGCTTGCCTCCGTAGCATTGGTATCTGCTGCGTCGGTGTTTGCAAGACGAGAGGATGTTGCAACTTTCTTTCGCTTGTTCGCCATGGACTAAGGCAAACAAATGTCGCTGCGCGTGTGTTCCGCTTCCTGGCGCGCCATAGTGTTGACGTCAAAAGTTGGTCACTAGTGACAATCAACCCCCAATCGTGTGGAGAGCGCACGAATAATTATAATAAGATGCAGAAATAATAAATAAACGGGGAGCATACACAGAATTATTGTAGTGGTTCGGCAAAGACTATGCCTACATCCACTTTATATGTATTACTTTTACTTTTTGATTACAAGTACAATGCTTTTTCTCTGTTTATAAAATGTGAGCGATGAGTATTTTTGGAGGAGAAAGCTTAGGGTGCTTCAGCCTTTGGAGTGTCGAAGAGATTAGAAAGAAAAGTCCCTTTCTTTTCTTGAGCTTTGAGGTATTTATAGGTGGAGATGACGACTTGGGCTGTTGTGACATGGCCCGGCCTTTTAGGGAAAGCTTGGATGCGTGGGGTCCATTCCTTGCTTAGAATAGCGGCTGGAAGACTGATTCCACTATTCATAAATAGTATCTTCAGAAGTTGTGGCTAACGTGGTATCCATAGTGAGGTGTATCAAAAGTAGAGCTTTGTCCGGATGTTTGACCGCCTTTACTTCCATGAAAGTTGGGCTAAGCATTGGAATAGCTCAGTTGAATATTTCCATGCTGGTTCGAGATATTCGGCCGATGCGTTTTGCGTGGGAGCGAGATACTCGGTCGATTGGGAGAACAATTCTTCTGGAGTGAGTCATCGGTTAATGAGAATTGGCTTGGGCCAATAGACGACTGTTCTGGGCCAAGCTTCCGCTGGGTTTCCTGAAGCATGATTTATCTGGTTCGGCTGATTGCGCGTTTGGGATTCGACCTGGCCCGTCGTGGCTTTTGTCAAAAAGAGGGTTAATAGATACTACACATTACATTAAGTGTAATAGCATAGCTTTCCTCCTTATTTGTTTTTGATGAATTCTGATCCTCACTGTCCTTGTCATTACTTGTGTTTAATTCACTTTCCCTATTGTCCAGATCTTCATATCATCAAGTGGCATGATTCCTTCAACTACATAGACCTGCTTTGTTTTGCAAACATGACCAGGTGGCCACCTCTCATTGCATCCAAAGTAGAGATTCTTCTTTTTACTCTCAACAATTTCTTGTGGTGTTAAGCCCCTGACTTTTACTGTAGTGTCCTTCCCATCCTTATAATTAAGCCTTTCTGTATTGAATTTGGGTTGTGGCTGGGTTCTTGTGACTATGGCTATTTTACCTTTCTTTTTCTTTGCTTTCTTGCATTCAAAAACCTTTGTCAAACTCACAGCTTCCCTAAAGTCTACTGGATGTAATGCTATTACATCATATCAGATTTCTTCCTTGAGTTCATCTATGAATTTTTCCAGCAAGAACTGGTCAGGTAAAGCCTCGCATAAGACTTGTAATTCTCCATACTTGCTGAGGTAAGCACGAACTGTAGAGGTTTGTTTAATATTTGAAATTACTCCATAAGGCCTTTGGAGATCTTTAGTTGCAAACCTAATAATTATCTCCTCCTTAAAATATGATCCATTGATCATAGTTTCTTACCTTCTTCATAAGCCATACCATAAATGGGCATCATCTTTGAGATGGAAGGAACACGTGGGGAACCCATTCATGTTAAGGTGTGTTATGATACTGGAAGAGCAGTTCAACACTATTGATCCATTCGATTATATTGCCCTCACCATCATACTTAGGAAAATCCAATTTGATCACAGTGTTTTGCAAGAGTTTTGGGGCTATAGAACTATTGGTAGCTAATTGATTTGGTTGTTTTGCGAGAATGCCTGCAGAATTCCTCGAATTTCTTTGAGTATGTGGTATGTAGGGGCTTCTATTTTGATTCTTGAGTTCTTTCATATCACGTACAAGGCTTTGAATTGTTTCATTAATGTTATCCATTTTGTTGTTGATTTCTTGAGTGCTTTCTTGTTGATTTTAGCAGGTTTCTTGAAGTTCTCTAATATGAACAGCAGTTTTGGCATTAATCTGCTCTTGTCTGGATCCCTCCGAGGCATTAACTGTGGATTCATCGAGATTCTCATCATCAGATACTTCATGTTGATCCTCAAAATTTTCCTGCTCTGATACCAAATTGTTATGGCCTGATTTCTTCGTCGTGGATCATGTGTACACTCAGGAAGAAAAAACAGAAGATAAGGCAGTGTTATAGGAAGAGACAGAGGATTACAGAGTGAAATGGAAATTGGATTATTGTAAAGCGAGTTTATAAGGAAGGTTTAGTAAGAACAAGTGAGTTTGATTCAAGAAGATTGTAACAACCCACCTCCGCTAGGGTCACTCTTTCGGGGGCACTAGCTTCTGGGGGGCGTTAGAACTGGGTAAGCATGCATAATGATATATCAAGGCAGAACAAGAACATAAATATATATGTAAAACAGAGTAAGTGAGAATAAAACAGCGGAATATCTCAAACCATCTCAAAACAAGTCTAGTACATCATAAAGTCAACTGCCAAAATAAACATGTCTAGTACATCATAAACAGAAATACTGAAATACATAGTGCTATCCCCAAAATAAAGATGATAAACCATAGCGAGCTCAATGTCCAGACGTACATGAGCTGTCCAGCAAACAAGCAAGCGATCCAAGCTAAGCACCACTGTTCCCTCCCTGAGAACCTAGGGGGGGGAACGGAAGAAAAGAAGCGAAAGAAAACAGGTCAGTCAAAAAGACTGGTAAGCCCTACTACGATCAGTCTATAAACTAATAAAGTTAACAGCATGATGGAAACTGAGATGAACATACTGGAAATAGATAAAGGTGTCATCGCATAATGAAGATTAAGCTTTGCACCACAGTGTACTAGCAAACTAACATAACAGGTATTGATCCCTCAGCCCAAACTTTGGCCCAATAACATGAGGTGACCTTAATACAAGGTCCAACCCAACGGTCTAGTCGATCGGCTCCCTATAAACCTAACACGTCAAGTGTTGTTGTCCATATGGCCCACATATGGTTGTAGTCAGACTGTGTTGGGTCCACCTTCGGGTGTATCAAGCCCTCGGGTGTCAACCCCAGACACCTAAGCAATAATGCACAGTCTAAACCTACTGGTACCCGTGCCTCGAGTTTGTCCAACACCGGACTACGAGCACGTCCGTAGCCCACCTGGACCCGCACCGCTGTACCACTCAGCCGTCGCTTTGGTCGCTTACATCAGTCCAGTAATCGTGCTCCGCCCTAGCCTAGCCTCTAGGGTTGTGAATGATACCAAACTGGGATTACTGCTGGAACAGACCACGTTGCTAGGGTTTTCTAAGAGGGTTAAGTGTGGTTTAACCCCTCACTAATCATGGATTAAATTAGTTAAGTGTAACCAATAGTTCACCACTTAACCCCATTTAATCCCTCGTATCCCCAAAATTGGTTAAGTATTAGTGGGCCATGACTTAACCCTAATCATGAGGCATTAATTAATTTAATGCACCCAACCTCTCACATTAGACCTTGTTGTGGTTACTAGTTAGGCCGGGCGGGTCCGGGTAGGTTTACACCACAACTTAGTCTAACCTCGGGTTTCACGTGCAACATGACCAACTACTCACATTGGGTCCTATTGCTTGTAGCCACTAGTTAAGCCGGTCGGTTCCGGGTAGGTTTATGCTACAAACTCAACCCAACCTCGAGTTGGCCACACTTATGTTTTCTAAGTGTCATGTCCACTTTATTTTCAAAACATAATTACAAGTTTAACGAATACTTGGGTAGACCTAACTTAATAGGTAAATTCCCAAGGGGTAGACCTAACTTAATAGGTAAATTCCCAATCTTATATTTTTATGTATTTTAAGTTTTACCCAAACCCCCCAACGTCATTCTATCGCTTACATATTCGTCATAACGCATAAAGGATAGAAAGAGGGAACTTGGCACAACATACATGATGAATCTTACATATCATAATAAACATGCATAACATGTTGGACTTGCATAACTTAGCATAGTGAACTTGCATAAACATGCATAACTTGTTAAACTTGCAAATCATGGCATAGTGAACTTGCATAAACATGCATAACTCAATAAACTTGCAAATCATGGCATAGTGAACTTGCATAAACATGCATAACTCAATAAACTTGAAAATCATGGCTTAGTGTACTTGCATAAACATGCATAACTTATCAAACATGTGTAACATGGCATAGTGAACTCGCATAAGCATGCATAACTTGTTAAACTTGCAAATCATGGCATAGTGAACTTGCATAAACATGCATAACTCAATAAACTTGCAAATCATGGCTTAGTGAACTTGCATAAACATGCATAACTAAATAAACTTGCAAAAATCCCAACTTGCATCACATATTAACTTTAGAGTTTCTAAAATGAAGGTAAGAGGGCTTACAAATATTAAGAAGACACAAATCTACAAGTAAAGATTGAGAAGCCCTTTATGCAAGCATAAAAACCCAAAACAAAGCTCCAATAAGAAACACCCTTAACAAAAATCCCAAAAACTCTAGCTTAGCAAATAAAACTTGCAACTTGATGATGTATGCAAGCTAATGATCATTCATACAACTTAGAAATGCTTGTATGAACATCATAATCTTCATAGGAATGATTTATGAAGAGGGTGGAGGCTAGGGTTTTTAAGTGGAGGCCATTTGAGAAATCAATTTGACATAGTTTGGTTGCTAGAATGAATAATGGGGTTTTAGGGTAGGATTAGGGTCTTATTTATAGAAGATTAAAGTGTTTTTAGCCCTAGGATTAACCCTAGGTTGAATTAGGTCCATCAGATTTCGGAATTCTCCAGAACCAAGCCACACAACCAAGCCCAAATCAAAAATGGTGCGCCAGGCAGAACTGCCCGGCCACCCCGTGTCGACAGGGCTGTCGACAGGGCAGTCGACACCCTTAGACCCCTGTCGACATGCCTGTCGACTTGGGGGTCTTGGCGGGAATTTTCCCGCCTGACGCCAGTTGTGCCCTAACCCTTGTTTTTAACTTAAAATTTAAATCTGTTTTTAATATGGAAAATTCTGAAAACTTCAATGGGCCTTAACTGGGTCATACGGACTCCGATTTTCGAAAACTCGGACTCTATTTCGCGTATTTTTCCGAGACGAACGCAATGGCATAGCCCGTTTCCCTTGATTCAGAATTTATAGTTAAATTCTGCCTCGATTTATATTATAACAGGTTATTGAAAATACGGGTTGTTGCATTCTCCCCTCCTTAAAGGATTTCGTCCCCGAAATCTTCAAGTTAGGAAGAACATATCCTACCATCCAACATCCATCTACTCAAAACATCATCCACGAGCAACCATTGTCCTTAAAAGATTCTAAATGCTGTATGAACATATGCCAAAGTGTGTGTATATGTATTTATCTAATGCAAAGATCAATGCAAAATATGTTAGTGAAATGTATCCATATGTATGCAAATCCCTAACATAATGTATAATATCTACATGCGTGCTCAATCATTCATCCACATGCAACATCCATGTGATAGCATACAAATTTCATCCAAGAATAAGCATAAACACCCATGCACATGCAATATGAGGAGTGTGTGAGCCGATCTAGTGCCTAATGTGTATCATGCATCCACGAGTAACCACTTGCAAACACTTGCAACCACTTGCAACCATCAAACATAACATGTCTCAAACACATGTTTCATCCAAAGGATTCTACCTAAGGTTCTCATGATAAGATAGACACGATGAACTAGATAAACTAGATAGACATGGAAAGATAAAGAGATTGAGAGTGTACCCTCAAAGAGGAATGGATAAAGCCTACGCATCTTCTCTTCAGTTTCCCAAGTTGCGTCTTCCTCGGCTTCACCCCATTGAACCTTCACCAACTTGACCTCACGATTCCTTAGCTTCTTGATCTCTGTCCCCAAGATACGAATCGGAGCTCTCCTCAAGGTAGCTTCTTTCTCTACTTCCACATCTTCTGGAACACTTGGCTCAACCACCTCCGCTGACTTATGCAAACACTTCCGGAGATGCGAAACATGAAAAACATTATGCACTCCAGCTAGCTTCTCGGGCAATTCCACTCTATAGGCCATCTGCCCGATCCTCTCTACAACTGGAAACGGTCCAACAAACCTTGGTGCTATCTTTCCTACTGCTCCAAACCTAACCACATTCCGCAAAGGAGAAACCTTCACGAAAACCATATCCCCAACATCAAACTCCAAATCAGTCCTTCGCCTATCAGCATAAGATTTCTGTATGTCTTGGGCCGCCTTCATCCGTCTTCTAATCAACTCGACCTTCTCGGATGTATCTCTAATCATGTCAGGTCCAAGTATAAGCTTATCTGTAGTCTCCCACCAACATGTAGGTGACTTGCACGGTCTCCCATATAAAGCCTCAAATGGTGCCATCCCAATGCTCGCCTGATAACTGTTATTATAAGCAAATTCCACAAGAGGAAGATGGTCTTCCCAAGTACCACCAAAATCCAGAATGCAAAGCCTCAACAAGTCCTCAAGTACCCTATTCACCCTTTCTGTCTGACCGTCCGTTTGTGGGTGATAAGCCGTACTCAGGTTCAACCTCGTGCCCATAGCTTCCTGCAAACTGTTCCAGAACTGACTAGTAAAGATGGGGTCTCGGTCACTGACTATGCTAGAAGGGACTCCATGTAGTCGTACTATCTCACGAAGATATACTGATGCTAGTCCAGATGCGGTCCTTTTGCTCTTCACCGGAATGAAATGAGCACTCTTCGTAAGCCTATCCACAATGACCCATATGCTTGTATTCCCTTTTCTTGACCTTGGCAATCCGTCAACAAAGTCCATAGAAATACTCTCCCACTTCCATAGCGGGACCTCTAGAGGATGCAATAGCCCACCGGGCTTCTTCGACTCGGCTTTTACTTTCTGACAAACAACACATCTAGAGACAAACTCTGCCACATCCTTCTTCATTCCAGGCCAGAAGAAAATGCGCTTCATATCCTTATACATCTTATCTCCACCCGGATGTATAGTCAACTTGGAGCGATGTGCTTCCTCAAGAACTTTCCTCACCAAGTCTTCCACCATCGGAACACAAAGCCTTCCGTCTCTCCTCAGCCAACCCTTATCATCTATAGAATATCGAGCAAGGTGACTAGATGTCTCCCCTCGAATCAGCTTATCCATAATCTCAATCATCTGAGGGTCTTCCTTCTGCGAAGCCCCAACTTGATCCAGAAGGGTAGGCCTGAGTTCCAGGAATGCTAAAGAACCGGTCATCGACTCCATCGCCAAAGAGAAATCAAAGGTTGCCAAGAACTCTAAATTCTTCATCTCAACAAATAGAGGACTTAGTGTCAACCTTTTTCTACTCAACGCATCCGCTACAACATTCCCCTTGCCAAGGGTATAGGCTATATAAAAATTGTAGGACGCCAAGAATTCCATCCACCTTTGCTGCCTCAAGTTCAAATCCTTCTGCGAAAAGAGATACTTCAAAGACTTATGATCAGTATACAGCTCAAATCTCTCTCCCAGAAGATAATGACGCCAAGCCTTGAGTGCATATACTATCGCTGCTAGCTCTAGATCATGAGTGGGATAATTCTTCTCATGCACCTTAAGTTGCCTACCACCAAAACATATAACTCTGCCTTCTTGCATCAGAACGACGCCCAATCCCGTGCCACAAGCATCAGTGTACACGGTAAACATCTTACCACCATCGGGTAAAGCTAGAACTGGTGCTAAGGTAAGGGCTCTCTTGAGTCTCTGAAAAGCAAGCTCACAGTCCATATCCCAAGCAAAAACTAAGTTCTTCTTCGTCAACTTAGTAAGAGTAGCGGATATCTTCGCGAAGTCCTTGATGAACTTCCGGTAAAAACCAGCAAGACCTAGAAAACTTCTCACTTCGGTTGCATTACTTGGAGTCTTCCAATCCTGCACAGCAACTACTTTAGCGGGATCCACCGCCAAGCCTTGCTTAGATACTATATGCCCAAGGAACCGAACTTCCCTTCTCCAAAAGTGACACTTGGAGAACTTGGCCTTTAACTGATGCGCTCTAAGCGTATCCATCACCTCTACAAGATGCCTCGCGTGCTCTTCTTCATCCTTAGAGAAGATCAGAATATCATCCACAAAGACCACGACAAACTTGTTCAAGAACTCTCGAAACACCCTACTCATCAAGTCCACGAAATACGCGGGTGCATTCGTCAAACCGAACGGCATAACAAGCCATTCAAAGAATCCATCTGGAGTTCTGAATGCAGTCTTGTCTATACTATCTTCAGCCACTCTGAGCTGATGAAATCCAGTAGCAAGATCAAGCTGAGAGAAAACAGAAGCACCAACAAGCTGGTCAAAAAGATCATCAATCCTCGGTAATGGGTGTCTGTTCTTCTTAGTCAGCTTATTCAATTCTCTATAGTCCACACAGAGTCGAAGAGAACCATCTGCCTTAGTAGCAAACACCACAGGCGCTCCCCATTCGGATATACTTCGTCTGATGAAGTTCTTCTCAAGCAACTCCTTTACTTGCTTGCTGAGCTCCCGTCTCTCACGCGGAGCCATGTGCCGAACGGGCAAAGAAACAGGCTTAGCATTATCCACCAGATAAATGCGAAAATCAATCTCTCGTTTAGGGGGCAACCCCTTAACTTCTTCAAAAACATCTGGATAATCTCGGACCACCCTTACAGACTGAAGGGTTTCCTCTGACGAGTCGAGAGATTCAAGATAGCACAGCATGACGGGATCCTTCGGATTGCATGAAATCTCTAAGGTGTTGCCAAGGCGAGTCACAAGCCTCACAACCCTATGCTCACAATCAAGAATGGCTCCATGTCTAGACAGCCAATCCATGCCCAAAATCAATCCGTATCCCCTGAAACCAAGAACATACGCACTACACAAGAACTCTACACTGAGTATAGAGATCCTCAGATCCTCACATATCATAGATAGATGAGCAGAACCCCCAATGGGATTCGAATCACAAACGGGATCATCCACTAAGCTAGTAGTAAGGTGCAAACTTTCAACAAGATCAGATGAAATAAAGCTATGTGATGCACCAGAATCAAACAAGGTACGAACTGGAAGATCGGAAACATAAACAAGGTTCTCAACAGAAACACTACCTCGATCGGGAACTGGAGCGATATTGAGAGCATGAACTTGCCCTCCTGAAGGTCCAGCACGCTGAGTCTGACCCTGCCCTTTCTTCTTCGGGCATTCCTTGCTGAAGTGTCCAGTCTCACCACAGGAAAAGCATCCACCACTAAGCTTCCTTTTCTTCTTCCTACAATCCTTAGCAAAGTGTCCAGGCGCACCACAGTAATTGCAGTTTCCCTTGCCTTTGTTGTTGTTCCCCTTCTTGTTCTTGCTCTGATTCCCCTGACTGCTTTGACCACCTTGATTGCATTTACCCAGAGAATCAGTCTTCTTTGCTTGAGTATCACTCGACTTGACCTCTTTCTTTCCATCTCCCTGAAGTAGAGCCATATCGACCAAACTCTCAAAAGTAGCCCCATGCGGAATATGTGACATCGCCAAACCCTGCAGCGGCTCATTCAACCCTCTAGCAAATCGAAGAGCCTTCTTCTCAGGAGTGTTCACCATATCCAAACCAAACCGGGCCAGCTGATTAAACTTGTTCACATACTCCTTGACAGACATATCACCTTGCTTTAATGCAATGAACTTCTCCATCTGTAAATTCGCCTCAGCAGAAGATAGAAACTTGGCCACAAATCTAGCCCTCAAATCGGCCCAAGTCTCGACGGGCCTCATCCCATTGGTGACCTCCCACCAATAGGCTGCTTCGTCCTTCAAAAGCCACACTGTCAATAAGATCTTCCTCTCGTCATCAATCCCAAAGATAGCAAACAAGACCTCAGTGTCTTTCATCCAATTCCTAGCTTCAACAAAAGATTCCGTGCCTAGGAAATTCTTGCCTCCCATCGCCTTGAAGTCTTTACAAACCTTCGTGAACTCAACCTGAGGATGCTGAGGGGGAGGAGGAGGAAGAGGAGCCTCAGCAACTGGAGGAGGAGGGACAGGAACCACCAGAGGAGGGACATTAGGGGGAGGATTCTCAACTACAGGAGGAGGAGTGGGAGTAGGGTTTGCGGGGCCAGCTGCCGCCCTAGCTTCTAGAAGTCTCCTATACCAGAGTGGTACGTTTACTCCATCTGGGATGGCAAGATTCTCAGCCATACTGAAACGAAAGATAAGATAAGATTAGGTCAAGGGAACGAAGGATAAGGCTAATGGCTTTTTGGGGAATAGCCTTTTAAAATACTAGACTTTTCTTTGGAAAATACTTTATACTTGTTTTGAAAATAGTTTTTCAAAAGTCTTTTAAAAACTTTTTGTTCTTTCTTGTAAACCATATGCTCTGATACCAAATTTGTAACACCCCACCTCCGCTAGGGTCACTCTTTCGGGGGCACTAGCTTCTGGGGGGCGTTAGAACTGGGTAAGCATGCATAATGATATATCAAGGCAGAACAAGAACATAAATATATATGTAAAACAGAGTAAGTGAGAATAAAACAGCGGAATATCTCAAACCATCTCAAAACAAGTCTAGTACATCATAAAGTCAACTGCCAAAATAAA
Organism: Allium sativum; assembly: GCA_030737875.1. Taxonomy (NCBI): domain Eukaryota; kingdom Viridiplantae; phylum Streptophyta; class Magnoliopsida; order Asparagales; family Amaryllidaceae; genus Allium; species Allium sativum. The sequence goes on from CM060910.1 coordinate 822,959,950, forward strand.
TATGTCTAGTATATCATAAACAGAAATACTGAAATACATAGTGCTATCCCCAAAATAAAGATGATAAACCATAGCGAGCTCAATGTCCAGACGTACATGAGCTATCCAGCAAACAAGCAAGCGATCCAAGCTAAGCACCACTGTTCCCTCCCTGAGAACCTGGGGGGGGGGGGGGAAACGGAAGAAAAGAAGCGAAAGAAAACAGGTCAGTCAAAAAGACTGGTAAGCCCTACTACGATCAGTCTATAAACTAATAAAGTTAACAGCATGATGGAAACTGAGATGAACATACTGGCAATAGATAAAGGTGTCATCACATAAAGAAGATTAAGCTTTGCACCACAGTGTACTAGCAAACTAACATAACAGGTATTGATCCCTCAGCCCAAACTTTGGCCCAATAACATGAGGTGACCTTAATACAAGGTCCAGCCCAACGGTCTAGTCGATCGGCTCTCTATAAACCTAACATGTCAAGTGTTGGTGTCCATACTGCCCACATATGGTTGTAGTCAGACTGTGCTGGGTCCACCTTCGGGTGTATCAAGCCCTCGGGTGTCAACCCTAGACACCTAAGCAATAATGCACAGTCTAAACCTACTGGTACCCGTGCCTCGAGTTTGTCCAACACCGGACTACGTGCACGTCCGTAGCCCACCTGGACCCACACCGCTGTACCACTCAGCCGTCGCTTTGGTCGCTTACATCAGTCCAGTAATCGTGCCCCGCCCTAGCCTAGCCTCTAGGGTTGTGAATGATACCAAACTGGGATTACTGCTGGAACAGACCACGTTGCTAGGGTTTTCTAAGAGGGTTAAGTGTGGTTTAACCCCTCACTAATCATGGATTAAATTAGTTAAGTGTAACCAACAGTTCACCACTTAACCCCATTTAATCCCTCGTATCCCCAAAATTGGTTAAGTATTAGTGGGCCATGACTTAACCCTAATCATGAGGCATTAATTAATTTAATGCACCCAACCTCTCACATTAGACCTTGTTGTGGTTACTAGTTAGGCCGGGCGGGTCCGGGTAGGTTTACACCACAACTTAGTCTAACCTCGGGTTTCACGTGCAACATGACCAACTACTCACATTGGGTCCTATTGCTTGTAGCCACTAGTTAAGCCGGTCGGTTCCGGGTAGGTTTATGCTACAAACTCAACCCAACCTCGAGTTGGCCACACTTATGTTTTCTAAGTGTCATGTCCACTTTATTTTCAAAACATAATTACAAGTTTAACGAATACTTGGGTAGACCTAACTTAATAGGTAAATTCCCAAGGGGTAGACCTAACTTAATAGGTAAATTCCCAATCTTATATTTTTATGTATTTTAAGTTTTACCCAAACCCCCCAACGTCATTCTATCGCTTACATATTCGTCATAACGCATAAAGGATAGAAAGAGGGAACTTGGCACAACATACATGATGAATCTTACATATCATAATAAACATGCATAACATGTTGGACTTGCATAACTTAGCATAGTGAACTTGCATAAACATGCATAACTTGTTAAACTTGCAAATCATGGCATAGTGAACTTGCATAAACATGCATAACTCAATAAACTTGCAAATCATGGCATAATGAACTTGCATAAACATGCATAACTCAATAAACTTGAAAATCATGGCTTAGTGAACTTGCATAAACATGCATAACTTATCAAACATGTGTAACATGGCATAGTGAACTCGCATAAGCATGCATAACTTGTTAAACTTGCAAATCATGGCATAGTGAACTTGCATAAACATGCATAACTCAATAAACTTGCAAATCATGGCTTAGTGAACTTGCATAAACATGCATAACTAAATAAACTTGCAAAAATCCCAACTTGCATCACATATTAACTTTAGAGTTTCTAAAATGAAGGTAAGAGGGCTTACAAATATTAAGAAGACACAAATCTACAAGTAAAGATTGAGAAGCCCTTTATGCAAGCATAAAAACCCAAAACAAAGCTCCAATAAGAAACACCCTTAACAAAAATCCCAAAAACTCTAGCTTAGCAAATAAAACTTGCAACTTGATGATGTATGCAAGCTAATGATCATTCATACAACTTAGAAATGCTTGTATGAACATCATAATCTTCATAGGAATGATTTATGAAGAGGGTGGAGGCTAGGGTTTTTAAGTGGAGGCCATTTGAGAAATCAATTTGACATAGTTTGGTTGCTAGAATGAATAATGGGGTTTTAGGGTAGGATTAGGGTCTTATTTATAGAAGATTAAAGTGTTTTTAGCCCTAGGATTAACCCTAGGTTGAATTAGGTCCATCAGATTTCGGAATTCTCCAGAACCAAGCCACACAACCAAGCCCAAATCAAAAATGGTGCGCCAGGCAGAACTGCCCGGCCACCCCGTGTCGACAGGGCAGTCGACACCCTTAGACCCCTGTCGGCATGCCTGTCGACTTGGGGGTCTTGGCGGGAATTTTCCCGCCTGACGCCAGTTGTGCCCTAACCCTTGTTTTTAACTTAAAATTTAAATCTGTTTTTAATATGGAAATTTCTGAAAACTTCAATGGGCCTTAACTGGGTCATACGGACTCCGATTTTCGAAAACTCGGACTCTATTTCGCGTATTTTTCCGAGACGAACGCAGTGGCATAGCCCGTTTCCCTTGATTCAGATTTTATAGTTAAATTCTGCCTCGATTTATATTATAACAGGTTATTGAAAATACGGGTTGTTACAAAGATTTAAGTAGAAGGATGTTTAGGAGAAGAAGAAGATTCAGAAGTAAGACATTAAAGAAGAGAAACAAAATTTCTTCATTGATAATCGACATGGACATAATTTACCACTGTGTTGTTTATATATATTAAGTTTTACCCAGCAGTTGGACTTTGGCCCAGTTACATCAAATAAAATTGTGCACTCAAGCCCAGATATTTATCAGTAACATCTGTCATTAACATTCAAATTTATCCAATGTTCAATTATGCGCATGCACACCATCTCTTGTGATTTGATCCACTAATCCTTTACTGGAACCTACAGGGTCTCTAGTTAGTTCATCTTCAATATGTGTCATCTTCCCAGGTTGGTCATAATTCAGAATATCAACAGTAGCTATAGTTACACAAGTGTTTGTGTCAACCTTCTTTGTGTTCGATGAAATGTCCCTATCATCTTCCACCTTTAGTTTTATCACAGAATTTGATGTAGGCCTAACAAATTCTCAATTTCATAGGCTCTAATTATCCTTCAGTGTTTAGATTTAGCGAGAAATCCTAGTTCCGTGCGTTTAGCTACAACGTCGATCCCATTTGCACCGTCATACATGACTATTTACAGTAGACTGGGCATGTTTTGGTTCGATTCTGGCCTTGGTGGGTTTGTCTTTGGTCTGGTGAGCTCTTTGTGTCTTGTATGCTGGTGGTTGCGTCTTCCTATTTTATAGGTGTTTTGTGTTGTGATTTGGGTCTCCTTTTTGTCTTTTTTGTAGAGTTAGTCTAGGGTGGTTTGTGCCGTTTGTTTATTGTTGGAGCTTCTCCACCCTCTCCGTTAGCCAAGGTGATGGCTTAGCTATGGTGGATAACGTTTGTTTTGAGGTAGGTCGTGCTCTTTTTGTGCTTTCCTGTTCACCCCGTGGCCACAGACATATGAAATACAAATTGTGGTATGCTGTCACACTTGGGTATATTTCATTATGTCAAGCTTCATCAAAGTTGATATGTGTCGAACTCCAGTTCTTTTACTCCTGCTGGTTTGTTTAGAGGTTTTCTTCTCAAGTCATTTCTCTGCTGATTGCTAGTCAAGGGTGGTGGCTATGTCATGTTATTTCATTAAGGTTTTTTTTTCATAATGAATGCAAGTCTCTGTAGTATATTTCCTTACTACATGTGATAAGTGGTTATGTAATTTGTATTGGTGTCATATTCCTCCCTACATGGAGTTACTTCTGTTGTTTGTTTTCCTATGTCAACTAGCAATGTTTGCTTCTGGCATGTATCTTGTAGTTGTAGGTAAGAAGTGCACCCGGTGTGGTGATGTGTAGTGGTCGGCTAACTCTAAAAACCATCGTAGTGGTCGATCCGCTTTAAGAAACAAACTTAGAAGTTAGGAAAACTTTCCAACCTCTGTACTTTTCTATATTTATTATTTATTATAATAAAAAGTGTTATGGGTCACTATAAAAATCGGTTGGCTTTGCCAAAAAAATTAATATTTATTAAATGTTATTTATTAAGCTCCATTTGGTTTGTTTGAATTAGCAATTAATAAAAGTGTTTATGAAAAGTTATAGATAGGTGTATTGATATTTGATATCAACTAAAATTTTAAGCTAGGTTTAAATCGATTAATTGCTAAGAATTTTCTAGAATTTTTTAACGAGACCTACATTCATGATATAAAAAGAAAGAGGTTTCAAATGCAATTTGAAAATAAAAAGGAGGATTTAAAAAAACCCTCTCTTTATGGCTCATTTAATTAATGGCAAATTCTATTCATACACCGAAAATTACCTAACATACACCATTGTTTTGCTAAAAAATATATTTCTAGATTACTCTTCTTCTTTATTGCATTCTTATTTTTTAATTATAACCTATCAAACTAAAACAATGCAATTAACGATATTGACCAAATCTATGTAATAAAAATTATAGAACTTTTTTTTTAAACATAAACCTAAAATTCGAATTACTAGAACTTCTGCAAGAAAGTGCTCAAATTTAAAATTATTTAATTTAGAAGTATGGTTTTTTGCTGAAATTAAGAATTTTTTGTAGCATAATAAATTAGTTGCCATATATTCAAAAAATTGAAATTCATTTTACTAAACTTAAACTTTTTTTAGTGCTATAAATTTCTTATTTTCTGTAACTAAGTTTAAGGTTTTAAAGAAGGAAGACGATGAAGAATAAAACAATGCTAATAATGTAAAAGAGAAGGCATATGTAAAGTAGTTTTTGATGTTAGTTTATTTTAGTTTATGGTGTATGTTAAGAGATTGTTGGTGTATGAAAAGAATCAGCCTTAATTAATTTTGTCATTTTTTCTTATTGTCTACTTCTTCTGAGGAGGAAAATAAGTTTAGGTGAGATTTAATTTGGAATTAAACAGGGACGATTTTAATGGATGAAATTTAAAAGTTTCAATTTTTCCTTTAAAACATATTATTTCCCTTTTCGTTCATGATAGATAGACAAAATTTTCTTCCTTAAGCTCTCCTTCTCTTCCTGAATGACCTTTATTAAAATAATTTTTTCATAAAACAAATTCAAACAAAACAAGTAAATTTAGGGTGGTTTTTGTCTTTTGATAATTCCAACGTCCAGAGCCTGATTCCTAAATTTAGGAAATTTGATTCATTATCCAAGGTGCAAATCATTGGCTTCATTTTATTAAATGCAATTTTATTTATTTAGAATACCCATCATGTTGTAATAACTTAATTTTTTTTATTTTACATCTTCTGCACACTATGTATTAACCTTGTAATTAGCTCAGCTCCTATTTTGTTCATTTTGGATAATTATATATTCTTCATGTAGACTTTACTAGGATCCGTTCTTATTTACAGGTTAACTGATAATATTTTATTAATTTTAATATTGTCTAAATTCTTGTCTCTTTCCCTTTCTGTCCATTTAAAAGTTAGATATGGATTATCATACACTGAATTTGTATATTACGTTATCTGGTTTCTTTTGTCATTGTTTTTAAATTAAAAAATATTGTGAAACTATTTTTTATGTTGTGTATAAAATAATGCAACACCATATACAAGAATTAATAAACAATGTTTATTTTTGTTTGAAATTACATTAAAATTGGTTACAAAGTTGTTTGGATATTTTTAATAAAAGCAACATTTTTTTTTGTTTTGCCTTGCCAAAAAAAAGTTTCTATTGTTTTAAAATTTACAGCCGCTTATTTCTTAAGTAAATAGATAGAATTGAATTTGTAAGCATTAAATGTAAAAAATACATTACTTAAGTTGTAATTTTTATACGTGTATGTGTGTGTCTATATATATATATATATATATATATATATATATATATTAATTTAAACTCAATATATACTTTTCATTTTTATACATATAAATATACATGCGTTTATGTTATTTAGACCCAAATAAAAATGGAATTTTGTGTGAAACTATATAATTCAATTTGTACCTCCTGTTTAATTAAATTCATTATTACAATTTTCGATTCTTGACATGGAAACTTATTTTAACATATATAAGTACAAATGGATATTTGTCTACAAATTTATATAATGTTATACATGTACATTTTATTAAAAAAAAGGGTACTTTAACAATAAGGACATATGCAAATTTTTTATTAAATGTCATTCAATATGTCGTTTAATTTAATTTAATTAACAAGAAAGAAACGAAAAGGTTTTTAACTCTTCATTAATACTTGTTCTGACACTCACACACACATACGTGTGTGTGTGTATGAAAATCAATCTATTGTTACACGTGTAAATTTTATTTTATTTTAAAAAAGGAAACTTAAACGGTAAAGCTATATGCAAGTTTTGTCAGGGGTGGGCATAAACTGCACCGCAATGCGGAAACCGCCCAGACCGGACCGCTTAAACGGTGCGGAAAACCACACCAAATTCTCTTTCTAACAAAAACAACCCAAACCGAACCGACCCGCAACGATATGGTTCAGTTGCGGTTTGAACTATTATCAAACCGTATTAAACCGCACATCTACACCGGTAATATTACGATAAAAAATTAACAAATTCCTATCTAATTTTTATTTTAACCATATATATTCTATATTCAACGTATGTTGTAGTTATATCAATTCAAGATAACACTATGTGTTTTAACCTTCAAGTGACACAACGTCATACAATCATAAATTGATTGCTGATGGAAGTAATTCTCTAGTTTCTTACTTAATACGGGTTCAAACCAGACCAAACCAAAACCGGACCGTATTACATCGAAACCGAACCGTTTAAATGGTTAATATAATGGTTTGAATTTTTGTTTAGCCGTTTGATGTGGTGCGGAAGCGGTTTGAGCTCCAAACCGCACCGAACCGAACCGCGCCCACCCGTAAGTTTTGTATTAAATGTCATTTAATATGTTATTTAATTTAATTAAAGTGAAAGAAATGAAAAAGTTTCTATTTCTTCGTTACTAAACTCTTTCCTCCACTTATTACATATGTCAATAGAAAGAAACGAGAAATGAATAGTTTTCTTTCTCTAAATTTTGTCTTGCTTTGTTGCACGAGTACATACTGCTAATGAACTTCTCTTGTATTTCACAACATAATGTATTTGATACATTCATCATATTACACCCATATTGACTGCTGCATTTACGTTTCACACAAATGGATGTATTCCATGCATTTATTGTAATAGCAATAAGTTGAAATTTAATTTAAATTTCCTCATTTTCAAATAAAATTAAAATTTGATTTTATTTCAAAGAAAATTTATATAAGATCTGAATTGTTCTAGACTTCCTAAATGCAATAAAAATAAAAAAAGGGTTAAAGTTTAAAAATTCTCATATTTCATCCACTACAGGCTGGCCTGTAACGTCCCCTATTTTATATAGTTAGATACTTAATTATTTAATTATTTTAAATATTAATTTGAGATTTATAATTGGATTTATAATATAGAATTTGTTTATATAATGAAGTTCGAACGCATAATTTATATTTAATTATAAAACGAACTCGAAACGTCGCGGTAGTTCGTAATTTAAGATTTGTACTTCAACTGAATATACAGGATCATATATAAGTAAGAATTTTATGAAACAAGAATCGTCCAATTCTCTTTGATTATAATTTTCTAATGAAAGAGAAATTTGGAGATTTCATATTATAGATTGTGAGTTATATCCAATTCAAAATTTCAAATAGTCGCTATAAAATCGTTTATAAACGATAACGTTTATTTAATAAATTTAATAAGGATTTTTTATATAATATGGATATCGTTTAAAACTGAAATTATATAATGTTGAGTTTAAAATCTATACTGATTTATTTTAAAGCTGTATGAGATTTCATTTGGAGATATAATATATTATTATTTAAATTAAATTGTTTTCGGATTTAATTATATTTCACTGAAATTATATAAGCCTTAAAAATAGTTGTTTTTCAAACGATCTCCGTTTTCGACGAAACGAATGTTACTAGAATACATATAGCTAATTATTGCTTGATTCCCAGTTTGCAACCAATCAGAGTTATTTTAATTTACATGCAATTTAAAGGTGAACCGATAAATCAACTGAAATTAAAATAAACCCGTTTTGCAAACGGGGTCGGTTTTAAACGAAAAGAATTTCATTGGGATCGGAACGTTGAGACGAAGCTGTGTGACCATTTTCATTGTCTTTGGAGCTCGCACGTGGCGGTACGAATATAACGGTTAGCGGTAAACAACGATATAAGCGGTAGGGATTTAATACCGTATTAAAATAAGTAAAAATATAGAAGCTTAAACACTAAGTAAATGAAGTACATAACAAGTCTAAATCCAATTAAATTTTCACTGACCTTTGCTACTTGCCTATACCTAACATACGCACATGCTGCCCTAAAATTTTTATAAGCCAACAGAACCTAAGAGCTAAATACTGCAGACATATTTTTGTGTATGCCTAAAAACAACCTACATTATTTTTTTTCTTTTTCTTCATCTCAAAGTTTATACCCAAACCTCTACTATCATATACAGACAAGACAACTAGCTTTTCCAAACCTAAGCCTAGACACTATCGTCTCTATCATCCTAGAACGTTCTGGTATTTCCCGAAATAGACTTCATCAATATATATGTGTCATGCATATCTGTCATTCACTACTATTAATATCCAATTACCACATAGTGACATCACTTAACATCCAATCATCATATAATGGCATCATTAACATAAGTGTTAAGGTCATTAACACTTAATAACTATTTCAAATCACTTTAACTATAGTATTAATTATTATTAATACTTCGTTGCTATTATTAGCAAATCAAATCATGTTAAAACATTGTCGACACACATCACATCAAGTCATCAGTCAATGTCACCTTAATATAAATCAATGTCACTATTAATTGATTTTCCATTTACTTAATAATCAAATAAATATTTTCAATTACTTCGCCACCAAGAAATTACATTTTGTACCATTCTAATTATCCAAAACCAAATACTAATCACTTATTTTTGGTTTTTAACTTCATAGCCCTTAAGGTATCCTTTTCAACCTCTAAACCACTTAAGTAATTAGCTTACTAATTTCATCATTAACCTAATCCACATCCAATAATTACAAAATCAACCTAGAGTGTCATTAATTCAAGGGTTTACATCACTAACACTAAAAGGTGATATTTTTAACCTTGCTAACGTAAGTGTTTACCTCTTTAACACCTAAAGGAGATACTTTTAACACTTTAAACTAAGTGTTCATACTTTAAACACATAAAGGTGATGTTTTTAACACACTAGAGTTAGTGTTTACACTTTAAACACCTAAAGGTGATGTTTTTATCATACTAAAGTAAGTATTTACATCTTAAACACCTAAAGGTAATGTTTTTAACCTTTTTCACTAAGTGTTCATACCTTTTCCACTTAGTTACAATCCAAACCAAATCAAATCAAGCCATTCATCATTATTTTCAACTCAAACACACATATAAACAAGTATTCATAACATAAACTCATAAAATGTAATTTTTTTCTCACTATGTTTATTTATAAAGGTTAATGTTCTCACCGAGGGATCCACTCCTTTGTTCTTTAAGAGTAGGGCTTTAACTTGGAAAAACAAACACAAAGATGAAGCTTTTTCGCTAAAATTTAGTAAAAACATGATTTTTATGTGATAAGAGTCTAGATCTATGTAGTAGAGAAGTGTTAAGTGGTTTGGAGGTGGAAAGGTGATGCTTTTAGCCTTGGTAGGCTTGGCCATGAGAAAATAAGGCACGACCTTGGATGGAATGAGGAGAGGCATTAGGTATGTAATATAAGGAGGTAAGGGAGTGATTTAGAGTGGTTTGGTGGTGTTTCGAATGGAGAGGAGGGGAAACAAGCCTTGGGACATGAGTTTAGGAGGAGGAGGCCATTAAAGTGGAAGAGCCAAGTTTGGAAGAAAAGGAAGAAAGGATAAAGGTGAAATGAAAAAGAAGAGAGAAGGTGGTTTTAGGAAAAGGAGAAACCATGGAAAAATGACAACTCAAAAGAAATTCACATGGATTTTTATCTTGACTTGGAAATAAGGGACGATGTGTCAAGTAAGGAAGGAGAGAAAGGAAGAAAATGAAACCTCAAAAAGTGTAGCACATGGTTTGGTTTTGTTTTATTAGTTTAAGATTTATTTATACGTTTACACATTTTTTATTCGCACGACTAAAAGGTATGTCCGATCGATATGAAATTTGAAATCCTATTACATTTCACCGATAAGGTTCCAATAAAACTAGTCTCATCCAATTCGTAGACCGTTTGAAAAATGGCCTTTTTCTAACTTTTACTGAAATTTAACTAGTTTTTTTCAATATATGTTTATATTACCTATGATTACGTACGAACTCCGATTGATATGAAATTGTCAACCGTACCATATTTTAACATTACGGATCTGATAAAGTTGGTTTCGTTGGATTCTGAGACTTTTTCAAAAATAGTCTATTTTCAGGTCATCAACAAAATATTAAATTATCGATTTTCAACATTTTTGACCATTATAAATCCACTAAAATTCATATTTTAGATTGACCAAAATTCGGATCATTACAGGTTTTGTGATGGATTATTTTGTATAGGATCATCATGGAGAAGTTGCAGCACCTAATCTTCTTCAGTCAAAGAAGAAGTTGGCCCTTAATGACATTCTTATGGCAAATTCCATAACATATATGGTTGAAGATAAAGTACGATCAACATTCTATATAGTTGAAGTTGTTGATGACGATGTGAATATCAAAGAAGAAACAAATAATGGAGCAAAAAAGTATTAGTTATTGAATGCTATTAAGAAACTTGGATAGGAGTAAAAGCAACACCTAATTATTAGTAGCTGAATAATACATTAGGTTGAAGTCAAAATACAATTGCACATAAGTGGAATTTGCAGCTATGGTATATAATATAGAATGGGATACGCTACTCGAAGCAAAAATCATTATGAAGTTAAAATTCTTACGTTTGCCTTTTGGTTTTCCATATCAACAAATAGATACATGTTTAAGTGGGTGCATATTGTTTGAAAAGATGACATAAATGTCTAGAGAAGTAGAACATTTAAGATGAAAGATGCTATGATGACAACCTTACACCATAGATGCTCATATAACCCAATAGTACACTTGACAGGGACTCGATCAATATAGTACGACTGTCAAGGGAAAAAATAGAAGGAAAAAAGTGAAATAGGAAGGAGGGATACAATAGAAAGTATGAGGAAGCAAGAAATGCACAAAAACAATCACAGAACATGTCATATATCTCTGAGTGCATTAAATGAAATATAATAATAATAGATACAAAATAGGCAAGAAAGTAATAAATATATAAACTATATAATCAGACTTTATAGGCTCGTATAACTATGCAGAACAGAAAAGTATTTATACAATGGATAAGTTAACTAACTTTTATATGTCTCCATAGTCAACACTATCAAGGCCCCATGGTGTCTCACAGTAGAGTAAAAAATAATGATACAAGTATAAATATGCAAAGACTTCATCTTGTGCTAATCCACATGCGCAGCTCCAAATAATGCTTACACATGTTACCTAGCCTACCCATCATCATCATGGAAGAGCACCCAAGATAATAAGAGCGAACATAAAACCTAGGGTCAGATAATTGTCTGATGTGAGCAATAAACAAAATATCAAAGTACTGTAAAAGTCGTAAACGTACAAGGCATAGAAGGTATGGAGAATCATACTTGATCTGTCGAGTCAACACAAGGAAATATATGCTACTGTACGACAATCATCATGGGTGTATTCTATATCAGAATATTATGGGTGTCTACATATTTGAATCAGTGATATCCACATCATACGATGCCCCCATAGCATCCATCCCTACATTCGCTCATTCAATGCATCAAGTATACTATATCCAGTACTTGTCCACCCTGTCAATCGTGGCACCAATATATTCTAACGTCAACAAACTTTACCAACCTATCCATCGTAGCATCACTGATTGTGAATGGTAACCCTACCCAATACAAAACGTAAACGGGCTCTGGGATCTAGGAAGATCATGCCGAAAATGTTAACTGGCTTTGATCCCATCCATGTGCTACTCATTTAAAGGTGCGCCAAAGTCCTGAATACTAATTACTCTTTCATACACGTTCTATGCAGCATAATCCATCTCAAAACTCTCTATAAGACTCACGTTTGAAGTCGTCACACATTGGGGACTATCCTCAACTATCATCATTTGTCATAGGATGTCCTTATGCATATCTCCTAGCCTTCACTAACAGTCACCTCAATACAACCTCGTGCCATCCATTCTATGTCTCAGATAAAAGCCATTAACCATAGAAGCCTCACTTACTATCACAGAATCACCATCATAAAATGACGAAATCACTGCATCGAAGCGCCATATTCTGGTCTCATGCCAAGAGCACGGGTCAAAGATACATAACGCAGATACCTCTTTGAACAAAGCATCGTATCCCGCTCTTCGAAACCGCATTATTGTCCATAATTTATCGGCCAAAATGGACAATGTCAGTATTAATTGATATTGACCACTTCATAATAATCAATAACGACAACTCTGATCATGTATTTAATGAAAATTGGTTAAATACACATCAACTGAAATGTTCAGCGTTCATTACGCAATCCAGCTCTTTGCTAAGTCCACCGTCCATCTTCATATGTGCCACCATGCTCCAATACTGCTCCATCCTCTAATCAATCGCTATGCTTTATTGTTCTTGTGTCTTCAAATCATCATGCATGCTTTAATGCTCTTCATGAATCTATCTCATATGTAAGAGTCTATATATCATCACTTGTAGGCTTAATAAATATGCACTAACTTATGCATTTGATAGTTACATGACAAACTCTAACCAATGAGGTTTTCCTAGTCCTATGTCGCTTAGGAACGACATTTTTTTTACCAAACTATACAAAAACAACAACTTTACAACTAATATTCTTTAGGCTGGCAATTAGAACCGAGAACTAAAAACCCGAACCGAACCGACCCGAAAAGAACCGAACTCGAACCAAATCCGATGGGTCTCAGGTCGGGTCTCGGTGATGAAAAATACCATCAAGACCCGATCAAATCCGACGCACATAGACCTGACCCGAAAGACCCGACCAAAAAGCATTGAAATATATGTATTTTTGGTTATTATTCTACCGAACCCGAACCGACCTGACCCAAACCGAGGTAGTGTCGGGTCGGGTCCAGATTTTTAAAATGTATAGTTTAGACCCGACAATACCCGACCCGCCTAAAACCGAGACCCTCCGGGTCGGGTCCGAGTCCATCGAGTCGGGTCTAATTGCCACCCATAAGAATCCTGCAATTGTCTAAAATAACATATAATCATCCATAATAGCAACCGTAGAACAATTATAATTTATTTAAGGTGATTGGTGTGGGTTAGAGTTACATCACTTTTTAATTCTTTTTTATTTTAATAACTAGGCATAACTATTGCAAAAATCACGTTTTAAAATTATAAATAAATTAGGAACATCAATTTTATATTGCACAAATAATTACAGTACACTGAGTGACAATATCACTCACCTTAATCAAATCAGCACAAACCTGCTCTAAAGCTTGGAGCTCATCATCATGAGCCCAATGCAAAAAATGGTGTTTAAAACAAACCTCGTATGCAAATGATATAGTGGATATAATATTTCAATTTAATAAAACACATAATTCACTAATTACTTATCATTGACTAATCCAAATACCTTAGTGACCTTTTAATACATCTTCCACTTTATCCTACATTGCATACAAACATGCAGAATGCCATGGCCATGCGCTCTCATTTGGTGATACGAAGCATAAATGCACAAAATTTAAAATCGTCTTCAGCATTGCCCTTCTTGACTAAAGCTCGTCTTGCATATACTATTAAAATCCAACCCAATGCTCCAAATAAAATCATGACTCCATGGAGCTGCACAGGACGTAGCGAGATCAGAAATGGCTAGGGGTGTCGGGCGTGCCCAAATTTTGATGGATAAATGTGTCTCAATGCAAGAAACATGAATATGATTTCTAATTTTTCTACCATTGCTCATAGGCTCGATGATCACTAACCCTAACCGTCGGGCCATATACGGCCATATCAGAAACTAATGTCTAACCTTGCCAAACCATCATATGTGTGGAGATCCCGACGATATGAGTGTTGGGGGTTCGGATTAAGGATCTTAAGGAGAACTAAACACTGAGGGGGGTGAATAGTATTTTGTGGATTTTTTTAATTTCTTGGAATCCTTTTAAGTTTATCAGAATGTTATGCAAATTAAAAATATCAACAAACAAAGAATCAATCACAGATGCAAATAATAATGATAAAAAGCAGTAATAGGAAAGTATGAACCGGGATTTTATACTTGATCAGTGTTACCCAACATCTAGTCCCACACGACACTGGGTTGATGTGGATTTATTTTCAACTAATATCCAAAATTACAATCCTTGATTTCGGGGAAACAAAGGCACACCCAATTAGTTTTCGAAGTACAATGAGACCCAGTTGATTTCCGAGCCACAACCTACACCCAATTGATTTCCGAGACACAATCACACCCAGTCGATTATACAGGATACAACCATACCTTTCTTAGTATCAGTTTTGGAAGTTAGACTCGATATAACTTGAACTTGCGATCTTTGATTATAAAAATCCTATAACTCTTGGGTATCACTTGAATTTCAAAGAGAGTTTGATAGAGAATTGAAATAGAAAGAGATTGATATGATTCTCTTTGAAAATCGGAAAAGTATAAGTATGGAAATTAAAAAATTAAGAAGAATAATGGAGAGAGAACAAAGGAAGAAGAAGATAATGAAAAGTTTGTTAAAAAAATTGAATTTAGAAGTCTATTTATAGTCTTCCAACAGTCAAATCCTTTCAGAATAGTTTTGAATTCAAAAGACATAACTTTTCATAATTTTGATTTGAACGGCACATATGTCAAGATATCAAAATATATCAATATATATACGCACACACATATGTTGACGTCCCTTTGGGAATTTTCAAAAATAAAAATTTGAATTAAAGCAAATATTGGTTAAATAAATTATGATGATGTCAGAGTTAAAACATACTATATTCCTTTATATTAAATAGAGTTTTTCAAGTAAAAATATATCTTAAAAACATATATCTAAGATGATTTAAAAATTATTAAAAACTATATATGATATATAGTGTGTATATATATATAACTATGAATATGAGAAATATTTAAAACTTAATAATTATAAGTAAGGAAATTGAAAACATTAGTTATTATAATATAATTAATATTAAATATATAAATAAGAATATTTGAAACAGTAGTTAAAATATAATAAAAAAGGAGTCGGAATAAATTTAAGAACAAAGAAATATAGATTTAAAATAAGGAAGTAATTTTGAAAATAGATTTAAAACAAGGAGGTAACTTTGAAATCATTTGAAAAATAGTGAGAAAAGTTTGAGATAAGAATTCAGTGCTAACCAGAGTTTTAACAAAAAATCTAGATACTTTTTATTTCTTGAACTCTTGGATTTTTTATACTCACGAGTCTTATATCTTGAAATCTTCTTCTTTGAAATCTTGATTCTCTAAACTGTACAGTCTTCAATAATCAATGCCTGCATATATTATATATATACATTCTAGAGAATAGTGTTAGTATATATTTTATAGTAATAATAGTTGAAACAAGGTTATTGTCATCAAAACCATCATCATCAACATCTTAATCCCTAACAATCTCCCTTTTTGAATGATGACAACCTTGGTTTATAAAATATTCATATCTGATGTCTTGATTCTCCAGTTACTCCCCCTTACTCCATTAACTCCTTCTGAAACTACTAACTCCCCTTTAATCTAAGCCGTATTTTAAATTTCTTCTTTTTTGTCATCAATAAAACTATATATTACTAACTAGAATATAATATTCCCTTAAAACTAAAACATAGTTCTAATAACTAAAACTAATATGATTTTATTACCTAAAACTAATCTAGTCTACAACAAGATCCAGTATTTAATATTATCCTTAAGTAAATAAACTAGATAACTACCTTAATAAACTTTCTAAGACAATAAATTAAACATGTGAATAGAAACTTTATTGTGAATTATTGTTACAAATCTAATATACTAGAACGTACAACAAATATTTAATTATATGAATAGTATGAACATTATTGAATACACGAATATTACACAAATATATGATACCAAACTACTAAGTGCTTTTGACAATTGGGGACTTGTGGATTGGACAATTAGGGTAATGGAGGCAAAATTCTCCATTTTTTTTCAAACACATTTCCTTCCTTATCAGAACACGCTTCTCCTACGCAAATAACTTGATCGTCTTCTTCCATTTCTTAATCATCTTCTACTTCTTCAACTTCTTCTTCTTCATCATCTTCCTCCATAGGATTATGGATCTGAATATTGGAGGAATCATCTTCAACAATTATTGGAACGGTTGGGATATCCATTATGTGTTTCTGAAGATTTCTAAAAATCTTCCCTTGCTTTTCTTGTTCTTTTTCACTTCGAAGTTGTATTTCGGCGTGCAATGCATGGTATCTTTCATAGATTCCTCTAATTTGATAACCCTTGCATGCGTAGAATGTTGAAAAGGGTCTTGAGTAGACGTAAGAAATGAAAAGAAGTTGTTTTGGTTGTTATTTGAAGGGGAAGCAATTATTTATTTGTTTCAGAATTTTATTACAGAGAAAAATGAGTAAGAAGAGAATAATTTCTGAAGTAGAGAGTTTAAATAAGATTAATAACTAACGTTGGAGGGAATCTAATTTTTGAAAATTTTCAGTTATATATCGACATAAAGTTTTATATATATCAACATATATATTAGATTTTTGAAATTCTTAGTTTTTCTTAATTTTGTTATATATTTATATAAATATTTTTAATTATTTTACTTTGGTTAATGAACAAATGCCTAGTTCTCTTCTTAACTTAGTAAACGTTGCTTCGTTCTATGGTTTAGTTAATATATCTACAATTTGATTTTCAGTTTTATTATATATTTCAGTGAAATATTTTCTTTATTTACGTTATCTTTAAGGAAATGATGTCTTACATCAATATGTTTTGTTCTAGCATGATGTGTGGGATTTTCGAATAGATTTATAGCATTCGTATTATCGTAGTAAATTGGTGATTTAGTTGTATTTAATCCGAAATCTCTTAGAGTTTGTCGCATATATATTACTTAAGAACAAGTCAAGCAGCAGATATACTCTGCTTTAGTTGTTGACAAGGAACCGACATTTTGCTTTTTCCTAAACTAGGAAACAAAACCGACCCAAAAAGTGACAAGTTCCATTCGTACTTTTTGCATAGTCAAAATCGCAATATGTAATTAAATCAAATGAATCATTTTTAGGATAAATAAACCAAATTCTAATATATGTTTAACATATCGTAGAACACATTTTACAATTTTTAAATGAGTTTCCTTTGGTTGTGATTGATATCTAGCACAAAGACAAACGCTATGCATTATGTCTGGTCTACTCGCAGTTATATATAACAAAGAACCTATCATGCCTCTATATAATTTCTGATCTACTTTTTTTAAAGAGTCGTCTTTACTTAAGGCTCCATTGGTTGCCATGGGTGTGGGTTTTCCTTTAATACTAGCCATGTTAAATTTATTAATTGAATCCCTATCATATTTTTCTTGATTGATAAATATTCCATTATCAAATTGTCTTATTTGTAATCCTTAAAAGAAATTGAGTTCTCTTATGTGACTCATTTTAAATTCTTTCATCATGATTTCCGAAAATTCTTGATTCATTTATTATTTGTTGATCTAAAAATTATATCATCTACATAGATTTGTATTAATTTGATATCATTTTTGTTTCTTTTAATAAATTGAGCATTGTCTACTTTACCAATTTCAAATTTTGATTGTAGCAAATAAGTTCTTAATCTATCATAGAAGGATCTAGGAGCTTGGTTTAAACCATACAAGGCTTTCTTTAACTTATAAACGTGGTTTGCAAAATTTTCATCTTCGAATAATGGGGGTTGTTCAACATAAACATCTTCTTTAACCCATCCATTTAGAAAAGCATTTTTACATCCATTTGAAATAGTTTGAAATTATTGTGATTAGCGAAATCAAGTAGAATTCTAATAGCTTCTAATCTTGCTACGAAGGCAAAGGTTTCATCGTAATATATTCCTTCTTCTCGACAATATCCTTGTAATCATGCTTTATTTCTAACGACCACACCAAGTTCATCCATAAACCCATTTAGTTTCTATTATAGTGTAACGACCTACATTCTACGATCAGGGGATCGTAGAATATTTATTTTATTTTCATACGAAGTCGTATAGTCGTGTAACTTTGGGAAACGACTACTGTGGTCATTTCCCATGTTCACGATTTTTGCTGAATTTTAAATGACCATTTTGCCCCTAGCGAATCTTGTTTCTCCTATAACTTTTGATTGGTTAGGAGTTTTGACCTAAAACTACTTCCATTGGATTTAGATGATGGTTTACATTTCCGTAGAGTGGTCACATTAATCAAACGGACTTACCGTTCGGGACATATGGCTGAAATAAGGTTTGAAGATGAAAAACAGCAAAATTGGGCTTAACCGGGTGATTAACAGCTAAGCCCATAACCTATTTCAGGATTAGGGTTATGGGAGGGCAGAAAGGGTTTGGAGAAACATTCCTTTCACTTTTTCAGCCGCCACAAACATTTCTCAAACCCTAGTAATGGCCTCCATCCTCCAAATCTCATTCTAATCACTTCATAATTGTTGATTAACCCAATTACATCAAATCAAGAGAAATTAGCATCAAATCAAAGATAGAGCTGCTGCTATACATTGGAATTCGTGCCATATCAGTCATAGTTTCAGATCTAAGATTCATTTGTGAATAAGGTGAGTGATTTGCACTTTTATTCACTAATTACAACTAATTAGGGGTGATTAGCGATAATTAGCGAAAGTATGCATCATAAAAATCCAGAAAAATATGTAAGAATTCTAGAATATTATTTTATGTCTCTGATAAAAATTTGGGTTAATTTGGATTAAGTTTGCTAATCATATGGTTAAAACATGGTTAAGGGGATTTAGGGGAAAATCATGAAGTTTGGGTACTATATGCTCGATGTTTTGACCTTGTTGATTGATCCTATATGTTGCTACTACTGTTTGGAATGTTTTATGATTGATCAGTAAAGTTAGAATGGTTGAAAACGCCATCGTCTGGCGAGAATGGACGAAACAAGTTTGCTGGAAATGCTGCAGAGATCCGGATCGGATCGAATAAGGGGGATCAGATAGGATCAGATAACTGAACCGAACCGGAGTGGTGGCATCTTCAGCAGTGCAGCAACACGGAAGGCCACAAGATCTGAGCTGGGGTCGGATCGGAATCTGGGGTCGGGTCGGAGGAAGATGGCCGAGTCGAATGGAAGCTTGAACATGGAAAAGAAGGACCAAACCGAATCAAAGAAGCATACACGAACCGAACCGAGGTAAGGGGGTTAAGCCGAACCGAATAAGGAACTTGGGCACCATATACTCAAACCGAACCGAGTAAGCCGAACCGAACCGAGTAAGCCGAACCGAACCGAGCTTGAACCTCTACTACTACGTGACGACTCTTCTGAAGACCAACTCCAATTCGACCAAAACCCGAGACGCAAAGGAAGTCCAAATGGGAAGTTATTACTTAGGATCCATATGGGAACCAACGAGTTAACTTCTAGAGTTGGGCTTGACGTGTGCAAAAGGGTTATCGATATCTATAACTTTGGTTCACTATTGAAGAGGGGGGCATGTGGACGAACCAGAGCAAGGGAAGTGTGGACTGGTTGGCCCGTAACCTAGAGCCAGGGATGTGTGGACTGGGTAGGGTTATTGTTTATAGACCAGGGAAGTATGGTCATAGCAATAGTTGTACAGAGTTGCCATCATGGTCCGAATAGATTTGGTGATAAAATCGGTGGATATCAGATGCTTTACGCACTAAGTGAGAAACGTGAGGATGATTGCTATGTTTGATGTTTGCTATCACCATGACACGCACACTCCCATTTTTACACTATATGTTAGTGTTGCCTTAGAGTACTATACATCTTGTTGTGCTAACTCTTTGGTTGTAGGTCCAGGTTCAGGTATGATCAGTTATACCTGTTATTGTTTTATTTTGCTGCTATCGCTCATACCAGATTTTTGTCTGACCCAGAGTTTTATGTCTCTTCTTATTACTCTGGGTGCTTCTAAACGAGCAGACTAGAGATAGGTTAGGTGGTTATGCACGAGTAGCTGTCCGGAGACGAGCAGGAGGCTTCCACGTACTATTTACATATATTCTCGCTGTGTTGTTGTTGGTCACTACTTTGACCATTAGTAGTGTACCTTTTCTATTTTGCTTTAGAGATAGTATTTTGAAGTTGTAATAATGGTTTGGATCATAAGCTGTATTTTGTATTCCGCTACTCTGATGGACATAGTTTAGTTTTCAGCTTATGCACTGTCTTGCCTGTTTTAAGTCAAGTTATGTTGTTACTATATTTAATTCAATGCGCTGTGAGATATACTACAGGTTTTTGGTGATTCATAGCTTCAAACCCTTTTCTTTTGACAATTGTTCCGTGCTGGTCCTGCATAGGTACAACGCATTTCGAGGAAATGTCGGCTGATGCGAGGCGGGCCGTCACACTTGGTATCAGAGCTTAGGTTGCAAAGTTAACTTAGGGGAAGACATCAGGGAGAGATAATATACGTATATGAGAGCGTGTATTTGTGATATTTTGGTTTTCAAAAACTATATATATATATATTATTAATATATCTAAGGAAGAAGTCGCACTACACTGGCACCACTAAGGAGATGGTTAATCGTTTTCTCTTTACAGACTGAACGATGAGCCGATATACGAGGAGTATGGGTTCATTGGCGAATAATAGAAATGTCACTGATATGAGGACAATGTTTACTACCTTCATGCGAGAGATGTTTAGGGATGCTTAGGGAGCAGTTCCTAATGCTGCTAATGGTGGTGGGGCGGTAGCGCAAGCGCCTAGAGCCAATTTCGCCAAGCTCTGCAAGGATTATGCTAGCCTTGGTAGGAAGCCATTTCATGGAACGGAATCGGCTACGGATTTTCAAGATTGGCTTGATAGTTTTGAGCGCATCTTCGAGCATTTGGGAATCGATGATGCAATGAAAAGAAAGTTAGCATCGGGTCAACTTCAAGGACGAGCTACGAATTAGTGGAGTGCTATTAAAGCAGCTACTCCTGAGGATCAAGTTACTTGGAATCAGTTTATGACACACTTCAGTGACAAGTTTTTCCCAACTGCTCAGAAATCAGAATTGTTTAGGAAATTTTTGGAGCTTAAGCAGAATGATAGGGCAGTCTCGAAATATATTGTTGAATTGATATTTTATCGAAATATGGATTATCTCTTATTGATATTGCCGAGAAGAAGAATGAATGGTTGATAACTGGCCTAGATGAGTACTTGGGCGAGAGATTCATAAACCATATCGATGAGACTTTCGAATCAATTGTGGGAAAAGCATTGAGATCTGACAGACTTTACCCTAAGTCGAAGAACGAGGTTGCTGTTACATCTGTAGAGGAGCCAAAGCCGCAAGAAAGCGGTGGAGGCAAGAATAATTCCCAGAATAAGAGGAACAAAAATCAGAATAAGGATGGTCAGAAAAAGAAGAATAAGAAGGATATCGAGAGCTTTAGCTATGGAAAGAAGGGCCACTATGCCAGCAATTATCGAGCAAAACCTGGGGAAAAGAAGTGCTTCAACTGTGGCCAAGTGGGACATTTTAAGAATGAATGTCCATAACCTCCTAAAGAGAAGTAGATAATGAAAGCATATGCCATCAACGTTGTTCCTTCTTCGTCGAATGCCCCAACTGCGGCACAAAAGGGAAATGGTGTCGTTATTCAAGGTAGGCTTTCTGTTTATGATGTTCCTGTTCGAGTATTGCTTGATACCGGGGCTTCTCATTCCTTCGTATTTAGTGACCTGGTAGATTGGTTGGAATTGGAACCCGAGATTGTCGATAGACCTCAAGTTGTGATGAACCCGATCGGCGGTTCGACTAGCCTTAGTATGATTTTTCATAATTTGGTCTTATTGATTCATGGATGTATGTTTGCTTGTGATTGCTTTGTTTTGGGCTTTACTGGGTTTGGCATTATTTTGAGAGTCGATTGGCTCCAAAGATATGGGGTGGTGGTAGACTGTGAGGTGTCTTCAGTGACAATTAGAGCAGATGATGGGCGAAGGGTAGTGTACCATTGCCTACCTAGTGATGGGGTGATGGCTAGTGTTCTAAATTCCCTCAACATCCCGCATGATGAGTTGTCAGATGTGACTATTGCTGGCGAGTATCCGGACATCTTCGGGGAAGTGACCGAACTTCCATCACACCGAGAGATCGAGTTCCGTATTGATTTAGTGAAAGATGTCAGGCCTATAATGATGCCTCTTTGTCATACGGTGCCAAGGGAGCAACAAGAGCTCGAGGTGCAAGCAAGTGGCCTTTTGAAGAAAGGATTTATCCAAAGAAGTGTTTTCGAGTGGGGAGCACCAGTTGTATTTGCTACCAAGGTCGATGGTTCCCTTCGATTGTGTGTGTACTACCACGAGTTGAATAAGGTGACGAGGAAGAATAAGTATCCTCTTCCACGGATAGTAGATTTGTTTGATTAGTTGAATGGAGCGAGAGTGTTCTCCTAGTTAGATCTTGCAACAGGTTTTCATCAACTCTGAGTAGCAGCTGAGAGTATACCTAAAACGATATTTCATACACCGTCTGGATTATATGAGTGGCTGGTCATGCCATTCGGGTTGACCAATGCACCCGCATATTTTTTGGATCTTATAAACAGGGTTTTTAGGAATCAACTAAATAAGTTTATTCTTGTGTTCGTGGACGATATCTTGGTTTACTCGAGGACATAGGAAGAACACAAGGAACATTCGAGAACAGTAATGGAGGTGTTGAGTAAACACCAATTGAAAGTTAAATTTTCTAAATGTCACTTCTGGAGGAGGGAAGTGAGATTCTTGGGCCATATTGTCTCAGAGAATGGTATTGCCATGGATCCTGCAAAGGTGGATATGGTACAAGATTGGTCTACACCCAAGAATGTAATGGACGTGAGAAGTTTCTTGGGGTTGGCTGGATATTATCGTAAGTTTATTCAAGACTTCTCCAAGATAGCGGCACCGTAACTCAGTTGACCAAAAAGAATCAAGCTTTTGTTTGGAACGAAAGGTGCGAGAATGAATTTAAGAGTCGAAAGGAGAAGTTGACGTGTGCACCAGTGTTAGTTATTTCTAAGGTGAACGAAGAGATGACGGTATACATGGATGCCTGTGGTACCGGACTAGGTGATGTACTGATGCAAGGAGGTAGGGTTGCAGCTTATGCTAGTCGGCAACTGAAACCGCATGAGAAATGATATCCTACCCATGATTTGGAATTGGCAGCGATCTTTTTCGCGTTAAAGGTGTGCAGACATTATCTCTTGGGAGAAATATTCGAGTTGTTTACCGATCATAAGGCTTTAAAGTATCTTTCTCTCAAAAGGATTTAAATTTCCGTCAGCAGAGATGGTTAGAGTTCTTGGCTTCATATGATTTCAATATCGCATACACACCCGGGAAGGGCAATGCGGTAGCTGATGCATTGAGTAGGAGACATGCTAGTTTGGGGGCTATGTTTCTTGAACGGAAGCAACTAGAGTATATCACGGGATATGATTTCAGACCTAAGTGCGAATTGGATCCAGAGATGTTAGCAAGTTTGACGATCAGACCAACTTTGATTGAGCGGATTGGTTCCAGTCAGAGGGACAATCCTAATCTATTGGAAATCATCTCCAAGGTAGAGATGGGTGTCAACGGCGAGAGAATGAACAAGTAAGGTCTTGATCGAGAGAGATGGCTTCGAAAGAATGGGAGACTAGTTGTACCCAACGTTAATGGATTGAGAGATGAAGTGCTTAGAGAGTGTCATCACTCGAGACTGACTATACATCCCAGTTGTAAAAAATGTATCGAGACATGAAGCAGACCTGCTACTGGGAAGGGATGAAGAGAGACGTCGGGAAGTTTATATCCAAGTGCATGAACTGCCAGTTAGTTAAAGCCGAGCAAAAGAATCCTAGTGGTTTGTTACAACTGCTGGAAATTCACGAATGGAAATGGGAACAAGTCTAAATGGATTTCATTGATAGTCTACCAAGGACTAGATCGGGTCATGATAGTATTTGGGTGATTGTGGATCGATTGACCAAAAGTGCAAGGTTTATACTAGTCAAGTCGAATAGAATGACAGCTAAGTTAGCAAAACTGTATATGAAGTGGGTAGTGAGATTTCATGGAGTAGCTAGAGGTATTGTGAGTGACCGAGATCCTCTATTTACTAGTGGGTCTTGGAAGAGCTTACAAGAGGCATTAGGGTCAGAATTACATCTCAGTACCGCATACCATCCCCAAACCGACGGTCAAACAGAGAGGGTGAATCGTGTATTAGAGGATCTCTTAAGATCTTGTAAATTGGATTTCGTAGGATCATGGGATGACCATTTGCATCTAGTTGAGTTCGCATATAATAATAGTTATCAATCCAATATTGGTATGGCTCCATTTGATGCTTTGTACGGTAGACCGTGCAACTCACCATCATGTTGGTTGGAGACCGGTGAGAAATTTGTGCTTGGGCCAAATGTAATAAGTGAAACTTCAAATAAGATCAAGGTTATTCAACAGCGAATGAAGGCTGCCCAAGATAGGCAGAAGAGTTATGTTGATAAAAGGCGAAGAGATTTGAAATTCTCCATTCGAGACTTGGTATTCGTCAAGATTTCTCCGTTGAAGAGTGTGATTCGGTTTGGTAGGAGAGATAAATTAACACCAAGGTTTCTTGGTACATTTCCAGTTCTCGAACAAGTTGGGAATTTAGCGTATAAAGTTGGATTACCAGACAAGATAGAGATTGGGGGGAGTGCACGATGTCTTTCATGTTTCCCAGTTAAGGAAGTTCATGCACGATTCTGATATGACTATTTCACCAAATCAGTTGGATGATATCGAAGTGGAATATGAGGCAGTTGGGAGCCACAAAATGATTCGTATTGTCGGACATGACACGAAGCAACTTCGTAGGAAGAAGGTGAAATTAGTTAAGATCCAGTGGGGGCAATAATGAGAATGATTGTACTTGGGAAACCGAGGAAAGCATAAGGAAGTCATATTCAGAACTCTTTACTTGGTAAGATATTAATCGCGATATAGTTATTCCCTTGTTAGTAAACCCCATGCTAGGATAGATTTGTTGTGTTATTATGTATGTTTGATTGTTTGTAAATGACTGATAGGCATACGAGACTCCATTGTATGTTTCTCGATTAAGGAATTTCGGGGGCGAAATTTCTTAAGGGGGGAGAGTGTATCGACCCGCATTCTACATATCGGAGGATCATAGAATATTTATTTTATTTTCACACAAAGTCGTATAGTCGTGTAACTTTGGGAAACGACTATTGGGGCCATTTCCCATTTCACTATTTTTGCCGAATTTTAAATCACCGTTTTGCCCTTGGCAAATGTTGTTTCGCCTATAACTTTTGATTGGTAAGGAGTTTTGACCTGAGACCACTTTCATTGGATTCAGATAATGGTTTAACTTTCCGTAAGTGGTCACATTAATCAAATGGACTTACCGTTTGGGAGATATGGCTGAATTAAAGTTTGGAAGATGAAAAATAGCATAATTGGGCTTAACCGGGTGATTAGCCGCTAAGCCCATAACCCATTTCGGGATTAGGGTTATGAGAGGGCTGAAAAGTTTTGGAGAAACATTCCTTTTCACTTTTCAGCCGCCATAAACATTTCTCTAACCCTAGTAATGGCCTCCATCCTCCAAATCTCATTCTAATCGCTAATTAACCAAAACTACATCAAATCAAGAGAAATTAGCATTAAATTAGAGATAGAGATGCTGTTGTACATTGGAATTCGTGCCATATCAGTCATAGTTTCAGATCTAAGATTCATTTGTGGCTAAGTGAGTGATTTGCACTTTTATTCACTAATTACGGCTAATTAGTGGTGATTAGTGATAATTAGCGAAGTTATGAATCATAAAAATCTAAAACAATATGTAAAAATTCTAGAATATTATTTTATGTCACTGATAAAAATTTGGGTTAATTTGGATTAAGTTTGCTAATCCTATAGTTAAAACATGATTAAGGGGGAAATCATGAAGTTTGGGTATGTTTGATCTAAATAACCTATATGCTTGATGTTTTGACCTTGTTGATTGATCCTATATGTTGCTACTACTGTTTGGAATGTTTTATGATTGATTAGTAAAGTGAGAATGGTTGAAAACGTCGTCGTATGGCGAGAATGGACGAAACAAGTTTGTTGGAAATACTGCAGAGATCCGGATCGGATCGGATAAGGGGGATCAGATAACCGAACCAGAGTGGTGGCATCTTCAGCAGTGCGGCAACAAGGAAAGCCACCTGATCTGAGCTGGGGCGGGATCGGAATCTGGGGTCGGGTCGGATGAAGATGGCCAAACCGGACGGAAGCTTGAACATGGAAAAGAATGACCGAACCGAACCAAAGAAGCATACACGAACCGAACCGAGGGAAGAGGGTTGAGCTGAACCAAATAAGAAATTTGGGCACCATAAAGCCGAACCGAACCGAGCTTTAACCTCTACTACTACTACGTGATGACTCTTCTGAAGGCCAACTCCAATTCGACCAAAACCCAAGATGCAAAGGAAGTCCAAATGGGAAGTTATTACTCAGGATCCATATAGGAAACAACGAGTTAACTTCTAGAGTTGGGCTTTGTTGTGGGACATGTGCAAAGGGGTTATCGATATCTATAACTTTGGTTCACCATTGAAGAGGGGGGCATGTAGACGAACCAGAGCCAGGGAAGTGTGGATTGGTTGGCCCGTAACCTAGAGCCAGGGATGTGAGGACTGAGTAGGGTTATTGACTATAGACCATGGAAGTATGGTCATAGCAATAGTTGTACGGAGTTGCCGTAATGGCCCCAATAGATTTGGTGATCACAGCGGTGGATATCGGATGCTTTACGCACTAAGTAAGAGACGTGAGGATGATTTCTATGTTTGAAGTTTGTATCACCATGACACGCACACTCCCATTTTTATTCCATATGTTAGTGTTACCTTAGAGTACTGTATATCTTGTTGTGCTAACTCTTTGTTTGCAGTCCAGGTTTGGGTATGATTAGTTATACCTGTTATTGTTTTATTTCGCTGCTATCGCTCATACCAGACTTTTGTTTGACCCATAGTTTTATGTCTCTTCTTATTACTCTGGGTGCTCCTAAACGAGCAGACTAAAGACATGTTAGGTGGTTATGCACGAATAGTTGTCCGAAAACG
Organism: Allium sativum; assembly: GCA_030737875.1. Taxonomy (NCBI): domain Eukaryota; kingdom Viridiplantae; phylum Streptophyta; class Magnoliopsida; order Asparagales; family Amaryllidaceae; genus Allium; species Allium sativum. The sequence goes on from CM060910.1 coordinate 822,987,679, forward strand.
AGTAGGAGGCTTCCACATACTATTTACATATATTCTCCATGTGTTGTTGCTTGTCACTACTTTGGGGATTAGTAGCGTACCTTTTCTATTTTGCTTTAGAGACAGTATTTTGAAGTTGTAATAATGATTTCGATAATAAGTTGTATTTTGGATTCCGCTACTCTGATGGACATAGTTTAGTTTTCAGCTTATGCACTATCTTGCCTGTTTTATGTCAAGTTATGTTATTATTATATTCTATTCCATGCGTTGTGAGATATACTACAGGTTTTTTGTGATTCATAAGTTCAAACCCTTTTCTTTTGACGACCGTTCTGTGCTGGTCGGCCATAGGTACAATGCATTTCGAGGAAATGCCAGCTAATGCGGAGCGGGCCGTCACGTATAGTTTTATCTCTGGTCTAAGAACAGGTTCTCATACATCGTTTCTGGTGAATTGATTCAGTTCTTCTTGCATAGCATGTATCCATGAATCATCAGATGATGCTTCCTTTGGATTTTTAGGTTTTATAGTTGATATAAAATCTATATTGCTCATGTTATTTAATTGATTTCTAGTTCTAACTACCGATTCAATATCTCCTAGTATATTTTCTACTGGATGGTCTCTTAAAAGTCCAATTCTTATTATCGGGTTGATTAATTTCATTAATTATTTCATATAATTCATTATCATTATCACATTCATCTTCATTATGTTGTTGATTTTAATCTTTATAATTTACATCAAAAGACACTTTTAGAGTTTCTTCATTAGTATTAGTTTTTAAATTAAAACTCTATATGCTTTACTTCTATTTGAGTATCCAATAAAAAATTCCTTAATCTGATTTAGGATCAAATTTATCAAGATTTTCTTTAGTATTTAAAATAAAACATTTACTTCCAAAAATTCTAAAAAAAAGATACTTTTGGTTTCTTATTATAAAGAAGTTCGTACGGAGCTTTATTGGTTAGTGGTTTTATTAAAATTCTATTTAAAATGTAACAAGTTGTTACAACTGCTTCAACCCAAAAACTTTTTGGTAGATTATTATCAGAAAGCGTAGTTCTCGCACACTTTTGAATTGTCCTTGTTAGACCAAAAATGGAACTAACACCCAATAGGTCAGGTTTTGTAGAAAATAATGAAAAAAATTAAGCTAAAAATAGAGACAAGCAATCAAAGACACGAGATTTATAGTGGTTCGATGTTAACGAGCCTGCATCCACTTTATAGTTCTTTAACTCGATGGAGAATTACAAGTACAATGATTATAATCACTCAATCTCTAGAATACAATCGATTTTCTTTCAATATATATGAGATAATACTTAAATTTAATGATATAATTTGAGTTAAACTGGAATATTAATGGAGAATGAATGCTCGGATTGTTAGAGTTCTAGAAGACCCTTCAAAATGTCACATTTTCATGTATTTATATGTGTAGGAAGACCGCAGGTCGAATGCCACCTGGCAGGCCATGAAGGGATCTCGGGATCGAAGTGGAGTAGCGGTCTTTGTAGTGGGTGAGTTCAGTTAGGGCTTGATCCGAGTTTGGTGGCAAGAGAATAGGTCAACATCGAGGGTAGTTTTGATCGTAGGCGAGTCTGATAGGAATTTATACGATCTAAAGCGATGAATTTAGAGTGCCATGCCACGTTCATATGCCAAGGTGGGCCGGATATGGTCCCATCCGACCTGAGCCGATGCTTGTCTGCCGAAGCTAATCTTTGTGCGCATATGGGTTTGATCTGACCCAATCACTTCAACCCCAACCACTTGCTTAGCAAATGTTGAAGCATATGTTCTGTATTCGACCTGAAGTCCTTTGCTCCTTCTTGTATTCAGGATCATGGTGTCTGGACTTTGTGTGGCCTAGTCACAAAGCAGGCCAACATTTTACGCCTTCAAAATAAGCCTGATCGTAGATGAGGCATGCTTTGAAATTACCAATCCATCTTGTCTTAAATCGGTGATAGTCAACAGTCGTGTCCATCTGCGAAGTTTTGACTCTTCGTAAAGTCGTGTCTCTTGACCTCTCTGCTTCGCGTATAAGTACGATATCTAATCGATAACCATCTTTATTATGTTCAACAAATTGAAGTTTTATTGGAACATAAGCAAGTTCCCAAGTAAACTTCTTGACTTTTGTCGAGTCAAAAAATCAAAGTTATCTGACTGGATTACACTTCTTTATTAATCCTTCTTCATGTGTATATACGACCTTATGTGGCTTCCTTTACTTCCTTTCGAGTTCTGATCCACTTTGCTTTGAACTTCACAATAGAATCGAAGACCATCCGGCAGGTCGGGTTGAAACTGTTTGACCCGGTCCCATATCCGAGTCGAATTGATTCCAATCTGCTCTGGTGCTCGGCGGATCGAGTTGAGCCATCAGCTTGGTGGAATACGGGTGGCCCTTTTGTTTTAAGTATATAAACCAACCTTCCTTACCGCATCTTTTACTTTATCTTTTCCTTAATTAAGCCGATCAATTCCAAAAACCCTGGTTCTTTGCTTACTTCGAATTCCAACCGATCTTCAAAATCAAACAAGTAGGTATCCATCAATTGCTAATCCTTCACTTTAGCTTAGGTATTCGCATGAATTTAACTTATAAGTCGACCCAGTTTCTCGATTTACCACTGAAGCGCTGATATTTCAAGATCTGATTTCTCCATCACCACTAGTGACGTCGAGTCATCGATGGTGACATATGTATTTCCGGTCCTCTGACGACATCTGAGGCGATGGAATATCTTTCTACCTTGAGACTTTGTCGAGTTGGAACTAAAAAGGGGTAGATTAGGTTCTGTTCGAAATTAAGATGAAGGGATAAACGTAGTGTGGGTCGAATGGCGTAGGTAGCTGTAACCAAAAGAGTGAAAAGTGTAGAGATGAGCGAGTAGCACCGGGTCTGGTCGAATAGTTTTGACCCGAGTATAATTTGTAACGATCCAGCGTTTTCGGCCCCGAAAATCGATATAAATACCGATCCTCCAAGCACTGAAAAACACTAAATAGTTTAGAAAGAATTTAGAGGGTGAGATAAGAAAGAAAGAAATTTTAGAATAGAAGAAAGAAGAAGAACATCACATCAGAACTCACAGCGGAACTGATAAAATATAATATCAAATATACAAAATAATTTTGTATACATACCAATCATCAGAGTTTAACATATAACTGCACAGCGGAATTAGCTTTATATAACTAGTGGTGAAGCCGCCTGCTTCCAGCTTCTGAGACTCCTAGCGAACCTAACCTGTATATATGCTTGGTCTGACCCGAGCACATTTGATTTAAAACAAAATACACCGGGTCAGTCTGGAATACTATCAGTGATAAATTCACAGAACACACACTGGTTTAACTTTGGAAAATCCTTTCTGAAACAAAGGATAATAATAAGACCAGTCCACACATAAACACAGATGGTTTTTACCTTACTATAACCCAAACCATTTCTCAAAATCATAGTTTGTTCTGATATTATCATAATGTCTAAATACAACTAATTATCAATCTAGTGGAACGCTTACATCTCACGCTCCACATATATAGTATACAATCAAAACCACCGGCGCTTATTGGATTTTGGATTTCCAACCTTGACAAGGTATGGGACCACCTGCCGATAGTGTATCTCTAGAGGCGAATACACTGGGTTCAACAAGAACATCTTGCAACCCGACCCTCACATGACCGACCACTCATTTCGCTTGAGTGTATCGAATGTATATCACCGACGGTTGGGCTCAAACCACTGCCTCCCGATAAGGGGCCGTATCGAACCTAGATTAAGAAGCAATAGGAATTTCTCTAGATAGGTGATCATACATCCTAATGGGAGCGACCCATGTAGCCATGCTGCCTGCCCGATTTTTGTCATTTCCGGATGATGAGGCTTGAGGTCAGAACACATCTGGTTATCATATACTTTGAATGCCACATCGTCAGATCCGCCAGATCACACTGATTAACGTCCACAAACATACTCTAGCTATATGGCTAGAGAATGACCATTTCTCAGCCATCAGCTATGGTACGTTTGGAGAAATCAACACATGTAAATCCTTTTGGAAATACTCTGTCAGACATCCGTCCATACAAGTCATCCAGGAACAGGATGAACCGAAGGTACTCTCCTACTGCATCTCATATAGGGATCACCCCAAGGATCAGTAGCGAGAAATCCTTACAACCTGTAGATTCCAACCACGACAGAACCACAGTTTATCTCTAGCCGCTAAACCGGAGATTTTTAGCAGTCCTTCCACTTATGAAAATCCACAGTCTTCAATGCTCCATCACGATCATCTTCTAATCTCTACACGTATTTGTTGGTCGGAATGGTTTTCGAATATAATTCGATCCCGGACTTTCCATACCAACAATCGTATTGGTCAACTTCGATAGTCGGTGTTTTAACTATCGAATAACGATAGTGTGGATACAATGGGTTTTGCTGATTCAACACTTAACACAACTTGACCCCTTTTAAAACATACTTAACGATATAAACCAAATTTTCTCTGATTAACTCTAATTGATTTACTTTGATCGATTAACTCTAATTTGACTAACTCGACCTAATTAACTCGACTATACTAACTCGACTTGATTACTACTATCGATTAATTAATACATGACTTAACTCCATCTGCTCGACTCTAGATCGCAGCGATCACAATGGTTACGCCTGATTCCCTCAAGAAACATCCGACCGCCGTAGGCTATCTGCAGCCCTGCAAATTACGCTAGCAGTCGTACGCAATGGAAACTTCCCTAGATAACTTGGTTTGACTAACTCTAACTATATTCGATCAACTCTAATTGACTAACAAATGTTTACTATAATTTGAAAACAACATTCTTATTTCTTTTGAACTCATACCGTAATATTATTTAATTTCCAAAACCTTGCATCAGAGTTTGATATTCTCGTATAGGATAAAACCAATCTCAACACTTCACTCGTTCCAAACTAATACTATTCCTTGATAATAGTGAAGCAAATCAAGTTGGGGTATTTTAGTTACCTCTCAAACCTTGATCAACAACGTTCTTACCTCAGAATAATGTTAGTTCGTCACTTAACCACTGACACTAAATATCGTTTCAAATCTTGATTTCAAACTTGGGTTTACAAAACCTTTCCTTACATTTGAAATCCTTTTTCAAATATCCCATCACTTAATTCCTGTAAATATCATTCCAATTTGAATTCGCCTTGCTTAATTTGAAACATTAAGTAAACCCTGATTTAATTCTTTATACTTACCGACCAACTTCATCTACCAAGTTTGTCGAACACTTAGGTCATAAAACATTCCATAATCTCTAAATCGAATTTATCTCCAACTAATTATTTCTTACTCGATTTCAAATTGAATTCATTACTTTAAATCATTTTAAATTAAAAGGATAACTAGTTTTACCATTAACCATATTAAAATATAGTTAACTTGCCCCAAAACCAAAATAGGATTATTATTACTTTTACAAGCTTACGCAAAATAATTTAGGTTATTAACAATACCCAGTTCAATATTTTCTTTAGATTTTTAGTTAATCGAAGATTAACTATGCTCTAACTCTACTCGTTACACTTTAACGAATATTTAAATCCATATCTATCCCTTTGTTTATTTTACTCGAAAACAGTGGATTTTATCAACCGTATATATATATATATATATATATATATATTATCAATTAATAGCGAACTGAATTTCCTTTATCATTTCCCTTTTCTTAAATTAATCAAATAATTTAATTGATTAAAAATCAACCTTTAATTGTTTGAAAACAAATTGTCAAATTTAACCAACCCGTAGATAAAACCTTGGGTTTTTCTCTGCTTTCAACACTGGTATAATCCATTTAAATAGCCCTTTAAACCCGATTAAAAATAGATATTTATAATTTCCATTTAAATCCCTTATATAATTTTATTTAAAACTTAATTCCAGTTATAAAATAACTTATGACTCTAACACTGTGTCGATTCACCCAACAGTCAACTAACGTCAGAAACAACACATTCTAGACCGTTCACTGCCAATTACCAAATCAACACTGTCGGTTAATTTTAAACACAACACAGGTGTGTATCTATTCAACCATCAACATACAGACAGGTTTTGGTGTCAGTCAAGGTGAACAATTCATATATATGCATAACAAACAAAATATAGTTAATTTGAGGAATCCGGTCGGATCCCTCCAACCTGTCCTTCTCTGCATCACAGATGTAAGTTGATAACAATATGCGAATTAAATAATTGGCAGAATATAAATAACTGCAACCATTAAACAACAACAAACAACTTGCATCCATCGCATCCAATCAGCCCATTTAAACTGTTAATTATAAAATATATTTTACTGTGAATGTACCACATCACAGAATTGTAGAAGGTGTGAGAATTAACTCACCAGAGTTTGTTATGGTCGACGGTTGACGCGTTTGTCGCTTCTAATTTGGGACGACCATCCAAAATTAGCTGAATTTTCAATAGCATTAGATTGACTCCTAGTCAGTGCCATCGGATAGGTCTCGTCTCTGCGATCCCAACGGATATTGTTTCGTTAAATTTCGTTAACATATGCAAAAGTTATGTTATTTACAATATTTACCTAATTTAAATGAATATATATTTAATTTAATTAATTAAATTATTTTTATCTTAATTATTTCCTAATTGCGTTATTAGCCAAATTACCTTCCCTGCCCTTCTAAAAAAAATCCTACTTTCCCATCTCTAGCCATATCCAATTTTTAAAATTGAAAAACTTTTTTAATATTAATTAAATTTAATTTCCAAAAAAAATATTTAAAAATATTCATTTAATTATAACTTAAAAATTATAACCCGGATCAAAAATCTGCTGTAACTCATTTTAAATTATTTTTCGATAGGAATCCAACAGTCCTTGTTTCGTGGAAATCCGACTTATTTTGGAAAAGTTATAAGCTTTTAAAGTTTATAGTTAAAAATTAAGAAAATGCCCCTGGTCTATTTTAAATTCAAATTAAATTCAAACTAAATTTTAAATTTAAATTTAAATTAACCATCCCATCCGTCGGGTTAGTTAGGGATAGCCAGGGAGAGCAGGAAACTATATTTTCCAAACTCAAGCCTTAGACACTATCCTCGCTGCCACCCTTAGAATGTTCCGATATTTATTTTTACAAATTCTATTTTAATTATAATATATATATATATATTTATTACCAAAGTAAATAAATAAATAAATATTATTTAAAAACTTACCCCGTGAAGACCAAGCCTCTGCCTAAGAGTCCCTAGCTCCCCGTCTTTCCTTTTCCCTATTTTTCTATTATTTTATTATTATTTCTGTCATTGCCAAAGCTTGAAAGAGGAGGAGGAGGAGGAGTGAGTTTAAAATGAAGGGGGGGGGGAGCTATTTATAGCCAAAGAAGTCATATGGATTGCTGGGGTGGCGCGAATCCAACGGTCGAAAATGGATGGCTAGGATTAATCCTTAAATTAATTAAATTATTAATAAATTTAATAATTTATGAACAGTAAAGTGTGTTTTCTCAACCCTATTCGGACGTTAATTTGACGTACTTATTGATACCTTATCCAAAATCTTTTTCAACCATGTTGTTCAATTTTTCTTACTCTTCAATAATATATAAAAATATTTCAAATTCGAATTCGTTTGAACTTTCAAATAATTTAAATTCAAATTCAAAATAGTGTTTTGTGTTAGTTTCAACATCTTCCGGTCTCATGTTGGAGTATCAAACGATAACGGTTTTTAGAAATTCTTCCACCATCTGGTCAGGTTTTTAACGTACTTCAATCCTATGTATTCAAATCAAAAATCGGAGTTCGTTTAGATTTTCAAATAATTTATTTAAATTTTGTTTCCTTAATAACTTTCTATATCCGTTATAGGATTTTCCCAGACTTCATATATAGCTAATATCCTCTGTTCAGATTTTCCTAGATAGGTCTCTGGTTCCAGTTTTGCCGTTACCATTAGCAAATTCCAATTACCGTCAAAATTTAGTTCAAATTTTGGCCTTTTATTTTTTTCTTTTCCATATATGGATGTCATTTTTGACGTAACTTGATTGGTTACCAAATTTCATCATTTCGGATTTAATGAGACTGATTTCATCGAAATCCGAGTTCGTTAGCTACTACTTCCTTTGTAAACGTACTATTTTTAATTCAAAATTTATCCTTTTATACTGCCAGTTCACATTATCTTGCAGATCCACTAAATTTCTACCATTTCAGAATAAAATATTATTATATTAATAAAATATTCAAAATTATTGAAGTTAAACCATTTAAAATTCCAAAACAATATAAAAAAAACATTTTTAAATATTAAACTAAATGGTCAAAAATCTGGGCCGTTACATAATTCGACCTAGTTCCTTGTCTGATCTATGGCAGCCACTTTTAAGATCTCGACCTAAGGTTTCCTATAACTAATATGACTCTTGTATACCCCTACATACTATGAAACTCAGCAAATGTGGTGACTCTGAAAGATCTGATCCATTGGATATGCATATATGTGACTCAACTAAAGAGAATCACATCAAACACACTTGTGAACAGTTAGGATAGAGCCTCCAGGATTGAACTTTGGATTCACACAATACACACACTTGAGAGATTTTTGACTAGACGAACATAAGACTATCCGATAATCCTATGCATATCAATCAACTTCATGCTTTTATTGTTTTTCTTATACCTTTTCATATCTGTACTGCAGATGCTGGCACACATAAGGGGCACGAGAAACTATACTCTAATCCTTGATGTTTCTAGTACACCCAACATGTCTAGAAGATATCCGACAAGATTCTCTGAGTCAAATAGAAGTAAAGCTCTAGAATCATCAAGCAATCCCAACATTCTTCCATCGGATTCAGATTAGGATAGTACGGGCTCAGATTACGAAGTTGAGCTTTATGAAAATATGGAGTCTTTTGGGGGGAGAAATTTCTATGGATGAAGAAGGAGGAGGAGTAGGAGATAACCATGCTCTTAATGAAATAGAAAGTGCAATTATCTTAGATGAGCCTGATGAATCTTGGGTATCGACAACTGATGAAGCTAGTCCCTAAAGAATATGTTTAAGGCATGAGATTTATTGGGAGGAAGTTAGAGTGGAAAATAATGTAACAGCCAGACCTTATAGCCCTCTAGAAGGGTATATGGCCATCAGTCAGTTGATGTGCACAGTCAGCGCCATTACTCCGTTTCCACCCTTCATCGTCGACTTTCTAAGATGAACGGGGCTTGCTCCCATGCAACTCTAACCTACTGCTTATTCTTATTTATACACGTTGTACATAGCATATATGGAAGTCCTAGGCATAGAGCTCACTTTTGAGGACGTAAATTTCTTCTAACAATTTAAACACTGCTCGAAAGAGACTCCTTCCTTCATTTACTTTGAGTTCGTGCCTAAGAGGAAAATACTTAGCGATGGATATAGCAATGTGGCTACATAAGGCCCGAATGGTTCTATATTAAACACCAGCCTGGATGTGCTAGGAGATGGGTCAACCTAACTAAGCTCCAAATTCCCGTTCTTACTATTTCAACTACATTAACAAGTGCACCGACCTTTCTTTCTTATTTTCAGTTCCAAATCCAAGAAAAGAGCAAGGCCAAATATATCTGGATCATATGAACCTTCTACTAAATGGTAATCCAGACTTCTTAAGTGTTAGGAAATTCTTAGTGGACGAGCTTCTTCATCATCACCATCTTCTTGACATGAGACAGAGCATAGGTTATGGAGGTCATGCTTACATATACGAGCCTCTGGTTCAGGTTCCTGTTGTACCCGTAGAAGCTGGCAATGCGCCATCTATCGAGGGGAAAGCTAAAACTGTAACTGAGGTAGGAGAAAGCTCAAAGAGTAAAGACCCCACAGGTTTGACATAAGGACCACAAGAGAGAGACAACTCCAGAGAGAGAAAACATTGAGATTCCCCCAAGTCCTTCTCCAATAAACATTTCTACCAAGGAACTCCTGGAATGATCACCTGAGGTCGAACCCCATTAACATTGCACTTAGGACACATCCCATTAACATTGCACATTAACATTTCACTTAGGACACACCACATTAACATTGCATGTCACAACACTTGTGTGATACATAGATTTTTGGTTCTAATATTGATTTCCATTTACTTGTAGGAAAGATGCCTCGTCGCGGCTACAATATCAGGGATGTCCATGCAAGTCTTCCTAGGTACGACTTTGATGTTGAACACGATCGTAGGGACAACTGTGAGAGGGGCGATAGGAGGCGTTATGAATCACATCATCACCACTCTTCGCACTCTCGTTCTCCCTCTGAGTTAGAATTTGACAAATACAAGAGTCACTAGAGCCGTCGCGAAGGGGATATGAAACCTCCCAAAGCTCCAGTCCCTCCAAAGGAATCACACACTCTAGATAAGTCATCAAAAAACATTCGGATCTCGGTGACAAGAACAAGGAACAAGATAATGCATCCGTCATTACTGCTAAGTGCCAATCCATCGATATCACTACAACGCACCCTGTGGTGCTTGACTCTTATATCGAGCAAAGACTCAAAGTGCTGAAGTGGCAGTTTCCTGAATATCATTCTGGGAACATGCATTTTGTACCCAATATCGAGCCGGGTCCTGACAACTGGTATGATCCCATTAAGGCTCAGATTAACTTTGTGGACAATCAGTACAAAAAACCCTGCAAGTTCGCCCGAAAGCTATCCAAATTTACCCAGGAGCTCCAGCAGGACTTTGACAATCAAAAGTTTATATCTGAATAGGATGCATCTGGTAGGGCCGCTGCCATTAGAGGATGCGAGGAAGCTCTAGCTCAATTGACCCTCATGCGGTGGAATGCATAATACTATAAGAAGTTGCATAGTGACTTACAAACATGCTTCCACAACGAGCTCGACTCTCATGGCCAGGAGCTCATAAGGCTTAAGAAATACGTTGAGGATGTCACTTCTGAGAACGCCAAGCTAAATCAGTCTCGCACCCGTGATGCTCAAGAAAAGGCATATTTTAATAAACAAATTGCCAGTTTGAAGGTCAAGTTAGTGGAGGCTGAAGAGAGGGCTATGCTAACTGAAGGAAATGCCCACCTTGCGCTTGAATCTGCTTCCACATCTAAAGTGCAACCTGATGAAGCTCAAGAGGAGTCGGATGACTATGGGCAGCTTATGATATCCTTTTTCGCTCAAGTGCTTCGGACTCGAGATATATCATGGATCGAGGTTTACGAGACAACTATGGTTAACGTGTGGGATGAAATCGTCGATGATGTGAAGTGACATTTAAAAGTTGACACCTTCGATGAGTAGGAGTTGATGAAGACGTACTTGAGAGGAGAGGAGCCAGAGCGTTTGACTAAGGGAAAGAGATTACTTCAGGAAGCTATAGAGGAGGCTAAACGTCAAGCTAAGGGAAAGAGTACTATGGAGGGTGGCTCTAGATCTTGTTTTGCTTCCCTGGAGTTGTACCTTGAACGTCCAGATATTTCCAAAAGTACGCTCCTTTCTCCCAACACTGAAAACGCATCCCCGTCACTCCCAGGGACAAGTCGGCCGAAGGTATCTCCACCTTTTCCCCATAATTTGTCAAAGCTGTTCTAGCTTGTCATTGCATTGTAGAGCAAAAAATTGAAAGACCCGCACTCTCTCCAAGCTATTGCTTTTCCTTCATTAGGTACAAATCCTACTGATAGGGCTGAAGAGAAGCAAGAGGAAGCAACCGACAAGGCTATAGTGGTTTCCAGTGCTATGGTCTCCAAAAAATAGGAGATGATTGACGCTCTAAAAGATGTCGATGGCAAGGGGGTGAAGAGGATGCAGTTGTTACAATCACCGGAATATGAGACTGAGGATTTGACCCTTGCGCAGATGAAAGCAAGAACCGAGCAACTATTAAAGGCCAAAGATGAAGAAGAGCCCATCTTGGTCGATACGCTCCAAATGGTCACTCCTCCTAGTACCAAAGTGACCATCAAGCTTCCTAGAACAATAACTGCAAATATGTATTTTAAGATTCCCGCTAACACGGAGGATCCCCTATCCGAAAAATCCAAGCAGAAAAAGAAGCGATCCTGACTGATGCTAAGAAAGTGGAGAAGCAAAGGCTTAAGGATGCCTAGAAATCCAAGCATTCTCCCAAGCCCAAGTGAACCATTGTTTTGGTTTCTTTCTTTTGTTTTCCACTGGCCTGCTGTGGTTGTTGCGAATGAGACCCTCGCGTTTTTGTCTAATTATTTTGTACGAATCTACATTCTATAAATATAGTAGTATTCCTGCAAAGCCATACGCTTGCAAGTTTGTTATATATTTTAGTCAAATATACTTGTGGCCAAAACATTACTAAACTAAGCAATAAATAGCAAATCACATCACAACTAAACAAGTGTTTCAATCCAACATCCCTGCAAATCAAAATTATTATGATCCAAAATTCATTACTAGACTAAGTAATAAGCAATAGGGGTGTGATGTGTATGCCCCCAATCAACCGTGAACAGACTGCCTGACCAGGGCTTGTTCGGGATTGATTAGTAGTGACCTTATATATCCACCAATCCTTTTGTGGGGAATCCAAGATCAGCTTCAAGTCTTGCCCCCAATCCTTCTGCCGGGTAGGAGCCAATTTCTTTCAGCACTTGGTCTCAGTGCTCTTGTACTCACCTGTCGTATTCCTATGTTAGAGTTCGGCTAAGGCGATTTCTAATCGTGGTGCACCAATCACGCCTGTTTTTATACTCACTTCTCGAATCGGGAGAGTTTGTGTTAATCAAGCAAATGGTCGTGTAATTCATCTTGGCTTTCCTTCTGCGCTCTATTTCCAAAAGCGGGATTATGCCGACTCGAGTGTCATTCTCAAACTCAATTTTAGTCTGTGCTCCACGCTACACTTTGGTTGATGGATCTTGTCGGGTAAGTAGTCGAATTGCACTTACCAAAGTGCTACTCTTCATCCCTGATTCGAGGGTAGAGGTGGCCCTCTACGATAATCAAGTCTCTGTCGTCCCGATGACGTGCGGGGTGGAGTTCGTGCAATGTCTGGGTGTCATATCCTCACTTTTGTTCACAAAGTGAAAACCACTACCTCGATTGTAGATATCAAGGTTGATGTTAGCCAATCTAACTTTGATCGGCCATGAATTTAAATTTGCTTGTCCGAGCATGAGTGAACAAACATCGTCAAGGGGTGATTCATCCCTTTTTCTAAGATCCGACACCAGCTAATTCATCACAGCGTTAAATCAAATATCAGAACAGTCACAGTGCATGGAATAAATCTCAAATATGCCATAGGGAACAAAGAAAAATAAATGCGAGAAGGGTAAATGACACATGATATTTTTATAGTGGGCCAAATCATAGCCTACGTCCACTTTATAATTTTTTGTTTATATCAACCAAATTGTTTCACGCAAGTCGTGCCTTTTTACATAGCTGGAAAAACAAAAGAACCAATGCACACTCAAGTCAAGTAGTGCTGCAGATGTTGGGCATTTCACGCTCTGAGGATATGATCACCATCAACGGTCGTTATCTTGAAAGCTCCTTTATCAAGCCTCCGCTGGATGACATACAGTTCTTCGCACATTGGGATCATAAAGACGGGGGCTGGGAAGATACGTTTTAGTACCAAGTTGCGAGGTTCGAAGGTGCTGGGTCCAACCTTCTTGTTGTAGTATCGATCAACTTGATGTCTTTGCCTCGAGGAACGTAAGTCCGCTTCATCTCTCTTTTCTTCAATCATGTCTAAGGACTCAAGGAGAATAGCCTTGTTCGTCAACGAATCATAGTATGTTGTTCATTGAGAGGGGACTTTCAACTCTACCAGGATGACGGCTTCTGATCCAATATTAATAAGAAGGGAGTGTGGCCAATCACTGACTTGTAGGTCATTCTATAGGCCCATAGTGCTAAGGGAAATTCATTGACCCTCATGGCTTTTACCCATTCCAATTGCTTCTTCAGAATGGACTTGATAATATTTTTCACTGTTTCTACTTGTCTGTTCGACTGCAGATGCGCTATAGCAGTGTATCTTTTCTCAATGTGACATCTCTGGCAGAAATTACTAAACTTTGTACTGTCGAATTGAGTTTCGTTGTCGGTTATGATAACTTTTAGGGTCCCGAATCGACAAATAATATTTCTGACAATGAAATTAATCACCCGCTTTGTTGTGATTGTGGTCAATTATTTAGCTTCTGCCCACTTCGTAAAGTAGCCCACAACCACGATTGCATATTTTGCTCCATCCTTGGAAATTGGAAGGCTTCAGATAATATCAGTCCCCCATGCAGTGAATGGAAACGAAATCACCATCGATGTTAGTTAGCTTGGAGGTTCTCTAGGAATCCTCATAAATTTATGGCATTTGTCGCAGCGCCGTGAATAATCAGTAGCGTCTCAGTTTATGGTAGGCCAGAAGTAGCTGTACCGTAGTATCTTCTTTGTCAATGTCTGCCCTTTAGTGTGATCTCCACAATCGCCTTCGTGCACTTCCCACAATACACGCTTGACGTCGTCATGTGATATGCACTGAAGTAAAGGGACTTAGAACCCCCATCGATAAAGAATGTTGCCATGCATGACATATCTCAAAGCTTCATGAACGATGGCACACCTTTCAGTTTTCCTTACCGGAAGCGGTCCATGCTGCAGGAAGTTTTTTATGGGGGTCATCCACGACTCCCTCTCGGGTTCGGTCTCCAACACTGGATCAATTTCCATTTGACCAATGTTCACAGTTTCCAATGTATCGATCGGGACCATCTCCATCTCTTCTAGGTGGTCAGAGCTTGCCAACTTGGTTAGTCTATCCGCCTTCTGATTTTTTGTTTGGGGAATATGAGAGATGGTATAGTGTTCCAGGTTGTCCAATAGCTCCTCAAGCTTCTCTGGGTAAGTTGCAAGTCGTGGTCCTTTTGCTTTAAACTCCTTCCGAACCTGGCGAATGACAATCTGAGAGTCGCAAAAGATATTCAACGTAACTATTCCCAACTCCTTAGCGAGTTTCAGCCTGACAATCAGGACCTTGTATTCATAGTCCTTGTTATTAGTGTGAATATTCAGTCGTAAAGCATAGTAGATCGATCGTCCTTCGGGAGATATCAATACGACTTCGGTTCCAGACCGTCGATCATTTTGAGCACTGTCTATGTACAACTTCCAAGTGCTCGGCTCCATCTTTAGCTCTGAGGGACTATCTTCTTCATCTACTACATCCTCCTCGAGAATGGTGAATTTTGCGATGAAGTCTGCAGACGATTGCCCCAGTATAGACTCCCTTGGAAGGTAGTTGAGATCAAATTGGCTTAGCTCGATTTCCCTTTGAGCAATCTTTCAGATGCCTCAGGTCGCTGCAAGTTCTGTTCTAACAGCTGATCAATGCGTATCACACTCGTATGAGCTTGAAAGTAGTGACAAAGCTTTCTTGAAGCGATCAACAAGCTGTTAGTGTGCTTCTCCATCTTTTGATAGCAACGCTCTTCCGTAGCTAACTTCTTACTCACATTATACATTAGTCTCCGAACTTTATCCTACCCGCGTACAAGTGCTCAACTGATTGCATGTGATGATACAGCTAAGTATACAAATAGGTCCCCATGATCCATGGCTTAGACAACGTCGTGGGCCTTTCTATGTGACTCAACAGGTTCTAGAAGGCTTCACTATAGTTCGGGGTCCATTCGAAATTGCGCTTTCCTCGCTTTATCAACTTGAAGAAAGGGATGCACTTGTCTGTGGCCCTGGAGATAAATCTGCTAAGTGCTTCCACATTCCCTGCTAGACTCTACGCATCTTCAATTCTTCTTGGCTCAATGATGTTCCGTATTGCCGCAATTTGGTTGAGGTTAATTTCGATTCCGTTTGAGCTAACTAAGAAGCCAAGAAACTTCTCTAACGCAACTCTAAAAGAGCATTTCAAAGGATTTAGCTTCATTCCATTGTGTCGTAGGATATCAAACATCTATGCCAATTTTGATACGTGATCGGAGGATTGCTTGGACTTCATGAGCATATCATCCGTGTAAACTTCAACATACTTTCCAATATGGTAGTGGAACATACGATTTACTAAATGCTGGTACGTTGCCCCGCCATTATTCAGTGCGAATGGCATCACCACATAGCAATATAGTTTGAGATCTATGATGAAACTTGACGTTTTTGATTAGGCACATTCATGAGAATCTGGTTGTAACCTGAGTACATATCCATAAAAGAAAGAAGCTCATGTCCTATTGTTGAATCCACTAATTGATCAATTCGTGGTAATGGGAAACTGTCTTTTGGGCAGGCTTTGTTCAAATCTGAGAAATTGATACATGTATGCCACTTTTCATTAGCTTTCTTAACGAGGATGGGATTTGATATCCAATCAGGGTAAGTAGCATCTTTTATAAAACAGTTACCCTTCAGCTTGTTGACTTCTTCTTTTATGACAGCTAACCTCTCCGGGCCAAGCATACGTCTCTTTTGCATGACGGGGTGTACTTCAGGTTTACGCTTAGCATGTGACCTATAATGGATGGTGATATCCTGTACATGTCAGCATGTGTCCATGCAAATATGTCTAGGTCAGATCATAAAAAAACTGCCAGTTCACTCATTTGGAGGGTATCTAAATGAGATCCGATCTTCAAGACCTTAGTAGGGTCATCGTCACTGGTCGAAATATCCACAGTTGCTTTATTAGGAGTCGCACTCCTACATCTTGGTTCCTCGTCCTCTTTGGGATCCATATCCTCGGACTGGTAATCTGGGGACTCTGGCCGGGATGTATCCTTTATTTGCTATGTCGAAGCCTACCTAGCAGGGGAGGAGGTTTTCTTGGGCACTACATTGTCCTTTTGGCGGAGTGCCTTCTACTAAGCTAAGCAACAGGCTCTCCCTGTCGCCTGATCTCCATGGACTGTCTCTATCCCCGATTCAGTTGGGAATTTCAACAATAGACACCAGGGTGCAATGCTGGCTCTGAATTTTGTTATAGCTGGTCGTCCCAAGAAGGCGTTATATGGGGAATCAATATTCAGGATAACATATGGGAGGATCCACACTCTCCTGTAGTCTCCTTCCTCGAGTTCGACAGATAATCGACCACTCCTATTCGTGTTGTTGTAGAACAGTTAAAGCCACATATCCATCCAGTGCATTGCTTCATATCTTCAACCTCCAAATTCATCTGGTCGAATGCTTTCTTGAACAGGATATCTATGGAACTCGCACAATCAACAAGGAATTTCCATACGGTTACTGGACCAATGATAGCTAATATTACAAACAAGTACTCGGGGATTCTACTCCCACGCTTTCACTGTCGCGGAAAATAATGTCGTCTTTCATCGTTTTCGTAGCTTTAGGGGTGCAGCACCCTTGGGAGTACTACACTCTCCCATTTCTAGTTTCTTTGTCGCGTTGACGTATTGCTCCATGGTTCTGTTACTAAATCCTACCAAATGCGCCCCTCCGACCATGGTGTTGATAACTATTCCCTTTCCTTTTTGCTGGGAAGTGGCTTAACGAGTTGGCTGACCCTTATTTAGAGCTGTACCTCCTTGTCCCCTGTCCCTTGAGGCAAACCTTATACTCATCCAGCTTTCCTTCACGAAGCAGTCTTTCCACTACGTCTCTCAAGTGGCTTTTTGTACTGCATCACATTGCAGATATCCAGGTAGATGTTTTCCGCTGTATCGTTCAATTGTGTGTACCTTTCAAAGAATTGGAACCGAGGCCTTTTCTTTTGGTCATTCCTTCGGTTCCGGCTCCTCCTTTTGTTGTTCCTACATTGGCAGCCATTCCCTTCATTTTGGTTGCCGACATTGACTTCAGTATTCCCTGATCTGTCACCAGATTGCTTAATAGCGACATTGCTCTCGGTATCTTCTCTTGCGACTTCATTGGATCTTCTCTCCCGATTAGCGTACATCCCTTCTTATTGCAAGCATATATTAGCTTTCTCATAAAACAATTCCCTGGTTAGCGGTGGCTTTCCTACTAGGTATTTCCCAAACTAGATAGCTTTGTCAACTCCATTTATTAACGCCATTAAGATAGTTTGCTCATGGGGATTGCTCACTTCAGAACTGCTAAATTGAAACGGTCAAATATGACTTTAAGGTTTCCCCAGGAGCTTGCTTAACTACCAAAAACTCGATGACATTCTTGAATATCTGGGCATGCAACTGAAACTGATTTAGGAATCTTTCGCTTAACTCCTTAAAGTTGGAAACCGATCACGACGGAAGTTGGGTAAACCACATCATAGCCACATCTTCCAAGTATATCAGAAAAGATTTGCCTTTCACGGCATCTGGGCTCTTGCGGCATTCATATACTGGGAGTATCTCATTAAATGCTATCTTGGATCGGTTCTACCCGCACAACGGATCATGGTGGGTAGGTTGAATTGCCTTGAAAACTGGACGTCCAATATGTCATCGGTGAAGGGCGTATGGTTGCGATCAATACCCCAGTCTTCATTGGTGTATCCTCTACAATCTTCCATTATTTGACGTACCATTGCTTTTACTTTGGCATTGGTCAAAGCTTGTTGGGTTTAACGCACTCAGCTCTCCTAGACCCTCCTTCCCTTGCCTCAGACAACGTCATCTGACCTACCATCTGAGTAGATGTTCCCTGCCTCCTATGGTCCAGGTCGGTCACATGACGAGTAGGTTGGAGGAGTTGTGCCTGAGTAGGACGAGTAATGTTTAGGTCTCTAGGGAGAATATGGGATCTGCGCATTGGTAGTAGCATAGGCTCCGCTAGGATGGGATCATTATGACCTAGATGGCATGCTACATCCTTTCTGGATCCCAATGAGCCGAATTGGACTTTTCAAGGTTCTCAGGTCTTTTGAGAGGTATCCTTTGACGAGGATGCCTTCCGTTTTCTTCCGAAGAAGATGAATCTTCTGCTTCCCGATAATGGTGTTCTTTGTCTACGTAGTTCGTCTATCTGTCTAGCCATTGTGTTCATATCATCACAGATTGCACCGTTATCTCTTCTTTGAGCTTCTAATGCCACATTTATTTCCTCCATCTTGGAGAGAAAGCGTGCAAAATCAATCTGCAAAATAGGTGCAGATGAAGGAGGTTGATTGCTGGTCGCACCAACTGGGGTTGAGAATTCCTGTCGGCTCGGGTTGAGGCACCAATGTTTGAAGGGTTCGGGTCCACCCCACCGGGTTGGATCGGAGGGACACCATCGGGTCAGGTCGGACCTGATCCGGTCCTGTTCGAGCCAATGGCCTGAGATGAGGCGAGGGTTTGAGAATTACCCCGTTGTTCTTCGTTTGCTTCATTCTTTCGAGAAGCTTGTTGATATCTATCTTTCCTCGGAGCCATGGAATTCAATTTTGCTGAAATCGAGAAAAACTTCAAAAATGAGGAAAATGTTGATTATATCTTCGGATTTGGTGATCCAAACATTAGAACAATGACCCAAAAAGCTAAGAATTCAAGATTTCTCAGTGAAAACACCAAAATGTTAGACCAAAAATTGGCACTAACACCCCATAGATCAGGTTTTGTAGAGAATAATGAAAAAATATAAGCTAAAAATAGAGACAAGCAATCAAACACCCAAGTTTTACATTGGTTAGGCATTAATGAGCTTACGTCCACTTTATAGTTCTTTAATTCGATAGAGAATTACAAGTACAATGATTATAATCACTTAATCTCTCAAATACAATCAATTTTCTCTCAATATATATGAGATAATACTTAAAATTGATGATATAATTTGAGTAAAACCGGAATAGTAATGGAGAATGAATGCTCGGATCGTTAGAGTGCCAAAAGATCCTTCAAAATGTCACGTTTTCGTGTATTTATAGGTGTAGGAAGACTGTGGTTCGAATGCCACGTGGGAGGCCATGAGGGGATCTCGGGATCGAACTGGAGAAGTGGTCTTTGTAGTGGGCGAGGTCAGGTAGGGCTCGATTCGAGTTTGGTGGCAAGAGAATAGGTCAACATCGAGGGTAGTTGTAATCCTAGGGAGGTCGAATAAGAATTTATACGATCTAAAGCGATGACTTTAGAGTGTCATGCCACGTTCATATGCCATGGCAGGTCCGGTATGGTCCCATCCGACCTGAGATGATGCTTGTCTACCAAAGCCAATCTTTGTGTGCATGTGGGTCTGATCCGACCAAATCACTTCGACCCTAACCACTTGCTTAGCAAATGTTGAAGCATGTGTTCTCTGTTCAACCCAATTTCTTTTGCTCCTTATTGCATTCAGGATCATGGTGTCTGGACTTTGTGTGGCCTAGTCACAAAGTAGGCCAACAGTCCTATTCTTACGCTCAACTACTCCGTTTTGTTGATGTAACACCCCACATCCGTTAGTGTCACTCACAAAGGGAATGCACTAAGTTCTGTGGAGCATTTAGGGTAAAAGATGCAGATAAATTACAAGACAGACAAAAATTACAACAGCGGAAAATAAAACTTTGCTTTATTGATAAAATAGTTTATACAACGATTTCTTTATAATATCAGAGTATCATCTGTCTTACAAAATAAAGAAGCATAAAACAACATTTATATTCCCCAGTGTAGCAAGAGCCAGCCATAGCATCTGAAAAGAGAATCCAAGAAAAACTTCGACAAATCTTCAAGCTTGGAAAGAGTGACAATCCAACTTAACCTGAGCTACACCATTTCCTTCTTTGCTACCTGGGGAGGGGGGGGGGGAAACGGAAGAAAAGAAGACAAAAGAAAAACAGAGTCAGACATAAAGCCTGAGTAAGTTCAGTAACTTCTAGCATGTGAACATGGGAAAAACAAAACGACATGAATTAACTAAATACAAGATAACACCATGACGATAGGGTCAGCAAGATTAGACAAGATAATCATGAGATATGCTAAGATAAGATAAACTGGATATGCTCTAATACTTTCGCCGCTTCGCTATTTCCTTGTTATACTGGTTTCTATATCTCTGCACCACCTAACTAGTGTCCTAACTAGTAATGATACCCAATCCCTGTAGTTTCTATTGCCCTCAGGCATACATTTATTATTTATTACCTAAATCTAATCTAGGGTTTTCTATCAAGTGCTTTCTAGATTCAACTAGAGTTTACGCTATCTGCTGAACGCTTCTCGGATTCAGGGTTTATGCCACTTAGTCCAACTAGGGATTATGCTACATGTCGAACGATGCCCCCAAGTCTAGGACACACTACCTAGAG
Source organism: Allium sativum (assembly GCA_030737875.1). Classification (NCBI taxonomy): domain Eukaryota; kingdom Viridiplantae; phylum Streptophyta; class Magnoliopsida; order Asparagales; family Amaryllidaceae; genus Allium; species Allium sativum. The sequence continues at coordinate 823,008,936 of CM060910.1, forward strand.
TGGTATATGTTCCTATACTTCCCCACGCATGTATCGCGAATCGTTATCGCTTGTCTAGATGCACATGTCCTGTAATGTGCGGCCCGAGTCCTGTGGCAGGGCAAATCAAGAAACACAGAACTCGGTCGGTAACTTTCAGATATCTGCCGATGCAGATGCTAAGGTCTGTTTTTATTCCAGTGGCTATGGTCCCACTCGACCCCTCCCTCAGCTAATGAAAGGCACACCTTGAAAAATGAGAACTATAAGCAGGCCCCCTATGCCCCACTAACCTATGGCCATCCTCACCCATAACTAGATAGCAAGTATATGGTCTTTTGGAGTTCTCCGGCTTTCCGCTTCACGTATCTCGACAGACTCAAGATGGATGGTAGACGACGAGTTGCTATCATAGGGCTACCGTTTTCTCGCCGAATCACACTGGTCCATCCTAGTCTTTAGGTTGCCATATATTGCAACCAAGGCATACCCCTGGTTCTTCTAACGCAGACCTTAACCTCTGTGAGCCCAGGAGGATCATCTGCGGCCTCACAGAGGGATACCAAGAGTACCCTCACGTCCCCTCGAAGCCTCGGGCTTCGTAACCCAATTCGTTGGAGCCTTCTTTTTACTCAGACGGACATTCGCCCCTTCCCGTGTTATACTAAGAATTATTACTTAGTTTTACTAACTAAGATTTACCACTTAGTTTCCAGAATCGTTGTTTTCTTAACTAAGGTTTACTACTTAGCTCCTTTTAACTAAGTTTTGCTACTTAGTTCTCTTTCCCGTCAATTTGGATTGGTTAAGTGTCATTAGTCAATTCAAGCTAACTTAACCCTCTTCATTTATCCTGTTAAACTGGTTAAGTGTTATCAGTAATTCATGTTGACTTAACCCTACCACAAACCAAGTTATATTGGTTATGTATTTCTTATTACTTAACCCTACCCATTCATCTTGTATTGGTTAAGTGTTCCTTTTTAACTTAACCTTGCCCGTCTGTTTTAACTAACATGTTATTAATGGTTAAGTATTATCCCTTTATGTTTTAAACTTAACCCTATTCCTTTATCACAATCTGATGGTTAAGTGCTCAAGTTTACTTAACCCTACGGTCTAGTCAGCTAACATATCAAATTGGCTAAGTGTATTAAATTTTACTTAACCCCAACCTCTAGTCTAGTTAACATGTTAATTTGGCTAAGTGTATTAACTTTACTTAACCCCACCTTCTAGTCTAGTTAACATGTTAATTTGGCTAAGTGTTTTCTTAGTTACTTAACCCCTACAAATCTTGTCTTGTTACCATGTTAAATTGGTTAAGTGTCCCTATGGACTTAGCCCTCCCATTCTAGCTTAAATGTGTTAAGTTGGTTAAGTGTTCCTATGGACTTAACCCTCCCATTCTAGCTTAACTGTGTTAAGTGTCTGTATATACCTAACCCCACCCATCGGTTTGGTTATCATGTTGAATTGGTTAAGTGTCTTAGTTAACTTAACCATACCATTTTTGTTCTAGCTTTAACTAAATAAATTAAAGCCGCGACCACTCACATTAGACAGATATTGTTGCGATTACTGGATGTGCCGGTTGGTTCCGGGCAGGTTTACATCGCAACTCAGTCTAACCTCGGGTTAGGCATATTCGTGTTTTCTAAGTTCAAAGGGTTTTGATTAATTTTCAAATCAAGTTTTGAAAGTAACCATCCCGTCCGTCAGATCAGTTAGGGATAACCAGGGAGAGCAGGAAACTTGTATTTTCCAAACCCAAGCCAAGACACTATCCTCTCTGTCACCCTAGAACTTTCTGGTGTGTTATTAAAAGAGATGCCGTTAATAAACCTTTAATTTGTCTAAATTTACATTTTCTCATTTAGGACAAATTCTATAAGTAAATTATTCCTAATTTACTTATTTCATAATTGCTCTTTTAATGTAAATTGTCAACATTTATTCTTATGGCCCATTTTCCCCTCTATATCATATTTATGCTTTTTGGTATGTAAACTATACCCAATTAAGTGTCACTAACCATGATTTTTGCCAAACATGACAATTACTCGCAATTATGGCCAATTTCAAATTTATGCCAATATACTTATTATGCCAAATTAGCTAATCCAATTCTGATTTAACATTCTAATTACAGTTCATGTCAAACTAGACTTATTATTCTAGTTCACAATTCATGTAAATGCTAGATTTACAAGTCAATACTAGATTCAAATTACACATCCTATAATTCATGTCAAATTTATCCAATTTTCATTTTTATGAACATGCCATAATACATGTTCCCAATTCATGCCAATTTCCAAGTTTATAACTACGTTTTAGAAAATTTTATATTTTGCCCAAATCGTACTCCCATCGTTCGTATAATCATGATTCAACCTAGATTATAAATAAATCTAGATTCGTGGAAAAAGGGAATGAACCAAAATGCCATGAAAGAATAGACATAATAACTGGCATAAGATGACAATTCACAGGCATATAAATATGGTAATATTACGACATGAAAAGGGTTGAATAGTATAGGTTCAAGAACATGGGTAGATCTAGCTTAATAGGTAAATTCCCAAGATCTAAAACCAAAGAAAACCAAGAATAGACAGAATAGATAATCAGGTTTAGACCCAATTTCATAGTCACAAAACTTAAGCAACACTTTCCTAGTCATGAATCATAGGTGTTTAATCACAGTTGTCCTTGTTATGTCATAGGCAATAGTTTATGTTTCCTAATCAAAGGCATAGGCTTGTGTTCATAGTCAAGTAAATAATTCTCATAGCCATGAGTCACAGACATAGGCAGTGTTCATAGTTATAGGCAATGTTCATAGTCAAAGAGGCATATGGTTTTAAGGTCCATAGTTTCATAGTCACAGTCTTATTGGTCCTCGAATCATAACAGTTCTTAATTAGGTCCAAAGATATAAGCACTGATTCGAATAGAAAGATTTGGCATATTCTTTTATTCCATTAATTTCATGTCACGAATAGAGAAAACGTTCAAATCTAGAAAGTAACCGACTTACAGAGATTAGATTAGATTCGTAGAAAAACAGTCGTTGAAGTCGTTTGAATCTTCACTTGAATCCTAGCTTGTTTTGAATCTCTTCTTGAAAGTCTTGAGCAGCATTTCCTCGTCTTGATTTATTTTACATATTATTTTATTTATTTATACATTTTCTCAGAGTGCAGCATAAGGATAGAAAAGAATTGTGAATAGTGAAGGAGACTAGGGCTGTTTATATAGGATTAGGCGGACGAATCTAAGCAGAAAACGAGACCAGGTACATCAGAATGCACCCAGGCCCAAAAGTGGGTTTTTGCACCCAGTTCGACTGGCCAGTCGACCTGGTCAGGGGGGTCGACTACCCAGTCGACCTGGGTCCTGGGCAGGAATTTTCCCACCCAGCCCATTTCTGGGTTTGAATTTGAATTTCGAATTTGAATTTCGAGCTTTTTTCTGTTCTAAAAATTCCTGAAACTTCGGAGGGTCATATCTCCTTCATACGGACTCCGATTCTCGCAAACTCGGACTCTTTTTCATGCAGAATTCCGAGACGAACGCAATGGCGCAGCTCGTTTCCCTTTATTTTGATTTTAAAATTTAATTCTGCCTTGATTTGTGAATCCTAGTGCTATAGAATTACGGGGTGTTACAGTTGAGGAGTTCTTGGAAAAGAAAATTTACGAGTAATTCCCTTTTTATTATGGAACTTCCCAAAAAAAAGAAATTCTCCACCATGATCACTTCGTGTAGTTTAATTTTTAAAGATAATATATTTTGAAACCTTTTAGCAAAAGTTTTAAACAAATCAAAAGAATCACTTTTATGTTTGAGAAAAAGAGTCTAAGTAAATTTAGAGAAATCATCGATAACTACGAAAACATATTTACTGTGGTGTATTGATTGTGTTTGAGATGGACCAAATAAATCCATATAAAGTAATTCTAATGGATTTGAAGTGGAAATCCCATCTTTTAATCTAAATGAAATTTTTCTTAATTTTTCTAATTGGCAGACATTACATAAATTATTTAATTTAAAATTCATTTTGGAAAGCCCTATAACTAAATCAAATTTGAAAATCTAGATAGGTGTTTGAAATTTAAAAGGTCGAATCTTTTATGCCAAATCCAATGGTCACTTGTATTAGCCAAAAGACATAAGTTATCATTTGAAACTTTCATACTTAAGATATAAATATTTTTCTTTCTACTTCCTTCAAAAAATATGTTTGAGTTATTATCTTAGATGAAACACTTATCTTTTTCAAATCTAATTTTATAACCTTTATCACATAATTGACTTATACTAAGCAGGTTATGTTTTAAATTCTTAACTAATAAAACACCTGAAATATTAGGAGTCCTAGAGTTATCGACGTTGCCGATACCAATCACATATCCTTTCAGGTTATCACCAAAATTGACCATTTCTCCATCTTAATAGGTTATATTATTCAGTATGTCTGGATTTCCCATTATATGTCTCGAGTAGCAACTATCAAGTATCCTCTCTCTTTATTTGCACCATTTGTCCATCAAATTTTGAATCATCCTAGCCATGTAACACATTTGTTTATGTAAAACACAGTGCTTCAATAGACAACTTGATTTTTCAATAAAATTAAATGCAAACTTATGAAACAACGATAAAGTGCATATTTTTGAACTAGTGCTATAAAAGTCTTCAAAATTTTCCTTTTAATTTTTTCAAAAATTCAGATTATGAAAAATTTAAAAACCAATGCTCCTACACCAATTGTTGGGGATGCGGATTAAGGGTCTTAAGGCGAATTAAACAATAGAGGGGGTGAATTGTGTTTCATGGATTTTATTAATTTCTTGAAATCTTTTTAAGTTTATCAAAATGTTATGCAAATCACATATATCAACAATCACAAATGCAGATAACAAAAAAAGCAGTAAAAGGAAAGTATACACTGGGATTTTATACTGGTTCGGAGTTACCCTACATTCAGTCCCACATAAAGTTGGGTTGATGGGGATTTCTTTTCAACTAATATCCAATATTACAATCCTTGATTTCAGGGGTACAAGGGCACACCCCAACTGATTTCCGGAGTATAGTGAGACTCGGTTGATTTCCGGGCCATAACATACACCCAATTGGTTTTCGGGACGCAATCACACCCAGTCGATTTATATAGGACACGACCACACCATTCTCATTATCAATTTGGAAAATAGACTCGATATAACTTGATCTTTGATTACAAAAATCCTATAACTCTTGAGTAGCACTTGGATTTCAGAGAGATTTCGATAGAAAATTGAAATATAAAGAGACTGATATGATTCTCTTTGAAAATCGGTAGAGTTTATGCATGAAATTTAAGAAATTAAGAAGAATAACAGAGAGAGAAGAAAGGAAGAAGAAGATAATAAAAAGTTTGTTAAAAATCGAATTTAGAAGCCTATTTGTAGTCTACCAACAGTCAAATCCTTTCAGTGTAGTTTTGAATTCAAAAGGAACAACTTTTCATAATTTGAATTTGAAATAAACAACACGTATGTCAACATATCAATATATATATATATATGTCGACATCTCTTAGGGAATTTTAAAAAATAAATTTTTTGAATTATATTGGTTAAATTAATTATGGTGATTTCTGAGTTAAAACAAACTATATTCCCCTATATTAAAATAGAGCTTTTCAAGTAAAAATATATCTTAAAAACATATATTTAAGATGATTAAAAATTATAAAAAAAATATATAAAATGATATAATATATATATAACTATTAATATAAGAAATATTTAAAGCTTAATAAATATAAGTAAGGAAATTAAAAACAAAAGTAATTATAATAAAATTAGTATTAAATCTATGAATAAGAATATTTGAAGCAGGAGTTAAAATATATTAAAAACGGGAGTTAAAATAAATTTACGAACAAAGAAATATAGATTTAAAATAAGGAAGTAATATTAAAATCATTTTGAAAGTAGATTTAAAACAAGGAAGTAATTTTGAAATCATTTGAAAAATAGTGAGAAAAGATTGAAATAAGGATTCAGTGCTAACCAGAGTTCTAACAATAAATCTAGACACAATTACTTTTTATTTCTTGAAATCTTGAACTCTTGAATTGTTGATACTCACGAGTCTTTTATCTTGAACTCTTCTACTTTGAAATTTTGATTCTCTAAACTATACAATCTTCAATAATCAATATGTGCATACATTTCCTATATATATACATTCTAGAGAATAGTGTTAGTATATATTTTTATAACAATAATAGTAGAAACACGGTTATTGTCGTCAATACCATCATCATCAACATCTCTATCCCTAACAGTGAGTGCAACATAATTAGTTTGAGGATTTTCCATTGACTGGTTTGTTAGATTATGTTTTTTGAAGTCAAATGAGAGCGATGACCATGAAAATTTGAGGAATATGAAGATACATTATTGCAAATAGTTGCCTAGCCAATAAAACTACAGGGTTTAGGATAATTTAATTTAATATGCATTTACCATGTTCTCACTTGAAAACTGATGCATATTTCAATTTTTTTGATTAAACGACACATCCAATTGCTATAGAACCTAAATATGAGCATTACCTTAATGATATTATTTTGATGAAAAAAGTATCACCACCATCGAGACAGCTCTCTAAAATGTTAATTTATGCGTGTTTTGAGGCCATTTTAACCCTTAATTGCTTGATCTCAAAATATAGTGATATTTACAATTTTTCTTTGTGTAAGAACAATTCAGACTTAAAGAGTGGTCTTGAGTCCCATTTCGATCCTATGTGAAAAATCACATTCTGGGACTGTTATAGAATTAACGATTAATATTTAAACAAAATATTCCATTAAAATATGGGTTATTACAGTCTTCTCTCATTAAAGGATTTCATCCCTTAAATTCTCAAGGATTGAGCAATACAATCCAACACTCACAAACAAGTAATGACATATGATAAATGGTCACTCATCCCTCACAATAGCAACTAATGATAGTGATCGTGAAAAAGGAAACAGACTTGGAATTGGCATGGAGCCATAATTTTCATTCCTACGTACAACCACCATCAAATCCAGGATTGATGTAGTCAAGTAAAACATCTAAGTTGTACACTTATTTCAAAAGTAATAGGTAATGAAAAACAAAAGTGACAATTCATTAGTTAGAAGACAACCCAACCAAGCATCTTCTGGTGACTTTTCTTCCAACATTGCATAATACCAAAAAAATTCGGCACCACCACTTTGCGTGGGTCGATCTAAGAAAACTACGACTCACCAAATATTCCTCAGTCCAATAAAAGAAAAGAAAACCACAAAATTGGCTCCCATATCTAAGGTATAAAATCGCCAAAAATGCATGAAGGCATAAACCACAGCTTTATATCTACTATATACCTCTTTTAGAGAAATTTTATCATTTAGATGTGAATAAAAGTGAGTAGCATCTAAGCAATCAAGCCTTGATGCTTTGTACCTAAACATGAGCTCAACAAAGAGCATCATACATAATAATAGTAATAATCGCAAGAAAAGTGCATGTTAAATAAATGCAATTTATGTTACACAAGTAGTCAAATCATGTATGGAATTTACCTCAAATAGATGGGATACATAAAAGTATAACTAACCCACATGTCTAACAACCATATGTGTATTAAAGTCATGTCCAACATCGACAATCAAACAAGTATAGAAAAAAATAAGGGAAACGACAAAAAATAACATCCATGCATACCCTAGCATATGGGATACTTATCTTATCTAGTATAAGACATCAAATATGAAATTTGATACATATATGACTTAACTAATTTGATTTCCATCTCTTATTGGAAATCAAGAATATCAATCTAGCATCTCTCGTCAACGAAAAGAATATGACTTGAGTGCTATCATGATATCCTTAAATCCTTAGCAACTCATTGATGAAAAACCTTTGTTAATTGTTCTCACATCCATTTGGCAATCTCGAATGGTTATATGGACTATTTGACTCATCTCATTCAGCATTAGCTAGTTGATTATTCATTCATCCAGATATGAATGTCCAATCACACTCTCCAATGATGTTAGGAACAAGTAACGTCTCTTCCATACGGGACGAACCACCTCAGTTGAGACCATACTACATCACTTCAAGTTTTGGAGTCATAACCAGTAATTAATACAAGCAGTGCCCAATAATTAAATATCGCTCCTAAACTATTATATCTCTATCCTAAACACAACAACTGCACAAGGAAGTTAGGAATTCTAATTGATTCTACTTGCAAAGATCGAGATCCCTATCATAGAAAGAAAAAATCTAGTGACATGACATCACCAAATAATTCTAGCAACTTCCCTAATGATTAGTGCCTCCAAATCTCTAGAGCGAACTTTATTTCCACTGACTCCGAATCAAGAGTTAAATAATCCTCGTGTGGGTTTGGTGTCGTCTAACACGTAACAATCTTTCCTTTTGGTACCAGTATCGCACTTGCTCATTAACACAATCAAGTGGATGTTGTTGACCCCTCATCCTTACAAGGAATGAATTGTTTCAATACACTCGTGAAATTCTCAAGTAGAATTCTAATTTATAGCTCCTTTTGGGTCATCTCAAACTTTTGCAACCTTCATAAGATCAATAGGGACATCCTACTAAAGGCAATGCAACCCAAGCATCTCACTTCCCTCATTTCAGTGTGATACTTCAAAACCAAACTATCAATTGGTTCTTCATCAACAACCAAAACACAACCATCAACCATGCCTTGTGTTTTTTTCGCCTATGGAAAAAGAGGATGCGATCGCGTAGCACGAGTACAACCCATCAAAGTAATGACTTGGAACACAATCAATGAAATGCAAAAAATATGTTAACTTTTCGGTTAGCCCAAATGACATTATCAATTGACCAATGTCAAAGTAGTGTGGCATGTTGTAATCAGCATACAACAATCAACTACTCTCTACTGGTAAAATCAACTCGGAAAGTCCAACTGAGAGAAAACCCTCTCCCCTGGAGCTGATCAAAAAATTCGTCCAGGATTGATAAAAAATAGTTTCTTCTCACTCACTCTTTGGGTATCATATGCCTTGCAGGAAAAACTACTAGCCTAGTTTCTTTAGCTGGACTTATACAGAAGTTAAATCAAGTATCATGCTAATTTGGTCACTTCATTGAATATGTCCAGATACTATCAAGCTACATGCTCAAATGATGACTTGTTATTAGATAACTCAATGTCCATGCCTGCTATCAATAATCATAGGTGACTCTCTTACTTAAGATTAGGATCTCAGCACGCTATCGCTAAATTGTGGACGACTCATTCCAAAGAAAAAAAAAGTCCTAACCCACTATTTTCACCAGCCATATTTCAGAACCATCAACGTTCCATATCCTCACATCAAGTTCATTCTTAGACTCTAATACTAAACTAACTAATCCTAAAACAATCAATAACAACCAAACTAAAAAACAAACATGATTGAGTGAGATTAAGTTTTTGATTAACCATGTATACTACTAAGTATAACCAAGCTATGTCTTGACACTTCCACACATCAAGGTCCCAAACTAAACACTACGAATGTTGCAATCATCCACGGTTGTTAACGTCAACATTAACAACAAATTCATATGAATGCACCAGCCCTCTTTATCCAGTTACCTTAGATTTAGCATAGATTGAACAAAAGAAAGTAAATAAATAAATAAAAAGGAGAGTAGAAGAGAATTTCATTGTGGATTATCTATTAAACAAGCCTACACCCGCTTTTAATAGACCAACTACAGTCTCCATGCCTATTACGATATTTTCAGTACAAGCCTTTAGGTAAACCATCTAATATAGATGAATTTGATATCATAGTTATAAAGGACTATTAGAATAGATCAAACAACTTCGTTGGGAATGATCCTTGCTTTTTTTAGAGAGGATTAGTATTGGAGAAGTGCTTTGGCAACATGTAGCCAGAGATAATCTAGATTCTCTTCATGTAGGAGGTAGTTGGGCATTTATAAGAGTTTAAAGATGATCTAGGCCAAGATATTGCAACAATAGGTCCGTTTATGGGTTATGTTGCCATGCATAAACACATAACCAAATAGGTCAATAGCTATGGATCAATGTCGTCCATAGTCTATGGATCCATGTTCTTAACATATTTTTAGTCCTCGTCTGCTTTTCTGGTCTTTTAGTGTTCTCATGATGCCTCATGTCATGTTTCGTAGCTTTTGAATTTCATTTATATGTAGTTTGATATCGAGCCATGCCGAGCCGCTTTCAAAGTGTACAATCTATCGAATATCTTGAGTTCGGGACATCTGATTGCTGCCACACTTAGAGGATACGCTAATAAGTGGGGAAGGTTTATCATGGTGGGTCTAATGATGGGCCGCTCATTATATGTATGGATCGATGCTGATCCATAGGGTATGGATCGGTGTTGATCCATAGGGTATGGATCGGTGCTGATCCATACACTTAGCTTATTATGAGTTAAGTTTGTGTGATCCCCTCTAATGTATTCTTCTAAGCCTTTTAGCTGAGTTGAAGTGAATCTAACTTCATCTACACTTCTAATTTTTGTGGATCTTCTCATAAGGTAAGAAACTAAGTTAACGTTTCCCCTTTGTGTACATCTTCAATGTAAATAAGATGACCTCTACATTAATCTATCTTCGTTTTCCATGATTTGATTGGCTTGACCATAGTAATGAGTATTTTGAAAAGTTATCTCTAATCAGTTGTTCGTTAACTGGAATTTTTGTGTTGAGGTTGTATATTTGTTGTTAATCTTTGAATTTTAGGTTCAAACTTCACCAGGTGCTTCGAAATGGTGTGTTGCATGATTTTTTTATGGAAAACGAATAATCTAATGGATTATGGATTGGTATCGATCTACAAATTTAGGATATTTTCAGAAAATTTTCTTATCTTATAAGTATACAATCTAACACATTAGCCTATCACTATTACCCTTACTTGTTTTTCTATAAAAACTGGTCCATTTCCTTCTCGAGTGAATCCAACCAAATTCATCACCTCCATTCATCTTCCATCATCGATTCCTTTGACCGAAGCTTCCTGCCATCGAGGTTGACTTCCATAGTGGTTCGCTTGCCAAACTTTCTTCCACCTGGCCATTTGACTTAAACCTTATATATATATATGACCTAACTAATTTCATTACCTATGGCATCTTTTAGTTCATTTGTCAATTGCTTTTAGCCACCGGCACCTTGTACGGATCACCCTTGGATCTTCTAAAATTCAGTGCTCTAATTTGACAATATGGTTTCGAGAAACCTGAGACTTTGTTAACTATGACTTTTGAGGTTTGACCCTTTGAGTTTTGGTAGTGTATTCGTTTGAATTTGGTTTTGTGAGTATCTCCGATGAAATCTGGACTCGATTAGCGATTTTACACAATTTTATTCTTGAAATTATATAACTTTGAGCTGAATTCAAACTTAAACATAGTTTCTAAGAAATGAACTTGAATCAAACTTGGACTTGACCCATTTTGAAATGCATATGTCTAGCTAGAATTTTTGGACTTTGATCGTGTTTCCTTTAATATATAATAACATAGATTCCTCGGAATCAATCTCGGAATAAACAAACATGCTTGAATAAAGAACCAAACTTCATAGTTTAAGCCTTGACACTTAAAATCATTGTAATCTTGCATATCCTACATGATTTTGACCAAGTCCTGATTATCAAATGAAGTGTGATTGAGTAAGTCGAGTGTTTCCTTTATGTTATACTTGCACGTCCGTTGATACTAGAGCAGAAAGCTTACTAAGCCGTTTTGGGCAACAGATTTGTTATTGATTTTTCAAATTGACAATGAGTCGGTTCAAATAAAAGAAATGGCATGGATTGCTTACCTTGGCGTAAATGAGCTATTTACGCTAGATATTCCTATTGTAAAGCTTAAGACTTATTTGATTGTAATCACTTATATAAAGAACTATACTAGCCCCGATTGACGCTCGTTAATTCGATTGGTCAAAAGACGGTTATTTCCATAGAATTTTGAATGTTACCCACTGAATAAAGACATAGGAACTGAATGTACCTTACTGTCTTGAACACTATATTCCTTGTGTATAATGATTTTTCAATTCCAAACTCGCCAAAAATTTGGAGAAGAAGGGCATTTTCATTCAAAAGTGGAGTCTGCGTCTATCATGTCATCATCTTTTATTCATACGGGAACTTTTTCATATGTCCCGGTTGAACGAGCTATGATTGTATTAGGGTATGTCAATGATTTTTCTGATCCCTATTAAGTGTTTAACTTTGAACAGTCAGTGAGGTGTCCGTTAGCCATTACATTGCGGATGCTTTGTGGCATCTCTTGTAATCGGAATCCCAATGGATGTAGAGCTACCATCGAGGGACCAGTATGCTGAAAGACCACCATCAGATTACATTACTTGCCACCGCTTCATGTATTGGACTGGCATCATTTCTCCTTTCAATGTATTTTTGTGGATGTGCTTTAAGAGATGAGTACCATGCTCTTCCAACTACATTCAAATAACTATGTTGTACTTTCCTATCACTGCGTGCTATTTATGAAAACATTTAGATGCCCACCTTCATTTCTCAAGCTTAAATATTTTCTATTGTTCAAAAGAAGGCACGACCATCCTTCAATTGTTTTCATCAAAGCGTAGTGAACCAGAAGCTTATACAAATCTATCAAAAATATACCTACCCTTATGAACTAGTTTTTCTTCGTTTGCTTCCCAATGAGGTTTAATAGATTACGCACTTGTGGTGGTAAGTGCTTGAATTTCATCGTCGTACTTGTTATGAACTTGAGACAATAAATTCTAACCTAATGCATATTTTATACCAGATTTTCCCGCTTTAGTTAAAGAAGCTATCATAAAGCCACTTTAAACAGTTTTAAAGCAATTCTTTCCCTATAGAGAGAGGGAGAGATGAGCATCCTGATGTAAGATTAATATCTCCACTGAGTTAGGCTTCTACATCCTAAGATATTGGTGATTCCTCCGAAATTCCTGTTAGAATTTATGCCCTAGAAGAAATTTGTTTGATGTGAACAATAATAACATTATTGATGCTTTATTTTATTTGGAATAAAATTTCTATTTTGTTATATTTACTGCGTAATATAAATATTAACATAATAGAAGTCCTTCGAATAATAATACAAAATCATATATAGCTCAAGTAAGCGACTTGAACATGAGATTATATAATATGATAATAATATTATATTTCTTAAATGTCCCTAGTCAACTTTTATTGTTTATATAGGACAACAATAAAACATTAAGATTAGTATGTTCATTGACTGATGATCATATCTGACTGATCATTAATATACGTGATATTAATGTCAATACATAAATACATACTGGAGAATAATGTATTGGGCTGACCTAATATGAGAAAACAGCATGGAATATAATTAACAATATCATAAGTTATTCTCATAATGATAGTAATATAACGGTCCTCGGACCTTAAATCATTATAATTTTATTCGAGGATATTTGTGTTTTGATATCAACACAGAAGTTACTTTAAATCGAGTAGGCGATATAGGTGATTATCAGATACATCTCAAATTAATTGTACCAATGTTATATTAACCTTTAGTGTCACACATAAGAACGTTGAAAGGATGAGAACAGTTCAAAAACAAAAAGGAAATCAAGTGTTGAAATAGTCTTTGGTTTTGAACGCATATTTGGGTTCCACGGTTATCCTATTATCCCTTATTCGATTTATAAAAGAGGACCCGATCTTCGTTTTATCGACATACAGAAAAGCGAGTAAATCAGAAAACCTTAAAGTCCCAATCTTCGGCTAGTACCGATTCTCAATCCGCCTTAACTCCGTTTGACAAAGTTGAGGGCAACATTCGTGGATACCAATGGAGGCGCCTTATTCAAGCATTCAATTTCGATACCTCCGGATCTGACATCAATCCAATTCGTGATTCAAAGAGGTGCAAGGTACATGATTTCATTTAATTTCGAATTAATTATGGAAACTAGGGTTTGAAAATTATAAGCCATCGCTGCATAACGATCCACCGAAATTTTCAGTTCCAACTCCTATTCATCTAGGATTAAAATCCGTTCACCTCGAGAAGCAAGGAGCGAAGCTTCAGTAGAAGATAGTCCTTTGGGGAAATCATCCGAAGTGGTAGCTTTAGGTGTCAAACTAGGGTGGAGCCTAGCGGACATGTGAGGATATCATCGGTCTCGAAGGGATAGGGTGAAGAGTTTTCTCATCGTAAGGGAAAATCTACAGTTTCATTCATTATGGAAGAAGGAGAGTTCTTAAAGAGAAGTTAATATGATTCTATTTCTAGGGAGAGCGACTCCAAAGAGGATTTCATGAAGTCATTTGAAGAGAAACATGGAATAAATCCAATTCATCAAGATGGGGAGATATTTAAGTGTAAACTGTAGATCTTCTGGGAACACCAATCAATGTGCAAACCTTGTGTCCTAAGGAGGAAATGGTAAAAATGATTTTAGTAACTTGAGCAATATTTGGTTTAAGTGAAATTATTGGACATTCATTTACACCGACTCGATCAAATTTCGATTTTCGCCCCGAAAACATAACTTTGAAGACCTTCCAAACTCCAATGTTCCTTACAATAAAATGTAGTTTGTGGGAACATTGGGTTTTAGATAACACGTCACACACACTTATGACCACTACACTACCATATACATGTTTCCTCGTATTGTGTTTACTTCTAAACTCAATTCATTTCCTGTTTTCTAGATCGCTATACGAGTCATGGAAAATGCAAAAGCTTCCAGCATACTTCCAAAGATCATCGGGAAAGAAATGTTACTTTACTCTCCCCATCACCTAGAACTGGAGGAATAAATGAGGGGATATAAAGAAAAAAAGGAATTTAATAGGCGAGGTAGATAAAGAAGGAAGAGAGGAATATAAGTGAGAGAGAGGGAGCATAATGGGAGGAAGGTCGTTGAGGGTGAGCAACCTTCTAAATGCCCATAGTAGACTAGAGTTCCTCTGAGCATCATTAAATTATGACGAGCCCTAGGTCTAATATGCCAATCCTTGTTTGTCTCCACTCCAACTTCAACTACAGTCACTGTAACACCCCACCTCCGCCAGGGTCACTCTTGTAAGTACACTAGCTTTGGAGGGGTGTTGGACAAGGTAAACATGCATGAAGATATCACAAGACAGAACATATGAGTAAAACAGAGTAAATAAAGCAGCGGATAAAATTACTATTTCAAAACCATAGTCAAGTTACATCAAAGTACTTAGTCATCATTTTTCCAGCTACTACAAGTCTAGAAAACATAAACTGAAAAATACATAAGTAAATTATTCCCCAAAGATAATAGTGGTGTAGCCATAGCAAAGCTCAAGTCCAAACCGTACATGAGCTGTCAGAAAAGCAAGCCAAAGATCCAAGCTAGGTGCTAGTGTTCCCACCCTAAGAACCTGGGCGGAGGGGAACGGAAGAAAAGAGGCGAAAGGAAAACAGGTCAGTCATAAAGACTGGTAAGTCCTACCTACTATTAGTATAAAAACTAGTAAAATTAACTGGACATGAGAAACTGAGATGAAACATAAGGATGGTAACTAAACTGGCATGGTAAATAGTTAACAAGATAGATCAAGTGTGGCATCGCATATACAAGGTTAAGTTACACCAAGTGTACTAGTATTCTAACCCATGTGAAGTATAAACAAGAAATGATCTCTTGGCCCAATATCATGAGATGACCTAAATCAAGGTCTAACTATACGATCTAGTCGATCGGCTCCCTATAAGCCTAACTTATCGTATATCAGTGTCATACAACTTAATCATGAAATGTAGTTAACTGTGCAAGGTCCACCCTAGGGTGTATCCAGCCCTAAGGTGTTAACCACTGACACAAAACAAGCACGCACAGTCTAAACCTACTGGTGCCCATGTTCAACCCCGGACTCATGTACACGACCATGTTCCGCCTGAACTTAACTGGTGCACTCATTCAGCCGTCTCTTTTTGGTCTCTTACGATCAGCCCAGTAATCGTGCCCTACCATAGCCTAGTCCCTAGGGTATCGTTGATACATCCAAGAGGGTTACTGCTGAAAAGGACCACGTAACTAGGATTTCAAATGGGTTAAGTGTGGTTAACCCTATCCTAACCATGTATCGAGTTGGTTAAGTGTGTCCAAGAAATTCATGACTTAACCCTATCAATACATCGTGTTCAACTGGTTAAGTATATTCAAGTGGTCCATGACTTAGCCCTACCATGTGGCATTAATTAACTTAATGCACCCCCAACCTCTCACATTAGACCTTGTTGTGGTTACTAGTTAAGCCGGGTGGGTCCGGGTAGCTTTACACCACAACCTAGTCTAACCTCGGGTTTTAAGCGCGACATGACCAACTACTCACATTAGGTCCTATTGTTTGTAGCTACTAGTTAAGCCAGGCGGTTCCGAGTAGATTTATGCTACAAACTCAACCCAACCTCGAGTTGGCCACTTTCATGTTTTCTACATGTCATGTCCACATTCATGTTTTCAAGCATAAACACATGTCAAACTTTCATGTCATATTTTCAAGTCATGTTTTCATGTCATCTAAGTTTGCCTAACTACCCATAACGTATTCCCATCGCACGTAAATTCGCATCAACACACATAGATCAAAGAGGGAACATAAGAATATGACAAGGTGGGCATAAGATGGCAAAGTCTATCACAAGTTAAACATGGTGATATTTGAGGCAAAAGGGGTTCAACATACTAGCATATGGCCTCAACATGTATGATAGTATAAAAGGTGACTTGGCCTTAAACATGACAATAACATAAAGGTGATTTGGCCTCAAACATGTCAAATAGCATAAGGGTGATTTGGCCTCAAACATGACAATAACATAAAGGTGATTTGGCCTCAAACATGTCAAATAGCATAAGGGTGATTTGGCCTCAAACATGACAATAGCATAAAGGTGATTTGGCCTCAAACATGTCAAATAGCATAAGGGTGATTTGGCCTCAAACATGACAATAACATAAAGGTGATTTGGCCTCAAACATGTCAAATGGCATAAGGGTGATTTGGCCTCAAACATGTATGACTTCAAACTTAGCAAATAAACTTGTGGGTAGCATGTAGTTCAACATCATAGGCAAAGGTGATAACATGATAATAGTTGAAATAGGGTGATAAACTTGTGCGTAGCATGTAGTTCAACATCATATGCAAGTTAACATCAAGGTTATGAGAGGTTCTATGTTGCATTATGCATAACTACCAAGTTCTATGTTGCATTATGCATAACCACCAAATAAAGCTCATAGCTTTCTACCCAAAAATCAAGGTAAATGATACTAGGTTCATGATAGTGCCACAATCATAGATCAAAAGAGTCATAAATGGATCTATGCATACAAATATAGCCCAGGGCAAGTATTATACCCAAAAGTCCCATTTCAACTTGCTACATGATCATATTAACTTCATAGTTTAAATCTAAGAGTAGAGTGGGGCTTACAAAGCGTGGCTATGAGAACTAGAACCAAATAGAACAAGATAGAGATGTTGTAGAAGCTCTAGGAATGATGTAGCAACACAAATAGCCTTGAGAATAAGTAGCTCCTTTGATTTGATGAAGAAAGATGGCTCCTTTTTGCCTTAGAAGCTCTCAATATGAAGATGGAGGGCATGATTAGGGGGCATTTTGGCAGAATTTAGTTATTAGGTTGATTTGTGATGGTTTAGGCTAGGCATTAGGTTTTTTTTATAGGTGTAGAGACTAGTTTAGGCCATAGGATTAACCCTAATTCAGATCTGAGCCATCAAATCATGTCACAAGCCAACAAAACAAGACCCAGGAGCCAAAACAGGTGCACCAGGCCAAATTGGCCCGACCACCCAGGTCGACAGGGGTGTCGACCGGGCAGTCAACACCAGCTGGGGCAAGTCGACTCCCAAGTCAACTCCCCAGTCGACTTGGGGCTGGGCGGGAAATTTTCCCGCCCAGTCTGTTTGGCTCCCGAACTGTTTTTAAACTCTGGATTTTCTGAAAACTTCGACGGGCCATAACTGGGTCATATGGACTCCGATTTTCGAAAACTCAGACTCTATTTCGCGTATTTTTCCGAGACGAACGCAATGGCATAGCCCGTTTCCCTTGATTCAGATTTTAACATTTAATTCTGCCTTGATTAATGTTATAACATGTTATTCAAAATACGGGTTGTTACATTCTCCCCACCTTAAAGGATTTTGTCCCCGAAATCTTCAAGTTAGGAAGAACGTATGCTACCATCCATCATCCATCTACTCAAAACATCATCCACGAGCAGTCGTTGTCCTTAAAAGATTCTAAATGTTGTTTGATCATATGCGAAAGGTGTGTGTATATGTACTTATCTAATGCGAAAATCAGGCGGTTACTGATTCAGTAAACCTCCTTAATGCAAAGTATGTTAGTGAAATGAGTCCATATGTATGCAAATTCCTAACATAATTCATAATCTCTACATGAGTGCACATAACATTCATCCATATGCAACATCCACGTGATAGCATAACAAGTTTTAGCCATGAATAAGTATAAGCACTCATGCATATGCAATATGAAAGTGTGTGAGCCGATCTTAGTGCCTAATGTGTATCATGCATCCACGAGTACCCACTTGCAAACACTAGCAACCACTTGCAAACATTAATCATAACATGTTTCAAATACATGTTTCATGCAAAGGGTTTCTACCTAAGGTTCTCATGACAGGATTAACGAAGTAACCAGATAAACATGGATAACAAAAGATAGATATGCTAGCTTATAAGAAAAGAGATTGAGAATGTACCCTCAAAAAGAAATGGGTGAAGCGCGCGCATCTTCTCCTCGGTTTCCCAAGTTGCGTCCTCTTCGGCTTCACTCCACTGAACCTTTACTAACTTGACTTCTCGATTCCTTAAATTCTTGATCTCCATTCCCAAGATACGAATCGGAGCTCGCCTCAGTGTTGCCTCTTTCTCTACCTCCACGTCTTCAAGAATGCTAGGCTCAACTACCTCGGCTGACTCATGTAGGCACTTTTGGAGATGCGAGACATGAAAAACATTGTGCACTCCGGCCAGCTTCTTGGGCAATTCCACCTTATAAGCCATCTTCCCAATTCTCTCTATGATAGGGAAGGGTCCTACGAACCTTGGTGCCAGCTTCCCAACTGCTCCAAAACGAACCACACTATGCAAGGGAGAAACTTTCACAAAGACCATATCTCCAACTTCCAATTCCAAATCAGTCCTTCGCTTGTCTGCATAGGATTTCTGTCTATCTTGGGCCGCTTTCTTCCGTCTTTGAATCAACTCAACCTTCTCGGGTGTGTCCCTTATCATATCGGGCCCGAGTATAAGCTTATCCGTGGTCTCCCACCAACAAGTTGGTGACTTGTACGGTCTTCCATATAGAGCTTCAAATGGTGCCATTCCTATGCTTGCTTGGTAGTTGTTATTATAAGCAAACTCTACGAGAGGAAGGTGGTCTTCCCAAGTGCCACCAAAGTCAAGAATGCATAGCCTCAACAGATCTTCTAGTACCCTATTCACCCTTTCGGTCTGGCCATCCGTCTGTGGGTGATAGGCTGTACTTAGATTCAATCGCGTACCCATCGCTTCTTGCAAACTACTCCAAAATTGGCTAGTGAAGATTGGGTCACGATCGCTAACTATGCTAGAAGGAACTCCATGCAATCGCACTATCTCTTGAAGATAAACAGATGCTAGCCATGATGCGGTCCTCTTGCTCTTCAACGGAACAAAGTGAGCACTCTTCGTAAGTCTATCAACTATGACCCATATCCCATAAAGCCCAAAAAGTTTGGTCAACTAAGTGGACACCTTCACCCCAACTATATATCACAAACAGACGAGTCATACTCCTTATGGGGTTTGCAACATAACTAAGATTGAAAATAGGACCGAGAGGATATACTTAAAAGATAGCATGCGAGTAAGCTCTACAGAATAATAGGGATCAAGGATATACTCTTAAAAAGAGATATGATGCGCGTATCTAGTCTTCAATCTTCTAAGTCGCATTTTCTTGTGCTTAATCCCATCGTGCCTTGACCGTCTTTTAACTTCACAATTTCGTAGTTTCAAAATATGAGTTGGAACTCATTTCACCGTTGCCTCTCGTTCCACTTCCCCTTATTCTTTTCCTAAAAATACTTGGCTATAACTGCGTGCTCATGGTTTTCATGCAAGATTTCCAAAATTCGTTAGTGAATCCTGGATCTCGTTTTCATACTATACGGTATTCAACGCAGAAAAACTATATCTTGAAAACAAATGCCAATCCATGTTGCCAAATGTGCTTACTAGGGTGATTTCTATAACCCATGCTTAAGCGAAATGGACTATCCGCCTTAGTGGCGAACACTGCTCGATTGGATTACAAATTTCCAACAAAGGTGCCGAGGGATTCTAGATAACTAATCATGATGGAACCCTAAAGGTCACACGAGATTTCGAGGGTATTACCGAAGTGAGTCATGAGCCTCGCAACCCTATGTTCGAAATCAAGAATGGCTCTATAACTGGACAACCAATCCATGCTCAAAATCAACCCGTATCCCATACACCCGAGAACATAAGCATCACACATGAATTCTACACTCAATATAGAAATCCTCAAATCCATACAAATCATAGATAGATGGGCGGAACCCCCAATTGGATTTGAAACACTAACGGGATCCTCAACTAGACTAGTACTTAGGTGCAAACTTTCAACAATATCAGAAGAAATAAAGGTATGCGATGCTCCAGAATCAAATAAAGTTCGAACAGGAAAACCAGAAATGTAAACAAGGCTTTCTACAGAAATACTACCTCGGTCCGGAACTGGAGCAGTGTTGAGAGCATGCATCTGCCCTCCAGAAGGTCCTGCTCGCTGAGTCTGTCCTTGCCCCTGTCCTTGCTTCCTTGGGCAATCCTTACCGAAGTGTCCAGACTTTCCGCAATGAAAGCATTCTCCCAACTTCCTCTACTTCTTCCTACAATCTTTGGCTATGTGTCCAGTGATCCCACAGAAGTTGCATTTCCTTGTCTTCTTTGCCTTGTTGTTGTTGTTCTTGCCTCCTTTCTCGGCATCTTCCTTCTTGCCTCGAGACTCATTAGCCTTGACCTCCTTCTTGCCACTCTTATCTTCCTCTTGAAGCAGGGCCATACTTACCAGACTCTCGAAGGTCGCCCCCATGGGTATATGAGACATGGCCAAACTGTGCAATGGCTCATTCAATCCTAGAGCAAAGTGTAGGGCCTTCTTCTGAGCTGTGTTAACCAAGTCTAGACCGAATTGAGCAAGTTGATTAAACTTATCCACGTATTCCCTAACGGTCTTGTCCCCTTGCTTTAGTGATATGAACCTTTCCATCTGAAGGTTCTCCTCTGTCGACGATAGAAACCTCAGTCCAAACCTTCTCCTAAAGTCATCCCAAGTCTCAATTGGCCTAGTAGTGGTGGTGACTACCCACCAATATGCAGCTTCCTCTTTAAAAAACTGTACCGCCAACAGAACTTTCCTACGATCCTCTACATCAAAGATAGCAAAGAGGTCTTCAGTTTCCTTTAACCAGTTCCTTGCCTCAACAAAAGTCTCCGTCCCAACAAAATTCTTGCCACCCATCGCCTTAAAGTCCTTGCAACTCTTCGTGAAATCTGCTTGCGGATGCTGAGGAGGAAGAGGAGGAGGAACCTCAGCTGCGGGAGGAGGAGGAATGTTCGTGGGGCTGGCTTCATTCGCCCTTGCCTCCATGTACCTTCTAAACCAAATTGGTACTGGTACGCCCTCCAAAATGGCAAAATTATCGGCCATACTGAAACGAAGAAAAAGATAGATTGAGAACGAGGAAACAAAGGATAGTGCTAATGGCTTTTGGGGAATAGCCTTTTAAAATAAACTAGACTTTCTTGGAAAAATACTTCTTTATAATCGGTTTTGAAAATAGTTTTTAAAAAGGTAAGTTTTTAAAAACTTTTCTTTAAAAACTTTTGCTCCATCTCGTAAACGTTATGCTCTGATACCAAATGTAACACCCCACCTCCGCCAGGGTCACTCTTGTAAGTACACTAGCTTTGGAGGGGTGTTGGACAAGGTAAACATGCATGAAGATATCACAAGACATAACATATGAGTAAAACAGAGTAAATAAAGCAGCGGATAAAATTACTATTTCAAAACCATAGCCAAGTTACATCAAAGTACTTAGTCATCATTTTTCCAGCTACTACAACTCTAGAAAACATAAACTGAAAAATACATAAGTAAATTATTCCCCAAAGATAACAGTGGTGTAGCCATAGCAAAGCTCAAGTCCAAACCGTACATAAGCTGTCAGAAAAGCAAGCCAAAGATCCAAGCTAGGTGCCAGTGTTCCCACCCTAAGAACCTAGGTGGGGTGGGGAACAGAAGAAAAGAGGCGAAAGGAAAACAGGTCAGTCATAAAGACTGGTAAGTCCTACCTACTATTAGTATAAAAACTAGTAAAATTAACTGGACATGAGAAACTGAGATGAAACATAAGGATGGTAACTAAACTGGCATGGTAAATAGTTAACAAGATAGATCAAGTGTGGCATCGCATATACAAGGTTAAGTTGCACCAAGTGTACTAGTATTCTAACCCATGTCAAGTATAAACAAGAAATGATCCCTTGGCCCAATATCATGAGATGACCTAAATCAAGGTCTAACTATACGATCTAGTCGGTCGTCTCCCTATAAGCCTAACTCGTCGTGTATCGGTGTCATACGGCTTAATCATGAAATGTAGTTAACTGTGCAAGGTCCACCCTAGGGTGTATCCAGCCCTAAGGTGTTAACCACTGACACAAAACAAGCACGCACAGTCTAAACCTACTGGTGCCCATGTTCAACCCCGGACTCATGTGCACGACCATGTTCCGCCTGAACTTAACTGGTGCACTCATTCAGCCGTCTCTTTTTGGTCTCTTACGATCAGCCCAGTAATCGTGCCCCACCCTAGCCTAGTCCCTAGGGTATCGTTGATACATCCAAGAGGGTTACTGCTGAAAAGGACCACGTAACTAGGATTTCAAATGGGTTAAGTGTGGTTAACCCTATCCTAACCATGTATTGAGTTGGTTAAGTGTGTCCAAGAAATTCATGACTTAACCCTATCAATACATCGTGTTCAACTGGTTAAGTATATTCAAGTGGTCCATGACTTAACCCTACCATGTGGCATTAATTAACTTAATGCACCCCAACCTCTCACATTAGACCTTGTTGTGGTTACTAGTTAAGCCGGGTGGGTCCGGGTAGCTATACACCACAACCTAGTCTAACCTCGGGTTTTAAGCGCGACATGACCAACTACTCACATTGGGTCCTATTGTTTGTAGCTACTAGTTAAGCCGGGCGGTTCCGGGTAGATTTATGCTACAAACTCAACCCAACCTCGAGTTGGCCACTTTCATGTTTTCTACATGTCATGTCCACGTTCATGTTTTCAAACATAAACACATGTCAAACTTTCATGTCATATTTTCAAGTCATGTTTTCATGTCATCTAAGTTTGCCTAACTACCCATAACGTATTCCCATCGCACGTAAATTCGCATCAACACACATAGATCAAAGAGGGAACATAAGAATATGACAAGGTGGGCATAAGATGGCAAAGTCTATCACAAGTTAAACATGGTGATATTTGAGGCAAAAGGGGTTCAACATACTAGCATATGGCCTCAACATGTATGATAGCATAAAAGGTGACTTGGCCTTAAACATGACAATAACATAAAGGTGATTTGGCCTCTTACATGTCAAATAGCATAAGGGTGATTTGGCCTCAAACATGACAATAACATAAAGGTGATTTGGCCTCAAACATGTCAAATAGCATAAGGGTGATTTGGCCTCAAACATGACAATAACATAAAGGTGATTTGGCCTCAAACATGTCAAATAGCATAAGGGTGATTTGGCCTCAAACATGACAATAACATAAAGGTGAATTTGCCTCAAACAAGTCAAATGGCATAAGGGTGATTTGGCCTCAAACATCTATGACTTCAAACTTAGCAAATAAACTTGTGGGTAGCATGTAGTTCAACATCATAGGCAAAGGTGTTAACATGATAATAGTTGACATAGGGTGATAAACTTGTGGGTAGCATGTAGTTCAACATCATATGCAAGTTAACATCAGGGTTATGAGAGGTTCTATGTTGCATTATGCATAATTACCAAGTTCTATGTTGCATTATGCATAACCACCAAATAAAGCTCATAGCTTTCTACCCAAAAATCAAGGTAAATGATACTAGGTTCATGATAGTGCCACAATCATAGATCAAAAGAGTCATAAATGGATCTATGCATACAAATATAGCCGAAGGCAAGTATTATACCCAAAAGTCCCATTTCAACTTGCTACATGATCATATTAACTTCATAGTTTAAATCTAAGAGTAGAGTGGGGCTTACAAAGCGTGGCTATGAGAACTAGAACCAAATAGAACAATATAGAGATGTTGTAGAAGCTCTAGGAATGATGTAGCAACACAAATAGCCTTGAGAATAAGTAGCTCCTTTGATTTGATGAAGAAAGATGGATCCTTTTTGCCTTAGAAGCTCTCAAGATGAAGATGGAGGCCATGATTAGGGAGCATTTTGGCATAATTTAGTTATTAGGTTGATTTGTGATGGTTTAGGTTAGGCATTAGGGTGTTTTTATAGATATAGAGACTAATTTAGGCCATAGGATTAACCCTAATTCAGATCTGAGCCATCAAATCACGTCACAAGCCAACAAAACAAGACCCAGGAGCCAAAACAGGTGCACCAGGCCAAACTGGCCCGACCACCCAGGTCGACAGGGGTTTCGACTGGGCAGTCGACACCAGATGGGGGAAGTCGGCTCCCAAGTTGACTCCCCAGTCGACTTGGGGCTGGACGGGAAATTTTCCCGCCCAGTCTGTTTGGCTCCAGATTTGATTTTCGAACTGTTTTTAAACTCTGGATTTTCTGAAAACTTCGATGGGCCATAACTGGGTCATATGGACTCTGATTTTCGAAAACTCGGACTCTATTTCGCGTATTTTTCCGAGACAAACGCAATGGAACAGCCCGTTTCCCTTGATTCAGATTTTAACATTTAATTCTGCCTTGATTAATGTTATAACATGTTATTCAAAATACGGGTTGTTACAGTCACCACTTAGGCTACCGCTATTTACCATAGAGAGATGCATAAGTTAACATCTACTCCTTTAACTTTGTCCAAAAACCTTCTAGATTGGCTTCTTACGGAATTAGATTTGACGAAGACCTCAAGCTACTGGATAAAGTGGTCACTATCCAGAACTTTGAAGCCTGGAAGAAAGACGAAGAAAAGGGGACTCGTTGGCAGTTCTTTACTCGGGAGTTATTTAGTTAAATCCCCGTAATATCATTGTTATAGCCTGCAGCACTCTCCGACCACTATGCTATTTCACTTCAGCACTGATGAACAGTAGATCCGCTTTAATCCATACTATTTTCCATTGTGCCCGCTAGATCAAGTCTATTTAGCATCCACTTTAGAAATTTTAGTATACAAATGATGATTTGATCAATTTTCTTTTAAAACAAATCAAAAGAAGTTTGAGGAAATAATTAATTTTAAGAACTAAGTTGCCAATATAAGGTAGAAATCTACAATAATCATCAAATCTAGTGTACATAAGTATGATATTATTTGATCTTGTCATATAACATTAATTAATATCCATTTATTCTACACAAATAATGTGAGAATGATAATTAATTATTTTTAAAATTTTTGTTTTACATATACTGAACCTTTTTGCACTTCCGCTATTGTTACACCTCGAAATTTTATAAATAATAATTAAATAGAAAAGGGTAATAAATTAAATATTAACCGGAACAAACTTTGGAATTAGACAATGGGACTAGCACCATTGGATCCGCTGTAATTTTCTGATTAAAATGGACACTTGGTTTGTTGAATTGAGGTTAAAATGAATTAAAAGAAATTATCCAGAAATTTAGAAATATAAATATAAATAAATAAATAAATAAATATTAAACAAGCGGTCACCTGGGTTACCCACACCTACTTGAGTCGACGCTATGTCGACTCAAGCTAAGTTGGGACGACACAAGGCACGGGTGAGTCGAGCCAGGGTGCAGAAATAATGTGCCTTAGTGCGCACAGTCGTAGTGAAAGTTTTATTTTGTTCCAATGTTAATTTTGACTAATGCGACATTGTTTTTTTGGTTTATTTTAAACCAAATGCTGATGTGGAGCTTTATGATAAGGTCAATGACATGGCTGGTCCAGCTCTAATCCTAAAATTGGAGGTTGAGGGCATCTGGTAAACCCTAAAAATGGACTAGTAGAGCCTTTCTCATTTCTTCATATCCATTCTCTATTCTTCTTCCGTAGGCTTATCCTCAAAATTAGGAAAGGCCAAACAATTAAACTTTTTATAGGGATAAAAAAGTTCTATATTTTTAATATTTATTTTTATAAATACGTCCTAAGGCCGAGGTTCTGCTAGATTAGAGAAAGGCCATAGGGGCAGCCCTTTTCATCAAATCTATGAGTTTTTATGTGATTTTTAGATTATTAAAATTGTGTAGGAAAAGTTAGACTGTTAAATAGTTTAAAGTTTGTAAGTTTAATGTATGCAGTTATTTACAGTATTTATATATTTAGTTTTTTTGCAAAATTACTCTAATTTATTTACAATTTATTCCTTTTCAGTTATTTACTGTTTATAAGTAATTATCCTTCTTTTATCCACTCCTTTGTTGTAGTTTAATTTACAGTTATTCTTTTGCCCTTTTTTGAGTCTAGGCCTTGCGAGTAGCCTAGACCGTTTTCCTATTATTTTAGAGCTGAGCCTAGGCCTAAAGAAAGCCTAGGCCTTTATATTTATTTTTGCGTTAAATTGGAATAATGTTAGAACTAAATAAAAAGGGACTTTTGGGCATGTTGTAACTGATTAATTATTATAATCAGAATTAAATTATGAATTGGGGATAAAACTTAACATGTAATTAAAGAACATGCAAACGGGAATAAGACTAACTTAGTTAGACACTAAGTAATATAGGGTTGTATTGTATAAAAAGATAAACATGAATCAGAAATACAACCTAGGATTATAACATCGGCTAATATTGGGGCTTATTAATAAACTTAAAATGTGTTAAGTTAAATTGAAAATGAAATTAATAAGAAAAGATAGCGGAGTCTGTTCCGGCCGTTAGTGGGCTGATTGGGGAAAATAAATGGCTCGTAGGTCCGTTCCGGTAGTGTAAGGGATGATTAGGGAAAATAACGTGCCTAATAATATAATGAAATTGTAGTGGAGTCCATTTCGATAGCACGGGGGCTGATTAGGGAAAATAAGTGGCTCGTAGGTCCATTCCGGTAGTGTGGGGATGATTGGGGAAAATAAAAGGCCTAATAAAATGATTAAATCATAGTTTAGGTCTGTACCAGCACCGCGGGGCTGATTGGTGAAACTAAATGGCCTAATAGAATAATTGGGGACCAAGTCTAGGTGATGACTTTTTTCAATTACATATTTTGTTGGGGACCTATATTAGGCAGTATCTCTTTTATCATCTGTGGAGGTCTCACACTAGGTAGAGGCGAGGGAATGCTTTACCACGCTGGATTGTAAGTGATCCAAACGAGGCAGATATGGGCGTGTTTCAACAGGATGATGAGAATGCATCGTGTCGATTGGGGAAGATAAGCCGATGTAATGCCTGTGATTAACGGCTATGTCCTTTTAGTTAATGGATTCGGGATTAATAACCCTGAATTCCAAAGTTGGCATAGGTTATCACATCGTGGTTATAGGAACCAATCGATGGGTAGAAATTAGGTAAGGCCTAATCATGACATCTTGGTAAGTTGGTGTAAAAATCTTGGATATGAATGAGAAGACAATCTTTAGCTCGTGATTAACTTTGTTTACCGCTTTTATACCTTTATGACTTATGTCATTAAAACTGTTCATATGTCTAGTGCTTCCTTAACTTTATGCTCATGCTAGAAATGATTAGAACTCACCAGAGATATGTCTGATCTAGTTTGTTTTCTCCTTCTCACTTCCTTCCTTCCCCCTCCCCCCCTCGGTTCGCACGGTGGAGGGTCTCAACAATGATTCTTGACTTTTCTGTTCAGCATGGATTCAGACTTATTTTAGGCTCATGTATTGGTTAATTTATCATTTTCTGGTTATTGTATTGACATTTGAGAGGGATGGTTTTACTTATGCACTATGATATTATAATTTTCCACAAGGCCATATATTTGGTTTTATGTTGATGGCTGACGATATTTATGAAATTAATAAGCACTATGATTTAACTTGCTTTATTAAATAATGTTTTAAAAATTTCCGCTGTGTTTTATATTTATGTCTTATGAATTTTAGTCTATATGTTGTTACTTTATACCTAAGCGCTTCATAAACTTTAACAGATCCTCATATGGGTGACCTTAAGTGGTGTGGGGTATTTCATTCGGTATCAAAGCCTAAGTTTACAAGATCAGAGAAAAGTATTTTCAAGTAAAACTTGTTTTTCGAAAACAACCCCTCAAGTCAATTACAAAAATTCCTTGATCTTTTTTAAATCCTTGTCTCTTTCTTTTCAACATGTTTGGGGCTCCTAACTATCCAGAGGGTGTTCCCACTCTGACATGGTTCCGTAGATATGTCGAAGCTGCGACACTTGCCGAAGGTCAAGGAAATGACCCACATTTAGCTATAGCCGTGGTAGTTCCACTGTATCCAGTGGTTGTTTTGTCTAAGCTCTACAATGATTTTTCTGCTATAGGAGGCATGCCATTTCTTGGATCAAAGAGTTTTGTTGATGCTCGTAAATGGCTTAGAGAGAATGTTCGTGCATTTGTATTATCAGAGCTTGACGACAAAAGGAGGACTCAGTTGGTCGTCTGGAAACTGAAAGCAGAGGTTTTGTATTGGTGAGCAGTGGCCGAAATAGAGCAGGCTGTGAGGACATGGAATGAGTTTAAGGACAAGTTCGAGAAGAAGTTCTTATCGCGAGATGAAAAAGGGAATCAGTTGGAGAATTTTTTTGAGTCTTAGATAGGGTGATATGTTAGTTAAGGAGTATGTGAATGGCTTCAATGAGTTAGCGAGATTTGGCTTGGATCTGTTTAATACTAGGCATATGAAGGCTTTTAGGTTTATGAGGGAGCTGAACTAACCCCTCCCAGGGCTAGCATTGACACACATTCCGATAGGTATGATTTTTGAGGCTTTAGTGGAGATGACTTTTATGCACGGTGATGGAAAGGATAGTACTTAAGAGGCTAAGACTGCTTTTGGGAAGGGAAAGTGGTGGCCTAATAAAGGTGGAAAGAAAAAGGGAGAGAAACCGTATAAAGCTCAGATCAAGAAGGAAGTGAAGTGTCATGGATGTGGTATGATGGGGCACTTCATCAGACATTGCAAGAAGGCAGCTAAGAAGGGTGCTTGCTTTTAGTGCAGACAGTTGGGACACTATAGCAAATAGTGCCCTAAGAAGTAGGGACATGGAGCAGGTTCATCCTAAGCACAGGTTCATGCGCTTGAGGCGACTCAGACCGGTGGTAGCATTCAGGACAGAGGTAGGAAGGTCACTACAGAAGGTTTGATTTCTCTTTTCAACTTTTCCATTATGACCTTGTTTAATTCTGATGCTTCTTATTCTTTTATATCCAATTCTGTTGTTGGTAGTCTACAATTAGATACTTCTACAGTTTCTGATCCAGTAGTTGTCTAAAACCCCATAGGAGGTACGACTCACCAATCTATGATGTGTAGGGGTTTGAGGATTTTTATTATTGGCATTGAGTGTGACGCATATGTGCTGGGTTTCATGGGGTACGGGATTATTCTAAAAATGGATCAGCTGGCCATGTATGGCTCCATCCTTGACTACGGAAGGAGAGTAGTGAGGCTTTTGACATGCCATGGTAGGACTCTCGAGATTTCTTGTGACCCGCGGGGTCAGTCATGCTCAATTTCTTAAATTCCCTATATGCTTCTGTAGATGATCTCAGTTTGGTGCGCGTAGTCAGAGACTTTTCGGACGTGTTTGGGGAGGTGAGTGGGCTACCTCCGAGGTGTGAGATTGATTTTCGAACATACTTGGTGGAGAATGCTAAGCACGTTGCATTGCCAGTACCCCCACATGGCTCCGAGTGAGAGGAAGGAACTTAGTAAGCAAGTGGGTGAGTTGTTCGATAAAGGGTTTATTAGGTGGAGTATTTTTGAGTGGGGAGCAGCAGTCGTCTTTGCAACCAAGGCATACAGATCTCTTCCTCTATGTGTGGATTACAGGTAATTTAACAAGCTCACGAAGAAGAATAGACACCCACTCCCATGGATAGATGACTTGTTTGACCAGTTGGTGGGCGCTACAATTTTCTCGCAGTTGGATTTGACTACAGGTTTTCATCAGCTTAGGGTGGCAGATGATAGCATAGATAAGACTACCTTGAGAACTCCAGATAGATTCTTTGAGTGGTTGGTTATGCCTTTGGGATAACCAATGCACTGACGTATTTTGTGGATTTGATGAGCTAAGGTATTTAGGGAGTTCCTAAACAAGTTCGTGGTGGTGTTTATTGATGATATCTTGGTATTCTCAAGGAGCAAGGTGGAGCATGCCCTGCAGTTGGGAAAGGTCCTCCGTACTCTCCATACTCTCTGTGCACATTAGCTGAAGGCGAAATTTACTAAGTTCCAATTTTTGTGGAAAGAGGAGAGGTTCTTAGGGCATGTTGTCTCTAGTGAGGATATTGCGGTGGATTTTGCTAAGGTTATCACAGTTCATGATTGGAAAGCCCTTAAGAATGTGATAGAGGTGAGGAGCTTCTAGGTTTGGTAGGTTACAATTGGA
This sequence comes from Allium sativum, assembly GCA_030737875.1. Lineage (NCBI taxonomy): Eukaryota > Viridiplantae > Streptophyta > Magnoliopsida > Asparagales > Amaryllidaceae > Allium > Allium sativum. Next base: position 823,039,921 of record CM060910.1, read on the forward strand.
AGTTCATTAAGGATTTTGCGCGGATTTCAGCTCCACTTACCTGCCTTACGAAGAAAACCGAGTATTTGTTTGGGATGTTGATTGCGACGATGCATTCTTGAGATTGAAGAAGGCTCTCACATCAGCTTCAGTATTGACTCTTCTTGATGGTAAGAAGACGATCACTATATATATGGATGCTTGCGGCATGGGTTTAGGTGTTCATGTAGGAAGGTAGGGTTTTGTGTTATGGGAGTAGCCAGTTGAGGGTACACAAGTGGAATAACCCTACCCATGATTTGGATCTAGCGGCGATAGTGTTTGTGTTTAAGTCTTGGAGACATTATTTATTAGGCAAGAGGTTTGAGCTATTTAAAGACCATAAGTCTCTTAAGTACTTCTCTCGCAAAAGGATCTTAATTTGCAACATCAGCGTTGGATGGAGTTTCTTGCGTCTTATGACTTTGAGATAGCTTATATCTTGGGGAAGGGAAATGTAGTCGAAGATGCAATAAATAGGAGGAGGATGACTTTGAGTCCATTGTTCATAGAGTGACAGAGTTTGGAGTTTATGTCGTCGTCCGATTTTAGGTCATCTATAGATTATGCGCACTAGGATTATTGGCATCGTTGGAGGTGCGACCTACTGTCATAGAGCGCACTGGATCTAGTCAATGCAAGGATCAGTAGTTAGAGGATATCATGGACCAATTCAGTAGAGGAGAGACCTTAGCAACTTTGCTAGGTATTCTGTGGATGAGAGCGAGTGGCTACGCCGTGACGGGGGATTATATGTTCCTCGAATTGATGATTTGTTGAGATCGGTTTTAGAGAAGGCTCATCGCTCTCGGATGACCATCCATCAGGGAAGCGATAAAATGTATAGAGACATGAGGAGGGTTTTTCATTGGATTGGGATGAAGAAGGACATGGCAGAGTATGTGGCCAGATGTATGACTTGTTAGAGAGTGAAGGCTGAGCATAGGAAGCCTGGTGGATTGCTTCATCCTCTGGATGTGCCACAGTGAAAGTGGGAGAGCGTCTCGATGGATTTCATAGATAGGTTTCCCAGATCGAGGAAGGGAAACATAAGTATTTGGGTTATAGGTGATAGGCTGACTAAGAGCGCTGACTTAATCCTGGTCAGAGTAAGCGGGCTGCAGGTTAATTAGCAATAATGTATCTTAGAGAGATCGTATGAATTCATGGAGTTCGCTCTATCATTGTTAGTGATAGGGACCCCATCTTTACGAGCGTGTTTTGACGGAGCCTGTAGGATGCATTGAGGACACAACTATGACTTAGCGTTGCATGTCACCCTTAGACAGATGGACAGACGAAGAGGGTTAATAGGATTCTTGAAGATTTATTAAGGATGTGTATCCAAGACTTCAGAGGAACTTGGGAGGAGCATCTTCCATTGGTAGAGTTCGCGCATAATTACATCTACCAGACGAGTATAGGTATGGCTCCCTTTGAGGCACTGAAAAGGCGGCCCTGCCGATCACCTACTTATTGGTGGAAGTCCACGGATATACTTTTACTTGGGCCTGAGATGGTTGGGGAGACCTTAGAGAATATAGAATTGATTCGTAGGCAGATGAAGAAGGCTGAAGAAAGGCATAAGTCGTACGCAGATCAGCGAAAGGACAGACCTAGAGTTTGAGGTAGGAGACTTGGTTTTCATTAATGTGTCACCTTTCAGGAGTGTTGTTCGATTCGTCTCAGTGGGGAAGTTGGCGCCAAGGTTCGTAGGGTCATTCCCTATAGTGGAGTGGATAGGTCAGATGACCTGCAGTATTAGACTATCGTCGAGATTTGCTGGTGTTCATGATGTATTCCATGTTTCGCACTTGAGAAAGTGCTTACATGATTTTGCGGTAGTTGTAGAGCCCAGTACTATAGATGAGATAGAGGCATTGTGGGGGGCATCAGTCATGAGAGTTTCTATACGGATACTAGGATTTTAGATAAAGATGTTGCGGAATAAATAGATCAAGTTTGTTAAGATTCAATGGGGAGAGGATAGTGATTACGCGACTTGGGAGTCAGAGGATAGGATTCACGCTTCTTTTCCGTTTTTCTTTGATAATATGTTCTTATCCTTTTCCTAAGCTTTGAAATTGAATCTATTTTTCCTATCATTTGAATCATGAGTCTTAAGTAAAAGCCTACGGATGTTAGGGAATGGTCTAAACATGTTAATATGACATGTTATAGTTAAATGGATTCACGTGGATGCAAGTGTTTGCTAGCGGATGCAGTGGACGCATATACATGCACTAGGCAGTAGTTAAAGATCAGCAAACTAGGCACTTACATAATTGCATATGGATGCATGCACGTTTTTAATTTATTTTAAAAATGAATGAAAAATGGTTGAATCATCACTTGGATGTTGCATTTTAGCAAATGGTTGTTGCACACATATAGAATTACATGTATTATTAGGATTCCTTTACATACATATTGGATGCATAGCACAAACACGAAATTGCAATAAGGAGGTCAACTGAATCAGTGGACCGCCTGATTTTTACATTAGTTTAAGGACATATACTGCACCTTTTGCATATGTTCATGAAAAGCATTAGAAAATTTAAGGACAATGGATTCCAATGATCGATGGTTAAGTAGATGGGTGTAAACAATGGTTGATAACACTTATATGTGATTCTTCTAGCCTTAGAGATTTCGGGGACGAAATCCTTTAAGGAGGGGAGAAAGCAACACCCCAAATTTTATAAATAGTAAATAAATATAAAATGGGTAATAAATTAAACATTAATCGAAATAAACTTTTAAATTAGACAATGGGACTAGCGCCATTGAGTCCATTGTAATTATCTAATTAAAATGGATACTTGGTTTGCTAAAATTAAGTAAAAATGAATTAGTTATGAATTAAAGAAGTTAACCAGAATTCAGAAAATAAAATACAAATATATATATACTGAACAAGCAGTCACCTGGGTAAGCCACGCCCACTTGGGTCGACACTGTCGACCCAAGCCAAGTTGGTTCGACCCTAGGTCGACCCAAGGTGCAGGTAGGTCAACCCAAGGTGCGGAAATGACGTGCCTTGGTGCGCACGGTTGCAGTGAACGTTTTATTTCATTCCAACGTTATTTCTGGATGATATGGCATTATTTATTGGTTTATTTTAAACCAAAGGGTAACGTGGCGCTTTATGATAGGCCCAATGACATGGCTGGTCCAGATCTAATCAAAATTGGACGACTTAGGGCACCCAGTAAACCCCATGAATAGACGCAGAGCCTCTCTCATTTCTTCACATATATTCTCTCTTCCTCTCCTTCCCTATGCCTATCCTCAAAATTAGGAAATGCCAAATAATTAAACTTTTTATGGGGACAAAGAAGTTCTATACTTTTAATATTTATTTTAATAGATACTTCTATAGGCGGAGTTTTGCTAGATTAGAGAAAGGCCGCAGGGGAAGCTCTTTCCATCAGATCTGTGAGTTTTAATGTAATTTTTAGATTTGTATAATTGTGTAGAAAAAGTTAGATAGTTAAATAGTTTTAAGTTTGTAAGTTTAATGTTTGTAGTTATTTACAGTATTTAAATTGTTAGTTTTTCTATAAAGTTACTGTAGTTTATTTACTGCCTATTCCTTTTCAGTTATTTACTGTTTATAACAAATTCTCTTTCTTCAATCCCTTCCTTTGTTGTAGTTTTAGTTATAGTTATTATTATGCCCTATTTTATTTGTTTTATTTATTTTTGAGTCTAGGCCTTGCGAGTAACCTAGACTGTTTCCCTTTTATTTTAGTGCTGAGCTTGGGCCTGAAGAAAGCCTAGACCTTTATCTTTACTTTTGCGTTAAATTGGTAGAATGTTAGAATTGAATAAAAAGGGACTTTTGGGCATGTTGGAACTAATTAAGCATTATAATTAGAATTGGACTGTAAAGTGGGGATAAAACTTAACATGTAATTGGAGAACAAGCAAACACGTAAACAGGAATAGGATTAACTCAGTTAGACGCTAAGTAACGTGGAGTTGGGTTGTATAAAAAGATAAAAATGGATTAGAAATACAACCTAGGAGCATAACATTGGGTTATACTGGGATTTATTAACAAACTTAAAATGTGTTAAGTCAAACAGAAAACGAAATTAATAAGCTAAGATAGTGAAGTCTGTTCCGGTAGCACGGAGGCTGATTAGGGAAAATAAGTGGCTCATAGGTCCGTTTCGATAGCGTGGGGCTGATTAGGGAAAATAAGAGGCCTAATAAAATAATGAAATTATAGTGGAGTCTGTTCCGACAGCAAAGGGGTTAATTGGGGAAAATAAGCGGCTCGTAGGTCCGTTCTGGTAGCATTGGGCTGATTATGGAAAATAAGAGGCCTAATAAAATGATAAAATCCTAGTTTAGGTTTGTTCCGGCAGCACCGGGATGATTGGGGAAACTAAGTGGCTTAATAGAATAAATGGGCACCAAGTCTAGGGGGTGACATGTGTCAATTGCATTTTTGGTTAGGGAACCGTATCAGGCGGTTTTCATTTTATCATCTATGGATGTCTCACACCAAGTAGAGGTGAGGGCACGCTTTACTATGTTGGGTAGTAAGAGGTCTAAACGAGGCGAGTACGGGAGAGTTTCAGCAGGACGGTGAGCGTGCATCATGCCAATTGGGAAGATAAGCAGTTGTAACGCCTATGATTAATGTTATGTCCTTTTATTTGATGGGTTCAGGAGATAACCTCAATTTCCATAACTGGCATACGTTATCACATTGTTGTTATAGGAGTCGATCGACGGGTAGAAATTAGGTAAAGACTAATCATGATAACTTGGTAAGTTGGTGTAGCAATCTTGGATATGAATGTGAAGCCAATCTTTAGTTCGTTCTTAATTTTTTTTACTGCTTTTATATCTTTATGACTTATATCATTAAAAATTTTCATCTGGATAATGCTTTCTTAACTTTGTGCTCATGCTAGAAATTACTAGAAATCACCAAATATATGTCTGACCTACTTTTTTTTTCTATTTCTCTCTTCCTTCCTCCCTAGGTTCGCAGCGTGGAGGGCCTCAATAGTGATTCTTGACTTTTATGTTCAACTTGGAATCAAACTCATTTTAGACTCATGTATTGGTTCATTTCTCATTATCTAGTTATTGTATTGACATTTGAGAGGGATGGTTTTACTTATGTACTTCGATATTATAGTTTCCCATGAGACAATATATTTGGTTTTATGTTGATGACTGATGGTATTTATGAAATGTAATAAGCATTATGATTTGACTTGCTTTATCAAATAATGTTTTAAAATTTTCCCCCGTGTTTTATATTTCTGTTTTGTGAATTTTAGTCTCTGTGTTGTTACTTTATACCTAAGCGCTTCATAAACCTTAATGCATCCTCTATGGGTGACGTTAAGGAGTGTGGGGGTGTTTTAGTTATATCCCCGCTATTTCCCCGCTTTATCCCTGCAACACCTTTTTGCACCTCCCCGCTATGGAACCACTTAGCGCTTTAACAGTACAACTTGAGAGTTGGCTAGAGTGAATATAAAAAATTATACTAGAATTCTAAAATGCGACCATGAGAGGAAGGAATACTTGGCAATGGTAAGAGAGAACATTACCACAATTGAATAGCTAAAAATACATAAACAGGAAGCTCTAACATCTAAGAAAAATACTGATGGAAGGGTCAAGGAGTTGAGCGTGACCAATAAAAGGTTGGAAGCATGGTTTGATATTTAGCTGAAAATGGATCATTTTGGTGAGGAAGCTTCCCTGAAAATCTCGAAAATGAAAAACTAGTATCGGAGTCTCATAGGAAAACTATCACTGAGCATGTTCGGACTATATCAAACCAAAGTGCTAAGATTGCAATGTTTAAGGAACAACTTTCTCAAGCTCAGAAGTAGAAGGAACAAATCATTGCCAATAAATTAGCATCCAAAAAACCTGCGTATGAAATGTATGGAAATACATGAGTACCCCGTTATGTCTCTATACAACGCTAAGTTGGCTCAGCCCAAATACAATATGTAATAATTCTATATAGTCCAAACTCTATTTACATTTTATTGCTTCCGCTTTGCTATATATGCAAGCACTCCGTACATTTGTATTCATTCAGTTTTACAGTAATAAAAATAAAGAAAACATTTCGATCTTGGTATCAGAGCACTTGTGCTAACAGCATCAATTTACTCGATCCAATCCTTACTGCAAATCTATCTAAAGATAGATTTTATCCATCAGAATATTATCATCACTTGGATCCTCTCATCCAAGATTAACATCCTATCATTTGAGAGTTGCGGCAGCAATACTAAAAACTGTGCCACGCCTAGTGTTAACTGGCTGCATCAGTTTTTATCATCACTGCTTGGCGATAAAGATTTGCAAAACTCTAATTCGATCAAAAAATTCTGGAGAAATCAATCAAATTGAAAGTAAGAGCTGTCCAAGAAAGCAATCAGCATCAAGATTCAGAAAAACTAGTATAATAGCATCACGTTAAACTTCCGGTTGCTCTTAAATTCAAATTTGAAGAAATCAGCCAGAAAATTTCAATTCAAGAAAGAGTTTTTTAAAATCTTTACCTGTGAATCTGCATCTTTCCTTTACCCTCAGTGAATCATGGTTGACGGTAACCCTCCAACCAGTCCAAAATCATCAGCAAGATCCAACCAGACCAGCGCTACAAGCACTGAGGATCTCATCAGATCTATCATAAAGCCCCAAAGGCAAATCATCTCAATCCAACTGGATGAATCCAATTATCTTATGTGGAAACTGCAAGTTGAAACAGCTGCAAAAGGTTATGGTCTTGAAGATTTTCTTTATGGAACAAAAGATGTTCCCGCAAAGTATATTAGAAATGCTGATAATGGCCTAATTCCTAATGAAGAATTCATGACCTATCAAAGACAAGATAATCTTGACAGTGCATGGTTAATGTCATCTATAATTTCTTCCCTAATTCCACAGTTAATCGGAATTAAAACAGCTCATGATGTGTGGACTGCTCTGGAAAGATCATTTACAAGTCAATCCTCAGCAAGAGTCTTACATTACAAGAAGCAATTGCAGTCTATAAAAAAGGATAATTCCAGCATGAATGACTATCTAATGAAGGTGAAAAATTTATGTGACCAATTAGCATGTATTGGAAACAGAATTGAAGAAAAGGAACAAATCTTATATATAGTTGGAGGACTTGAAGATGAATATGAAGCTGTGATAGCATTCATTACATCAATTGAGCCCACACCATCATTGCAGAGTGTATATTCTATGCTACTAGCACATGAAGGAAGACTGTTGCGAAAGAAAGATCAATAAATAGATGCCTCAATCAATTACACTACTGCTGGTAAAGAAAAAAATCAGCAAAACAATACAAGGAGTCAAAATTCTTACCAGAGAGGAGGACAATCAGGCAGAGGACGTGGAAGAGCTGGCATGGAACCCCAATAATAGGCCAAAGTGCCAAATTTGTGAGAAAATTGGTCACACAGCCAACATATGTTATTTCAGATTCAATAACAGTTTCAATGTCAATCAACAAGGCAACAACAATAGCAGAAATAATAATCCAAACGCTAATATGGTCAACATCCAAACAGATAGCAAGAACAATCAAGACTCTACATCAAATGCAGCTACTATTGATGATATACAAGATGATGCATGGTATCCAGAGTCAAGGGCAACTCATCATGTGACCAACAATTTGAGCAATCTGAATCTTGGCAACCGTGAGTACAAAGGTAAAAAGTCCCTAATTATGGGTAATGGTAATTCTATAATCATTTCTCACACTGGACATGCTAGTATTAAGGGTGCCAAACAAATTTACCTAAACAATTTGCTATGCGCACCTCACATAAGAAAAAACTTAATCAGTGTGTCACAGTGTGCAAAAGACAATCAAGTGTCTTTTGAATTTTACCCTAAACATTGTATAATTAGAGACATGCTGACTAGGAATATCTTATTGCAGGGTTGGGAACAAAATGGTCTGTACAAGTTTGGTTTTGGAAATTCAAGGAAAAATGATTTAGAGAATAATTACTGTAATATTTCAGAATCTGATGAAAATAGTGACTGTTTGACCTTTGAAATGTGGCACTGTAAGCTTGGTCACCCAAGCCCTAAAATTGTTCTAGAAATTCTGAATAATAATGGTATTACTGTTAATATTCCAAACAATTTTATATGTACATATTGTCAAATGGGGAAAAGTCACAAATTGCCATTTCCAAATTCTGAAACAAAGTACTTAATCCCTTTAGAATTAGTTGTTGTTGACCTATGGGGTCCTGCACCAATTGACATTGACTATGGGTACAAATTTTACATTTCGTTTATTGATGCACATCCAAGATATGTATGGATATATTTTCTGAAATCAAAGTCTGATACATGCAATGTTGTAATGAAGTTTATAGCCAATGCAGAAAATCAATTAGGTCACAATGTAAAAATCATTCAAAGTGATGGTGGAAAAGAATTTCTACCACTAAAGGATTATTTCTGCAAAAAAGGTGTCACTCATAGATTAACATGTCCATACACATCTGAACAGAATGGTTTAGTAGAAAGGAAGCACAGACACGTTGTTGAAACTGGACTGACACTACTTGCTCAGGCATCACTACCACTAAAATTCTGGCCAGATGCCTTTGCAACTACAGTCTACTTAATAAACAGACTGCCAACAAAAGTTCTTGACATGAAATGTCCTATCGAGGTGTTAACTCAAACAAAACCAAATTACAGTGAACTAAAAGTATTTGGTTGTTTGTGCTTCCCTTATATTAGACCATTCAATAGACACGGGCTTGATTATAGATCTACTCCTTGCACTTTTTTAGGGTATACTATTAATCACAAAGGATTTAAGTGTTTGGACAGTAATGGGAAAATTTACATATCCAGGCATGTCATATTTGATGAAAAAACCTTTCCATTCAAAGGTCATGTCCACAAACCTACTAAGAAGATCTATAATCCTAGATGTTCCATCCCAAATATTCCTGAACAAGTCAATGATATTGTGCATGAGTCTAATCCCAACAACAATTCAACATATACACAAGTCACACAAAATATCAGTACCCCACAACACACATAATACAGTACAGGAACAGGTGATCAAAGTGAAGCCAGTGTAAGTGTTGATAACACTGACTCACAAGGAGAAAACTTGATTAACAATGATAATGACAGCTCCACAAATAATCAGACAGGGGTGAGCAATAAAGGAAATTAGGTGCAAAATCAACATCACATGGTAACAAGGGAAAAAAGTGGTATATTCAAACCAAAAACTTTTTCTGTTGAATTCAATGATATTGAACCATCCACTTATCATCAAGCTGTGCTAAATAACAAGTGGAGGTCAGCAATGAAAGAAGAACTAAATGCCTTAAATATAAAACAAACTTGGTGTTTAGTTCCAACACCCAAAGACAAAAATATTATTGGGTGTAAGTGGACTTATAGGATAAAAAGGCAAGCCGATGGTACAGTTTCTAAATACAAAGCTAGGTTAGAAGCTAAAGGGTATTCACAACAGTGTGGAATTGATTTTAAAGAGACATTCTCACCTATTGTGTAACCTACTTCTATTAGAATAGTACTAACCATAGCTTTGCATAAAACCTGGACCATTAAACAGCTAGATGTAAAAAATGCTTTTCTGAATGGTGAGTTACAGGAAGAAGTGTATATGGAATTGCCACAAGGCCTAGAAGAAAAATCTAAAACAAAAATGGTGTGCAAACAAAACAAGGCTATCTATGAGCTAAAGCAAGCACACAGGGTCTGGTTCAACAAACTAAAAGCAACATTATCTAAGCTTGGCTACACACCAACAAGATCAGAGAACTCACTTTTATCAAGTTCACAGGAAATACTGTTACATATGTACTGATCTATGTGGATGATTTTATAATCACAGGCAACAGCAGGAGTGAAATTGAAAGCATCACAAACAAATTAAACAGTGAGTTCTCAATCAAGGACTTAGGAGAACTATCATATTTTTTGGGGATAGAAGTACGCAGAACCAAAGACAATGAGCTCAAATTAAGTCAAAGAAAATACATTGAAGAGATTCTGTCAAGAGCAAACATGGACAAGGCTAACCCCATGCCAAATCCTATGATAACCAATCTACACCTAAGCAAAGAAAAAGGGGAACCTACTTGCAATGAAAGACAGAACAGGAGTATCATTGGTGCTCTCCAATATGTCACTATAACTAGGCCAGATATAGCATACAGTGTTAATAAGGCAAGTCAATTCATGCAAAGGCCCCTAAGTGACCACTGGAAATCAGTTAAAAGAATACTTAGATATCTGAAAGGTACAGTGAATCAAGGATTGGTACTAAAGTCAAGCAACAATCTACATATCAATGCCTATTCAGATGCAGATTGAGAAAATAACTATGATGACAGAAAGTCAACCAGTGGTTACTGTATATTTTTGGGAAATAATCCTATATCATGGTGTGCAAAGAAACAGAATACTGTCTCCAGATCTAGTACCGAAGCCGAGTACCACAGTATCGCTAGTACAATAGCAGAAATAATCTGGATTCAATCCTTACTAAGTGAACAAAGAATCATCAATAACTCAAAGGCAACTGTGTGTGTGATAATATGAGTGCAATAGCATTGACATCTAATCCTGTACTACACTCAAGGACCAAACATTTAGTGCTTGACATATACTTCGTGAGAGAACTAGTACAGAAAGAAAGGTTCCAAGTGAATCACGTACCTTCTACTTACCAGACTGCAGACATTCCGACAAAACCACTCTCGAAAGCCAGGTTTGAAGCTCTAAGGGAAAGGCTAAACATAACTGAAGTCACTGCTTTAAAACCCTACAAGAACTCGGTCGTGAAAACTGATAAAATCGCAAGCATTGAAGATGAAACAGCTCTCAGCAAATCTGTGAAACCTACAATCAATTGTCACAAATCGTTTATCAACACTGAAGAAACTCAGAAATCGGAAGTGTGTCAAACATCAGTTAGCAAACAAAGTAGACTCAACTCAAAAGGGCACAAATTTATCATAGCAGAGTCGCAAGCTAAAGAGAAAAGCCATGACATGAAAGATAGAAGTAGAATTTCTGAAGAAAGAAGCCAAGATGAAGAAGAGTGGCGGCTGGCATTTTCGATCTCCAAACCCTAATTTGGATTATAGGGTTTGTGGGGGGGTTATGAAATGTATGGAAATACATGAGTACCCCGTTATGTCTCTTTACAACTCTAAGTGGGCTCAGCCCAAATACAATATGTAATAATTCTATACAGTCCAAACTCTATTTACATTTTCTTGCTTCCGCTTTGCTATATATGCAAGCACTCTATACATTTGTATTCATTCAGTTTTACAGTAATAAAAATAAAGAAAACATTTCGATCTGTGCGGTGTCACCATGAATCACCTCGACGTTCCTATGCTTAACTTCTATACTCTACTTTCATGGACAAAGCTAGCTTATCTTTTCTAGAGACTAATTTGCTTGTCCCGTTCTCGAGGTTGAAAATACTTGAGTGTGTCACCATTGTGGGTTGCACTGAGAAGAAATTGATTCAATACTATTTAGATGAGGAGTCCCACCCTCGACCTGGGCCATTTTCGGAGCAAATTGAAGTCTTTTAAGGTCTAGACAACCAGGTAGTGCCCTTGGGGAAGATGGACTAAGTGCTGATTAGAAAGAATTGATGACCGAGTAGAAATAAGCACGAGAGAAATAGGCTATTACTAGAGAGGAAGAGCTTATGGCTGAAGATAAAGACAAGTCCGACATGAGCTCATCTAGGTGTTGCAAGTGTGTGGTTCACAAGAAATCGACAAGCATGGTCGATTAACCAAAGGTCAATAGTGTAGTTGGGCACACATATGTTATTCTATATGGCATCCGTCCCTCTACTGGAAAGTAAGAGAAGGTAAGAAAGCTGACTATCAAGATCGAGAAGGAAAAGGGAGGTAAGAAGGAGTGAGACGTGATTCCTGACTTGGGGTTTCCTATTTTTCGTTTTGTTATTGTGTATAACTTGTACTTTTGCTATCTTGGACGGGATTGTGTAGGTACTGACCCTTACTATTCGGATATGCATAGAATTTGTACATATATATTATATAGTAATAAAATGCTATTGTTTGTCTATTTGCGAATTTGTTGTATATTTTGTACTTACTACACTTTTTTTGTTTGTTTTTGAAATACTTGAGTTTTTGTGGTTAGTCTACCGCCAACTCTTCCCGTTGATTGTTGCAAGCTTATGGTTTAACTACAGTAGTCCTATGGCATGTTCCTCTGATGGTTTTTTGTCAGTGTTAGTGGTATTGGCCCCATGACATAGGAATGCTTAAGTGCACATAAATAATATATGTTAAGCCATTTAATCATTTCTCTATCCAAACAACACATTAACATATAAATAAATACGATAACACTATTCGAAAATTTCCCACATTTGAATCAAATAAGGGTTTAGAATCATTATTCACTTTGGTAAGTTGTTTTAAATCTATTTTTCTGATTTTTTCCTCCTTTTACTATCCCATACTAGTTGTCATGTTGGCGATAGCAGATGACCAAGCGTTTAAGCTTGTCCCTATGACTGGAGACTTAGTTGCATTTGTCTTCAAATCTTAAGTTACTTTGACTCTCACGTTTCAGTTCAACTATGGTCGAATCTTGATGATTTGATAGTTCCAGGGCAAAATTCTAACCGTGTTGGAAGAGTTTGGGATTGATATCCGATGATTCGAAAGCCTCTGAGCAAAGCCCTCACCGCATGAGAATATTTTTGGATCGATGCTCCATGATCCAAATGCCTCGAGGCAAAGTCCTCACTACTCGAGAAGAGTTTTTAAGTAAATATTCGACAATCCGAAGGTCTTAGATTCCTCAACATGCTAGAAGATTTTTAGACCGATGTCTAATGATCCAACATCCATGGGGAGAAGTCCTCATCGTGACGAGGAGAGATTTTTATGCAACTGAGTTCTTCCTTCCCCGGCTTTCTAAGGTTCATCATTTTGATTTCAAACCATGTCCCCTAAGATGGAAAGCTCTCGATGTTGATCGAGTATCGTGCCTCTGTGTGGTGAGGGCATTTTTTTGCCTTGGCATACTAAGGGATTTTTCATTCCTCAATGGTTATGAGCGTTTTTTTATCTATACCACCGTTCTTTTTTTGCATCTACTCTCTTAGGTTCAAGTTCTTGGGATTTGACTACGTTCCCGAGGTTGGAGGCTCTTTGTGTTGGTCGATTTCTGTGTTTGGTCTTCCATGCACTCGGCTTTCTAAGGTTCACATCCTTGATTTCGTACTATGCTCCCCAAGGCAAGAAATACCTGGTGCTTCTAGACTTCCCATATGCACTACCTTTTAAGGTTCAGAGTCTTGATTTCGGGCTATGTCCCTTAGGGCAGGGAATTTGCAGGCATTTTTCAGTTTTAAAAAGGAGTTCAGTGGCACTTCATTTGTTTGTTCTAGGATACCATTTTCCTCTCAACAATCTTCCGAGGTAGCTTCAAAGCATGGAGTATATGTTATATTTTTGTGAAAAATATTTTAGCAGGGTAGTCGACAAGTTCATTTCCCTGATTATTTTGGTGTGCGTTGAATTTTGCTATTCATGTGTGTAAAGGGCTTTGTACTTCATAAACCTATAATTTCAAATTAAATTTCAAACTTTTCCAAGTTTCACATTTCAATGGTTCAAAAGCAAATTTTACGTATTTTCAAAATAAATATAACTAAGTACAATGCCCCTTGTCAAATGGGTAGCTTATTTTGTAAGAAAATAACACAAATTTCAAGCATAATTAGGTTAATGTAAGTTAATATTCCAAGCTCGAGGAATTAGAGTTTCATCAACTGTTGTGAGCTTGAAGGTTCCATGTGAAAGCTTTTGACCAACTACATAGTGCCCTTCCCAATTTTCCCTGGACATTCTAGCATTTGTCGTGACTCGTTTGAGTACGAGATCTCAACCTTCAAAAGTTCGATGGCGAACTTTAACATTAAAATGCCTTGCTACCCATTTCTGGTGTACCTCAATTCTCAGCTCCACTTCTTCTCCCTTTTCATCTACCTGATTGAGATCTTTAACTAGTTATTACTCGTTTCAGCCTTGTTGAAGTGTGAGAATGAGTAGGGACTTCTAGTTCTAATGGGATCATTGTTTCAAAACCATATACCATAGCGAAAGTTGTGTGTCCGACTACAGATTTGTGAATTGCTATGTAAGCCTATAATAAAAGTGGGAGTTCATCAACCTAACCACCTTTCATGAGTCACTTTTTGCTAGTGGATATGATGATTTTGTTCACTGCTTTCACTTGCCTGTTTTCCTATGGATGTGCCACTAAGGCGATGCTCTTCTCAATGTGAAATCACTTTAAGAAATTATGAAATTTGGCGCTCTCGAATTTAGCTCCAATGTCAGTTATGATCTTTTGAGGTATTCCAAACCTGCAAATGAGATATATAGTCAAGAAGTTAATAATTTTCTTAGCAGTGATTGTGGTCAATGGTTTCGCTTCACCTTACTTTGTGAAGTAGTCTACTACAATTATTGCATATTTGGCTCTTTCACGAGCTATTGGGATCATGTCTATAAGATCAATTCACTATATTATGAATGGATATTGTTTGGCCTTGTGCATCAAATTTTTTGAAGAGGCTTTTAGTATTTTAAGATATCTCTGGCACCTATCACATCGCCTTGTGTAATCAGCTACATCCCTATTTAGATTCGATCAGAAATTTCTGTGTTGCAACACCTTTCTAGAAAGAGTTCTTCCTTCAAAGTAGTCACCACATTCACCTTCGTGCACTTCCATAGGAATTTTCTTAACCTTATACTGTGTCACACACCATAGTAGTGGCATAGAGAAGCCTTGTATGTAGAGTCACCCACCCTACATGATAAATCTATGTGCTTTTCGAAGCAACTCTTTCGTGTTATTGGATTTTTAGGTAGTTTCCTGAGTACTAGGTACTCCTTGACTGAGG
Source organism: Allium sativum (assembly GCA_030737875.1). NCBI lineage: Eukaryota > Viridiplantae > Streptophyta > Magnoliopsida > Asparagales > Amaryllidaceae > Allium > Allium sativum. The sequence continues at coordinate 823,054,952 of CM060910.1, forward strand.
TCATCACTCGGGCTCTTCGATGATTCCCAATATCCATTCCACTTCCGTTTCATTAATGCTCGTACTACATCGGACTTTGAACGATACCATAACAAGGAGTTAGGATTCCGCAGAATAGTAATACTTAGCGAGTGAATCAGACTTCGTATTCTTGTCCCGAAGGATGTGAGAAATGTTCAAGATCACTCAGCAATTCCAAAGTCCGTGATAAATATGAAGTCAGATTCCCCTTTTTTCTTGCAATTCCCTTCAGACTTGGAAAATGACAAGTTGTGCATCGCTAAAAATTTGCAATGTTCAAATACATAATTCATTTTCTATCTTTAATCTTGTTATCAACGCTTCGCGTTCAGCTTCATTATTTCTGGCGAGGAATTCCAATCTCGGGGTATAACAAGTAAATCATCCTTTGGGGTCTCCAACTCAACTCTAGCTCCTATGCAGTATTCATTCATTACACCATCAACGAATAATTTTCATTCCATGACGATGTTTGTGCAATGATGTGAACTTATCATTTGAAAGTATTCCATGTAGTGATGCTGACAATGGGTAAAAATCTTCTTAAGTAATGTTATCTATATTTAGACAACAAGATCGACCAAACAGAGATTATTGTATAGGACATACATGTATTTTTCTTAATTATGTTAAAGTTGCACCAGTTTTTAGATAATAATAAACAATAATTCTTGATATATTCGTTTCAATAATAATCATGTAGATTTCAACGTAACATATTACCTATATCCATAAAATCTATGTGACGATCTCAATAAAGAATGCGTTAACGATTCTAGAAATTGTGTGGTTGATGAAGGATTGATGTATCTTATATTGAAACCAAAATGGAATGTCAAGGCATACCTAATATGTTTCATCAACGTATGTAAATTTAACACTAAAGAATATAGTGCTAAAAAATTAACTATGGTGAATTTGTTAAAGGCAGTTGCTAACACCCAATTTGCATTGACTTGACGGAAAGGAGTGGAAGCTCCAAGACTAGAAGACAACACTAAGAATAGGTAGAAAAGGTTGTACCGATACCAAAAGATGTAAAAAAATGGATAGAAAGATCGAACATAAGTAAGAGCTAAGGAAGAGCCAAAGCCGATCCTGATGGCAAATGATTCAAAAGGAAGCCAATAGAATGGGCACCGATAGCCAAGGGAATGACAACAACAATGCCAGAATGGAAAGAGAAGAAGAGGATGAAAGCATAGTGTCGACACAACATGCAATAAGCAATTAGCTTGGTGCCAACACCAAAATAGGAGGGGAATATATAATGCTGACATCGAAAGAGTAATGAGACTAAAGCATGAAACCAATACCGAAACAATGAAAGCACCGGATGTTCCAGCTAAATACCGAAGGAATAAGGAAATGGATACAAATCCCAAGGCTCAAAGGAGGAAGCATGAATTTGATATCCCAAGAGAAAGTAAATAGAACGAAGAGAAATGATAAAGAATCAATGTTGTGAGACCGATACCCAAATGCTTAAAAAGGAGGCACAATACCGAAACCAAACTCAAAGAGGAAAATGCAGAAGGATATTCAGGATCACGAGCATGAAGCCTTGGAGGGGTGAAGCCGATACTAAGATGGTAATGCTATCGGCACCAACATAAGGGTCACATTGCTTGGTGCCGATTCCGAGACAAGCAGGAAAAGAAGCACAAAATCGATACCAACATGTTGTGAATAGTTAGCATGTTATAGATATTAAAGGACAGAAACACTTGATCTAGTTTCGGTACCAAAGAAAAGAAGTAGAAGACAAAGTCAATACCAAGGAGCAGGGCATAGAGGCGATACCGAAAGCTAATGCATTAAATAAAGGACCAGAACTAAGAAACGAAAGAAAATATAGGCATCAGTAGAGGCAATATCACACACGAAGAATAAGGAGCACTATACCGATACCAAAATAGAATTATAAAGCCAATAACAAGATAAGGGAGCAAGGAGAGTGCTATTGATACCAACAGGCTTGGTATCAATACCATTTCCTAAGACATGACAAAACTATAAAGGAAGAAGCACCAGAGAATCGGTACCGAAACCAAAGACCTTTGAAGCAGGGTCGACACCGAGAAAACATTAAGCAAGCCAAGGCTTACCATCGAAGCCAAGCAGGCTGACACCGAAAACCACAAAGGCGGGGTGATACCAAAGGTCCGCGATAGAATCGGGCTTCCTACTGGACTACAACCGAAGAAGGCCCAAATTATCTATAAATAAGATCCCAAGGGTCACGTTTTAAGGGACTTTTCCTCATTCCACAATCTTATATCCATTTCTAAGAGAGAAAACCCTAGTTTGTAAATCGATTTGGGAATTTTACTTGTAATCAGCTGTGTACTCAATCAAGTGAGCAGTAAAGAGAGACTTAGACTTAACACTTTTTCTGCTTATTTCCTTATTGCCATTTCATGACAAAACCTTCCACTTTGAGACAATTATGAAATAACCCTAATGAACCATCTAGCTTCCTACTTGTGTCGAGCTTATGAAACCCTTATCCCACGGTAACTGTTGGTCCTTGTGTCTCATGAGCGTGATACTCTCGTTTCCTTGAAGGATGAGTAACTAATCTTTGGGCTTAAGACCTTAATATCTAGGAAATGGCGAACTAAGTCGAACTTGAAGGAACTAGATAATCCCTAAGTTCCCCTAGGTCCACAACTGTACCCTATATTTCGGTGTTGACGAAAAATAACGTTAATAGTAGTGATGACCCAAAAAAATATAAATGTTTATTGCGGCATGTAAACTAAGGTTTTGCAATTGACATATTTCACATGACTTACAGAGGATGTTCTTTTTGTTTAGTTGCAATGGGTTCATCAGTGTTCCAGGTCCTATCATCAATGTGTGCAAAAATTATATTCTTATTGAAAAAATGCAAATGATACTTTTGTAATAGTCAAATTAGCACTACAAGTTTATTATGCTCTTTGTCCATCTTTAAGAAGAGATAAAACTAATTGGTTTGTAGTTTCTAAAACAAATGCAACATTTATGTTTGATAGAAATAATATTCCAAACGAACAAGTTTACCAGACAGATCTTGAGCAAAATGGTGAAAGAATAAGAACCAACGACCATATCGATTTTGGTCCTATAAACGATGAATCAAATATTTTAGTAGAACCATTTAAGAGTACAAAGGATAATAATGCAGAGTATGAAATCGAGTCAGAATTAGAAAGCGACGAGGACTAATTAATATAAAAAATACATTTAAATAATTTCTAATTTATGTAATTATTATTATACTGTTTTTTCTCAATAAAAATGATATGTTTTATCATAATTAAAGTATATGATTTGCCATAATAAAATGAAATGTATTTATTTAACAGGTATACTATGTCGTATTGATGACATAGTTCGCATCCACCAATTCTTATTGGAGAGAAACTATAGAAGGTGATGGTAGTGGCCCATCAGAGCAGGCACAACATCCCATAGGGGCGCTATTTGCTAGATCTAATTAGTAAGTATTAAATTTGTTTCAACATTATAAATATTTTTTGTAATATATATTAGTCATGATTTATTAAACGTCCGTTTCATAAAATGGATTTGAGTTGCAGTCACAAACTAGAGTGCTTGCTGTTTCCAAATAGGCATGCAAGAGCTAGGGTTGGGTACATTGGCCGAAGTGGGATGGCATCACAATCCACATCATGGAGTGTATCTGACAAAATTTGTAACAACCCGCATTTTACATATCGGGAGATTATAAAATATTTTTATTTTATTTCCTAAGGGTTGGACCATACTCATATATTTTAATATGTCGTTTATGAGGATGTGAAACATGTCCATAATTTTTGCCAATTTTGTTTGAGACCATTTTGCCTCTGTCGGTCTTGTACAGGGCATAACTTTTGATTTGGATCGATTCAACTGCTGAGATTGGTCTTATTGGAAAGGAATGATGTTTCCCATAGTAGTCACATTAAAGATTTGGTTTAGTGGTTTGGGAGGAATCGCCGTTTTTGTATTTTACAGTTGGTTGTTCAGGTTTTTAAAGTCATATTGGGATGATTTGGAGAGGCCCATTAATGCGCTGGTGGGAGGCTATAAATAAGGGTACAAGGCATGGAGAATATTTTACTTTTTCCATTCTCTCATTTGGACGAGCTGGACATCCTCCATTACTCCATCTTCTACACCTTTCCACCATTAGAGCCTAGAGAATCGAAGATCTTCATCGCTTGAAGCTAGATCTACACCATTCCAAGAGTGAGTTCATCGAATCGAAGAGTTTATAGCAAATTCTTCGTTGTTTGGAATCGAGATTTCATTATTTTGTGTTGTTTTGGAGAATTGGTGAGTGATATGCATCTCTCACACAGATTCAATCAAGTATATGGGTTGTATGAACAAGTTTTCATCATTTTAAGTCGATTTCACTTGGATCTACATCACGGTAAGTGTATTTTCATTTGAATTACCATATGATCTAATCTAGCAACTTATAAATGGTAATTTCATGTGTTAATTCTATGTTTAGAACCATATATATTGATTTAATCATTTGTTGAATCATTGTTTTGATGTTGATAATTTGTTGATGAAATTGATTAACTTTAAGTTGAGATGGATTGGAGAGTTTGGAGTGTCTAGCAACATGTTCAGCAAGTTGAAAAATCATGGTTTTGTTGGAGAATGGAGTTTTGATGACAACAACCTTATTACAATATTAATTGATTATAAAATATATACTAACACTTTTATATAGAATATATATATACACACACATGCAGGATTTATATACATGAAATATTAATAAAGACTGTACAGTTTAAAGATGTTAGAGATTCAGAGTTCAAAGAAATTTCAAGACTCGTGATTATTCAAGATTTCAAGAGTTCAAGACTAATATAGTTATAGAGTCTAGATTATGTAAGTGTAGCGACCCGAACTTCCCAGCCGGCCTAAAACGAACAAGAAGGCGGACTGCTTTGAGAACGCGACTCATCAGAACAAACAATAGAACATTTCATTGATATCACAACAATTTCCATTAGAGTATAAGAATATCAAAGTTCAAATAAATAATATACAACGGAAAAATAAATATCAAAGATTTACAAATTACAAAGCAGCGGAAAATATAATACATAAATATAATGCACAAAGGAAATACATCAACTACCGCAACTGAAAGAAATACACGGATACAAAGCTTTCCGAATATAGCTCCAGCTATAAAACATGATCCTATTAAATAGAAATCTGCAAAACCAAAATTACCAGCTGCCCGTGTGGAAAATATGGGCACCCAGAGTTTAGGTGGAAACAATAAACTCCAGGTCAGTCATGGGACTGGTGTGAGAACTAAAATAGGTATTAAACTCCACTTTAAAATAAGATAAATCAGGGGACCACGCCGCATGTCACGGAACAGGTTTACCCCCATGAATACCAGTGCATAAACAACAACCAATAATAGACATATGGATCTACAATGCATCACACAACATGCAATTCCTCAATTTATAGGCTTAATCCCAGATTTAGATTTTTCGAAATCCAATTCACTTTACAGAAATTATTTCTTTGGACTTTATTCCCAAATTCTTATTTTATATCATTTGAAATACACATCTAGCTTTATATCAAAGTAGATTTCACTTCGAGATCTCAAACCAAAATCTTTGGAAATATGAATCCAAAACAAATGCATACAAATAATATGCAACCAAATATCGGGAGGTATTCAGCCCTCAGACAAGGCGACAGATTCACACCTTACCAACTCGATATATATACGAGCACCTCCCACACATGGAGCAGGCCACACCGTACAATGCCCATAAACTTTTAGTCGTCCGGGTTACCCGAATCCTTAGCCACATACTAAACCATTTTATATCCCGAAGTAGGGAAAGTCATTTCACAACATAATAATCACAAATACTTTCAAACTATAATTATAGTACTTCACATCAGAAATTCACACAAATGATCAGTCACTATTAATCACGTAACCTTTGAGCTCGTACGTCTCAAAGAAGGGTGTTACGCAAGAGAATAAATTCTCCGCCACCAAACAGATACATCATCAATAGTAACTTATCGGTTACGTGATGAACCACAATGTCAAACACATAATACTTTTCTAAATCATTTCAGAAACATCGGGTTTAACACTCGAAATCCTTTCTGTTTTATAAAACATTTTTATAAAACATTCCCTGTCCAAAATCGGGAATAACTTTTCTTTTCACTTAAGAAAATATCATTTCAGAAACATTCATTAAATTTGAAATGAACTCAACAACATCGCTAAACATCTCATAGTCAAATCGTGAAGTGTTTCACAAGATGTTAGCATAAAAATATTTCTACTCAACCCAATGCTAAATATAAAAGCATATTTTGCTCATAAATTAGTCGAGCACAATCCAAACAATCAATCAATCCTAATCAGTATCAAAAACCGGGTGTATTTGGTTTATATCACATCTCATGTTTTAGTTTAGTTTAATTACCATTTATTCATTCTGGAAACTAATCCTGCATTTACTCTGGTTAAAGAGCAAATGTTATTTAAAACACAATTCACGATAAACCCAAAATAATCTTCCATTAACTATGGAATCTTAATGGAAATCCGATCAGTCGTAATCGATATAAATTTCTGTATCAAACTAATACTATAAGTGGAATAACAGCAAAGCCTTTTAAATTCCATATATAGTAACGGTCCTCCTTTACAGAAGCTCATCTCGATTATTACCAAATCGAATTCGATTCAATTCCAATTTAATATATTAAATTAGAAAACTTTACTTTGGAAAATCCCATTAATCTTAATTAAAAGATTATAATTTCCAAATCATAACTTCACTGTTCATTGGTTTAAAGAACAAATGTTATTTAAAACATCGTTCACGATAAATCCAAAATCCAATTTGATATTAAATACAAGGCTCTGAATAGAAATAATATCGACTTGTATTTAATATCAAATTCTGAAACCAACAAATATCGTATTGGGAATAACGATATCTATATCTTCCCAATTCCTTAATAAGATCCATATAATCACGGAATTCAATATCGAAATATTATGAATATTATTTCCATTTAAATCCTTTCCAATTCAAACATTGGAATTTTTTTGGTTATTTTAAAACCATTTACAAATCCAATTTATTTATTTAAAAACATTGGATTATTATTCTAGTTAATAACTAGTTCAAAAAAATATCTTTAATCCTTCCAAACTAGGAATTTTTCATCCAAAACCTTTCCAAATCATTTATTATGATTTTACACAATTTTTCCATATTTTTAATAATTTTATTAAGTCCCTTACAGTCGGTTTCCAATAACGGCCACCGAACTGCATCCGTAGTGACCTTTTCTGAAATTGATTTGGACATAATTTGAAATCTAACTGTTCAAATTTAAATCTCATATATATTCATTTGAAAGCTCTTTTTGATACGAACCCAACGGTTCCGGTTTTAGGAGAATACGACGGTCAGATCTTACGTTACATCAATTTGAAGTCAATGGCTGAAATTCGCGAATGGTCGCTGCACGGAGCATTCTATTCAAACCCCATATATATATATATATATATATACATATATATATATATATATATATCGTCGATTTCTATTTAAAACGTAGAAACGTCCCAAACGCACCCATAAGGGAAAGCCGAGATTGAGTTGAGAACATGACAAATCAGAACACAAACGACATAACATTTCATTGCTATTACTATAATTTACATCAGAGTACAAGTATATAACAGAGTATGAATAAATATTACACGTTGCAAACTATCAGAGATTTAAAATTACAATGCAGTGGAAAATAATACATAACAAAACTGAAAGAAATACACGGATACAGAGCTTTCCGAATATAGCTTAGCTGTAAATCCAGGATCTTGGGAAAAAGAAATATCTGCGAAAACCCGAAACTACTAGCTGCCCGTATGGAAAATAGGGGCACCCAGAGTTTAGATAGAAACAATAAACTCCGAGTCAGTCGTGGGACTGGTGTGAGAACTAAAACAGTTATTTAAAACTTTACTTTAAAAATAAAGTAAATCAAGGGACCACGCCGTATAACACGGAACGGGTTTTCCCCCAAGAATACCAGTTCATAAAACAAACCGCGCCATGCTTTTTGGAAAGATGAAGCTATTATAAGACTCAGGTCCCATCATACAATGCAACGCAAGCCGTGGGATAGAGTTTTACCTTATAATAGCCAAACATGCTTGGTATGTTTTAAAACAAATCATTATGATATTATTATAAGTGTATAGTGTCAAAAATACTTCAAATATAAATGTATCAATCATAGACGACATAGTATCCCATGCTACTATGTTGCCATACTAGGTTTTACAACTAAAACCAAAGTGTCGTATTGGAAATTGGATTTCCCTCATGAACCAAGGCAAGGGATCGTCCTTGCCGAATTCGAGACTCTCTAGCCCTAGCCTCAGAGCAAGTACTCAGTCAAGCCCTTAGGAGCTCTAGGGCCGGTCTACACATACGTTAGTGGATGGGTTATTCCTGAACAATACGTTTCCCCGTCCTATAGGGCGTAAATCTGGTCAGAATGTCGACCATATCAAGAGCCATTAGGGACTCAAATCCGAGGTACCTCGCTATCCATCAAATAATATGCAACATCCACATGAGTAAAATGACTGGGATCCATACCATGACACCACTCCTAGCTATAAGGAAACGCATGTCCTCCCCGGGGTCCTCTCCCGTTTCTGGTCCATACCGGGGTGTGAGGCTCGCGAATTAATGCTATACACAAAGCTATGCTATTTAAAGTCGTGCTTTGATCATCAACCACAAGACTCTACTTTTCAACAAAATCCTTGATCATTTGCATCTCAATGCCACCCTGACAATTCATGCCATACAACTGATGTCTATAGATATATAACCTTTAAGCTTGTACGTCTCAGAGAAGGGTATTAAGCAAGAGAATAAATTCTCCGCCACCAAACAGATATATATTTAATAGAAATCAATCAATACAGAATGATATCCAATGTCAGACACACATCCATTTACAAGTCCGTTCTGGGTCTGAACGAAACCGGAGGCACCTTATTCCTCATCCCATATGTTAAATACATAAGAGATGTCCTCGCATATTCGGTCGATCTCCAAGTATGTCTGGATGATCACTATGACAATCACGGGATTCGAACCCCCGACCTCCCGGAAAGCAACACCACGCAATAACCACTGTACTAAAAGTTCTTTTTTTTTACCTTTTCGAGAGGGGTGTTACAGACTACCCCCGTTAAAGAGCCCAACATCCTCGTTGGCTCATATCACTCACCACCCAGGCATTGTGCATGCAACCCGCATCAGTACCACACCGACTGACATCCGCAGCATTACACACACAATTCTGACTGGGTATAGGCTTTGATACCAAATGTGACAATCACGAGATTCGAACCGCCGACCTCCCGGAAAGCAACACCACGCACTAACCATTGTGCTAAAAGATCTTTTTTTTTTTTACTTTTCGAGAGGGGTGTTACAATCACCACTTATTACCTTGTCTTGGTTGTACGGTCCAATCAAGACATCAGTAATCATCCAAATGATGTGAAGATCTCCGGTCTTCAACCACCGTCTTCATCGTCGACTTTTAGTCGTCGTATTAATTATTCAGAATGGGTTAAACCTGGTCTTTTCGAATAACTGGCGTATTTTATAATCAATAACCAAGTGCTATAAAAAAAGACATCATATGCCTCATTTTAATTCAGAATATTCTTTTATTCAAATATTCACATCTTTAGGGAAAGGTTCCCATTAATTTGATCAAAGATAAATTCTTTTAAATTTATTCTTTAATCTTCCTTTGGATATCAATTCAAAACAAAATTAAGGTTTACCAACTAGTCGGGATTATCGAGCCTTAACGAAGTAATTATTTATTTATTAATCCCAATCCCAACCTATTCATCCCATGGAGCAAAACTGGTAGTACCCCATATCTAACACCCACGGTGTTACTGGTAAATTTAATTACCATTTCACGTTCAAATCTAATTAAAAATTGAACTCACGCGTGGAGTAAAACTGGTAGTACTCCATTCTCGATCAGTTCCAAAATTTGATAATTTAAATTATCACATTCACATTTCAATCTAATTAGAGATTTATTAAAACTCCACTTAGTTTCAATCTTCCTAAAAATCATTATTAATGATTATTTAACTTTGGGAAATCAAACATGCCACACTCGACAATCTACACCGTACCATTGATTTCTGCCGATATATAGCCTCTAAGCTCGTACGTCTCAGAGAAGGATGTTAAGAAAGAGAATTAATTCTCCGCCACCAAATAGATATATATTTAGCAGAGATCAACAATACAATTCGAAATACAATATTAGACATGTAGTCCTGTCTTTAACTGGGTTAAAGAACTAATGTTATTTAAAACACAGTTCACGATAAACCCAAAATCACATTCCATTAATTATGGAACCTTCACGGAAAACAGATCAATATATAGTCGATATCAATTTCCGTATCCGACTAAAAATATAAATGGAATAACGGCAAAGCCTTTTAAATTCCATATATAGTAACAGTCTTCCTCCATTAAAGCACATCTCGACTATTACCAAATCGAATTCCATTCAATTCCAATTTAATATATTAAATTGGAAAACTTTAATTTGGAAAATTTCCATTAAATCTTAATAAAAGATTTATATATTCCAAATCACATTTCACTGTTAATCGGGTTAAAGAACGAATGTCGTTAAAAACACAGTTCACAACAAACCCAATTCACATCCAATTTTATTCCAATTACTAAAAATAACTGGAAACTCTAATAATCTTAATTAAAAGATTTATTCCTTTCACATGGGGTTTAAGAACAGTGTTACTGAAGACACCGTTCACGAAAAACATAAAATCACATTAGATATTAAATATAAGGCTCTAAACAGAAATTATATCGGCTTACATTAAATATCAAATTCTGAAACCAACACATATCGTACAGGGAGTAACGATATATATATATATATATATATATATTTCTTCCAAATTCCTCCATAATATCTGTATAATCACGGAATCCAATATCGAAATATCCCGAAGATGATTTCTATTCAAATCCATTCTAATTCATACATTGGAAAATTCTGGTTAGATTAAAACCATTCACAAATCCAATTTATTTATTTAATAAGTTGGATTAATATTCTAGTTAATAACTAGTTAATTTGGAATTTTTCATCCCAACTCTTTCCAAACCATTTATTATGACTTTACAAAAATTATTAATAATTTTATCATGGCCCGTACAGTCGGTTTCCAATAACGGCCACCGAACTGCATCTATAGCGACCTTTTCCAAATTTGATTTGGATATAATTCCAAATCCAACTGTTAGATTTCAAATCTATTATATTCATTGGAAAGCTCTTTTCAATATGAACCCAACGGTTCTAGTTTTAGGAGAATCCGATGGTCGGATTTCCCGTAATATCAATTCGAAGTCAATGGTCGAAATTCGCGAATGGTCACGGCGCGACGCGTTCTATTCAAGCCATTAATATATATATATATATATATATATATATATTAATATATATTTCGTTCAAAACGTATTTTATAAATTCGTTTTAAAAACGATTCCTATTTTCATTTCAATTTAAAATCAAAATTGAATACTCCTTATCATTATAATATTTAAATGATAATATTCTCAAAATATCAGATTTTGAAATCATTTCCTTTTCAATATTCATAATAAAAATGAATAAAATTGATATAAATATCGTTCGCATTAAGATGGCGCAAATCTAATCGATACGGCTTCACATATTTCAATATTTTCGTGTCCATCCAAAATCGGACATCAAATTCACATTTTAAACCTTTACTAAATATAATTTTAAAATATTCATTATTTTAAAATATTCGTTCTTTTTGAACTGGAATCAGACCCAATCAATTACCATACAATTTTATTTACATGGATTTCATACATCATATGTATACAATAACAATGATAAACAATTATCCATCATCCAGAGTGCGTTCTACACTGTATAAGCATTAAAATAAATAACGCTTACTGCAGTCTATCAACCAATCGATTGACATACAACTAAACAATTGGGATTAGTGTACATCAAATATCATCCCAATACCCGTGTAGGGTTTCAACCAACAAATACTGAATTTTATTTGTGCAGTTGGGCAATGTGTAAAATTTATCGTCCAAATCAATGTCATTTAAATGGGTGTACATAAACAAATAGTCCGATTTGTAAATGAATATTTATTTTCATTTCAGGAGAATTTTATGCCATTCACATATACGTTAAAAATTATATTTTCAACGATTAAATATTTATTTCAACACTTGACTATTTTATATAGTTCATACATTCAATAAAAATAATATTTTTATTGTTCAAACATTTTATTCAACACATGAATATTTTATATAGTTTATTCACCCATTAAAAATGATATTTTTAATGAATAAATATTTATTTTAGAAAAATTCGGCATTATAATGGCGTGATATTAGAACCGGAGTAATGTTTAGCATTACCCCTCTCCTGATACTGGCTTGCACCATACATAGTAATCAATCTAATCCACAAACCACAATACAATTCATTTCACCACAATACAGTCAATTTTCCCAAAATTCAATCCAAACAAACAACCATGGTTTGTACAAATAAATAGTGTCAGGGCTACTTGTTGGATCTAGATTAACCCTAGAGGGGGGGTGAATAGGGTTTATCACAGTTTTTAACTGAATTAAAATTCTAACGAGATATTAAAATAAAAAATAGATCACAGATTATAGCAGAAACAGAAATGCATAAAATAAATCACACACAGATATACCCAGCTTCGGCATAACCCTGCCTACTGCTGCATTTCTAAGGTTTCTACTAGATGATAGAACAGATCCCGCATACAAGACCTTGTACACTCGCGACTCTCGCTCCTATTCTAACTCTACGCTCAAAACCGTAGACTGATCGATATCCCCTCGATCAGATTTCCCCGAATTACAACCCCGTAATCCGTAATCCAGATTTTACAGACTCTGAAACTGACAGTCAATACCGTGACTGATTCCCCCTAGAGATTACAAACTCTAGAACTGCTGGACGGTTTACAGAACAATTTAAAACAATACAAAATAAAATAAAGCTAAACCCTAGATTAAAATAAATTTAAATTCCCCTTTAAACATTTGAACTAGACTAGGCTTAGTCAAGAGGAAATAGGCCGGCCCACTCTCTTTTCATTTAGCCATTCTTCTCTTGTTCTCTGGAAAAACAGAAAATGGCGGCGGCTCTCCAAATTGAACTAGGGTTTATGAAATCCACCCAAATCCGAGTCGATTTGCTTGATGAAAGGTTTAATCTCTGTAGCTCGAATAGCTTTGTGGCTGCCTCGAATGATTTGGTGAAATTCTCGATCGAAAACTTTGTGAGTATTCTCTGATTTGAATATTCCTCTTCGAATTCTCGGTTTGTGTTTTTTTTAATTTGAAATGTTGGGTTTGTTTTCGATTTTATGTCCCCTTGCCTGTGATGAATCTGCGTGTTATATAGGGTAAAATAAAAACCCTGCAACTCTGATTTCGTGAAATGACTTGGCTGAGTTATTGCTTTCCCCCTTTGACATTTTCGGTTGAAATTGGATTTTGCTGTTTTCCCCTTTTGGCAGCGTGATTGAATTTGTGGCCTTGATTGTTTTTGCACGTGTGATTCCTGAATTTGCTTCTTTGGAAATATATTTGAACACTTGACATCAATTTGCTGTGATGATGCCATAATTCGATCACTGAATTGTTGGAAACAAATAATAGCTCATATTTGGAATCAATTTAATAGTCTCCTTGACTGTCTGATTTTCTGGAAGGAAATTTCATGCCAAAAATGTAATTCAGAAAATGTTTTGAGATAACTCTGCGGCCCCAAAAAAAAAGTTGCCAGAATGGTTGAGTAATTTCTGTTTTTATAGCTCAGAAATATTTCTGAAAATATTTACTCTTGTCATAAAAAAAAACTGGAAGAAATTCTTGTGTGAAATCAGGAATGAATCTGTGAGTTTTTCTTGCCATTTTTGTTTATGCTGAAAATGAAATTTTCCATTTTGTTTTGCAATAACTTCATGTTGGTCTGAAGTTGAAATGCTATCTGCCTGTTTTGCCATTTTGCTCTGTCCCTCGTCAAAACTGTTTTCGCTCGACACATTTGTGAATTCACCATATGCCATTCTTGTGTTTGCCGAACCATTTGTGTCCATATTAGCTGTTCCATTTTCTTTGAAATGATCCATGCTGAGAGTGTTGTGTCGAATCACATGCACTTGTTTTGCTTGAAACTTGAGAATGGCCAGACTGGCTCCACCATGTTGCACCATTTCTTGAACATGCTGCTCCACTGCTTGAATATGTCACCTTGATCATGAACATGTTGCTGTGTGTACTTGCCTTTGAACCATCTTTGTGTATTTGTCATGAACATTGAATTAAACTGCTCTCGACTTGTTTGCTGCCATATTTGACCTTGCTGTCATGCTTGATCCATGCACCTTATTTCTTTGTTTTGAGTCTTATTACCTATGCAAACCACTTCTTGTTTGCTGAAACTTGACTTTTGACTTGGCTATGATTTGACTATGCAAGCTTGTGCATTTGTACCGATTCATGTTGTGGTGGCATGTACTTGGCTTGTACATATTTGGGTTGCCTCGGCCATGAGCTGTTGCATTACAGTGTTCCATGATGTTTCGCTGCTCTATGTTACTGCCGCATGTCCATACTTGTCTTGGCTGTATACATTCAGTTTTGATACACTTGAACCAATTTGAATTTTGGGCTGATTTGATATGGCTTGACCATATTTTTGCTGTTCCACGAGCTTGAACACTTCATATGTACATATGTATATATATATACACATATGTGTATATATATATGTATGTACGTATGTTTTGCTTTTGAGATGCTCGTCCATGTATGGTATGTCTGTGTGTTGCACTGAGTCGAGCAGGTCCATGTGGCTACTCCTCAGTTGCACACTGATTGGCGAGGCAGTGCACACGTGTATATTTGTGCACGTGTGTACATGCAGCCATCAGACGAGTTTTCCTGTCCCTGCACTGTAATATGTGTATATACATACACCTCTATGTGTATACATGTATCGTGCGCGTGCTATATTTATATATCAGATCAAGTCATGAAAAATGATGAGAAACACACCAGAAAACTGAGGCAAATAAAAATTTAAAAAATAAAATTTATATTCGCATATATTCTGTTTCAATTCTATTGCAGTGTACTGTGTGTGTGTTTCATTGTGACAGGTATGAAGATGATGACTGGACTGACAACGAAGTGAAGACTGAAGAATGAAGTCCAGAACAGTGTCAGTTAAAGAGTGTTTGTAACAGTGTATGTATAGATGAAAATGTACAACTGAGTGTAAAATGTGTATGAGTGTTGAATGAGAAATTGTGGGTGTGAAACGTATTGCAATGCTGAGATGTACAAATAGTGGAGTATAAAATTTGTACTGTTTGAACATTGAAATAAAATATTCTTATTTAAATAAAATACCGTGTTAATATTTGAATTTCTGTACAGTCGTATTTTATTTGAATATAAATATTATATTCCAGTCTGTAATGTATAATAACAGTACATTATCAAACACATTAAAAATAAATATTTATTTGGTTGTTATCATCAAACAAAAATCATTTAATTGTGTAGTGAGCTGCTATTCACACCCCAATTTCCTCTTCTAGCCACCAAAACTAAAGGCCACCATAAAGAATATCATTTTCTTCTTTCAGCTACCGTACTTTAAAAATATTAATATGAACAAGCACCCCACTACGGAACGAAAGCTTCGGTTTCTTCCTGCCGAATTTACAATCATATTTCGGTTGGTAGTAGCCGTACGGTTGCTTCCTGCCGAATTCATATTGTTATTTCGGTTGATTATGGACGAATGAAGAAAAATGATGTGGTGGCCAGAAGTGTAAAAAATATAATCAAGTTTATTAAATTTTATGTGGTGGCCAGAAGAGTAAATTGGGGTGTGAATAGCAGCACACATTGTGTATACAACACCGTTATATACAACAGTCTCCCCCTTTTGATGATGACAAACAAATAAAAGATTTTGAATCCAACAAATGTGTTTTACAGTGAAAAATGAACTCCCCCTATTTATTAGCTCCCCCTACAACAGACAACTCCCCCTATAACTGTGCACGAGTGAAGTGAATGAATTTAATAAATTTTCAAAGTTAAAAATATTTATAAAATATTCACTCATAAATCAAAATCTAATCCATTCTCCCCCTTTTGTTATCATCAAAAGGATACAGAGTTTAAAATACAGATGAAAAAACGACTAAAAATATAATTTCAGCTTAAGAGGAAGAACGGTCATCATAAATCTCAATCAGTCAAACAAAAATCATAATAAACTAAGAACTGGTGGCATATCTCACATTGTAGAGAATGACGGATTTACGATGAATTTTATATAAAATGGGGAGAAAAAAAAGTATTCCAATTATTTTCCAAAAAAAATGAGGTTCAAAAAACAGAGATGGAATTTGGACTATAATTAATAATTCAATTTAAGTGACAAGATCGAATAACCTCAAATCCCAATACCCATCAATCAGCAAATCATAATACGTCATAAAATATTAACACATTTCACAGATTAGAAAATGAATTGGTAGGCTGGCTTTTATACACAAAGGAGAATTTCAAGTTTATTTCAATTTATAGCACATTATTCCTTTTTCTTTTATTTTTATTTAAGAGCACACTGACCACGCATAACCAAAGCTTGGATTTTTAAATGAGCTCAGTTGCAGCTTAAATTATGAGTTGTCTCTTAACCATGCATGACCAGAGCTTGGATTTTTAAATGAGGTTAGAGACACACTTATATATTAATTATATTTATTATTTTCAGCATTTAAAGGAAAAAACTCCTCAGTATGTAAAATCAATATATGAATGATAGAAAATGGGGTAGGTACAGAGATGGACTATGAAAATAAATTTCTAAATTAATTATATTATGAAGTAAGCTTGACTGTACCGGGATTATTGAAAATTTCAATTATCACTAATTCTGAAAAATAATATAGTCCCATTTCTATCACAAATAATTTTCACTGTTTTAAACAAGATGATTTTTCTTTTTAAAAATAAACTCTCCACATTAATATAAAATCATGATGGATGGAAGACGGGTGATAGATACAGGAGATGGTTGTGAAATATTTGCCAGTTCAAAGATATTACAATTAATATTCAACCGTCATGAAAATCCAAATAAAATCTCCTCTTGTTGTGAAATACACTGCAGTCACAATTCATCACAATTTCAAAAACTGATAATAATTTTGATGAATTATAAACACAGCACAAATTGGATATTGATTTCAATTTCTGAATGAATAAAAAATAGATAATTTTAAAATTGAAAAACAATTACAAGAAGAAATTAAACAGATTTTTAAAAAAAAATTGAATCTATACAGGGTGATAATTCAAAAAACAGATGAGTGAAAAAGACTGATACCAAATGTTCTCGCTTATCGAGGAATTTAATTACACCCTGATGGACTAACATGGACATCTCACACCAAAGAACTTTACACACAAACCCAGCACATTTATTTGTATAAGGGAAAAAAAATGTATGGATCTATACAAGGTGAAAAATTGAATCTCAGTACAGATGGGTGAAACAAATATAAGTACTTCAGATACCACTTGGTGTCATTATTTATGAGGATGATAACAAGACATTGGAGACAAACAAGTATATCACAGACAAAAGAATTTTAAATACAAAGCCCAGGCAGATCAAGCAAATTAATTTCATGTATCAGAGCATGGTATGTATTTGATACCAAAACAAGCAGTCATCAACAAATCTTTTCAAGTCAATTTCTTCTAATCAGAGCAGCATGATTCCAGAACAAACATTTTTCAAAACAGTATCAGAGTAGCACAAAATTAGTTTCAAAGCACACTTGTCAAGACATTTCTGATGGTCACAGAATATGATTCACGATCCAAGATTAAAAATACCGCTTATTTTAAATCATTTGAAGAAATATGAAAATATCAGGATTTAATAAATCAATCACACCAATTTATAAATTCTTGAATTGAGATATGTGTGAGATTTAATAAATCAATAATTTCAAATGATTTTAAACAAACAAATTGTAACACCCTACGTCCGCTAAGGTCACTCATAAGAGGGGAATGCCTTAGTTTCGGTGAAGTATTTTAGTGAATATAGAACAGAAAAATTACAACAAGACAGATATAAATAGTACTTGAAATTTTAAAACATCATCTCATAACAGCGGAAATAAACATGTCTGGTTACATCATAAAACCATGATAAAAGTCAAGTACAATATCCATCAAAATAAAGAAGTACATAATCCCACTCTCTTATACAATAGCCAGAACAAAAGAAAGATGAACTGAATAACTGGAGCTTTACATCTACCCAAGCTCCTAAAGACTGGAACAGCAATCCGATCAAGCTCTACTACCGCTAGGATCCACCGTAGGACCTGAGGGTTGGGAAAAAGATAAAAACAACGGGGTCAGACATAAGTCTGAGTGAGCCCTATAACTTTAACAATACAATCATTAAAGTAACCAGAGAAGACATAAACTTGACCTACGGTAATATCTGGGGATGAATGGCTACACTAAGCAGCTTGGTAGACTTAGGATAAACTAAGATAACCGTAAGGACGCATTTACCCACCCAAGGATAATTACTAGATTACACCGCCCCAGACCTACTCAAGGGTAATTCCTACACTACACCACACCAGTTCTACCCACCAAGAGTAATTCCTACTTAAAGGTTGATCCCACTAAATGTACTTAGTAATTTAGTAGTTTCGTGTACCCCTATCTGACTACAAAGGTGTACCCACTACTCCCAAGCGATCGGCTCCCTACTGTAGATACCCGTGCTGGTCCCACAATGGGGTGTATCATTTTCCCAAAGTGGCAACCTGATAATATCAACGGTGCACGGCTTTATACCTACACGATGCAACAACGACTTACTAACCAGCCCGGGTCCACACACACATATGAAACCCGTTGGTCCTACGTTGCCACCGCTAACCCGTTTTGGCCTCTTATAGTCAAGCCCAATATGCGTGTCCCGTCACTCGACTTGAGTCGAGCCCACTAAGATACGTTTGGGATATTGGTTGAGATGGGCCCCCACAAGCTACCACCTAAGCTTGTTATTCTATCAAGTGTATCCCACTTAACTCTTTTTAATAATCATGCCCACTTCCATGTTAAGTTTTGGTTAAGTCATCTAATCATATTTCAATTGCCCCTTAAGGCACCCACTAGATTTCTACATGCCACCTATGGCACTTACTTAACCCTTTAATCATGTTTACTTACATGTCCCACTTTGGTTAAGTATTCTAATCGTATTTTCACATGCCACCCATGGCACTTACTTAACCCCTTAATCATGTTTACTTACATGTCCCACTTTGGTTAAGTATTCTAATCGTATTTTCTATTGCCACCCGAGGCAACCCACTAGTTTCCTCATGCCACCCAAGGCACCCACTTAACCCTCATGCCCCACAACATGCTTATATGGTTAAGTGTTTCTTAATTAATTAAGACCGTGATCCTCATAAAGACCTCTCACATTAGACTATCTTTTATGACCGCTGGTTAAGCCGGTTGGGTCCGGGCAGCCTTATGTCATAACCGAGTCTAACCTCGTGTCTTTACATTAATCACGTATTTAGTTTGTGCCTAAGACCTCTCACATTGGGCTAACATTTGTAGCAACTGGTTAAGCCGGTTGGGTCCGGGCAGTTTTACACTACAAATGAGTCCAACCTCGTGTCTTAGTCGATTAATTACATCTAATTAATCACCCCCATATTAATTGTCCCTAATTAATATCAAGTTTCTCATAACATGGGTAGACCTAACTCAATAGGTAAATTCCCATGGGGTAGACCTAACTCAATAGGTAAATTCCCACTTATGTTAATTTATTTTTATGGTATGCTTAATCGTACCCAATCATACTTTTATTAACATATTTATTAACCCCATCGTTCCCCACACAAATCGTTCTCATTTCACGACATAATAAAAGGGAAGATCCATCACAAATATCATGGGTTTAACCAAATCTTAGCATATAACTTTGTCATGGGTTAAGAGAATGTCAACTTGCATATATGAGCATATATTAACCCAACTACATTTAACCCAAACTTGCATATTATCACACATGACTTGCATAACATATTGCATATGAACTTGCATATTATCATACACATATCTTGCATAACATGTTGAACTTGCATATAAGCATTCACATAACTTGCATAACATGTTAAACTTGCATATAAGCACTCACATAACTTGCATAGGCATGCATAACTTGCATAACATGTTGAACTTGCATTTAAGCATACACATAACTTGCATAAGCATTCACATTCTTGCATAAGCATTCACATACTTGCATAAGCATTACATACTTGCATATTAACTCATAAACTTGCATAATGTGTCATCATGAACTTGCATATTAACAAACATGTAACTTGCATAGCATATCTTGCATATTAACATACATGTAACTTGCATATTAACAAACATGTAACTTGCATAGCATATCTTGCATATTAACATACATGTAACTTGCATAGCATATCTTGCATATTAACATACATGTAACTTACATAGCATATCTTGCATATTAACATACATGTAACTTGCATAGCATATCTTGCATATTAACATACAT
This sequence comes from Allium sativum, assembly GCA_030737875.1. Taxonomy (NCBI): domain Eukaryota; kingdom Viridiplantae; phylum Streptophyta; class Magnoliopsida; order Asparagales; family Amaryllidaceae; genus Allium; species Allium sativum. The sequence continues at coordinate 823,075,877 of CM060910.1, forward strand.
GTAACTTACATAGCATATCTTGCATATTAACATACATGTAACTTGCATAGCATATCACCATGAACTTGCATAACATGCATATGATCACATAGCCCACAACTTGCATATTTAGCATCATGTAAACATAACATACATCATACTAAACTTGCATAAACTTACATACTCAACATGCATAAACCCACTTGTTAAACATGCATAAACCAACTTATTAATCATGCATAAACCCACTTATCAAATATGCATAAACCAACTTATTAATCATGCATAAACCAACTCATTAAATATGCATAAATCAACTTATTAATCATGCATAAACCAACCCATATGCATAAACCAACTTATTCAATATGCATAAACATAGGAAAACATAGAGTAACATATCATTACAAATGATTCAAACTCACTAATCCGCATTCAAGACCACAAGTCTCATTACACCTAATCTACTTGCTTTAACAATTGATGTTAAAGTGATAGAAACTCACAACTAGCAATTTGCACTCCAAATGAAGAAGATTAAGATGCTTAGAATGGATTAGAGGTTGATTAGCTTGCTTTCCTCTTCATTGATTTGTGGTGGCCATGATCAAGTTTCATTTTGCCATAGTTTAGTTACAAGATCTAATTATGAATGAATTAGGATAGGGTTAGGGTCTTATTTATAGGATTAGGTTGCATTTTAGACCCTTGGATTAACCCTAGATTGGTTTAGACCCGTCAGATCCAAGAAGCTTCCAGAACCAGCCCTCCAAGCCAGCCCAAGAACCCAAACTGGTGCACCCAGTTTTACTGGGCGTCGCCCCCCTGTCGACAGGCAAGTCGACAGGGCAGTCGACACCCCTGTCGACAGCCCTGTCGACATGGCTAGGGCGGGAATCTTCCCGCCTGGCCCCGCTTGCTCTATTTTAAAATCTGATTTTAAATTATTAAATCTGTTTTTAGCTTTGAATTTTCTGCAAACTTCATCGGGCCATAACTGGGCCATACGGACTCCGATTTTCGAAAACTCGGACTCTATTTCGCGTATTTTTCCGAGACGAACGCAATGACGTAGCCCGTTACCCCCAATTCCCACGTCTGAGATTATTTATCCTATAATTAGTGAATTTTAGTATTAACTAAAATTCGGGGTGTTACATTCTCCCCTCCTTAAAGGATTTCGTCCCCGAAATCTCTAAGCTAAGGAGAATGCATATCCTACCATCCAAACAACCATCTACTCAAATCATCAACCACGGGCATCCATTGTCCTTAAATAGTTTCTAATGATGTATGAGCATATGCAAAAAGTGTGTGTATATGTTCCTTATCTAATGTATGAACATTTGCAAACCATGATAGTGCCATGCATCCATTTTGTATGCGAGAGAACCCTATCGACACATACAATATCTACATGAGTGCACAATCATTCACCAAAATGCATCATCCATGTGATAACACAACCATTATACATCCATAAATATATTTTCCTACACACAATTTTATGCAATATGCAATATGAAGTGACTGAGCCGATCTAGTGCCTAGAGTGTGTATATATGCATCCACGAGCAACCACTAGCAAACACTTGCATCCACTTGCATCCATCAACCATAACATGTCTCAAACACATGTTTCAACCATAGGTTTACCCTATCTAAAGGTCAAACAGTACTAACGAGAGGACATGCTAAAGATAAGATAAGTACTAGGCTAGCGATAAAGGAGAAGTTAAAAGACATACTCTCAAAAAGAAATGGATACAAAGAACGCATCTTTGCTTCCGTCTCCCAAGTAGCATTGCTTTCGTCATCTCCCCATTGCACCTTAACTAGCTGAACTTCTCTGATCCTCAACTTCCTAGTTTCTGACCCAAGGATGCGAATAGGAGCTCGTCGAATCGTCGCATCACGCTCTACTTCCACTTCTCTAAGTAAGCTCGGCTCTACCACCTATGCGGTCTCCTGTAGGCACTTCCTCAAATGTGACACATGGAATATATCATGTACACCACTAAGTCTCTCAGGCAACTCTACCCTATATGCCATCCGTCCAATCCTTTCCTTAATAGGAAACGGTCCAACAAACCTTGGTGCTAACTTCCCAACAGATCCAAAGCGAACCACATTCCGCAACGGAGATATCTTGATAAAAAGCATGTCCTAATATCAAACTCAAGCTCTGTTCTCCTCTTGTCCGCATAAGATTCCTCCGCTTTCATCCTTCTTTGAATCAAATCAATCTTCTCTGAAATCTTTCTAATCATATCAGGCCCAAGCAAGATCTTATCCGTAGATTCCCACCAACATGTAGGTGATCGACAAGGCCTTCCATAAAGAGCTTCAAAAGGTGTCATACCAATACTGGACTGAAAGCTGCTATTATATGCGAACTCCACCAACGGAAGATGCTCTTCCCATGTACCTCTAAAATCCAAAATACATAACCTCCAAAAAAGGTCTTCTAAAATACGGTTCACCCTCTCGGTCTGGCCATCCGTCTGAGGATGATATGCGGTACTCAAACATAACTGAGTCCCTACCGCCTCTCGCAAACTCTCCCAAAACTCGCTAGTGAAGATAGGATCTCGATCGCACACTATACTGGAAGGTATACCATGTAATCTAATAATCTCTCGAAGGTAAACTGAAGCTAGACATGGAATAGTCCTCTTGCTCTTCACGGGTATGAAATGGGCACACTTAGTAAGTCTATCTACCATAAGCCCGATCCCCGTATTACCCTTCCTTGATTTCGGTAATCCAACGAGACACTATCCCACTTCCCATTACGGAACTTCCAACGGGTGAAGCAACCCTCCGGGCTTCTTCTGTTCCGCTTTCACTTGTTAGCACACCAAGCATCTAGCGACATACTTGGCTGCGTCTTTCTTCATATTGGCCCAAAAGAAAACTCGCTTCATGTCTTGGTACATCTTGCCCCTACCGGGATGAATGGTCATCTTCGACCGATGTGTATCATCAAGTATAGCCTTCCTTAAACCCCTGTCTTGCGGTACACAAAGTCTACCGTCTCTACGCAACCACCCCTTACCATCTAGGGTGTACCTACTCAAATGGCTGGACGACCCCCTCCTCGTGAGCTTCTCTACTAACTCATCCAACTGTGGGTCGTCTCGCTGTGCTTCGCCAACACGCCCCAAAAGAGTAGGCCTAACCTCCAAGGAGGCTAGCATACCGGGTACAAAGTCAACGGAAGGTCTAAAGTCAAACATAGAAATAAACCCTAAGCTCCGTTGTTTAACGATCAATAAACTCAAGGACAACCTTTTTCTTCTTAAGGCGTCTATTACCATGTTTCCCTTGCTCGGGGTATACGCTATCTCAAACTCATAAGATGCTAAAAAAAATCCCATCCAAAATCATCACAACCGTCCATCTCTCACGCAGACCACCCTAGTCGAATTTGACATCCCCCAAATGCAAGCCCCAAAGGCCTAAACCAATATCAGACAAACACCCAAGGGATATCTCCTTCGAGTTCAGGCGACCTACGTGAGATGATACTAGTAAAAATGGCTAAATAATTAAGCCTTTGACCAACTTTGGATGTCCTTTCCAGTCTCGCTCCAAAACCACCGTTTATCCCATAACTGGCTTCGCTCACCCTATTGAGCACATACGAAAACTTATTTCGCTCCTAGAAAAACCCAGGTGTCACTACAAAGACCATTACAAACTTATTTAGGTACTCCCTGAACACCCTTCTCATCAAATCAACAAAGTATGCGGGGTGTTCGTCAAACCAAATAGCATTACCAGCCACTCATAAAAACCATCCGGAGTCCTAACGACAGTCTTCTCCATACTATCCTCAGCCACTCTCAACTGACGAAACCCCGTGGCTAAGTCCAACTGCAAAAATACTGAGGCGCCAACTAACTTGATCAAAGAGATCATCAATCCTCGGCAATGGGTGTCTCTTCTTCTTTGTGAGTTTATTTAGTTCTCTTTAGCCTACACAAAGTCTGAGGGACCCACCCGCCTTCGTGGCAAAAACTATTGGAGCTCCCCACTCCAATATACTTCGTCTTATGAACCCCTTCTCAAGCAAATCGCCTACTTACTTATGGAGTTCCCTCTTCTCACGAGGAGCCTTGTGGCACACTGGCCAAGTCACTAGTTTGGCCTTGTTTACCAGATATATTCGGAAGTCAATCTCCCGCTCCGGAGGTAAGCCCTTCACCTTCTCAAACACATTCGAGTATTTCCGGACCACTCTAACAGATCGCAAACTTTCGACCGACGTGTCAAGCGATTCTAGATAACTTAGCATAACAGATTCCATGGGATTACAAGAGATCTCGAGAGTGTTACCCAAATGGGTCATAAGCCTAACAACTCTCCCTTCAAAATCAAGAACGACACCCCTACTGGATAACCAGTCCATGCTCACAACTAACCCATAGCCCGTGAAGCCCAACAGGCATCACATCTAAATTCAACGCTAAGTATAGAAACTTTCAAACCCAAACACATCATGGAGCCCAATTGGGTTTGAAACAACTAAGGGATCACCTACCAAACTGGTGTCTAAGTGCAGTGACTGAACTAAAAATGATGATATAAATAAACTCGATGCATCAAAATCAAATAAAGTTCGAATCGGATAATAAAGAAATCCAAATTCCAACCTAGACGGTCTATCCCCATTTGGTACCCTCGTCGTGAGGGAATACAACTACCCTCCAGAAGATTCCATACCTTGCCCTTGCTGCTTTGGACAATCCTAAAAAGGTGTCCTATTCCTTCCAAAAGGATAACTACTAGCCTTTTCTTTCCCATTCTCCACTCGTAACCTCCTATCCTTGAGGTTTCGTCCTTCATTAACCAAACAACTATTTGAGCCTTCCTCCCACCGTCCATCCAGTAAGTACCTACAAGTCCTCCTCCTTCATGAACCAACTTCTAATCCGACTAATATCTAAGTCCCTTGAAGTGGTTTTCCATTCTTATCTATCTCAGAAAGATCGTCTATACGCGGAGGGGAAACTCAAAATGAGAGAGAGGAAGAGATTCAAAACGGAGAATTCGAAAGATATAGATATGGCTATTGGGGATTATGCTTTTCTTTCAAAAACTTTTCTCTTAAAAGACATGTTTTTGAAAATACTCCTTTCAAAAATATTCTTAGAAAATAGTTTTTCTAAAAATTTTATCTGTTCTGGTAACCTTAAGCTCTGATACCACGTGTAACACCCTACGTCCGCTAAGGTCACTCATAAGAGGGGAATGCCTTAGTTTCGGTGAAGTATTTTAGTGAATATAGAACAGAAAAATTACAACAAGACAGATATAAATAGTACTTGAAATTTTAAAACATCATCTCATAACAGCGGAAATAAACATGTCTGGTTACATCATAAAACCATGATAAAAGTCAAGTACAATATCCATCAAAATAAAGAAGTACATAATCCCACTCTCTTATACAATAGCCAGAACAAAAGAAAGATGAACTGAATAACTGGAGCTTTACATCTACCCAAGCTCCTAAAGACTGGAACAGCAATCCGATCAAGCTCTACTACCGCTAGGATCCACCGTAGGACCTGAGGGTTGGGAAAAAGATAAAAACAACGGGGTCAGACATAAGTCTGAGTGAGCCCTATAACTTTAACAATACAATCATTAAAGTAACCAGAGAAGACATAAACTTGACCTACGGTAATATCTGGGGATGAATGGCTACACTAAGCAGCTTGGTAGACTTAGGATAAACTAAGATAACCGTAAGGACGCATTTACCCACCCAAGGATAATTACTAGATTACACCGCCCCAGACCTACTCAAGGGTAATTCCTACACTACACCACACCGGTTCTACCCACCAAGAGTAATTCCTACTTAAAGGTTGATCCCACTAAATGTACTTAGTAATTTAGTAGTTTCGTGTACCCCTATCTGACTACAAAGGTGTACCCACTACTCCCAAGCGATCGGCTCCCTACTGTAGATACCCGTGCTGGTCCCACAATGGGGTGTATCATTTTCCCAAAGTGGCAACCTGATAATATCAACGGTGCACGGCTTTATACCTACACGATGCAACAACGACTTACTAACCAGCCCGGGTCCACACACGCATATGAAACCCGTTGGTCCTACGTTGCCACCGCTAACCCGTTTTGGCCTCTTATAGTCAAGCCCAATATGCGTGTCCCGTCACTCGACTTGAGTCGAGCCCACTAAGATACGTTTGGGATATTGGTTGAGATGGGCCCCCACAAGCTACCACCTAAGCTTGTTATTCTATCAAGTGTATCCCACTTAACCCTTTTTAATAATCATGCCCACTTCCATGTTAAGTTTTGGTTAAGTCATCTAATCATATTTCAATTGCCCCTTAAGGCACCCACTAGATTTCTACATGCCACCTATGGCACTTACTTAACCCTTTAATCATGTTTACTTACATGTCCCACTTTGGTTAAGTATTCTAATCGTATTTTCACATGCCACCCATGGCACTTACTTAACCCCTTAATCATGTTTACTTACATGTCCCACTTTGGTTAAGTATTCTAATCGTATTTTCTATTGCCACCCGAGGCAACCCACTAGTTTCCTCATGCCACCCAAGGCACCCACTTAACCCTCATGCCCCACAACATGCTTATATGGTTAAGTGTTTCTTAATTAATTAAGACCGTGATCCTCATAAAGACCTCTCACATTAGACTATCTTTTATGACCGCTGGTTAAGCCGGTTGGGTCCGGGCAGCCTTATGTCATAACCGAGTCTAACCTCGTGTCTTTACATTAATCACGTATTTAGTTTGTGCCTAAGACCTCTCACATTGGGCTAACATTTGTAGCAACTGGTTAAGCCGGTTGGGTCCGGGCAGTTTTACACTACAAATGAGTCCAACCTCGTGTCTTAGTCGATTAATTACATCTAATTAATCACCCCCATATTAATTGTCCCTAATTAATATCAAGTTTCTCATAACATGGGTAGACCTAACTCAATAGGTAAATTCCCATGGGGTAGACCTAACTCAATAGGTAAATTCCCACTTATGTTAATTTATTTTTATGGTATGCTTAATCGTACCCAATCATACTTTTATTAACATATTTATTAACCCCATCGTTCCCCACGCAAATCGTTCTCATTTCACGACATAATAAAAGGGAAGATCCATCACAAATATCATGGGTTTAACCAAATCTTAGCATATAACTTTGTCATGGGTTAAGAGAATGTCAACTTGCATATATGAGCATATATTAACCCAACTACATTTAACCCAAACTTGCATATTATCACACATGACTTGCATAACATATTGCATATGAACTTGCATATTATCATACACATATCTTGCATAACATGTTGAACTTGCATATAAGCATTCACATAACTTGCATAACATGTTAAACTTGCATATAAGCACTCACATAACTTGCATAGGCATGCATAACTTGCATAACATGTTGAACTTGCATTTAAGCATACACATAACTTGCATAAGCATTCACATTCTTGCATAAGCATTCACATACTTGCATAAGCATTACATACTTGCATATTAACTCATAAACTTGCATAATGTGTCATCATGAACTTGCATATTAACAAACATGTAACTTGCATAGCATATCCTGCATATTAACATACATGTAACTTGCATATTAACAAACATGTAACTTGCATAGCATATCTTGCATATTAACATACATGTAACTTGCATAGCATATCTTGCATATTAACATACATGTAACTTACATAGCATATCTTGCATATTAACATACATGTAACTTGCATAGCATATCTTGCATATTAACATACATGTAACTTACATAGCATATCTTGCATATTAACATACATGTAACTTGCATAGCATATCACCATGAACTTGCATAACATGCATATGATCACATAGCCCACAACTTGCATATTTAGCATCATGTAAACATAACATACATCATACTAAACTTGCATAAACTTACATACTCAACATGCATAAACCCACTTGTTAAACATGCATAAACCAACTTATTAATCATGCATAAACCCACTTATCAAATATGCATAAACCAACTTATTAATCATGCATAAACCAACTCATTAAATATGCATAAATCAACTTATTAATCATGCATAAACCAACCCATATGCATAAACCAACTTATTCAATATGCATAAACATAGGAAAACATAGAGTAACATATCATTACAAATGATTCAAACTCACTAATCCGCATTCAAGACCACAAGTCTCATTACACCTAATCTACTTGCTTTAACAATTGATGTTAAAGTGATAGAAACTCACAACTAGCAATTTGCACCCCAAATGAAGAAGATTAAGATGCTTAGAATGGATTAGAGGTTGATTAGCTTGCTTTCCTCTTCATTGATTTGTGGTGGCCATGATCAAGTTTCATTTTGCCATAGTTTAGTTACAAGATCTAATTATGAATGAATTAGGATAGGGTTAGGGTCTTATTTATAGGATTAGGTTGCATTTTAGACCCTTGGATTAACCCTAGATTGGTTTAGACCCGTCAGATCCAAGAAGCTTCCAGAACCAGCCCTCCAAGCCAGCCCAAGAACCCAAACTGGTGCACCCAGTTTTACTGGGCGTCGCCCCACTGTCGACAGGCAAGTCGACAGGGCAGTCGACACCCCTGTCGACAGCCCTGTCGACATGGCTAGGGCGGGAATCTTCCCGCCTGGCCCCGCTTGCTCTATTTTAAAATCTGATTTTAAATTATTAAATCTGTTTTTAGCTTTGAATTTTCTGCAAACTTCATCGGGCCATAACTGGGCCATACGGACTCCGATTTTCGAAAACTCGGACTCTATTTCGCGTATTTTTCCGAGACGAACGCAATGACGTAGCCCGTTACCCCCAATTCCCACGTCTGAGATTATTTATCCTATAATTAGTGAATTTTAGTATTAACTAAAATTCGGGGTGTTACATTCTCCCCTCCTTAAAGGATTTCGTCCCCGAAATCTCTAAGCTAAGGAGAATGCATATCCTACCATCCAAACAACCATCTACTCAAATCATCAACCACGGGCATCCATTGTCCTTAAATAGTTTCTAATGATGTATTAGCATATGCAAAAAGTGTGTGTATATGTTCCTTATCTAATGTATGAACATATGCAAACCATGATAGTGCCATGCATCCATTATGTATGCGAGAGAACCCTATCGACACATACAATATCTACATGAGTGCACAATCATTCACCAAAATGCATCATCCATGTGATAACACAACCATTATACATCCGTAAATATATTTTCCTACACACAATTTTATGCAATATGCAATATGAAGTGACTGAGCCGATCTAGTGCCTAGAGTGTGTATATATGCATCCACGAGCAACCACTAGCAAACACTTGCATCCACTTGCATCCATCAACCATAACATGTCTCAAACACATGTTTCAACCATAGGTTTACCCTATCTAAAGGTCAAACAGTACTAACGAGAGGACATACTAAAGATAAGATAAGTACTAGGCTAGCGATAAAGGAGAAGTTAAAAGACATACTCTCAAAAAGAAATGGATACAAAGAACGCATCTTTGCTTCCGTCTCCCAAGTAGCATTGCTTTCGTCATCTCCCCATTGCACCTTAACTAGCTGAACTTCTCTGATCCTCAACTTCCTAGTTTCTGACCCAAGGATGCGAATAGGAGCTCGTCGAATCGTCGCATCACGCTCTACTTCCACTTCTCTAAGTAAGCTCGGCTCTACCACCTATGCGGTCTCCTGTAGGCACTTCCTCAAATGTGACACATGGAATATATCATGTACACCACTAAGTCTCTCAGGCAACTCTACCCTATATGCCATCCGTCCAATCCTTTCCTTAATAGGAAACGGTCCAACAAACCTTGGTGCTAACTTCCCAACAGATCCAAAGCGAACCACATTCCGCAACGGAGATATCTTGATAAAAAGCATGTCCTAATATCAAACTCAAGCTCTGTTCTCCTCTTGTCCGCATAAGATTCCTCCGCTTTCATCCTTCTTTGAATCAAATCAATCTTCTCTGAAATCTTTCTAATCATATCAGGCCCAAGCAAGATCTTATCCGTAGATTCCCACCAACATGTAGGTGATCGACAAGGCCTTCCATAAAGAGCTTCAAAAGGTGTCATACCAATACTGGACTGAAAGCTGCTATTATATGCGAACTCCACCAACGGAAGATGCTCTTCCCATGTACCTCTAAAATCCAAAATACATAACCTCAAAAAAAGGTCTTCTAAAATACGGTTCACCCTCTCGGTCTGGCCATCCGTCTGAGGATGATATGCGGTACTCAAACATAACTGAGTCCCTACCGCCTCTCGCAAACTCTCCCAAAACTCGCTAGTGAAGATAGGATCTCGATCGCACACTATACTGGAAGGTATACCATGTAATCTAATAATCTCTCGAAGGTAAAATGAAGCTAGACATGGAATAGTCCTCTTGCTCTTCACGGGTATGAAATGGGCACACTTAGTAAGTCTATCTACCATAAGCCCGATCCCCGTATTACCCTTCCTTGATTTCGGTAATCCAACGAGACACTATCCCACTTCCCATTACGGAACTTCCAACGGGTGAAGCAACCCTCCGGGCTTCTTCTGTTCCGCTTTCACTTGTTAGCACACCAAGCATCTAGCGACATACTTGGCTGTGTCTTTCTTCATATTGGCCCAAAAGAAAACTCGCTTCATGTCTTGGTACATCTTGCCCCTACCGGGATGAATGGTCATCTTCGACCGATGTGTATCATCAAGTATAGCCTTCCTTAAACCCCTGTCTTGCGGTACACAAAGTCTACCATCTCTACGCAACCACCCCTTACCATCTAGGGTGTACCTACTCAAATGGCTGGACGACCCCCTCCTCGTGAGCTTCTCTACTAACTCATCCAACTGTGGGTCGTCTCGCTGTGCTTCGCCAACACGCCCCAAAAGAGTAGGCCTAACCTCCAAGGAGGCTAGCATACCGGGTACAAAGTCAACGGAAGGTCTAAAGTCAAACATAGAAATAAACCCTAAGCTCCGTTGTTTAACGATCAATAAACTCAAGGACAACCTTTTTCTTCTTAAGGCGTCTATTACCATGTTTCCCTTGCTCGGGGTATACGCTATCTCAAACTCATAAGATGCTAAAAAAAATCCCATCCAAAATCATCACAACCGTCCATCTCTCACGCAGACCACCCTAGTCGAATTTGACATCCCCCAAATGCAAGCCCCAAAGGCCTAAACCAATATCAGACAAACACCCAAGGGATATCTCCTTCGAGTTCAGGCGACCTACGTGAGATGATACTAGTAAAAATGGCTAAATAATTAAGCCTTTGACCAACTTTGGATGTCCTTGCCAGTCTCGCTCCAAAACCACCGTTTATCCCATAACTGGCTTCGCTCACCCTATTGAGCACATACGAAAACTTATTTCGCTCCTAGAAAAACCCAGGTGTCACTACAAAGACCATTACAAACTTATTTAGGTACTCCCTGAACACCCTTCTCATCAAATCAACAAAGTATGCGGGGTGTTCGTCAAACCAAATAGCATTACCAGCCACTCATAAAAACCATCCGGAGTCCTAACGACAGTCTTCTCCATACTATCCTCAGCCACTCTCAACTGACGAAACCCCGTGGCTAAGTCCAACTGCAAAAATACTGAGGCGCCAACTAACTTGATCAAAGAGATCATCAATCCTCGGCAATGGGTGTCTCTTCTTCTTTGTGAGTTTATTTAGTTCTCTTTAGCCTACACAAAGTCTGAGGGACCCACCCGCCTTCGTGGCAAAAACTATTGGAGCTCCCCACTCCGATATACTTCGTCTTATGAACCCCTTCTCAAGCAAATCGCCTACTTACTTATGGAGTTCCCTCTTCTCACGAGGAGCCTTGTGGCACACTGGCCAAGTCACTAGTTTGGCCTTGTTTACCAGATATATTCGGAAGTCAATCTCCCGCTCCGGAGGTAAGCCCTTCACCTTCTCAAACACATCCGAGTATTTCCGGACCACTCTAACAGATCGCAAACTTTCGACCGACGTGTCAAGCGATTCTAGATAACTTAGCATAACAGATTCCATGGGATTACAAGAGATCTCGAGAGTGTTACCCAAATGGGTCATAAGCCTAACAACTCTCCCTTCAAAATCAAGAACGGCACCCCTACTGGATAACCAGTCCATGCTCACAACTAACCCATAGCCCGTGAAGCCCAACAGGCATCACATCTAAATTCAACGCTAAGTATAGAAACTTTCAAACCCAAACACATCATGGAGCCCAATTGGGTTTGAAACAACTAAGGGATCACCTACCAAACTGGTGTCTAAGTGCAGTGACTGAACTAAAAATGATGATATAAATAAACTCGATGCATCAAAATCAAATAAAGTTCGAATCGGATAATAAAGAAATCCAAATTCCAACCTAGACGGTCTATCCCCATTTGGTACCCTCGTCGTGAGGGAATACAACTACCCTCCAGAAGATTCCATACCTTGCCCTTGCTGCTTTGGACAATCCTAAAAAGGTGTCCTATTCCTTCCAAAAGGATAACTACTAGCCTTTTCTTTCCCATTCTCCACTCGTAACCTCCTATCCTTGAGGTTTCGTCCTTCATTAACCAAACAACTATTTGAGCCTTCCTCCCACCGTCCATCCAGTAAGTACCTACAAGTCCTCCTCCTTCATGAACCAACTTCTAATCCGACTAATATCTAAGTCCCTTGAAGTGGTTTTCCATTCTTATCTATCTTAGAAAGATCGTCTATACGCGGAGGGGAAACTCAAAATGAGAGAGAGGAAGAGATTCAAAACGGAGAATTCGAAAGATATAGATATGGCTATTGGGGATTATGCTTTTCTTTCAAAAACTTTTCTCTTAAAAGACATGTTTTTGAAAATACTCCTTTCAAAAATATTCTTAGAAAATAGTTTTTCTAAAAATTTTATCTGTTCTGGTAACCTTAAGCTCTGATACCACGTGTAACACCCTACGTCCGCTAAGGTCACTCATAAGAGGGGAATGCCTTAGTTTCGGTGAAGTATTTTAGTGAATATAGAACAGAAAAATTACAACAAGACAGATATAAATAGTACTTGAAATTTTAAAACATCATCTCATAACAGCGGAAATAAACATGTATGGTTACATCATAAAACCATGATAAAAGTCAAGTACAATATCCATCAAAATAAAGAAGTACATAATCCCACTCTCTTATACAATAGCCAGAACAAAAGAAAGATGAACTGAATAACTGGAGCTTTACATCTACCCAAGCTCCTAAAGACTGGAACAGCAATCCGATCAAGCTCTACTACCGCTAGGATCCACCGTAGGACCTGAGGGTTGGGAAAAAGATAAAAACAACGGGGTCAGACATAAGTCTGAGTGAGCCCTATAACTTTAACAATACAATCATTAAAGTAACCAGAGAAGACATAAACTTGACCTACGGTAATATCTGTGGATGAATGGCTACACTAAGCAGCTTGGTAGACTTAGGATAAACTAAGATAACCGTAAGGACGCATTTACCCACCCAAGGATAATTACTAGATTACACCGCCCCAGACCTACTCAAGGGTAATTCCTACACTACACCACACCAGTTCTACCCACCAAGAGTAATTCCTACTTAAAGGTTGATCCCACTAAATGTACTTAGTAATTTAGTAGTTTCGTGTACCCCTATCTGACTACAAAGGTGTACCCACTACTCGCCAAGCGATCGGCTCCCTACTGTAGATACCCGTGTTGGTCCCACAATGGGGTGTATCATTTTCCCAAAGTGGCAACCTGATAATATCAACGGTGCACGGCTTTATACCTACACGATGCAACAACGACTTACTAACCAGCCCGGGTCCACACACGCATATGAAACCCGTTGGTCCTACGTTGCCACCGCTAACCCGTTTTGGCCTCTTATAGTCAAGCCCAATATGCGTGTCCCGTCACTCGACTTGAGTCGAGCCCACTAAGATACGTTTGGGATATTGGTTGAGATGGGCCCCCACAAGCTACCACCTAAGCTTGTTATTCTATCAAGTGTATCCCACTTAACCCTTTTTAATAATCATGCCCACTTCCATGTTAAGTTTTGGTTAAGTCATCTAATCATATTTCAATTGCCCCTTAAGGCACCCACTAGATTTCTACATGCCACCTATGGCACTTACTTAACCCTTTAATCATGTTTACTTACATGTCCCACTTTGGTTAAGTATTCTAATCGTATTTTCACATGCCACCCATGGCACTTACTTAACCCCTTAATCATGTTTACTTACGTGTCCCACTTTGGTTAAGTATTCTAATCGTATTTTCTATTGCCACCCGAGGCAACCCACTAGTTTCCTCATGCCACCCAAGGCACCCACTTAACCCTCATGCCCCACAACATGCTTATATGGTTAAGTGTTTCTTAATTAATTAAGACCGTGATCCTCATAAAGACCTCTCACATTAGACTATCTTTTATGACCGCTGGTTAAGCCGGTTGGGTCCGGGCAGCCTTATGTCATAACCGAGTCTAACCTCGTGTCTTTACATTAATCACGTATTTAGTTTGTGCCTAAGACCTCTCACATTAGGCTAACATTTGTAGCAACTGGTTAAGCCGGTTGGGTCCGGGCAGTTTTACACTACAATTGAGTCCAACCTCGTGTCTTAGTCGATTAATTACATCTAATTAATCACCCCCATATTAATTGTCCCTAATTAATATCAAGTTTCTCATAACATGGGTAGACCTAACTCAATAGGTAAATTCCCATGGGGTAGACCTAACTCAATAGGTAAATTCCCACTTATGTTAATTTATTTTTATGGTATGCTTAATCATACCCAATCATACTTTTATTAACATATTTATTAACCCCATCGTTCCCCACGCAAATCGTTCTCATTTCATGACATAATAAAAGGGAAGATCCATCACAAATATCATGGGTTTAACCAAATCTTAGCATATAACTTTGTCATGGGTTAAGAGAATGTCAACTTGCATATATGAGCATATATTAACCCAACTACATTTAACCCAAACTTGCATATTATCACACATGACTTGCATAACATATTGCATATGAACTTGCATATTATCATACATATATCTTGCATAACATGTTGAACTTGCATATAAGCATTCACATAACTTGCATAACATGTTAAACTTGCATATAAGCACTCACATAACTTGCATAGGCATGCATAACTTGCATAACATGTTGAACTTGCATTTAAGCATACACATAACTTGCATAAGCATTCACATTCTTGCATAAGCATTCACATACTTGCATAAGCATTACATACTTGCATATTAACTCATAAACTTGCATAATGTGTCATCATGAACTTGCATATTAACAAACATGTAACTTGCATAGCATATCTTGCATATTAACATACATGTAACTTGCATATTAACAAACATGTAACTTGCATAGCATATCTTGCATATTAACATACATGTAACTTGCATAGCATATCTTGCATATTAACATACATGTAACTTACATAGCATATCTTGCATATTAACATACATGTAACTTGCATAGCATATCTTGCATATTAACATACATGTAACTTACATAGCATATCTTGCATATTAACATACATGTAACTTGCATAGCATATCACCATGAACTTGCATAACATGCATATGATCACATAGCCCACAACTTGCATATTTAGCATCATGTAAACATAACATACATCATACTAAACTTGCATAAACTTACATACTCAACATGCATAAACCCACTTGTTAAACATGCATAAACCAACTTATTAATCATGCATAAACCCACTTATCAAATATGCATAAACCAACTTATTAATCATGCATAAACCAACTCATTAAATATGCATAAATCAACTTATTAATCATGCATAAACCAACCCATATGCATAAACCAACTTATTCAATATGCATAAACATAGAAAAACATAGAGTAACATATCATTACAAATGATTCAAACTCACTAATCCGCATTCAAGACCACAAGTCTCATTACACCTAATCTACTTGCTTTAACAATTGATGTTAAAGTGATAGAAACTCACAACTAGCAATTTGCACTCCAAATGAAGAAGATTAAGATGCTTAGAATGGATTAGAGGTTGATTAGCTTGCTTTCCTCTTCATTGATTTGTGGTGGCCATGATCAAGTTTCATTTTGCCATAGTTTAGTTACAAGATCTAATTATGAATGAATTAGGATAGGGTTAGGGTCTTATTTATAGGATTAGGTTGCATTTTAGACCCTTGGATTAACCCTAGATTGGTTTAGACCCGTCAGATCCAAGAAGCTTCCAGAACCAGCCCTCCAAGCCAGCCCAAGAACCCAAACTGGTGCACCCAGTTTTACTCGGCGTCGCCCCCCTGTCGACAGGCAAGTCGACAGGGCAGTCGACACCCCTGTCGACAGCCCTGTCGACATGGCTAGGGTGGGAATCTTCCCGCCTGGCCCCGCTTGCTCTATTTTAAAATCTGATTTTAAATTATTAAATCTGTTTTTAGCTTTGAATTTTCTGCAAACTTCATCGGGTCATAACTGGGCCATACGGACTCCGATTTTCGAAAACTCGGACTCTATTTCGCGTATTTTTCCGAGACGAACGCAATGACGTAGCCCGTTACCCCCAATTCCCACGTCTGAGACTATTTATCCTGTAATTAGTGAATTTTAGTATTAACTAAAATTCGGGGTGTTACACAAATATTTAAATCACATAACCATGAAATAACAAAGAATTTTAAGACCATATTTTCAAAGAAATTTTCACAAGTATTTCTGACAAAAAAAATAGATCATTTACATCAGGTTTGATAGATATTCATGATCCAAAATAATTTATTTGAAATCACTTGAATCAATGTCAAGTTTTGAAATATAATGAATCAGTCACACAAGGTTGATAATTTCAAATTTAGGAAGTGTGTGATTATTCAAAATATTAATGATTTCAGAAGATTTCAAACAAACAAATTCTAACCATGATGATCATGAATAACAATGATTTTTAAGATGTATCACTGAGATTCTAGACAATTTAAATTTTCCAAGCCAATCTGAAAAATAATGAAAATATCACTACTAATAAATAATAGAGTGCTGTAATGAGTGTAATATTTCAAGCGTTTCCAAAATGAATTGGAAGGGACTCAAAACAGTATAAGTGTGTGAAATTTCATTAATTATTCAGATCTTCAAAAATTTAGAATTCTAATTAACAGTGTTCAAGATTTGACAAGAATACATCAACACTGTTATGAATTCATAAATCAAAAAAAAACTTCAAAACAATTGCAGATATTTACACAAATAAATTCAAGATCTGGAAATGATTACAAACACGAGAGTTTTCTACAAATAAAATGAATTTCCAGACAAATATGAGTTTTGCAATTGGAAGTTAATGGAGCACAGAATAAACAAAGATATGGCAGTGACAAATCAAATAAAGACAAATAGAAGAAAATAAAATAGAAAGGGGTAGAAGAAGTAGGAATAAACAATAAAAAATATTTACAAGGTTGAGGTCAGAGATCATACCTGATTCACAGAAAACGTTGTGGATCTCTAACTCGTCAGACTTTGCTAAGGAACAGTAGATGATTCAATGATGTGAAGTAGTTTGAATCAGTTTCTCTTTTCAGCACAGTTGTTCCTCAGCCTCCTTTGGTAGCTAACTGTTTAGAGGATTGAGTGATCTAACAAAGGCAGTAAAACCACTCATAGTTGTATTTGTTCGTTTTGGTACCCAAACCTGTTTATATAACAAACCATCAGAATAAACCTTTGTACCCTTAGGAACCCAAATCTGTTTGAATTTCACGAAGTTTGGTTTATTTCCTTTTGGGATCCAGGATTGTTTAGAAGGATTATTATAAAACAATTTCTCATTTTGATTTTGACTCAAAAAACCTTTGAAATTATAAGAGTTCAAATTTTCAAATTGATTCTTTTCAAGATTGTTTGAAGAATTTTTCAAATCATTTGTAATTCGTCTTTCAAAAACATTATTTTTCTCAAACCCAAGTCCATGTTTATTTTGAACAGAAAATTGGTTTTTCAACAACATATTCAAAGATTTTTCACCGTTTGAAAAATTAGACAAGATTGTTTCAAGTTGTTGAATTTCAGTTTTAAGATCACCATTTTCTTTCAATAAATCTGAACAACGATTTTTAGTGATCTCACATCTTTTAAAATCATATTTCAAAACCAAATTTTCATCTTTGAGTAACTTTATTTTGGTTTGGGATTCAGCAATCTCAGCCTCAAAATGTTTTCGACTTTCAGACTCAAATTTCTTGAAATTTTCAATCTCGTTTTCAAGTTCTTTCAAAATCGAATTCGATTTCAACAGATTTTCCTTTTCTGCAATTTCAAGTTTGGAATGAATATTAGTTTTAAAAATTTCAAATTCCTTTTGCAGATGATTGTTCAAATTTGATAACTCAATCTTGTTTGCTTTTAAGACCAAAATTTCATCTTCAAACTTTTGAATATTTTTATTGAGATGAACAAGATTGGTTTTCGATTTCAAACAATTTTTACAATCTGAATCTGAAAGGTTTTTAAAATATTCAAGCCGTGATTCCAAATCATCAATTTTGCTGTTCAACTCAGAATTCCTAGATTTTAGAGTTTTGTTTTTAGATTTGAGTTTATTGTAACAACCCGTATTTTCAATAAACTGTTATAACATAAATCGAGGCAGAATTAAATTCAAAAATATGAATCAAGGGAAACGGGCTATGCCATTGCGTTCGTCTCGGAAAAATACGCGAAATAGAGTCCGGGTTTTCGAAAATCGGAGTCAGTATGACCCGGTTAAGGCCCATTGAAGTTTTTAGAAATTCCTATGCTAAAAACAGATTTAAATTTCAAATTAAAAACTAGGATTAGGGCTAATCTGTGTCAGGCGGGAAAATTCCCGCTAGGGCCCCCAGGTCGACAGGGGTCCTATGGTGTCGACTGCCCTGTCGACAGCCCTGTCGACAGGGGGAAAGCAGGCAGTTTTGCCTGGCGCGCCACTTTGATTTGGGCTTGGTCTTGTGGCTTGGTTCTAGAGAATTCCGAGATCTGACGGGCCAAAACTAACCTAGGGTTAATCCTAGGGCTAAAAACACTCTAATCTTCTATAAATATACCCCTAATCCTACCCTAAAGCCTCATTAATCAATCTAGCAACTAAACTATGTCAAATTGAATCCTCAAATGGCCTCCACCTAAAATCCTTAGCCTCCACCTTCCTCAAAGGTTAATCCTATGAAGATATGATGATCATACAACCTTTTCTATGTTGTATGAATGCTTAATAACTTGCATACTTCATTTAGTTGCAAGTTTGATTTGCTAAGTTTGTGTTTTTGGGATTTTGCAAAAGGGTTTTCTTATTTGAAGCTTTGTTTTGGGTTTTTAAAGGGCTTCTTCATCTTATTTGGTGGATTTGTGACTTGTTTATATTTGTAAGCCCTCTTACCTTCACTTTACAAACTCTAAAGTTAATATGTGGTGAAAGTTGAGATTTATGTGAGTATAGTTGATTATGCATGCTTATGCGAACTCACTATGCCATGTTTTATATGTTTCATAAGTTATGCATGCTTATGCGAACTCACTATGCCATGTTTTATATGTTTCATAAGTTATGCATGCTTATGCGAGATTACTATGCCAAGTTTTATATGTTTCATAAGTCATGCATGCTTATGCGAGTTTACTATGCCATGTTCTACATGTTTAATGGATTATGCATGCTTATGCAAGTTCACCTTTCCATGTTATACATGTTTTATGGGTTATGCATGTTTATGCAAGTTCACCTTACCATGTTATGCAAGTTTAATGGGTTATGCATGACTATGCAAGTTCACCTTACCATGTTATGCATATTTAATAAGCTATGCATGTTTATGCGAGTACACTATGACATGATTTGCAAGTTTAACATGTATGCATGTTTATTATGATATGTGAAGTTCATCATGTATGTTATGCCAAGTTACCTTTTATACCCTTATGCGTTATGACGAATATGTAAGCGAGATAATGACGTTGGGAGGGTTTGGGTAAACTTAAAAATACATGAAACTAAAAGATTGGGAATTTACCTATTAAGTTAGGTCTACCCCTTGGGAATTTACCTATTAAGTTAGGTCTACCCAAGTATATGTTAACTTGTAAATATGTTTTAAAGTGGACATGACATTAGATAACATGATATGGCCAACTCGAGGTTAGACCTAGTTGTGGTGTAAATCTTCCCAGGTAACCACAACGTGGGGTCTAATGTGGGTAGTTGGTCATGTTGCACCATAAGACCCGAGGTTAGACCTAGACGTGGTGTAAATCTTCCCAGGTAACCACGGATGTCTAATGTGAGAGGTTGGGTGCGTTAAGTAATTAATGCCTCATGATTAGGGTTAAGTCATGGCCCACTAATACTTAACCAATAATGGGGATGCGAGGATTAGATGGGGTTAAGTGGTTACACTTAACTAATTTAATCCATGATTAGTGAGGGGTTAAAACCACACTTAACCCTCTTAGAAACCCTAGCAACGTGGTCTGTTCCAGCAGTAATCCCAGTTTGGTATCACCACAACCCTACAGCTAGGTTAGGGCGGGGCACGATTACTGGACTGATGTAAGCGACCAAAGCGACGGCTGAGTGGTACAGCGGTGCGGGTCCGGCGAGCTACGGACGTGCACGTAGTCCGATGTTGGTCAAACTCGAGGCACGGGTACCAGTAGGCTTAGACTGTGCATTATTGCTTAGGTGTCTGGGGTTGACACCTTAGGGCTTGATACACCCGAAGGTGGACCCAGCACAGTCTGACTACATCCATGTGGGTCGTATGGACACCAACACTTGACGTGTTAGGTTTATAGGGAGCCGATCGACTAGACCGTTGGGCTGGACCTTATACTAAGGTCACTTCATGTTATTGGGCCAAAGTTTGGGCGAAGGGATCAAGATCTGTTTTGTGGGTTTGCTAGTACACTGTGGTGCAAAGTTTAATCTCCTCTATGTGATGTCACCTTTATCTATTGCCAGTATGTTCATCTCAGTTTCCATCATGCTGTTAACTTTATTAGTTTATAGATTGATCGTAGTAGGGCTTACCAGTCTTTTTGACTGACCTGTTTTCTTTCGCTTCTTTTCTTCCGTTTCCCCCCCTCCCCACAGGTTCTCAGGGAGGGGCTACATCTGCTTAGTGGATCTTTGGCTTGCTTGTTGGATAGCTCATGTATGGATCTGAGCTAGCTGTGGCTTATCTTTTATTTCTGGGGATTAGTACTGATGTTTTACCATGTATTTTGTTATCACGTATCTAGACTTATGTTGTATTTTGGATCATGACATTTTGATATTATGTACTTGACTATGTCGGTTTTCTGAGATGATGATGATGGGTTTTTATCTGCTACCGCTGCTTTACTTATATTTATTTTCATATATTCTGTCTTGCGATATCTCTGTGCATGTTTACCTTCACAATAACGCCCCTCCAAAGCTAGTACATTCTAAGGAGTGATCCTAGTGGAGGTGGGGTGTTACATTTGGTATCAGAGCACAAGGTTAACAAGATTGAACAAAACTTTTGAAAAAAAAAACCCTTTTTGAAAAACTATTTTCAAAAAACCTACTAAGTATTTTCCAAAATAAAGTCTAGATTATTTTAAGGCTAATCCCCAAAAGCCATTAGCGTTATCCTTCGTTCCCTTGACCTGATCTTATCTTATCTTTCGTTTCAGTATGGCTGAGAATCTTGACATCCCAGATGGAGTGAACGTACCACTCTGGTATAGGAGACTTCTAGAAGCTAGGGCGGCAGCTGGTCCCGCCAACCCTACTCCCACTCCTCCTCCTGTAGTTGAGAATCCTATCCCTAATGTCCCTCCCCTGGTGATTCCTGTTCCCCCTCCTCCAGCAGTCAATATTCCTCCTCCCGTGGCTAATGTTCCACCCCCTCCTGTTGCTGAGGCTCCTCTTCCTCCTCCTCCCCCTCAGCATCCTCAGATTGAGTTTACGAAGGTTTGTAAAGACTTCAAGGCAATGGGAGGCAAGAATTTCCTAGGCACGGAATCTTTCGTTGAAGCTAGGAATTGGCTGAAAGACACGGAGGACCTGTTTGCTATCTTTGGGATTGATGACGAGAGGAAGATCTTATTGACAGTATGGTTTTTGAAGGATGAGGCGGCCTATTGGTGGGAGGTCACCAATGGGACGAGGCCCGTTGAGACTTGGGCCGATTTGAGGGCTAGATTTGTGACCAAGTTTCTATCTTCGGCTGAGGCGAATTTACAGATGGAGAAGTTCATTGCATTAAAGCAAGGTGATATGTCTGTCAAGGAGTATGTGAACAAGTTTAATCAGCTGGCCCGTTTCGGTATGGATATGGTGAACACTCCGGAGAAGAAGGCTCTTCGATTTGCTAGAGGGTTGAATGAGCCGCTACAGGGCTTGGCGATGTCACATATTCCGCATGGAGCTACTTTCGAGAGTTTGGTCAATATGGCTCTGCTTCAGGGAGATGGAAAGAAAGAAGTCAAGTCGAGCGATACCCAAGCAAAGAAGATTGATTCTCAAGGCAAAGGCAATCAAAGTGGTCAAAGCCGCCAGGGGAATCAGGGCAAGAACAAGAAGGGGAACAACAACAACAAAGGCAAGGGAAAGTGCAATTACTGTGGCATAGCTGGGCATTTTGCTAAGGATTGCAGGAAGAAGAAAAGGAAGCTTAGTGGTGGATGCTTTTCTTGTGGAGAGACTGGGCACTTCAGCAAAGAATGCCCAAAGAAGAAAGGACAGGCTGGACCTTCAGGAGGGCAAGTTCATGCTCTCCATGCCGCTTCAGTTCCCGAGCGAGGTAGTGTTTCTGTTGAGAACCTTGTTTATATCTCTGATCTTCCAGTGCGTACCTTGTTTGATTCTGGTGCATCACATAGCTTTATTTCATCTGATCTTGTTGATAGCTTGCACCTTAGTACTAGCTTAGTGGACGATCCCGTTTGTGTTTCGAATCCCATCGGGGGTTCTGCTCATCTATCTATGATATGTGAGGATCTAAGGATCTCTATACTCAGCGTAGAGTTCTTGTGTAGTGCGTATGTTCTTGGTTTCAGGGGATACGGATTGATCTTGGGCATGGATTGGCTGTCCAGATATGGAGCCATTCTGGATTGTGAGCATAGGGTTGTAAGGCTTGTGACTCGCCTGGGCAACACCTTAGAGATTTCATGCAATCCGAAGAATCCCGTCATGTTATGCTATCTAGAATCTCTCGACTCATCAGAGGAGGCCCTTCAGTCTGTAAGGGTGGTCCGAGATTATCCAGATGTTTTTGAAGAAGTTAAGGGGTTGCCCCCTAAACGAGAGATTGACTTTCGCATCTATCTGGTAGATAATGCTAAGCCCATTTCTTTACCCGTTCGGCATATGGCTCCGCGTGAGAGACGGAAGCTGAGCAAGCAAGTGAAAGAATTGCTTGAGAAGAACTTCATCAGAAGGAGTATATCCGAATGGGGAGCGCCTGTGGTGTTCGCAACTAAGGTAGATGGTTCTCTTCGGCTCTGTGTGGATTATAGAGAATTGAATAAGCTGACTAAGAAGAACAGACACCCGTTACCGAGGATCGATGATCTCTTTGATCAGCTTGTTGGTGCTTCTGTTTTCTCTCAGCTTGATCTTGCTACGGGTTTTCATCAGCTCAGAGTGGCTGAAGATAGTATAGACAAGACTGCATTCAGAACTCCAGATGGATTCTTTGAATGGCTTGTTATGCCGTTCGGTTTGACGAATGCACCCGCGTATTTTGTGGATTTGATGAGTAGGGTGTTTCGGGAGTTCTTGAATAAGTTTGTCGTGGTCTTTGTGGATGATATTCTGGTCTTCTCCAAGGATGAGGAAGAGCATGCGAGGCACCTAGTAGAGGTGATGGATACGCTCAGAGCACACCAGTTAAAGGCCAAGTTCTCCAAGTGCCACTTTTGGAGAAGGGAAGTCAGATCCCTTGGGCATATCGTATCCAAGCAAGGCTTAGCGGTGGATCCCACTAAGGTGGTTGCAGTTCAGGATTAGAAGACTCCAAGGAATGCAACCGAGGTGAGAAGCTTTCTGGGTCTTGCGGGGTTTTACCGGAAGTTCATCAAGGACTTCGCGAAGATATCCGCTCCTCTTACTAAGTTGATGAAGAAGAACTTAGTTTTTGCTTGGGATATGGATTGTGAGCTTGCTTTTCAAAGGCTCAAGAGAGCCCTCACCTCAGCACCAGTTCTAGCCTTACCCGATGGTGGCAAGATATTTACCGTGTACACTGATGCTTGTGGCACGGGATTGGGTGCCGTTCTGATGCAAGAGGGCAGAGTTATATGTTTTGGTGGGAGGCAACTTAAGGTGCATGAGAGGAATTATCCCACTCATGATCTAGAGCTGGCAGCGATTGTATATGCACTCAAGGCTTGGCGTCATTATCTTCTGGGAGAGAGATTTGAGCTATATACTGATCATAAGTCTTTGAAGTATCTCTTTTCGCAGAAGGATCTGAACTTAAGGCAGCAGAGATGGATGGAATTCTTGGCTTCCTATGATTTTGAGATATCCTATACCCCTGGCAAGGGGAATGTTGTAGCGGATGCGTTGAGTAGGAAAAGGTTGACACTAAGTCCTCTATTTGTTGAGATGAAGAATTTAGAGTTCTTGGCAACCTTTGATTTTTCTTTGACAGTTGAGACGATGACCGGTTCTTTGGCATCTCTAGAGCTCAGGCCTACCCTTCTGGATCAAGTCGGGGCTTCACAGAAGGAAGACCCTTAGATAATTGAGATCATGGACAAGCTGGTTCGAGGGGAGACATCTAGTCACCTTGCTCGATATTCTATAGACGATAAGGGTTGGCTGAGGAGAGACGGAAGGCTTTGTGTTCCGATGGTAGAAGACTTGGTGAGGAAAGTTCTTGAGGAAGCACATCGCTCCAAGATGACTATACATCCAGGTGGTGATAAGATGTATAAGGACATGAAGCGCGTTTTCTTCTGGCCTGGAATGAAGAAGGATGTGGCGGAGTTTGTCTCGAGATGTGTTATTTGTCAGAGAGTAAAAGCTGAGTCGAAGAAGCCCGGTGGGCTATTACATCCGCTAGAGGTCCCGCTATGGAAGTGGGAGAGCATTTCTATGGACTTTATTGATGGGCTTCCAAGGTCAAGGGGAGGGAATACGAGCATATGGGTCATTGTAGATAGACTTACGAAGAGTGCTCATTTTATCCCAGTGAAGAGTAAAAGGACCGCATCTGGACTAGCATCAGTATATCTTCGTGAGATAGTGCGACTACATGGAGTCCCTTCCAGCATAGTCAGTGACCGAGACCCCATCTTCACTAGTCAGTTCTGGAACAGTTTACAGGAAGCTATGGGCACGAGATTGAACCTGAGTACGGCCTATCACCCACAAACAGACGGCCAAACAGAAAGGGTGAATAGGGTACTTGAGGACTTGTTGAGGCTTTGCATTCTGGATTTTGGTGGTGCTTGGGAAGACCATCTTCCTCTTGTTGAGTTTGCATATAATAACAGTTATCAGGCGAGCATAGGGATGGCACCATTTGAGGCTTTATATGGGAGGCCGTGCAAGTCACCTACATGTTGGTGGGAGTCCACAGATAAGCTTATACTTGGACCCGACATGATTAGAGATACATCCGAGAAGGTCGAGTTGATTAGAAGACGGATGAAAGCGGCCCAAGACCGGCAGAAATCCTATGCTGACAGGCGAAGGTCCGTATTGGAGTTTGAGGTTGGGGACAAGGTTTTCGTAAAGGTTTCTCCTTTACGGAATGTGGTCCGGTTTGGAGCTATTGGGAAGTTAGCACCGAGATTCGTTGGACCCTTCCCCATCATAGAGAGAATTGGGAAGATGGCTTATAAAGTGCAATTGCCCGAAATGTTGTCCGGAGTGCATAATGTCTTTCATGTCTCGCATCTCCGAAAGTGCCTACATGAGTCCGCTGAGGTGGTTGAACCTAGCGTTCTTGAAGACGTGGAAGTAGAGAAAGAAGCAACTTTGAGGAGAGCTCCGATTCGTATCTTGGGGACGGAGACCAAGAAGCTAAGGAATCGAGAGGTTAGGCTGGTAAAACTTCAATGGGGTGAAGCCGAAGAAGACGCAACTTGGGAAACCGAGGAGAAGATGCGTGGGCTTTATCCATTCCTTTTTGAGGGTACACTCTCAATCTCTTTCCTTTATTTAGCGTAACTTTCTCTTTGCTATCCATGTTTATCTAGTTGTCGTGCTAAGCTTGTCATGAGAACCTTAGGTAGAAACCCTTTGGATGAAACATGTGCTTGAGACATGTTATGTTTGATGGTTGCAAGTGGTTGCAAGTGCTTGCAAGTGGTTACTCGTGGATGCATGATACACATTAGGCACTAGATCGGCTCACACACTCCTCATATTGCATATGCATGAGTGTTTATGCTTATTCTTGTATGAAATTTGTATGCAATCACATGGATGTTGCATATGGATGTATGATTGAGCACGCATGTAGATATTATACATTATGTTAGGGATTTGCATACATATGGATACATTTCACTAACATATTTTGCATTGATCTTTGCATTAGATAAGTACATATA
This sequence comes from Allium sativum, assembly GCA_030737875.1. Taxonomy (NCBI): domain Eukaryota; kingdom Viridiplantae; phylum Streptophyta; class Magnoliopsida; order Asparagales; family Amaryllidaceae; genus Allium; species Allium sativum. Next base: position 823,102,554 of record CM060910.1, read on the forward strand.
CACACACTTCTGCATATGTTCATACGGCATTTAGAATCTTTTAAGGACAATGGTTGCTCGTGGATGATGTTTTGAGTAGATGGATGTTGGATGGTAGGATATGTTCTTCCTAACTTGAAGATTTCGGGGACGAAATCCTTTAAGGAGGGGAGAATGTAACAACCCGTATTTTCAATAAACTGTTATAACATAAATCGAGGCAGAATTAAATTCAAAAATCTGAATCAAGGGAAACGGGCTATGCCATTGCGTTCGTCTCGGAAAAATACGCGAAATAGAGTCCGGGTTTTCGAAAATCGGAGTCAGTATGACCCGGTTAAGGCCCATTGAAGTTTTTAGAAATTCCTATGCTAAAAACAGATTTAAATTTCAAATTAAAAACTAGGATTAGGGCTAATCTGTGTCAGGCGGGAAAATTCCCGCCAGGGCCCCCATGTCGACAGGCATGTCGACAGGGGTCCTATGGTGTCGACTGCCCTGTCGACAGCCCTGTCGACAGGGGGTAAGCAGGCAGTTTTGCCTGGCGCGCCACTTTGATTTGGGCTTGGTCTTGTGGCTTGGTTCTAGAGAATTCCGAGATCTGACGGGCCAAAACTAACCTAGGGTTAATCCTAGGGCTAAAAACACTCTAATCTTCTATAAATATACCCCTAATCCTACCCTAAAGCCTCATTAATCAATCTAGCAACTAAACTATGTCAAATTGAATCCTCAAATGGCCTCCACCTAAAATCCTTAGCCTCCACCTTCCTCAAAGGTTAATCCTATGAAGATATGATGATCATACAACCTTTTCTATGTTGTATGAATGCTTAATAACTTGCATACTTCATTTAGTTGCAAGTTTGATTTGCTAAGTTTGTGTTTTTGGGATTTTGCAAAAGGGTTTTCTTATTTGAAGCTTTGTTTTGGGTTTTTAAAGGGCTTCTTCATCTTATTTGGTGGATTTGTGACTTGTTTATATTTGTAAGCCCTCTTACCTTCATTTTACAAACTCTAAAGTTAATATGTGGTGAAAGTTGAGATTTATGTGAGTATAGTTGATTATGCATGCTTATGCGAACTCACTATGCCATGTTTTATATGTTTCATAAGTTATGCATGCTTATGCGAACTCACTATGCCATGTTTTATATGTTTCATAAGTTATGCATGCTTATGCGAGATTACTATGCCATGTTTTATATGTTTCATAAGTCATGCATGCTTATGCGAGTTTACTATGCCATGTTCTACATGTTTAATGGATTATGCATGCTTATGCAAGTTCACCTTACCATGTTATACATGTTTTATGGGTTATGCATGTTTATGCAAGTTCACCTTACCATGTTATGCAAGTTTAATGGGTTATGCATGACTATGCAAGTTCACCTTACCATGTTATGCATATTTAATAAGCTATGCATGTTTATGCGAGTACACTATGACATGATTTGCAAGTTTAACATGTATGCATGTTTATTATGATATGTGAAGTTCATCATGTATGTTATGCCAAGTTACCTTTTATACCCTTATGCGTTATGACGAATATGTAAGCGAGATAATGACGTTGGGAGGGTTTGGGTAAACTTAAAAATACATGAAACTAAAAGATTGGGAATTTACCTATTAAGTTAGGTCTACCCCTTGGGAATTTACCTATTAAGTTAGGTCTACCCAAGTATATGTTAACTTGTAAATATGTTTTAAAGTGGACATGACATTAGATAACATGATATGGCCAACTCGAGGTTAGACCTAGTTGTGGTGTAAATCTTCCCAGGTAACCACAACGTGGGGTCTAATGTGGGTAGTTGGTCATGTTGCACCATAAGACCCGAGGTTAGACCTAGACGTGGTGTAAATCTTCCCAGGTAACCACGGATGTCTAATGTGAGAGGTTGGGTGCGTTAAGTAATTAATGCCTCATGATTAGGGTTAAGTCATGGCCCACTAATACTTAACCAATAATGGGGATGTGAGGATTAGATAGGGTTAAGTGGTTACACTTAACTAATTTAATCCATGATTAGTGAGGGGTTAAAACCACACTTAACCCTCTTAGAAACCCTAGCAACGTGGTCTGTTCCAGCAGTAATCCCAGTTTGGTATCACCACAACCCTACAGCTAGGTTAGGGCGGGGCACGATTACTGGACTGATGTAAGCGACCAAAGCGACGGCTGAGTGGTACAGCGGTGCGGGTCCGGCGGGCTACGGACGTGCACGTAGTCCGATGTTGGACAAACTCGAGGCACGGGTATCAGTAGGCTTAGACTGTGCATTATTGCTTAGGTGTCTGGGGTTGACACCTTAGGGCTTGATACACCCGAAGGTGGACCCAGCACAGTCTGACTACATCCATGTGGGCCGTATGGACACCAACACTTGACGTGTTAGGTTTATAGGGAGCCGATCGACTAGACCGTTGGGCTGGACCTTATACTAAGGTCACTTCATGTTATTGGGCCAAAGTTTGGGCGAAGGGATCAAGATCTGTTTTGTGGGTTTGCTAGTACACTGTGGTGCAAAGTTTAATCTCCTCTATGTGATGTCACCTTTATCTATTGCCAGTTTGTTCATCTCAGTTTCCATCATGCTGTTAACTTTATTAGTTTATAGATTGATCGTAGTAGGGCTTACCAGTCTTTTTGACTGACCTATTTTCTTTCGCTTCTTTTCTTTCGTTCCCCCCCCCCCCCCATAGGTTCTCTGGGAGGGGCTACATCTGCTTAGTGGATCTTTGGCTTGCTTGTTGGATAGCTCATGTATGGATCTGAGCTAGTTGTGGCTTATCTTTTATTTCTGGGGATTAGTACTGATGTTTTACCATGTATTTTGTTATCACGTATCTAGACTTATGTTGTATTTTGGATCATGACATTTTGATATTATGTACTTGACTATGTCGGTTTTCTGAGATGATGATGATGGGTTTTTATCTGCTACCACTGCTTTACTTATATTTATTTTCATATATTCTGTCTTCCGATATCTCTGTGCATGTTTACCTTCACAATAACGCCCCTCCAAAGCTAGTACATTCTAAGGAGTGATCCTAGTGGAGGTGGGGTGTTACATTTATCAACAGATTTAGTTAAATCAACACACATATAAACCAAATCTTCGTATAAGAAATTTTCAATTTCAGTAACCGTTGATTCTCCATCATCTGATCCTTCTGAATTCTCATTTGTAAATCCTGTTAAACAGAATTCTGAGTCTGAATTGACAATCTGGGGTTTTGAGCTGGAGTTGTCAATTTGACCATACTTCGTATTGAGAGCTGTCCAAATTTCCTGCGCAGTTAAACAATGGGAAATCAGACTATATTGATTATCATCAAGATGAGAATAAAGAATATGTGTAGCACGAGAATCAAAAACTTTATCTACCATATCGTACCCATTGATAAGAACATCCCAACATTTAATATTAACAGATTTTAAATAAAATTCCATTTTGGATTTCCAGTTTAAAAAATCTGTTCCAGTGAAAATAGTTGGAGATGAACTGGACTGACTTTCGCTAGACAGACAACTATGGTTACCCATGACTCTAGAGTTAAAAAAAATACCTGCTCTGATACCACTTGTTGGATCTAGATTAACCCTAGAGGGGGGTGAATAGGGTTTATCACAGTTTTTAACTGAATTAAAATTCTAACGAGATATTAAAATAAAAAATAGATCACAGATTATAGCAGAAACAGAAATGCAGAAAATAAATCACACACAGATATACCCAGCTTCGGCATAACCCTGCCTACTGCTGCATTTCTAAGGTTTCTACTAGATGATAGAACAGATCCCGCATACAAGACCTTGTACACTCGCGACTCTCGCTCCTATTCTAACTCTATGCTCAAAACCGTAGACTGATCGATATCCCCTCGATCAGATTTCCCCGAATTACAACCCCGTAATCCATAATCCAGATTTTACAGACTCTGAAACTGACAGTCAATACCGTGACTGATTCCCCCTAGAGATTACAGACTCTAGAACTGCTGGACGGTTTACAGAACAATTTAAAACAATACAAAATAAAATAAAGATAAACCCTAGATTAAAATAAATTTAAATTCCCCTTTAAACATTTGAACTAGACTAGGCTTAGTCAAGAGGAAATAGGCCGGCCCACTCTCTTTTCATTTAGCCATTCTTCTCTTGTTCTCTGGAAAATCAGAAAATGGCGGCGGCTCTCCAAATTGAACTAGTGTTTATGAAATCCACCCAAATCCGAGTCGATTTGCTTGATGAAAGGTTTAATCTCTGTATCTCGAATAGCTTTGTGGCTTCCTCATATGATTTGGTGAAATTCTCGATCGAAAACTTTGTGAGTATTCTCTGATTTGAATATTCCTCTTCGAATTCTCGGTTTGTGTTTTTTTTATTTGAAATGTTGGGTTTGTTTTCGATTTTATGTCCCCTTGCCTGTGATGAATCTGCGTGTTATATAGGGTAAAATAAAAACCCTGCAACTCTGATTTCGTGAAATGACTTGGCTGAGTTATTGCTTTCCCCCTTTGACATTTTCGGTTGAAATTGGATTTTGCTGTTTTCCCCTTTTGGCAGCTTGATTGAATTTGTGGCCTTGATTGTTTTTGCACGTGTGATTCCTGAATTTGCTTCTTTGGAAATATATTTGAACACTTGACATCAATTTGCTGTGATGATGCCATAATTTGATCACTGAATTGTTGGAAACAAATACTAGCTCATATTTGGAATCAATTTAATAGTCTCCTTGACTGTCCGATTTTCTGGAAGGAAATTTCATGCCAAAAATGTAATTCAGAAAATGTTTTAAGATAACTTTGCGGCCCCAAAAAAAAAGTTGCCAGAATGGTTGAGTAATTTCTGTTTTTATAGCTCAGAAATATTTCTGAAAATATTTACTCTTGTCATAAAAAAAAACTGGAAGAAATTCTTGCGTGAAATCAGGAATGAATCTGTGAGTTTTTCTTGCCATTTTTGTTTATGCTGAAAATGAAATTTTCCATTTTGTTTTGCAATAACTTCATGCTGGTCTGAAGTTGAAATGCTATCTGCCTGTTTTGCCATTTTGCTCTGTCCCTCGTCAAAACTGTTTTGGCTCGACACATTTGTGAATTCACCATATGCCATTCTTGTGTTTGCCGAACCATTTGTGCCCATATTAGCTGTTCCATTTTCTTTGAAATGATCCATGCTGAGAGTGTTGTGTCGAATCACATGCACTTGTTTTGCTTGAAACTTGAGAATGGCCAGACTGGCTCCACCATGTTGCACCATTTCTTGAACATGCTGCTCCACTGCTTGAATATGTCACCTTGGTCATGAACATGTTGCTGTGTGTACTTGCCTTTGAACCATCTTTGTGTATTTGTCATGAACATTGAATTAAACTGCTCTCGACTTGTTTGCTGCCATATTTGACCTTACTGTCATGCTTGATCCATGCACCTTATTGCTTTGTTTTGAGTCTTATTACCTATGCAAACCACTTCTTGTTTGCTGAAACTTGACTTTTGACTTGGCTATGATTTGACTATGCAAGCTTGTGCATTTCTACCGATTCATGTTGTGGTGGCATGTACTTGGCTTGTACATATTTGGGTTGCCTCGGCCATGAGCTGTTGCATTACAGTGTTCCATGATGTTTCGCTGCTCTATGTTACTGCCGCATGTCCATACTTGTCTTGGCTGTATACATTCAGTTTTGATACACTTGAACCAATTTGAATTTTGGGCTGATTTGATATGGCTTGACCATATTTTTGCTGTTCCATGAGCTTGAACACTTCATATGTACATATGTATATATATACACACACATATGTGTATATATATATATGTATGTACGTATGTTTTGCTTTTGAGATGCTCGTCCATGTATGGTATGTCTGTGTGTTGCACTGAGTCGAGCAGGTCCATGTGGCTACTCCTCAGTTGCACACTGATTGGCGAGGCAGTGCACACGTGTATATTTGTGCACGTGTGTACATGCAGCCATCAGACGAGTTTTCCTGTCCCTGCACTGTAATATGTGTATATACATACACATCTATGTGTATACATGTATTGTGCGCGTGCTATATTTATATATCAGATCAAGTCATGAAAAATGATGAGAAACACACCAGAAAACTGAGGCAAATAAAAATTTAAAAAATAAAATTTATATTCGCATATATTCTGTTTCAATTCTATTGCAGTGTATTGTGTGTGTGTTTCATTGTGACAGGTATGAAGATGATGACTGGACTGACAACGAAGTGAAGACTGAAGAATGAAGTCCAGAACAGTGTCAGTTAAAGAGTGTTTGTAACAGTGTATGTATAGATGAAAATGTACAACTGAGTGTAAAATGTGTATGAGTGTTAGAAATTGTGGGTGTGAAACGTATTGCAATGCTGAGATGTACAAATAGTGGAGTATAAAATTTGTACTGTTTGAACATTGAAATAAAATATTCTTATTTAAATAAAATACTGTGTTAATATTTGAATTTCTGTACAGTCGTATTTTATTTGAATATAAATATTATATTCCAGTCTGTAATGTATAATAACAGCACATTATCAAACACATTAAAAATAAATATTTATTTGGTTGTTATCATCAAACAAAAATCATTTAATTGTGTATACAACACCGTTATATACAACACTACTAAGCCCCGTCTGCAACCTAAAATATATTTAATTGTAAAATAAACCGAGTGAGAAAGTGTTCTCACATTGGGTTCCACTCCGCCATTCTTTAGTTCTGAATCGTTTTTAACTAAATTAAACTGTCCATTCAATTCAGTCAAAAATCCCAACTAGCTCCGTTTCCATTTCAGTCAGTCTCAAGTTGTAACGTTCGTTGTCACGACCGCAACGCAACTTGTTTCGTCGGATTTGGACCTCAAATGACAAAGATATGGTAATAAATACATTTGATTACATAATTATTTAATTAATAATTAAATTAATTAATCCCCTTTATACACTTTCTTCCCCAATCTGTAACCCACGTCGAACAAAGCTTCTCCACTAGATTTTGAAATTGCCGCCACCAGGATGACCAGTCCCCCGATCAGACGCCTCCAGGCGTTGTGCCTCCGCGAGCGCCACCAGCGCCGGCCATAGGGCCCAGCTCGCACGCGGAGCGAGGCCAGGAAACACGAATGACTGCGGCTCCTTTGAGCCCTGATTTCTCCTTCAACTCTCAATGATAATTTATGCAATTGATATCGATTTGAAGAGGGCAGAAAACTTTTCGATTTTTATTCAATAATTTTTGGATTTCATTGTTTGGATTTGGAAGAAAAATGGAAAGGAAGATTTGAACTGTTTCCATCGTTCATCGTAAATCGTAGCGGAGGGTTTTCTGATTTTGGGGAAAGTGAATTTTAATTGGCCCATAAATAATTTTATATTATTTAATTATCAAAAATGTCAGATTTTACATCCAAACCCCAAATCTACTCTAACGACTGTCGTTCCTATCCAAATACCCCCATTCCGGACACAAGGGGATATGTTTCGTAAGCTAATTCTACTGTTTCGATCAGTTTTCGTCAAAAATTAAAATATAAATCAATATATATTGAATTCAAACGTACATTTTAATTTACCGGGGTCACATACTGACTCCAAAAATTACAGAAAAATAAATCTAGCTATGTTTTGATGATACGATCCTAACAAAACTAATTTCGTCAAATTTGGAGACCGTTTGAAAATTTGCCTTTTTCCAGTCGATTGAATTCAAACTGAAATGACAAAACTCGTTTAAATTCACCATGCTCACATATTAATTCCAAAAATTATGAAAATTGGAATCTAGCAATAATTTGATATCCCAGATCCAATAAAGATGTTTTCGTCGAAAACGGAGGTCGTTTGCAAAATGGCTATTTTTAAGGACTATATATTATATTAAAATATATAAAAAATTCATAGCGACTATTGTAAATTTTAATCTGGACATAACTTTCAATTTATATTATGAAATCTGATTTTTTTTCGCATTCGTTTGAAAGATATAGTTAGACAGATTCAAATGTTTTTAGTTTTACTGAAATCCGATTTATTTTGAATTCCGTACATTCATTTGAAAATGAAAATCGATTTTTCAAACTACCGCGCCATTTCAGGCTTGCTTTATAATTAAGATAAATTTATACGTTCTATGTAGTGACCCGGATTTTGAGCGGCTTTGGTTATCGACGTAAGCTCGACGTCGATAACCAAAACATCGAAAAATCCCGGTAATTAATGAAAGAAATTAGAAGGTGAGAATAGATAAGATAGAACTTATAGAATAGAAGAAGAAGAAGAACATCATCATCAGAGTAAACACGAATCTCACAGCGGAACGAATAACATATAATAGATAACATAACTTTGAAATATAACAGTTATGTATACAATAGCACTTATCAGAGTACAGCACTTACAACACAGCGGAAATAAACTATAGCTATATGATCCTGAAGCCTCCAGCTCCAAGCTCTCCAAGTGTATCTGTAAAATCCCGACTACTTGACTGCCCGTACAAATTTAGGCACCCAAGAGTTTAGGGAAAACAACAAAGTAAACTCCGGGTCAGTCATGGGACTGGTGTGAATAAACTCAAATCATTTAAACAGGTATATGATGTCTCATAAGACCACGCCGTAAATACAGAACGGGTTTTTCCCTTATGAGAATCCAAATAACTTTTCAAAGCAATATCATTCTGATATTATAATAATGTCTAAGTACATATAAATATCAATCTAGCAGAAACGCTTGCATCTCACGTTACTACATATATAGTATACAATCAAAATCGCAAGCACGTATTGGATGATTGGATTTCCAACTATGACAAGGTATGGAACCACCTTCCGATCAGTGTACTCTAGGAACGATACACTGGAGTTCAACAAGAACATCTTGCAACTTAGCCACACATGACCGACCACTCATTTCGCTTGAGTGTATCGAATGTACATCACCAACGGTTGGGATCAGCAACCGTTCCCGTATATATATATATGGGACAACATTGATAGATTTAAGAAACAAATGAATATTCACTAGATAGGTGATTATACACCCTACTTCGGTGCGACCGACTTAGCCATGCTGCCTGCCCGATTTCTGTCATTACCGGATGATGAGGCTAGAAGCTACGCTTTTTCATCACATCAGATTCACTTCGAATGCTACATTGTCAAATCCATCGAAATCACTAATTGACGTTTACAACAGTACATTACGTGTCGGCTAAAAGAAGTTTCCTTCTTCGCTTCCACTCTTGGTACGGTTGGAGAAATCAATGTACGTAATCGTCTGGAAATACTCTGTCAGACATCCATCTTCATTCACTTAGAATGTCACATCGTCATACCCGCCAAATCACAAATTGACTTATCCAAAAATAACACGGGTATACAGCTAAGAGAAACGAATTCCTCCGCCACCAAACGTGGATACGTTTGAACAGATCAACTTACGCGATCCATTGGATATACTCTGTCAGACCTTCGTCCATACAAGTTGTCCTGGGACTGAACAAACCGAAGGCACTATTCTGTAGACAGGATAGCCCTTGAATTTTACTCCGTCTTCAATTATCTTTGGCATATATGATTCGCGACGCTTATGCCAATACAGAGTGGTTCTTTGGATAAAAATCCAACCGGTCTCTCCATATTAACAACGTTAAAATGGTCAAAACTTCGATAGTCGGTGAGTTAACTATCAAAGAAAAACAAGTGTGCAAACAACGATATTATTTCCAGATGGAAATTATATCGAACAAACATCATTTAACATTAATCTCTTTAGTTCATTTATTTACTTATCTCCTGTTTCCCTATATTCTAAATTCTTATTTTCTTTTATCAGAAAACATTTCTGATTCTCGTTTGGAAAACATTTCCAAAACTCCTTTACGATCAAACCTTACCATTTCTTAGTTAAGAAGGAAGTCACTCAAGTTGGGGGTATAAGTACCTCTCAGACCTTAACTGAACAACGTTATAACTTCGAAATGGTCAAAGTTTATCTTTTAATCTTTAACAACTTCTTTACGCCTTTCTCGGATCCAATTTTATTAATCCACTTCTATATTTAAAACATTGGTTATAACGACAACGTTATAATCCCTACTTTCGAATTATCTAACTTTAATTATAACTTCTATTCTTATTAGTGAATAATTAACCTAACACTTATTTATGTATAAATAAATAAATCTCTATTTAGACACTGGAAAGTGTAAGTACTTTCCCGAATTCGATATAATCGAATTTGCCGATTAACTCTCTTCGAGAAATCTCTATTTGATTAACTCTTCTTTGAATAACCTATATTCGATTAACTCCTTCTCGAATAAACAATATTCGATAGTCTCTCTTCGAATAACTAGTATTCGATAACTCTTCCTTTCAAATATCCCATATTTTAAAATCTCACTTCGATTAAACTATAATCGATAACCCACTTCGATGAAACTAACATCGATAACTCCTTTCGATGAAACTAACATCGATGACTCCTTTCGATGAAACTAACATCGATAACTTCTTTCGATGAAACTAACATCGATAACTTCTTTCGATGAAACTAACATCGATAACTCCTTTCGATGAAACTAACATCGATAACTCCTTTCGATTAACTAAGTTTGATTTACCCGACTCGACTGACCAGGTTCGACTAACTTGACCAGCTTGCCTCGATTGGTTCGACTCGACCAGCTCGACTCGGTTGGTTTGACTCGACCATCTTGACTCGATTGGTTTGACTCGACCATTTGGCTCGATTTGGTTCGACTCGACCATTTCGACTCGGTTGGTTTGACTCGACCATCTTGACTCGATTGGTTTGACTCGACCATTTGGCTCGATTTGGTTTGACTCGACCATTTCGACTCGGTTGGGTTCGACTAGCTTGACTAGTTTGGTTCGACTAGCTTGGTTTGACCACTTAACTAACTTGATTCGAATATTTATATCCGACTAACTAACTTTTCTTTTATTTCTATTTATTTTAACTTCTATTTATTTCCTAACTAGATTTCCTTTTGTATAATCTATTTATTTTCCTAAATAGATTTTCCTTTATCACTCTAACTATTTAATCCCTAATTAAATATCCTTTATTCTATTTATTTAATCTAAATAAATATTCCTTTATTTTATTTATTTATTTCTAAATAAATATACTTTTATAAAATCCTTCGATTTACTTTATTCACTTTATAAAGATTTCCTTTTTAACGTTTTATTCATTTGAAAAGATTTACTTTTAAATAACGGTTCTACACTTTAAAAATGATTTTTTCTTTTTATAATGTTTCCTTTCCAATTCTATTTGTAAATGGTTTACAAATATTTCCTTTTCAAATTTATTTTTGAAATATTCTAACTCCTTAAATTTTCGGGAAAATTCGCCATAACCTCCTTTGTAACGGGAGCATCGGGAAAATCCCCAAACCCGCCACACAGGCCTTTCCATTCAAAAAGAAATGTTTTGAATTTATTTCCTTTTCAAATATCTCCTATTTATAAATATCCCAATTTATAAACATTTCTTATTTATAAATATTCCACTTTATAAATATCTCTTATTTATAAATACCCCATTTTATAAATATGCTATTTTCAATATCACTTTGAAAATCTCCTTATCAACATCCCGTATGTTATGGTATTCAATCATATCAAATCACGATGTTCAATATCGTCCATACACACACAATCAACAACAGGTTATAATTCACATCATATATCAAAATATATGAAAAACAATAAAATAACTGTTGAGGAATCCAGTCGGATTCCTCCAACCTGTTTCCCTGCATCACAGATGTAAGATAATATAGATAACATCACTTTCAGTTCCATATGATATATTCTGTTAAACAGAATCAATATAGAAATTTAACTAACTGACTAGCAGTTCAATCAAACAATCAATACACAGTCAAACTGACAATTTTAACAGTTCTAACAATACAACATGAAATTATAAACTGTTCAGAGTTAGTGAGATTTACTCACATTGGACGATCATCGTCGATGACGATAACCATCGCTTGATTCAGACAATTTATTTTGCTATAAATTGTGACGGACTCCGATTGACTTGCGGCCAGTTCCATTGTGGAGTTCTCACCCATACGATCCTAACGCGACTTACGGTTCTCGATTCTGACCTCGTATGCCCAAGTTATACCTTATTAAAGTTGATACATTTTAATTTGAATTTTAAATAAACTTAAACAATTAAAGATTTGGCCTCACCCTAAGGCCCAAGCCCATCCAACTTAACAAGCCCGCTCCCTCTCCTTTATCTTTCCCAAATCCATAAAATCGCTCCGCTCCTCTCTGTAAAAACACCCCGATTTTGACCCTCCTTTGACCGGCGACCCCTACCTCTCCGTTCATCTATCCCATCCGCAACCACCCCTAATCCACTCTCCTTCGCAGCCTCTTCCATCTCGAACCCTCCAAGCACAACTCGAGCTCACCCTTCAGAGTTCGTCCTTCGCATCACCAGTACAGGGATCGACGGTTTTTGAAACCGAATCCCTTCAAATTCTCCTACAAGCTGTGGAATTCCTTGGTGATCCCAAAAACAACATCACAACCCCTCATTGATGTGCCACGACCTCGAGATTTGCAACCCTAACTTCCTGAACTAGCGCTGTATAGTTTTCCAGTGAACTAAACCACTCCGAACCCAGCAAATGGTACATAGAATCGACGCTCGTTCGAAGCTGGATTCATACATACTTGTATTATGATTTATAGCTATTTCTTTGATTTTTGATGATGGGTTTTTGCTGTTTATTTTCTTTGGTGGCGGCTACCAAGTATTTGACGATGTAGAGAGAAACATTTAGGGTTACAGAATGTTTTAGAGTATTTATAGGAATTTTAAATAATTTAATATTCGAATTTTATATTTATTTATAAGCAAGCGCTATTTTTATTTGTTCTTTAAAATTCCTGTGATTACTTGTGATGTCCCAAAAATCACCAAACTGGACATGCACCTTTAGCTCGACATTACGGTCCCAACGAAACTGGTTTCGTCGAATTCCGACTTCGTATGCTCACACAGCGTATTTTTAACTGTCAAAATACTGACTGTTTCTCACTCTAAAAATCCGTACGGCTACACAGTGACTCTAAAAATCACCAAACTGGAAATCTAACAACTATTTGACATTGCGGATCCAACAAAACTGGTTTCGTTGAATTCCGACTTCGTTTGCAAAACCGGCTATTTTTAAAGCGCTGAATAGACCATTTAAATATATAAATATATTTAAATAAATTAAATTAAATATTAATAAATTAATATTCTCGTATATATCCACAGATGATGTCGTACGGCTCCAGAATATCTTGTCAGAATTTATGACTTGATTTCCAGAATTCTGATTGATCGATATTCAGTTCGTATCAAAAAAATCGATTTATAACGTATATAAAGCGTCGCAAATTATAAAAGAATTCCACAGCGACTTTTCTGAAATTTGATTTGGACGTACATCAAAATCTACACTACGAAATCCCGATTTTTCTCTTCCACTAGAAAGATATACTCCACCTGCTCCACGCTTTCTTGTTTCACTGAAATCCGGCTTAAAACGAATCCTGTACATTCAGTTGAAGTTCGAATCGCTAAATAGCGAACTGCCGCGTCGTTACGCGCTCGATTTTAATTAAAATATAATTATACGTTCAAACTGTCGTCGATTGAATATATTCGTTACTATATTTCGAATCGAAACTCCACCAAATCTCGTATGCTATTCAATTCACACGATATTGTGAATTTCACTATTTCCGACTATTTCGACATTATAATATATTATTATATTAAAATTATTAATTAAATATTCAATATTATTTAATTCACGTTCTCGATATCGATAAATCGATATTAAATAATTAAATAAATAAATTGTTCAACAGCTAAAATGCGGGTTACTACAATCTTCCCCCCTTAATAAAATTTCGTCCTCGAAATTGCTAAGCTAAGGGATGACCCTATCTTCTGGGTAAAAATTTATCTGTTTACCTCTTGTCTCTGGTTTTAACTAAACCAATTAATATTGACTAAAATATTAATTTATTCCGACTAACTAGATTTTCCAAAATTCTGAAAATTTTCTAACACCTTAACTTTTCGAAATTTTTTTTGCCAGCACCTCCTTTGTACTGGTCAATATCTCAAACTCCAACTCGCCTCTCTGGGCCTTCTTTAACCCAAAAGAAATCAAACAGCCAAGCGGCTTGCCAATTTGGCTCATAAATCTCATATCCATATATAATATAAACTGGTACCTTTTTGTCGGGAATATCAACTCTATCACTTCCATATGCTATCAACTCAGCATATACCAGTGTTATTTCCATCAAATTCCAATCAGTTCATATCCTCAAAACCAAATCGAATTTCATTCGAACCTGAATATCAAAATTTCAAATTCTTAACTCATCAACCCAATTCCATAACAGATTATTCTCTAATCCAGTTCAATTCTATTTAACTCAGTTCAAGTTAATTTCAATTTATTTTTCTCAATTTTTACCATCTCAATCTCTTTAACTTCATAGGTTAAATTTATATTCCAGAATTTAAATTCCTGGGCTTGTTTCAAATCAATTTGAAATCATACTGCCAATTCAAAACCTTTGAATTTTTTTAAACATCTTGTTTTCACAAAACAATTCAAAAACAAAACCTTTGGTAGTTATCCGTCACTTAGAACTCGAAAAATGAACACTGATGATGTCGCGATTCATCATCAGAATTTATTTTCCAGCTATCGCAGCGAGTTCAATACTATATCACCTTCAGTTTGAAAAACGTTTTCAAAATCTCCCAGGAACTTAAAATTTCCTTATTTTAATTCCAATCTGACTTAAATTCAGATTTTTCTTCATTTTATTTCATATACTTTACTTATATGAATTCTGATTAGTCATTTAAAATCATTTTACCTTTTTATAATCTTACTCGAATATAATAACAACCAACACAACCAATATACTATATCAAATATATTCGGGTAAAATTATTCCATTTACCCTCTTTCAAAACATACCATGACGGTTCATCGTATTCGAGTGTTTAGTAACCCCCATCGATACAGTGGATCAAACCGATCGACCAGAATTCACAAACAACTCAACCAATAAAACTCCACAATATAAAATCATTTTATATTAACTAACAAATACGTTCACTCGTATATATACACTCAAACTCAGTCTAGGATATTACTAATCCCATCTCTACTGAATCACGCCACAGAGCCAAGGTAATAACTAAACCAATGCTCTGATACCAACTGTAGTGACCCGGATTTTGAGCGGCTTTGGTTATCGACGTAAGCTCGACGTCGATAACCAAAACATCGAAAAATCCCGGTAATTAATGAAAGAAATTAGAAGGTGAGAATAGATAAGATAGAACTTATAGAATAGAAGAAGAAGAACATCATCATCAGAGTAAACACGAATCTCACAGCGGAACGAATAACATATAATAGATAACATAACTTTGAAATATAACAGTTATGTATACAATAGCACTTATCAGAGTACAGCACTTACAACACAGCGGAAATAAACTATAGCTATATGATCCTGAAGCCTCCTGCTCCAAGCTCTCCAAGTGTATCTGTAAAATCCCGACTACTTGACTGCCCGTACAAATTTAGGCACCCAAGAGTTTAGGGAAAACAACAAAGTAAACTCCGGGTCAGTCATGAAACTGGTGTGAATAAACTCAAATCATTTAAACAGGTATATGATGTCTCATAAGACCACGCCGTAAATACGGAACGGGTTTTTCCCTTATGAGAATCCAAATAACTTTTCAAAGCAATATCATTCTGATATTATAATAATGTCTAAGTACATATAAATATCAATCTAGCAGAAACGCTTGCATCTCACGTTACTACATATATAGTATACAATCAAAATCGCAAGCACGTATTGGATGATTGGATTTCCAACTATGACAAGGTATGGAACCACCTTCCGATCAGTGTACTCTAGGAACGATACACTGGAGTTCAACAAGAACATCTTGCAACTTAGCCACACATGACCGACCACTCATTTCGCTTGAGTGTATCGAATGTACATCACCAACGGTTGGGATCAGCAACCGTTCCCGTATATATATATATATGGGACAGCATTGATAGATTTAAGAAACAAATGAATATTCACTAGATAGGTGATTATACACCCTACTTCGGTGCGACCGACTTAGCCATGCTGCCTGCCCGATTTCTGTCATTACCGGATGATGAGGCTAGAAGCTACGCTTTATCATCACATCAGATTCACTTCGAATGCTACATTGTCAAATCCATCGAAATCACTAATTGACGTTTACAACAGTACATTACGTGTCGGCTAAAAGAAGTTTCCTTCTTCGCTTCCACTCTTGGTACGGTTGGAGAAATCAATGTACGTAATCGTCTGGAAATACTCTGTCAGACATCCATCTTCATTCACTTAGAATGTCACATCGTCATACCCGCCAAATCACAAATTGACTTATCCAAAAATAACACGGGTATACAACTAAGAGAAACGAATTCCTCCGCCACCAAACGTGGATACGTTTGAACAGATCAACTTACGCGATCCATTGGATATACTCTGTCAGACCTTCGTCCATACAAGTTGTCCTGGGACTGAACAAACCGAAGGCACTATTTTGTAGACAGGATAGCCCTTGCATTTTACTCCGTCTTCAATTATCTTTGGCATATATGATTCGCGACGCTTATGCCAATACAGAGTGGTTCTTTGGATAAAAATCCAACCGGTCTCTCCATATTAACAACGTTAAAATGGTCAAAACTTCGATAGTCGGTAAGTTAACTATCAAAGAAAAACAAGTGTGCAAACAACGATATTATTTCCAGATGGAAATTATATCGAACAAACATCATTTAACATTAATCTCTTTAGTTCATTTATTTACTTATCTCCTGTTTCCCTATATTCTAAATTCTTATTTTCTTTTATCAGAAAACATTTCTAATTCTCGTTTGGAAAACATTTCCAAAACTCCTTTACGATCAAACCTTACCATTTCTTAGTTAAGAAGGAAGTCACTCAAGTTGGGGGTATAAGTACCTCTCAGACCTTAACTGAACAACGTTATAACTTCGAAATGGTCAAAGTTTATCTTTTAATCTTTAACAACTTCTTTACGCCTTTCTCGGATCCAATTTTATTAATCCACTTCTATATTTAAAACATTGGTTATAACGACAACGTTATAATCCCTATTTTCGAATTATCTAACTTTAATTATAACTTCTATTCTTATTAGTGAATAATTAACCTAACACTTATTTATGTATAAATAGATAAATCTCTATTTAGACACTGGAAAGTGTAAGTACTTTCCCGAATTCGATATAATCGAATTTGCCGATTAACTCTCTTCGAGAAATCTCTATTTGATTAAATCTTCTTCGAATAACCTATATTCGATTAACTCCTTCTCGAATAAACGATATTCGATAGTCTCTCTTCGAATAACTAGTATTCGATAACTCTTCCTTTCAAATATCCCATATTTTAAATTCTCACTTCGATTAAACTATAATCGATAACCCCCTTCGATGAAACTAACATCGATAACTCCTTTCGATGAAACTAACATCGATGACTCCTTTCGATGAAACTAACATCGATAACTTCTTTCGATGAAACTAACATCGATAACTTCTTTCGATGAAACTAACATCGATAACTCCTTTCGATGAAAATAACATCGATAACTCCTTTCGATTAACTAAGTTTGATTTACCCGACTCGACTGACCAGGTTCGACTAACTTGACCAGCTTGCCTCGATTGGTTCGACTCGACCAGCTCGACTCGGTTGGTTTGACTCGACCATCTTGACTCGATTGGTTTGACTCGACCATTTGGCTCGATTTGGTTCGACTCTACCATTTCGACTCGGTTGGTTTGACTCGACCATCTTGACTCGATTGGTTTGACTCGACCATTTGGCTCAATTTGGTTCGACTCGACCATTTCGACTCGGTTGGGTTCGACTAGCTTGACTAGTTTGGTTCGACTAGCTTGGTTTGACCACTTAACTAACTTGATTCGAATATTTATATCCGACTAACTAACTTTTCTTTTATTTCTATTTATTTTAACTTCTATTTATTTCCTAACTAGATTTCCTTTTGTATAATCTATTTATTTTCCTAAATAGATTTTCCTTTATAACTCTAACTATTTAATCCCTAATTAAATATCCTTTATTCTATTTATTTAATCTAAATAAATATTCCTTTATTTTATTTATTTATTTCTAAATAAATATACTTTTATAAAATCCTTCGATTTACTTTATTCACTTTATAAAGATTTCCTTTTTAACGTTTTATTCATTTGAAAAGATTTACTTTTAAATAACGGTTCTACACTTTAAAAATGATTTTTTCTTTTTATAATGTTTCCTTTCCAATTCTATTTGTAAATGGTTTACATATATTTCCTTTTCAAATTTATTTTTGAAATATTCTTACTCCTTAAATTTTCGGGAAAATTCGCCATAACCTCCTTTGTAACGGGAGCATCGGGAAAATCCCCAAACCCGCCACACAGGCCTTTCCATTCAAAAAGAAATGTTTTGAATTTATTTCCTTTTCAAATATCTCCTATTTATAAATATCCCAATTTATAAACATTTCTTATTTATAAATATTCCACTTTATAAATATCTCTTATTTATAAATACCCCATTTTATAAATATGCTATTTTCAATATCACTTTGAAAATCTCCTTATCAACATCCCGTATGTTATGGTATTCAATCATATCAAATCACGATGTTCAATATCGTCCATACACACACAATCAACAACAGGTTATAATTCACATCATATATCAAAATATATGAAAAACAATAAAATAACTGTTGAGGAATCCAGTCGGATTCCTCCAACCTGTTTCCCTGCATCACAGATGTTAGATAATATAGATAACATCACTTTCAGTTCCATATGATATATTCTGTTAAACAGAATCAATATAGAAATTTAACTAACTGACTAGCAGTTCAATCAAACAATCAATACACAGTCAAATAGACAATTTTAACAGTTCTAACAATACAACATGAAATTATAAACTGTTCAGAGTTAGTGAGATTTACTCACATTGGACGATCATCGTCGATGACGATAACCATCGCTTGATTCAGACAATTTATTTTGCTATAAATTGTGACGGACTCCGATTGACTTGCGGCCAGTTCCATTGTGGAGTGCTCACCCATACGATCCTAACGCGACTTACGGTTCTCGATTCTGACCTCGTATGCCCAAGTTATACCTTATTAAAGTTGATACATTTTAATTTGAATTTTAAATAAACTTAAACAATTAAAGATTTGGCCTCACCCGAAGGCCCAAGCCCATCCAACTTAACAAGCCCGCTCCCTCTCCTTTATCTTTCCCAAATCCACAAAATCGCTCCGCTCCTCTCTGTAAAAACACCCCGATTTTGACCCTCCTTTGACCGGCGACCCCTACCTCTCCGTTCATCTATCCCATCCACAACCACCCCTAATCCACTCTCCTTCGCAACCTCTTCCATCTCGACCCCTCCAAGCACAACTCGAGCTCACCCTTCAAAGTTCGTCCTTCGCATCACCAGTACAGGGATCGACGGTTTTTGAAACCGAATCCCTTCAAATTCTCCTACAAGCTGTGGAATTCCTTGGTGATCCCAAAAACAACATCACAACCCCTCATTGATGTGCCACGACCTCGAGATTTGCAACCCTAGCTTCCTGAACTAGCGCTGTACAGTTTTCCAGCGAACTAAACCACTCCGAACCCAGCAAATGGTACATAGAATCGACGCTCATTCGAAGCTGGATTCATACATACTTGTATTATGATTTATAGCTATTTCTTTGATTTTTGATGATGGGTTTTTGCTGTGTATTTTCTTTGGTGGCGGCTACCAAGTATTTGACGATGTAGAGAGAAACATTTAGGGTTAGGGAATGTTTTAGAGTATTTATAGGAATTTTAAATAATTTAATATTCGAATTTTATATTTATTTATAAGCAAGCGCTATTTTTATTTGTTCTTTAAAATTCCTGTGATTACTTGTGATGTCCCAAAAATCACCAAACTGGACATGCACCTTTAGCTCGACATTACGGTCCCAACGAAACTGGTTTCGTCGAATTCCGACTTCGTATGCTCACACAGCGTATTTTTAACTGTCAAAATACTGACTGTTTCTCACTCTAAAAATCCGTACGGCTACACAGTGACTCTAAAAATCACCAAACTGGAAATCTAACAACTATTTGACATTGCGGATCCAACAAAACTGGTTTCGTTGAATTCCGCCTTCGTTTGCAAAACCGGCTATTTTTAAAGCGCTGAATAGACCATTTAAATATATAAATATATTTAAATAAATTAAATTAAATATTAATAAATTAATATTCTCGTATATATCCACAGATGATGTCGTACGGCTCCAGAATATCTTGTCAGAATTTATGACTTGATTTCCAGAATTCTGATTTGATCGATATTCAGTTCGTATCAAAAAAATCGATTTATAACGTATATAAAGCGTCGCAAATTATAAAAGAATTCCACAGCGACTTTTCTGAAATTTGATTTGGACGTACATCAAAATCTACACGACGAAATCCCGATTTTTCTCTTCTACTAGAAAGATATACTCCACCTGCTCCACGCGTTTCTTGTTTCATTGAAATCCGGCTTAAAACGAATCCTGTACATTCAGTTGAAGTTCGAATCGCTAAATAGCGAACTGCCGCGTCGTTACGCGCTCGATTTTAATTAAAATATAATTATACGTTCAAACTGTCGTCGATTGAATATATTTGTTACTATATTTAGAATCGAAACTCCACCAAATCTTGTGTGCTATTCAATTCACACGATATTGTGAATTTCACTATTTCCGACTATTTCGACATTATAATATATTATTATATTAAAATTATTAATTAAATATTCAATATTATTTAATTCACGTTCTCGATATCGATAAATCGATATTAAATAATTAAATAAATAAATTGTTCAACAGCTAAAATGCGGGTTACTACATTCTAACTTCGATTTAAATTAAATTTTAGTCGTTATTATTTAAAATAAATCATTTTAAATATTCAAAATCCTTAAAATTGCTAAAATAAAAAATTTAAATTGGTTCTGAAATGCCAGGTTGTTACAATCTCCCACACTTAAAATCTTTTCGTCCTCGAAAATGAACGAAGCTGAAAGTTGTTTAACTAACCAACTCAGCTTTCATTCTGGCTTTCATTCTTCAACTTTTCAGTTTCTAAGAATTTTCTAATTTCTCAAAAATTTGGCTAACACCCTAAATTTTCGATTTTTTTGGCCATAACCTCCTTTGTATGGGGAGACCTTTAAAACCGCAACTTGCCTCACAGGGCCCTCATCAATCCAAAAGAAAAAGTCAAGCGGCTTGCCAATCGGCTCATAAAATCATCAAACCGCAATAATTACAGTAAACATGTACCTATTTGTCGGGCATACAATTTTATTCCTCTTCTTAGCTTCCATGCTATGACCTGTTCATTACATGTACATGTACATATATGCAATTCTAATCAATTTTCAATTCAGTTCAATATTTGATTCGATTTGGCTTAATTCAGCTTTCATTATTTTTTATTGGTTTAATCATTCTGATATTTTGATTAGTTAAACTAATAATCAAACAACACAACCAGCAATCAATTAGTTGATTAGCTTTTCAAACATATATAGCTTTTATATATAGTCAAAATCATATTTTTGGTGCCAAGTCACAAACATTAAACCCCATCTAGTTTTGGTTCTCACACCAGTCAATTGGAAATATATAGACATCCCACTTTCGAAACTCGAACATAAATGCTGATTTTGCTATAGCGATCATCAGAATAATCTCCGGGCGACTGGAGTGTGATTCTATATCTATCTAGTATATTTGAGACTTCAAATATACATCTCATCAGACATATACTCAAAATCTTCTTATACTTGATAATCTAAAATTAATATAAAATAAAATATTCAAATACGTATACTAAGATATAAAATTTTCAAACTCATTCTAGGATACTGCTGATCCTATCTCTAATGAATTGTTCTCATAGGACATTACTAATCCTATCTCTGATGAATTCTTTCGTTTGGTTCTAATGTTTCATATTGTCATGCTTTGTAAACCAAAGCTCTGATACCACGATGAAATGACCCAAACTCGCCCGTAAGGGAAAGCCCAGATTGTGTTGAGAACACGACAAATCAAAACACAAACAACAGAACATTTCATTGTCATTACAACAATTTACATCAGAGTACAAGAATATAACAGAGTATGAATAAATATTACACACTGGAAAATATCAGAGATTTAAAATTACAATGCATCGGAAAATAATACATAACACAACTGAAAGAAACACACGGATTCAGAGCTTTCTGAATATAGCTCCAGCTATAAATCCAAGATCCTAGGAAAAAGAAATTTCTGTGAAAACCCAAAACTACTAGCTGCCCGTGTGGAAAATAGGGGCACCCAGAGTTTAGGTAGAAACAATAAACTCCGAGTCAGTCATGGGACTGGTGTGAGAACTAAAGCAGTTATTTAAAACTTCACTTTAAAAATAAAATAAATCAAGGGACCACGCCGTATAACACAGAATGGGTTTTCCCCCAAGAATACCAGTGCATAAAACAAACTGCGCCATGCTTTTTGGAAAAATGAAGCTATAATAAGACTCAGGTCCCATCACACAATGCAACGCAAGCCGGAGGATAGAGTTTTACCTTATAGTAGCCAAGCATGCTTGGTACGTTTAAAACAAATCATTTTGATATTACTATAAGTGTATAGTGTCAAAACAACTTCAAATATAAATGTATCAATCATAGACGACATAGTATCCCATGCTACTATGTCGCCATACTAGGTTTTACAACTAAAACCGAAATGTCGTATTGGAAATTGGATTTCCCTCATGAACCAAGGCAAGGGATTGTCCTTACCGAATTAGAGACTCTCTTGCCCGAGCCTCAGGGCAAATACTCAGTCAAGCCCTTAGGAGCGCCAGGGCCGGTCCACACATACGTTAGTGGATTGGTTATTCCTGAAAAATACGTTTCCCCGCCCTATGAGGCTTGAATCTGGTCAGTATGTCGACCGTATCAAGAGCCACTGGGGACTCAAATCCGAGGTACCTCGCTATCCATCAAATAATATGCAACATCCACATGAGTAAAATGTCTGGGCTCCATACCATGACACCACTCCTAGCTAGAAGGGAACGCATGTCCTCCCTAGGGTCCTCTCCCGTTCCTGGTCCATACTGAGGTGTGAGGCTCGCGAATTAACGCTATACACAAAGCTATGCTATTTAAAGTCATGATTTGATCATCAACCACAAGACTCTGCTTTTCAACAAAAGCGTTGATCATTTACATCTCAGCATGCCACCCTGACATTTCATGCATTACAACTGATGTCTATCAATATATAACCTTTAAGCTTGTACGTCTCAGAGAAGGGTGTTAAGCAAGAGAATAAATTCTCCGCCACCAAACAGATATATATTTAAAAGAAATCAATCAGTACAGAATGAAATCCAATGTCAAACACACATCCATTTACATGTCTGTTCTGAATGAAACTGGAGGCACCTTATTCCTCGTCCCATATGTCCAATACAGAAGAGAGGTCCTCGCATATCAGGTCGATCTCCAAGTACGTCTGTACGATCACCACTTATTACCTTGTCTAGGGTGTACGGCCTAATCAAGACATCAGTAATCATCCAAACGATGTGAAGATCTCTGGTCTTCAACCACTGTCTTCATCGTCGACTTTTAGTTGTCGTATTAATTATTCAGAATGGGTTAAACCCGGTTTTTCCGAATAACTCGCGTATTTTATAATCAATAATCAAGTGCCATAAAAACACATCATACGCCTCATTCCAATTCAGAATATTCTTTTATTCAAATATTCACATCTTTAGGGAAAGGTTCCTATTAATTTTATCAAAGATAAATTCTTTTAAATTTATTCTTTAATCTTCCTTTGGATATCAATTCAAAACCAAATTAAGGTTTACAAACTAGTTGGGATTATCGAGCCTTACCGAAGTAATCATTTATTTATTAATCCCAATCCCAACCTATTCATCCCATGGAGCAAAATTTGGTAGTACCCCATATCTAACACCCACGGTGTTATCAGTAAATTTAATTACCATTTCACATTAAAATCTAATAAAGATTTAACTATTGCCTGAAGTAAAACTGGTAGTACTCCATTCACGATCATTTCCCAAATTTGATAATTTAAATTATCACATTCACATATCAATCTAATTAAAGATTTATTAAAACTCCACTTAGTTTTAATCTTCCTAAAAATCATTATTAATGATTATTTAACTTTGGGAAATCAAACATGCCATACTCGATAATCTACACCTTACCATAGATTTCTGGCGATATATAACCTCTAAGCTCATACGTCTCAGAGAAGGGTGTTAAGCAAGAGAATAAATTCTTCGCCACCAAATAGATATATATTTAGCAGAGATCAACAATATAGTTCGAAATACAATGTTAGACATGTAATCCTATCTTTAACTGGGTTAAAGAACTAATGTTATTTAAAACATAGTTCACGGTAAACCCAAAATCACATTCCATTAATTATGGAACCTTCACGGAAAACATATCAATATATAATCAATATCAATTTCCGTATCCGACTAATAATATAAATGGAATAACAGCAAAGCCTTTTAAATTCCATATATAGTAACAGCCTTCCTCCACATAATCACATCTCGATTATTACCAAATCGAATTTCATTCAATTCCAAATTAATATATTAAATTGGAAAACTTTACTTTGGAAAATTTACATTAAATCTTAATAAAAGATTTATATATTCCAAATCACATTTCACCGTTAATCGGGTTAAAGAACGAATGTCGTTAAAAACACAGTTCACAATAAACCCAATTCCCATTCCATTTTATTCCAATTACTAAATATAACTGGAAACTCTAATAATCTTAATTAAAAGATTTATTCCTTTCACATGGGGTTTAAGAACAGTGTTATTGAAACACCATTCACGATAAACCCAAAATCACATTTGATATTAAATATAAGGCTCTAAACAGAAATTATATCAGCTTACATTCAATATCAAATTCTGAAACCAACACATATCGTATGGGGAATAACGATATATATATATAAACATACGCACACACACACACACACACACACACACACACATATATATATATATATATATATATATATATATATATATATATATATCTTCCAAATTCCTCCACAATATCCGTATAATCACGGAATACAATATCGAAATATCCTGAAGATGATTTCTATTTAAATCCATTCCAATTTATACATTGGAAAATTCTGGTTGGATTAAAACCATTCACAAATCCAATTTATTTATTTAAAAACGTTGGATTAATATTCTAGTTAATAACTAGTTCGTTTTGATAAATATATATTTTTATATTTTCAAATATGGAATTTTTCATCCCAACTCTTTCCAAATCATTTATTATGATTTTACACAAATTATTAATATTTTTAATAATTTTATCAAGGCCCGTACGGTCGGTTTCCAATAACGGCCACCGAACTGCATCCATAGCGACCTTTTCCAAATTTGATTTGGACATAATTCCAAAACCAACCGTTAGATTTCAAATCTCTTATATTCATTAGAAAGCTCTTTTCGATAGGAACCCAACGGTTCTGGTTTTAGGAGAATTCGACGGTCGGATTTCCCGTAATATCAATTCGAAGTCAATGGTCGAAATTCATGAATGGTCGCGGCGCGGCGCGTTCTATTCAAGCCATTAATATATATATATATATATATATATATATATATATATATATATATATGTATGTATGTATGTATGTATGTATTATATATAATATATATTTCGTTTAAAACGTATTTTATAAATTCGTTTTAAAAACGATTCCCACTTTCTTTTCAATTTTAAATCAAAATTGAGTACTCCTTATCATTATAATATTTAAATGATAATATTTTCAAAATATCAGATTTTGAAATCATTTCCTTTTCGATATTCATTATAAAAATGAATAAAATCGATATAAATAGCGTTCGCGTTAAAATGGCGCAAATCTAATCGATACGGCTTCACATATTACAATATTTTCATGTTCATCCAAATTCGGACATCTATTCACATTTTAATCCTTTACTAAATATTATTTTAAAATATTCGTTGTTTTAAAAATTCGTTCTTTTTGAAATGGAATCAGACCCAATCAATTACCATATAATGTTATTTATATGGATTTCATACATCATATGTACACAACAATAACGATAAACAATTATCCATCATCCAGAGTGCATTCTACATTGTATAAGCATTAAAATAAATAAATAACGCTTACCACAGTCTGTCAACCAATTTATTGACATACAACTAAAAAATTGGGATTAGTGTATGTCAAATATCATCCCAATACCCGTGTGGGGTTTCAACCTACAAATACTGGATTTTATTTGTGTAGTTGGGCGATGTGCTAAATTTATCGTCCCAATCAATGTCAGTTAAATGGGTGTACATAAACAAATCGTCCGATTTGTAAATGAATATTTATTTTCATTTCAGGAGAATTTTATGTCGTTCACGTATACGTTAAAAATTATATTTTTAACGATTAAATATTTATTTCAACACTTGACTATTTTATATAGTTCGTACATTCAATAAAAATAATATTTTTATTGTTCAAACATTTTATTCAACACATGAATTTTTATATAGTTCATTTACACATTAAAAATTATATTATTAACGAATAAATAATTATTTCAGAAAATTTCGGCATTATAACGGCGTGATATTAGAACCAGAGTAATGTCTAGCATTACCCCTCTCTTGATACTGGCTCGCGCCATACATAATAATCAATCCAATTCACAAACCACAATACAATTCATTTCACCACAATATAGTCAATTTTCCCAAAATTCAATCCAAACTAACAAACAATCATGGTTTGTACAAATAAATAGTGTCGGGGGCTACTAAGCCCCGTCTGCAACCTAGAATATATTTGACTGTAAAGTAAATTGAGTGAGAAGGTGTTCTCACATTGGGTTCCACTCCGTCATTCTTTAGTTCTGAATCGTTTTTAACTAAATTAAATTGTCTGTTCAATTCAGTCAAAAATCCCAGCTAGCTCCATTTCCGTTCCGGTCAGTCTCACGTTGTAGCGTTCATTGTCACGACCGCAATGCAACTCGTTACGTCGGATTTGGACCTCGTATGGCAAAGATATGGTAATAAATACATTTGATTACCATATTATTTAATTAATAATTAAATTAATTAATCCTCTTTATACCCTTTCTTCCCAAATCTGTAACCCTCGTCGAACAAAGCTTCTCCCCTAGGTCTTGAAATTCCCGCCGCCAGGACGACCGGTCCCCCGATCAGATGCCTCCAAGCGCTGCGCCTCCGCGAGTGCCACCAGCGCCGGCTATGGGACCCAGCTCGCACGCGGAATGAGGCCAGAAAATGCGGACGACGGCGGCTCCTTTGAGCCCCGATTTCTCCTTCAACTTTCAATGATAATTTATGAAAATTGATATGGATTTGAAGAGGGCAGAAAACTCTTCGATTTTCGTTCAATAATTTTTGGATTTCTTTGTTTGGATTGGAAGAAAAATGGACAGGAAGATTCGAACTGTTTCCATCGTTCATCGTAAATCGTGGCGGAGGGTTTTCTGACTTTGGGGAAAGTAAATTTTAATTGGCCCATAAATAATTTAATATTATTTAATTTTCAAAAATGTCATATTTTACATTCGAACCCAAAATCAACTCCAATGACTGTTGTTCCTAACCAAATACCCCGATTCTGGACACAATGAGATATGTTTCTTAAGCCAATTCTAATGTTTCAATCAGTTTTCATCAAAATTTAAAATATAAATCAATATATATTGAATTTAAACGTACATTTTAATTTACCGGGGCCACATACTGACTCCAAAAATTACAGAAAAATAAATCTAGCTATGTTTTGACGATACAGTCCTAACAAAACTGATTTCGTCGAATTTGTATACCGTTTGAAAAATGGCCATTTTCCGGTCGATTGAATTCAAACTGAAATGACAAAACACATTAAATTCATCACGCTCACATATTAATTTCAAAAATTATGAAAATTGGAATCTAGCAATAATTTAACATTCCTGATCCAGCAAAAGTGGTTTCGTCGAAAACGGGGGTCGTTTGCAAAATGGCTATTTTTAAGGCCTATATATTATATTAAAACATATATAAATTTCATAACGACTATTCTAAATTTTAATCTGGACATAACTTTCAATCTATATTATGAAATCTGAATTTTTCGCGTTAGTTAGAAAGATATAATTAAACAGATTCGAATGTTTCTGGTTTTACTGAAATCCGGTTTATTTTGATTTCTGTACATTCATTTGAAATTTAAAATCAATTTTTCAAACTACCGCGCCATTTCAGGCTCGTTTTATAATTAAAATAAATTTATACGTTAACTTCGATTTAATTAAATTTTTAGTCGTTATTATTTAAAATAAGTCATTTTAAATATTCAAAATCCGTTAAAATTGCTAAAATAAAAATTTTAAATTGGTTCTGAAATCCTGGGTTGTTACAAACGTATTTTATAAATTCGTTTTAAAAACGATTCCAGCTTTCATTTCAATATTAAATCAAAATTGAATATTCCATATCATTATAATTTTAAAATGATAATATTTTCAAAATATCTGATTTTGAAATCCAT
The DNA here is from genome assembly GCA_030737875.1 of Allium sativum. Classification (NCBI taxonomy): domain Eukaryota; kingdom Viridiplantae; phylum Streptophyta; class Magnoliopsida; order Asparagales; family Amaryllidaceae; genus Allium; species Allium sativum. The sequence goes on from CM060910.1 coordinate 823,131,486, forward strand.
TTCATATTCATTATAAAATAAATAAAATCGATAGAAAATTCCGTTCGAGTTAAAATGGCGTTTAGCTACTTAACTTTGCTTCACATTTCAATTTTAAATTAAAATTTAATTCATCAATGAATATTATTTTAAAATATTCGTTCATATTCTAAATCGGAATGCGACTCAATCAATTATCATATAATTTCAGTCGTATGGCTTTCATACATCGCATGTATTCAGCAATAATGATAAATAATCATTAAACATTCAAACATCAACCAGAGTGCATTCTACAACTGTATAAGCATTAAAATAAATAAATAATGCTTACCAAAGTCTGTCAACCAATCGATTGACATACAAATAAATATTAGGATTAGTGTATGTCAAATATCATCCCAATACCCGTGTGGGGTTTTCAAACAACAACAGTCGATTTAAATAAATCATTGGTTAATAAATTTAACCAATTCAAATTCGGTTTGAATTATTTTTCTACTTAACCAATTTTCCCTGTTTAAATTATAAATAGATATTTATAATTTAATTTCAACTACCACATTAATGTTAACATTATTTTTAATATGTTAATCGTCACAATCACAACCACAAAGTGTCCATCCACATTGTTTGAAATACGAGTGTCATATATTCAAACAACACTTCTTGTGCAAATGAATCATGAGTAGTTCATTTGTTGAGCTCAACCAATGTCATATACAACAGATAAAAATCAAAACTCGCAATCTATATATTTGTAGTTATAAAATAAATAAATAACTGTACAAATATTTTAGTTAGAGAATTCTCACCCATACTTTTTATTAAATTTTAAATTTATACGTTCGAACTTCGATTTAAATAAAAAATTTAGTCGTTATTATTTAAAATAAATCATTTTAAATATTCAAAACTCATTAAAATAGCTAAAATTAAAATTTTAAATTGGTTCAAAAATTCTGGGTTGTTACAGTAAGACTCTAAATAGCACCTCAGGTTCAAATTCAAATTCTGATTTCAAATTCTATCTTCAATCATCTCTATTTTATTCTGTCTTTTCTATTTTCCTTTCTTACTTTACTTTTGTTTCCAAACTTAAGTTTTATATATTTATATTTTTATACTTTATATTTATATAGTTTTAAACTTTATAATTTTATAAATATGTTTATATAGTTTATATTTATGTTTTCATATGATTTCCTACTTTACAATATTAATTTATAACACTATATTTTAATCAAGAATTTCTAGAATTATATTTATATCAAAACACTTGAAAAATGCTCAAAAATTAAATTTACACTAAGCATATGTCGACATATATAAAACATTATGTCGACATATAACTGTCATTTTTTCAATTTTGAAAGGAAGTGATTTTTCAATAATTGTGACGGTTCTGAAGCGTTGCATTCTTTCACAAACTATAAAAAGGGCTTGAATTCGAATTTTTAATCATCTCTTCTTCTTCAATTTCCATTTACTTCATTACACCATTAATTCTTATAATTTTTATGATTCCTGCACCAATACTCTGCCAAATTCAATTATGTTTTCACTAATCTTCTTCTCTCTACACTCTCTACTCATTACTCTCTAAATCAAGTGCTATTGAACTGTTTGTAATTTTTTGGGTTGTATTTGCGGTGAACGGTGGTATCCCTTGTAGCCGTGAAATCAAGGAGGTTGGAATCGGTGGTATCCCTTGTAGCCGTGAAATCAAGGAGGTTGTAATTGGATTTTGATATTGTAATAAAACTCTGTGCAATCCAGCGTTGCGTGGGGCTGAACGTAGGAGTAATCCGAACAAGTATAAAATCTGGTGTGTTCTTTCCTTTTCTTCATTTTTATTTATGTTTGTTTTGCACCTGTGTTTGATTATGTGTCAGTGATTATTTCTGTGGTGTTTGGTTCGTATAGTTTATCACATATATTTTAGATTTTGTTTAAATTCTCAAAAACACTATTCACCCCCCTTTAGTGTTTGTTTTGCCTTAACGATCCTTTCCGCAATCCCTAACAATTGATATCGGAGCAAGGTCTTTCAAAAAGTTCATAGTCTGATTTTTGGAAAAATATTAAATGGAAAATTTTTCGAATTTCTGTTAACACTAGTGTCAATTCATGCGTTGTATCAATGTTGAAAGAGTCTGCATATAATTATGATGAAAATTCAAAAGTTGAAAAGATGGGTAAAGTAATTTTTGGAAATTCAAATTCTGAAAAGGTGGCTGTTGGAAATTAAAATCCTGAACTAGTGTGTTATGTGGCTGTTCGACACATATGACGGGAAATCAAGAACTAATCAATAATCATAAATATTAAGATGGTGGAATGGTGAACTTCGGAGATAACTCTAAAGGATACATTATTGGAATCGGCAATGTCGGTAATGCTAAAACTCCTACTATTTCTGATGTTTTATTAGTTAGGAATTTGAAACACAACTTGCTTAGTATAAGTCAACTTTGCGATAAGAGTTATAAAATAAACTTTGTAAAGAGTAAATGTTTTATAGAAGATAGGAATTCAAAAGTTATATTCGAAGGAGATAGAAAGAAAAATATCTATATATTGAGTATAAAATTCTCCAGCGATAACCTATGTATTATGGCCAAAAAAAGTGACCCTTGGATTTGCCATAAGAGATTTGGTCATAAAAATTTCAAACACATTTCTAGGATTTCTAAACTAGATTCAGTTAGAGGATTACCCAAAATGAAATTTAGAGTCAATAACTTATGCGACGCTTGTCAATTCGGAAAATTAAAGAAAAGTTCATTTAAATCAAAAGAGGAAATCACTACATCAAAGCCATTAGAGTTAATACACATGGATTTATTTGGTCTGTCTCAAGTTCAATCGATAAATCATAATAGACATGTCTACGTAATAGTCGACGATTTTTCTAGATTTACCTGGCTTTGTTTCTTAAAAATAAAAGTGATGCTTTTGATCAATTTAAAACTTTTTTCTAAAAGAATTCAAAATTTATTATCATTAAAAATTAAAACAATACGTACTTATCATGACGGAGAATTCAAAAATGGAAATTTTGAAAAATATTATAATAAAAAGGGAATAACCCATAATTTTTTAATTTTGAGAACCCCTTAACAAAACGAGTAGTTGAACGTAAAAATAGGACGATACAAGAATGTGCGAGAACTATGTTATCCGATAGTAATTTACCAAGGAATTTTTGGGCTGAGGCAGTTGCAACAGCTTGCTATATTATTAATAGAATTTCAATTAGACCTTTAACTCATAAAACCCCATATGAGATTCTGTATAACAAGAAACCAAAAGTATCATATTTTAAAATATTTGGAAGTAAATGTTTTATCTAAATACAAAATATAATTTAGACAAGTTTGATTCGAAATTCGATAAAGGAATATTTATTGGATATTCAGAAAGAAGTAAGGCATATAGAGTTTTCAATACTCGAACCAATACCATAGAAGAAACATTAAACGTATCTTTCGACGAAAATTATAAAAATATAATTCAAAATAGTGAAGATGATTGTGGAAATGAGATTAATGAAATATATCATGAAGATAATCAACAAATAAAAGAATTAGATTACTTAGACCAAGGAGATATTGAATCCGTTGTGAGAACTCGCAATCAATTGAATAATATGAGTAATACTGCATTTATTTCAACTATTGAACCTAAAAATCCAAAGGAAGCATCTTCCGATGATTCATGGATACTTGCTATGCAAGAAGAACTAAATCAGTTTACTAGGAATGATGTATGGGAATTGTTCTTAGACCAGAGGATAAAACTACAATAGGAACCAAATGGGTCTATAAAAATAAAATGAATGAACACGGTGAGGTAGTAAGAAATAAGGCACCACTAGTAGCATAAGGTTATACTCAAGAAGAAGGAATAGATTACGATGAAACTTTTTCCCCCATAGCAAGACTAGAAGCTATTAGGATTTTACTAGCTTTTGCAAACCATAATAATTTCATATTATATCAAATGGACGTCAAGAGTGCTTTTATAAATGGATTTGTTAAGGAAGACGTATATGTAAAGCAACCACCTCTATTTGAAGATGAAAAATTACCAAATCATGTATATAAGTTAAAGAAAGCGTTATACGGATTAAAACAGGCTCCTAGAGCTTGGTATGATAGATTAAGAAATTATTTGTTACAATCAAGTTTTGAAATAGGTAAATTAGATTATACTTTTTTATTAACAGAAATAATAAAGATTTTCAATTAGTACAAATGTATGTTGACCAAATAATTTTCGGATCGACAAACGATAAGATGAATAAAGAATTTTCAGATATCATGTCTAAAGAATTTGAAATGAGCCATATGGGAGAACTATAATTCTTTCTAGGATTGCAAATTCGAAAATTAAAGATGCAAGAGTTATAATTAATGAATATAATCTAACGACAACGAATGGGAGACCAACACCTATGGCAACTAATATAGCTTTAAGTAAAGATGATACATCAAAAGACGTTGACCTAAAACTATATAAAGGAATGATAGGATCATTATTATAACCGCTAGTAGACCAGATATAATGCATAGTGTATGTCTCTGTGTAAGATATCAATCACAACCTAAGGAAACACATTTAAAAGCCGTAAAACATATTCTAAGGTATGTAAAGCATACATCAGATTTTGGATTGTTTTACCCTAAGAATGATTCATTTGATTTAGTTTCTTACTGTGACGCTGACTACGCAGGATGTAAATCCGATCGTAAAAGTACTAGTGGAACATGTCACTTCTTAGGACATTCACTAGTTTCATGGTTTAGTAAAAAGAAAAATACTGTATCTCTGTCAATAACTGAAGCAGAATACATCTCTGCTGCTTTGGCTTATTCACAAGGGATATATATGCAACAAACTCTAAATGATTTTGGATTAAAAACAAAAAAATCTCCGATATACTACGATAATACGAGTGTTATAAACATCTAAAAAAATTGAACTCAGCATTCAAGAACAAAACATATCGATGTAAGACATCATTTTCTAAGAGATAACATGAGTAAAGAAAATATTTCACTCGAATTTATAGAAACAGATAAACAAATAGCAGATATATTAACAAAACCATTAAACGAAGCAACATTTACTAAGAGAATTAGGCATATGTTCATTAAGTGAGTTAGAATAATTAAATACACTATACTATATAAATAATAACATACGAAATTAGAAAAATAAAATTTAAAACTAAAGTATGTCGACATAAACTTTTTTATATGTCGAAATATAACTGCCAGAATTTTAAATTTAATTCCCACCAAAAGTTAGTTATTTTAATTATTCAAACATTCTACTTTGACTTTTCTTCTTCATTTTCATTTCTCTTCTCTGTAAAAATTCAAAACTGAAATAAACAATTGCCTCCACTAATTTAAACAGCCAAATCAATTTCAATTCATCTGCTGCACCATCAGAGGGTCCATTTCAACGGTCTACGCTCTCTCGTGTCATCAAAATAAAAAAAATGGAGTATGCTCTGCAAATAATGGCTGAGATATAAGTACTCCAAATTAGAATGAGTCAGGAGCAGAACAGGCAAGGGAAAGTAATAAGATACCTCCTAAAGTTTATAACGGATAACGAGGCTAATCCACTTATCATCGATGATTATAATCAAGCCATGGATGAGGAGAATGAGCTAGAGGAAGAACCAGAAGAAGAATTGGTGGAGGAAGAAGAATTGATGGAGGCTCAACCAACGATTATGGAAGAAGACGATAAAGTTGTATGTATAGGAGGGGTTTTATTCAACCAAAATGAGAATGTGATTGAAAGGAATGAAGAATTTTGTCTCCATTATCTAAATTGCCCAATTCACAAATCTCTTGTTATCAAGAATAATTAGAACTAAGGTTTTCTTTGGTTTTCGTTTCTTTGCGTTCTTACGATAAATCGTGTTTGTATATATCTGTGTATCATAATTTGTACAAACTCAAATTTAATGCAAAAATTGTTTATGTTTGTAAGATAAGTGTTATAATTAGTTATGATTTTATAAATATAAAATAATGAGGATATAAGATTAAGAGGGAGTATATGTTATTAAACGATTGTTTTACTTAGGAGGAGTATTCTACTTTGAATTAGTTATAGATTAAGGGTGAATATCATTAGATTAGTTACTTATAGGTTTTATTTAGATATTTATACAACTTAGGGGGAGATGTTTTAGAATTTCTTTTTGATAATGCCAAAGGGGAAAAATTATAGAATATAAAGACATAATTTACAGGATTCTTATAGACAGGGGGAGTATTAGAAGGATCATCATCAACAGGAATATACAGGTATGATATTTTATAAACTAAGGTTGTCATCATCAAAAAGGGAGGGATTGTTGGTGAATGGAGTTTTAATGACAACAACCTTATTTCAATATTAATTGATTATACAATACATACTAACACTTATATATAGAATATATATATACACACATATGCAGGATTTATATACAGGAAATATTATTGAAGACTGTACAGTTTAAAGATATTAGAGATTCAGAGTTCAAAGAAATTTCAAGACACATGAGTATTCAAGATTTCAAGAGTTCAAGACTAATATAGTTATAGAGTCTAGATTATGTAAGACTCTAAATAGCACTCCAGGTTCAAATTCAAATTCTGATTTTCAAATTATGTCTTCAATCCTCTCTATTTTATTCTCTATCTTTTCTATTTTCCTTTCTTACTTTACTTTTATTTCCAAACTTAAGTATAATATATTTATACTTTATATTTATATAGTTTTAAACTATATAATTTTACAAATATGTTTATATATTTTATATTTATGTTTTCATATGATTTCCTACTTTACAATCTTAATTTATAACACTATATCTTAATTCAGTAATTTCCAAAATTATATTTATATCAAAACACTTGAAAAATGCTCAAAATTAAATTTACACTAAGCATATGTCGACATATATAAAACACTAGGTCGACATATAACTGTCATTTTTTCAATTTTGAAAGGAAGCGTTTTTCACTAATTGTGACGGTTCTAAAGCATTGCAACCTTTCACACACTACAAAAAGGGCTTGAATTCGAATTTTTAATCATCTCTTCTTCTCCACTTTCACTCTACTTCACTACACCATTAATTCTTATCATTTTTATGATGCCTGCACCAATACTCTTCCAAATTCAATTCTGTTTTGACTAGTCTTCTTCTCTCTACACTCTCTACCCATTACTCTCTGAATCAAGTGCTATTGAAGAGTTATAGGGTTGTTTGTAATTGTTTGGGTTGTATTTGGGGTAAACGGTGGTATCCTTTATAGTTGTGAAATCAAGGACGGGTAATCGGTGGTATCCCTTGTAGCCGTGAAATCAAGGAGGTTGGAATCGGTGGTATCCCTTGTAGCCGTGAAATCAAGGAGGTTGGAATTGGATTTTGATATAGTAATAAAACTCTACGCAATCCAGCATTGCGTGGGACTGAACGTAGGAGCAATCCGAACCAGTATAAAATCCGGTGTGTTCTTTACTTTTCTGCATTTTTATTTCTGTTTATTTTGCATATGTGTTTGATTACGTGTCAGTGATTGTTTCTATGGTATTTGATTCATACGGTTTATCACATATATTTTTGATTTTATTTAAATTCTCAAAAACACTATTCTCCTGCCCTCTAGTGTTTGTTTTGCCTTAACAATCCTTTCTGCAATGCCTAACAGGTTCGTCAAGAAAAATCAAGCGGATCGGGTGAATTTTCAAGAATCGGGCCAAAAATTAAGTTCTGGAAATTTACAGCACTTGACAGCATTGGAAAAACTCTGTGGAAAGTCTCGAACCGAAACGACCTAAGGGCTTAGGTCGCACATGGTTTAGGTCGTGTAAGATTTGACAGCTTTTGAAGTTATGGAAAGTCATGGAACAAGAACGATCTAAAGGCATAGGTCGTAGGTCGCACATGGCTTAGGTCGTAGGTCATGTGAGATTTGACAACATTTGAAAAACGCTGTGGAAATTTCTGGACCAAGAACGATCTAAAGGCATCGGTCGTAGGTCACATATGGCTTAGGTCGTAGGTCGCACCTGAGCTATGACAGCGTTTCTAAAACGCTGTGAAAGATATGTTGATGAACTAGAAGGCATAATGATGGACATGAAGCATTGACATCACTTCAGAAATGCTGTAAAAAGGCAGAAACGCTGTGAAAGCAAGTTTTGTTTAGTTTTTCACACCAGATTGTTGTAGAATTGAATCAGGAGATATAATAGCATTTCAGAAACGCTGTAAAGGTTGTTTTGAGATTGTGGCCAGTTTTTCATAGCAAAGGAGCTGGAAATGCTATAAAATGCAGTATCGACCAAACGAAGCTTGTTTTTGAGTCGACAATGGTTCTAGCTTCGAGACGAGTTCAAGGGGGAATGTTCGAAGTGGTGTGAGATGTTCGTTGATTGTTGAAAAGCAATGAATGTGAAGATAACTCAAGGGTGTTTCGAGTTAGTGGATAATGGTTGCTTAAGCGTGTTTTGAGCTTGTGAGTAGTCGCAGGTGTCACGAATAGAGGTGTTTAAGGCTGAGAGATTATCGTTGTGGTAGTTTCTAGTGGGCTCAAAGTAGGGGTACAATAGAGTCGTCTAAAAGACCGGTTGTATGGTCGAGTACCCTATCGTTGAAAGGCGTATAGAGTTTTTGCTAGAACCGGGGTTACCATTAGCCCTTGATGGATGGCAGGATGATATGGACAGTCATCCGAAAGCGATGGTTTCAAAGCAGGATTGGCAGTGATAGCCAGAGTCAGTCATGAATGTTGTTTGTTTGTTTGTACCGTCTCACGTAGATTGTCTGACGTCGAAGGAGATGTTTCTTGGGTGCTTGTCTAATATTGGTTTAGGCCTCTAGGGCTTTTGCTTGAGGGATGTTGAGCTCGATTATGATGGTTTACCTGATATATAATTGGTTGTATGATTTGTATTGTTGGTTACTTCTGATTTTCATGAATGAATGGTTGTCTGGTTGCCATAGATATATGGTTAAAATGCTTGCTTTGTGAAGTCTATCACTGTCCGATGTGGGGAAGATGAGGTTGAGTTCCTTCTCTGGTAAAGTAGGTAGATTAGTTTAATTATCTGCCAATTCTCATATAAATATTTGATGATGTTAGTTAGTTGTTTTATCGCTCACTAAGATTGTTGTCTGACTCAAGGTTTTATGTTTCCCTCTTATTACCTTTGGCTGTTCATCCAATTTTTGGATGGGAAGACTAGGTAGTAGGTAACAGGTGATAGCTTCGTGAGGATGATGTTGTGGTATGGAGGCAAGCAAGAGGCTGGCGTATTGTCTTTTCTACTATATAGTATATGTATTTCCGCTGTTTGATGATTTACTTTGAGTGTTGTAGTGAGCATTTATGTACAGACTTTCATGTTGGATCCAACTGATATATGGAAAATATTTCAGGATGTTATGAAAGTTTAAAATTTTGATATATGATTCTTCACTATTATTGCCTATTGTATATGTTCTATTATATCTTATCCTTGCGTTGTGAGTTACAACAGGTTCCGTATGTGTTTTCGTATCTCGATGATCGTTCATAGTTGTCTGGCACGTCTTTTAGCGCATTACTCCTCTTGTTTAGTGTGGGAGTTATGGGCAGACATCACATTTGGTATCAGAGCTCTGGTTATCGATTTTAGCCAAAGTTTGAAGATGTAATAGCGTATGAGAGACGTACTTGTAGATTTCAGTTAGACGCATAATATATTGTAGTACATAGTATAGTAGCGTTTGAACTCTATTAGCAGTTTTTCTTGTAAGTAGCTAATCATTCTAATTTGCAAATTTAGAATGAGTTGACGAACTTCAAGACATACTGCTAGGGAGGACGTTGTGCCTAGAGGAGGAAATGGTAGTACGCTAGATTACCCAGCCATGTTTGAGGTCGTGATGGAAGCATCCATGCGAAGGGTACCCGCTCCAGTGGCAGCCACGTTAGATGTAGGTGTGTAAGTGCCTAGGGTTGTGGATTTTGCGAAGCTGTGTAAAGACTTCACATCTCTAGGGGGAAAACCATTCAAAGGAACAGAGCCGACCGAAGAAGTTCAAAGGTGGTTGGATGCTTGTATTCTCGTTTTTGGAAATTTGGGTATAGAAGATGCAACTAAGAGAAAGCTTACGTCAAGGCAGCTGTAAGGCAGCGCCATGGAGTGGTGTAATTTTGTTACGCTTGAGACTCCGAAAGAAGATATAACTTGGGAGCAATTCCAAGTTAAATTCGAGACGAAATTTATCTCTATTGCTCAGAAGTACGCTCTATTCAAGAAATTTGTGGAGCTGAAACAGAATGGTAGACCGGTGCTTGATTTTGTTTCTGACTTTGAGGCGTTGTCCAAATATGCTCGTTCATACATTGATTCTCCTTATCAGAAGAACGAGAAGTTTGCGATCGGTTTGGATACCTATATCGGAAGGCCATTGGTGGATCATCTTGATGATCCGTATGAGAAGATTATGGAAAAAGCTATGAGACATGAAAGCTTGTTTCCAAAGGAAGGAATTGTTGTTGCTGCAACCAAAGAATCACAGAAACCACAGTCGGGTGGTAATAACAATAAAAAGATGAAGCAGCAACAACAAAAAGGAAAGGATGGCAAGAAGAAACCTAAAAGTGAGGTGGTTTGCTACAATTGCCAACAGTAGGTCCATTTCTCTAATGAATATATCAATCCAAATGCCGAGAAGAAGTGATTTAAGTGTGGAAAACCTGGGTATGAAAAGAAGGACTGTCCAGAATCCGCTAAGGGTAAAATGGTTGTGAAAGTTTATGCTTTGGAAGTTGTGCCATCTTCTTCAAGAGATCCTACTGCAGAGGAGAAAGGAAAGAGTGTCATCGTTCAAGGTACTCTCTCAGTTAAAGGGGTTTTAGTTCGTGTGTTTTTTGATACTGGAGCATCACATTCTTTCATCTATAATGAGCTTGTGTGCCGCTTGGATTTGGAACCCAAGATATGTGATAGACCTTTGGTTGTGACTAATCCAGTTGGGGGTTCTTCCAGCCTTTGTATGCTTTGTCATGGTCTAGTCTTATCGATTCATGGTTGCTCTTTTGTGTGTGAGTGTTTTGTTTTGAACTTCGCTGGGTTTGGGATCATCTTGGCCATGGATTGGCTCAAGAGGTATGCGGCGAGAGTGAATTGTGAGAAGCTTGAGGTGAGAGTCATGGATGTAGAAGGGAGAGAGGTTTTAATTCGGTGTAAGCCCGAAGATGGTGTCTTCTTGAGCTTTTTGTATTTGCTTATGATTCCATAGGAAGACTTGTCATTTGTGCTAATTGCTAATGAGTTTGGGGATGTCTTTGAAGAAGTCAAAGGTTTGTCGTCGCATCGTGAGATCGAGTTTAGAATCGATTTGGTCGAGGGTGTTATACCTATCGTTATGCCTCTTAGGCGGATGGCGCCTAAGGAACAACGAGAGTTAGAGGTGCAAGTTCGTGACCTTTTGGGAAAAGGGTTTATCCGGAGAAGTGTATCAGATTGTGTTTGCAACCAACGCCGATGGATCGTTTAGATCATGTGTGGACTATTGTGAGCTGAACAAGGTAACCAAGAAGAATAAGTATCTGTGGCCGAGGATTGATGACTTCTTCAATCAGCTTCACGAAGCCAAAGTGTTTTCTCAACTGGATTTGGCAACGGGATTTCACTAGTTGAGGGCGACGAAGGATAGTGTATCGAAGACTGCTTTTAGGACACCATCTGGTTTCTTCGAATGGTTGGTAATGCCATTTGTGTTGACTAATGTGCCAGTGTATTTTATGGATCTTATGAATAGGATTTTCAGAGATCAGTTGAACAAGTTCGTATTTGTGTCCGTGGATGATATTCTGGTTTACTCTCGGAATGGGGAAGAGAACAAGACGCACTTGTGAGTTGTTTTGGAAATCTTTTGGAAGCATCAGCTGAGAGCAAAATTTTCGAAGTGTCACTTCTGGAAGAGCGAAGTGAGGTTCTTAGGCCATGTGGTTTCCGAAAATGAAATAGCGGTAGATCCCGCGAAGGTGGCAGCAATCCAGGACTGGGATGGACCTATGAATGCAACGGACGTGAGAAGTTTCCTTGGATTGGCAGGTTATTACCGACGGTTTATCAAGGATTTATCCAAGATAGTTGCTCCATCAATAGGATTCACGAAGAAAAACCAAGTGTTTACATGGGATGCAAAGTGTGAGCAAACTTTCGGAATCATGAAAGAGAGACTGACGAGTGCTCCTGTGTTAACGGTTCCAATTGGGAATGAAGAAATGGTGGTATACACTGATGCATGTGGTATTGGGCTGGGAGCAGTGCTGATGCAGAAGAATATGGTTGTAGCATACGCGAGTCGACAGCTAAAACCGCACGAAAGAAATTATCCAACTCATGATTTGGAGTTGGCAGCGGTCATGCTTGCTCTGAAGATGTGGAGACATTACTTGTTGGGAGTTCGATTCGAGTTGTTTACAGATCATAAGTCACTGAAGCATCTTTTCTCCCAAAAGGATTTGAATCTTCGGCAGCAATGGTGGTTAGAGTTTCTGGCATCGTATGATTTTGGTATAGCCTATGCTCCAGGAAAATGTAACGCAGTTGCAGATGCGTTGAGTTGAAGACATGCAGGATTGAGAGCAATGTCTTCGGAATGGAAGAGCCTCGAATTTTTGGTAGGGTTTGATTTCAGGCTAAGGTGTGAGTTGGAACCTGAAATTTTGGCAAACTAATCAATAAGACCTACTCTTATCGAAAGGATTGGAGAAAGCCAAAAGCAAGACACAAAGATTATCGAGTTTATCCAGAAGTTGGATCTAGAGAATAAAGGGTTCGAGGTCGATTGAGAGGGATGGATTCAAAAGCAAGGACAACTGGTTATTCCTGATATCGATGGATTAAGAGATGAGGTTCAGAGGGAATGTCATCATTCAAAGTTCACGATTCATACCAGTGGTAATAAGACGTATCAGGACATGAAGCGAGCTTACTACTGGGAAGGGATGTAGAGGGATGTTGGAAATTTATTTCCAAGCGCATGAACTGTCAGTTGGTGAAAGCTGAAAAAAAGAAGCCGAGTGGGTTGCTTCAGCCACTGGAAGTTCCTACATGGAAGTGGGAGCAGATATCAATGGATTTTATCGATGGACTACCTAGAACCAGGACAGGAAACAAAGGAATTTGGGTCGTCGTGGATCGCTTGACCAAAAGTGCAAGGTTCATTCCTGTCAAATCGACTAGGACAACATCAAAGTTGGCCGAGCTTTATACAAAATGGATATTTCGATTCCATGGTATCCAAAAGAGCACAGTCAGTGATTGAGATCCATTGTTCACTAGTGGGTTTTGGAAGAGTTTGCAAAAGACTTTGGGAACCGAGTTGTGTTTAAGTACGGCTTATCATCCCTAAACCGATTGTCAAACCGAGAGGGTCAACCGAGTTTTGGAAGATCTCCTAAGAGGTTGTGTATTGGACTTCGGGGGATCATGGGAAGACCATCTACATCTAGTTGAGTTTGCATATAATAATAACTACCAGTCGAGCATTGGGATGGCACCATATGAGGCGTTGTATGGTAGACCGTGTAATTCTCTGGCATGTTGGTTAGAAACTGGAGATAAATTGATACTTGGGCCAGAGAAGATCAGAGAGACAATAGATCGTATCGAGATCGTTCGACAGCGAATGAAGGCAATACAAGATCGTTAAAAGAGTTATGTCGATAAGCATCGAAAAGATTTGGAATTCGACGTTGGCTATACGGTATTCGTGAAGATCTCGTCGTTGAAACATGTTGTTCGGTTCGGAAGCAAAGGAAAGTTGGCTCCTAGGTTCGTTGGATAGTTTCCGATAGTTGAGCAGATTGGAAAGCTCGCATATAGATCAGAGTTACCCGAGAAGATGTCGGGAATACATGATGTTTTCTGTGTGTCATTTCTACAGAAGTGCATGCATGATTCGGATGTGGTGGTATCTCTGGAACAGTACGAAGATCTAGAAGTAGAGACTGTAGTTATGAGACCTCGTAAGCCGCTTCGTGCTGTGGGGAATGACACGAAACAACTTAAGAGGAAGATGGTTAAGATACTCAAGGTACAATGGAGTGAGGATACGACGATTGTACGTGGGAAATAGAAGAGAATATGAAGGCGACCCATCCAGAACTCTTCGTTGGTACGACCCATTAGTATCATGTCAACTTACATCATTACAACTTGTACTATTGTGTTTGTTTTTAGAATTCCGCATGTTAGGATAATGTTATGGAGGCATGGCTTGATGGTTGCTAGTTTGGGGTGATAGAATTGGTTGCTTATGGATGATAGGCATGCATAATTATTTTGGTTGCTTGTGTTTATTGGGATTACGGGGGCAAATTTCCTAAAGGAGAGGGGGGGAGGAGGAGAATGTAACAACCCGCATTTTACATATTGGAAGACCGTAAAATATTTTTATTTTATTCTCTGAGCGTTGGATCATTCTCATATTTTAATATATTGTTTATGGGGATGTGAGACATGTCCATAATTTTTACCAATTTTGTTTGTGACCATTTTTTCCCTGTCAGTCTTGTACACGGAATAACTTTTGACTCGGATCGATTCAGGTGCTGAGATCGGTCTCATTGGAAAGGAAATGATGTTTCCCATTCCATAGAGTGCTCACATTAAAGATTTGGTTCAGTGGTTTGGGAAGAATCGTCGTTTTTGTGTTTTACAGTTAGTTGTTCAGGTTTTTAAAGCCATAATGGGATGATTTGGAGAGGCCCATTAATGCGCTGGTAGGAGGCTATAAATAAGGGTAGGAGGCATAGAGAATATTTTACTTTCTTCATTCTCTCATTTGGACGAGCTAGAGGTCCTCCATTACTCCATCGTCTACACCTTTCCACCATTAGAGCCTAGAGAATCAAAGATCTACATCGCTTGAAGCTAGATCTACACCATTCCAAGAGAGAGTTCATCTAATCGAAGAGTTTAGAGCAAATTCTTCGCTGTCCAGAATCGATATTTCATCATTTTGTGTTGTTTTGGAGAATTGGTGAGTGATATGCATCTCTCACAGATTCAATCAGGTATATAGGTTATATGAACATGTTTTCATTATTTTAAGTCGATTTCTCTTAGATCTACATCATGGTAAGCGTATTTTCATTTGAATCACCATAGGATCTAATCTAGCAACTTATAAATCGTAATTTCATGTGTTAATTCTATGTTTAGATCCATAAATATTGATTAAATCATTTGTTGAATCATTGTTTTGATGTTGATAATTTGTTGATGAAATTGATTGATTTTGAGTTGAGATGGATTGGAGAGTTTGGGAGTGTTTGGCAACATGTTTGAAAAGTTGAAAAATCATTGTTCGTCAAGAAAAATCAAGAGGATCGGGTGAATTTTCAAGAATCGGACCAAAACTCATATTCTGGAAATTTACAGCATTTGGCAGCATTGGAAAAACGCTGTGGAATGTCTCAAACCGAACACGACCTAAGGGCTTAAGTCGCACATGGCTTAGATCGTATGTCATAGGTCGTGTGAGATTTGACAGCGTTTGAAAAACATTGTGGAAAGTCCTAGAACAAGAACAATCTAAAGGCATAGGTCGTAGGTCGCACATGGCTTAGGTCGTAGGTCGCACATGGCTTCGGTCGTAGGTCGTGTGAGATTTGACAGCATTTGAAAAACGTTGTGGAAAGTCCTAGAACAAGAACAATCTAAAGGCATAGGTCGTAGGTTGCACATGGCTTAGGTCGTAGGTCGCACAAGGCTTCAGTCGTAGGTCGTGTGAGATTTGACAGCGTTTGAAAAACGTTGTGGAAAGTCCTGGACCAAGAATGATCTAAAGGCATAGGTCGTAGGTCACATATGGCTTAGGTCATAGGTCGTTTTGATGTTTTGAAAACCAGATTTGATGTTTTGACCAAGAACGATCTAAACGCACATGACCAAGAATGATCATGTTCAGAAACGCTGTAAAAAGGCAGAAACGGTGTGAAAGCTAGTTTTGATATTTTGTTTAGTTTTTCACACCAGATTGTTGCAGAATTGAACCAGGAGATATAATTGCATTTCAGAAACGCTGTAAAACGCTGTTTTGACATTGTGGCCAGTTTTTCATAGCAAAAGAGCTGGAAATGCTATAAAATGCAGTATTGACCAAACAAAGCTTGTTTTTGAGTCGACAATAATTCTAGCTTCGAGACGAGCTCAAGGGGGAATGTTCGAAGTTGTGTGAGATGTTCGTTGATCGTTGAAAAGCAACAAACATGAAGATAACTCAAGGGTGTTTCGAGTTGGTGGATAATGGTTGCTCAAGCATGTTTTGAGCTTGTGAATAGTGGCAGGTGTCGACGACTAGAGGTGTTGAAGGCCGAGAGATTATCGTTGTCGTATGTTCTAGTAGGCTCAAAGAAGGGGTACAATAGAGACGTCTAAAAGACCACTGTATGGTCGAGTACACTGGGTATTGTTGAAAGGCCTAGATACATATCGTTGAAAGGTGTATGGAGTTTCTGCTAGAACCGGGGTTACCATTAGCCCTTGACGGATGGTAGGATGGTATGGCCAGTCATACGATAAGCGATGGTTTCAAAGCAGGATTGACAGTGATAGCCAGAGTCAGTCATGAATGTTGTTTGTTTGCTTGTACCGTCTCACATAGATTATCTGATGGCGAAGGAGATGTTTCTTGGGTTCTTGCCTGATATTGGTTTAGGCCTCTGGGGCTTTTGCTTGAGGGATGTTAAGCTCGATTAAGATGGTTTACCTGATATATAATTGGTTGTATGATTGATATTGTTGGTTACTTATGATTGCCATGAATAAATAGTTGTCTGGTTGCCATAGATGTATGGTTAAAATGCTTGTTTCGTAAAGGCTATCACTGTCTGATGTGGGGAAGATGAGGTTGAGTTCCTTCTCTGGTAAAGTAGGTAGATTAGTTTATTTATCTGCCAATTCTCATATACTTTATTGATGATGTTAGTTAGTTATTTTATTGCTCACTAAGACTGTTGTCTGACTCAAGGTTTTATATTTCCCTCTTATTACCTTGGGTTGTTCATCCGATTTTTGGATGGGCAGACTAGGTATTAGGAAACATGTGATATCATGGTGAGGACGATGTTGCAGTACGGAGGCGAGCAGGATGCTGGCGTATTACCTTTTGTACTATATATATGTTTTTCCGTTGTTTGATGATTTACTCTGAGTGTTGTAGTGAGGCATTATGTACAGACTTTGATGTTGGATCCAACTGATATATGGAAAATCTTTCAGGATGTTATGAAAGTTTAAAAGTTTGATATATGATAATTCACTATTATTGCCTATTGTATATGTTCTATTACATCATATCCTTGCATTATGAGTTACGACAGGTTCCGTATGTGTTTTCATATCTAGATGATCGTCCATAGCTGCCTGGCACGTCTTTTAGCGCATTACCCTTCTTGTTTAGTCTGGAAGTTATGGGCGGTCGTCACAGAATTTACTTATTAGTGTAAATTTGTATGTCATTACATATAACCATTTCACAATTCACTGACTAATAATTATAAATATACAATTTATATTTTTTTTAATGTGCAACCGGCAGTAGTTTTGCAAGAGGAAGGCCCTTTGCTTTGCGGAGATATGTGGAAGAAGAGAATGAAAAAGGGCTACCATGATTCGATTTCGACCAAAAAAATGAAGAAGAATACTAATTGGATGGGTATTAGTGTGCATGAAGCTTGAGTCGCTTATTAGAATAGTGATGGTGCAAATGTAAGTTTACTAATCTCTTAATGAATTATAAATAGCTTTTTCTGGGGGGATTTAAAAACTTTGGATTATATTTAAAGTATGTAGTTGTGTTGATTATATTACCCTTGATATTTTTTCGTAGTTAAGTTTAATATAATTTAGTGGATCTAAATAAGAGAAAATGGAGAAATATTATTATCGAGTATTTATCACGTGATTAAGCAATTTGAAATTTCTTATCATCCATTCACCAAATAAGTGTTTTAGTTGCTACTGCATAACAAAAAAACATAGTTTTATCTATATTTCGGTAATTTTTTTATTTAAATATACAAGCAAAGTCGAAAAGGAACTCTGTGAATATAAATAAGAATCCAACCATACAATACTGTGGGTCTATATCATTCAATCAGTATCGTCAGGAGTTGACAAATTTATTAATTGTGAGTTTTAAATTGTTATTAGACCGTATATTTTTTAATATACAATAATTATATTGAATAACTATTTCGTAAAAGAGAGCATGTGAGTCTCATCACTTATATGGATATTTTTTCTCATAGTCATGTCATCGCGCAAATAAATGAAGATGACACAACCATATATACATGATATGACTGGTAATCGAAGAATGCACATTTAAACATATTTTAAGTTATGTGTTATTAGTATTGAATTTAATTGTTAAGTTATAAAGAGTAAAAATAATTTGGTGTTAGTTTCTTTTATATATTTATCCAATTAAAGAAAAAGTTTATGCAACGGAGAGAGTAGGTACCTAAGGGAATGAGTCAAGATTCAATGACTATGGATGAGGAGGATGCGATTTTTGAGGCTGTTATGTATCTACCATCGCAAAATAGGCTTAAGGATTTGGGAAGGAAGAGATAAGATCAGATTTGACTATTTAATAATGTTATAACCGCAAATGCGTGACTTGTAAACTGAGTGCACAGCTGCTCGACTAAATAAATTTCCTAGCTTTCAAGTTGTCATCTTATTCATCATCTTAAAAAAACATAATATCTACCTAAAATTACATGTGGCATAACTTTATGTATCAAAGAATAAAAACGTAGCTTGTTTTATGAAACTTAATCAGTGTATATAAAACTTAATCAAATTAGTTAGTCTTTGTTAAATTTATTTGATTTATATAAGCATATGAAATCGATGATTTAATGGTTACAATTTAAACTTAATTAGTATACAAACATATGAAATTGATGATTAACAGTCTAAACTTAGTTAATTTTTATTTAATTAGCTTTTTTGCAACTTAGTCAACTTAGGTAATTTTTATAAAAATAAGATAATCTTTATAAAACTTAGTCAATTTAGTCTACAACTTAGTTAACTTAGTGAAACATAAAATCGAGAACTAGGAACTAAGAACTTAAATATTTTATTTAGTTTTATTAAATTAGTTTTAGTTCAAAAGGATAACTAAGAAATCAGCAAAAGACATATTAAGATTTTGGAGATAACGAGGGAATTAAAGAAAATGTTAACATAATAATTTTTTATTTACTTTGTTTAACAGAAAACTGAAAATACTCATACATCTCATAACTAGAAAATATAAAAAAAAGATTGAAAAAAAAAACAGATCTTCTTACTTTGGTTTGGCAATCTGATGGATTATTTCTTAGTTTGGTCACCCTTGTTGTTCATGGAGGATGTGTCTTTGGAGTTTGGTCTAGAAGGTTGTTTTGATGCTTTTTGGGTGTTTGTGGATTGCTTCATGTAATATTTTGTTTTGTTGTTTGGTGGACTTTGTAGTGTATTCTGTGTTGTTTAGATCAAGCTTTTTTTAGTTAATGTTTTGTAAAGTATTCGTTTTAGTGTGTTGTCATTTATAACAGCTCGGTCTTTTCTTTGTAATACAAGCACCCTATTGTTCAAAAAAAAAAAAAACAGATCTCATAATAAGAAAACAGAAAATTTTGAGGGAATAAATAAAATACGTAAAAAACATAAATTATATGTATTGCAAAATTAACAATTTATCAACTATACTACTTAGTTATTCCATATAACAGTTTGAAACACAATGCAGAATAAAAATATTTTATAAAGTATTGAATTTAGTCTAAGAGTCACATTAAGATTACTAAGTTCTTAATGAAATTTGAATGATGAAATAAATTTTAATAATAGAATCATCTGAGTTTATAAATTTTATATTATGGGTAATTTTTAAACATAGTTAATTTTCATTAATAGTCAACTGGTTTTCATAAACTTTAGTTAACTTAATTAATATTTTATAAATTTAGTTAAATTGTATAAACTCGATTTACTTGGTTAATTTGCATACAATTTAGTTAATTCATGTAATGTGAATCTATTCATCCGTACGAATGTGTTGTAGATATTAGTATGGGTATGATTATGAAATAAGTGTTGTAAGGTGGATGGAGATAAAGAAAATACACTAAGGCCCGGGGTCGGGAGCTAGGACTGCTAAGTTGGAGAATTGTGACCATCGACGCTATACAAGATGGCATGGTTGTTGAAAGAGTGCATTGATATTTTGACTTATTATTGTAGGTTGACATGTGTATGTGTTTTGATACATCGATGTTTGACAGTGTATGAGTTAGTTTGATGTATAAAGATGTTTGATTTGATGCATGATGGGTAATTTGAGTTAATTTATTAGAAATGTTGATGTTTTTATGCTATCTATGTGATTATATATATATATATATATATATATATATATATCTGTGTGTGTGTGTAGTTTGAATAGTATTTGCGATATATATTGAAACTTATGCGATGGTGAGGTCAATTGGCTATTGAAACAAAAGGAAATTTCCATATTTCTGACAGCTACTGGTTGCTTGGAAGTATGCATGTTGTGATGGCTTGAAATCTGATGGTTTACCGATTGAATACTTCCGATGACTTTCGACATAGGTAAAGCCTATGCAGTTAAAGCCTCGCTAAAACCCCGCAAAATCCTCATTATAGCCCGTAGCCGTCTCTGATCGCTACGCTGTTTCAATTTAGCGCTGATACACAGTAGTTCCGTTTTAAGCTCCGCAGTGTTCTGCTGTACCCGCTAAATCAACGCTATTTAGCACCTATTTGAGCAATATTATTATACAAAAGATGATTTGACTAGTTCTCTTTTAAAATAAATCAAAAAAGTTAATGTAAAGAGCTAATTTTAAGTCATAAGTGCATTATATAAGATATAAATTTGTAGTAAACATCGAATCTAGTGTGCATAACCATGACATCCTTTGATTTTGTTATACATAATTAATTAATATTTATTGCATCTACGCAAATGACGCGAGAATGATAATTAATTAATTTTGATTATATAGTTTTACATCTAATTTAACATTTTTGCACTTTCGCTATATCCTGTTATTTCCCCGCTTTATCCATCCTACAACTTTTTATATCCCTACAGCTAAACGCTTTAACTGCACAGGGTAAAGCTAAAACACGAATGACACATGTCGATGATAACAGTCGCAAGCCATCGGAATTGCTGGGGTTATGAAGCCTCTTCATACGGTTTTTTCTAAGAAATTCCATCGGTTGTCGTTAGTCAGCGACGGTCTTTTGCCGTCGAAATTTACGCTTGTTTTTGTAGTAGTTGTGTGCTTTGAGATAACTTAAATAAATTTATTAGCAAATGTTTATAAATAGCTTTGAAGAAGTATATATAACATACTATAAAATATAAATGATAAAATTCATGATCATGACCTTTCATCTTAGAAACTTAATTAAAAAAGAAAAGAAAATGTCATGAACCACGTATGTGTTACATTTGTTCACACTAGTTGGTAAGAATAATGATATTACAAGTTGTTTTTTGTATGTAATATGGATGATTATTAAAAACTATTTAAACAGATAATTATTGAAAACAGATGTTTTACTTTTTGCGAACTAGCCTAAGGATAGGATCTAATGGTTGATTTATATTTTGGTTGACACCCAACCTTTTAATTAGTGTGGTGCTAAGGACATCCCAATATGTTCTTCCTAATACCACGACTAAAAAATACCACAAGAATTAGTATTACACACTTTTGAATACCACACACTTAAAAAATAGGGGCTACCACACTGTTTTACCCCTATTTCTATTTCGCTTGATATTCGTTTGTCCTCATTTATAAAACCGATCAACGAGCTAAACCCTATATCTATAACCGATCAACGAATTCGACATCGCAATATACAGAAGTCGTGAATAAGGTTTAAATTAAGAAAACTAGAAGAGGAAGTGAGAGACTGGGGTTTTCAAATCACCAAACAATTGAGAGAATACCATACAAATTTGAATTTTCCCACGAGAGATGCGAAGAAGACGATGATTATGAGAGATTAGAGTATTTAGATTAGCTTAGTACGTGATTAGTTCGGAAAATAACGATTGAGTGAGAGAACATAATGGAGCGGTAATGTGGTATTAGAAAGCATACAAAATTTAATGAGTTTTATTTTTTTAATTGTGGTATTAGGAAGAACATATTGAGGTTTATATTTCCAGCTTTTTCTTTTTCTTTTTCTTTTTTTCATAGTAGCCATTTACACGTTCTTTTTTCTCCGTTCTTTTTGTAACGTATGAATGGTTTGAGAAATTAGTTTAAGAGGTTTTCTCAACTTTTAATTCCTCCAAGAGTAAATAGTAAGCGAGTCATTAATTAATTTGGATATTATCCATCATGTTTATGGATACAATTAAGCCATAATCCAAATAGCCTCCACTACCCGCACTTTCCAATAACGTTACCATTCGGGTATAAATGCTAACAATACTGTTGTTCTATTTATAATTAAACTGCAATTTTACAAGAATCAATGAATCGCTGTATAATCTACATTGGTATTTTACACAAATTTCTGGTTCCAGTATAACAACAGCCAAACATAAACCTTCACGGTTTTAGCAGTACATTTTAACACTCCAAACATAATTATTATCGCTTTTTTGTCCAATCTTAATGATTACCTTTTGCTGTAAAAAATTTATTTGGTTTCCAAGACTAGCTTCATTTTCCTATAAAGGAAAAGATTTCTTATTCCTACATCACATCCTATTTTGAATGATTATATCGTTTCAGTTCAGTTTTTATTTCCAAGAACATATTTTGTTTCTAAACCGAAGTATAATTGTGAAGCACGTCCAAAACTAAAACTGTAAACAAAGAATTAAATATTACGCATTAAATCTTAATTACTATGAGCCCACTACTTGCTGCGCTATATATTCTTTAGTTTGCAACCCTTAATTTATCTATCAATTTCTATTTCTCCCATTACCTGCTTCAGTCTCCTTTTGTCTGGACTACGCATTTCAACATCATCTGCATAACCATACATCAGCCCTTTCTCCGATCATGAATAACCAGTTGTGCCACTTCGATGATAATCTTTGGGACAATGTGGATGGTCTCCCCAGTCGGTTTGATGATGGTCAACTAGCTTTCAGGTAACTCTAGCATTTGTATTAATAATGCATATATTCGATAATGTTACATTACTGATTTCAATGATATTTGAATTTAGTGAAGGACCGTTCAATGGTTTGAACAATGTAGTATCAGATATGGATGAAATAATCAATGCCATTCCCATTACAATCCGTCGTTCAGATCCTAGTTTAGCTTCTCTCACCCTTTTTGAAGGTATATATGTTCATGACTTTGTAAACCATATGAACTACTTCTTTGTTTTCAAGATCATATATGCTTTGATTGCTTGTATAAATATGACAGAGTTCAACGTCATCTTCAACGAATTGAGTAATGAGATAGAGAAGTCCAGGTTGATCACATCTACTGATGATCAGAAGAAAGATTGGAAAGATGAAAAAAGAAACAAGAGGAAATTACCGATGAACAGGGAAAAAACAGTCTTAACGTTTGAACAAGTATCCAAGTACTTTTGCTTGCCGATAACGCAAGCAGCGAAGGAATTGAACATAGGTCTGACTCTTTTGAAGAAGAAGTGCAGAGAGCTGGGAATTCCTCGGTGGCCTCATCGTCAAATGAAAAGCATGCAGACTCTCATAAGGAACGTTCAGGTTAATACATATTTTTAGTTCAATATTGTTGTGCTTTAACTATTACTGTTTTCCAGTTTTGCCCACGTATCAGTGCAAGTTACTATCTATATATGACCGCTGCATGTAAATTTACTGAGTTGTGTAATCTAATTAACGTAAATGGGGAATTTAACATAATTGTAGTTGGCTGTTGGGTAAGTAAGGGTTTCAATTGTAGAATGCATGCACCTGTTGAAGTCAATGGACGGACTTTAGACGTTAAGTATTATTAGTCAACCAAAGAATTAACATGTCGAGAACTGTTTAATGCCTGTTAGGAAAAGCGTATACGTATATCGTTAACAGTCACTATATATATGGTGTAATTGCGAATGCGTACGAGCTAGAGAGACAGGACGGAGAAGGAGAAAAAGAAATGAAAAATGTGATAGAGATACTGGAGCAGGAGAAGAAACTGATGGAGCAAAAACCAGAAATCAAAATGGAGGAGAAAACAAAGAGACTGAGGCAAGCATGTTTCAAGGCAAATTTTAAGAAAAGAAAACTGCAGAATCAGCTTGTATCGATCGGCTCTTCTGATCCCATGCAACATTACCCTGGAGCTGATTTAGACATCAACGATTACATATACGGTAGTGCTCGTCAGGGTTTTTATTGATACCCATAAATCGGTGAACTGTTGTTGGACGCCGGAGGATAAGCAAGCTAATATGTGGTTTGAGTTGTGTTCCATCAATCCGTGTAATCATTTTATTTAAAATTTTCAGATTAGGTATTAAAAAATTGTTTTGTGGTATAAAAAATGTCAACCAATTTGCCCGAAATGATCATTTCAGGTTAGGTTGAGATCATTTCAGATTAGGCAAATTCGTTGACATCAATCTAAAAAAAAAGAAAATGTCAACGAATTTGCTCGAAATGATCTCAACCTCACAACTTTACAGCCTTGAATTTCTCCCCATCGGATTGAAACCCTGACATTTTCCTGGCTCTGTAGCAAAGTTCTTTTTCTTGTTGAATTTGAAGAAGAGGGGAATATTTGATTTATAATGGAGGAAAAGTTCTTTTATTAATTTCTTTACTTTCCTGCTTACAACAAAATGACCATCATTATGTACACACACACACACACACACACACACACACACACACACACACACACACACACACACACACATATATATATATATATATATATATATATATATATATATATATATTGGACTAAACACCCTTACACATACTAATAGACACAATTTCACTAATAGACACAACAATAAACGAAAGAACAATAAATTGGGTTTACTTTCCAACATTTCTAACTACACTTGCACAGTTTGAATTTGTGAAGTTCGAATTCAAAATATGTTGTTTGTACATTTTCAAAATGCCCAAATATGTAATATTTAAAACTGAAAAACATGCTAGTTTCGATAACTTTCAAAGGGGACCTAAATTTGAAATCAGTTATTTTTTTTTTTTTTTTTCAGACCAAAAATGAGAATTAGTACTAATATATATTGTAGATTTTAGGAGGGAAAAAATGATTGGTCCTTATGTCCTTATTCAATACTCTTCTTTTGTAAATTTAACTGTCGTATACCCTATCCCTAATTTTAGGAGGAAAAAAATGATTGGCAAATTCGTTGATGAAATGATCATTTCCATCAACGATTACATATACGGTGGCGCTCGTCAGGGTTTCTTTATTTTCAGATTAGGTTGAGATCATTTCAGATTAGGCAAATTTTAAAAAGAATCTGTGTAATCATTTCGGGCAAATTCGTTGACAATTTCTTTATTTTCAGGTTGAGATCATTTCAGATTAGGCAAATTTTAAAAAATCTGTGTAATTATTTCGGGCAAATTCGTTGACAATTTCTTTATTTTCAGGTTGAGATCATTTCAGATTAGGTATAAAAAAAATTCAGATTAATATGTGGTTTTTGATTGATTCTAGAAATTATCTTCACTCTTCTTTATTTTCTTTATAAAAATATTTTCATTTCCAAACTGTATAAGTGGATTTTAAGTTAAAGGATTCTATGTGCAGTTTTGGAAATCCATTCGTAAGTCGAACCACGACGACTTAAGATTTAAGATTTCGATAGTTCAATTGGTTAAATCATCCTAGCTTAATTTTTATTTTGAAAATTTTATAACATGTTTAGCTACAAGTTATATGTAAAAATATTACAATAATAATGCTATATACACAAGCTACTGATTGTCTTCGAAATCTGCAATCAAAGTTATATATCTTGTTGCAGTTCACAACTGCATCAACATAACTACAAATGTGTGCACAACACAACAATGCACAATGGTAAAGTTTGTTGTGCAAACTTAACAACTTCTATAGTGGTAGTAAAGGAGTATTTGGTAGCGTTAAGAAAGAAGTGATTAGGTTGGCCACTTAATTTTTAAAACGATTATAATTTTAGAATATAGACCTAATTGTTTCTTCAATGCAATGCTATAGAAAAAAAAAAAAAAAAAAAAAAGGAGGCTGCATTACATGATAAGAAACTAAGGAAAAACATTTGGGTGAATTTTGAAAATTTACCTATATAAAAATTGTACAAAAGAATGCCTGGACTGGTTGGTAGATGTGTGCGCCTTCTTGGTGAGGCATCTAGGTTTGAATCTTGTCAAGTACATATTTTTAGCCGTGATAATATATATATATATATATATATATATATATATATATATATATATATATTATATTTTATATTTTTGGCAATCCATCACCGCCAAAAATATCTCTTCCAGCCTTCATCGAGCCATCCGCTCCTCCGCCTGCAAACCTTATGCCTTTCAGTCCACAAAACCGAAGCTACACCCACTCTAGCACCAAGTTCCCCAATCAGCTCACACCCACACATTAAGCATCAGCCCTAACCGACACCATGTGCGCCACCATCTACTCTGCAAACTCCAGCTCCCTCGCCTCTACGGTATACTGATCCCTCGCCTCCATAGTATAATGTATACATTAAGAGCAAGACTAAAATGTATACATTGTTGCCTACGAAAGTTTGTCTATTCAACTTCTATATACTCTCTGAAAACATCAAGTGGGAAACAGCTAAAACTATAGTCTGCAAACATCTTGTTTAGTTGGAAATATGCGCTTTCAAATAGCAAACTCTCTCTAATTTATGTCTGCATGGAATCAGTATAATTCTTTTGATTGCCGAGATCGTTCTTCATGCATGCTGTTGCAACTAAAGCAGGAAATTGCAACTAAAGTAGGTAATTTATCAGGGTGTTCATAGACATGATGCTTAGTTCATATGTGTTTCACATTTTTCAGCTTAGGCGAGGGATCAATATACTGTGGAGGCGAAGGAGCTGGAGTTTGCAGAGCAGATGTTGGTGCACATAGCGTCGGCTAGGGATGATGGTTAATGTATGGGCGCGGTTGTGAGATAATCGAGGACCTTGGTGTTGGAATGGGTGTAGCTTCAGTTTTATGGACTGGATGGCATAACGTTTGCATATGGAGGAGCGCATAGCTCGATGGAGGCTGGAAGAAATATTTATGGTGGCGATGGATTGCCAAAAATGTATATAAAAAAAAATTAGCACGGCTAAAAATATGTACTTGACAAAATTCGAACCCAAATGTCTCACCAACAAGGCACACACATCTACCAACCAATCCAAGCATCCTTTTGTCCAATTTTTATATAGGCGAATTTTCAAAATTCGCACAAAGGGGAATTTTCAAAATTCACCTGTATGCACACCTGGACAAAACAGGTCTACATTTGTAATAACTTTTGAACATGCTTATCTCTGTTATATCTTTTTGAAACTGGTCTGCGCATGTGAATTACCCTTAAAAAAATGGCTTCCATCCTGTGATAAAGCGATTCTTTTTTTCTCTTCTTCTTTCTTGCTCCAAAGCTTGCTCTAAACTCTTAATCATTCTCTGTCTTGCTGCGTTATGCTCTTTTGCGGCTTTCTTCAATTTCCGAAGTTGTGCCCCAATTTCATGGAAGGGAATCTGAGATCGCCTCCATCAGAATTTGTGGTACGAGGCTCATTTCTGAAGCCTAGTCCACCTTTTGAGGCGATTGCGGCATCGATGCTGTCGGTTTTTGAGGGTCTGATCTCGGTGGTCTGTATTGGATCGTCGACTGTGGAATTTAGGGTTTGTTTCCTTTGTGCTTTTACGGAGCTTTGTCGATTTCGGTTCTTGAACGTCGATGGCTGCTTCTTGGAAATTACCCCTTGTTTCAATATAATGATTCTAAGTAACATCAAAAGAACAATGAATATCAAGTTGCTATTGTCGTATAACAATTTGTTAATAAAAAAACAACTGAAAACATTATGCAAATAAAATTACATTGTTATTTTTAAATACTTGCCACATAAACATATATTAATCAAAACTTTAGAAACTATTTCTTTGCATGGGATTCATATTCAAATCAAAAATATGATACGCATACGATACCGTCACTACATCATAACAGCCAATTTGACACACCAGGATGCGGACATAAATTACAGTTTAAAGCTGTATCATATTTGATAGTGCTATGATCCGTATCAAACTACATTTTGCGATCCGCACCACCCTAAACACCCTGAATCTAACCGTCCATCAACGAAGCTCCGGATCAGTTAATTTGATATGACTTTTAGCCAAATCGAATGCGTATCATATTGTGCACCCCATTAGGCACTCCAAATTAAAATTTTGCCCGCTCCCTTTTCCTTCTGTTTTACATTAATGGTGACCAAAAACCCAAACTAGGGTTTTCGGTCACCAAATCGTGCCTCCACCTTTCTTTGGAATCTCCCCTACCGACAGAGACGAATAACCCTCTCCTTCGACGCAACAACCCTTATTCCGTAGCCCTCCATTGACCGTAGGTATGTGTTTCAATTGAATTGTGTTTTGCATGCCTGACAGTGAGGATTAGGGAACAAGTTGAAGTCTTTGCACGTTAACTGACCCTTACTTTGTGTTAGTTTGTTAGCTGTTTCAATTGAATCGTATTGTGCAAGCCTGATAGTAGAGATTAGGGAACAAGTTGAAGTCTTTGCATGTTAGCTGATTGCTACTTTGTTTTAGTGTATTAGCTGTTTCAATTGAATTGTGTTGTGCATGCCTGATAGTAGGGATTAGGGAACAAGTTGAAGTCTTTGTGTGTAAGCCGATTGCTACTTTGTGTTAGTGTGTTAGCTATTTCAATTGAATTGGTATGTACTAGCGTGTTAGCTGGTAGTTATACCCTGGAATCAGAAATGTATGGTACTAGTGTGTTAGCTGGTTGGTTGTTAGTGTGTTAGCTATTTCAATTGATTTGAAACATGTATGGTATAATTTTAGATTGCGGTATATATATCCATGAAACAAAGAAATAATAATGAGTTTAACAGGTTTGTTGATTTGTTCTTTAGAACGCTTGTCGCGCTGAATCCGAAATGTAGAAACCACATTCATGTACAAGTTGTCACTGATTTATAGTTTAACTATTTAGCAACTCAAAGTTGTTCATTTTTTAAACTGGGCAAATGGATAATTCTATAGTTCAACATTTAACCATGATTCCATCGTCATTTGACTGTTTGTTTGCCTTATGTTTGAAATTTAAATTGGGTTATCTTATAACAAGTTTACTCTGTTTTGAGAGATAACCAGTGTACTGAAAATATTTTTACAGGTTTGTTGAAAATTTTGGTAGATGGATGAATACTAGACTTTATGGTTAATATTTTACTAGGCGATCTACCAGGTGGATGCATTTTAGCTCACACGTAGGGTCGGGTATCCATGCTAATTAGCTTCATCCAAATGACGGATGCTGATGCAGTTAACCTTAGTAAAAAGCTGCTTTCACTAGCAACTTTCCCTACTTTTTAGCAGAGACTGTAGTGTAAGTTATCTTGCACTACACAGTCTGCTTCAAAGAAACTGAAAGTTGCAAGTGAAAGCAGCTTTTTCCAAAGGTTAAGTGAAGCGGCATTCGACATTTGAATGAAACTAATTAGCATGGATTACTGACCCTGCGTGTCAGCTAAAATGCGGCCACCTGGTGGGTCGCCCAGTAAATTCTTAATCAGAAAGTCGAGTATGTGTGTTATCCGAAGATGATGGTTCGATATCTTTAGCCGCTGGAGCAGGTATATATTATTTTACACTGTTACAATGTACTGACTTGTTACAATGTACTGATTGAGACATATACCTGGTGTAATTTGACTTAAACTAAATCAGTACATAATAACAGAAGACATTTCAGTCTACATATCATTTCTATATATATATATATATATATATATATATATATGTGTGTGTGTGTGTGTGTGTGTGTGTGTGTCATTAAATAAGTTCCATTTTAGCTCATTTCTGTATACTTTAGTGAGTTACAATGTCGATCTCCTGTCCAGTGAAGTATTTGTAACTTGTTTCAAGAATTTATATGCAATCCTGTTGGAGAAAACAGAAAAAGTGGGATGGTGTATCGGCTCTATACGATGTTGGAGGTCACTTTAAACCACAAAGCTTGTGAGATGCTGGTATGTAGGTTACAAGTTCATGAAATCATGTCAGTAGCATTACATAAACATGTTATACATATAATTGATAAATATGCACACACGAACACAAAGACACGATATGCTCTTCAGTATTATCAGTACGAAATAAAGACATGATATTTTGTGTGCAATCAGGCATAAAATAACTTCTTTTTTTCTGTAGATTTTGGTGCTTTTGTGCTGCTGGAACTCAGGCTGGCTATCATGATTCAGTTTTACTGCCAATCATCAGGTTGGCCTTTTAAGCTTTTGTTTTAAACTGTGTATATATATAAATATTTATACTGTTATAAAACTTTATCAGCATCAGCTAGCTTATTCTCATACTACTTTGATTTACAGCAAACACATGGATTTCATCGGCATGATCAGCATGTACGCTCAATCTTCCTGGCCTCGACTGGAGTTATGTCAGGCTGATCATATTTTTTTCCTTTTTTTGTTAGTTTGTACTGTTATGAAAATCTTTGACAGTTTCCTTTGTATATTATACATTGTGTTCGTGTTATGAAAAATTTTGTAATGCTTTGAGCGTGTGTGTGTGTGTATACATATATATATAGTGTTATTCTTGTGTATAAATTATGATATATATGTTGTGTTATGAAAAATATGTGCTACAGTTTCTGTTTATATATATATATATATATATATATATATATATATATATATATATGCATGTATATAAATATGTGCACACATGAATATAATTTGATACGGTTAAAGGTCGTGTTTGAATATGATTTAGAAATGGCTAGTAGCCGTATGTTATCACTAGTGAGATACATTATATAGCTGTATCTAAAAATTTAACATGCCGTTTTTTGATATGACTTTTTGCCGTATTTAAGAGCTTTAGATACGGCTAAAAACACAGCTTAATTAGTACATATGGTGTAATGCGTTCTCTAAATCCATCAATCTTATAATAAATAGGTATTCCAAAATTTGTCCCAATATATTTATTTCCCAAATAAAATCAATATTATAGATGGAATCCAATTAGTTAACTTGATAATCACAATCTTCAATAAAATATTTAGAGCACGTTTTTCTTGCACAACATAAGTTATTGAAGTCCCAGATAACCTATCATTAAATTAGTGTATATAAAACTAAGATCATTGGAAATAATTTTTTCTAAAGAAGAACAATACTACATTAAAATTAATCAACATACGTGGATTATTGAATAATTGAAATAAACTCAAATTACTAAAGTTGAATGATCTTGGATGAACTCAAGTAATGTATAGTCAATTGTGCTATTGCAATAATGAAAAAGTGACGAAGGGAGCATAATAAGCATAAAATTTTTACGTCATCAAACATTGAAATGAAGAATAAGAAAGCCGAATTTGTACGATATTTAGTGTACAATATTGTACAGATCACATAAATAAGTTAATAATTATTTTTACTCGTTACATAAGGTTTTATAGATACTATAATACAAAATGCTATGTATAAATTCCAATTTACACCCTTGTTGTTTCACTTTGAAGTCAACTTTGGCTATCTCCATCTCATAGAGCTATTTTCATAATAGAATCAAATATGCATTTTAAATAATTAGAAGTTAACTATGATTAAGATAATCACTTGCAAACCGACAAACATGTTTATTGTATGATTTAAAAGATAAAAAAAGAATAAAATTTTGACACACCAAACTTTAGACATGAATAAACTAACAACTTAAGATAACCCAACAATATAATATAAATGTCTCAATTATTGTACCTTAATTTCGATTTGTGTACTCAGAAATACTTGTTAATGAATGTTTTTATTCATTTATTTTATTAATTTCCATTGGTTTTATTTATTTATTTTACTAGTATAATTTACTCTCGATTATACAAATGAATTTTCCTTTTACCATAAACGTCCCACTCATTTTTTTCTATAGTATTTTGAATGTAATCTCCATTTTTATATGTGAACTGAATAAAATATAAAGAAACTATATTGAGCATGTTTTTCTTTAATAAGAAATAAAAACTAGATGTTAAGAGCTAAAAATTAAATTAAGTAACGATGAATAAAAATTATGTGCTAATGGTTGAACGCATAATGAAAAATAATAATTTACTCTTAATGAAAAATAATTCATCTTAAACAATTTAAAATAAAATTATACATAAACCTAGTTATCTTACATAAACGATAATGAACTTTCATTCTTACTAGGACAATATCTATATAACATAGCTCAATTTGTAGTTTTTCAATTAGAATATATTCATTCAATATCTAAATTAACCACAATAAGTAACTAACACTCAACAACATGTAATCAAATGCATGTATTATTTTTTGGAGCAATCATTAATAAAGTAATCAATATAAACAAAAAAGGCTATCAAATCACAATAGTTTCAAGTAGTTCCAAAAAACAAACCAAAAGTCACAAAACAATTTCACAAACCCATCTGTTGCCGAGACATCCTAATCTAGATGAAATTAGACATATACAAATAAAAGATTAAAAATAGTGAATAATGTATAAGAATAAATATCTAGGATCAAATGGCTACATCAAAAATTTGAAATATAGTTGGTGCCTTGGACTAAATAATGGAGTAAAAAGCTTCATCCTTCCTCAATATATTTTATATTAATAAGCCGAGAATGATAAGAGAATTCTTTTATAAATATATCAACTCAGAACTGAGATATCAATAGCGAAGACGCGGTGGAAAACTAAATGAGAAGATTTGATCTTGATGATTCAAAATTAATTTTAAAGGGGGTTACATGTTAAAAAGAATATATGAAGGGTAGAACTATGGATGGTCTCTTGAAATGATTAAGAGCCGAGTTATTCATCACAACAATTGTTTCCTAACTTCGAATTTTAAATGGACTAGCATTTTATTTTTATTATTCTTGGTAATTGTTCTTAATCGAGTTTATTTACCAACATGGAAGTTTGCATTCCTATTGTATTTTCTAGCAAGAATTTTCTTGTTTTCCTTCATGGTTTAATTTTCTGATCATGAGAACCATTTTTTTTTTGAAAGTTAAGCGAAAAATTTTATTTCACTATAAAACTGATTACAATGAGACCTTCCTATAAACAAAATACAAAAAAAAAATCAAAAATAACACGAAAATACCACTACAAACAAGCAAAATAATTACCAGTTAACAAAATAAAGCCCAATAGTACGGATCCAGTAGAGTAGTTGTAATATGAGAAGAACTAAGATGATGATTATGCACAGGAGTGAGAATATCCAAAGATGCGAAAACCACAAACAAGCGAATAGTATGACTTCAGAAAAAACTCCAAACTTTAATCAACTTGACTCCAACTGTATGTCCTCAGAAAAAATTGAATCAACTTGACTACGGTAAAACACCAAAATGTATATCTTCAGAGAGACTTGAATCGAGCATGCAAACATACCTCACTAATCCAACTAAAACCAAACCAGAAAAATATCATGCAAACCCAGATCAACTAGAATGCATCATGTTAAAGAAGGGTCGTACAAAGGATTGCTTCTTGTATGTCTCCGAGAAGATTTTAGATTCGAACTTAATGGATAGACATCCTCAGGAGAAAATTCAACACCCTCATCTAAATCATCCCAAAAATTTTCCTGTCAGTTTCTTGGATTTAGAAGAGGGCATTGAACTTTTTGGGACTGCAGTGGACAGTAGACGTGGATCAATGGATGGAAAAGTTAACCACTACCAGTCACTATAGGAGGTGGCAGATTGATACTGGATGGAGGCTTTAAATGGGTATAAGGAGAAGAATTTGCCAGAGAAGAAGAAGAAATACCCATAGATTTGTTGTTGACAGAAGTAGCGCCAGACCCTTGTTTTGCTTTCGAGGCTTTCGAAGCTTTCGACGCTGCTCTCAAAACATCAAAATTCTCATCATTGAACAATGAATTCAAACCAAAATCCTCATCGATTTCATTACCAACTAAATTGCTTGTATTGGCATTACTATTTTCAGCGTCCTTTGCTTTATTGCCATCCTTAGAATTAGAATCTTTAATACCATTCTCTGCATTATTGACCTTAAAACGATCATTCGCACTATTAACTCCATTACCATCATATTCATTGCTAACCTTTCCAACTAATTTACCACAATTATCCTTAGTAGTAGCTTCATCCCTATTCAAATTCTGATCTAAATTGTTCTCCTCTGAATTGGATTTTGCTACTTTCTTTGCTTGCCATACCATTTTCCTCTTCGAGATTACCCTCGTCCAACCCTTATCCTTGTTGTTAGCCTTATACTCTCCTCTATTCTGATTATTAAAACTGTTTCTTCGTTTCTCATCACCGAAAACATCATATTGTGCTTCTTTTGTCTCCCCTAGAACACAATCCGACGTTCTGTGACCAAAGCAACTACAACTCACAAAAATACTCGACTTCCAAACATACGATAGCTTCACAGTGGGCCTATCACTTAAGGATGATAACTCTATAGAATCAGGTAATTCTGCCTCAGGATTGATCTCAACGAGTGCTTTCGCATAGCTAAAGCGCCGCAACTTCTCAGTGTTATAATCGAAACATATCAACCTTCCTACGACACACAAGCCAATTTATACCCACCAGAGTCCACAAAATTAAAGGAACATTAGAAAATTGAATCCAAACAGGAACCCTCTTAATAAGCCTTTGTGGATTACCAATAGTAGGATCCCATTGAGATAAAATGAATATACAGCCCCTTATGAATATTGGATCAGAAAGAAGAATCCTAGCACTATCAATATCATTCGAGAATTGAATATAAAAGTGGAATCCATCAGATCTGACAGTAAAATCCCCTAACAATTTCCATCGCGATTTCAAAAAACAAACAACAATGGAAAAAGAAAGTGTATCATCGAGAAAGAAACCAATTATATATTATTCCAATATTTTAATCCTTCCTCCTTAACCAAATCTAGAAGAGAACCATCCTTGTTGATTTCGAAGTGAATTGGCTTGTAGTGACCAGCGTTCCTAGGAAGAGAACGAAAAAGGGAAGCGAAATCAGGTTTATCAGCAGATAAACCAGGTCGATTTCCTATAGATCTAGCAGATTGATTATTATTAGATCGATTGTCCGCATCAGATCTAAAATCAGATCGATTCTCAGCAACATCAGGATTCACATCAGAAGGACCAGCACGAAATTCATCAGAAGAGGATGAATTTGCCATTAAAAATCGCCAATAAAAGCAGAGGATGTCGCCATTAAAAATATGCCAAACATGAGAACCAATTTTTTATTTCTTTGGTTTTCACTTCAGTTTCTTTTTATAATATTTCGCTTGCTATTTCCATTCTTTCATTGCATAATGTAATGTCCTGTATTTTTGGTAGCCAAATATTTAATTTAATTTAATTTAATTTATTATTTTAAATATTATATTTGGAATATTAATGAACTTTAATATTTATTTCATTTATTAAAAACAAAGTTTGAACGTTAATTTATATATAATTATAAATCGAGCTCGAAATGGCGCGACAGTTCGTAATACGGAGTTTTGAACTTTTGTTGATTGTACAAGATCCGATATAAGTCGGATTTCTGTGAAACAAGAAACGTTGGGATCTTGTTGATGATAATTTTCATATAAAAGAGAAAAATCCAGATTTCGTGTTATAGATTGTTGGTTATGTCCAATTCAAAATTTAAAACCGTCGCTACAAAAAATCGTTATTAAAATATAACGTTTAAAAAGCGTTTTAATATAATTTGGATACTGTTTTAACTCGAACCGACGATACTAAGTTGTAAAATTCATATTTGAGGCTATATGATATTTCCAGTTGGCTATTTATGATAATAATAATTTATTATTATTTTTGTATGATTATTCTGAAATTTAAATAATATTTTATCGATTTTATATTGGCCTTTAAAATGGTAACTTTGCAAACTGAGTCCGTTTTCAATGAAATCAGTTTCATTGGAACCGTAACGTTAAATTATTGTACGGTATCAAATTGCATGGCAAACTGATGTCGTATGTGACAACGACAGCCGTAAACGCACAGTCATTTTATATAACGCGCAATTAAATAAAATAAAATAAAATAAAATTAATAAAGAGATATTTGAGTGTAACTTGAGCAGACGATCGAATTAAGCCACGAAACCAATTTCATTGAATTCGTATCGATGTTTGGAGCCCAGATAGATATATGGTTTGCTACTTTCGGAGACCGTGTAATGTGGTGTCTAAAATAGCATTGTGGTGCATATAAAAATAAAGTACCGGGAAACAGTCTCGGAATGTGACGACCCGTGTGCCATTGGATTCGTATTAATAAATTATTGTAAGAAAATCAAATTTCGTGTCAATCGGACTTACGGTTTGATAGTGGCAATGATAAACGGCTCTGATTTTATTTATTCGTTTATACCATTAGACAGGGGTAACTTTAAACGAATGGATGACTGGCCAAACGAACTCCAAATTTAACGAAACAAGATTCATTGGATCCGTTAGGAAGAGGTGTAGTAAAATGTCAGGGTTTCATATTTTTTGGATTTTTGCTGTAATTATAGGAATTTTTAACGCTTGATTTTTCAACGATATTTATAACTGGCTTTTCACAAACGACCTCAGAATTCGACGAAACTTGTCTCATTGGATCTGGAATATATTTTTTATGCTAGGATTACATATTTGTTTGTCACAAACGGGAGGTTTATGTAGGCAATTTGACGTATTTCTTCATGCAAAAGTTGGTATAATAAAATAATAATAAAACTATCCCACTTCTCTTTGTTTATAAATAATGTCTCACGTAACCTAAAAGTGTTGGTCAAATGTTAAGCCGTGGTCAACTATTTCATTTGCGCCTCCACTGAAGCATTGAGTGGCTCACAAGTTCCCATCTTCTTCTTTAATCATCTGTTGATCTACTAATCTATCCGCGAAAATTACAACTACAATCTTCAAGATCCAAATGAGATCTTGGATCTCAACGGCTGAGATTGGTTTCTGATCATTTTGGTGATCGGATCTAGGCTCGCAAGGCGCTGCGATTTCGGTGGAATAGGGGATGAACGGAGAGCGGTGTAAAGGGGGAACAAACAAAGCAGTTGAACGAGAGAACTGAAGGTTGCAAATAGGAGCAGGATTTATTTTCGGATCTGATAATCTACAAAAGTCGGGCCTGGGCTTTGTTAGGAGAAATAATTAAACTCATTTAATTTTAACTAAAGTTATTACTTATATTTTAAATTAATATTAAAATAACCTGCGTTATTGGTTAATCAGAACAGTAGGACGTGGAGCTGTGTACTGGAATGTTTTAAAAGGGGAGAAGCTTGGAACCGGTTTGTGCATAAAAATGGTAAACATGGCAAGAGTTAAACAAAGAGGAACGAATGGGAAAGCTCTTGGCCTTTAACTGGTTATTTTAAAATAGTTAAGTAATTTTACTTAAATAAATTTTTAATTAAAGAAAGATAATTGTTTATTAATTAAATCATTTATAACTATGATATTGTATTCATGCAGTTCAAGGCAGTGTGGGTTCTATTGTATCTGGGCACCGTGTTTTGTAACTTAGCATTGAACGCAAAGAGGAATCGAGCAGTTTGTCCCTAATCTAGAAGTAATTTTATTTATTGAAATATAATTATAATTTAGGAAATTAATTTATTTATATAATGTATACTTGTAATATTTATAATTCGTACATACATTGACAGAATGGAACCAAACGAGAAGCGATGGAACCGCATACAAGAGATTTACATTTTGGAACTGACTTGGATAGAACTGGAGATAGCTGGGATTTTAATTAAATCAAACATTGGTTTAATTTAATTAAATAAATCGCTTTAGCGACAGCGGAAACAAGGTGAGTTAAACTCACTCAGTTATCCCACTTATATTTTATTTAAGTCGGGTTTTTATTCTTGTGTGCTATGGTTGCTAATGATTGCTAATGATGTTTGTTAATAATATATATATATATATATATATATATATATATATATATGTATGTGTGTGTGTGTGTGTGTGTTTATATATTGATTGAACCGATGAAATTAAACGGTTGTTTAATTTTAATGAAAAACCAAATCGTTATTTTAACGATTAGACCCAACTGAGGTAACTTACCTTGTTGGTCACGGTTATAAAATAACCGTGTTTAATTTAATGAATTGTCTGAATTGGTTTTTAGTGTTAAATAAATTGGTTGATATTAAATTGTTGGTATTTTACTGTTATAGAAATAACCAGTAAAATTGAAATGAATGATATTATATGAAGTAACCCATTTGGATGCAGAGAAGAACAGGTTGGAGGGATCTAACGTGATTCCTCAAATACATTTAATGTTATCTATTTTCATATTATCATTATATGAACAGTTAAAACCTATCTGTTTGCAATGATTGATTTGATTGTTGATTATTGACCTGAAATTCAACATTTGTTCCGTTTTAAACCAATGGGTGATATTGATTGGGTAACTGGCAGTATATGGCCTATAAATCAATCATTGTATAAAAATGGATTATCGTCGGATGAATCGACCGTAATGAAGTTATAAATTTATTTTATAACTGAATATAGGTCTTTAAATATATTATTTAAAATGAAGTTTATAAAAGGGAAATAAACCAAACACATATATGTTGATTGTTTTAACCACCAATCACCATTTTTGTACCAAAATTTAATCGTGTGCGAAGCACGTGCCTCATCTTACTTAGTAAATGATTTAGAAAGATAATTCTTATATTAATAAGATGAATAAGCAAGTGAGCAGGGATTAATATAATGATTTATAACTGAGATTTATTGTTTTTAAGAAACAATTAAATGGAATTATTTAAATTAATTTTATTATTAATTAATTTAAATAAAGGACTAATTGGAACGGGTTAACAAGATAACCGTGTTTTGAATTGACAAAGTCAACCATTTTAACTAGATCGATTTTTAAATCAGTTTGTTTTGAAATTATTTAATAAAATAGTTTAACGAATAATTGTTTTAATTTTAATAAGATTTTAAAAAGAAACTTACTATTTATTTTAGTAAATTAAGAAATTAACTATTGCCACTGTAGTTAATGATTGAAGTAAATTATTAATTTAATTAAAAATAATTATGGAAATTACTTTTTAATTCATTTAAAAAGTGATTAAAATTGAAATCAAATCGAATTGAAATGTGAAAGGAGTTAATGGGTTTTAATATTAAAACTCGAGTTTTTATAACGAAGTTATAAAAAAGATTTTTAAGCGAACATGATAGCTTAAACTGAATATTTATTTAATATTTGAAATTAGAAAAAAAGAAATTGAGAAGTGGGGAAATCGTATGAAATGGTTAAATAGGAGTTATTCCGAGGTTCGGAATGTGATATTCCGAAGTTCGGAATGTTAAGCGGAGTTGAGAGTATAAGCTAAGTAAAAAGTTTTGGAAATGACAACGAATATAAGTTGTCGTAAATGATTTACAAACTATTTTGTTAATGGAAGTTAGGAGTTGAAATGTAACTGAAATATTAGTGGTCGAAAATAATTTACGAAATGAAATTTGTAATGAAGTGAGAGATTTGAAAATTGAATTTGTAATAATTGTTAAAAATAATAAATTGAACTACTTGATTTATAACTGCAGATCCTTAAAAAGATCGCTATGCAATTTTCGACAACGTATAAGTTGTCGTAATGATTTGAAAGAATATAAATAAGGAAATTAAAAGTTTTGCAATGGAATCTGTAACGTTTGTTACAAATGATAAGTAAAAATAAATATAAGGATTCGTACGAGATGTTAATATAAAAATTGTAAAAGATAGAAGGGTAAGATTATAATGATACTTGTATGAGATTTGTAAAGATATTTATATTAGATTGTTAAAGACAGTTATATATGATTTTAAACACAATATATTGTTGTTGTCGCAAACGAGTGAAGGATAATTTTAAAGAGATGTTGAAGAAATTTTATGAAGGATTCTATTTATAATGGAACCAAAGCTCGAGTATAACATTATAAAGGATTATTAAAGATTAATAGATAAGTAAAATAATCGTTTATTTAATAATTAATTAAATAAACGTTGTTGAGATTCAAATAAGGTTTCAAATGAAATGTGTGGTTAATAAATTCCTATTTATTCTGAAGATATGAATGTTGTTGGGCAAGGTCTGAGAGGTAAATAAACTAACCCAGCTTGAACGACTTCACGATTATCCAAGAATGGTATTAGTTTAAAAACGAGAGAAAGTGAGGGAAACATAAGTTATGATTTCCGTAAATAATATTATAAACTGTATTTGAAAAGTTTATAAGTAAATGAAATGATTTTTAAGAATATTCTTATTTGTAAAAGAAGTAAAGGATAAACTCCAAATATTGGAAGATTTTAAGAACATAATTAATAGATGTTTAATTAAAGAGGCCAAGTAATGTCGATTACTAAATCGGTGAACTCATTTTATTTCACGATTGTTTATTTGATAGTTAAATAACCGACTATCAAATTTGGCCAATATAATCGTTGGTACGGAAAGACCGGGATCGAATTTATATTCGAAAACCATTCCGAACCAGCAAATACGTGAAGATGTAGATTGAAGATGGAGCAATTGAAGACCGTTGATCTTCATAAGTGGAAGAACTACTTGTTGAATTTCTCTAGTTTAGCGGGCAGAGATATTTTAGCAGTGATTCTGTCGTGGTTGAAATCTTCGGATTGCAAGGACTACTCGCTACTGATCCTTGGGGTGATACCAATATAGAATGTGGTAGGAGGGTGCCTTCGGTTCATCCTGTTCCTGGATGACTTATATAGACGGATGTTCGACAGAGTATTTCTTAAGAATCACATACATTGGCTTTTACAAACGTACTTTGTTAGGTGCAGAGTATTTTTTTGGGCATCAATTAGTGACTTGATGGACCTGACGATGTGGCATTCAAAGTGAATAGAGATGTTTTGTTCTGAAGGATAAGCCAGATGTTCTAAATTAAATGAAATGAAATTAATTAGTTTATTAATAAATTTATTTAATAAATTTTGACCTCAAGCCTCATCAACCGGGAAATGACATAAAATCGGGTAGGTCGCATGGCTATGTGGGTCGCACCCATCAAAAGGATATATCATTACCTAATCTGGTGAAATCAAATGCCTTCGGTTGTCCTATTTTAATTTCTTGTATGTATGCTATCAGTTCGGTTGGCTGTCCCCCAACCGTGGTAATGATATATTCGGTCTCTCAAGCGAAGTGGTGGGGGGGGGGGGCGGTTATGTTTAGCCTGGGTTGTAAGACGTTCTTGTTGAACCCCAATGTATTCATCTCCAGAGGTACATTGTCGGGAAGGTGGTCCCATACCTTGCCGGGAAATCCATTCTCCAATAAGAGCCCGCGGTTTTGATTGTATACTATATATGTAGAGCGTGAGATGCAAGCATTCTGCTAGGTTGATATTTATTGTATTTAGACACTATTATAATATCAGAAAAGATATTGATTTCAATAATGTTTTGGATTATCATAAGGTAAAAACCGTCTGTATTTATGTGTGGATTTGGTCTTACGATTATCCTTTTCTTTTGAAAAGATTTTGACTCTAAAATCAAGTTGGATGATACTTTTAAACTTATTGTGTTTTTCTCACTCTGGTTCACCAAACTGACCCGTCATTTGTAATGCTCGGGTTAGACTGGGTTGCACAGGTTCAGATTATCGTATGTTACGAAGTTTAGAGACGAGCTTGAGGTGTTCTGACGTATGATATTTAGTTGTTATTCTGCTGCATGTTGTATATGGGGACAGGTTATTATAACTGTCCTAATGTGTGATGTACTCTGATGATTGTAAGTATTATTTAAAAGCTCTCTATAAAGATTTATTTCTATATTATATTTTGTTCCGCTACGATGCGAGACTCTGTTTCTGATGTGTTTCTTCTTCTTATTTCTTCTATTCTAATATTTCTTCCTTTCTTATCTCACCCTCTAATTTCTTTCTAATAACGTTCCAGTGTTTTTGATGCTTGAATGTTTGACATGGTGTTTTGTGTCAAATTTTCGGGATCGAAAACCCTTGGTTCGTTACACATAAATTCTATAAATAATTATGGTTTCTTTTGACATACACACTACAAGAAAAACAACATATAGCAGCGGCAGTATACGCTTCCAATCCGTCACTAAATTGGCCTTAGCGACGGATTTCCTACATAACTCTGTGGTCGGTAAAAACAATGACGGTAATTGTGTCAGACTTTGCGACTGAATTTAGCATGAGTTTTCAG
This sequence comes from Allium sativum, assembly GCA_030737875.1. Lineage (NCBI taxonomy): Eukaryota > Viridiplantae > Streptophyta > Magnoliopsida > Asparagales > Amaryllidaceae > Allium > Allium sativum. The sequence goes on from CM060910.1 coordinate 823,174,131, forward strand.
TCATTTTACTAATTTTATAATAAAAAATAAAATTTTATAATAAAAAATAAAATATTATTTATTAATTTAATTTTTATTTATAAACTGACTATTTACCGACAAATAATTAATTTATGATAAAATATTGTTTACAAAAGGAGTGGGTAAACCCTCACTAATTGCCAAGGGATTAGCAACAGAAATTAATTTGAAGTAAGCTTAACCTCACTTTTTATGTTGGTAATCCGCCGCTATTTTCCTTCTGATCTGCCACTACAAAAAAACACACTTTTACAATTGCCAAAAACAGATGTAATAGATCTAATACAAATCCAACCAGCAACTGTGATGAAATTTTCTTACGGTTGATATTGGCAGTTAAAATGACAACAAAATAAACACATGCAAGAAGAAAAAAGCTAAATAAAAGGAAAAATTGATATAAATTTAATAACATTATAATCTGTAACACCCCGAATTTCGGTTAATGCTAAAATTCACAAATTAAAGAATAACTAATCCCAGATGTGGGAATTAGGGGAAACGGGTTGCACCATTGCGTTCGTCTCGGAAAAATACGCGAAATAGAGTCTGAGTTTTAGAAAATCGGAGTCCGTATGAAGAAGATATGGACGAACGAAGTTAGGCAGAAAAACCGAAAACTAGCCAGAATGCACTGGCGCACTTGTGAAGTGCGCCAACACAAAAATGCACTGGCGCACTTGTGAAGTACGCCAACACATTTTTACACTGGCGCACTTGGGAAGTGCGCCCGTGTCGAGCCAGAAATCTGCACAGCTTTCTGGCTGGCCTGGTGCACCATTTTAGGGTTTAGGCTGTGTTTTGGGGCTGGTTTCTGGAAGCTTCCGAGATCTGATGGTCCTAATCTAATTTAGGGTTAATCTAATGGCCTAAAACACTTGCCTAATCCTATAAATAAGACCCTAAGCTAGCCCTAAATGGTCATAATCCTATCTCCTAACTAAACTATGCCAAAATTTTCTATGATCATGGCCTCCACTCAAAACCCTAGCCTCCATCCTATTTCTAAACTATTTCTATGAAGGCTTTCATGTGCATACAAGCATCTTTGAGTTGTATGAGTGATCATTGGCTTGCATTCATCATCAAGTTGCAAGCTTTATGTTCAAGGCTAGAGTTTTTGGGTGATTTGTGGCAAGGGTTTGCTTATTGGAGTTTAGTGGTGAGTTTCTATAGACTTAACAATCAATTGTTAAATTGATTATGATAGGATATGATAAGATATGGCTATGTTTGTGGAATCAATGTGTTTATGCAAGTTTAGTATAGTGTATGTTGTGTGCTATATGCAAGTTTAATGCTATGTTTTATGATGCAAAACACTATGTTGAACATTGATTCATATGTAACATGTTATGCAAGCTATATGGGAGATTATATGCAAGTCTATATGTAACATGTTATGCAAGTTATGTATTTGGTTTTATGCATGCTAAGTATTTGGTTTTATGCATGCTAAGTATTTGGTTTTATGCATGCTAAGTGTTTGGTTTTATGCAAGTTTGTCTCTTTTTATGATATGCATAATATATGCAAGTTTGTCTCTAAGTATGGCATGTTATGCAAGTTCATATGCAAGTTATGATACATGTTCATATGCAAGTTATGATGCAAGTTCATATGCAAGTTATGATGCAAGTTCATATGCAAGTTCATATGCAAGTTATGATACATGTTCATATGCAAGTTATGATGCAAGTTCATATGCAAGTTATGATACATGTTCATATGCAAGTTATGATGCAAGTTCATATGCAAGTTATGATGCAAGTTCATATGCAAGTTATGATGCAAGTTCATATGCAAGTTATGATACATGTTCATATGCAAGTTATGATGCAAGTTCATATGCAAGTTCATATGCAAATTATGATGCAAGTTCATATGCAAGTTTATGTGCAAGTTCATATGCAAGTTGTCTCTTTTATGATATGCATAATGCAAGTTTGGGTTAAATATTAGTTGGGTTTAATGTATGTTCATATATGCAAGTTGACACCTTTTGAACCCATGATAAAGTTACATGCTATGTTGGCTAAACCCATGACCTTTGTGATGAATCTTCCCTTTATTATGTCGTGTTATGAGAACGAACTACGTGGGGAACGATGGGGTTAATATGCATGTTAAAAAAAATGATGTGAAATGGGTATGATTAATCATACCACAAATTAAATGGACATAATTGGGAATTTACCTATTAAGTTAGGTCTACCCATATTATGGAGTTGGGAATTTACCTATTAAGTTAGGTCTACCCATACTATGGAATTGGGAATTTACCTATTGAGTTAAGTCTACCCATATTCTTAAAAATGTGTAATTAATTAGGCATAATTAATTCAAATTATCGGGGTGATTAATTAGGTGTAATTAATCAACTAAGATACGAGGTTGGACCCTTTTGTAGCGGAAGTCTGCCCGGAACCGACCGGCCATCCAGCAGCTACAAATGATTGGCCCAATGTGAGAGGTCTTAGTCATAAATTAAATACGTGATTAAAGTAAAGACACGAGGTTAGACCTTTTTATGACAGAAGTCTGCCCGGAACCAACCGGCATATCCAGCAGTCATAAAAGATGGTTTAATGTGAGAGGTCTTTATGAGGTCATGATCTTAATTAATTAAGAAACACTTAACCATATTAGCATGTAGAGGGACATGATGGGTTAAGTGGGGGCCTTGGGTGGCAATAGAAAATACGATTAGAATACTTAACCAAAGTGGAACATGTAATTAAAACATGGTTAAAGGGTTAAGTAAGTGCTTTGGGTGGCATGTGGAAATCTAGTGGGTGCCTTGAATGGCAATTAAAATATGATTAATGACTTAACCAGAATTTATAACATGTAAGTGGACATGGTTAAAGGGTTAAGCGGGATTCACTAGAAATAACAAGCTTAGGTGGTAGCTTGTGGGGCCCCATTTCAACCAATATCCCAAACGTATCTTAGTGGGCTCGACTCTAGTCGAGTGACGGGACACGCATATTGGGCTTGACTATAAGAGGCCAAAATGGGTTAGCGGTGGCAACGCATGACCAACGGGTTTCATATGCGTGTGTGGACCCGGGCTGGTAAATAAGACGTTGTTGCATCGTGTAGATATAAGCCGTGCACCGTTAGTTTTATCAGGTTGCCACGTTGGGGAATGGTACACCCCACGGTGGGGCCAGCACGGGTATCTACGTTAGGGAGCCGATCGAATGGGGAGTAGTGTGTACACCTAGTGGATTGTAGGGCCCCGTGCCGTCTACTTAGTCACCTAGGGGTACGCGAGAACTATTAAGTTAATTTTATAAGTCCATAGGTGGGATCAACCTTTAAGTTAGGAATGACTGGTGTGGTGCAGTGTAGGAATTACCCTTGGGTGGGTAGATCTGGGGTGGTGTAATCCAGTAATTATCCTTGGGTGGATAAATGCGTCTTTTCGGTTATCTTAGTACATCCTGTGTTTAGTTGGCTACTTAGTGTAGTCATTATCCCCAGAGGTACTGTACCTTGTTTATATCATACCCTAATTACTTTAATGATTGTATTGTTAGGGTTATAGGACTCACTCAGACTTATGTCTGACCCCGTTGTTTCTTTATCTTTTTCCCAACCCTCAGGTTTTCAGAGTGGGCCTAGCACTAGTGGGCTTTGATCAGACTGCTTTATCTATCTTTTGGAACTTGGACCGTGGATGTAAAGCTCAGTTTATCTTTTCTATTATGGCTATTTGGTTATGTAGTGGGATTATGTACTTTCGTTTTTATCAGGATGGATATTATGTACTTGACTCTTATTTATGGTTTTGGTGTAACCAAACATGTTTTACTTTCCGCTGAAATGAAATGATGTTTTAAATTCTCAAGTATTACTTATATCTGTCTTGTTGTAATTTTTCTGTTCTATATTCACTTAAAATACTCCACCGATGTTATGGCATTCCCTTAGTGAGTGACCGTAGCGGGTGTGGGGTGTTACACGTGGTATCAGAGCTTAAGGTTACCAGAACAGATAAAATTTTTAGAAAAATTATTTTCTAAGAATATTTTTGAAAGGAGTATTTTCAAAAACATGTCTTTTAAGAGAAAAGTTTTTGAAAGAAAAGCATAATCCCCAATAGCCATATCTATATCTTTCGAATTCTCCGTTTTGAATCTCTTCCTCTCTCGTTTTGAGTTTCCCCTCCGCGTATAGATGACCTTTCTAAGATAGATAAGAACGGAAAACCACTTCAAGGGACTTAGACATTAGTCGGATTAGAAGTTGGTTCAAGAAGGAGGAGGACTGGTAGGTATCTATTGGATAGACGATGGGAGGAAGGCTCAAATAGTTGTTTGGTTAATGAAGGATGAAACCTCATTGGTGGGAGGTTACGAGTGGAGAATGGGAAGAAGAAGGCGAGTAGTTATCCTTTTGGAGGAATGGGACACCGTATTAGGATTGTCCAAAGGGGCATGGGCAAGGTATGGAATCTCCTGGAGGGTAGTTGTATTCCCTCGCGGCTAGTGTACCAGATGGGGATAGGACCGTCTAGGTTGGAATTTGGATTTCTTTATTATCCGGTTCGAACTTTATTAGATTCTGACGCATCGAGTTCGTTTATCTCATCATTGTTAGTTGAGTCACTGCACTTAGACACCAGTTTGGTAGATGATCCCTTAGTTGTTTCAAACCCAATTGGGGCTCCATGATGTGTTTGGGTTTGAAAGTTTCTATACTTAGCGTTGAGTTTAGATGTGCTGCTTTTTGGGCTTCACGGGCTATGGGTTAGTTTGGGCATGGACTGGTTATCCAGTAGGGGTGCCGTTCTTGATTTTGAAGGGAGAGTTGTTAGGCTTATGACCCGCTTGGGTAACACTCTCGAGATCTCTTATAATCCCATGGAATCTGTTATGCTAAGTTATCTAGAATCGCTTGATACGTCGGTCGAGAGTTTGCGATCTGTTAGAGTGGTCCGGGAATACTCGGATGTGTTTGAGGAGGTGAAGGGCTTACCTCCGGAGCGGGAGATTGACTTCCGAATATATCTGGTAGACAATGCCAAACCAGTATCTTGGCCAGTGTGCCACATGGCTCCTCGTGAGAGGAGGGAACTCCATGAGCAAGTAGGCGAGTTGCTTGAGAAGGGGTTCATAAGACGAAGTATATCGGAGTGGGGTGCTCCAGTAGTTTTTGCCACGAAGGCGGATGGGTCCCTCAGACTTTGTGTAGGCTAAAGAGAACTAAATAAACTCACAAAGAAGAATAGACACCCATTGCCGAGGATTGATGATCTCTTTGATCAGTTGGTTGGCGCCTCAGTATTTTCGCAGTTGGACTCAGCCACGGGGTTTCGTTAGTTGAGAGTGGCTGAGGATAGTATAGAGAAGATTGCCTTTAGGACTCCGGATGGTTTTATGAGTGGCTGGTGATGCCATTTGGTTAGACGAACGCCTCCGCATACTTTGTTGATTTGATGAGAAGGGTGTTCAGGGAGTACCTAAATAAGTTCGTGATGATCTTGGTGGATAACATCTTGGTCTTTTCTAGGAGCGAAATAAGTTTTCGTATGTGCTCAATAGGTTGAGCAAAGCCCGTTATGGGATAAACGGTGGTTTTGGAGCGAGACTGGCAAGGACATCCAGAGTTGGACAAGGGCTTAATTATTTAGCCGTTTTTACTAGTATCATCTCACGTAGTTCGTCTGAATTCGAAGGAGGTATCCCTTGGGTGTTTGTCTGATATTGGTTTAGGCCTTTGGGGCTTGCATTTGGGGGATGTCGAGTTCGACTAGGGTGGTCTGCGTGAGAGATGGATAGTTGTGACGATTTTGCATGGGAGAATATCCTGATTTTCTCTAGAAGTGGAGAAAAGCATGCCCTACATCTTAGGGAAGTGTTGGAGACTCTTTGAGCGCATTGTCTTAAGACAACAAAGGTAGATGGAATTCTTAGCATCCTATGAGTTTGAGATAGCGTATACCCCTGGCAAGGGTAACGTGGTGGCAGACGCCTTGAGCAGAAAAAGGTTGTCTTTGAGTCCATTGTTCGTGGAATGGCGAAGCTTGGAGTTTAATTCTATGTTTGACTTTAGACCTTCCGTTGACTTTGTACCCGGTTTGCTAGCCTCCTTGGAGGTTAGGCCTACTCTTTTGGGGCGGATTGGCGAGGCTCAGCGAGACGACCCACAGTTGGTTGAGTTGGTAGAGAAGCTTATAAGGGGGGAGTCGTCCAGCCATTTGGGTAGATACACCATAGATGATAGGGGATGGTTGCATAGAGACGGTAGACTTTGTGTACCGCAAGATGAGGGTTTGAAGAAGGCTATTTTGGATGATGCACATCGTTCAAGAATGACTATTCATCCCGGTGGAGACAAAATGTACCAAGACATGAAGAGAGTTTTCTTCTGGGCCGGTATGAAGAAAGATGTGGCCGAGTATGTGGCTAGATGCTTAGTGTGCCAACAAGTTAAAGCGGAGCAAAGGAAACCCGGTGGGTTGCTACACCCATTGGAAGTTCCGCAATGGAAGTGGGATAGTGTCTCGATGGATTTCATCGATGGGTTATCGAGATCGAGGAAGGGCAATACGGGAATTTGGGTTGTGGTAGACAGACTTACCAAGAGTGCCCATTTTATACCCGTGAAGAGTAAGAGGACCGCTCCATGGCTTGCTTCAGTCTATGTTAGAGAGATTGTTAGATTGCATGGCGTACCATCCAGCATTGTGAGTGATCGAGATCCTATCTTCACTAGTGAGTTTTGGAGAAGTTTGCAAGAGGCGGTAGGGACTCAGTTGTGTTTGAGCACCGCATATCATCCTCAGACGGACGGTCAGACCGAGAGGGTGAACCGGATCTTAGAAGATCTCTTGAGGCTTTGTATCTTGGATTTTGGAGGTACATGGGAAGAACATCTTCCTTTGGTGGAGTTCGCATACAATAACAGCTTTCAGTCTAGTATTGGCATGGCACCTTTCGAAGCTCTTTATGGAAGGCCTTGTCGATCTCCTACATGTTGGTGGGAATCTACGGATAAGATCTTGCTTGGGCCAGATATGGTTAGAGAGACTTCAGAGAAGATTGATTTGATTCGAAGAAGGATGAAGGCAGCGCAAGATAGACAGAAATCTTATGCGGATCGGAGAAGGACGGATCTTGAGTTTGAGGTTGGGGACATGATTTTTGTCAAAGTATCTCCGTTGAGAAATGTTGTTCGCTTTGGGTCCGTTGGGAAGTTAGCACCGAGGTTTGTTAGGCCGTTTCCTATTAAGGAAAGGATTGGACGGATGGCATATAGGGTGGAGTTGCCCGACAGACTTAGTGGTGTTCATGATGTATTCCATGTATCACATTTGAGGAAGTGCTTACATGAGACCGCAGAGGTCGTAGAGCCGAGCTTGCTTAGAGATGTAGAGGTAGAGCGTGATACGACAATTCGACGAGCTCCTACTCGCATCCTTGGGTCAGAAACTAGGAAGTTGAGGAACAGAGAAGTTCAGCTAGTTAAAGTGCGATGGGGAGATGACGAAAGCAATGCTACTTGGGAGACGGAAGCGAAGATGCGTTCTTTGTACCCATTTCTTTTTGAGAATATGTCTTTTAACTTCTCCTTTATCGCTTGTCTAGTACTTATCTTATCTTTAGTATGTCCTCTCATTAGTACCTTTGACCTTTAGATAGGGTAAACCTATGGTTGAAACATGTGTTTGAGACATGTTATGTTTGATGGATGCATGTGGATGCAAGTGGTTGCTAGTGGTTGCTCGTGGATGCATGTATACACACTCTAGGCACTAGATCGGCTCAATCACTTCATATGGCATATTGCATAAAATTGTGTGTAGGAAGCTATATTTATGGATGTATAATGATTGTGTTATCATATGGATGATGCATTTTGGTGAATGATTGTGCACTCATGTAGATATTGTATGTGTCGATAGGGTTCTCTCGCATACATAATGGATGCATGGCACTATCATGGTTTGCATATGTTCATACATTAGATAGGGAACATATACACACACTTTTTGCATATGCTCATACATCATTAGAAACTGTTTTAAGGACAATGGATGCCCGTGTTTGATGGATTGAGTAGATGGTTGTTTGGATGGTAGGATATGCATTCTCCTTAGCTTAGAGATTTCGGGGACCAAATCCTTTAAGGAGGGGAGAATGTAACACCCCGAATTTCGGTTAATGCTAAAATTCACAAATTAAAGAATAACTAATCCCAGATGTGGGAATTAAGGGAAACGGGTTGCACCATTGCGTTCGTCTCGGAAAAATACACGAAATAGAGTCTGAGTTTTCGAAAATCGGAGTCCGTATGAAGAAGATATGGACGAACGAAGTTAGGCAGAAAAACCGAAAACTAGCCAGAATGCACTGGCGCACTTGTCAAGTGCGCCAACACAAAAATGCACTGGCGCACTTGTGAAGTGCGCCAACATATTTTTACACTGGCGCACTTGGGAAGTGCGCCCGTGTCGAGCCAGAAATCTGCACAGCTTTCTGGCTGGCCTGGTGCACCATTTTAGGGTTTAGGCTGTGTTTTGGGGCTGGTTTCTGGAAGCTTCCGAGATCTGATGGTCCTAATCTAATTTAGGGTTAATCTAATGGCCTAAAACACTTGCCTAATCCTATAAATAAGACCCTAAGCTAGCCCTAAATGGTCATAATCCTATCTCCTAACTAAACTATGCCAAAATTTTCTATGATCAAGGCCTCCACTCAAAACCCTAGCCTCCATCCTATTTCTAAACTATTTCTATGAAGGCTTTCATGTGCATACAAGCATCTTTGAGTTGTATAAGTGATCATTGGCTTGCATTCATCATCAAGTTGCAAGCTTTATGTTCAAGGCTAAAGTTTTTGGGTGATTTGTGGCAAGGGTTTGCTTATTGGAGTTTAGTGGTGAGTTTCTATAGACTTAACAATCAATTGTTAAATTGATTATGATAGGATATGATAAGATATGGCTATGTTTGTGGAATCAATGTGTTTATGCAAGTTTAGTATAGTGTATGTTGTGTGCTATATGCAAGTTTAATGCTATGTTTTATGATGCAAAACACTATGTTGAACATTGATTCATATGTAACATGTTATGCAAGCTATATGGGAGATTATATGCAAGTCTATATGTAACATGTTATGCAAGTTATGTATTTGGTTTTATGCATGCTAAGTATTTGGTTTTATGCATGCTATGTATGTGGTTTTATGCATGCTAAGTATTTGGTTTTATGCATGCTAAGTATTTGGTTTTATGCATGCTAAGTGTTTGGTTTTATGCAAGTTTGTCTCTTTTTATGATATGCATAATATATGCAAGTTTGTCTCTAAGTATGGCATGTTATGCAAGTTCATATGCAAGTTATGATACATGTTCATATGCAAGTTATGATGCAAGTTCATATGCAAGTTATGATGCAAGTTCATATGCAAGTTATGATGCAAGTTCATATGCAAGTTATGATGCAAGTTCATATGCAAGTTATGATACATGTTCATATGCAAGTTATGATGCAAGTTCATATGCAAGTTATGATGCAAGTTCATATGCATGTTATGATACATGTTCATATGCAAGTTATGATGCAAGTTCATATGCAAGTTATGATGCAAGTTCATATGCAAGTTTATGTGCAAGTTCATATGCAAGTTGTCTCTTTTATGATATGCATAATGCAAGTTTGGGTTAAATATTAGTTGGGTTTAATGTATGTTCATATATGCAAGTTGACACCTTTTGAACCCATGATAAAGTTACATGCTATGTTGGCTAAACCCATGACCTTTGTGATGAATCTTCCCTTTATTATGTCGTGTTATGAGAACGAACTACGTGGGGAACGATGGGGTTAATATGCATGTTAAAAAAAATGATGTGAAATGGGTATGATTAATCATACCACAAATTAAATGGACAAAATTGGGAATTTACCTATTAAGTTAGGTCTACCCATATTATGGAGTTGGGAATTTACCTATTAAGTTAGGTCTACCCATACTATGGAATTGGGAATTTACCTATTGAGTTAGGTCTACCCATATTCTTAAAAATGTGTAATTAATTAGGCATAATTAATTCAAATTATGGGGGTGATTAATTAGGTGTAATTAATCAACTAAGACACGAGGTTGGACCCTTTTGTAGCGGAAGTCTGCCCGGAACCGACCGGCCATCCAGCAGCTACAAATGATTGGCCCAATGTGAGAGGTCTTAGTCATAAATTAAATACGTGATTAAAGTAAAGACACGAGGTTAGACCTTTTTATGACAGAAGTCTGCCCGGAACCAACCGGCATATCCAGCAGTCATAAAAGATGGTCTAATGTGAGAGGTCTTTATGAGGTCATGATCTTAATTAATTAAGAAACACTTAACCATATTAGCATGTAGAGGGACATGAGGGGTTAAGTGGGGGCCTTGGGTGGCAATAGAAAATACGATTAGAATACTTAACCAAAGTGGAACATGTAATTAAAACATGGTTAAAGGGTTAAGTAAGTGCTTTGGGTGGCATGTGGAAATCTAGTGGGTGCCTTGAATGGCAATTAAAATATGATTAATGACTTAACCAAAATTTATAACATGTAAGTGGACATGGTTAAAGGGTTAAGCGGGATTCACTAGAAATAACAAGCTTAGGTGGTAGCTTGTGGGGGCCCATTTCAACCAATATCCCAAACGTATCTTAGTGGGCTCGACTCTAGTCGAGTGACGGGACACGCATATTGGGCTTGACTATAAGAGGCCAAAATGGGTTAGCGGTGGCAACGCATGACCAACGGGTTTCATATGCGTATGTGGACCCGGGCTGGTAAATAAGACGTTGTTGCATCGTGTAGATATAAGTCGTGCACCGTTAGTTTTATCAGGTTGCCACGTTGGGGAATGGTACACCCCACGGTGGGGCCAGCACGGGTATCTACGTTAGGGAGCCGGTCGAATGGGGAGTAGTGTGTACACCTAGTGGATTGTAGGGCCCCGTGGCGTCTACTTAGTCACCTAGGGGTACGCGAGAACTATTAAGTTAATTTTATAAGTCCATGGGTGGGATCAACCTTTAAGTTAGGAATGACTGGTGTGGTGCAGTGTAGGAATTACCCTTGGGTGGGTAGATCTGGGGTGGTGTAATCCAGTAATTATCCTTGGGTGGATAAATGCGTCTTTTCGGTTATCTTAGTACATCCTGTGTTTAGTTGGCTACTTAGTGTAGTCATTATCCCCAGAGGTACCGTACCTTGTTTATATCATACCCTAATTACTTTAATGATTGTATTGTTAGGGTTATAGGACTCACTCAGACTTATGTCTGACCCCGTTGTTTCTTTATCTTTTTCCCAACCCTCAGGTTTTCAGAGTGGGCCTAGCACTAGTGGGCTTTGATCAGACTGCTTTATCTATCTTTTGGAGCTTGGACCGTGGATGTAAAGCTCAGTTTATCTTTTCTATTATGGCTATTTGGTTATGTAGTGGGATTATGTACTTTCGTTTTTATCAGGATGGATATTATGTACTTGACTCTTATTTATGGTTTTGGTGTAACCAAACATGTTTTACTTTCCGCTGAAATGAAATGATGTTTTAAATTCTCAAGTATTACTTATATCTGTCTTGTTGTAATTTTTCTGTTGTATATTCACTTAAAATACTCCACCGATGTTATGGCATTCCCTTAGTGAGTGACCGTAGCGGGTGTGGGGTGTTACATAATCCATTCACAAAGTAAGACATCACCACTTTATATTCAAAGGACAAACTATAAGTTAAACACCATTACAGTAATACATGTCCCTTTTTTATTGTTAAGATGATTACAAGATTAGTGGCATCATATTCAAAAAGCATAAAAACTTATCACATCAAGCAATACCACTGTTGTTTCAGCTACCAAGATAAGGAAGCACATTCTCCTGTGATTCTATGCATAATCATAATCATAACCATGTGTTCATATCACCTCAACGTAATGCTGCTTCACTAAATGTTAAATTGATGATGCTCATATGCAACCCATAACAACCATGCCTTATTCTGGATGCATTGGAACCATCTTGCATTGGTCTTGATTCCACAGCACTATTCTGATGATAGTTTTTCATAGCTTATGGCACAACATATCTTCATATTCTCTTCTTCCTATAATCTATTGTGCACCTGATGAAGAAATTATTAAATATGTTGTTATTTATAAGAGGATGACTTTGATATATATGATTGTATTAATGTTTTGATACAACCTCAAGTCGTTTCTACAAAGTTCAGTACATGATTCATACAACCATTTAGATCTAAAATAATCTGTAGCTATAAAAAGAAAGTTCTTTTGAATATAAATACCTGTAGGTAAATGTCAATTACATGGTAAATGTCGTCGTAAGAGTCTCGAGCCTCACTGGGAAGAGCAGTAGCCAGTTCATGAAACTTAGAAGGTTTCAACCTCGAATCAGGAGCAATCTCACAACAAAACTGTTCAAACATATTGCAAGAAATGGACGAGCTAATCAGTAAGTTTCATGACTGAGAGAAATTAGATGAAAAGCAACCGGATAAAAATTCAATGACTAATGTATATTCAAAAGTATTGCTAGAAATCATACTACTCCAAGCAGCTCACAATAAAATAAGGCAACAAACAGAAAAACATAATTTGGTTGAAAAAGAACAGATGTTTAAGATAAATTGCCGAGTTTGAGTAAAATCAAGGTTTGAATCATTATCATTACAATTTTCCTTATGGATTGCATAAATTCCACTACCATAGCTCCGAGGTGGAGTAGACAAGGAAGAAATTAACAACTCTGTAAATTAGATTTGGGATGAGAGAAAGGTAGGTGTGAACTGTTAAAGTAAGCTTCTTGAATTGATAGTTCTCCAGAAACTTAGGCTACAACTATGATTTATAGAGAACAAAGAGCAAAATCATTTCCCAAATCAATAACCACCAAATATTAACAAACATTACCAAATTATAGAACACTTAATACTATTGTTGGCTAGCTTTTTGACCAAGCCACCCAGGATCATTCATAAGAAGAAAGCATGAAACCACGTTCTCTAAGAACATGAAGGAATGGATCGCATCATCAGCTCGCCCGATGTCGGATCGCACGCTATCGACTCGCCCACCATCGGATCGCGTCTCGACGGATCGCCCCCACTCCATCAGCGGAACGAAACCTCTATGCGGCTCGATCCGAACCTATATTGTTGCCCAGATTAGACTGATCCGATCCCCTGATGCATGGCGAACCCTCTGACCCGTTCAAGCGTGAGCTAGTCTTCAGCGATCCGAGACGCACAGATCTAGCGACACGTGTCCCTAACCGTCATTCTGACCGATATACCCTATCTGCACGATCCGATTTTCAAGGGGATCGCGACACCTGTCCACAACGGCAAATTTGACTATTTCTTCAACGGAGGCGATGCGATCCGATGTTCTCGGGATTCGTGCCACGTGTTACCACGACCAGCCTGACAAAATCAGCTATAAATAGCCCGGAGCTTGGCATTTTTTAGGATCTTTTTTGGCAATATTGAGTACTGAATCCGCCATTATTGTCAAACTACGAGAGTATTAAGAGAAATCATTGATTGTATTAGCTTTCAAAGTATAATCAATAATATATAAAGTGGACGTAGGCTCGTTAACGCCGAACCACTATAAATTCTGTGTGTTATTTTCTTTTTCCTCATTCTCCAGTTGAAACTCTATAAGATTCAGAACGATTTGGGTGTTAGGTCCAAATTTTGATCTAACATTTTGGTGCTTTCACTGAGAAATCAGTCCTAAAGTTTCACTATTTAGTTCTTTGAAGATTCCAGCGATTCGGATATCATGGCTGGAAAAAGATCTAAGGAAGCACGAGCTTCACAGACCAATGAAACAATTGAAGAGAGTGTGCACGAGCTGGGCAATGAAGAAACTCTGGATCGCGGAGCGCAGTGGGCGAACCGATCCGACGAAGACACCACGCTCCGAGTCGACGAGAACGAAGCGATCCGGACTGCTGAAGGGGTTGTTACTCGATCCCGAGGTAACGCCTCGAACCCTCCGCGCACCGCGACCGCGAATCGACCTCAAGGGGGCGCTGCGAGCCGCCATCCACGAACCGCAGCGATCCGAATTGATGATCAGACTACAACTCGACCTGGAAAGGAGCCTATGGCTCGCTCCTACCGTCCTGGCCCCTCTGCTCGACCCGACTCAAGCTCTTTGCGCATAAGAGAAAGTGATGATGACCAATATGATCCTGCTGCTCCCGTCACTGAAGGGGATCTCTCTCGCTTCTCCGAAATATGGGAGAGATTGTTTGATGAATTGGCTACCCGAAGGCAGGAAAGTTCCGTCCTACGACAAAATTTGACTGCTATGAATAGAAGGCTTGATGAACTCGCAAGGCAAAGAACGCCGCCGGTCCGTCCACTCACTCCAGGATATACTTCTTTGTCAGAAGAATCGCCGAGACCTCCACGGCGACCATATGAGAGAGCCGAAAATATAGAGCAGCTTCGGTTCGGAACCCTGCCATCACGGGAAGAAGAAGCACTGGAGGCGGGGCCCTCAAACCATAATGTGAACGATCAAGCCGCAGCTCCCAGGGCTCGAGATGTGGACAGTCCCGTACATAACAGACTACCTCAGCCCCGTCGCCGCGCACATGCTCATGGTAACAGGGGGCAACGAAGCCCTATCCGAGCCCCGAATTTCGTGACTGCTCCCGGAAGGGAGATTAGAGAACCCCGCCGAGCCAGAGGCACTGACCCTGAACCTCCGCTGACCAGTGCAAATGTTGCAGCCATGATCCATCAGATCCTGGCAGATAGCCGTGGACAACAGAATGAAGATTGGGGGATCGATCGCAGTCACACCCCTTTCACTGATGATATTTTGGATGCGACTTTCCCAAGGCGTTTCAACATGCCACAAATGAACCGATACACGGGCAGGTCTGATCCCGTCCAACATCTGATGAGATATTCTTGGTCGTTGACCGCTGCTGCAGCTTCTGACGCTGTCAAGTGTAAAGCGTTTCCCATATTCTTGGAGGATGTAGCACTGCTATGGTTTACTCGCTTGCCAGCAAGATCGATTTCTAGCTTCAGGGAGTTGAGCGAAAAGTTCGTAGAACAATTCCGTATCTATGCACAAAAAACAAAAAGTGTGATTGACTTGTTCCTTGTCAAGCAGCGACCAGGCGAGAGTTTGAAGGTGTACCTAGACCGTTTCAATTTGGCCGCTACTGAAGTTAAAGATCCCCAAGAACCAACCGTTGTCACAGCATTGATTGATGGAGTAGATAAAGATACTAAATTCGGGAGATACCTGGCATGCAAGCCACCCCATACTAGAGAATTATTCTACGAGAAGGCTAGCGTATACTTACGACGGGAAGAAGTATATGCTAACCGAAAGGCAAAAGCGGCCGATAAGGAGGAAATCCAGAGTAATGTCGCCATTAAGCAAACAAGAGACAGCTCGGGGAAGGTCGAAGTAAATGTTGGAAATCGGAATCAGGGTGGTCGTCAGTCAGGGAACAACGATAATAATGGTAACGGCAACAACCGGAAGAGGAACCGAGGGAACGACTCCCAGAGAAGGACTCGTCCTAGGGCCTTTGAAAGTTATACACCAATAAATGATACTCTGGAAAATATCTTCATGGATGCGTATGAAGTCCTCCAGAATAAGAGGCCAACTCCCAGAGAGTCGACGGAGAAAGAGCGTGAAACGGGGAAGTTTTGTCTCTTTCATCAGATTCATGGCCATTCGACAAATGAATGCCGTCACCTAAGAGATGTAGTCGAGAGGCTTCTTCGAGAAGGAAAATTAGATGAATACAGAGTGACGCCCAGAGATAGGCGGCAAGCAGTGTAGGCCCCAAATCAGAACCAGAATCAACTTGCTGCTAGGCCGACTGCACAGCAAAAGGGAAAGAACATTGTTATCAATACCGTAATCGGAGGACTTTATCTCGCCGGGCATAGTTCCAAGGCATTGGATCAATACGTCAATGCAGCCAAACAACACCTCGAGGTAGGGGAGTGTAGCAACCCCGAGGACAGTATCCCGGTGAAGCAGCATAAGATGATGACCGACGATGTCGTTTTCCGAGAACGAGAAAGCATTGGAGTCCATGCTCCGACAGAAGATCCATTTGTAATTACAGTACCTATTGGTCCAGCCACTGTCCATAAAGTTTTAGTGGACAACGGGAGTTCTGTCAACATTCTTTTCAAAAGGACATTTGACCAGATGAACCTCGAAACAAAAGACTTGAAGCCCTGCCAAGGATGGTTCCGTGGATTCAACGGAGCATCTACCGCTCCAATGGGTTATATAGAGTTACCAGTTACACTTGGGGAAGGAGAACGCCAGAGAGTGAGAATCCTTCCCTTCGTGGTTTTGGATGTTGAATCCCCCTATAATGCTTTCTTGGGCCGACCGGCCCTCGCAAAGTTTAGAGCCTGTATAGCCCCCTGGTGCTTGTTATTGAAATTCCCCACAGAAGCTGGCATTGGAATCGTCAGAGGGGATCAGGTTGCTGCGCGAGCATGTTATGTTGCCGAACTAAAGTTACTTCGCAATGGAGGGGATATTGAAACTAAAGGCGCTTCTCCCCCAACGGGGGCGGAGACCTTATAGCAACCAAAGAGGATAGTCATTGGAGAGTCGCCCAGAGAGATGCCTGAGGATATAGATCCCAAAGAGGATCAAGAACCCGGGGGCAGAATGGCGACTCCCAACGAGACAACTGTGGATGTACCAATCGATGATAGTGACCCGGAGAAGGTCCTTAAGATTGGATCCCAGTTAAATCCGAATCTCGCTAAAGAATTGACGGATTTCTTAAAAAACAACTTGGATATATTTGCTTGGACCCACGCGGACATGTGTGGGATATCCCCATCAATCATGAGCCATTCCTTAAGCATTGACCCTAAACATCCTCCGGTAAAGAAAAAAAGGCGAATGTTGGGCCCAGAGAGGTCCGCTGCCTTGAAAGAAGAAGTCAGAAAGCTAAAGAGTAATGGATTTATCAGAGACTCGACCTACCCAGACTGGATTTCGAATCCAGTCCTGGTAAAGAAGGCCAACGGGAAGTGGCGAATGTGTATCGACTTCTCGGATTTGAACAAAGCCTGTCCAAAAGATAGTTTCCCGTTGCCCCGGATTGACCAGTTGGTAGACTCGACGGCGGGTCATGAGCTTCTCTCATTTATGGATGCTTATTCAGGATATAACCAGATTCCGATGCATGTTCCAGATCAAGAACACACTAGTTTTATCACGGATCTGGGATTATATTGTTATGTGGTGATGCCCTTTGGCTTGAAGAATGCGGGCGCTACATATCAACGTTTAGTCAACAGAATGTTTTATAACCAGATCGGGAAAACAATGGAAGTATACGTCGACGATATGTTGGTTAAGTCCAAGCAATCTTCTCAACACACTACTGACTTGGCAGAGATGTTCGACATTCTTTGAAAGTACGGAATGAAACTCAACCCAACCAAATGTTCATTCGGTGTTGCCTCCGGAAAATTCTTGGGATTCATTGTCAGTTCCCGTGGGATTGAGATTAATCCAGACCAGATCGCGGCAATCAGAGACATTCAGGAACCTAGGCAAATTAGGGATGTGCAAAGCCTTGCCGGAAAAGTGGCCGCATAAGCAGATTTATCTCCAGGGCTACGGATAAGTGCATCCCATTCTTCGAATTAATAAAACAAGGGAAACGCCACTTCAAATGGACACCCGACTGCGTAGAAGCGTTTCAGAATTTACTCAGGCACCTGGAAAAACCTCCGATATTATCTAAGCCAATGGATCACGAGGACTTATTCGTGTATTTGGTAGTGTCATCCCATGCGATCAGCTCAGCGTTGGTAAGAGAAGAGGATAAAGTCCAAAGACCTGTGTATTACGTGAGCAAAAAATTGACGGCAGCAGAGCATAATTATCCAAGGATAGAAAAGTTGGCGTATAGTTTGCTGATCGCCTCTAGAAAGCTTCGACATTATTTTCAGGCGCATCCTATTACCATATACACCGATCATCCACTCAAGCAATTCCTACAGAGACCAGAGGCATCCGGAAGATTACTCAAATGGAATATTGAGTTAAGTCAATTTGATTTGAACTTTCAGCCCAGACGGTCAATTCGAGGGCAAGTGATAGTCGACTTCATAGCGGAGTTTACCGTACCAGAGGAAGATATAGCCAATGAAGAGGACAATCCCTCAAAATTACTTTTCGATCCCAATGCCTGGGGATTGTATACTGATGGCGCTAGGAATGACGAAAGATCCGGCGCTGGAATAGTGCTTGAAACCCCCGAGAAACGATTGATAACCTATGCAATCCGGATGGAGTTTCATGCCACTAACAACGATTCCGAATATGAAGCCTTGATAGCCGGATTGAGGATCGCAAAGGAATTAGAGGTCACAAAGCTGAACATCTTCTGCGACTCCAAGTTAGTTGTAAACCAAGTTACTGGAAAATTCCAAGCTAAAAGTGCAAGATTGATTCTATACTTAAAGAAAGTAAAAGAGTTGCTGAACGATTTTGATCACTACAGCATATCTCATATTCCACGTTCGGAGAATCAGAAGGCAGATAAGTTGGCAAAGATGGCTAGTTCCGACGACCCTGAAGTGACCGGGCTAGCCCCCGTTGAAGTACTTCGGTCCCCTAGCATAGATCAGATGGAAATTGACCCAGTGCTAGAGACGGAACAAGAAAGGGAGTCCTGGATGACCCCTCTAAAGAATTTTCTGATGAACAGAGCGCTTCCGACCAAGAAAAGCGAGAGGCGCAAAGTGATTCGTAAAGCCGCCCGATACGTTTTGCAAGGCGGAGTTCTTTACAGACAAGGGTTTTCGATGCCCCTCCTCCGGTGTATAGCCCACGATGACATCAAGCGTGTGTTGCAAGAGGTTCACGAAGGCGAATGCGGCGACCACACTGGAGGGCAAACTCTGGCAAAAAAAGGTGTTGCGGCATGGTTATTTATGCCCTACCATAAACAAGGATGCGGCAAGATACGCACGACGGTGTGATGCGTGCCAGAGATTTTCGAAAATACCTAGAGCACCTCCTAATCAGTTAAAAACAATGATGAGCCTATGGCCTTTCGCTATGTGGGGAATTGATATCATTGGGAGTCTCCCCATAGCAAGGGGCGGAGCAAAGTTCGCTATTGTGGCCGTGGATTATTTCACTAAGTGGGTCGAGGCTGAGCCACTGACTACGATCACAACCAAACGAGTGATCAATTTTATCGTTCGAAACATCATTTGCCGATTTGGGATTCCAAAGATTGTAATAACGGATAACGGAACTCAGTTCGATAGTGCTGAATTCAGAAATTTCTGCCAAAAATACCACATTGAGAATCGATACACCTCTGTGGCGCACCCGCAATCGAACGGACAAGTCGAAGCGGCAAATAAAGTGATTAAGTCTATTCTGAAAAGAAGACTGAAGCGGGCTAGAGCCATGTGGGATGATGAATTACCCTTGGCACTATGGGCCCACAGGACAACATATAAATCGGCAACAGGACATACCCCGTTCTCCCTTGCCTTTGGAACGGAAGCAGTCATCCCGGTTGAGATAAAGGTACCTTCTCACCGGGTGACTTACTATGATCCGATGACTAATAATGAATTGCTCCTTGAGTCCCTAGATATGATCGAAGAAAAGAGGGATGAGGCGGACCTGCGCGCCTTGAGATGCAAGCAACAGATCGCTCGATATTACAACAAAAAGGTTCGAGCTCGAACCTGGGAACCCGGAGACTTGGTTCTGAAATGTGTCTTTCCACCCCCAACTCATATGGGAGCGAAGTGGGAAGGACCGTACTCCATTCTGAGCAAGCTTGATAATGGAACCTTCAAGCTGGCAACCGTAGATGGAAGGGAAATCCCCAGAGTGTGGAATGCCCAACATTTGCGGCCATACTTAGCATAAAAGTTTCAAATCTGTTCTTTTGCTTTGTTGAAAACCATGTATAAGGCACGACTAGCCTAGAATAGTTTGATTCCTTGAGGCCAAAAAATTATAAAGTGGACGTAGGTCATGATTCGACCAAACCACTATAAAAATATTGTGTGTCATTTACCTTTATTGCATCCTTATTTATCTGCCTGTTTATTTTTATGGAAAGCGACGTGAATAATGCAGGTACCCGAAGTCTGTTGCCAACTGTTCCTCTCGTAGACTGTTTGGAGGAACTCAAAGCCTTGACAAATGCTCCAACTACTTGACCGACTGGTTTTAATCCTCGGAGCTTGGATTAAAATGTAAACCTAGGACGAGTTTGATGAACGTGCATGATTGCAAACTGCTTGATCCATGACTCTAACTCTCCAGAGTAGAGAGAGAGTAAAAAGGATGCGAAGATGACGTCCACAAGGCATGACGGTGTGCCATGATCGGGGCCGCCTGAGCAAAGGTCTAACCTTGGCGACCGCCAGGAGAATATAAAAGCATCTCCGATTGAGCGCTGAGAAAGAGCTCCTTCCCCGCTGAAGGATCGGGGAGCGAATGAATCGCTGAGCTCGAACTCTAACTCTCCAGAGAGAGAGAGTATAAAAGCGTCTCTGATTGAGCGCTGAGAAATAGCTCCTTCCCCGCTGAAGGATCGGGGAGCGAATGAATCGCTGAGCTCGAACTCTAACTCTCCAGAGAGAGAGAGAGAGAGTATAAAAGCGTCTCCGATTGGGCGCTGAGAAATAGCTCCTTCCCCGCTGAAGGATCGGGGAGCGAATGAATCGCTGAGCTCGAACTCTAACTCTCCGGAGAGAGAGAGAGAGAGAGTATAAAAGCGTCTCCGATTGAGCGCTGAGAAAGAACTTCTTCCCTGCTAAAGGAACAGGGGACGACTGAACTACTGTTATCCCATGAAATCTTCTAAGTCCCCCATATTCAGAAATAGGGGGCAACCTGCCAACAGTACTAACCAATTCTTGGTAAACCCCAGTCAGGCGCTATGATAACAACTGATTGGGGGCACATATACTCGTATACATATACTGAACTTTGATACAGCAATGCAATGCAAAAAGTTTTCTTTCTGTTGTTTGACTAATTTGTAATTATCATTAGATGGCCTATGACTAAACATGGAAAGTTTATTTGAATACAGGTACACAATGATGCAAAAAGAGATAAACTTCCTTTATATACTGAAAGCCTACAAAGTGGAAAATAACCTAGAAAACAAAAGTGAGGGCCAGTCTCACAATTACACTTCTTGGCCAGTGGAAAACCTAAAGACAAAATATGAAACAAGCAATTTTCGCTTTGGCCTCTTCTCCTGCTTCTGTCTCTCCAGCTTCGCCTTGTCGGCATCAAACTGATCCCCTTTCTTCCTCTTCCTTTTATCTATGAGAGGAACATCTGACTCTTCTGAAGATTCCTCCTCTCCCTCTTTTCTCTTCCTTTTATCAGAAAGGGAAGCCGGGTAGTCATCAGGATTTGCAAAATGAAGCTGTCTACTGATGGATTTGGGCTGGATTTTCACAATCATCCCAGTTTTGGGATCAAATTCTGCAAGAGGGACTACGTCCAAAGCCTCATCTCCCACCTTCTTCGAAGCCATCTGTTTCTCCTGCCTAGCCTTTCGGCTAGCCAAGGTTTCGTCGTCATCATCGTCGGCTTTTTTGGCGCCAACAATGTCTTCCTCATCCTCTACATGGCGCCCATCCATGTCTTTCAAGGCCTCGATGGTCTCAGCATCCTTGGAAACATCAGTACTAGGTACCGAGATGCTTCTTTCTGCTGTTGTAACCTCAGCCTGCTTTGATGTATCAATATCGGCACCTGGCGAGATAGCCCCCTTCTCCACTTCTTTTTCTTTTTCAGCACCCTTGTCGACGGGCTCGCCACCTGTATCATGAGGAACACATGTTACTAATTCAATTGGTTGTTCCACCACACGACGACAATTCATAATTGCTTTGACGAATTGCGGGGAAATAAGGGAGATACCTTCCGCAGATCCTCCTTCTTGAATAGTCGCAGGAGCTCTAACAACCACGGGAGTTAGGCCCAAAGGGATTAGTGGATCATCAGGATGGTACTCCTCAACTCCGGAGATTTTGGGCCCCACGGCAGAACTTGAACCTTCATCAGCTTTGCCCTTACCCTTAGCCAGGGCCCTCTCCTTTTCCATCTCCGCCAGAATTAGACGACGACCCTCTGCCAGGTCCTCAGGCTCATTATCCCTCAAGATGTTCTTCATCAACTCATCCTCATCAATTTCTTCGACTCCCAACCTCTGCTTTTCACCCTCAACAATCGCATCCCATAAATTGGCTAAAGTAACATGGCAATCCGGGATCCACGAGATGTTGCGAGTTTTGAGAACTTGGCCAAGGAAGTCGAAAATCATCTCTTCAAACCCCTCAATATCCTTCTCTCTTTCGAGGAGCTTGTTGTTAGAAGCAGTGGCCAATTCGATGGCACTTTCAACATTCTTTTCGGCAAGAGTTGCCCGTCTCTCCGCGTCCGCGACCTGATCATTTAAAATCACTTTTTCTGCTTTAGAAAAAGCCAAGCTTTCTTTTAAGCTTGCTTTTTCTGCCTCCCAAGCAGCTCTCTCAGCTTCAAAATGGCCTTTTGCTGTTTTCAACTCGATATTGGCCATTTTGAGATCTTCAACCTCCTTCTTTAAAGCCATTTTCTCTTGGCTATTGGAGTCAAGTTCTGTATGAAAGCGTTTTTTAGCATTCTCCAATTCGGTTTTATAATTCTCGATGTCCCTTCGCACTAGAGCAAGCTGGGATTGAGCATCTTCCAGGTCCTTCTCCATCTTTGTCCTGGCCCTTTCATTGTTTTCAAGTTTCGCCTTTGATCTGTGTGCTTCTATTTCAAGCGATCGGATGACTTCTGAAAGGTTAACTGCATGCTTTTTCATCAGCTCATATTGCCTGGCAACGTGATGGATGTGCCCGACGACTTCATAATCCCAATTCTTAGGGACCGGTTCCAAGGCTGGAACAAAGGTCATCCTAACAAAGAACATGTCTGGGAATTGTTCCCTCAGCTTTTCCAGCCTACCTTGGATCTCGGGACCATGAATGTAGTCCCGTGACCCGGGGGCAGCCAACTCTGGCTGGCTGGAAGGGACGACGTCACTCTTCTCCTTTTCAGACTCTTTGATCGGATCTTTGCTTCTATCTTTAGATTCATGATGCTTTTTTGACGACCTGCTATGGGAAGGCGCACTCTTTGGAGGAGTTAACTCTTTAGGAAGTTTCTTCCCCCCAGGAACTACTGGATAGCTAGAAGGCTTGGCAGAGGTCGATTTTGGTGGAGACCGGGGTTGCGAGGAAGTCGGCCTGTGAGAAGGGCCGCGGGAACGCTCAGTGCCCGGATGAAGACTGGGTGTGCCCTCACGCAGGGAACGATAAGAATAGGATCGCCTGTGGGACATATTTCCTACAAGAAAGAAAAGAGCATATTAAAACCTTGAATACTGACGCTATAAGAGTGCGGGGTCAGATAGTGTGTGTGATTTGTGCATCCCATATAATTCCCCCTAACGGACCCGGGCCTGAAGACAGGCTCATCTGACTAGTTTCTTGTTCTCTTGTTGGAGCGATGGCCTCCTCAAAACCAGGTAAGAATGGCTCCCCTTCGAAGTCCCTCTCTGTATATACATCATCGGGGAGAGGAATCTTGCTCAGTTCTTTGAATAGCTGCTCGTCTGTCAAGTCGTCAGGAGCAGTGGATTCGATTGGAGTAGAAACTAGAATTTCCTGGGACTTGTCTCCACGGGCTTCATCCCCTTTGTATATATTCAGATCCTCATCATCTTGGATGACTATCGGGGAAGGACTCTTGCGGAACTTAGTTGTTTCTATTGCTTGTGATGTTCCCTCTCCCTCTGTTGGGGGCACGTACTTATAGGGTTTGCCGCCAGCCCCAAGTCCAAATCTTATATCCAGAAGGTGATGCTTATGAAGATTCTCATCAGTAATACATTTTTTGATCCTTAGAAAGTCGGATCTGCTTTGTAGAAGAGTGGACAATCGATTGCTGTATAGCAGACCCTCCGTTTTCGGGAAGATGTGATCTGTTTAAGACAAAGGAAAAGGGGGAAGAATGTTAATACTTCGACTTCTTGAGCAAGATATTCAGTTAAAAGCTTGAAGCATCTTCTTGAGCATCCGACCTGTTTCTTTATGTAGAACCAATCAGACTTAGGATCCCCTATATTGCTATATCCATCGTACAGAATCTTCCTATTCGCTACCGATTCAAAAAAGGAGAAATTTGGGGTTGCCGAGGAGCGATGTTTGAAAAGAAAGAAGAATGTCAAATCTCTGAATGTGAGTCCGGTGTGTAGGATCTCCGCATATGCTATGTATAAGGTGTATAGAGATGCGTAGGCATTAGGATGAAGTTGCATCGGAGCAATACCCAGCTGCTTTAGAGTCTCAATGACGATTGAAGGAAACGGAGGGATAGCTCCTACCAAGCACATAGTCCGACTGATTGCCATATATCCTTCCGGAGCTAGGTGGGGTCTATCTTCGCTTCCGGGCGTCAAGACATCATCCCAAGGAATCCCGTGTCTCAAGCAGATTCTTTTAAGCTTTATATCGTCGAGCTTAGATGCTAAAGAATCAGAAAATTTATCTATCCCGAGCGCGCTAGGAATCTCGTCGGGAGCTCGCCCATCTATCTCAGAATCGTCGCTAGATGAAGTACTTTCAGACGGATCTGATTCCGTGGCCTCGTACTCAGATCTAGAATCTTCACCTCCTGGATTAATTGGAGGAATCTCAAGGTTGTATTGCTCAGGAACCTCAGACTCTGTTTCTGTAGCGGATCTCGAAGAAGATTGATTATCCGACATTGCTGTTAGGCGAGAAAACATGACAAATGAGATTAAAACTACCCGTCCCCCGTGTGTGCAAGTGCCGGTGTGTGTGCTTGTGCATACATTAAAGATAAAGCATAAAAGCTGTCAAGATCGTCAAAATATTAGTCGTCATATGCAGTCAAATTATGTGGTCATTTAGTCCAGAAAGTCCAACATCAAGGCCCTAGCCTAACTGTTCAGAATTTTATGGTGACAAGGCATCGTTTAAAGTTTGAAATTTCTTTGGATCGTGAACTATGAGTCGGATCGCCATATAGAGGGATCGCCCCCTTCGGATCGCAGGGCAAAGGGATCGCCCCTTCACGGATCGTGAAATTAGGTGATCGGGGTCTTTGCCGAATCGTTGCAGCCCTCCACGATACGCGCCTTTGCCGTCACCATGACCCTTCATCTCGCCACTCGCCTTCATCCTCTTCCTTTCCTCTCCTTGCCCACGATCCGAATCGGCTTCCCTCTTCTCCTTCCTCCTTCGTCTTCCTCCTCTCCTTCTCATTTCCGAACTCCAACCTCTACGCCCATCAGCCATGGCGCCTCGCTTGTTCCCCCAGAAAATCGCAAAATTCCATCGTTTCTCCCTCAAACCAGTCGAAAAAATTCATAAAACAACAGTGTTTACGAATAAGGGTGCTTTTGGTGGAATTACCTTTCGAAAAATTGGGAAAGTGATCGAATTTTTGAAGGTTTGAAAAACTAGGGTTCGTTCCTCAACAATGCAGGCGAAACGATACGACAGAAAAAAGAAGGAAGAAAGTGAAGAAGGGGGGGGTCGGCTTATATAGGCAAAAGGGCGACCGTTTGTCTCCCCTTCTTTGTCCTATTCGATCCACGAAAATCGGCGGGCCGCGAACCAAAAGCCCACCACGACTCGAGGAGGAGCCCGTTTCGTTCCGAGGCCCAAATGCACACCAAAGAACGAAACGAATGTCTTACTAACAGACCGCGACTCGAGCCCGCGATCCGAATCGATAAATTCAGTAATGAAGACTCTGAAAAATCCCAGAAAGAGAATTGTTCACTGATTCGCGACTCGCTGTGAAAAGACGATTCTATCGCTTCAAAGCATGTTCCATCATCGATAAAACATACTTCGAGGGGGCAAAATGTTGGCTAGCTTTTTGACCAAGCCACCCAGGATCACTCATAAGAAGAAAGCATGAAACCACGTTCTCTAAGAACATGAAGGAATGGATCGCATCATCAGCTCGCCTGATGTCGGATCGCACGCTATCGACTCGCCCACCATCGGATCGCGTCTCGACGGATCGCCCCCACTCCATCAGCCGAACGAAACCTCTATGCGGCTCGATCCGAACCTATATTGTTGCCCAGATTAGACCGATCCGATCCCTTGATGCATGGCGAACCCTCCGACCCGTTCAAGCGTGAGCTAGTCTTCAACGATCCGAGATGCACGGATCTAGCGACACGTGTCCCTAACCGTCATTCTAACCGATTCTCCCCATCTGCACGATCCGGTTTTCAAGGGGATCGCGACACCTGTCCACAACGACAAATTTGACTATTTCTTCAACGGAGGCGATGCGATCCGATGTTCTCGGGATTCGTGCCACGTGTTACCATGACCCGCCTGACAAAATCAGCTATAAATAGCCCGGAGCTTGGCATTTTTTAGGATCTTTTTTGGCAATATTGAGTACTGAATCCGCCATTATTGTCAAACTACGAGAGTATTAAGAGAAATCATTGATTGTATTAGCTTTCAAAGTATAATCAATAATATATAAAGTGGACATAGGCTCGTTAACGCCGAACCACTATAAATTCTGTGTGTTATTTTCTTTTTCCTCATTCTCCAGTTGAAACTCTATAAGATTCAGAACGATTTGGGTGTTAGGTCCAAATTTTGATCTAACAACTATAATACTAACAGACATCGCTGAATTACAGAGTATTTGATACTAGAATATTAACAATAGTTTTCTGAAAATTAAAAATTAAAAGCCTTTCTTTTAATGCACAACATAACTGTAAAACTGTAGATTTAGGTAGAACAGGCCAAAAATCAAGATAAAACCAGTAAAGTTCAAGACACTCACGAAATTTTATCTCGTTAGCAATTATTTAAAGCAGCCAGATTTAACTTTGCATGATGTCCAAAGGCAATACGATTCACAGAAGAGCTCCAGATCGAAGAATGACGACCAAAGATAATACGATAATCTTGAGAATGATTTTCTATAAAAAAAATCACTGTGGAGAATAATTTTGAGGTCGAATTTTTTCTAATTGTTGGGGGGGGGTCTTTTTTCCAGATCTGAACATTATAATGAAAACAAAGGAAGATGAGTGGATGGATAAAAGGAGCAGGGGCAATTTTTCTTGACTCGTTGGTACATTTAATGGATTTGTTTTTAGTTGAGGTAAATAAAGAGCGGCAGCGTGGGAAAAAAATTGGTTCGGAGGGAAATGTTGGATTGGATCGAAAAAATCAGCTTGGAGGAAAATTTTCAGCTTGGAGCGAACGAATAACTGCACAATGTAAATGTATTACTAAACAAAACTTCAAAATGCATATAGAAGTTCAACAAATAACATACAACATGCTTTATATATTTTTCAAACTTTTTTTTGATTATGAATTTTGTAAAATCTGAATATGCTATTAAGTTTAAATTTATCTAATGTTTTAATTTCTTTCAAATTCTATTAAAATTTCAAAATTTTGTTCAAGAATTTTATGAATATTTCAAAATTTATTTTAACAAATTTCAAATTTTAAGAATTTTCGAAATATAAATTATAATTTTCAATTGTAATTAGTGAATAATAAATACGTACTAAAATTAAAACAACAACAAAAAATTATTCACTGGTTATTACTATTTAGATTTAAATATTACTTCTTAATAAATTTCAATTATTATTTATTACGTCTTAATTATAATTTAATTATTATTATAGAATGTAAATTATTAGTTATTATAGAACGTAAATTATTATTTATTATTACTTATAAATCATTAAGTAAAACAAATTAATTATTAATTATTGAAATGTTAATAATTATTAAAAAAATAACACTAAAGTATATCTTATAAAAAAATATTATAAACATCTCTTGCAAATCTGTTGGAATTTTTGCTGCAAAATAGCTTCGATAAATATTCGTCGGTATTCTGCTTGTATTTACAGCGGAAAATAGCAGCAGAAATTTTATGTTGGTAATTTGACGCAATTTGCAATGGCTTAGTGAGGGATGATAAAAGACGACGGTAACAAATAAAAGAAAACAAAGTTGAAAAAAACAAAAAGCTCTCTTGCAGATCACACGAAATCCATCGCAAATTAGCAACGGAAATTTCCGCTTCTAAATATTTGATGCTAAATAAGTGTTTTCTTGTAGTGACTTTGTTTAAAAGAAACAAAAGGAGGAGATGTTCTACAAAACATAATACAAGTACTTCCTTCATCCGATTAAGTAAAAAAAATGGTGTTTCATTGAAAATCAATATTATACTCATAACAAAGTGTACTTTAATATAAATAACGATATATTAGAATATACAAAACCACATATGAGTGTAGTAAAGGTTTATTTATGTTATCAGAAATGTTGAAAAAATTTCATTCCTATTAGCATGATAATACTACATATATAAACAACAAATTATTGACTTTTAATTAATAACCTTATAATGATATAGTGAAGTTAGTAAAAGTTAGTAATAAACCTTAATATTGAAATAAATGCATTCATTGGTTTTCCTAATAACCAATGATAAATCAATAAATAAAAGATCAAAAGTCGTCATTAATCGAAATAACTTTATAATGATTCAAGAAACACAAAAATAGTAAAAAGATTCTCAAATTATAACATCGGTGGATTAATTTTAAAAAAGATGAAAGTAACTCATGAAGTAATAAAGATAGAAAATAATGAGAACGAAAAGGGGTGAACATCTCAGTACAAACCAGACATCATGATTGAAAAAAGAAAAAATGATTGATCCCTTGTATAAAAGTGACAAAGCAGGGTTTTCAGCATTCTTTTTTTTCCAATAAGAGAACAATAGAAAAACTTTTCAGAAATAGTTACATTTTAACCAATGAGAAAGATAATGAAAATGCGAAAAAGGAGATTAAAAGAGATTTATCTAACTCAATCAAAGGAATAAATTTATGGAATAAAATTAAAATGTGGAATAAACTGTTGAAATTTTATTATAGATAAAAAGTGATCAAATTAATAAATAGAGATAATTTATGTAAAAAGTTATTTGAGCTTTAAGCAATAGTCATTTTTGGTTGTTTCCATCGGCATAGACGAAACATAGTTTTTATATGACTTTAATTTGCTTCATGCTCTTCTTTCCCCAGATTTGTTAATTTCATAGGTCTCGTCTCGACTAACGACATAAGAAGGTCCTTCTTTTCTGATGGGTTTAGGCATGTAGGTTTTGTGATCTAGACATGTTACCTAACCCCAATGTTCTCTCTATGTGTGTAAAGTGTTATGACATTATAAAAGTCATCATAGTTGTTAATTGCATGCGTAGAACACCTATTTTCCCTTTGAATAATAATAGCATTCCCCACTATAAAGTTGGCATACCGCTTTAAAATATATCCAATTTTATTAGCAATGCCATTTTGTTTAGAGTCGACCTAGGGCCAAGCCTATCAAGCCCATGGGATGAGGCAACCACCCTTGCTTAGGGCCCAAAAAACCCAGATTAAGGTCAGAGAAACATTTCACATTCTTTTTCTCGAGCTCTTCTTTGTTCTGCTCTTCTGCTTTCGTCTAATCCATAGCACACAACAAAAACTAGGTCATTTAATTCATTGCATGCAACGAAAAAATAGACTTCTTCTTAAACCCTATTTTCGTATCTTGAATCCCATTTGTGCTGCTATGCCCATCTCCATTTGCTTCCCGATGCTTGACCATATTCAAATCGATGCTCTAGTCCTTTTGTCTCCATTGTTGAATTTCAAAACAAGTCCTGTTGCTAATTCATCCATCTATTCATACGAATTAAGGTATTTTTTCAGTCGTTTTTTAGTTTGATGAATGAATTTAATTTAGATTTTTTTAGTTGTTTATTTATTGGGATTCTGTAAATGAAATAACTTCAGTTGTTTGTCAATTTAGTTGCCTGAATGTATGTTAATTTCAGTATTATTTTTCAATGTCTGTAAATTTTAGCACATTTATAGCTGAAGCTATTTGTTTTTGTTAGAATGGGCTTAGGGAATTATTGAAATAAGTTTAAGATTTCATACTTCTTTGGTTTTACTTTTCTAATTGACCTTAAATTTCTTATTCACTATTAAAGTTCGTGGAGTAGCTTTGTACAGGAAAATTGGCACCAAAGATCTTTTAGTAGATTTAATTAATCAACTAGTGAAATATCAATATGTAGAAAACGAAAAAAAACATTAAAAAAAAAACTATTTAACATTATTTGTTGCATAAAAGGTAACAAAAATTGTAATCACCTTGAGCAATTGCGTAACAACCCTATTTTTCGAGTATCCAAGGTAAACAGGTTATAACAGATTTTGTTATTTTAAAACAAAGAAGAATACAGTACGAGTTTAAGAGCCTAACTTGTATTATTATTTAAGATAAGAAAACAACGAATTTATGATTTATATGAGTGTAGTAAAGGTTTTCTTATGTTATCAGAAATGTTAACAAAACTTCATTTCTATTGGCATGATAATCCTACATATATAAACAACAAATTATTGACTTTTAATTAATAACCTTATAATGATAATAGTGAAATTAGTAAAAATTATTAATAAACCTTAAAAATGAAATAAATGCTTGCATTGGTTTTCATAATAACCAATGATAAATCAATAAACTAAAAGATCAAAAGTCATCATTAATCGTAATAGCTTTATAATGATTCAAAAAAAAAAAAATAGTAAAAAGATTCTTAAATTCAAACATCGGTGGATTAATTTTAAAAAAAGATGAAAGTAACCCATAAAATAATAAAGATAGAAAATAATGAGAATGAAAAAGGGTAAACATCTCATTGCAAATCAAACAACATTACTGAAAAAGAAAAAATAACCAACCCCTTATATAAAAGTGACAAAGCATGATTTTCTTCATTCTTTTTTATTCCCAATAAAAGAACAATAGAAGAACTTTTGAAAAATAGTAATATTTTAAACAATGAGAAATATAATGAAAATGTGAAAATGGATGATAAAAGAGATTTATCTAGCTCAATCAAAGAAATAAATTGTATGGAATAATGTGAAAAGATGGAATAAACTATTGAAATTTTAGTGTAGATAAAAAGTGATCAAATTAATAAATAGAGGCGATTTTTGTAAAAAGTTAATTGAGCTTTAAGCAATATTAATTTTTGGTTGTTTCCATTGGCATAGACGAAACACATGTTATAGTGTTGGTTCAGTCAACTTTAATTTGCTTCCTGCTCTTCTTTCCTCTGGTTTGTTAGTTTCACTAAACCCGTCTCGATTGACGATAGAAGAAGGTTCTTCTTTTCTGATGGGGGTTAGGCATGTAGGTGTAACGATTTACGCATGTTACCTAACCCCATTGCTCTGTGTGTGTACATATATATAAAGTGTTATAGAACTATAAAAGTTAACATAGTTGTTAACTGCATGCGCAGAACACCTATTATCCCTTTGAATAATGATAATGGCATGCACCATTATAAAGTTGGCATACCCCTTTAAAAAATATCCAATTTTATTATCAACATCATCTTATATAGAGTCGTTCTAGGGCCAAGCCTACCAAGCCCATGGGATGGGGCAACCCCCCAGGTCTGGGGGAAAAAAACCAAATTAAGGTCAAAGAAACATTTCACGTTCTTTTCCTCGATCTAAGGAAAGAAATGTTAGAATAGAAGAAAAGAAGAAGAACCAAAACAGCCAACAATGTAGAGAGTCTCACATCATAGCGGAACAAAATATAATATTAAAATAAATCTTTATTGGGAGCTTCAAATAACACTTACAATCATCAAAATACGTCAGACAACTAATACATATAAACAATTATAACAATCTGTCCTCATATACAACACATAACAGAAAAATACTAACACGTCTAAGCTCCTCCAGCATGTCTTTTAAAGTTCTTAGCATCCTAACCTGAACCTATAAAACTCGGACTGGCCCGACTAGGCAATTCCAACGGTTTAGTCTGGTGAACTAAAGTGAGAAACTCACTAAGTTTATAGTATCATCCAACTGATTTAAAGTAAAAAAAACTTTTGAAAGAAAAGGATAATCATAAGACTAGTCCACACACAAAATCAGATGGTTTTAACCTTACGATAACCCCAAAACATTTTTGGTATCAAATCCGGTTATATTATAATAATGTTTATATCAAATAAATAACCATTTAGCAAAATGCTTGCATCTCTCACTCCATATACTTAGTATATAATCAAAAACCGCGGGGATCTTATTGGAGACCAGATTCCAACTATGGCAAGGTATGGGACCACCTTTCAAATAGTGTACCTCTGGAGATGAATACAGTGGGGTTTAATAAGAACATCTTGCAACCCGACTAAACATGACCGACCACTCATTCCTCTTGAGTGTATCGAGTATATCATTACCACGGTTTGGGGACAGCCAACCACACTAAAAGAATACAAAAAGGGACAATCGAAGGCATTTGATTTCTCCAGATTAGGTAATGATTTACCCTAACGGGTGTGACCCACATAGCTATGCGGCCTACTTGATTTGTGCTATTTTTCCGGTTGATAAGGCTTGAGGTTAGCACATTAAACTTTGAATGCCACATCGTCGGATCTGCTAGAAATCACTAATTGATTTTCATAAAAAATCTCTGGGTGTTAAGAAAAAAGAAGTCGCCTTCTCCGCCACCAAGCTTGGTACGTTTGAAGAAATCAACGTACGTGACCCCCTTTGGAAATACTCTATCAAACATCCGTCCATACAAGTCATCTAGGAATAGGATGAACTGAAGGTACCCACCTGCCACATCCTAGGAATCACCCTATGGATCAGTAGTGAGTAGTCCTTGCAAATACGTAGATTTCAACCACGACAGAATCACAGTTTATCTTTACACTACAACAAAAACACCATATTACAACTTTAATTCTACAACGGTGGTAAAGCACCGTTGTAATAAATGTTTTTTTACAACTTTTTTCCAGAAAAGTTGTTATAAACTTATTTTTAACAACTGTGCTATTTTGATAGTTGTAATAAAAGCCTATCACAACTTTTATTTTTTGACCGTTGTAATATATGACTATATTTTAATATAATTAACAACTAATAATTAACATTTAATACATTAATTTATAATAACGAATGATTAATAAGAAATCAATCTTTAATAATTAAAAAGCAATACTTATTATTAGTATTTAATATTTAATAGTTATGGGTAATAATTATATTTAACATCTAGTATTTCAAAAAAAGATTAAATTTTTCTAGACGAAACTTATAAAATATTGAAATTTTCACAAATTAATTAAAAAATAATAATCAATGAACTGGAACTTTTATTAAATATTCAAAATTTTGAAAAATTAGTGAGTTTTTTTTTCTTATGATAATTGAACCTTAAAATCGTAGTGAATATTTAGATGACTTAACCAACGTGATCAAAATATGAAATAAAATAAAATTGATAATTAATTCAAAATATGAAATTATTTCTATTACTAATTAATAATTAAAAAATTTATAATTTGTAATCAATAAATGAGTATTAGTTGTTTAACTAACGATTGATGGTTAACAAATAATCATTAATAACAGCTGTTAAATAAAATTAGTTAATAGAAAGTGCTTAGAAGCTTTCCTTAGATACAAAAATATTTTTTCTTTGGTAATAATTACAGTGTTTCCTTAGATACAAATAATCAAAGCAAATCCAATGCCTACTGATGATCCTGTTCATACACACGTATGTTGTACGGTTTCCATACTTTGGGCTCGAGTAGATCCAGAATATCGAGAACACAATGGCCCATATTATCTGATGCAGCCCTTTATGAACTACAAAACCCTAGCGCTATATAATATATTCAGTGAAATACCTCGCCACCTTCTCCTTCCTCGCATTCCACCTGGAACCCTAGATTTCATTTTCTCGTAAAAAATGAAGACAATTCTATCGTCTCTGACTATCGCCGCCTTCTCCTTCCTTGCATCCCACCAGAACCCTAGATTTCATTTTCCGCAGCAAGCTTACCCGCAACTTCAAGCATCTCAAACTCGACTTCCAGATCATTGAGGGCGGCACCAAACTAAAGGCCGACGCTTGATTCGGAACCAGGAAGACAATGGCGTCTATCAGAACTACGATTAGTCACGTGCAGAATTTGATTACGGGTGTCACGAAGGGCTATCGTTATAAAAGGAGGTTCGTGTATGCCATTTTCCTATTAATGCGAGTATTGGAGGCGATGGTAAAAACATTGAGATCATGAACTTTTTGGGTGAGAAGAAGGTATAGTCTTTGTCAAGATTTGCAGTTTGATTTGGATAATTATGTTTCACTTATATATGTGATTTCCGTGCAAGGTAAATATGAGCCGCTGAAAAAATAAAATATTTAAGAATATTAAGCTGCTTTGTTGTCTTCAAAGAGAAGACGAGAGTATGTTGTTTCCAGCTAGTTGCTCATTTTTAACATATGACACAACCATAACAATGAAAAGTGGTGATAAAAAGTGGTCTGAGATGAGCGGTTTCGACTTGAGTGTTTGCGTAGTATTGGTCTTCGCTGTGTCGTGCCATGTTTTGGGTTTGGTTGGAGTTTTATCCTTTGATTGTGGTAGGTTATGGCTGCATTTAGTGATGCATTTTCAATGTTTTTAATTTCTTCTTTCCAATAAGACATTTGAAGCATTATGTATATGGTAGAATAGGCTGCACTTAGTGATGCATTTTTAATGTTGTTTTGAATTTCAAATCTATTTTAGATTACAAATGATTTTGAGTGGAATTTGGGGGTATAATGATATGTTCTCCCTCTTCTTACCTGAGGATTGCGATGTTAAGAAGCGAATTTATGAAGATCAACCATCCTATATTAACGTGCGTAAAATTTTTTGACAGGTAACTGGATTGGATGCTGGAGCAGAAAGACTCGGTGTGTGTCAGTGTGTATGTATATTTATACGAAAGAGTGTATGTAGCCGAGTGTATTGAGTGATCAGTTTGTAGTGAGGAATGTATGTATTGTTATGACTTATTATGTAAAAGTGAGTTGTACGATAGTGGATCAGAAAGTTGTACTAATTCAAATATTGAGATAAAATATTTAATTGATTATTTCAGTTCAGTGTAGTATCATTTTATTCAATATAAATATTTATTTTTATATGAAATGTAATGTATAACGAAACAAAAATAATATTGTTATAATTAATTGTAGAAGGAATTACTACAACAGTGCAAAAATGTTGTAATATTTATTACTACAACGGTGGAAAAAAGTTGTAAAATATACATATTACAACGGTGGTGCAACAGTGTAAACAAGTTGTCAAAGATATTAGTCTATTACAACTTCTTAATACACGACGGTTTGTCCGCCGTTGTAAAATGTATTTTACAACGGTGTTCCACCGTTGTAATAGGGTCATTTTGTTGTAGTGTTAGGCATAAACCGGAGATTTTAAGTAATCCTTCTGTTTTATAAAGATCTATGGGTCTTCAAATGATCCATCTCAACCATCATCTGAAATCTTCCATGTTTACGTATTTGTTGGTCCGAAATGGTGTTCAAATATAAATTTGATCCCGGTCTTTCCATACCAACAATCGATAATTGGCCAGATTTGATAGTCGGTTATTTAACCATCAAATAAACTCCATTCAACTCTGAAAAATAAAATGGATTTACTAGTTCAGTACGCAGCGTCACTTGGCCTCTTTAATTAACTAGACGTTAATTAAAACTACTAAATTTTCGAATATTTGAAACATGGCATTTACTTTTTTTTTATTATAAGAGTATTCTCAAAATCATTTTATAAACTTTTTGAATTACAGATTATAATATCATTCATGGAAATATATTTTTTATTTCCTTCAACTACTCTCAATTTTTAACTAATATCATCCTTGGATAATCATGATGTCGTTCAAGTCTGGGGTTTTATTTACTTCTTAGACCTTAGTCAATAATGTTCTTATCTTCAGAATAGACATAAGTTTATTAACAAAACCCTATTTCAATAAATGTCACAAAAATTCCATTTACTCTCTGATTTAAACATAGTTTTTAGCACCATGCTCTCTCTTTTGAAAACCTTATTTCAATATCAAACGCGTTTACTTAATTTAAATATTGCAAATAATTCTAATGATGATATGGCGAGGGTAGAAGCTAAAGGTCCATCTCAAAATGCATTGGAAGATTTTGAGTTCTTGATTAGTTTATGTGTTTGGTACACTATTTTGGGTAATATTAATGGAGTTAGCAAAATACTTCAAAGGGAAGAAATCGACATTGAAGATGCAATTACTAAAATTAAGGAACTCATTACTTTATTGGAAACATTTACTGAAAATGGATATGAAAGCATGACAAATGAAGCAATAGAACTTGCCGATGAAGTTGGCATTGAACCAATATTTGCAAAAACAAAAAAAGAGTTGTTTGTAGAAAGAAATAATTTGACAATGATGTAGAGGTTGATGCTAATGAAATTCAATCATTGGAAGATAATTTTAGAGCTACATACTTTCTTCATATAATAGACCAAGCTCTTACTTTACTTAAGGATGGATTTGAGCAATTTGAGCTTTATGAAGGAATTTATGGATTTTTGTTGAATGAAAATTCAAAAACATTGAATATAAATAATTGAAATAGCACTGCTGTAGCGACCCGAACTTCCCCGGTCTCCGAAGAGATGAGAAAGAACGAATTACTGTGAGGACAAGACAAATCAGAACACACACAGAAGAACATTTCATTGCTATTACAACAATACCATCAGATACAAGAATATACAGAGTATAAATGAATAAATTACATTTGATAAATATCAGAGATTACAATAAATTACATAGCAACGGAAAATAATACAAAGCACAACTGAAGGTGATATACGGATACAGAGCTTTCCGGATATCATTCCAGCTGTAAACCAGGATCCTGTGAATACAAATCTGCAAAACCAAAACTACTAGCTGCCCGTGCGGAAAATAGGGGCACCCAGAGTTTAGGTTAAAACAATAAACTCCAGGTCAGTCATGTGACTGGTGTGAGAACTAAAACAGTTATTAATATTGGTTTTAAAGTTAGGTAAATCAAGGGACCACGCCGTATAACACGGAACGGGTTTCCTCCCAAAAATACCAGTGCATATCAATAAACAACGCAATGCTTTTTCGAAAAATGAAGCTATTATAAGACCCAGGTCCCATCACACAATGCAACGCAAGCCGGAGGATAGGGTTTTCCCTTATAATAGCCAAACATGCTTGGTACGTTTTAAAACAAATCATTTGATACTATAATAAGTGTATAGTGTCAAAACAATTCAAATCATAAATATCAATCATAGGCGGCATGGGTACCATCTATCATGTCGCCATACTAGTTCTACAATTAAAACCGCAATACACGTATTGGAAATTGGATTTCCGTCATGAGTCGAGGCAAGGGGCAAGCTCCTCTCCGCTTCGAGACACTCTAGCAAATGCTCAGGACTACACACTCTGGGCAGCCACTTGGATCGGTTGGGCCGGTCCTCACGTACGTTAGAGGATTGGCAATTCCTGAACACACGTTTCCTGGTCCTTACAGAACTATAATCGAGGTGCCTCATTCCAACAACCACAAAGGTGAAAAGTATATAAATGTCAGGGCTGGTAAGTCACTGACACCACCAAAGCTAGAAAGAAACGTCGTGTTCTCCCAACGGCCCGTATCCCGTTTTTAACTCGTACCGAGGTGTGAGGCTCGCGAATCCACGCTATACACAAATCTACGCCACAAAGGCCGTGCTTTGATCATCAACCACAAGACTTTGCTTTTCAACAGAAGCCTTGATCCATGCAACTCAGTATGCCACACAGGCATTTCATGCCGTGCGATTGATATCTATCGATATATAACCTCTAAGCTCGTACGTCTCAGAGAAGGGCGTTAAGCAAGAGAATAAGTTCTCCGCCGCCAAACAGATATATATTTAACAGAAATCAATCAACACAGAATAAAATCCAATGTCAGACACACAATCCATTTACAAGTCCGTTCTGGGTCTGAACGAAACCGGAGGCACTTTCCTCGCATATCCATCCGTCTCCAAGTACGTCTGGACGACCACTAACTATTTCCATCCTCTTGGGTGTACAGCCCAATCAGGATCGTCAGTAATTATCCAAATGATGTGAAGACTTCCGGTCTTCGACCACCGTCTTCATCTTCGACATATCGTCGAATCGTCTATTCAGAATGGGTATAAACCCGGACTTTCCGAATAACCCGCGTATATTAAAAACAAGTGTTACACAAACACCACATACGCCTCATTCCATTTCAGAATATTCTTTTATTCACAAAATCACATTTTTAGGGAAAGGTTCCCATTAATTTTATCCAAGATAAATTCTTTAAAATTTATCCTTTAATCTTCCTTTGGATGTCATTTCAAACCAGATTATGGTTTTCTAAACTAGTCGAGATTAGCGAACCACACCGAAGTAATTATTTATTTTATTTCCCAATCCCAACCTATTCATCCCATGAAGCAAAACTGGTAATACTCCATATCTAATACTATGGTGTTATCGGTAAGATTAATTACCATTCTACGTTCAAATCTAATTAAAGATTTAACTATCGCTTTGGAGCAAAACTGGCGATACCCCATTCTAGCTCATTTCTAAATTTGATAATTTAGATTATAGATTTACATTTCAATCTAATTGCAGATTCGTTAAAACTCCTTTTACTGGGTTAAAGAACTAATGTCATTTAAAACACAGTTCACGACAAACCCAACTCACATTCTATTTATCATCGGGTTAAAGAACTAGTGTTGTTTAAAACACAGTTCACGATGAACCCAAAAATCAATTCTAGTTCAATTTAAATCAAATATATTAGGAATTCCGATTATTTAAAACCCCTTTTTAAATCTAATTTATTTATTTAAAAACAAATCGGGTTTTAAATTTAGTTCAAACTAGTTCATTTTGATAAAAATCTATTTTTATCTTTTCAAATATGGAGTTTTTCATCCCAAATTTTCCCAAATCATTTCTTATGATTTTACACAAATTATTGATATTTTTATTAACTTTATCAAGGCCCGTACAGTCGATTTCCATCAACGGCCATCGAACTGCACTTACAACGACCTTTTCCAAATTTGATTTGGACGTATCTCCAAATCCAACCGTTAGATTTCAAATTTCTAATATTCGTTAGAAAGCTCTTTTCGATACGAACCCAACGGTTCCGGTTTTAGGAGAATCCGACGGTCAGATCTCCCGTAATGTCTGTTTGAAATAAATGGTCGAAATTTACAAACTGCCGCGACGCGGCGCGTTCTATTCAGGCCATTATATTATATATATAATATATATAATATATATTATCGTCGATTACTATTCAAAACGAATTTTATAAATAGTTTTGAATTCGTTTCAAAAACAATTTCAACCTTTATTTCAAATTCAAATCAAAATTGAATTTCCTATTTTAAATCCATTTTACTTTCATTTCTATTTGATTTAAATTCGAATCGATTTTAATTCGATTCGAATTCAATTCTTTTTCTATTCAATTTAAATTCGATTCGTTTTCTATTCAATTCAATTCGAAATCGTTTTATATTCAATTCAATTCAAATTCGTTTTATATTCAATTCATTTCAAATTCGTTTTATATTCAATTCATTTCGAAATCGCTTTATATTCAATTCATTTCGAAATCGCTTTATATTCAATTCATTTCGAAATCGCTTTATATTCAATTCATTTCGAAATCGTTTTATATTCAATTCATTTCAAAATCGTTTTATATTCAATTCATTTCGAAATCGTTTTTCAATATTCATTTCGAAATCGCTTTATATTCAATTCATTTCGAAATCGTTTTTCAACATTCATTTTAAAATGAATAAAATCGATATAAATATCGTTCCCGTCAAAATGGCGTCAATCTAATCAACACGGCTTCATATATTTCTATTTTCAAATATTCTATTTCAAATATTTCTATTTCAAATATTTCTATTTCAAATATTTCGTTTTCAAATATTTCATTCAACACATGACTAATCTCAACGGATGAGTACAGTCAACACATGAACCTTTATATTATACTGATAAAGATGTAAATTTTATTATTAAAATATTTCGTTCAACACATGACTAATCTCAACGGATGAGTACAGTCAACACATGAACCTTTATATTATATTGATAAAGATGTAAATTTTATTATTAAAATATTTCGTTCAACACATGACTAATCTCAACGGATGAGTACAGTCAACACATGAACCTTTATATTATATTATTCTTTATCTTCTAAATTGGAATGAGGCCCAATCAATTACCATATAATATTAATTATATGGATTTTCATACATCACACGTATACAATAGCGTTGGAAAAATAATCAACCATCAACCAAAGTGCACTACACCGTATAAGCATCAAATATAGATATCTAACGCTTATAACAGCCTGTCAATCAATCGATCGACATATTTAATCAAT
The DNA here is from genome assembly GCA_030737875.1 of Allium sativum. Classification (NCBI taxonomy): domain Eukaryota; kingdom Viridiplantae; phylum Streptophyta; class Magnoliopsida; order Asparagales; family Amaryllidaceae; genus Allium; species Allium sativum. The sequence continues at coordinate 823,214,763 of CM060910.1, forward strand.
CAGGATGAGTGAACTTCAAATTTCATCCCAACACCCGTGTGGGGTTTCAAATCAACAAACACAGATTTTAATTGTGCAGTTGGGCGATGTGTAAAATTTATCGACCCAATCAATGTCCTTCAAATAGGTGTACATAAACAAACCGTCCGGTTTGTAAATGAATATTTATTTATTCACATTCACTATATTCATATTCACGTTAAAAATTATATTTTTAACGATAAAACATTTTATTTTAACATATGAATTTCTATTCAGTTCATTCTTTAAATAAATTGATATTCCTATTTTTCTAACTTATTTTAGAAAATTTCGGCGGCATAACGGCACGATACTAGAAACGGGACGAGGCCTAGCCTTATCCTCGGTCTAGTGAAGGCCCACGCCATTCACACATCAATCAAAATCACCAAACAACCAAATTCAAATCAAATCATCTAACTAATCTATGCAACCAAACAAATAAGTCCATGGTCTGTGGACAATTGTGTCAGGTGCTACTAAGCACCGTCTGCATCCTAGTATATATATATATAACTAGAAAATGAAATTGAAAGGTGAGAAATTCTCACCGAAAGCTATCCCGATTCCACGACACTTCCTTTAGAGAAATCATCGCCATTCTCGCCTTTTGTCGCTTTCGTTGCCCGTAGCCACTATATATATAAAAAAAAATCACATTTTCACTTCGCTATTCAATATATAAAAATCGAATTTTTTCTTCGCTATTCAATATATAAAAATCGAATTTTTACTTTGCTGTTCAATATATAAAAATCGAATTTTTACTATGCTATTCAATATATAAAAATCTAATTTTTACTATGCTATTCAATATATAAAAATCGAATTTTTACTATGCTATTCAATATATAAAAATCGAATTTTTACTATGCTATTCAATATATAAAAATCGAATTTTTACTATGCTATTCAATATATAAAAATCGAATTTTTATAATTTCGCTATAAGAATAAAATTTCTATTTTCACACCACTACTATATAGATAAAAATTATATTTTTATCACGCTATTCTTCATATAAAGATTTCGCCTTTTCAAAAATAAATATTTCGCCTTTTCAAATATAAAGATTTCGCCTTTTAAAAATCTAAACTTTTGCCTTTTAAAAATCTAAACTTTTGCCTTTTAAAAATCTAAACTTTTACCTTTTAAAAATTTAAACTTTTCATAGTCAAAATTTATAATTTCGCTAATTAAAAATTCCAACTTTGCATAATAAATCAAAGAAAACAAAAACCAATAAACTCCAACCTTACAGCATTCAGAGGGGGGAGAAACTTCGCGCCCGAGGCTGGAGTAGGGGGAGCAGGCGGCGTTATTGTGGTTGGAGGGGTCGGCTTCGGGCGTTGGAGGGAGCTGGGGTTTTCAGGGGTGCGAGTTGCGAGGGGGATGGCAAGAGGGGAGTTCGCCTGAGGGCAAGTGGGGGGGGGGGGGGGGGGAGGCGCTGCGTTGGAGGATTGGGGGCCTCACGCGTTTCAGGAGGGCGAAGAGGAGAACGAAGGAAGAGGAGGAACGAGAGGGCTGCGATGGGGGGTGCGGCCATCCTGGACGGCGGCGCGGCGGTGGCGCACGCCCCTGGGCGGCGGCGCGGCGGTGGCGCACGCCCCTGGGCGGCGACGAGGGGGGATCGATAGTTTAGGTTTTTTTTATTCTCTCCGATTGAATTGAACGTGGAAAAAGGGGGGGGGGTGTTTGACCGGGGACAAGGGGCAAAAGGGAGATGGGATAATTTTATATAATTTATATTTTATTTTAATTTCAAAAAGCAATTCTTTATTTCGAACTCAAAACGAGGCCCACCGCCTGTCGCCCATAGCTAATTACCCCCATTTCGAACACAATGGGATACTTAATGTAAGCTGATTCGAACGTTTCGATCAGTTTTTGTCAAAATCAACATATAACTCTATATATTGAATTTGAACGCGCATTTCAATTTACCGGGGTCACATACTAACTCTAAAAATTCCAGAAAAATATTTTCTAGCTTCGTATTGACGATACGGTCCTAACAAAACTAGTTTCGTCGAATTCTGAGACCGTTAGAAAAATGGCCATTTCCCAGTCGATTAAAATCAACTGAAACTGGTCAAACGCGTTTTCCTTTGCCACGCTCACATATTGATTCGAAAAATTATGAAATTTGGAATCTAGCAATAACTTAACATCACGGATCCAACAAAAGTGGTTTCGTCGAAATCTGAGGTCGTTTGCAAAATTTCCATTTTTAAGGGCCTGAATTCCATAGCGACTATTCAGAATTTTCAACTGGACATATCTTTTGATTCCCGCTATGAAATTTTGATTTTTCGGATTTGTTGGAAAGATATCATCAAATAGATCCTATTGTTCTTGGTTTCACTAAAATCCGGATTGTTTTGCACCCGGTACGTTCAATTGAAATTTGAAATCGAATTATCGAACTACCGCGCCATTTTCAATTCTATTTATAATTATATATAATTATTTATATTCTAACGACGACGTATATAATATATACGTTCTAATTATATTCAAAATAAAGTTCTTGTCGGTATTATTTAAAATAATCTATTTTAAATATTCAAAATTCGCTAAAATTGCCAAAATAAAATTTTTAAACTGGCCCAGAATTTCCGGGTTATTACAATTGCACAAAATTAGATGCCTTTTTAAAACATAATGAAGAGAGTGATGTTCACGGAAAAGAACTGTATTCTAAACTTACACAACTAAGAAGAATATTACCATCAGAAGTAACCAAATCAACTAACATCCTTTATTTTTTAAGATCTTACCATGATATGAGTGGAATTCTAAATGTATGTCTTGCATACCGAATCATTTTAATTATACCGGTTATAGTAGCATCAGCGGAAAGAAGTTTCACTAAGTTGAAGTTGGTGAAAACTTATCTTCGAACTACCATGTCACAAGAAAGATTAAGTGGGTTAGCTATGATTTCCATTGAGAAAGACTATTTGGATATGTTAGAGTATGATGACATAATTGACGATTTTCTTCTAAAAACTCAAGAAGGGGTTGTTTTCGTTGAATATCTTATTGTTAAAAATGTGTGATATGTCAACATTTTTGGATGAATATATTATACACTTTTGGATCAACTGTTATCTCAACAATTGGAATGCTTTTCAATTATAAATAGAAATATTTTCTAGGTATAGAAAATAAAGGAAACTGATATACGGAAATGTTTTTCAAATAATGTAAGAGGCCCAGATGATTACTGAAAATATTAGGTTAATAAATATTGATAAGAAATGGGGAAGTGGTTAATTATTGAAATATTAATTAAGGGGCCCAGTGATTGTTTGATGCTTTGTATGGATGTTTGTTTTTCATTTGATAGTTAAATAACCGACTATCGAAGTTTTTGACCATCGTTGTCAATATGGAAAGACTGGTTGGATTATTATCCGAGAACCACACCGTATTGGCAGTAGCGTTGTGAATTCGATTATCTGAAGACAATCGAAGGCGGAGTAAAGTGCAATGGCTTTCTTTGTTAATCCTATGTAGAAATTGCCTATGATGGATTAATGGAAATTGTGCCTTCGGTTTCGTTCAGTCCCAAAACGAACGTGTAAGGACGAATATCTGATAGAGTATCTCCAGTGATCACATATGTTAGTTTGTACAAATATACATCTGGTGGCTGAGAATTTATTCTCTTAGCATAATATCCAGAATATCTTTATGGAAATCGGTTAGTGATTAACGGATCTGACAATGTGGCAGTCAAAGTGATTGTGCTATCAATGAAAGATAAGCAATCGTAACCTCAAGCCTCGCAACTTGGAAATGGTATAAAATTGGGTAGGTCCAATGGCTAAGTGGGTCGCACCCAAGTAGGGTGTATTGTCACCTGATCTAGAGAAAATCCTTTTGCTTCTTTATTTTATCGCTGCTATTGCTTTGGAATGGTTGCTGATCCCAACCGTTGGTGACAATACATTCGGTACTCTCATGTTTAGCCTGGATTGCAAGATGTTCTTGTTGAACTCGGTGTATTCCTCTTTAGAGATACACTGTTAGAAGGTGGTCCCATACCTTTCCAGTTAGAATCCATTCTTCAATAAGAGCTCACGGTTTTGATTGTATACTATATATGTAGAGCGTGAGATGCAAGCGTTCTGCTAGATTGTTATTTAGTTTTTTTAGACACTATTATAATATCAGAAAAATATTGATTTCAAAGAATGCTTTGAGTTATCGTATGGTAAAAACCATCCGTATTTATGTGTGGATCGGGCTTACGATTATCTTTTCTTTTGAAAAGGATATTTAAAAGTTAAACCAAGTGTTTGGAGTTTACTCACACTAGTCACATGACTGACCCAAAGTTTATTTTGTTTTGTTTTACCCTAAACTCTTGGGTGCCCAAATTTGTACACGCAATCAAGTAGTTTAGGTATTTTTAGATATTCTTGGAGGAGCTTGGAGCAGGAGGCTTCAATGGTATAGATATATATATATATTTTATTCCGCTGTGTTGTATATGTAACGAACAAATGTTGTACTCTGATAATGTTATGTATATACAACAAAAATTTGTATTTCAAAAGCTGTCATATGTTATATTTTATTCTGCTGCGATGTGAGATTCTGTGTTGTGGTTCAGTTCTGTCTTCTATTTATTTTCTTCTATTCTAATATTTCTTTCTTTCTATTTCTCATCCTCTAACTTCTTTCTATTAATGATCTGGTAATTTCTGGTGTTTGGTTAATCGACATGGTATTTGTATCGATAATCAGGATCAGGAAAATAATGGTTCGTTACAGTGGTATCAGAGCTTAGGTTGTGCGAACACCTAGGCTTTGGTGGGGGTTTACTCATTAGAGATAGGATCAATAGTATCCTAGAATGAGTTGAGTATATATATATATACACACACACACACGAGAGCGCGTATTTGTTAATTGAAATAAAAGTTATTATATATTATGTTGGCTAGTCTGTTGAGTGGTTTATGAATTCTGGTTGGATTGTGGGACACCACGATATCGATAGGTATTTCTAAACACTTGAAAAGAAGAATGGACACAATATTGTTTTAAGATGGGTAAATGAAATAATTCTACCTAAAATTCTATTTTGATATGGAAGGAATAATTTTCTGAAATTGTTAAATGGATATTTTGGTTGTTATTATAATCAAATGAGATTATAAGAAATGAAATGGTTATATATAACCAAATAAAATTTGTATATGGATGAAATATACAAATGAGTTGAGCTAAAATTGGACTCAGAATCAGAATTAAGAATTTGAAATCCTGGGAAGTTGAAATATATTTTCTGAAGTATATTGGAATAATATAGCTTTCTTTTGAAGGATTTGAATGAAAATTCATTTTGAATGGATTCTGAAAGTATTAAAGCACTGAACTCACTTTAGTGGCTAGAAAATAATTCTGATGATGACTGCAACATCATCAGTGTTCATTTTCGAGTTTCTAAGTGATGGATTGCTACTTTAGAAATGTTTTGAAAGAAATTTGTTTCAAATAAAACAAGTTGGTTTGAAAATTCAAATGTTTTAAATTTGAGATGATTATAAATATGTCTATATTTATATAATTTCTAAAAGGATTTGAAATAAAGACCCAGTAAATTGAATTATGGAATTTAAATTTAACTTAAGCAAGTTAAATGGATTGAAGTGAATAAATTGATTAGAACCAATTTGAATGCATATGAATGGAATATGAATTGGATGTGAATATATTGATTTAGAATCAATCAGATTAAATGGCTGTAAGCGTATATGATGTGCAACATGAATGAAAACCAAAAAATTTGTTGGAACTAAAATTGTAGAAGTGTGAAATGTTGAGTTTCAACATAAGAAAATTTTTGGAAAGTAAATGGGTTTGTAGCATTTTTCCTACCTTAGTAATTTCGGGGACGAAATTCTTTTAAGGGGGGAAGAATGCAACGACCCGGATTTTTGGTCAATTAATTTTAAATATTTAATATTTATTTTAGTAGTTGTGTTGATGATATAAATGAATTTTATATTAACATACCGATTTAACAATCAAAATACAATTTATTTCGAATATATAGATATAATTATCGTAATACTAAAATTTGAAATAATTAAATTCAAAATTTAAAACTAAGTCAGAATGATTCAAATTATTAATAGAAAACTCTAACTGAATGGAAACGACAACAATAATAATATATTATCAAATAATAAATTATTTTGAATTTAATTTATATCGATTTAAATTAATATCCTTTCCAGAAGATAGAATGAGGCTTCGAAACATGTCCCAGTGTGTTCTGAATAGTGTTATAACAATAGAAACGCCGGTTGTTGCGCTCGAATAAGAGTTCGGAACTGTGAAATATATTATTTTAAATGTAAGTGGATAAGAACTTCATCAAATCAAGTTAATTAACCTACCTTAAGTTAGTACTTCCGCTAGCTACTTGTACCCGTGCACATGCTACTCCTTCTCCAGGAAGTTTTCTCTGTTGACTATTTAAACGCATACCCCTTTGTGTTTCTCTCTTTTGAAAATCAATTCTACAAAAGCTCCAAGAAAAATTACGGCACTCCTCTCAAATCCCTTTTGTTTATAAAATCCTTATTCCTCCCTTTTGATTTCATTTGCAAATCAAAATCCTCCTGGCCAAATTGTTTGCTTCCTCAAAATCAAAAATCAAACCCAACTCTTTTATAAAAAAATAAGAGAAAGATCGAATCAAAGTCTGGGGCTACGGTTCGAACCACGGATAGCTCGACATCACTAAGCTGGAGGCGGTCGCGATGCTGTGTAGAAGGGGTTCGACGTCGTTTATATCTGGTGAGTTCTCGAGGGTTGTGATCCATTTTATGGAACCAAAAGTGCACTGTGACAAGTGATCATGATTTGGTTTAGTGCGAGGTCTGAATTGGGAATATCGAATTTTAGTTGCGGTGTTCATGAATTGTGGATGTCCAGTGGTGAGTTCGAGCGTAGTATTGGTTTCGGGGTAGAAGGGCTTCGATAGTGGGATTTCAGGGCAATTCATTTTCACTGTAGCGTGCAATTAGGGTCGCGATTACTGGTGCTGATTTTGTGCGATGGCCTGTTGGGAAATGGTGAATGGAGTCAGTTGGTTTGAAGCACGGGTTTAATACCCAGTGTCGTTGATGATTAGTAGAGGTGAGGGTGTTGAATGAGAACAGGGTGAAGGAGCTGTTCAGATAAGTGAAGTAAAAAGAAGTAGTGTGTATTTTTGGAAAGAAGAATTTAGGGAGGGCTGTTGAAAGTTTTGGACATGGCAGGAGATTCAAATTTGTTAATGGGAAGAAGATGGATGGTTTGTTTAATTAGGTAATCTATTTTAATTTAGTAATAAATTTTTAGTTACATTTGAAATAGTTCGATAGCTTAAACAATGAATTGTCATTTTAAATTTAGGCAAGATTTATCGAATGGAATCAGCCAAGTAATCCATAGCTGCAAGATATCTAATCCGAAATTAGAATGGAAATCAGAATAGATCAGCGAAAATAAAATCACGGTGAGTAAACTCACTCTCTGAATTTTATTTAAATAATTTTTGTATGTTGTTTGCTGATTGTTTGGATGCAGTTAAATATTTATGTAGCTATATTAAATATATTAGTTATTTAGGGTTGGTGTTTGTGGCTGTTATATATATATATATATATATATATATATATATATATATATTGGTGGTTGGATATTTCCCGCAGTACCATTAGCAGATGCCCGCAGTATCATTAGCGGATGACACTTTGCGCCTCCACGCTATGATAGTGGACGACCTTCTATTCCGCGATATCCTACCTCGAAGCAGGATGGGTATTATTTATGTTGGCTAACGTTTGTGTATGCAGGAAAAACAAGTTGGAGGTAGCCAACTAGATTCCTCAAAATTTATTATTATTTGTTTCTATATATGTTATCGTATATGATGTGTTAGATAACCTGTGATTGATATTTGGGTGCTTTGGGTGTTTAAATATCACTGCGTCTAAATGTTGATTATAAAAATATCGTAAAAAGGTGTTTTGAGATTTAAACGGCAAAATCTATTTTTCTAAAATAGATCTGAATTTTGAATGGGCAATAGAAATATTAACTTGTTTTGAATGTATAAAACAAGAATTGAATTTATAAATGATGTATATAAACTAAATAATGCAGAAAATTTAAGTGAATTTATAAATGGTGTTTATAAATGAAGGGAAATATATTATCATTGGATAATATGAATATTTAAATTTAAATATGAATTTAAAATGAGAATTGAAAATCGTTTTACGTAGTAAATGATAAAATTTATTCCGATATTCGGAATGGAAAATGAAATTAATAAATCCATAGGATTTATGTTTGAATTCAACTATGTCGGATTTATAAATTATTTCCAAAATGGATATTGGAATTGTATTAATTAAAAACTAGTATTTAAATCAAATATTAAAATATATTCTATGTTATATATAGGTAAGTTAAAATACATAGAATATTCCGAGATAAGATTTTGGTTTTTAAATAGATTTTGAAATGGAACTTGTTTAATATATAAAACAAGTAAATTATAAACAATGTTTGTAAATGTAGTAAATTAATTATCAAGAGATAATTTGAAATTTTAAATTCAAGTATGAATTTAAAAATAGAATTGAAAATCGTGTTGAAAAAGGGACAATGGTTTTTGTTCCAGAATTTTGAATATAAACAGAATTGAGAAAAGTCCAACGAATTATATTTTGGAATTTGATTACATTGGATTTTATAAAATAATTTATTTCTAATCAAATTGGAAATTAATATCAGAAATAGAATTGTGATTGAATTGATAACTAAGTAATGAAAGATCGACGATTAGAGATAATCAGAAACATTAAGTTAGATTTGAGAACTGGATTTAATATACATTAAATTATATATTATAACGAGATTGAAAATTAAATTAAAAGAAGTTTAACGTTATTATTTAAATATAATTAAAAACGAGCTCGCCGCAGCGCTATAGTTTGTAAATTGACGTTTCGAACTTCAATTGAGTATATAGTACACAATTTAAGTTGGAATGATTTGAAAAAAAAATCGTCGGGACCGATTTAATAATAGTTTTCTAATGAAAAAGAAAAATATGGATTTCGTCGTTTAGATTTTGAGATATGACAAAATCAAATTTCCAGAAAAACAGCGCAAAAATCGTTTAAAAACCATAACGGTTTATTTAAATAAATAAAAGAATTTTAAGTAAATAAAATCTGAATTTCCATTAGAAAAATCCAGATTTGAGTTGTAAAATAAATATGAACTCAAGTTGTGTAAATGAAATGATTTTTGACACAAAAATCATACTTTTAATTATGGAATAGAATTAACTAATTTGAAGAATATTTAGTTAATTGAATTTTGAATCTAAATTGGGCGTTGGATAAGTGAATGGGGTTTATGAATTTGTATTCGAAATCAAATACGAAACTCGAGTTGAAAATGGAATTAGATTTAGTTCATAAGTAAATTATGATAATTTTGAACGTGATATATTCAAATAAAAAGTGGAATGTGCAAAATAGCTAATTAAAGAATAAATTAGTGAATTTAGTTAAAATGACTAGATTGAGTTGGAATAAATTAGAAAAGGACGCATATGTGTTAAACAGGTATGGAATGAAGAGAATGAAGATTAAAATTATTTAAGTGCCCGAAAAAAGGTACATGTTTAAATTCCATATGAGGTTTTATGTGCCGAATCAGCAAGTCACTTGGTTTTTTTGATTTTCTTTTTGAATGGAAAGGGCCCAGTGAGGCGTTTTGTAGTTGTACCGAGTGACCTATACAAAGGATGTTATGGTGAAATTTTCTAAAAATTTAAGGAGTTAGAACATTTTTAAGAAAATTTGATAACTAGAAAATCAATATATCAATATATATTGAATTCGATAAGGAAACGAATTTAAAATAGAATATTATAAACAAAAAGGAAATCTATAATTAAATCTGGTAAAAATGGAAAGAGAAATGTATACATGTTTTTAAAATGGGTTTTTATGGTGTTGATTATTCGAGGTAAGTGGTCTTGTATGTTTTGAAGTTAAGGATGTTCTCAGTCAAGGTCTGAGAGGTAACTATACCCCAACTTGATTGATTTCATTATTTATCGATAAATAGGAAGATTCAGTCTCGAAGATCAATGTTTAAATAAGATTTTGTTGAATGTGGTATTTTGGGTTGTTGTAATGATCTTTTACACAACATTCGATTTAACCCAAGTAAGTGGAATTTTGGAAATATAACAATAAATGTTTCCAAGTATAAAAATAAATGAGTTCAGAAAAGAGATAAGTAATTGGAATGCTTTTCAATTATAAATAGAAGATATTTTCTAGGTATAGAAAATAAAGGAAGGTGATATATGGAAATGTTTTTCAAATAATGTAAGAGGCACGAATGATTATTGAAAATATCATTGATAAGAAATGGGGAAGTGATTAATTATTGAAATATTAATTAAGGGGCCCAGTGATTGTTTGATTCTTTGTATGGATGTTTGTTTTTCATTCTATAGTTAAATAACCGACTATCGAAGTTTTTGACCATCGTTGTCAATATGGAGAGATCGATTAGATTATTATCCGAGAACCACTCCCTATTTGCAGTAGCATTGCAAATTTGATTATTTGAAGACAATCGAAGACGGAGTAAAGTGCAAGGGCTTTTTCTGTTAATCCTAGGTAGAAATTGCCTAAGATGGATTAATGGAAATTGTGCCTTCGGTTTCGTTCAGTCCCAGAACGAACGTATATGGACGAATGTCTAACATAGTATTTCCAGCGATCACATACGTTGGTTTGTACAAATATACATCTAGTGGCGGAGAATTTATTCTCTTAGAATAATATCCAGAATATCTTTGTGCAAATCGATTAGTGATTAACGGATATGACAATGTGGCATTCTAAGTGATTGTGATATCAATGAAAGATAAGCAATCGTAACCTCAAACCTCGCAACCGGGAAATGGTATAAAATCGGGTAGGTTGCATGGCTAAGTGGGTCGCACCCAAGTAGGGTGTATTATCACCGGATCTAAAGAAAATCCTTTTGCTTCTTTATTCTATTGTTGTTGTTGCTTCAGAATGGTTTCTGATCCCAACCATTGGTGGCAGTACATTCGGTACTCTCAAGTGAAGTGAGGGACCGATCATGTTTAGCCTGGGTTGCAAGATGTGCTTGTTGAACCTGGCGTATTCCTCCCTAGAGATACATTGTCAGAAGGTGGTCCCATACCTTGCCAATTGGAATCCATTCTCCAGTAAAAGCTCGTGGTTTTGACTGTATACTATATATGTAGAGCGTGAGATGCAAGCATTCTGCTAGATTGTTATTTACTTGTTTTAGACACTATTATAATATCAGAAAAATATTGATTTCAAAGAATGCTTTGGATTATTGTAAGGTCAAAACCATCCGTATTTATGTGTGGATCGGTCTTACGATTATCTTTTCTTTCGAAAAGGATTTTTAAAAGTTAAACCAAGTGTTTGGAGTTTACTCACACCAGTCCCATGACTGACCCAGAGTTTATTTTGTTTTGTTTTACCCTAAATGCTTGGGTGCCCAAATTTGTACCGGCAGTCAAGTAGTTCAGGTATTTTCTGATATTCTTGGAGGAGCTTGAAGCTGGAGGCTTCAACAGTATAGATATATATAGAGTTTGTTCCGCTATGTTGTATATGCGATGAATAAATGTTATACTCTGATAATGTTATGTATATACAGCAAAAATTTGTATTTCAAAGCCTGTCATATATTATTCCGCTGCGATGTGAGATTCTGTGTTGTGGTTCAGTTTTGTCTTCTATCTATTTTCTTCTATTCTAATATTTCTTTCTTTCTATTTCTCATCCTCTAACTCTTTTAGATTAATGATCCGGTAATTTCTGGTGTTTGGTTAGTCGATATGGTATTTGTATTGATAATCAGGATCAGGAAAATAGCGGTTCGTTACAATTTGTACCTTTCAGATTCTTGAATTCTTTAACATTTTGGAATTCTTTGAAACTTTAAATATTTTACAGAACTTTAGATTTGTTTAAAAACATATTTTCGAATCTTATGAAAATTTCAAAGTTTAAAATTTATGAATTATTTCAAATATATTTTAAAAAATCCTAATTTTTTTAATTAATACATTTAGATATGATTTCAATTATAGTTATTAAATATTTGATACTAAACAATAAATATTATTTCTCAATTATTAAAGACTAAATATTAATCATTAAGTATTAACAGTAAACTATATTAAACAATAAAAATTTGTTTTAATTATTTAACAACAACTATTAATTAGTTAATATATTATTAAATATCAATATTAATTATTTAATTTTTTATTATTTAATTATTATTAGTAGAAATTATTTAATCACTACTAGAATACAGGTCTATTCCAATGGCTCATAGCCGTTGGCGGCCGTTGGAATAGCGTTCTCGCGTTCCAATGGTTTCCAACAGATCCAACGGAATATTTCCAATAGCTTCAAACGGCGTAAGCTGTTGGAAACCGTATAAAAATAATGACCAAATAGTCGTTGGAAATCGTTGGTGACCGTTGAAAAAAATGGGTTATTTTTTTATATAATAGCAAGCATATAATCTTCCAGCCATCCCATTTCCAATCTAATCCAGTTCCAATCAATTTCACATATATATATATATATATACAACACATATATACCAGTAACAATATAAACAACCAAAATAAATCAAAGAAACATTAATATAAACAAATCAAACCATCCAGAAACCAACACATACATGTTAATAAATCAAATATATCAAAGTTACTTGTCCACAAACTATCTAGACATACCAAAAGTATCATTCTCACCTACTCTGTGCCCAAATATACAACATTCAAACAAAATGTCACCATCTTCAAGTCATAGAAAACACTTACCTCAAGCATCGCTTCCAGAATCAGCAGACGGCGAAGGATGACTATCATGATTGTGCACATACTTTGCAAACTTATGTTTTAGCGGCTCCAATTACATAGTCTGAAAACGACTATGCTCGTGTAGCTGCTCAATCATGATTCTAAGCTCTTTAATTTCTTCTTTGTATTGGGCCTTCTTAGGTTGTCGAGTCGACAAATAGAATGAATTGTAAAAATGTTATGTCAGCATATAAAATATTATAACACTTTATATTTAATATTAATTTATTCTATGTATGCAAAAGGATTCATTATTGTCAGGTTACCGAAGCTACTATTCTCACCGCCATGTCGTCGAGAGACAGACATAATATAGCTGCCACATTGATACATATACAATTCATAATAATTATGATATGATTAAATGTTAAAAAAGTAATACATGCTACACATTTGTCATGTTGTGTATGTGTTGTGTATGTGATTATACACTTATTGTCGTTAAAATTGGATAACTTGGATAATGCAATATTAAACATCGGTAAATGTAATGTGAATAGTTGTGAAAGTTACCAAATTTTACTCAGTCTTTGTTGTTTTCTTCGTCATTTTCTGATTCAGACTCAGTTTCATGTTTTATGTCATTTTCCTCTACACTCTCAAATGCATCGACTAATACATTTGCCTCATCAGATCTAAAATTAGTTTGATCGTCTGCAGTTGTTGTTTCAACATTTTCCTCTAGATCTGCTTGATAGGCTAGTTCATCAGGAATATTCTGTCCATCGAACGTAAATCTTGCCTTAGTTTTAAAAACCGCAAACCAATCTGTTTTATCCTTTTTTAAAGGCAGATAAGAGGCATAATAAGCTTGTAGGGATTGTCTAGCTAGCACAAAAGGGTCATACTTTGGATAACGTGAGGTATGTTTAATTTCTACAAGATTATACTTTAGATGCACGTTTGTAACGACCCTCCTTTTTACCCGATTCTCGCATGTAATTAAACCAATTTAAATCGTTCATAAAGATGGATGGTTATGAGTACTAACATATTTGAACATAAGTAACAGAACTTTTATTTCATTACAAAATTATTTACATTAGAGTTACAAAGAATCAGAATATACCATAAGCTCAGCGGAAAACCAATAGCTCTCAATGAAAGAAGAAAAGCCAAAACAAGACTCTAACTCTGATCAGAAACCAACTCTGAAACTAAACCTACAAACTAAACTACCAGCTTCCCGTGCAAAATTATGGGGACCCAGAGTTTAAGTAGGAACAATAAACTCCAGGTCAGTTATGGGACTGGTGTGAGAACTCAAAACAATTATTATTTCAGGTTTATTTTAAAGTTGGGAAAATTCACCGGACCATGCCGCTTAGGCGGAACGGGTTTACTCCATGTGAATTCCCATGCATAAAAATTTGTTAAGACTTTGGAAAGTGAAGCTATCATAAGCTCGACCCATATCACACAATGTAAGCACACAACAAAAGGGCGAGTTTTGTCTTATGATAACCAAAAAAGCTTTAATACATAAATCCTCTTTTAATACTATCAATAGTGCATAGTGTTGAAAACCATTTTACAAATAAATATATTAATCTTAGTGAGCATAGCGAGCATAGTAACTATGCCCACATACATTGTTTACAACAAAACGAACGGTTTGTATTGGTTATTGGGTTTTCCAACATGATGGTTCCTCGCACAAAAGATCAACCGAGGACACGAAGCTAAGTATCTCTCGTTTAATATCCAGACACGGACACTGAATACAGAGCGCGAAAGTATATATCTTGGTTTTCATCCAGACATCAAACACCGTATATACTTTATTTCCTCAGGTTTCGAGGTAGATCTACTGCTGCAGCTTTCGATTTTCACTAGAGATTATGTATACAACCTAACCGTCAGTTTACTGTCAATCCGGGGTATGAGGCTCTTCGATGTCACGATATACACAAAGATACGCTTCAATAAGCCATGCTTTGATCATTACTAGCTCATTTCATAACTCTAGTATGCCACATTGACAATTCACGACATGTCACTGATTTCTATCAATACATAACGTCTAAGTTCGTATGTCTTACAAACGAGGAAAATATATTGCCACACATCCAATATATATTAATAGAATCAGTGCTACGCAGCTAATTTCAATGTCAGACACACGATCCAAACAAGTCTGTTTTGGGTCTGAACGGAACAACAATCCGAGAATATTCAAATTTATTCAGATTTCATGCCACTTATAAACTTGTATCGGGTGATCAGCCCAAACGAGACATCAGCCTTCAATCTAAATAATTTGAAGATTCTCGGTCTTCAATTATCGATTTCCAAGTCTTTGGTTTCTTTATAACGTTGTATTATTACTTGGAATGGTTTTCGAAATATTTGATCCCAGTCTTTTTAAGTAATAAGCGCATTTTAAAACAATAGTTATGGATCATATCAGATTTCCCATTTTAAATCTCCTTCCAAATCGTTATTACTTCACTTACACTCAAGGTTGGATTTATTCCAGTTTTCCATAGCCCCGTTATCGCTTTATTTGCCTTTGAAATAAAATTCCATTTTCCAACCTTATATTCAAACATAATTCTTTTGTTCGTCGTTCAAAAGTACCAAAATTTAATTTGGATTTTTACATTCCCGTCTTTTATTTTAAAATCCTCAATAAATTTCATATGAAATAAATTTGAATTTCTTTAAAATATACCAAATATTTAACAAAACCATTTTACCATTTAAACAATAGTTTATGGTTTATAACTTCAAACCCAATTGTTTCATGGAACGTCATAATTTAAATTTAACAATGTTCCCAAAATATTGTAAAATGACCATTTAAATCCAGTTGATTCAAAATCATTTGAATTTGAAACATTTCAACTCCCATCACTTTTTTATAATTAAATATGGTTTGTCATAAATTTCCCAAATTTTTATTAATTTATACAAGTCTTTTTTCCTTGATTTTCCTTTACGGTCACCGAACTGCACGTATAGCGACCTTTTCCAACTTTATTTGAAAACCATACGATAGAATTTGAAATTTTCTTTTCTATTAGAAAATTATTATTAATAGAATTATGAGGTTTCTCATTTAACGTCAATGCGCTTTAAAATGTTCAAGTTATGGTCGTTTAAAATAGAAATCGATATTTATGAACTGCCACTTCATTACACGTCCGCTTCAAGCTATATAACAATAAAATTATAAGTCGTCTGAATCTTTTCAAAACAGATAAATTAAGATTTCCATAACTTAAATTCTAAAATAATATATTTCCTGAACTCGTGCAATCATTTCCCAACTTACCGATAATGACAAAAATTTCTCGCATACAGAACCAATGTCTAAATACATAACTCCCATCTTTTAGCAATCAAATTTCAAAACTCGATTTCATTATTTATAAGTTGAAAATATTTCCAAAGATCTATTTTGATTAAATCGTCACTTAATAAATATTTCCCAATCATGTTTAAGTAAAATTTACGTCCAGCTGTTATATAAATAAAAGAACTTAAACCATATTCCAATGCTTTTATTTGTATTACCTTTTTATCTAAACAACTTATTTCAAAACATCATTTTTTAATTTAGAATATTCCTTTTAAAATAAATTGAATACTATTTCCTTAAAATCCCTTCGATTATTGTTATGAAGTTAACTATTTGCAAAAATTCATTATTGGCATCTCAAAATTCAGTATCCTATTTTCTTCAAAAATTCGAACATTTTTCTCCCAAAGTTGTTGTTTTTTTCCTTTTTCTTTTCTCATGAAAATTGTTAAATTATTTCAAACAAATTTAAATATAATTCAAAATATCAAATCATTAATTTTAATAATAAATTCGTTATTTGCATGGCCAGGAGATTTTAAACGATTATTTGTACAATTCCACAACTACGGTGTGTGTGATACAACCATAAACAATTCAATAGATCAACCATATGAATCAGATGGACATGCATGACTTTATTCATTATAATCACAACAATTGAACAAACATTTCAATTGTGCATAAGCGTTACGATCAACAACGCTTGTTAGTGTTCAGTGTACTTTATAACTACAAGAACATTCATACAAACATTGCACACAAACATCCATACCCAAACAATTCATCATTAACTAATTATAATTAATATCCACTCATTATAATTATCCAATTATTACAAATTTAAATAAAAATTAAATTAGAAGTTCTCACCGAAAAAGCTCTAAATTTTCATTGTTAGAGTTGCTAACGACTACCAGCGGACAACGCTCTAGCTACACGTCTATTTCTTTACTTTCCAGTCCAATTTCTAGATATAGAAAATGTTGCTACAAGTCCAACGCCACAAACAATATCCGGTTTGGATCTATAATTTGTTTTTTCTTTTTCTTTCAGCACAAGCCAAATCCTCCTCTAAACTATCGAAATCCATAAAACCAACATCCCATTAATTACCTCTTTCCTTTTAAACTTACATGCACGTTGTTGCACTGATATCTCTTCGTCTTCGTACTGGCAACTCCTACATGCATCTATGCACCCTTCATGCATGCGCGTTCATCGTTTTTTCCCCATTCTCCTTTTCTTTTTCTCCTCTGTTACCTATTGTCCAGGAAGCCTCATCACTTAGTCATTCATTTACTTTTCACATTACATAAATTTCCACCTCCTCACCAGATGCCTCCTTCTCCCTATGTACATACACACTTGTGAGACTCGTAGCTCAATGACATAACTACATCAAATCCATAAATTTGTTTACTTTCCTTCAACTCAACATGATAAAGCTCAACTCCAAGATGCAAGCCTGAGTTTCGATTGGAGAAAGAAGGACAACGACTTAAGAGGTTAGAGAGGTTGCTAAAGGCAGAGGAGCTATGGGGAGTCGCAAAACAGGGAGGCCGAGTGGGATAAAAGGGGTAACGAACTGACAAACTGGGAAGGAAGGTCTGTAATGGAAAAGTAGTGGAGGGGAGCATGGTTTAAAGAGGGAAAAGAAGAGTTACCGGGTGGCTGACGTGGGTGTATAGGTGGGATGGTGATTGGTGCAGTAATTTGCGATAGTCGGAGCTTACATGAAGCGGTGGTTAAAGAGGCGACAGGCGGAGGTGGAAGGAAGGGTGTCAGAGTGGTGAAAGTATGGACAGTGACTACTCTAAAGTATGGGCGAATTGTTTGGGAGAGGGAAGAAGCAAAGGTGCAGGGCGGGGGACTAAGGTAGTGACTGGCGGTTGCGGTGCGGTGGAAGCCGAGAGCAGCTGACGAGAAAGATAGGGTACGACTGTAGCTTTCTTTTGGGGAGCGCATGTAAAAATGGGAAGGCCGAACAAGTTGATGTTGAGTGGGGAGGTGTGGCAAACGGTGAAGGGGAGTCGTTGTCAGATGATGGAGGAGGTGATCAGGTGGGGGATGAAGTAGCAATATATAATGGGAAAGTGGCATGGCAATGCAAACAAGGCGGAAGTTTATATTTATAATTTCTTTTACTTTGAAGTTTCACGCTCTAGAAATTGTTTTGAGCAAAGCCTAATATCACCGAAAAGAAACTGCTTTTGGAAGAAGGGACAACAAAAAGCAACGTGGAGACCTTCCAGAAAGAGTATTACAAATGTTTGAGTACATAAATGCATATAATACACGTGTCATGCCTGGGAAATATTCAAATAAAATCCCACCATTTCGAGAATGGTATCTACTTTGATTAAATTTTTTTTTTCGAAAAGATCTATCTTCTTTAATTTATGAAAATACACGCCAATATGTACTAATGTAAGGAAGAGACACTTTGAACCAACAATACCACCTTTTCTACGTTTTTAATACAAATTTGTACGACAACCAACAATGTTCGATTTTTCACTAAATATTTCCAATTCAAAGATTTATAATCAAATTCAAAACCAAATAAATTTGTTTACATTCAAATATAAATTTATCATTAAATTGGAAAGCAAAAATAATTTCTAAATCAACATATTCAATCACTTTAAGATGTGTATATCGTTAAAATTCAACACAACAAATTTTAGATTCTAAGATCAAAAATTAAACTCATAAAAAATAATTTAAATCAAAAAATAGACTAGAGTTCAAATTATAAACAAAAATCAATTTCTTTAATATTAATTCCAAATTGATTTTATATTTTAAATCATTGAAATTCTTGGATCGTTACAATCTCCCTTCCTTAAAACTTTTCGTCCTCGAAAAGGAGAAGTTGTTAAACTCATACAAATTTAAAATATTCACCAATATCACATTTCATTTTAAATGAACAACAATAGGATATAAACTTGAAAATTATAGTATGAAATAACTTCTTCAACCCGAAATCCCAATTTATTTTCAGATTATTTGAAATACTATATTTTTTCATATTGAATCATACTGACTTCGGGATTTCAAAATCGAAATCATTTCGAAAATTTCAAATATTTTTACGATAAATGACATAATAACATTTATTTTCCAAGTCGAGAGGTTTCTCTCAATGACAAGGCCACTAGGCACGGCCTTGCTCGCATCGATGTAAATAAGTGATGTCTCTCCGGTCCCCAGAGCAGACCATCATCAAGGCTCGTCATACCTTTCTTTAGTCACGGGTTACTCGAATCTTAGTAACAAATCATTTTATTTAATATCCCGAAGTTAGAAATAATAATAATTTACAAATATTTTCAAGACACGCTATTATTATTTTCTGAATATTTCAAAATATCGAAATTTCAAGTTGGCAAACTTTACATCCAAATAACTTGGAAAATTAACTTCGCTTCAATAATTAGAAATCAGAATTTTCACTTTACAACCAATTTTAGCTTAAATCCAGTATTATACAAATTTAAACTTTACAGTTCCTAAATTATAGGCTTTATAAACCATTTAAATTTATATACCATATCAAGTTTTTCATGAAAAATAGATTTCAAAGTATCTTGCAAAATAGCATTTTGGATAAATTCAATGTTTTTTGAAATTCATTTGTACTTTATACAAATCCAAAATAAGAGATAATTCAAAAAGCTTATTTTCAAATCAAAAACTATGTTATTACTCCAATTTGTCCAAAGATTGGTGGACGTAGACAAAAAAAGGGTTTCAGAGATAGGATTAGACCATCGCGAATATATTGAATAAGTAACAATAAACAAAGGATGATAACGGGCAATGAAAAGCAGAACATAACATTAGCGAAGGGATGGCATTATATTTCAAAATATTCATTACTACTCAAATTTGTTCAAATGGTTTCAAATTTCATTGTTAATTCATTTACAAGTTCAAATTTTATTAAAACTATTCCTTTTTATATCTAAATTCATTTGCAAATGCAATTTATATTCTACAAACAAGGAATACACCACTTATTTAAATTATTCGCTTATCTATTTCAGTTCATAATTATGTATCAAAACTTTTTATTAAAATTTATCCAAGCAATTTCAAACACTTAACAAATGGTTTTAAGTATTTATTGACGTTTAAATTGGAATCATATAATCATCCCACTTTCGTAACCCAAAAAATAAATATTGATAATGCTGCAGTCATCAACAGAATTTTCTTCAAGTGCCTAGAGTGTGATTCTATATTTATCTAGTATATACTGGACTTCGTATATACGTTAACCAGATGTATATTCAAAATCCTTACATACTTGATAGTCCAATCTCGACGTCCAATAATATACTCAAAACTCTTATCTTAAGTTATATTTCAAACAATTATGCTTTTCAAAATGATTAACTTAGTTTCAAAATAATTTATATTTTCAAAATACGCTCGCCTAAACACAATACTCCAGAATCTCATTCTAAGGTATTCTAACCCCATCTCAAATGAGATATTACAACTCTGATGAGTCCTAACTTTGGTTCAAATATGTCGTACCCCATATCTTTGTATAAACCAAAGCTCTGATACCAACTGTAACGATCCGCCTTTTTACCCAATTTTCACCGGTAATTAAACCAACTTAAATCGTTCATAATACGGATGGTAATGAGTACTAACATATTTGAATACAAGTAACAAAACTTTTATTTCATTACAATTTTTTTTACATCAGAGTTACAAAGAATCAGAGTATACCATAAGCTCAGTGGAAACCAATAGCTCTCAACGGAAGAAGAAAAGCCAAAACAAGACTCTAGCTCCAATCTAAAACTAGTTTTGAAACTAAACCTGCAAACTAAACTACCAGCTGCCTGTGCAAAATTATAGGCACCGAGAGTTTAGGTGGGAACGATAAACTCCAGGTCAGTTATGGGACTGGTGTGAGAACTCAAAACGGTTATTATTTCGGGTTTTTGAAAGTTGGAAAAAATCACCGGACCACGCCGCTAATGCGGAACGGGTTCACGCAATGTGAATTCCCGTGCATCGAAATTTGTTATGACTTTGGAAAGTGAAGCTATCATAAGCTCGACCCATATCACACAATGCAAACGCACACCAGATGGGCGAGTTTTGTCTTATGATAACTAAAAATGCTTTAATACATAAAATCCTCTTTTTACTATCATTAGTGCATAGTGTTGCAAACCATTTTACAAATAAATATATAAATCTTAGTGTAACGACCCAAGGTTTTCGGCCCCTAAAATCGACATAAATACATTTATCGTTACTCATGCCGACTTCCCAAACACCGAAAACACTGGATAGTTATTAGAAAGAAATTAAAGGGTGAGATAAGAAAGGAAGAAAGTTAGAATAGAAGAAGAAAAAGAATAAACACCACAACACAGAATCAGAGTCTCACATCGCAGCGGAACAAAATATAATATAGAAATAAAACTTTACTGAGAGCTTTTAAAATACTTACAATCGTCAGAGCACATCACACATCTGGACAGTCATAATAACCTGTCCTCATATACAACACAGTGGAATAGTAGTTATGTAATATCATACGTCTGAACTCTTTCAGCTCGTTTCTTCACAGCAGTCAATAACCTGAACCTGTACAACCCGGTTTAACCCAAGCATTTACAAGACACCGGGTCAGTCTAGTGAACAAGAGTGAAAAAACTCGCACAGTATTAAGGGGAATCATCCAACTTAATTTTAAACTTAAAAATCTTTTTGAAAGAAAAGGATAATCGGAGGACCAAATCGACACATAAATATGGATCGTTTTTACCTTACGATAACCGAAAACATTTTTGAAACCAATATCTTTTCCGATATTATGATAGTTTCTAAATACAAGTAAATATCAATCTAGCGGAACGCTTGCATCTCACGCTCCATATATATAGTATACAATCAAAACGGCGGGCGCTTATTGGAGATTGGATTCCGACTATGACAAGGTATGGGACCACCTGCCAATAGTGTATCTCTAGAAAGGAATACACTGGATTCAACAAGAACGTCTTGCAGCCTGGCCCACAAATGACCGACCACTCATTTTGCTTGAGTGTATCGAATGTATATCACCAACGGTTGGGCTCGAACCACCATTTCCCGAAAGGGACATCATTGAAATAGATTAAAGAAGGAAATGAAATTTCTCTAGATAGGTGATTATACACCCTAATGGGAGTGACCCACATAGCCATGCAGCCTTCCCGATTTTTGTCATTTCCCAGGTGATGAGGCTTGAGGTCAGAATTATCTTCTGGAACATCTGGTCACCATTCACTTTGAATGCCACATCGTCAGATCTGCCAGATATCACTAATTGACGTCCACAAAAATACTCTAGTTATTTAGTTAGAGAAAAACCATTTCTCCGCCATTAACTATGGTACATTTGAAGAAATCAACGTACGTGATCCCTTTGGAAATACTCTGTCAGACATCCGTCCATACAAGTCATCCAGGAACAGGATGAACCGAAGGCACCCTCCTACCACATCCAAGGAATAACCCTACAGATTGGTAGCGAGTAGTCCTTGCAAATCCATAGATTTCAACCACGACAGAGTCACATTATATCTCTGGCTGCTAAACCAGAGATTATAAGTATTCTACCGTTTTATGAAGATCCACGATCTTAAATTTCTTCGTCTCGATCATCTTATGATATCTTCACGAATTTGTCGGTCGGAATGGTTTTCGAGTATGAATTTGATCCGGGTCTTTCCGTACCAACAATCGTATTGGACAGATTTGATAGTCGGTGATTTAACTATCAAAATATACAGTGATTCAATCATGTAAATCCAATGAGTTCACCAGTTCAGTATTCAACATCAATTGGCTTTTTAATTAAAACAAGTGTAAAATTTAAAACTCTTAAATATATCGAGATTATAAATATAGTTTTTCTCTACTTATTTAACATAAGATTTTTCTTTAAACAAATTCACTTTTATATATCCAGTTTCCTATTTTCACTTTCAAAACATTAGCCACATTATTTAATTTTGGGGAAATCAGTTCAACTTATTTATTCGTAAAAATAACGTTATGAAATATCTTTTATTCATTTCTTGATAGTACTAATGCTTATTCTTATATAATAAAACTCAACTTTACATTTCCTTTCTAACTCGAACATATCATTATATTTTCAGCAACCCCTTTCTATTTCCCTTTTGCTTTGGAACTCTCATTATATATTCCCCACATTTCCATTAATCGTTGCACTATTATTTCTCTCATGGAAATAATACATATTTACTGACCTCTCTTACCATTTCAACTAATATCATCCGCATATAATCCTGATGTCGTTCAAGTTGGGGTATTTTAATTACCTCTCAGACCTTAATCAACAACGTTCATATTTGGAGATGAATACAAGTTGAAATCCCAAAAACCAATATTTCATTCTAATATAAATTCAAATTCCATTTAACTATACTATTCAAAATACAGTTTCATACAACCTTCTTATCCTTTGAAAAATCTTTTTCCTCGCATATACCATTCTTTCCTAATTCAATACTCAAGTAGCACCACTCTTAACTCTGCCTCTTTAACCAAACTCATTTACAGTTCGGATTTATTTACAAAATCCTATGACCCACTTCTCTTAACAAATTCACTTTTACCAACCCATTTCAAATCCATTCAATCATTATCCCCTTTAAATTCTTATTTCAAGTCCCCCGATATTACTTAACCCTATTATTTAGTAACGTTAATTTATAATTAACGATATAACACCTCATTGCTTTTATAACCCTTGTTTAAATAAATTCTGGTTTGATCTAACCCTTTCAGTTCTCAATTCCCCTTTTACTTAATTCGAATATTTAGGTCACATTTATTTTAAGCTATCGCTTAAATTCCCCTTTTATAACTTCATTATAAAGCTCAGGTTTAAAATAAAATATGTTCATAACTCCTTTCACCATTCCATTAGAGTTCATTTACCCTTCGATTACTTTTTAAATGATTTTCAATTAAAAAGTAATTTTCTAAATTATTATTAATTAATACAATAATTTACTTCGATCATTAACTACTGTAAAAACAGTTAATTCCTTAATTAACTAAAATAAATAGTAAATCCCTTTTTAAACATCTTATTAAAATTTAAACAATATTCATTAAACCATTCTATTCAAAATGAACTAATTTAATCCTAATTAAAACGGTCGATATAGTCAACTCAAAACACGTTTATCCCATTAACCGATTCCAATTCGTTTTCCCTTTAAATTAATTAATATAATTAGTTTAAATAATTCCATTTAACTATTTCTTAATAAAACAATTATCCAAATTAATCGTTAGGTTAATTTTTAATCACATGTTTATACATCTGATTAACATTAGGATTTACTATATAAAATCGATTAACAATAAATTATAAATTTAAATAATAAATGATTATTTCTTTTGATAACTATTATTTTAAAAAAATTCAAAATATATATTTAGCTATAAAATAAATTTTATAATTTCATCTTTGTCGATTTGCCTAACAGTAAATCAAAATTTACAAAACGATTGATTTAATAGGCCTTATGCTGCCAACAACTCAACCAATACCGCCCATTGGTTTAAACTAAACAAATGTTGAAATTTCAGTCAATAATCAAATCAATCACTCAATCAGGTCAGTTCATATATGATAATATGAAAATAAATAATATATTTGAGGACGTTGGATCCCTCCAACCTGTTCTCCCTGTGTTCAAATGGTTATCTCAAATCAGTTCGACCAATTCCATTTAACAGATAATTTCAATAACAACAAATAATGACTATTTAACATCAACCAATCAACAAAACAATTCGAACAATGAAACACGTTCATAAATAAACGTGACCAATAAGGTGAGTTACCTCCTTTGGATCAAATCGTTAAATAACGATTTAAAATTTCACTGAAATTACGGTTAAATCAATAAATAAATATATAACTAGCAAAACAGTCAACCTTTGGCAAGCAGAGCACACAAAACAAAAAAAACAATTTATAAAATATAAATGGGAAAAACTGAGTGAGTTTAACTCACCTTGGGTTTCCATTCGTCGAGATAACGACCGATTTCAGTTAAATTAAACATTTGTATAATTTAACTGAGCATTCTAGTTGTATCCAAGTGCGTCCAAAACTATTCCAGAATGGTGGTGTTCGGCAAAATGATCCCAATGCCTCCTAGTTCGTTCAATTCTGTGAACGTAGGTACAAATTATACAATTATAAGCGAACATGATGAAATTTAAATATTATTTCCTTAATCAATTATTAATTTAATTACTTTTATTTACAGATATCAGGCTGATTGTTCCATTACGCTTAGTATTGTTGTCCATTGTTCTCAACGAATAGTAAACACTTGAAACACGTACATGTTCTACATTAGTATAACCAACTTTTAAGTAATTAAATTAGTGCTACTTAATTTCATTAATAACAGTACAAGCTGATTTCCTGTTTCCCTTATTCTGAACTTCAGTGTCACAATGCCTTGTGCCAGTTTAATCCACGCATGCCTGAACGAATTATATTAGTTTAATTAGATGACAATTTTATTTCTAATTATATGTAACGACTAATAAAACCTATTCTTTAGTTTAAAGCAGACCGACCAAAATAGCAAAATCACTTCCTTCCGTTTACGTTGTTCACGTGTACAGTCCTCCTTGTCCTCACTTGCGTTCAACTTCCTGCAATTTCCAGAACACGATTTTAAATTACTAAATCGTTGTTTTAAATAAATGATGCCTTAATTAAACTTTAAACTAAAATTAATTAATTACGTTATTAAGTGTTACAGTCGAACAGATTTTGCTTTACTCCTTCACGTGACTGTCTTCCCATTTATACTTCTCGTTCATTAAGGACCTTCACTGTATCGACCTCAATATCAAGCATAGCGGCACCTCTTCCGGTTGCTAGAACACCATCTAACGCTATCGCTGCGAGCGCCGCCAATCTCTCGACATTCGACCCGAGTGTCCCCCATCTGATCCTTTCAATCGCCTGTTAATGCCTAAAACCCGTCAGAGCTTCAAGCTCAGGTCCCCGCCTCCCCGTTAACCTCCAGAGGATTATCATCGTTCAAGTGGTAGCTCATGATGAGCTGATGAGTTTCGCTATTGAGGAATTTGGATTTGAACGATTGTTTGGGTCGAAAAATCGAGGATAAGATCGTAAATTTTCAGCCATGAAATAAGAAGGTGGAGGCGCAAGTTGACTTGTTGATCGTGAATAAGGGTTTGCGCAGTAGTGTAAATGTGGTGGGCTATTTATATGAGAATTTTAATATTAATTTACTAATAACGAAACTAACATGCGAAGCTTCTCGCAAAAACCACTCCATAAGACCTTCGTTTTTGACAAAAAAATTTATCTTAGCATAAAAAAATATTCTGGACCCGATGGGACAGGTTTCGTCGAATTCTGAGGTCGTTTGTGAAAAGTCCTTTATAATTATCAATGAAAAATCAAGCGTTTTAAATTCCTAAAATTACCGAAAAAATCCAATAAATTTGAAGCCTTAACATTTTACTAAACCACTTCCCTACGGATCCAATGAAATTGTTTCATTCAAATCGGAGTTCATTTGGCCAGTCATTTATTCGTTTAAAGTTACCCTTGTCTGAATTGACCAAAATAATATAATTGAGCAGGGCGTTTATCGTTGCCACGATCAAACGGTAAGTCCGATTGACAGAAAAATTGAAATCCTACAATAATTAATTAATACAAATCAAATGACACCAGTTTTGTTGCATTCCGAGACTGCTTCCCGGAACGCAATTTTTATACGCACCACAATGCTATTTTGGACACCAAATTACCCGGTCTTCAAAAATAACAAACCATATACCTATCCTGACTCTAATCGTCGATATAAACTCAACGGAACTGGTTTCATGGCTTAGTTCGATCGTCTATTCAAATTACGCTCAAATACCTTTCTAGTAAATTAAATTAATTTAATTACACGCTATAGAAAATGATTGGGCGTTTACGGCTACCGTGGTCACATACGACATCGGTTCGCCATGCAATTTAATACCATGCAATAATTTAACGTTACGGTTCCAATGAAACATATTTCATCGAAATCGGAGACCGTTTGCAAAATGGCTATCTTAAAGGCCTATAATTTAAATAACGATTTTCATAGCGACTATTTCAAAATTTGAATTTCACCATAACTTACTATCTATAACATGAAATCTGGATTTTTCTCTTTCATACGAAAATTATCATCAATATGATTCCAACGTTTCCTGTTTCACAGAAATCCGACTTATATCGAATCCTGTATATTCAATAGAAGTTCCAAATTCCATATTACGAACTGCCGCACCATTTCGAGCTCGATTTATAATTATATAAATATATATAACGTTCAAACTCCTTTTTAATAACAAATTAAATATTAAAATCTATTAATATCCCAAATATAATATTTAAAATAATAAATTAAATAAAACATTTGACTGCCAAAAATACGGGTCGTTACATTCTTCTCCCCTTAAAATAATTTCATCCTCGAAATTGCTAAGATAGGAAAGAACGTTACAAACCCATTAATTTCCAAATCCAATTCATTTTAAAACGAAAACAGATTCAATACCATATATAAATATTATTCGAAAATATAGAAAAATTTCTAACACCTTAAATTCCCGGAAAAATTCGGCAGAGTCTCCCCAGTACGGAGTGACATCTGTGATATCGTAGGAATATAATATATAAACATCAACCCACATGGTCGGAAAAAAAAAATCAAACCCAAAATTTCATATTTTCGTGTAAGCGTACCTTTATTGAACGTTATTGAGCATACTTGCTCAATGTGTATGCAATTTACTCAACACCCTGCTTAGCCATTTGGCACCTGTACTTAACTCAATTCACATATAAGTAGTAAATATATGAAATTCTGAGATAATATTTCCCAAATCAACAATATAACTCCACCAATTCCAAAATCAAACAGATAGCATCACTTCATTATCAAATACAGGGTTAAATCATAAATTCCAATTCATATGCAGTTTCATTCCATTTTAATTATACCAGAAATTATTCTTTGGTTTATAATTCATTTATCTCCGTTAAATTGTTGATTATTCCCAATTAAACAAACCATCATCCAATAGCAACCAATTCACAATCAACAACCAATACCCAACCAAATCAATTGAATCTGTATCCAATATTAATATTTTATTTTGGTTTCACATATTTGAACCTCAATCAATTAATATCCGATTGATTTCTATTTGAGTATTTTCAAATTCCAAATCTATTTATTTCAAATTTCAATCTTATTATAAATTTAATTTCACTTAACCAAGTTAATTTCTAATTCAAATTTTCAATCCGATTTGAATTCCATTCAAGTCGATCAAACACACTAATATCCCAATAATTTGATAAAATTATTTCTTTTATACACAAAAATATAATTTGGGTAAAATTATTTCATTTACCCTCTTTACAAACAATATTGTATCCATTGACAGTTCAATGTTTCTCAACACTTGAACCTATCAAAAACACAATACAAAACATTTGTATATAGAATTTACAAATACGCTCTCATATATATACACCCAATCTTGATCTAGGGTATTACTAACCCAATCTCTATCGATTTACACCACAGAGCCAAGGTTATTACTAAATCAATAGCTCTGATACCACTGTAACGACCTAAGGTTTTCGGGCCTGAAAATCGACGTAAATACATTTATCGTTACTCATGCTGACTTCCCAAATACTGAAAACACTGGATAGTTATTAGAAAGAAATTAGAGGGTGAGATAAGAAAGAAAGAAAGTTAGAATAGAAGAAGAAAAAGAAGAAACACCACAACACAGAATCAGAGTCTCACATCGCAGCGGAACAAAATATAATATAGAAATAAAACTTTACTGAGAGCTTTTAAAATACTTACAATCATCAGAGCACATCACACATCTGGACAGTCATAATAACCTGTCCTCATATACAACACAGCGGAATAGTAGTTATGTAATATCATACATCTGAACTCTTCCAGCTTGTTTCTTCACAGCAGTCGATAACCTGAACCTGTACAACCCGGTCTAACCCGAGCATTTACAAAACACCGGGTCAGTCTGGTGAACCAAAGTGAAAAAACTCGCACAGTATTAAGGGAAATCATCCAACTTAATTTTAAAGTTCAAAAATCTTTTCGAAAGAAAAGGATAATCGTAAGACCAAATCCACACATAAATACAGATGGTTTTTACCTTACGATAACCCAAAAATTTTTGAAACCAATATCTTTCCTGATATTATGATAGTGTCTAAATACAAGTAAATATCAATCTAGCGGAACGTTTGCATCTCACGCTCCACATATATAATATACGATCAAAACTGTGGGCGCTTATTGGAGATTGGATTCCGACTATGAAAAGGTATGGGACCACCTGCCGATAGTGTATCTCTAGAGGGGAATACACTGGATTCAATAAGAACGTCTTGCGACCCGGCCTACACATGACCGACCACTCATTTCGCTTAAGTGTATCGAATGTATATCACCAACGGTTGGGCTCAAACCACCGTTTCCCGAAAGGGACAGCATCGAAATAGATTAAAGAAGGAAATGAAATTTCTCTAGATAGGTTATTCTACACCCTAATGGGAGCGACCCACATAGCCATGCTGCCTGCCCGATTTTTGTCATTTCCCAGTTGATGAGGCTTGAGGTCAGAATTATCTTCTGGAACATCTGGTCACCATTCACTTTGAATGCCACATCGTCAGATCCGCCAGATATCACTAATTGACGTCCACAAAAATACTCTAGTTATTTAGCTAGAGAAAAACCATTTCTCCGCCATCAACTATGGTACGTTTGAAGAAATCAACTTATGCGATCCCTTTGGAAATACTCTGTCAGACATCCGTCCATACAAGTCATCCAGGAATAGGATGAACCGAAGGCACCCTCCTACCACATCTAAGGAATCACCCTACAGATTGGTAGTAAGTAGTCCTTGTAAATACGTAGATTTCAACCATGACAGAGTCACAGTACATCTCTAGCCGCTAAACCAGAGATTATAAGTAATTATACCGTTTTATGAAGATCCACGGTCTTCAATTTCTTCATCTCGATCATCTTTTGATATCTTCACGTATTTGTCAGTCGGAATGGTTTTCGAATATGAATTCGATCCCGGTCTTCCTTTACCAACAATCGTATTGGACAGATTTGATAGTCGGTGATTTAACTATCAAAATATACAGTGATTCAATCATGTAAATCCAATGAGTTCACCGGTTCAGTATTCAGCATCAATTGGCTTTTTAATTAAAACAAATGTAAAATTTAAAACTCTTAAATATATCGAGATTATAAATATAGTTTTTTGCTACTTATTTAACATAAGATTTTTCTTTAGACAAACTCACTTTTATGTATCCAATTTCCTATTTTCACTTTCAAAACATTAGCCACATTATTATCTAATATTGGGGAAATCAGTTCAACTTATTTTTTCGTAAAAATAACGTTACGAAATACTTTTTATTCATTTCTTGACAATACTCATGCTTATTCTTATATAATAAAACTCAACTTTACATTTCCTTTCTAACTCGAACATATCATTATATTTTCGGCATCCCCTTTCTATTTCCCTTTTACTTTGGAACTCTCGTTATATATTCCCCACATTTCCATTAATCATTGCACAATTATTTCTCTCATGGAAATAATACATATTTACTAACCTCTTTTACCATTTCGACTAATATCATCCGCAGATAATCCTGATGTCGTTCAAGTTGGGGTATTTTAATTACCTCTCAGACCTTGATCAACAACGTTCATATCTGGAGATAAATACAAGTTGAAATCCCAAAACCCAATATTTCATTCTAATATAAATTCAAATTCCATTTAACTATACTATTTAAATATAGTTTCATACAACCTTCTTATCCTTTGAATATTTTTTTTCTCGAATATACCATTCTTTCCTAATTCAATACCCAAGTAGACCGCTCTTAACTCTGCCTCTTTAACCAAGTCATTTATAATTCGTATTTATTTACAAAATCCTACGACCCACTTCTCTTAACAAATCCACTTTTAGCAACCCTTTTCAAATCCATTCAATCATTATCCCCTTTAAATTCTTATTTCAATTCCCCCAATTTTACTTAACCCCATTATTTAGTAACGTTAATTTATAATTGACGATATAACACCTCATTACTTTTATAACCCTTGCTTTAATAAATTCTGGTTTGATCTAACCTTTTTTTTTTCTCAATTCCTCTTTTACTTAATTCGAATATTTATGTCACATTTATTTTAAGCTATCGCTTAAATTCCCCTTTTATAACTTTGTTATAAAGCTCAGGTTTAAAATAAAATAAGTTCATAACTCCTTTCACCATTCCATTAGAGTTCATTTCCCCTTCGATTACTTTTTAAATGATTTTCAATTAAAAAGTAATTTTTTAAATTATTATTAATTAATATAATAATTTACTTTAATCATTAACTATTGTAAAAACAGTTAATTCCTTATTCAACTAAAATAAATAGTAAATCCCTTTTTAAATATCTTATTAAAATTTAAACAATATTCATTAAACCATTCTATTAAAAATGAACTAATTTAATCCCAATTAAAACGGTCGATATAGTCAACTCAAAACAAGGTTATCCCATTAACCGATTCCAATTCGTTTCCCCTTTAAATTAATTAATATAAATAATTTAAATAATTCCATTTAACTATTTCTTAACAAAACAATTATCCAAATTTAACCGTTAGGTTAATTTCTAATCACTTATTTATACATATGATTAACGTAAGAATTTACTATATAAAATCAATTAACAATAAATTATAAATTTAAATAATAAATATTTATTTTCTTTAGATAACTATTATTTAAAAAAAAATCAAAATCTATATCCAGTTATAAAATAAATTTTATAATTTCATCTATGTCGATTTGCCTGACGGTACATCAACATTTATAAAACGATTGATTTTATAGGCCATATGCTGCCAATTACTCAACCAATACCGCCCATTGGTTTAAACTAAACAGATGTTGAAATTTCAGTCAATAATCAACAATCAAATGAATCACTCAATCAGGTCAGTTTATATATGATAATATGAAAATAAATAATATATTTGAGGAATCCCGTTGGATCCCTTCAACCTGTTTTTCCCTATTATCTCAAATCAGGTCGATCAATTCCATTTAACTGATAATTTCAATAACAGCAAATAATGACTATTTAACATCAACCAATCAACAAAACAATTTGAATAATTAAACACGTTTATAAATAAACGTGACTAATAAGGTGAGTTACCTCCTTTGGATCAAATCGTTAAAATAACGATTTGGAATTTCATTGAAATTAAACACGGTTTAATTTCATCGGTTAAATCAACAAATAAATATATAACTAGCAAAACAGTCAACCATTGGCAAGCAGAGCACACAAAATAGAAAAACCAATTTATAAAATATAAATGGGAAAAATTGAGTGAGTTTAACTCACCTTGGGTTTCCATTCGTCGAGATAATGACCGATTTTAGTTAAATTAAACATGTGTATAATTTAAATGAGCATTCCAGTTGTATCCAAGCGCGTCCAAAACTGTTCCAAAATGGTGATGTTCGGCAATATGATCCCAATGCCTCCTAGTTCGTTCAATTCTGTGAACGTAGGTACAAATTATACAATTATAAGCGAACATGATGAATTTAAATATTATTTCCTTAATCAATTATTAATTTAATTACTTTTATTTACAGTTATCAGGCTGATTGTTCCATTACCCTTAGTATTGTTGTCCATTGTTCTCAACGAATACTAAACACTTGAAACACGTACATGTTCTTCATTAGTATAACTAACTTTTAAGTAATTAAATTAGTGCTACTTAATTTCAGTAATAATAGTACAAGCTGATTTCCTGTTTCCCTTATTCCGAACTTCAGCGTCACAATGCCTTGTGCCTGTTTAATCCACGCATGCCTGAACGAATTATATTGGTTTAATTAGATGACAATTTTATTTCTAATTATATGTAACGACTAATAAAACCTATTCTTTAGTTTAAAGCATACCACCAAAATGGCAAAATCACTTCCTTCCGTTTACGCCGTTCACGTGTACAGTCCACCTAGTCCTCACTTGCGTTCAACTTCCTGCAATTTCCAGAACATGATTTTAAATCACTAAACCGTTGTTTTAAATAAATGACGCCTTAATTAAACTTTAAACTAAAACTAATTAATTACGTTATTAAGTGTTACAGCCGAACAGATTTTTCTTTACTCCTTCACGCGACTGTCTTCCCATTTATACTTCTCGTTCATTCAGGACCTTCACTGTATCGACCTCAATATCAAGCACATCTGCATCTCTTTCGGTTGCCGGGACACCATCTAATACTATCGCTGCGAGCGCTGCCAGTCTCTCGACATCCGACCCGAGTCTCCCCCGGTCTGATCCTTTCAATCGCCTTTTAACGCCTAAAACCCGTCAAAGCTTCAAGCTCAGGTCCCCGCCTCCCCGTTAACCTCCAGAGGATCCTCACCGTTCAAGTGGTAGCTCTTGATGAGCTGATGAGTTTCGTCGTTGAGGAATTTGGATTTGAACGATTGTTTAGGTGGAAAAATCGAGGATAAGATTGTAAGTTTTTAGCCGTGAAATAAGAAGGTGGAGGCGCAAGTTGACTTGTTGACCATGAATATGGGTTTGCGCAGTAGTGTAAATGTCGTGGGCTATTTATATGAGAATTTTAATATTAATTTAATAATAACAAAACTTACATGCGAAGCTTCTCGCAAAAACCACTCCATACGACCTTCGTTTTTAACAAAAAATGTAATCTTAGCATAAAAAATATTCCGGACCAGATGGGACAGGTTTCATCGAATTCCGAGGTCGTTTGTGAAAAGTCCTTTATAATTATCGATGAAAAATCAAGCGTTTTAAATTCCTAAAATTACAGAAAAAATCCAATAAATTTGAAGCCTTGACATTTTACTAGACCTCTTCCCTACGGATCCAATGAAACTTGTTTCATCCAAATCGGAGTTCATTTGGCCAGTCATTTATTCGTTTAAATTTAGCCTTGTTTGAATTGGCCAAAATAATATAATTGATCAGGGCGTTTATCGTTGCCACGATCAAACGGTAAGTCCGATTGACACGAAAAATGAAATTCTACAATAATTAATTAATACGAATCCAATGACACCAGTTTTGTCACATTCCGAGACTGTTTCCCGGTACGCTATTTTTATATGCACCACAATGTTATTTTGGACACCAAATTACCCGGTCTTCAAAAATAACAAACTATATACCTATCTTGACTCTAATCGTCGATACGAACTCAGTGGAACTGGTTTCGTGGATTAGTTCGATCATATATTCAAATTACACTTAAATACCTTTCTAATAAATTAAATTAATTTAATTACGCGCTATAAAAAATGATTGGGCGTTTACGGCTACCGTGGTCACATACGACATCGGTTTGCCATGCAATTTAATACTGTGCAATAATTTAACGTTATGGTTCCAATGAAACTAATTTCATCGAAATCGGAGACCGTTTGCAAAATGGCTATTTTAAAGGCCTATAATTTAAATAACGATTTTCATAGCGACTATTTCAAAACTATCAAATCTTAATTTGGATCTTTACATTCCCATGTTTTATTTTAAATCCTCAATAAATTCCATACGAAATAAATTTGAAGATTAAAATATACAAAATATTTAACAAAACCATTTTACTGTTTAAACAATAATTTTTGGTTTGCAACTTCAAACCCAATTGTTTCAAAAATGTTGTAAAATGACCGTTTAAATCCAGTTGATTCAAAATCGTTTGAATTTCAAACATTTCAACTCCTGTTACTTTTATATAATAAAATATGGTTTATCATAAGTTTCCTAAATTTTATCAATTTATACAAGTCCGTTTTTCCTTGATTTTCCTTTACGGTCACCGAACTGCATGTATAGCGACCTTTTCCAATTTCATTTTAAACATATCTTGAAAACCGTACGATAGAATTTGAAATTTTCTTTTCTATTTGAAAACTATGATTAATAGAATTCCGACGTTTCTCGTTTCACGTCAATGCACTTTAAAATGTTCAAGTTAAAGTCATTTAAAATAGAAATCGGTATTTACAAACTGCAACTTCACTACGCGTCCGCTTCAAGCTATATAAGGATAAAATTATAAGTCGTCCGAATATTTTCAAAATTAATAAACTAAGATTTCCATAACATAAATTCCAGAATAATATATTTCCTGAACTCGTGCAATCATTTCCCAAATTACCGATAATGACGAAAATTTCTCGCATACAGAACCAATGTCTAGATACATAACTCCCATCTTTTAGCAATCAAATTTCAAAACTCGATTTCGTCATTTATAAGTTGAAATAATTTCCAAAGCTCTATTTCACTTAAATCATCACTTCATAAATATTTCCTAATCTTGTTTAAGTAAAATTTACGGCCAGTTGTTATATAAATAAAAGAACTTAAACCATATTCCAATGCTTTTATTTATAATCCTTTTTTATCCAAAAAACTTATTTCAAAACATCATTTTTAAATTTAGATTATTCCTTTTAAAATAAATTGAATAATATTTCCTTAAAACCCACACGATTATTGTTATGAAGTTAACTATTTGCAAAAATCCATTATTAGCATCTCAAAATTCAATATCCTATTTTCTTCCAAAATTCGAACATTTTTCTTCCAAAGTTGTTGTTTTTTCTCACAAAAATTGTTAAATTATTTCAAAAAAAAATAAATATAATTCAAAATCTCAAATCATAAATTTTAATAATAAATTCGTTACTTGCATGGCCAGGAGATTTTAATCGATTATCCGTGCAACTCCACAACTAGGGTGTGTGTGATACAACCATAAACAATTTAATAGATCAACCATATGAATCAGATGGACATGGATGACTTTATTCATTATAATCAAAATAATTGAACAAACATTTCAACTATGAACAAGTGTTACGGTCAATAACACTTGTTAGTGTTCAATGTATTTTATAACTACATGAACATTCATACAAACATTACACACAAACATCCATACCCAAACAATTCATCATTAACTAATTATAATTTATATCCACTGATTATAATTATCCAATTATTACAAATTTAAATAGTAATTAAATTAGAAGTTCTCACTGAAAAGCTCCAAATTTCCATTGTTAGAGTTTCTTAACGACTACCAGCGGACAACACTCTAGCTCCACATTTATTTCTTTACTTTCTAGTCCAATTTCTAGATATAGAAAATGTTGCTACCAGTCCAACGCGACAAACGATATCCGGTTTGGATCTATGATTTGTTTTTTCTTTTTCTTTCAGCACAAGCCAAATCCTCCTCTAAACTATTCAAACCCAGAAAACCAACATCCCAATTTCCTCTTTCCTTTTCAACTTACATGTGCGCTATTCCACTATTATCTCTTCGTCTTCGTACTGGCAACTCTTACCTGCATCTATGCACCCTTCATGCATGCGCGTTCATCTTTGTTTTACCCCATTCTCCTTTTCTATTTCTCCTCCGCTACCTATTGTCCAGCAAGCCTCATCCATTAGTCATGCATTTACTTTTCACATCACACAAATTTCCACCTCCTCACCGTGCACCTCCTTCTCCCTATGTACATACACACTTGCGAGACTCGTAGCTCAATGCCATAACTACATCAAATTCATAAATTTGCTCACTTTCCTTCAACTCAACATGATAAATCTCAGCTCCAAGATGCAGGCATGAGTTCCGATTGGAGAAAGAAGGACAACGACTTAAGAGGTTAGGGAGGTTGCTAAGGGCGGAGGAGCTACGGGGAGTCGCAAAACAGGGAGGCTGAGTGGGATAAAAGGGGTAACGAACTGACAAACTAGGAAGAAGGCCTGTAAAGGAAAAGCAGTGGAGGGGAGCACAGTTTAAAGAGGGAAGGGAAGATTTATCGGGTGGCTGATGCGGGTGCACAGATGGGGTGATGATTGGCGCAGCAATTTGCGGTGGTCGGAGCTTACATGCAGTGGTGGTTGAAGAAGGGACAGGTAGAGGTGGAAGGAAGGGTGTCGGAGCATTGAAAGTATGGGCGGTGATTGCTCTAAAGTATGGGCAAATAGTTTGGGAGAGGGAAGAAGCAAAGATGGAGGGCGGTGGACTGAGGTGGTGACTGGCGGTTGCGGTGCGGTTGAAGTCGAGAGCAGCTGACGAGAAAGATAGGTTACGACTGTAGCTTTCTTTTGGGGAGCACATGTAAAAATGGGAAGGCCGAACAAGTTAATGTTGAGTGGAGAGGTGTGGCAAACGGTGAAGGGGAGCAGCTGTTGGATGATGGATGTAGTGATCAGGTGACGGATGAAGTGGCAATAATGGGAAAGTGGCGTGGCAATGAAAACAATGTGGAAGTTTATATTTATATTTTCTTTTACTTTGAAGTTTTATGCTCCATAAATTATTTCATGAAAAGCCTAATATCACAAAAAAGAATCTGCTTTTGGAAGAAGGGACAACAAAAAGCAACGTGGAGACCGTCCAGGAAGAGTATTACAAATGTTTGCCTACAAAAATGCATGTACTACATGTGTCATGCCTGGGAAATATTCAAATCACATCCCACCGTTTCGAGAATGGTATCTACTTTAATTAAATAATTTTTTTCCCCAAAAGGCATGTCTCCTTTCATTTATGAATATATACGCAAGTATATACTGAAGTAAGGTAGAGACACCATGAACCGACAATGCCACATTTTCTGCTTTTTTAATACAAAATCTATACGATAACCAACAACGTTCGATTTTTCACTAAACAACTCCAATTCAAAGATTTATAATCAAATTCAAAAACAAATAAATTTACTTAAATTCAAATATAAATTTCTCATTAAATTGAAAAGCAAATATAATTTCTAAATCTACATATTCAATCACTTTAAGATGTGAATATCATTAAAATTCAACAAAACAAATTTTAGATTCTAAGATAAAAAATTAAACTCATAAAAAATAATTTAAAACAAAATAAAATAGACTAGATTTCAAAGTATAAACAAAAATCAATTTATTAGACATTAAATCCAAATTGATTTCATATATTAAATTATTGAAAATCTTGGATCATTACAATATTAATACCAGAACCTGGAACATTGCTGAACCAGTTCCATCTAAACGAATAAACATCCTCTACGGGCCTTGTAAAATATGTCAATTGCAAAATCTAGGTTAACTCGCCAAAAAATTATTTATATGATTATTAGGATCTTCACTGCCTTTAACAAACACGCAAGTATTGTTTGTTAATTTTTTAGCACCGTATCCTTTGGTGTTGAATTTATACCCATTAACAAAAAATATGGGATATGTTTTGACTTTTCTTTCCGGTTCAAAGGCTAAATGTTTCAGTCCTTCTTCGAGCACATGATTTTTAGGATAAAAAACGTAGTTCCTAAACCAACTATTGAAATCATTGCTTAAATCGCCGCTTGGATTTTGTGATTCAAAAATACTACAAACACAAATATTATATGTTACACTATTATTAACACGTGTAACTTAAATTAAACAAAACTTTAAAAAAATGATTACGTGACAAAAGGTGAAACTTCAGGACAATTATGAAGAATATATATGTGTGTGTGTTACACGACAATCTTTATCATTTAGCCATATTTCCACATATTTTCTAACATGTCGGCCATGTTGCTTAAAATAGATAATGTTGATTCAGAAGAAGAATCTTGTTCAACCCTCTCATCATTACGCAGAACGCTTCCAAATGATAAGTTCACATGATCATTAAAATAACGAGAGAAAAGAAGAAGCTACTTCTTCGATATACGATTTACAAATAGAACCTTCAACTCGAGCTTTTTGTCTCACTTTTTTCTAAATGATCTAAGTACCTAATAAAAAATAGTTCAGTTCAATATTAAATTATATTTATAATTAAATTAAGTTTTGAATACTTAGTATAATAACATACCTTTCGAATGGATACACACATCCGTATTGCACAGGACCTCGAAGACATGCTTCCTTTGGAAGATGAACAGGTAAATGCTCTATTACATTATAGAAACCCGAAGGAAATATTTTCTCCAGTTTGCAGAGCAATAAAGGGATTTCTTCTTCAAGTTTAAGTAGACGGTCAACTTTTAACGTAGTTGAACAAAGCTCCTTGTAAAATAAGCTACGTTATGTTATTACATTTCAAACTTTTCCACCTAACAATTCTTTCAATGTGATGGGTAACAAATTTTCCATCATTGCATGACAATCATGGCTTTTCATTCCACTCCGCCTTCCGTTTTTATAGTCGACACATCTGCGAAGATTAGAGGAAATTCCATTAGTAAAACGTAATTCTTCCACCAATTTTAACAGTATTTGAACTTGGTTATTATCTAGTTCATAGCATGCTTAAGGCTTTTTACTGTTATTGGGTTTCATTTGAAGCCCAGGACGATTGCATATTTTCTTTATATCACGTCTAAATTTCAGATCGTCCTTAGTCTTGCCCTTCACATTCAGAACTGTATTAAACACATTATCAAATATGTTTTTCTCGTTATGCATCACGTCAATGTTATGATGGATTAAGAGATGTTTCCAATAAGGCAATTCTCAGAATATACTTTGTTTGCACTAATTATGAATCATCGATTTACCTTGAATATCAATTTGTTTTCCGGTTTCATGTATCTTTGGATAATCTTTTACAAGTTCATATATTTTCTCGCTTGACCAAACCGTTGTTGGTCGTAGAGTCTCTTGTCTGTTAGACGTGAAGTTTCTTTTGCCTCTTCTAAA
Organism: Allium sativum; assembly: GCA_030737875.1. NCBI lineage: Eukaryota > Viridiplantae > Streptophyta > Magnoliopsida > Asparagales > Amaryllidaceae > Allium > Allium sativum. The sequence continues at coordinate 823,255,043 of CM060910.1, forward strand.
TGTATGATTAATATGAAGAAAACATCGATGACAATCAAACCTTGAAATTTTCTTTCCATACGGTAACGAAAATGTTTTTGTTTCTTCCATGCAATAAGGATAAGCAAAACGACCAGCCGTACTCCAATCCAAAAACATTGGATATGCAGGAAAATCACTAATGGTCCATAATAAAGAAGCGAACATCCGAAAAAATTTCTTTTTTGATACGTCGTATATTTCAACTCCTTCATACCGTAATTTTTTCAATTCTTCAATTAATGGTTCTAAGTAAACATCAATTCCCTATGTCGGATCATCAGGGCCAGGGATGACAACTGTGAGAAACATGTATCGAGTTTTCATACACATCCACGGGTGTAGATTGTAAGGTGTGATTATTGTAGGTCAAGATGAATATTTAGAACCAAACCGAGAAAATGGTGTGAAGCCATCTATACATAAACCTAGTCTAACGCTGCGGCTCTCCGCCGCGAAATCGGGACATTTCTTGTCAAAATGCTTTCATGCTTCTTCATCCGATGGGTGTGTCAACATGCCTTCTTGAGATGTTCTCACACTGTGTCATCCCATATGATGTGTTATTACAGATGTTGCATATAACCATTGAAGTCGAAGGGTGATGGGTAAATAATGCATACGGTTGTACGGAACTTCTTTTTCCTTCTTCTTCCTTGGTTTGTATCTTTCTTGATTAAAAAACTTACATTTTCTAAGATTATTGTCTTCTTTCCGATATAACATGCAACCCTTTAAACATGTATCTATTTTCTGATATGGAAAACCGAAATATGACATTAGTTTTTTCACTTCATAATAATTTTCGCACGTTAAATTATTGGATGACATATGGCGTTTAGCCGCTTGAACAACATCCGTAAATCCAACTTCCATAAGGTTGTATTTTGATTTCATTGTAATGTACTCTGCAGTTACCGATAATTGAGTGTCGCTTTCACATCCATTGCAAAGGTTTTTTTTTAGCATTATTCAATAAATCTATATTTTTTTAGCTTTAACATTTGGTTCCTCTTTGACGTTATCATTGTCGTTACCAATTTGAACGGTAGGGAACATTGATCGTGCAACATCTTCGACCATATTTTCTATGAGATTCGTGCTAACTTCAAGACTATTGACCTACGTCGACTGTTCTTGAGTAGTAGGGGCTACAATTTCTCTATGACGATCCCACAACTAATAATTGGTTAGGAAACCGTATTGGCGCAAATGAATCTTAACCATATTTGGTGTTAAATAGTTCAACAATTTACACCTACTACATGGACAACGAATTTCTCTACTGTTTCCAATATTACTTATCGCAAATTGAATTGACACTTTTACCCCATTTTCAAAATGTTCACTTATTGCACCACTAATTTCCCTTCTTTGATACATCCGGCTCCGATCAATAAAGTAATTAGTCATTTTTTTTACTTTAAAACGTATGATGAAGTAAAAAAAGTAATCGTAAATTTTATGTGTTGTTTAAATTTTATTTACCGATTTAGTAAACATGTACAAATTAATTTTATATTTTTTTACAAACTTTATTTTAAATAAACAACTATTGGTTCATTGACGCTTATGTGTCTTCTTTAATGGTCGGTCATCCTACTTTCCATTGCAAACACAATAACATTTATATTTCATAAATCATATCATTTTAAATGATTTCACAAAATTTCGGCAGCATTTCCCCCTGTGTTCCTTGTATCATACACACGTGCATGTACACAAGGAACGCAAAGGAAATGCCGTCGAAATTTTGTAAACCGTTTAAAGTGATATGATATATGAAATATAATTACTTTACAGTGTTTGTAACTTGTCCAATACAGGGACAAATCTGACAAATGATGTATCATAAGAATATAGATGTCCATTTTGTAGAAAAAACGAATATCCATATAACGATCATATACACACTTGTTTGACGGAGCTAAATAATAACTAAGAGTTTAAATATTTGTCTATATTAAATTTAAATATATAATTTGTTTATATTTTACTGTTTTATTACATAAATTATATTATTAGCAAACTTTATCACAACATACAACATTCACTACTAACTAAATCTACCTTAATTAATAAACACAATATTCAAAATTTAAAAAATTAAAAATTGCTAACAATTTAATGATTGTGGTGATAATAATAGCAATTAGGGGGTCGTAACATAATATAATATACATATACAAACAATTAGGAATCAAGCAAACTTCAAATTAAAATCGAAATCACAATGAAAACCTAAAAATTAGGTTTAGGGAAATTACCAGTTTTTGAGAGCAAGGAGGGGGGAGACAAGTTGGAGATGCTCCTAGATGGCGTCGGGGGTGGTCGGAATGGCGGTGTAAGCGTTGGCAGCAGTTTTGGAGGGGAGAAAATGGTGAAAAGGGGAAAGTTTCATGGGTTTGGGGAAGATAATGATTCTTGGCTTGCTGGTTCAAGTGATATCCCGGAAACTTCCAACGACTATTGACGGCCGCCAACGACAACATTTTCATTGGTTTACAACGGCTTCCTTAAAGTCGTTGACTGCCGTTGAAAGAAGGGCATTGGAATAGCCCTGTATTCTAATAGTGAATATTTATTATTAATTGCTAACTGATTAAAATTAATTATTAATTTTTTTTCAATTATTAATTATTAGTCGTTAGTTATTGATTGTTAAATATGCATACTGCAAAATTCGTCATCGTTAAATTGGATAAGCCTTCCCAAATTCTAATTCAAAAATAAGAATCCCGTGAAAATTCCTTGGAAAATTTGTCATACAATATCTTCAAAAAATGCTTCCGTTCGTAATCTGCCTCAATTTGCAACGAAATTTTATATCAAAATTTTTCCATCGCTAATTGATGCAATTTGCAACGGTTCAGTAGTGGATATAATTAAAAAAGGTCGGTGATAACATAAGAAAAAATAAAATTGGAAAAACTTGAAATTATCCCTCGCAAATCGCCGCAAATATGTCGTAAATATAACGAATTAAAATTCTATCACTATTTTCTGTCGCTATTTTTAGCTTTTCTTGTCGTGTATAGCTTGGGTATGTAAAATTACTGTTGAAATAATTTTACATATAGCTTGTAGCTAAATGCATAATTTTTCAAAATGAAAATCAAGCTACGATGGTTTGATCGATCAAATCATCAACCTTAAAATTTAAGCTGTGGTAGTTTCATGTTTACGATTCAATTTTCAAACTATAGGTAGAAGTCCTTTAACCTAAAATCAATGAAAAAATTTGAAACTAGAATATATTAGTAGAGTGAATAATAAAAGAGTGGAGAAATTTCTAGAATCAACAAAAGAACAAGAAAATTTTCTAGTTTATAATTATTTGATAGACGGATAAAAACACATGTCAATATGTTAATTGCAATCACTTAAATTCTACGGCTAAATGAAACAAATTTCTATAGTAGATCTGGAAATTTTAGAGATAATGATCAACATGATTTGACAATCTAGCTGGTTGATCAATCATACACCTTACAAGTCAGTGATATGATTACTATGGCTACATAACAAAGATTGATAAAACACAACTAAACAAGCTATTAGTTCATCGACCTGATGGGTATTAACAAGATCACAGACGAGCACCACCATACATGTAATTGTTGATATCTGAATCAGCTCTAGGGCTAAGTTGAATATGAACAGAAGCGCCAACTGATACAAGCTGGTTCTGCAATCTTCTTTTCTTAAAATTAACCTTAAAACATGCTTGCCTCAGTCGTTTTGTTCTCTCATCCATTTTGATTCCTGGTTCTTTCTCCATCGATTTCTTCTCCTGCTTCAATATTTCTATCACGTTTTTAATCTCTTTTTCTCCTTCTTCCCCTTCATTTCTTCCTAGCTCCTGCGCATTGGAAATTACAACAACTATAATCATGTTAAATTCCCTACTTATGTTAATATACCACACAAGTCGGCAAATAAATATATGCAGTGCCCATAAGACTATAAGAGGAACCAGTTCATGTTAGGGTGCATCTATTAACACCCCGTTAATTGCTCTTCACCCCCCACTAATTAAAATATAAAATATGCACCCCATCATTTGCTCTCCCCACCCTGTTTAATCCAAAAATGCCCTTATTGCATATTATTTCAACGTCGATTTATTTGAATAATGTCATCTATATTAATGATCTATTTATTTACTGTTTAGATATATGTAATTTCCGTGTAGTACTAACATACTCGATCTAAAAATGCATAACGATACACATCGTTGATAGTACAATTTTAAATTTTTAATAATTGCTTTAATTTTTTTAATCAATTTTTGTTGTTTCTATCTTTTTTTTATAAAGATCATGTACAATGCTGATTTTAAATTTAATTATAGTTTGCAATTTAGCAATGAACACCCATATATATAGTTGGAATTATTATTTTTTAATCATTTTGCAACATTAGACAAACTATCTAATTGGCTGTTAAAGGGAAAATTTGGAAATGAAACTTTAAAATTTAATTCGGGGGGTGAAGAGCAAATAATGGGGTGCGAATAGCCAGATCCTTCATGTTATTATCGATTGTAACTTGCACTGATATATATGTCGGCAAACTGGAAAAAAGTAATAGTTAAAGCATACCAATATTGAACTAAAAATATGTATAACCTGAACGTTCCTGATGAGAGTCTGCATGCTTTTCATTTGACGATGAGGCCACCGAGTAATTCCCAGCTCTCTGCACTTCTTCTTCAAAAGAGTTAGCCCTACGTTTAATTCTTTCGCCGCTTGCGTTATCGGCAAGCAAAAGTACTTTGATACTTGTTCAAACGTCAAGACCGTTTTTTCCCTGTTCATCAGTAATTTCATCTTATTTCTTTTTTCATCTTTCGATTCTGCCTTCTGATCATCTGTAGATTTCCTAACGTTGCTCATCCTGGATTTCGCTATCTCATATCTCAAGTCGTTTAAGATGATGTTGAACTCTGTCATATTTATACAAGCAATCAAAGCATGATTTTGAAAATAAAGTAGCTGTTTATATTCTTTACACAATCATAAATATACCTTCAAAAAGGGTCAGAGAAGCTAAACCATGATCTGAAGGATGGGTTGTAATGGGAATGGCATTGATTATTTCATCCAAATCTTGTACTACACTGTTCAAACCATCGAAGGGTCCGGTCACTTCCTCGAAGACGTCCGGATACTGGCCAACCACGGTCACATCTGACAACTCATCATGCGGGATGTCGAGGGAATTTAGAAAACTAGCCATTACCTCATCACTAGGTAGACCACCAAACACTACCCTCCGCCCATCATCCGCTCTAACTGTCACCCAAAAGCCCTCACAGTCTACCACCACCCCATATCTTTGGAGCCAATCGACTCCCAAAATAATGCCAAACCCAGTAAAGCCCAAAACGAAGCAATCATAAACAAACATGCATCCATGACTCGATAAGACCACATTACGACAAATCGTACAAAGGCTAGTCGAACCACCAATCGGGTTCGTAACTGCTAAAGGTCTATCGACTATCTCGCGTTCCAATCCCAACCTATCTACCAGGTCACTAGATATGAAGGAACAGGAAGCTCCGGTATCAAACAATACTCGAACAGGAACATCATAAACAGAAAGCATACCTTGAATAACAACATTCTTTCCTTTCTCCGCCGCGGTTGGGGCATTCGATGAAGAAGGAACAGCATTGATAGCATATTCTTTCACAATCTGCTTTTCTTTAGGGGGTTGTGGACACTTATCCTTGTGATGTCCCACTTGGCCACAGTTAAAGCACTTCCTATCCGCTGGCTTGGCCCGACATTCTTTGGCATAGTTGCCCTTCTTACCACAGCTGAAGCACTCAACATCTTTCTTATTCTTTTTCTTCTGGCCATCTTTGGTATGATTCTGCTTTCTCTTATTCTGAGAACTGTAACACCCCGAATTTTAGTTAATACTAAAATTCACTAATTACAGAATAAATAATCTCAGATGTGGGAATTAGGGGAAACGGGCTGCGTCATTGCGTTCGTCTCGGAAAAATACGCGAAATAGAGTCCGAGTTTGCGTAAAACGGGTACCGTATGAAAGAGATATGGACGAACGAAGTTAGGCAGAAAAACCAGAAACAGGCCAGAATTGCACTGGCGCACTTGTGAAGTGCGCCAGAACAAAGATGCACTGGCGCACTTGTGAAGTGCGCCAGTACAAAGATACACTGGCGCACTTGGGAAGTGCGCCCGTGCCGAGCCAAGAAACCTGCACAGTTTCTAGTGAGTTCTGTGGTTGGGTGCACCAGTTTGGGGTTTGGGCTTGGTCTTAGGGCTAGTTTCTGGAAGGTACCGAAATCTAAGGGTCCTAATCTAATCTAGGGTTAATCTAAGGGCCTAAAACACTCTCTTAATCTATAAATACACCCTAAACCTACCCTAATCCATACTAAAAATAGAAATGATGGCCTCATGCCGCCAAATTAAATCCTAGAAGGAGCCTCCACTAATTTAAGAAGGAAGTTGCAAGCTAATCCCTCTCAAATCATTCTCTAATCATCACCATCTTAATATTTAGCAACTAATTCCACTTCATAAGTGGGTTAATCTTGATTTTGGTGAGTTTCTATCACTTTAACATCAATTGTTAAAGTAAGTAGATTGGGTGTAATGAGACTTATGGTCTTAGATGCGGATTAGTGAGTTTGAATCATTTGTAATGATATGTTATTCCATGTTTTTCTATGTATATGCATAATTAATAAGTGAGTTTATGCATGTTTGATAAGTTGGTTTATGCATGCTTAACAAGTTGGTTTATGCATATTTAACAAGTGGATTTATGCATGTTTAATATGTGGGTTTATGCATATTTAATAAGTGGATTTATGCATGTTTAACAAAGTGAGTTATGCAAGTTCATATGCAAGTTATGTATATGTTTAAATGCAAGTTTAACATGATTTGCAAGTTATGAATGCTTATGCAAGTATATGAATGCTTATGCAAGATATGTATATGCTTAAATGCAAGTTTAACATGATATGCAAGTCATGCATGCTTATGCAAGTATGTGAATGTTTATGCAAGTATGTGAATGCTTATGCAAGTATGTAAATGCTTATGCAAGTATGTGAATGCTTATGCAAGTTATGTGTATGCTTAAATGCATGTTTAACATGTTATGCAAGTTATGAGAATGCTTATATGCAAGTTCAACATGTTATGCAAGATATGTGTATGATAATATGCAAGCTCATATGTCATATGTTATGCAAATCATGTGTATGATAATATGCAAGTTTGGGTTATATGTAGTTGGGTTAATATATGCTCATATATGCAAGTTGACATCCTCTTAACCCATGACAAAGTTGTAGGCTAAACCCATGATATTTGTAATGATCTTCCCCTTATTTATGTCATGAAATGAGAACGATTTACGTGGGGAACGATGGGGTTGGTAAATATGTTAATAAAAGTATGATTGGGTATGATTAAGCATACCATAAAAATAAATTACCATAAGTGGGAATTTACCTATTGAGTTAGGTCTACCCCATGGGAATTTACCTATTGAGTTAGGTCTACCCATGTTATGGAAAACTTGATATTAATTAGGGATAATTAATATGGGGGTGATTAATTAGGTGTAATTAATCGACTAAGACACGAGGTTGGACTCATTTGTAGTGTAAAACTGCCCGGACCCGACCGGCTTAACCAGTTGCTACAAATGTCAGCCCAATGTGAGAGGTCTTAGCCATAAATTAAATACGTGATTAAAGTAAAGACACGAGGTTAGGCTCTGTTATGACGTAAGACTGCCCGGGACTCTACCGGCTTAACCAGGCGGTCATAACAGCCAGTCTAATGTGGGAGGTCTTTATGGGGGATCACGGTCTTAATTAATTAAGAAACACTTAACCATATTAGCATGTAGTGGGACATGAGGGGTTAAGTGGGTGCCTTGGGTGGCATGTGGAAATTTAAGGGTTGCTTTGGGTGGCATGTGGAATCTAGTGGGTTGCCTTGGGTGGCAATAGAAAATACGATTAGAATACTTAACCAAGTGGAAACATGTAATTAAACATGATTAAAGGGTTAAGTGGGATACACTAGATATATGACAAGCTTAGGTGGGTAGCTTGTGGGGGCCCATTTCAACCAATATCCCAAACGTATCTTTGTGGGCTCGACCCATGTCGAGTGACGGGACACGCATATTGGGCTTGATTATAAGAGGCCAAAACGGGTTAGCGGTGGCAACGCAAGTCCAACGGGTTTCATATGCGTGTGTGGGCCCGGGCTGGTAGATAAGTCGTTGTTGCATCGTGTAGATATAAAGTCGTGCACCGTTGATAGTATTGGGTAGCCACTTTAGGGGAGTGATACACCCCACTGTGGGACCAGCACGGGTATCTACGGTAGGGAGCCGATCGATGGGGAGTAGTGGGTACACCTAATAAAGATAGGGGCAGACGGCACCTATGTAGGGGTACACGAAACTACTGGGTAAGAATTACTGAGTACACCTAGTGGAGATAGGGGCAGACGGCACCTATGTAGTGGGCTAGGAGTACAGGAAACTACTGGGGAAATTTTCTAAGTCCTTGGAAGGGATCAACCTTTAAGTAGGAATGACTGGTGTGGTGCAGTTAGTAATTATCCTTGGGTGGGTAGATGCGTCCTTACGGTTATCTTAGTTTATCCTAAGTCTACCAAGCTGCTTAGTGTAGCCATTCATCCCCAGATATTACCGTAGGTCAAGTTTATGTCTTCTCTGGTTACTTTAATGATTGTATTGTTAAAGTTATAGGGCTCACTCAGACTTATGTCTGACCCCGTTGTTTTTATCTTTTTCCCAACCCTCAGGTCCTACGGTGGATCCTAGCAGTAGTAGAGCTTGATCGGATTGCTGTTCCAGTCTTTAGGAGCTTGGATAGAAGTAAAGCTCCAGTTATCCAGTTATCTTTCCTTTTGTTCTGGCTATTGTATGAGAGAGTGGGATTATGTACTTCTTTATTTTGACGGATATTGTACTTGAATTTTATCGTGGTTTTATGATGTAACCAGACATGTTTATTTCCGCTGTTATGAGATGATGTTTTAAATTTTCAAGTACTATTTATATCTGTCTTGTTGTAATTTTTCTGTTCTATATTCACTAAAATACTCCACCGATGCTATGGCATTCCCTTAGTGAGTGACCATAGCGGGTGTGGGGTGTTTCTTGCCTCCACCGCTTGCTTGCGGCTTTGGCTCCTCTGCAGATGCAACCTCAGTTTTCGTCTTAGGGTAAAGACTCTCTGACCTCAATGCTTTCCCACAATCGATTCAAATGTCTCATCGATGTGGTTAATAAGCCTTTCCCCCAAGTATCCATCCAAACCAGTTATGAACTTCTCGTTCTTCTTCTCGGGAGCGTCGATAAGAGATAATCCATACTTCGATAAAGTATCGAACTCTGCAATGTACTCCGAGACTGCCCTACCATTCTGCTTAAGCTCCAGAAATTTCCTAAACAACTCTGACTTCTGGGCAGCTGGGATGAACTTATCACTGAATCGGGCCTTAAACTGATCCCATGTAACTTGATCCTCTGGAGTAGCTGCCTTAATAGCATTCCACCAATTCATTGCCCGTCCGTGCAGCTGACGGGATGCTAGCTTCCTCTTCATCGCATCCTCGATACCCAAGTCTTCGAAGATATTCTCACAGCTATCCAACCAATCCTGAACTTCTGCAGCCGATTCCGTCCCGTGGAACGGTTTCCCACCAAGACTAGTGTAGTCCTTACAAAGCTTGGCGAAATCGGCCCTAGGCGCCTGCACCACTGCACCACCACCATTTGCAGCATTGGGAACTACTCCTTGCACATTTATAAGCATCTCTCTCATGAAGTTAGTGAACATAGTCCTCATGTCAGGAGCATTCCCATTATTGGCTCCTCTACCAGCACCCCTTGTATATCGGCTCATCGTTCAATCTGTAAAGAGAGACGATTAACCATCCTCTTTGTGGTGTTAGTGCAGTGCGACTTCATCCTTAGCTATACTAATAGGATATATATAGCTTTTGAAAACCAAAATAATCACAAATATGCGATCTCATATACGTATTTTCTCTCCCTGGTGTCTTTCCCTAGGTTAGCTACACAACCTAGAGCTCTGATACCAAATGTGACGGCCCGCCCCGCACTAGCCGACATTTCCAATGAAAGTGCGTTGTGCCGATGTAAAACCAGCGCGGGACGCTCGTCAAAGAAAGGAAAGGTAAGGAATTTTGAACTAACAAGGAACCTATAGAATGTCTCACAGCGCATGGAATAAAATATAATAATAACATACTTTGACATAAAACAGGCGAGACAGTGCATAATCTGAAAACTAAACATCATAGCAGCGGAAAATCCAAATACAGCTTATGTTCCACATCATCATTATTACAACTTTTGAAAATTGTCTCTAAAGAAAATAAGAAAGGTACACTACTAATTCCCAAAGTAGTGACCAGCAGCAATACAGGGAGAATATATGTAGGAGCCTCTTGCTCGTCTCCGGTACAGCTACTCGTGCATAATCACCTGACCTGTCTCTAGTTTGCCCGTTTAAGAGTACCTAGAGTAATAAGAAGAGACACAAAACTCTGGGTCAGACAAAAGTCTGGTATGAGCAATAAGCATCAAAACAGAACAATAACAGGTATACTAAACCATACCTGAATCTGGACCTGCAACCAAAGTGTTAGCACTATATACTGTACAATACTCTAAGGTGCCACTAACATATGGTGTGAAGAATACGGGGGTGGGGGTGTGCATGACATAGTGATGGCAAACAATCAATCATAGCAACCATCCTCACATCTCTCACTCTGTGCGTAAAGCATACAATATCCACCACTTTGACCACCCAATTCCTTGCTACGATCACTCTGCCCCATGGAGTCGCAACGACACCACTGCACTGATCCATAGCCACTAATACTTTGCTATGTCCCCTCTGCCCCATGGAGTCATGATGGCTCCACTGCACTGGCTCATAGCCTTGTTACGATCACTCTGCCCCCATGAAGTTATGACAACTTCACTGCACTGATCCGTAGCCAATATCCGTCTTTCTATGGTGAGTCAAAGCTATAGACGTCGATAACCCCTTAGCACATGTCCCGCCGCAAAGCCCAACTCATGAAGTTAACTCGTTGGTTCCCATCTGGATCCTAAGCTCTACTTCCTATTTGGACTTCCTTTGCATCTCGTATTTTGGTCGAATTGGAGTTGGTCTTCAGAAAGTCGTCGCGTAGAAGTAGTTCCAAATTCGGTTCGGTTCGATCTCTATACCCCGTTCGGTTCGGTGCCCATAGCCCATGCCTCGGTTCGGTTTGGATACATATATTGCTCCAGTCGTCATCGGTTCGGTTCAGGTCTCTCATCCAGTTCGGGTTGGTCATCTCCATCTGGTTCGGTTCGGTTACGACGAACCGATCCCATCTGTTGCCCCAACTCCTCTTCTCTGATCCAATCCCCTCTTCCTTGCTTTCGTTCCGAACCCAACTCCAACTCTTTATGAAAATGGCCTTCCTTCTTGCCACAGTCTTCTCAGGTGCCAAGTTCCGATCCGAATCAAATCCCCTGCCCGGTTCTCCTATCCGATCCGAGCCCAATATCCGATCTGATCCGAAACGCTGCACAATTTTCCTGCGACTTTTCCAGCGATGGTTTTACGCCATACGACGGCGTTTTCGACCAATCTAACAGTTCTAATCAATCACAAAGCATACCATACAGTCATAGCAACATGTATAATCAACCACAAACACCAAAACAATAATATGATGTATTAAAATGGATCAAACATAGCCAAAAACCCATATTTTTCCTTAACCGTGTTTAAGCAAAACTCATGATAGGATTAGTAAAACTTAACCAAATTTTCTAACAGAGGCCTAAAACAATATTTCGAAATTTATGAATATTTTTCCAAAATTTAATCATGTTTAAATTCGCTAATTAACATTAATTACCCTTAATTAACCGTAATTAGTGAGGAACTATGCAAATCACTCACCTTAGCCACAAACAAAATACCAAATCTGAAATTATCCTCTGGTTGGCGCTGTTCCCAAGGCTATACAGCAGTTCTAAACTTGCTTTGGTGCTATTTCTCCTTAATTTGATGTAATTTAGCCAAATCTTCAATTAGAAAGTGGTTTAGAGGTGTTTTAGATGTTGGAGGCCATTACTAAGTTGAGAGGGATGATAAGTAGCGGCTGAAAAAAATGAGAAAAGGGTGTTCTCTAAACCCTAACAGCCCTTAAATACTCCAAATCCAGAAATCCCCCTCTGGGCCTAGCTGTTAATTACCCAATTAAGCCCAGTTAAGCTGTTTTCACCTTCTAAACCTTAATTCAGCCATATCTCCCAAACGGTAAGTCCGTTTTTCACATATGACCACTCTACGGAAAGGTAAACCATCATCCGGACCTAATGGAAGTGGTTTCAGGTCAAAACTCCTTTCCAATCCAAAGTTATGGCCGAAACAAGATCAGTTAGGGGCAAAACGATCATTAAAAAAATTGGCAAAAATCATGAACATGGGAAAGGACCCCAATAGTCGTCTCCCAAAGTTACATGACCATACGACTTCACATGTTAAAAAAATAAATATTCTACGATCCTTCGATGCGTAGAATGCGGGTCGTTACAATTCTCACCTACTCCGTGCCCATATATACAACATTCAAACAAAATGTCACCATCTTAGTCATAGAAAACACATACCTCAAGCATCGCTTCCGGAATCAGCAGACGACGAAGGATAACTATCATGATTGTGCACATACTTCACAAACTTATGATTTAGTGGCTCCAGTTACATAGTTTGAAAACGACTCTGCTCTTGTAGCTGCTCAATCATGATTCTAAGCTCTTTAATTTCTTCTTTGTATTGGGCCTTCTTAGGTTGTCGAGTCTGCAAATAGAATGAATATTAAAAATGTTATGTCAGCATATAAAAATAACACTTTATATTTATACTTTAATTTATTCTATGTATGCAAAAGGATTCATCACTATCAGTTTACCGAAGCCACTATTCTCACAGCCACGTCGTCGAGAGACAGACATAGTATACCTACCACATTGATACATATACAATTCATAATAATTATGATATGATTAAATGTTAAAAAAGTAATACATGCTACGCAGTTGTCATGTTGTGTACGTGTTGTGTGTGTGATTATACACTTATTGTCGTTAAAATTGGATAACTTGGATAATGCAATATTAAACAAGGTAAATGTAATGTGAATAGTTGTGAAAGTTACCAAATTTTACTTAGTCTTTGTCGTTTTCTTCGTCGTTTTCTGATTTAGACTCGGTTTCGTGTTTTATGTCATTTTCCTTTACACTCTCAAATGCATCGACTAATACATTTGCCTCATCGTTTAAAGATCCGAAATTAGTTTGATCATCTGCAGTTGTTATTTCAATATTTTCCTCTAGATCTTCTTGATAGGCTTGCTCATCAGGAATATTCTGTCCATCGAATGTAAATCTTGCCTTAGTTTTAAAAACCGCAGACCAATCTGTTTTATCCTTTTTTAAAGACAGATAAGGGGCATAATAAGCTTGTAGGGATTGTCTAGCTAGTACAAAAGGGTTGTACTTTGGATAACGTGAGGTATGCTTAATTTCTTCAAGATTATACTTTGGATGCACGTGTGTAACGACCCTGGTTTTTACCAGATTCTCGCATGTAATTAAACCAGTTTAAATCGTTCATAAAGACGGATGGTTATGAGTACTAACATATTTGAACACAAGTAACAGAACTTTTATTTCATTACAAAATTATTTACATTAGAGTTACAAAGAACCAGAGTATATCATAAGCTCAACAGAAAACCAATAGCTCTCAATGGAAGAAGAAAAGCCAAAACAAGACTCTAACTCCAATCAGAAACCAGCTCTGAAATTAAACCTACAAACTAAACTACTAGCTGCCCATGCAAAATTATGGGGACCAAAAGTTTAAGTAGGAACAATAAACTCCAGGTTAGTAATGGTACTGGTGTGAGAACTCAAAACAGTTATCATTTCAGGTTTATTTTAAAGTTGAGAGAATTCACCGGACCATGCCACTAACGCGGAACGGGTTTACTCCATGTGAATTCCCATGCATCAAAATTTGTTATGACTTTGGAAAGTGAAGCTATCATAAGCTCGACCCATATCACACAATGTAAGCACACAACAGACGGGCGAGTTTTGTCTTATGATAACCAAAAAAGCTTTAATACATAAATCCTCTTTTAATACTATCATTAGTGCATAGTGTTGCAAACCATTTTACAAATAAATATATTAATCTTAGCGAGCATAGTAACATGCCCACATACACAGTTTACAACAAAATGAATGGCTTGTATTGGTTATTGGGTTTTCCAACATGATGGTTCCTGGCATGAAAGATCAACCGAGGACACGAAGCTAAGTATCTCTCGGTTAACATCCAGATATGGACACCGAATATAGAGCGTGAAAGTATATATCTCGGTTTTCATCCAGACATCGAACACCGTATATACTTTATTTCCTCAGGGTTCGAGGTAGATCTACTGCCGCAGCTTTCGAATTTCACTAGAGATTATATATATAATCTAACCGTCAGTTTACCATCAATCCAGGGTGAAAGGCTCTTCGATATCACGATATACACAAAGCTATGCTTCAATAAGCCATGCTTTGATCATTTCTAGCTCATTTCATAACTCGAGTATGCCACATTGACAATTCACGACATGTCACTGATTTCTATTAATACATAACCTCTAAGTTCGTATATCTTAGAGACGAGGATAATTTGTTGTCACACATCCAATATATATTAACAAAATCAGTGCTACGCAGTTAATTTCAATGTCAAACACACAATCCAAACAAGTCCGTTTTGGGTCTAAACGAAACAACAATCCGAGAATATTCAAATATATTCAGATTTCATGCCACTTATAACCTTATGTAGGGTTATCGGCCCAAACGAGATATCATCCTTCAATCTGAATAATTTGAAGATTCTTGGTCTTCACTTATCGATTTCCAAGACTTTGGTTTCTTTATAACATTGTATTATTACTTGGAATGATTTTCGAAATATTTGATCCCGGTCTTTTTAAGTAATAACCGCATTTCAAAACAATAGTTATGGATCATATCGGATTTCCCATTTTAAATCTCCTTCCAAATCGTTATTACTTCACTTACACTCAAGGTTGGATTTATTCCAATGTTCCATAGCCCCGTTATCGCTAAATTCGCCTTTGAAGTCAAATTCCATTTTTGACGTTGCCCTCGTCCATACGATCCTAACGCAACTGACGGTTCGTCATTCCGACTTCGTATGGACTAGATATCACGTTATCAAGTTAATACTAATTTAAAGAAAATAAACTTGGATTTTAAATATAAACAAACCGGGCCTTAACCTATCACTACGGCCCATTCAAATTTGACCAGCCCGCTTCCTCACTCGCTCCTCTTCTTCCTGAAATGAAAAACCCGCCTCCATCTCTTCACCATTTCCACTTCCATTGATCCCATCGTTCTCCTCCGATACTTTATGAAACCACAAACGACAAGCACCCAACTTCCTCTCGTCGGCTCCTCTTCGATTCCATCACCTTTTTGCTGAGCTCGACGCCCCTATGTCCCTTGCGTCCTCTGCTCAAAAACCAAGGCACCAGAAAACTGTCGACAGTTTCAATGTCGATAAAACCACCAAAAATCACAAATGATACCACTCTCTATGCTCAATTCAATCCCACCATCTACACCCTGAATTTCTACCTCAAACTCCCGCAAATCGGAACCCTAACTGGAACGCAAAACTTCCAGCTCCCAGAACTTGCGTCGCATATACAGAAACTGATATGGATGGGAAGCTCAACTCACAAGGATGTCGTATATATTACTTTTGTGATTTATAGAATTTTATACCATTTTATTTTGATTATTTTTAAAGAGGATCGAACTCTGATTTTTCCTGGAGGAACTTTGGTGGCGGAAAAAAGAAAGCGTTGACTAGAAAGTGATTTTAGGGTTTTAGGAATTTTTGTGGGGTTATTTATAGAAGAAATAAATTTTTTAAAATGGATTATTAAATTCATTTATATCCTTACGCTGTTTGTGCTTGTCTTTAAAAATTCTTCTGATCACACATGACACCCAAAAATCACGAAACTGAACATGTAGCTAGAGTTCGTCATTACGGTCCCAACGAAAATGGTTTCGTCGAATTTTGACTCCGTATGCTCACACAGCGTATTTTTAACCGTCGAGATACTGACTGTTTTCCACTCTAAAAATCCGTACGGCCACACGGTGACTCTAAAAATCCCGAAACTTGAAATCTAACAATAATTTGATGTTGCGGATCCAACAAAATTAGTTTCGTCGAATTCCGATGTCGTATGAAAAACTGGCTATTTTTCAAGCGTTGAACTGACCTTTTAAATATATAAATATATTTAAATATTATTAAATTTAATATTAATACATTAATATTCTCGTATATATCCATAGATGATGTCGTACGACTCCAGAATATCCTGCCAGAATTTATGACTTGATTTTCAGAAATTCCGATTTGATCGATATTCAGTTCGTATCGAAAAATCGATTTATAACGTATATAAAGCGTCGCAAATTATAAAAGAATTCCACAGCGACTTTTCTGAAATTTGATTTGGACGTAAATCAAAATCTACACGACGAAATCCAGATTTTTCTCTTCCACTAGAAAGATATACTCCACCAGCTCCACACGCTTCTTGTTTCACAGAAATCCGGCTTAAAACGAATCATGTACATTCAGTTGAAGTTCAAATCGCCAAATAGTGAACTGCAGCGCCATTTCGAGCTCTATTTTAATTATATTATAAATTATAAATTCAATTGGCTTATATAAATATATTCGTCAATATAATTCAATATAACTGAATTATATATTTTCAACTGTCCAGTTTACACAGTATTGTCAATTCCACTATTTCTGACTAATTCATAAATAAATATATTTTATCCTATTATTTAAATTAATTAAAAAATCATTTTTATTTAATTCTGGTCGTCGATATCGCCAAAACGATATTTAAATAATTAAATAATTTAATTATTCGGCAGCTAAAAAATGCGGGTTACTACAATTGGGAGATGAATAGTTGTGAGAAAGTTCATAGCGCGTGAGGGGAAGTTTGTTGTTGAAGACACAGCGTGATGATTGGTTCGTTTTTGGTGAACAGGAAGGGAGGTCGTCACGCAGTCGCCGGGGAAGTATGTTGGAAGTTCGATGGTCGGAGGGTTGACTAATGGTGCGTGGGAAGTTGTGAGGTGTTTTTGAACGTTTGCTGGAGGCTGGAGATGATTGTTGGTCGAGCAGGAGGAGTCAGGCGCGGTGGTGCGCTAGCGACGGTCACTACACCAAAAACACTTTATTACAACATCATTTTTACAACGGGCATCGGTTACGCGTTGTAATAGAGGGCTATTACAACGGTCGATTAATGCCCGTTGTAATAGACGCCCTATATAACGCCTTTTTTACAACGGGCAATTGATACCCATTGTAATAGGACTCTATTACAACGGTTATTTTTGGTCCGTAGTAATAGATGTCAATTTTACAACATTCACAAAATGTCCGTTGTTATAGATGTCAATTTTACAACGGGCAAAAAATGACCGTCGTAATAGGTGCCAATTTTACAACGAACAAAAATGCCCTTTGTAATCGTTATAATGAATGTCTACTGCGAATTTTCAATAATAAATAATTAATAATTATATGCTTTCTTAAAATTAATATGTATTATTTATTAATATTTAATAATTTATCATTAATAATATTATATATTATAGTCATATGTTACCAATTACTAACTATAATATTGCATTCCAAATAATATTTATTATATTAATCATATGTCAGTAATATTTATTATTTACTAATATTTAATAATTAATCATTAATAACTAATTTACTACTGTACAAATTGATTTAGTTTGTAAAAGTTTTCGAGGAATCTTCGCCATATGAAAGGATCGAATCAACGTGATTTTTTAACATGTGTGTTATATACATTTAAGCAAGAACGATAAGTGAATGAAGTATAAGTTTGAAGCTACGAACAAGATATTTGAGAAGAGCACTTAATCAGGGTAATTTAATTCATGATTTTTAATTCAACTAATTTATAATTAATTGATTAATTATTTTTAATTATGTAATATGCTTTTAATAATTGCGAATTGCATGAAAAAATTGCAAAATTTCATTAAAATAATAAATTATTTCAAATAAATAAATTGTAAAATTTTAATTTGCTTGATTTAGTTCAAAATTATAATTAAGAACTAGTAAATTACAGTTAATATTTACTAATTACATTAGATAATTGATAAATATAATTAAGAACTAATAATTATAGCACTAAATATTACTATTTAATAATTTTTATTAATATTTAGTATTTAATATTGATTATGTAGCAGTAAATAATTGATAATTGAAGATTACTATTAAATAATTCAGAAGCGATAGCTAAAAATTATGATAAATAATTAATAGTTAATAAATATATGTATTTATTTGAAAACAAGAGATATACTATATAAATTCTTTCATAATCAAGTGGCAGTATTTATTTATTAGAATTTAATATTTAAGAATTCAAAATTTCACAAGCCATACTCAATACTGGTGTAATAAAAACAATAGCAATTACATGGTCACTAATTTAAAGTGCTAGATTTGATCTAACCATTGTTGTTATCCGTCATTCACAAAATAAACCCACGCGGAAGGAGCCAGCGACTCCCAATTCCTTTCTTCTCACGTTCTTCTTTTCCCTTTTTCTAGGTTTTCTCGTACTGCATCGCGAATCTGACAACCAACTTTCCAATAATCTTAGTTTATGTCAATTGAATCAATTCATCATTGAATTTTTTGTGCATCCCATCAATCGATTGTTGGGTACAGGAGCAGGTCACGGATCTTTGTTGTAACAACCCGGAATTTCTAAACCAATTTAAAAAAATTATTTTAGCTATTTTAATGGGTTTTGAGTATTTAAAATGATTTATTTTAAATAATAACGATTTAAATGTATTTAAATCGAAGTTAGAATGTGTAAATTCATTTTAATTATAAAACGAGCCTAAAATGGCGTGGTAGTTTGAAAATTCGATTTTTAATTTCAAATGAATGTACATAATTCAAAATAAATCGGATTTCAGTAAAACCAGAAACGTTAGAATCTGTTTGATTATATCTTTCTAACGAATGTGAAAAATTCAGATTTCATAATATAAATTGAAAGTTATGCCCAGTTTAAAATTTAAAATAGTTGCTATGGAATTTAAATATATTTTTATACAATATATAGCCCTTAAAAATAGTTATTTTGCAAACGGCCTCCGCTTTTTACGAAACCACTTTTGTTGGATCCGAAATGTCAAATTATTGTTAGGTTTCAAATTTCATAATTTTTTGAATTAATATGCGAGCGTGGTAAATTTAAACGTGTTTTGTAATTTCAGTTTAAATTTAGGGTGCGTTTTTTACAAGTCCCTATTAAGTTTCAAATTTAGGCTCACATCCGGTCATAAACTTAATATAAATTAGGTCCCTAAATTTAAATTGCACGTTAACAAATTCCAATTTTGACCTTCTGACTCTGCAAAACCCTAAAAGCACGGATCTAAATCTATTTTCTGGACTTCGAACTCGTTCTTTGTCATGGCTGCGACATTTTCTTTCTGAAGTTCTGGACATCGAACTCGTGCGATATAAAATACAATTTCATCGACGATTTTTCCAGATATTTATTTTGATCGAGCTTTTTTTTAAAATGGATTCGTCCTCGTCAAGGTAATTTATGTTGTATTTATTTTTTTTCATTTTGAATACTTGTTCCACTTTTGCATTCGATTTTAGTTGATTCATTATTCTGCATTAGTTTAATTGTCTAGTTTTATTGATGGATTGTTTAATTATTTTATAAAGTTTTACTGTTATTGCTGATTGTACAGCCGTATAAATTAATTTTTCATCATATTTCTTCATTTATTCTGTATAGATGTATAAAAATATGCATATAATGTGAGTATGAGCATTTAAAAATGCAACTATTGGTGTAATATGTGTGTTTGGATGTATTTAGAAAAGTTTGCGTACATGTATGCATATTTTCTATATATATGCATAAAAATATTCAGCTCATTTGAAATCCTATTTGTTTGCGTGCCTGAAGATTAGTCGTGTATATGTATGAATATATTCTTAATGTATGCATATTAGAAGTGTTCTGGATCTATTTTTTAACAAAATATGTGCAAATATTTTGCTATTTTGCATATAAGTATGCGGATATTACTGTTATTTGCATATAACTATGCAGTTAGTTATAATTATGTGAATATGTTTTTGTTATTTTATTTGATTACTGCAGATTAAGCTGATTTTTTTTAAACAGTGGTCGTGCAAATATTGGTGTATTGGTGGATCGTTGTGAAGTTCCTTCTACTTGGAATAGCGTTTTAAGCCCTGTTAATGAAACTCGGTTACGGAATCTACATTTAGAAGGAGCTTCGTGGTGTGTTATTAAATCAAGTGAATATAATATTGAAGTTGATACTTATTAATGGTTTATGTAATAGAGTTTGTTCTTGAAACATGTGGCAAATTATTCTATATAGTTGAATATAAGTATGCAATTACTATGTATAGTTGCATAGATGTATGACATTGTACTGCATATCTGTATCCAATTATACTGCATAACTTGTAACATAAATGTTACGATTTCAATATATATATATATTAAAAACAGACAGTCATGAAACGCTAGATCTAAAAATGTAACCATATTGATTTAATCGAGAACAAATCAGAAAATAGATAACTTGATTAGCGGAAGCGTACCTGAATCTGTATCTAATTATTGCAGTACCTGAATTTCATAATTGGTTGCCACGGAGAAGATTATCTGTTGTAGAAGAAGAAGAATTTGGTTCAGTTTTCCAAATTGACACAAACACTAGATTGGATTCAGCTCTCCGTAGAAAAGGTTAGAGAGTTGCTAAGGCTTGTGTAATTCGGGGACCATAACCCCTTATTTATAGAGTTGGCATTTTGTTATTCGGCCCTTCAACAAATTATAAAATGCCCCGGTATCTACACATTAGGCCCATGATAAATTAAACTTTAAGCCTATTAATTCTAATCTAAAATTAGATCACTTCAATTAGGATGTACACCAAAATAGCACAACACATTTTATTTTACATATCTGACCCAATTGTCGAAATATTCCAACAATCTCCCCCTGGGCCACATATGAAATAACCTTAAAATGTGTTTAACTTTATGAGCTCCAAAATTTGCTATTTATAACATATGGTGTATCTGAAACAATCTCGTCCATTAATTGGGTTGATAAAGGATCAAACCGGCATTCATTACATTTATCGTAACTAAACCCATCAATGGTCACATATATCAATACAATCAAACGACATAGATCGATCATGGATGCGTAGCATGGAAATTACATGAAATGTGATCTATACATGTCTATTTCCAACTGGTCCTTCTTTAGTGAGATCAAATGTTTAATATTTAAACAACCTAAGTGCAAAGAAAAATTCATTACTTTATTTCTGATTAGAAAAAGAACTTGATATGCATATATCTGTAACTGAAGTATAGAGCAATGAGTCATATGACAATACCAAATACAAACTCCCCCTGAACCAAAATATCCTTACATAAAAGTTACACCAATTGAGCTACATGCTCATGAAAGACTTTAGGTGGTTACCTTTTGGTAAGCGGATCCGCCATAATGGAGTTTGTCTAAGTGTGCTCTATGAATTACAATATATTTTGCACTCTTCCCTTATTGGAAAATAATATATTCTTTACTATCACAATATTACTTGGTCTTTCAATTCTTTATCTATAACTGGAGTCTTGTGACAAAATTTCATTATTATTTTCCATATTTAGATGTCTTGTAATTAACCAAAGACGATATTTTCAAACTTTTGAAAACTATAAGTGCCTAAATGACACTTTTCCCTTATATAGTTTCACCCATAAAATATATTATCATTGCTAGAAGTGGATCTTTTACAGTAATGACATGCAAAATATCCGGATCGTAATTCTTTATGATCTCCACCCGGTCCGATCTTTTATCTATGAGCATATAATCTTTTATTTTATCTTTTAAAGATATATCATATATATCATAACCATTTTGGCTACTAAATCATTTATCCACTTTTAATATTAGTAAAGTATCTGCCAAATAATACACGCATATCCATATGTGTATATACATTAGTATGCATTAGAATTCACACTGCAAATGCATGAGAAATCTTTTGCATTTCTTTAATTTCAAGGATGGTAGCATTTATCTGTTTGGTAAAAGAAAAACAACTAAATCGCAGTTTACATACCAAATCTTTTAAGCATTTATCTTCCTAATTCTTTTGTAATAATCCAAATATCACCCCATGAACAATAATGGTGTATTTGAATCCCAAATACAAAAGACTAATCCATAAATGAGTTTCTTAAGTAGTTTCACCAATGTCTCCATTGAGAAACATAACTTTAATCTCCATTTGATAATGCTCAAAAGTACAAAATGTAGTAAGCTCCAAAGCGACCGATTCTAAAGAATCGTTTACTAAGTCCAAAATGAAACATTCTTTAAAGAAAATAAAATTTCCTTTTAATAATAGTGATTTCAATAAAAGTGCCTTATAAAATTCAATATTACCCACTTGATCCCTTTTGGCTTTGAGTAGTTATTCATAACCAATGATCTTATTACTTAAGTTAGAGGAAGATTTCAAACTTTATTATCCTTATAGATTTATACTATATGTTCATTTCTTAAATCCACGTTTTAAATTAGTGCCTTACATGGATCGATGTAAGTCCATAGCATCATCTTTATCAATCCATTATTTATCTTTATGAAGAAATTCTACACAATAATCTGAAATAACATTCTTCCCATTTAGGTGGATTTCCTTAGTGATCTTGCATTTTGAGGTTGTTGAGTTTGTTTTCTTGAAGCATTATCCTTAGCTTAAAGAAAAATTATCTTCAACATCGTCTTATTATGGTTCTTAATTTATTTCTTCTTAATAAAAGATAACAAATCTTAAACTTTAAGCGAAGAAGCAACCGTAGTTGAATCAAAGATAATGATTCTCTTTAAAGACAATGATATTACTTTATTTCTCCCCCAAACTCAACATCCTCAAAAAATATTACATTCACCGTCTTAAAACTTTTCCTTAGTGTGGGTTTATAAAACTATAAACTTTAAATCACTTAAAATATCAATATAGTATTTTCTATCTTTATGATATCTCAATCTATAATTCCTTAGTAAACTGAAAGAAATAATTATATTAATCACCAAAACAAGATTTGAGATATCATTACACAAGCTATTTAGCATAAGTAGCCATAACTTATATATCAGACATTAAGAGCTTCAATTACATAAAAATTTGAATTTATTCATAAATCAACACTATTATTACTTGATGAATATGTTCATATTAGAAATATAAAATCGAAATCTGTCTAAATGACAACATAAAAAATATCAAATAAATTCAAACAGTTTGACATAAATCTCAATGATAACTTTATATATCTGTATATCCCAATAAAGAAATAACTATAAATATATCCTTATTTTATTTCTTTTCTTCTAAATTCTTAGCGACTTCTTCATATTTATTGATACAAAAAATGTATATCAAAGTAGTACTTTGAATCTTATAAGCTTCAATTTCGCTTCTAATTACCAAAGCGCTGAATTAGCCCAATAAGATGATATCTAATTCTTAAAATAATATTAATCTTAAAATGATCATATTGGAGATAACACCAAAAATAACAAAAACTTTAGTGCCTTTAACTTTTGAAGATATATTTTCCATATAGTACCCACTTAGATTTCTTTTACTTTGAATTTATGGAATCAAGCACCACAAAAAATGCTAGTTTCCCCTTATTATTTTTTCATAGAATCATTTCCATTTTCAGTAGATAACCTATCAAAAATAGGTATCGTTACATATAGGCCATCCTTGAAATGCTTCTGAAATATTTACTTAATGATTCTTTAACTCTTGCCTTTTTTAAATTGTACCACCTTTCAATATTCTTCATAACATTATAAGAATATCTAACCATAGTAGGATTGGTTGTAACCCTCCTAGTTACAAGTGTTAAATCTATAAAGTCAAGAACAAATAACATGCTCTCATACAAATCCTTATATTTACCCCAAAACAAGATGGGAATATTCTTTAAATTGGCAGATAATTCAGTTAAATTAGCTGAAAATGAACAAAAAATAAAATGAAGATTGACCATTTATGCTCATAGCCAAATATCAACCATAGTAAACTCAACTAATTGGTAAGTCTCTTTTCAAGATACCTGGTACACATTAATATCAAGTCTTTGGACAGTAATATTAACTGTAAGTGGTACTCTTGTTGTAGTGATCAAACACTAACAATAAATTCAATTCAAATAACAACCCTCCTTTGGGCCGATTAATTATTCACTCGAAAAACCTTATAATTGTCACGTATTTATCATCACACATGTGTAAGCGATTCAGCCAAATATTAGTCTTCCTTTGGGCCGGCTAATACTCGCATGAACAACTACACACAAATATCAAACATTTTGATGAACCACCAAAATATAGAGATCACTTTGGTGATATATTATTTCAGTTAATTCACTATTAATGTAAAATATTTACAGATGTAAAGAGGCACCAAAAAAAAAAATTTGAATTTGTTTCTTTATGTAATGTACTTTGAGTGTTATAAAACACTCTTCAAAATACTTTAGCTTATATGACACTTGAAAATTGTAACCATGTCACAATATGATTTAATCATAGCTATTGTAATCAGTTGTTTTATGTGGATACCCTCATCGTGTTCTCTTAATAAATATGATAAATGAAACATCATAAATAAGCCACATAAGTAATTGATGAATGTCATCTGAGAACATACAAGTAACATAGCAAATATCATACTGAATGGCTTAGAAGACCGAAGTAACTATGATGTATTTACTTTTGTTTTGTATTGCATGTGATATATCATCATGTGATATATCATCATGCGGTCCCTTAGTTGATGTTCAAAGGCAACACAACATATATTGAGCACACTTTCTATTAAAAAATAAAATATAACTTAGCACTCAAACATTGAAATGGTAAGTCGAACATCCTGAATTGTTTCATAGTTAGCAAAAGAATAAGAATAATAACAATATAATATTAACATATGAAACCATGAAGTTGTCCAGTATCCTATTTTAATGCAAGTACTGATTCCATTTCGCACTCTTTCAAATAACATGGACATAATTTCCGCATAGATTACATTTAAATATTTTATTAATTTTGGCAACCGAAATATTGCTGAAGGAACTATTCACCCTGCGTGATTTCTGGTAGTATAGGAGAATCAAAAGAAGGGAGATAACCAAGGGAACTATTCACTATAACACGATTATAGTGAAGGCATGCATGTTTCTGCTCTTGACCCGAGGATCATTTAATGCTTCAAATTTTTTTTTTTTAATACGGCCATATGCTGTCCTGAAAACAATTAGCCTGATGTTCAAATTATCATATTAATGACCATTACATAATCATGCAGCATACTGTCAGCACTTGATTATTTAGCTTGTTACGTGCTATTATGTGAAGTTTACTTGTTCAAATACCCTCCACCTAAAATCCTGGTACCAAGCACGTGGCCCCACTTACAACAGAAAAAATAAGTAATGCTCAACCGGTTTTCCAGATCAGCTAACGAAGTGCGGATTTAAAAAAAAACTTCCGTTTTCCTCATACAGTAGTGAAGCTGAGACATATCTATGCAGTAAGACAAAACTCCGCTTTTAAATCTTAGATCAGAGTTTCAAAATGTAAATTTAACAGTTAAATTCATAATTTCTCAAAGAAATCAATAATGGTTCGCTCTGATACCACTTGTTAGGATTTCAATATATATATATTAAAAACAGACAGTGATGAAACCCTAGATCTAAAAATGTAACCATATTGATTTAATCGAGAACAAATTAGAAAATAGATAACTTGATTAGCGGAAGCGTACCTGAATCTGTATCTAATTATTGCAGTACCTGAATTTCATAATTGGTTGCCACGGAGAAGATTATCTGTTGTAGAAGAAGAAGAATTTGGTTCGGTCTTCCAAATTGACACAAACCCTAGATTAGATTCAGCTCTCCGTAGAAGAGGTTAGAGAGTTGCTAAGGCTTGTGTAATTTGGGGACCATAACCCCTTATTTATAGAGTTGGCATTTTGTAATTCGGCCCTTCAACAAATTATAAAATGGCCCGGTATCTACACATTAGGCCCATGATAACTTAAACTTTAAGCCTATTAATTCTAATCTAAAATTAGATCACTTCAATTAGGCTTTACACCAAAATAGCACAACACATTTTATTTTACATTTGTGACCCAATTATCGAAATATTCCAACAGTAAACTATTGTGAATTTTTTCGTGTTGCTTTATATTTAGTTCAGTATTTAAATGATAGTTCTGTGTTTTTAACAGTTATTTTCGTTTAGAATCTTTATTTACGCAATTTTTCTATATAGTTGGATAGAAGTATGCAATTATTATGTATAGTTGCATAGATATATGCACTTATACTGCATATCTATATCAACTTTGCCAGTATTTTGCATATATGAATAAATGTTTGCATTTACTAGCTTACATGTTCACTGTTATTTGTTTGCAGTTTTTTTTGTTACATATTATGTAATACTTTTGCAGTTCTGTTCATACAGATAGTATTCTAAACATCAAAGGCAACATCAGCTAGTTGATTAATACTGCAAATATTTGCTGTTATGTAAGCAATTATTTAGGAAAAATGCATAGGTGTATGCAAGTAATCAAAAAAAATTCATAGATCAAACATTTAGAGCATTTGCATATATGTCTGCAACTAATAATAATACTTTCACACAGGTAAGTTTGAAAAAAATATCATCGTCTGTTGGAGTAATTATGCAAATATTTGCAGTTACGTAAGCAATTATATTGAAAAAATGCATATAAGTATGCAAAAAATTGTGAATAACTGTACAGAAGAACACAACATTTCATAATGTCATGAGCAATTAGAACAACTTAATTTAATACATAAAATACCAAATTAATTCAATTTAGAAACTACATAATCATATCCACCAGTTCGAAAACAAAATATCAGTCGACATTGTGTTAAAAAATATAAACACCACTTTTCCCCCTTTTAATCACTGGGTTTGTTTTCGTAATTACAGCTGCTTCATAATTACTAATGCTCCCTCTTTTTCAACATCTACCACATGAACATCTTCCAGCATAGGTCTCTGTAATAAGAAGTAAAAAGTTAATAAATATACAAAAGTTATAAATATGTGCGCACTAGTGTGCAAGCATTCTGACTGTATGCACAAAAGTGTGCAAGCATTCTGGATAAACTTAGGAAAGCTCGCAAATAATGTTGACACATGCACACACGTGTGAAAATATTCTAAACACATGCACAAAAGTGTACAATTTTTGTTAATAATAGCACAAAATTATGCAAATATTATTAATAATAGCAATAAAAGCTGTAGTCCTGTGGGCAAAAATTTACAAATGTTGCATATACTTTTATTCAGAATAAATTCAACTTTTTATGAATATATTAACAAAATATGCATATTTTTATGCAACCTTTTCGTCAGACAACCATACAAACAAAGGTTCGAAAGATTTGCATATATTAAACACTTTAATATGCATATATTAAGAATATATGCATATTTTTGTGCAACTAAGAACCAAACGCACACAAACAGATATTCAAAACAGCTGTATGGTCCAATGATTTATACAGAATATATGCATAGTTATACGCAAAATTCCAGAATAAATGCAAAGCCTAATACACGTGTTTTAACAATACACCTGTGCAACCTTTTCGTCAAACACGCATATAAATAGATATACAAAAGATTTGCATATTTCAATGCATATGTACAGAATATATGCACAATAACACACAATTTTCCTGAATAAAATGCAAGACACCAGTAAGCATGTATTCCACCAAATAGTTGCATAATGGTATGCTAAAATTCACAACATTTGCATACTTTTATACACGTATTCGTAATAGAAGAACAAATATATTGAGAAATTCATACATACGGCTATATGATCAAAAACAACTCTAATACCTTATACAATAACTAAATTATCCATTGACAAAACTCAACAGGAAATAGAACATCAGAATAATCAATCAATAAAAATCAAAACAAAGAATAATACACGAATAAGTTTTTTTTTTAATAAAAAGTGTAAATTACCTCGCAGAAGTAAAATCCATTACATAAATCAAGCAACGATCTAATTAAATCTCTGAAAAATTCCCGAGTAAATCGAATTTTAGATCGACAAAATCCAAAATCAATTTTTTTGTTCGCTGACGGCGCCGCCATGGAGATAGTGAAAATATGTTTCTGGATATACTAAATCCGTATAACGTGGATTTAGAACCATGTTAATCGCACCTTTAATTGCGAAAAGGGCAGTGATGGAAACAAACTAACCGATGTTTAAAAATAGGGATGATATTTATATGTTTTAGAACGGAGGGATGTGAGCTTAATTAAGTTCAGTTTTAAGGATGTGACACTAATTTTCACTTAAATTTAATCGACTGGAAAATGGCCAATTTTCAAACGGCCTCTAAATTCATCGAAATTAGTTTTTTCAGGACCGTATCATCAAAACATAGCAAGATTTATTTTTCTGTAATTTTTGGAGTCAGTATGTGGCCCCGGTAAATTAAAATGTACGTATAAATTCAATATATATTGATTTATATTTTAATTTGGACAAAAACTGATTAAAACAGTAGAATTGGCTTACAAAACATATCTCATTATGTCCGGAATGGGGGTATTTAGCTAGGAATGATAGTCATTGGGTTTGAATCGGAGTTCGGAGATAAAACGATCAATTTTTGAAATTAAATATAATATATATGTATGTATATAATTGAGCCCTAAGCCCTCATTATTTCAGAACCAGCCGCCATTCCAAAATTGAAGGCCGGAATCGTACAAAACTTCGCCCCCCCTTTTTCTTCGAATCCGCTCAATGAACTTTGAAGGTTTCTGAAGGGAATATGTAGAGCTCGAAGAGATCTACACGTTCAACGGTGGAGATCGAATCTCGTTGCCAGAATTGGAGGAAATCGAGCCAAGAAGTGTCTCTATTTAGGCTCGAATTCCGGTGCAAGGGGGCCTTCTAATTGTGTGGTGCTTCAGACAGCGAGTGAGGGGACGAGCGGCTTCGAAGTGGCACCCTCCGATCAACCTCCGGTATTCTCGATTGTTGTGCGCGCGTGAGGGATGAAGTTGAGCGATGGGTTCGTTTTTATTCGCCTGGAACGATGAATATAGGGTAGGGAGAATTAATAAAGTAATTAAGGTTTTAATTATTATTTAATTATATTAAAATTGTAGTTAATGTATAAATTGCCGTAACTTCTTCATACGAGGTCCAAACGCAATGATTTCAGATCTGTTGCGATCGTGACAACGAACGCTACAACATGAAACTGACCAGAACCAAAACGGAGCACGTTGAAATTTGAGGCAAATTTGAACCCGAACATTGTCAAAACCATCGCCAAACAAAGAATGACGGAATGGAACCCAAAGTGAGAACTCTCTCACTAAAATTTTAGTACAGTTATTTATTTTATAACTGAAAATATATGAATTGCCAGTGTTGATTTTTATCTGTTGTATATAACATTGCTTGCGTTTATCACATGAACTATTCACGACTCATCTGCACAAGAAGCGTTGTTGGAATATCCGACACTCGTATTTCAAACAATATGGATACACTTTGTGGTTGTTAAAATTAAATTATAAATATTCATTTACATATTAAGCAGTAAAAATTGGATAAGTAGAAAAATAATTCAAACCGAATTAAAATTGGTTATATTTATTAAGCAATAATTTATTTAAATAGACTGTTGTTGTTTGAAAACCCCACACGGGTGTTGGGATGATATTTGGCATACACTAATCCCAATATTTAGTTGTATGTCAGTCGATTGGTTGATAGACTGTGAAAAGCGTTATTTAATTATTTAATGCTTATACAGTTGTAAATTGCACTCTGGATGTGAATTGACTATTTGATGATTATTTATCATTATTGTTGAATACATGTAATGTATGAAATCCATATAACTAAAATTATATATTAATTGATTGAGTCACATTCCGATTCAGAAAATGAACGAATATTTTAAAATAATATTCAGAGAATAATCAAAATATGATTCTGATGTTCGATTTTGGAAGGACACGAAAATATATTGGAATATATGAAGCCGAGTTAATTAGTTAAATGCCATTTTAACCCGAACGGGTTTATCGATCGATTTTATTCATTTTATAATGAATACGAAAAAGAAATTGATTTCAAAATCTGATATTTTGAAAATATTATCATTTTAATATTATAATGATACAGAATATTCAATTTCGAATAAAAATTGAAAAATGAAGTTGAAATCGGTTTGAAATGAATTTATAAACGAATTTATAAAATATGTTTTAAATGGAAATCGACGAAATATATATTATATATATTAAATTGCTGAATAGAACGCGCCGCGCAGGGACCGTTCGCGAATTTCAACCATTATCTTCAACTTGATGTAACGGGAGATCCGACCGTCGAATTCTCCTAAAACCAGAACCGTTGGGTTTGTATCGCAAAGAGCTTTGGAACGGTAATAAGAGATTTGAAATCTAACGGTTAGACTTTGAAATATATCCAAATCAATTTCAAAAAAGGTCGCTATGGATGCAGTTCGGTGGTCGTTATTGGAAACCGATTGTAAGAACCTTAATAAAATTATTAAAAATATCGAAAAATTGTGTAAAATCATAATAAATGATTTGGAAAGATTTTGGATGAAAATTTCCATGTTTGAAAAGATAAAAATATATTTTTACCGAAATGAACAGGTTATTAACTAGAAAATAATCCAATGTTTTTAAATAAATAAATTGGGTTGAAATGGATTTTAAAATAACCAGAATTTTTCCAACGTATGAATTGGAATTGAATGGAAATAATCTTCGGATTATTTTGATATTGGATTCCGTGATTATACGGATATTGTTGAGGAATTTGGGAGACACAGATATCGTTATTCCCAATACGATACCCGTTGGTTTCGGAATTTGATATTGAATATAAGCCGATATAATTTCTATTCAGAGCCTTGTATTTGATATCAAATTGGATTTTGGGTTTGTCGTGAATGGTGTCTTAAATAACACTGTTCTTAAACCCAGTTGAGAAAAGAATAATCTTTTAATTAAGATTTAGTGAAGTTACCAATTAAGTAATATTTAATTGGAATAGGATTGAAATTGGATTTTTGGTTTTATCGTGAACGGTGTTTTAAATAACACTAGTTCTTTAACCCAATTAACAATGAAGATAGGATATGGAATTTATAAATATTTTAATTAATATTAATGGAATTTTTCCAAAGTAAAGTTTTCCAGTTTAAAATATTAAATTGTAATTGAATGGAATTCGATTTGGTAATAATCGAGATGAGCTTCTGTGAAGGAAGGTCGTTACTATATATGGAATTTAAAAGGCTTTGCCGTTATTCCATTTATATTATTAGCCGGACACGGGAATTTATATCGATTATACACTGTTATGATTTCCATGTAGATTCCATTTTGATGGAAGATGATTTGGGTTTATCGTGAACGATGTTTTAAATGACATTCGTTCTTTAACTTAGTTAAAGACAGGATTTATTTCCTAAATTTGAATAATCATTAAATAATGATTTTTGGAGATTAAAACTAAGATGGAGTTTTAATAAATCTTTAATTAGATTGAAATGTGAATGTGGTAATTAAATTTTCCAAATTTGAGAAGTGTTCGAAAATGAAGTGTCACCAGTTTTACTTCATGCGATAGTTAAATCTTTAATCAGATTTGAACGTTAAATGGTAATCGAATTTACCAATAACACAGTGGGTGTTAGATATGGAGTACTACTAGTTTTTCTCCATGGGATAAATAGGTTGGGATTGGAAAAATAAAATAAATGATTACTTCGGTAAGGCTCGATAATCCCGACTAGTTTGATAAACCTTAATTTGGTTTAAAGTTGTGAAAAGATAATACAAAATCTTTTCAAATGGTTTCCAAGTGAAGATTTAAATAAGGGGTTTAAATGAATTAAATCTTAGATAAGATTTATGGGTATAATTCCCAATGTAAAAAATATTTGAATAAAATAATATTCTGGATTGGAACAAGGCGTATAATGTGTTATTACAGCAATTGGTTTTAAGATACGCAAATTATTCGAAAAGGCCGGGTCTAACCCATTCTGAATAATTGATACGGCGACTAAAAGTCGAGGATATTGAAGGCAATGGTTGAAGACCAGGATCTTCGCATCGAATGGATTACTACTGATGCCCTGGATCGGTTAGCTCCCAGGAAGGGGTTATAGTGGTAGTTGTCCAGACATACTTGTTGATTGTTTGGATATGCGAGAGCCTTTCTCCTATATTGGACATATGAGACGAGGAATAAGGTGCCTCCCATTTCGTTCAGACCCAGAACGGACTTGCAAATGGATGGTATGTCTGACGTTGTATTCCTTTATACTGTATTCGTTGATCTCTGCTAAATATATATCTGTTTGGTGGCGGAGAATTTATTCTCTTGCTTAACACCCTTCTCTGAGACGTACGAGCTTAGAGGTTATATATTGGCAGAAATCAATGGTATGGTATAGATTGAAAATGTGGAATGCTGAAATGCATAGATCAAGGCTTTTGTTGAAAAGCAGAGCCTTGTGGATGATGATCAAAGCAAAGCTTTAATTATCATAGCTTTGAGTAGCGTTAATTCATGAGCCTCACACACCAGTATGATGGTGAACTGATGGTCAGGTCGGTATGCTTTTGAGATGAGGATAGACACCTTTAGGGTTGTCACGGATTCGGTCGACCGAGATGAGCTGATTGTGGTTGCTCCACGCTCAGAGGGATAGGGCACACCCCCCGATTCCCATAGGGATAGAGTAAGCGGTGTTTTCTCTAGCTGGGACGTAAGCCGCGGTGATACTTAATTTCCAAAAAAGGCGGATGCGCATTACGATGTTTTCTCTAACTGGGACGTAAGCCGTTGAGTATTGCACTACGCGATAGATCTTTCGAATCAGCAGCCATCATGATGGAAATCCAAATTTCCAATACGAGCTTTGCGGTTTTCGTTGTAAACCTATATATGGCGACATAATATATGGTACCTATGCCGCCTAGGATTGATACATTTATATTTGAAGTTGATTTCTTTACTTATAGTAATAATAAAAGATAAATTTCGCGTACCGAGCATGTTTGGCTATTATAAGGTAAAACTCTATCCTCCGGCTTGCGTTGCATTGTGTGATGGGACCTGAGTCTTATAATAGCTTCATTTTTCTTTTATTTAGCATTGCGTTGTTTGTTTTCTGGTATTCATGGGGGATAACCCGTTCCGTGTTATACAGCGTGGTCCCGTGATTCACCTAACTTTGAAATAAAAGCTAATAACTGTTTTAGTTCTCACACCAGTCCTATGACTGACTCGGAGTTTATTGTTTCCACCTAAACTCTGGGTGCCCATATTTTCCACACGGGCAGCTAGTAGTTTTGGTATTTGCAGATATTTCCTTACATTGGATCCTGGATTTACAGCTGGAGCTATATTCGGAAAGCTCTGTATCCGTATATTTCTTTCAGTTGTTATTTTCCGCTATGCATTGTATTTGTACATTTTATTTTCGCTGCTATGTATTTTAAATCTCTGATATTTTCCATTGTGTAATATTTAATCATACTCTGGTTTATTTTTGTTTTCTGATGTAAATTGTTGTAATAACAATGAAATGTTCTATTGTTTGTGTTCTGATGCGTCGTGTTCTCAAAGTAATCCGGGCTTCGAACAGTCTTGGTCGTTTTAGCGATCGATTCGGACCGAGCGACATCTGTATCGTTACATTTGTGATTTCCAGATCTGTTAGTAGTTTGATGAGTATTCGAAGTTGAAGGAACACATGCGGCTATATACCAGAAATGATCCGCTGATTGAGTTGGATGGAGAAGGCTCACGTCGATGGTTAGAATCAGGTATTTTATATTTCCAATTCTATCATTTTTTATCTATAAGTTGGAGATTTTTTGGGTAAATCTTCCATTCACGTATTGATTCCAATAAACTCTTGCGATTAGAATTGTAGAATCAATATTTTTGGTTCCTTTAACCAACCCGATCTCGAATCTAGGGTTACAAAACCGTAGATTTGCTACTCTTCCTCCTTCGGTTTTGAAAAAAAATAGGAGTTTACACTATTAATTTATAAACATATAATTTTGCACCTTGCTGGATGTTCTATTTACTTCATATTTTCTCATGATATGACTGTGTATATGGTATTTTGAAAGAAGGAAAATTGCGTGAAAAAGTGCACAAAATATGACCAATCTTTTATCTCACTGTTACAATTTACAGACACCGACTCCATGGTTTAGTATAATGTCTTAGGCTTATACTCAAAAAATGAAAATTAACATCTCATTGTATAATTATGTAAGTTGCTATCTCTATAGCTTATAATATGAGTTACGATCCTGTCTAAAATGTTTAATGAAAATGGTATTAAAATATTGATAGGTCATTGAAATTCCTTTCTCATAATTATGCAGCTTTCTAGCAATGAGAAATATTTCAGTCTTGTTTTTGAAACAAGTTGTATTGAACATTGTTGATATAACATCACTTACATCACAAGCCAAAATCAGCATTTTATGAACTGAAAAAGATTGCTGAGTTATTTTGTTTCAGTTACCGACCTGAATATGAATATAAATTTCTAAAACAGTATCATCTATGCTAGCAAAATGCCACTGTTTGAAAAAGATGATGCATGCAAACATTCAACCAAAAGCTACTACTGACGTCCGCCCACCATGTCCAATGACAAATCCATGAGAGAAAGATCGCGCTTTTCAACAAAATCACTACACGGTAGTTAATAAATTTAACTAACATTTAATATGTAATTTTTTATTGGAACGTCTAACTATTTAACACTGTTATCAAATCATTCAATACAAAAAACATAAAATTCTATTTGACATTTATATTTGGTTATTTTTTCATGTGGTGATGCAGTGAGGAAAAGAAGAAACATGTAAGAAATTTAAAGACGGAAACAATAATATTCTAGTATTATCAGAAAATCAAATACTTCTTTCAGTTTACATGTTATCAAATCATTCAATACAAAAATCATCAAATTCTATTTGACATTTTTATTTGGTTATTTTCTTCGTGTAGTGAGGAAAAGAAGAAACATGTAAGAAATGTAAAGACGGAAACAATTATATTCTAGTATTATACTTCTTTCAGTTTACACTTTTACCAAATCATTCAATACAAAAATCATCCAATTCTATTTGACATTTATATTTGGTTATATTTTCATGCGGTGATGCAGTGAGGAAAAGAAGAAACAGGTAACAAAAAGAGTTCGTGTGATGTAGAAATATGTTGCATGGAGCAATGTTATCAGAACCGAACCGCGCATCGAACTTTGACTATCCAAGGTCCAAGGTTTTGAAGGTTGGACCGGTCGAACCGTTCGAGCCGTGTTTTCTTTTCTTTTTTATAAAAAAACCTTACATTCGACTAAGAAAATATGTTAAATCTGCACCTGCAAGGCTGCAAGTTAAATACATGGAAATGTCCCACATCTCAAGACTTGGCAAATATGTTCCCCCCTCCAGCTTATATAATTATGTCATCGCTACTCTAGTTATTAGCAGCTTCTAGGCTTGCATATGGGCTGTTAAATGGGCCTATGAAGTGTTTTTAAACTTTTAAGCATTGCTTTGTTTCACCCTATGTCTGTGCTTCGATTTTAAGGGTTGAACCTGCGGCTTTGCAAGGGTTTTGAAGGGTTTTGGCGGTTCTTGGACGGCCAGAGCACAAGCCCGATTTAATTTCATTCCGGGCCACGATGGCTGAAGGCCCGCGGTTTTTCGCGGTTTAACCGTGGCCTGGTTCGGTTTTAGTAACTATGGCATGGAGTGAGGCTTATGTGTTATCAGGGAATAACGTCAGTTCGTCGCATAAGGTAAATTCAGCATGTGCAGTTCGTTTTGCACTCATTTTTCTCACTCCATTTTTACTATTCGAACTACGATTTTTTTTAGATGATACAGCTTTTACTGTTTTGATCATCCATGGTAAACATAAAAAGTAATTCAATGGGAATATTAAATCATACCGTCTGAGTTGACAGAAGTTTCATCAGTATGATTTTGAGTTAAGTTATTTTGTAAAATTGGAATAGTAATTGATGGCTTGTTTTATTTTCTCACATTGATTGACTGAAGGGGAACATAGTTGACAATAAGCTGATGAATTAACTAACTTTAGCTGAAGGAGGCAACTGTAATTGTAGGGTCGAAACTGCAAAATGCAAGGCAATGAAGGACTTTATTAAATCACTGACTGCACAATTAAGTTTTTGTTTATTAAGAATTTCAGATTTACCTATATCCTCGTTTGTGGCTCTTTCCCTTGCTTTGTGTTTCTCCTATTGAATCAATTGCTGTAACAGCTGCTGTAGAATTTTTAAAAACCATTTCATGAAGTCCAGTGCTAATACAAAGTTGTCGTCAACTATGTTAATATATGAAGCTGGAAGACTTATGTAACAACCCGTGTTTTGAATAACATGTTATAACGTAAATCAAGGCAGAATTAAATGTTAAAATTTGAATCAAGGGAAACGGGCCGTGCCATTGCGTTCGTCTCGGAAAAATACGCGAAATAGAGTCCGAGTTTTCGAAAATCGGAGTCCGTATGACCCAGTTATGGCCCGTCAAAGCTTTCAGAAAATTTCAAGTTCAAAAACAGTTCAAATTTCAAACCTGGAGCCAAACAGACTGGGCAGGAAAGTTTCCCGCCCAGCCCCCAAGTCGACTGGGGAGTCGACTTGGGAGTCGACACGCCCCAGGTGGTTTCGACTGCCCAGTCGACACCCCTTTCGACCTGGGTGGTCGGGCCAGTTTGGCCTGGTGCACCTACTGTCCCCTTTGAGTCATGTTTTGAGGCCTGTGACGAGATTTGATGGCTCAGATCTAAACTAGGGTTAATCCTATGGCCTAAACTAACCTAAACTTCTATAAAAAGACCCTAAGACCTAGCTTAAACCCACACAAATCAATCCTACAACTAAGTGCTGCCAAAATGCTCCCTAATCATGGCCTCCATCTTCATCTTGAGAGCTTCTAAGGCAAAAAGGAGCAAGCTTTCTTCTTTTTATCAAAGGAGCTACTTATTCTCAAGGCTATTTGCGTTGCTACATCATTCCTAGAGCTTCTACAACGTCTCTATCTTGTTCTATTGTGTTCTAGTTCTCATAGCCACGCTTTGTAAGCCCCACTCTACTCTTAGATTTAAACTATGAACTTAATATGACATGTAGCAAGTTGAAATGAGACTTTTGTGTTGTGCTTGCCTTGGATTTCATGCATAGATTTATTCATGACCCTTTTGATCTACGTTTGTGGACCTAATGTTTACCTATCATGAATCTAGTACCATTTATGTTGACTTTTGGGTGGAAAGCTATGAGCTTTATGTGGTGATTGTGCATAAATGCAACATAGAACCCCTCATGATCTTGATATTAACTTGCCATGATGGACCTATATGCTAATCACAAGTTTATCACCCTATTTGCTAAGTTTAATGCCATACATGTGTATATTGGAATTGGACCTAAGTGCAATATTTGCCTTGAACCTATCATTGTATGCATAGATCTATTCATGTCTCTCTTGATCTATGATTGTGGACCTATCATGAACGTAGTACCATTCATGTTGACCCTTGGGGAAAATGCTATGAAATGGATCATGGCTTATGCATGTTAACAAACCTTAACCCCTCATGTTCCTTAACATGCATATGATGATATTGAACCCATTTGCTATGCACAAGTTAGGATTGTCACCCTATGTCAACTATTACCATGTTACCACCCTATTTGCTAATTATGCTATCATACATGTTTGTGGCCAAATCACCCTTATGTTATTATGCATGCTTGTGGCCAAATCACCCTTATGCTAGTATGCATGCTTGTGGCCAAATCACCCTTATGCTATTATGCATGCTTGAGGCCAAAGCACCCTTATGCTATTTGATATGTTTGAGGCCAAGTCACCTTTTATGCTATCATACATGTTGAGGCCATATGCTAGTATGTTGAACACCTTTGCCTCAAGTATCACCATGTTTAACTTGTGATAGACTTTGCCATCTTATGCCCACCTTGCCATATTCTTATGTTCCCTCTTTTATCTATGTGTGTTGATGCGAATTTACGTGCGATGTAATACGTTATGGGTAGTTAGGCAAACTTAAATGACAAGAAACATGACTTGAAAATATGACATGTGATTATGCTTGAAAACATGAACGTGGACATGACATGTAGAAAACATGAAAGAGGCCAACTCGAGGTTGGGTTGAGTTTGTAGCATAAATCTACCCGGAACCGACCGGCTTAACTAGTAGCTACAAACAATAGGACCCAATGTGAGTAGTTGGTCATGTCGCGCTTAAAACCCGAGGTTAGACTAGGTTGTGGTGTAAAGCTACCCGGACCCTCCCGGCTTAACTAGTAACCACAACAAGGTCTAATGTGAGAGGTTGGGATGCATTAAGTTAATTAATGCCACATGATAGGGTTAAGTCATGGACTACTTGGATACTTAACCAATTAAACACGATGGATTGGTAGGGTTAAGTCATGGACTACTTGAATACTTAACCAATTAAACACGATGGATTGGTAGGGTTAAGTCATGGACTACTTGAATACTTAACCAATTAAACATGATGGATTGGTAGGGTTAAGTCATAGACCACTTGAATATACTTGACCAGTTGAACACGATGTATTGATAGGGTTAAGTCATGAACTACTTGGATACACTTGACCAACTCAATACATGGTTAGGATAGGGTTAACCATACTTAACCCGTTTGAAAATCCTAGTTACGTGGTCCTTTTCAGCAGTAACCTATAGTATCATGGATACCCTAGGACTAGGCTTTGGTGGGGCACGATTACTGGGCTGATTGTAAGAGACCAAAAGAGACGGCTGAATGGTGCACCAGTTAAGTTCAGGCGGACCATGGTCGTGCACATTAAGTCCGAAGTTGAACATGGGCACCGGTAGGTTTAGACTGTGCATGCTTGTTTTGTGTCTGTGGTTTACACCCTAGGACTGGATACACCCTAGGGTGGACCTTGCACAGTTAACTACATTCCACGATTAAGCCGTATGACACCGATACACGACGAGTTAGGCTTATAGGGAGCCGATCGACTAGACCGAGTAGTTGGACCTTGATTTAGGTCATCTCATGAGTTTGGGCCAATATTGGGCTAAGGGATCATTTCTTGTTTATACTTGACATGGATTAGAATACTAGTACACTTGGTGTAACTTAACCTTGTATATGCGATGCCACTCTTGTTAACTTTTCACCATGCCAGTTATCATCCTATGTTTCATCTCTGTTTTACATGTCCAGTTAAATTTATTAGTTTTTATACTAATAGTAGGTAGGACTTAACAGTCTTTTTGACTGACCTGTTTTCCTTTCGCCTCTTTTCTTCCGTTCCCCCCCCCCTAGGTTCTCAGGGTGGGAACACTAACACCTAGCTTGGATCTTTAACTTGCTTTCTGGATAGCTTATGTACGGTTTGGACTTGAGCTCGCTATGGCTTTACCACGTCTACTTTGGGGATAGTTTACTTTATGTTATTTCCAGTTTTCAGTTTATGTTCCTAGACTTGTAGTAGTTGGAAAATAACGACTTGGTACTTTTGATGTAAGTTGACTATGGTTTTGAAATAGTAGTTTTATCCGCTGCTTTATTTACTCTGTTTTACTTATAAGTTCTGTCTTGCGAAATCTTCATGCATGTTTACCTTGTCCAACACCCCTCCAAAGCCAGTGTACTTGCTTAGAGTGACCCTGGCGGAGGTGGGGTGTTACATTTGGTATCAGAGCCTAAGGTTTTACTAGACCGGACAAAAGTTTTCAAAACTTTGAAGAACTTTTGGAAAACTATTTTCAAAACCAATTAAGTATTTTCCAAGAAAAGTCTAGTTTATTTTAAAAGGCTATTCCCAAAAGCCATTAGCACTATCCTTTGTTTCCTCGTTCTCAATCTATCTTTTTCTTCGTTTCAGTATGACCGATAATTTTGCCATTCTGGAGGGCATACCAGTACCTATTTGGTTTAGAACATACATGGAGGCAAGGGCGAATGAAGCCGGCCCCACGAACATTCCTCCTCCTCCCGTAGCTGAGGTTCCTCCTCCTCCTCCTCCTCAGCATCCACAAGCGGATTTCACGAAGATTTACAAGGACTTTAAGGCGATGGGTGGCAAGAATTTTATTGGGACGGAGACTTTTTGTTGAGGCAAGAAACTGGTTAAAGGAAACTGAAGACCTCTTTGCTATCTTTGATATAGAAGACCGTAGGAAAGTTCTGTTAGCGGTATGGCTGTTGAAAGGGGAAGCTGCATATTGGTGGGTAGTCACCACCACTACTAGGCCAATTCAGACTTGGGATGACTTTAGGAGAAGGTTTGGGCTGAGGTTTCTATCACCGACAGAAGAGAACCTTCAGATGGAGAGGTTCCTATCACTAAAGCAATGGGACATAACCGTTAGGGAATACGTGGATAAGTTTAATCAGCTTGCTCGGTTCGGTTTAGACTTGGTTAACACAGCTCAAAAGAAGGCCCTACACTTTGCTCTAGGATTGAACGAGCCATTGCACGGTTTGGCCATGTCTCACATACCCATGGGGGCGACCTTCGAGAGTTCGGTAAATATGGCCCTGCTTCAAGAGGAAGATAAGAGTGGTAAGAAGGAAGTCAAGTTGAATGAGTCTCAAGGCAAGAAGGTAGATTCCGAGAAAAGAGGCAAGGACAACAACAACCGCAATAACAACAAGACCAGGGAGACAAGGAAGTGCAACTTCTGTGGGATCACTGGACACATAGCCAAAGATTGTAGGAAGAAGAAGAGGAAATTGGGAGAATGCTTTCATTGCGGAAAGTCTGGACACTTCAGTAAGGATTGCCCAAGGAAGCAAGGACAGGGGCAAGGACAAACTCAGCGAGTAGGACCCTCTGAAGGGCAGTTGCAGGCTCTCCTCGCTCTTCCAGCTTTTGATCGAGGTAGTGTTTCTATAGAAAGTCATGTTTACATTTCTGATTTCCCTGTTCGTACCTAATTTGATTCTGGCGCATCGCATAGTTTTATTTCTGATCTTGTTGAAAGTTTTCACCTAAGTACTAGTCTAGTTGAAATTCCCGTTAGTGTTTCAAATCCAATTGGGGGTTCCGCCCATTTATCTATGATTTGTATGGATTTGAGGATTGCTATCTTGAGCGTAGAATTCATGTGTGATGCTTATGTTCTCGGGTTTATTGGATACGGGTTGATTTTGGGCATGGATTGGTTGTCCAGTTATGGAGCCATTCTTGATTTCGAACATAGGGTTGCGAGGCTCATGACTTGCCTCGGTAATACCCTCGAAATCTCGTGTGACCTTTAGGGTTCAGCCATGATTAGTTATCTAGAATCCCTTGGCACCTTTGTTGGAATTTTGTAATCCAATCGAGTAGTGTTCACCACTAAGGCGGATAGTCCATTTCGCTTAAGCATGGGTTATAGAAATCAACCTAGTAAGTACATTTGGCAACATGGATTGGCATTTGTTTTCAAGAGATAGTTTTTCTGCATGGAATACCGTATAGTATGAAAACGAGATCCAGGATTCACTAACGAATTTTGGAAAGCTTGCATGAAAACCATGAGCACGCAGTTATAGCCAAGTATTTTTAGGAAAAGAATAAGGGGAAGTGGAACGAGAGGCCACGATGAGACGAGTTCCAATTCATATTTTGAAACTACGAAATTGTGAAGTTAAAAGACGGTCAAGGCACGATGGGATTAAGCACAAGAAAATGCGACTTAGAAGATTGAAGACTAGATACGCGCATCATATCTCTTTTTAAGAGTATATCCTTGATCCCTATTATTCTGTAGAGCTTACTCGCATGCTATCTTTTAAGTATATCCTCTCGGTCCTATTTTCAATCTTAGTTCTGTTGCAAACCCCATAAGGAGTATGACTGTCTGTTTGTGATATATAGTTGGGGTGAAGGTGTCCACTTAGTTGACCAAACTTTTTGGGCTTTATGGGATATGGGTCATAGTTGATAGACTTACGAAGAGTGCTCACTTTTTTCCGTTGAAGAGCAAGAGGACCGCATCATGGCTAGCATCTGTTTATCTTCGAGAGATAGTGCGATTGCATGGAGTTCCTTCTAGCATAGTTAGCGATCGTGACCCAATCTTCACTAGCCAGTTCTGGAATAGTTTGCAAGAAGCAATGGGTACGCGATTAAATATAAGTACAACCTATCATCCACAGACGGATGGCCAGACCAAAAGGGTGAATAGGGTACTAGAAGATCTGTTGAGGCTATGCATTCTTGACTTTGGTGGCACTTGGGAAGACCACCTTCCTCTCGTAGAGTTTGCTTATAATAACAGTTACCAAGCAAGCATAGGGATGGCACCATTCAAAGCTTTGTATGGGAGGCCGTGCAAGTCACCAACATGTTGGTGGGAGACGACGGATAAGCATATACTTGGGCCCGACATGATAAGGGACACACCCGAGAAGGTTGAGTTGATTCAAAGACGGATGAAAGCGGCCCAAGATAGACAGAAATCCTATGCAGACAAGCAAAGGACAGACTTAGAGTTTGAAGTTGGAGATATGGTCTTTGTGAAGGTTTCTCCTATGCGAAATGTGGTTCGTTTTGGAGCAGTTGGGAAGCTGTCACCAAGGTTCGTAGGACCCTTCCCTATCATAGTGAGGATTGGGAAGATGGCTTATAAGGTGGAATTGCCCAAGAAGCTGGCCGGAGTGCACAATGTTTTTCATGTCTCGCATCTCCGAAAGTGCCTACATGAGTCAGCCGAGGTAGTTGAGCCTAGCATTCTTGAAGACGTGGAGGTAGAAAAAGAGGCAACCCTGAGGCGAGCTACGATTCGTATCTTGGGAACGGAGATCAAGAATTTAAGGAATCGAGAAGTCAAGTTAGTAAAGGTTCAGTGGAGTGAAGCCGAAGAGGACGCAACTTGGGAAACCGAGGAGAAGATGCGCGCGCTTCACCCATTTCTTTTTGAGGGTACATTCTCAATCTCTTTTCCTATAAGTCAGCATATCTTTCTTTTGCTATCCATGTTTATCTTGTTATTTCATTAACCTCGTCATGAGAACCTTAGGTAGAAACCCTTTGGATGAAACATGTATTTGAAACATGTTATGCTTGATGTTTGCAAGTGGTTGCAAGTGTTTGCAAGTGGATACTCGTGGATGCATGATACACATTAGGCACTAAGATCGGCTCACACACTTTCATATTGCATATGCATGAGTGCTTATACTTATTCATGGATGAAACTTGTTATGCTATCACGTGGATGTTGCATATGGATGTATGTTATGTGCACTCATGTAGAGATTATAAGTTATGTTAGGAATTTGCATACATATGGACTCATTTCACTAACATACTTTGCATTAAGGAGGTTTACTGAATCAGTAACCGCCTGATTTTCGCATTAGATAAGTACATATACACACACCTTTCGCATATGATCATACAGAATTTAGAATCTTTTAAGGACAATGACTGCTCGTGGATGATGTTTTGAGTAAATGGATGATGGATGGTAGGATACGTTCTTCCTAACTTGAAGATTTCAGGGACGAAATCCTTTAAGGTAGGGAGAATGTAACAACCCGTATTTTGAATAACATGTTATAACGTAAATCAGGGCAGAATTAAATGTTAAAATCTGAATCAAGGGAAACGGGCTGTG
The DNA here is from genome assembly GCA_030737875.1 of Allium sativum. Classification (NCBI taxonomy): domain Eukaryota; kingdom Viridiplantae; phylum Streptophyta; class Magnoliopsida; order Asparagales; family Amaryllidaceae; genus Allium; species Allium sativum. Next base: position 823,299,319 of record CM060910.1, read on the forward strand.
CCATTGCGTTCGCCTCGGAAAAATACGCGAAATAGAGTCCGAGTTTTCGAAAATCGGAGTATGTATGACCCAGTTATGGCCCGTCAAAGCTTTCAGAAAATTTCAAGTTCAAAACAGTTCAAATTTCAAACCTGGAGCCAAACAGACTGGGCGGGAAAGTTTCCCGCTCAGCCCCCAAGTCGACTGGGGAGTCGACTTGGGAGTCGACACGCCCCAGGTGGTGTCGACTGCCCAGTCGACACCCCTGTCGACCTGGGTGGTCGGGCCAGTTTGGCCTGGTGCACCTGTTGTCCCCTTTGAGTCATGTTTTGAGGCCTGTGACGAGATTTGATGGCTCAGATCTAAACTAGGGTTAATCCTATGGCCTAAACTAACCTAAACTTCTATAAAAAGACCCTAAGACCTAGCCTAAACCCACACAAATCAATCCTACAACTAAGTGCTGCCAAAATGCTCCCTAATCATGGCCTCCATCTTCATCTTGAGAGCTTCTAAGGCAAAAAGGAGCAAGCTTTCTTCTTTCTATCAAAGGAGCTACTTATTCTCAAGACTATTTGCATTGCTACATCATTCCTAGAGCTTCTACAACGTCTCTATCTTGTTCTATTGTGTTCTAGTTCTCATAGCCACGCTTTGTAAGCCCCACTCTACTCTTAGATTTAAACTATGAACTTAATATGGCATGTAGAAAGTTGAAATGAGACTTTTGTGTTGTGCTTTCCTTGGATTTCATGCATAGATTCATTCATGACCCTTTTGATCTATGTTTGTGGACCTAATGTTTACCTATCATGAATCTAGTACCATTTATGTTGACTTTTGGGTGGAAAGCTATGAGCTTTATGTGGTGATTGTGCATAAATGCAACATAGAACCCCTCATGACCTTGATATAAACTTGCCATGATGGACCTATATGCTAATCACAAGTTTATCACCCTATTTGCTAAGTTTAATGCCATACATGTGTAGATTGGAATTGGACCTAAGTGCAATATTTGCCTTGAACCTATCATTGTATGCATAGATCTATTCATGTCTCTCTTGATCTATGATTGTGGACCTATCATGAACCTAGAACCGTTCATGTTGACCTTTGGGAAAAATGCTATGAAATGGATCATGGCTTATGCATGTTAACAAACCTTAACCCCTCATGTTCCTTAACATGCATATGATGATATTGAACCCATTTGCTATGCACAAGTTAGGATTGTCACCCTATGTCAACTATTACCATGTTACCACCCTATTTGCTAATTATGCTATCATACATGTTTGTGGCCAAATCACCCTTATGCTATTATGCATGCTTGTGGCCAAATCACCCTTATGCTATTATGCATGCTTGTGGCCAAATCACCTTTATGCTATTATGCATGCTTGTGGCCAAATCACCTTTATGCTATTATGCATGCTTGAGGCCAAAGCACCCTTATGCTATTTGATATGTTTGAGGCCAAGTCACCTTTTATGCTATCATACATGTTGAGGCCATATGCTAGTATGTTGAACACCTTTGCCTTAAGTATCACCATGTTTAACTTGTGATAGACTTTGCCATCTTATGCCCACCTTGCCATATTCTTATGTTCCCTCTTTGATCTATGTGTGTTGATGCGAATTTACGTGCGATGGGAATACGTTATGGGTAGTTAGGCAAACTTAAATGACAAGAAACATGACTTGAAAATATGACATGTGATTATGCTTGAAAACATGAACGTGGACATGACATGTAGAAAACATGAAAGTGGCCAACTCGAGGTTGGGTTGAGTTTGTAGTATAAATCTACCCGGAACCGACCGGCTTAACTAGTAGCTACAAACAATAGGACCCAATGTGAGTAGTTGGTCATGTCGCGCTTAAAACCCGAGGTTAGACTAGGTTGTGGTGTAAAGCTACCCGGACCCTCCCGGCTTAACTAGTAACCACAACAAGGTCTAATGTGAGAGGTTGGGGTGCATTAAGTTAATTAATGCCACATGATAGGGTTAAGTCATGGACTACTTGGATACTTAACCAATTAAACACGATGGATTGGTAGGGTTAAGTCATGGACTACTTGAATACTTAACCAATTAAACACGATGGATTGGTAGGGTTAAGTCATGGACTACTTGAATACTTAACCAATTAAACACGATGGATTGGTAGGGTTAAGTCATAGACCATTTGAATATACTTGACCAGTTGAACACGATGTATTGATAGGGTTAAGTCATGAACTGCTTGGATACACTTGACCAACTCAATACATGGTTAGGATAGGGTTAACCACACTTAACCCGTTTGAAAATCCTAGTTACGTGGTCCTTTTCAGCAGTAACCTATATTATCATGGATACCCTAGGACTAGGCTAGGGTGGGGCACGATTACTGGGCTGATTGTAAGAGACCAAAAGAGACGGCTGAATGGTGCACCAGTTAAGTTCAGGCGGACCATGGTCGTGCACATTAAGTCCGGAGTTGAACATGGGCACCGGTAGGTTTAGACTGTGCGTGCTTATTTTGTGTCTGTGGTTTACACCCTAGGACTGGATACACCCTAGGGTGGACCTTGCACAGTTAACTACATTCCACGATTAAGCCGTATGACACCGATACACGACGAGTTAGGCTTATAGGGAGCCGATCGACTAGACCGAGTAGTTGGACCTTGATTTAGGTCATCTCATGAGTTTGGGCTAATATTGGGCTAAGGGATCATTTCTTGTTTATACTTGACATGGATTAGAATACTAGTACACTTGGTGTAACTTAACCTTGTATATGCGATGCCACTCTTGTTAACTTTTCACCCTGCCAGTTATCATCCTATGTTTCATCTCTGTTTTACATGTCCAGTTAACTTTATTAGTTTTTATACTAATAGTAGGTAGGACTTACCAGTCTTTTTGACTGACCTGTTTTCCTTTCGCCTCTTTTCTTCCGTTTCCCCCCCTAGGTTCTCAGGGTGGCAACACTAACACCTAGCTTGGATCTTTTGCTTGCTTTCTGGATAGCTCATGTACGGTTTGGACTTGAGCTCGCTATGGCTTTACCACGTCTACTTTGGGGATAGTTTACTTTATGTTATTTCCAGTTTTCTGTTTATGTTTCTAGACTTGTAGTAGTTGGAAAATAATGACTTGGTACTTTTGATGTAAGTTGACTATGGTTTTGAAATAGTAGTTTTATCCGCTGCTTTATTTACTCTGTTTTACTTATATGTTCTGTCTTGTGAAATCTTCATGCATGTTTACCTTGTCCAACACCCCTCCAAAGCCAGTGTACTTGCTTAGAGTGACCCTGGCGGAGGTGGGGTGTTACAACTTAGGCAAGAGAGCAGGCTCTGCCAAGCACCTAGATGACTGCCTAGCCCGAATTTGATCGCACTTTCTGGTATACGAACCTACAAAAACATATTGATTATTTTTTGACGTAACCTTGTTGTCAACATAAAGAAGAACCAGGTAAATAAATCCCTCTAAAGCCTCGTTAATGCATAACTAAAGATCTTAACTCACTTCAACTGTTATATGATTCCAGTTTGGTGCTATCAGATAACAAATTCGCTTAAAGCTTTGCTATTTTCCGGTACATCCGCTAAATCAAAGGTTGTAACATCAGTTTTAACAACTTAAACTAAAATGGTTAGCTTAAATTAAAGACATAAAATAAAATATTACTACTTTTAAACAGTAAAATTGCTGCTCCACAACTATTTTAAAAAGGCTTTCTATTCCTAACATCCTACCTTGAAGTGTTGAATCCTTAAATTTTGGTTTTATAAAGCTACCAGCTAGTCAATATAATAAAGGAATATAGCTCATTTTATGATTTAAGCCCTGATGAACCATTCCATTGACCTAAGGTATCAGTTTACTATATATTATTTATCAAGGTAACAACTCCCAATAAATTCATCTTGTTTTAGAGTCTGCACCTATGATTTTGAAATGAAGAACGTTTCATTTTATATATACAAACAGCTACCCAAAAATGCCAGACATTGTACATAATGTAGATTAAAAATCAATAATTTGCAAAGTCTAATTAATAGAGTACTTGAGGTCATTTCGTGAAGTCATGTAATCTGATTAATATATATTTCTTTGTATCCTCTTCCATCATCATAGGTGCCGAAAATACGCATATTCATAAATACACATATAAGGAAATTTCAAGCGGATAACTATGTCCATAGGGTTAATGAGAATCATTCTTTGATAGTTAATACATTTTGCATGCAACATTCACCATGCAGTAGCTCATATGAATCATTCTTTGATTGTTTATAGATCATTATGTAATAGCTCCCATGTATCATTCGTCGTTGGCTCTTATAGTCGCAGCGCGATAGCTCATATCAACTTTTAATGGTTAACTTGAATCATCTTTACCTAGCTCTTTGAACCCCTTGTAGGTACTTTCTATAACCTGTATATGGTTATTACCTTATACTCACCCTTTGGGTATTTGGTCTTAATTTTTAGTTGGCTACAACACTATTTTTGTAATTTGTGCACTGTTAATTATGCAGGCTTTAACGGATAAAAGCTGGAAAAACATCAAAAGCTAGCAAAAGATGAAGATTTAGCCTGGTGGCCAAACAATAGATATTATTATTTATCGAGGAGTATGTTCTTTGTTATTTTTGTAAATGTGTGACAATATGTATAAAAAGATTTAAATGTGAGACTTCACAAATGCTGTGAATATATAGTCTGTGTTGGTTTTTAACAATTGTGAGTACAATTTGCATATACGTTGCATCAATGTTTTTTCTTCTTCATAATTTTGTATATTTTTAACAACGGATAAAAACAGTTGTAATAGACGTTTATTACAATTGTCAATACCTATTGCAAAAAATATTACAACGGGCTGTTATTCTATTGAAGGAACATACAACAACAACATAAGATCATTGTAAAAAGTCTATTAAAACCGCCTGTTACCACGTTCATTAACCGTTGTAAAAGATGACATATTACTACATGGCCTAATATAGCGCGCGGGTTGGCCGCTGTAAAACACTATTACAACGGGCATTGCCTATTGTAATAGATCTGCTTTGTTGTAGTGGGTGGTCCGTGGCTTGTGGTACGACGGTGTGAGAAATTGCGTGGGTGAATGGGTTCGAAATGTGAATACGCGGCAGGTGAGAAGAAGATGCAGTATGCCTAATTACAATATAAAATGCCTAATCTACCTTTAGTATAACGCAAGTTAGGATTTAGATTAATATATATATATAAACCTTAGCTTGGAAAGGAGGTGTTTTGCATGTGCCTAACTATTGAAATTTATACGCCTAATATCATATATAACGAGGCCAAAGATTTATTTAATAATGTGCCTAACTAGTGTATTCAATTTTCCAGTTATGTATATCGTTCCTAACCGTTTACATACTGTGGGCCGATTTTTAAATAACAATGGGAGTAAAAACTAACTAAGGTTTCAATTGCTTAAACTGATTTTAAACGTGATTAACGTTAATTAGAATTAATTAAAGTTTTATTGTTTGAATTAAAAAACCCATGACGGTATAAATTTTGTAACGTACTCATATGTTATTAGAATTTGGCAAGACTGGAAGATGGGAACCGTATCAGTGAGCACGACATTAGGGAGCTGATTTGGAGAGAGTCGAGTGCAGTTGGATGTTTTAATTAAATTAAACACTTCTTTAATTTAATTAAAATAAATCATTGTAAATAATGAATCGAATCAAGGTGAGCACAACTCACTCGGTTTTTATCCCACTTATATTTTATATAAGTTGGGTTTAATATTTGTGTGCTATGGTTGGTTATTATTGGATGATTACTGCATATATTTATATATTGACTGCACTGATTAAATTAAACGTTCGTTCAATTTAATTGAAACTAATCGTTATTTTTAATGTTTGTAATCAATTGGGTAACTTACCTTGTTGGTCATGTTTATAATAATATAAACGTATTAAATAAATAAATGGATATTTAAACTTCTGTTATTGGTTAATTGTTAGAAATTATATTTGTATATTGAATTGAATGATATTATTTGAAGTAACCTATTTGGATGCAGGGAAAAATATGTTGGAGGGATCCAACTTGATTTCTCAAATATATTAAATGTTATTTCATATTATCATTATATGAACTGTACTGATTGGATGATTTATTTGGTTGTTGATCATTGACTGGAAATTCAACGTTTGCTTTGTTTTAAACAATGGCCAGTATTGGTTGAGTAATTGGTAGTGTATGACCTATAAATCAATCGTTTTATAAATGTTGGTTTACCATTAGGTGAATCGATAGAAATGAAGTTACAAAATTTATTTTATAACTGGAAATAGATTTTTGAAATCTATTAATTTTAGTGAAAGTTGTAACAACCCGTAAAATCTGGGCCAGTTTAAAATTTTTATTTTGGCAGTTTTAGCGAATTTTGATTATTTAAAATGAATTATTTTAAATAAAATCGACGAGAAATTTATTTCGAATATAATTAGAACGTATATATTATATACGTCGTCGTTAGAATATATAATAATTATATATAATTATAAAAGGAATTGAAAATGGCGCGGTAGTTCGAAAATTCGATTTCTAATTTCAAATGAATATACAGGATTCAATATAAGTCAAAATTGAACGAAACAAGAAATATTTGAATCTGTATAACTATATCTTTGTAACGAAGTTAACAAACTGAGATTTCACTTTATAAATGATAAGATATGTCCAGTTGAAAATTCTGAATAGTCGCTATGGAATTCAGGCCCTTAAAAATGGACATTTTGCAAATGACCTCGGATTTCGACGAAACTAGTTTTGTTGGGTCCGCAGGGTCAAGTTATTGCTAGGTTTCAAATTTCATAATTTTTCGAATCAATATGTGAGTGTAGCAAAGGAAAACGTGTTTTGACCATTTCAGTTGATTTTAATCGACTGGAAATTGGCCATTTTTCAAACGGTCTCAGAATTTGACGAAACTAGTTTTGTTAGGATCGTATCGTCAATACGAAGCTAGAAAATATTTTTCGGGAATTTTTAAAGTTAGTATGTGACCCCGGTAATTCGAAATGTACGTTTAAAATTCAATATAGTGATTTAAATGTAAATTTAACGGAAACTGATTCAAATAGTCGAATCAGCCTACGACACATATCCCATTGTGCTCGGAATGGGGGTAGAACGCTGTGGGCGACAGGCGGTGGGCCTCGTTTCGAGGTCGTTTATGAAAGTCAACTTTTCCGATTAAAATAATAATAAAAAAAAAGAAAATATATTTCCCCCCTTTATCATTGGCCCCCCCCCCCTTTCACGTTTCATTTCAAATCAGAAAACAAATAAAAAAAAAAAAAAGAGGAAGCGAAAGACGGAGGAGCCGTCGCTCCTCCGAGGGGTGGCGCCGCCGCCTCTGGCGAGCCCCAACGTCGGAGCGCCTCGCGCGAGAGACCCCCCCCCCCCCAGTTCGATCGACGCGCCGCCCAGCTCCTGCCTCCACAACCCTATTCCGCCGCCTCTGGCCATCTGCCACCCTCTCCGACCGCCAAAGCCCCCCTGTAAGTTCCCTGCTATTTTATTTTTATTTTATTTACTTTTTCTGATTTTATTTATTTTTAAAACTGTTTTTATTTATTTTTAAAAACTGATTTTTATTTTTAGATTTTAAAGTGAAAAGATTTAAACTTCAAAAGCTGAAAAGTTAGGATTTTTAAGTTATAAAAATTTAGATTTTTAATTTATAAAAGTTCAGATTTTTGTATTAGGAAAAACCAGATCTTTATATTTGTAGAAAAATAAAAAAAACTGATTTTACTTTATGGTTTATAACTGATTTTACTTTATGGTTTTTAAAAATGAATTTGCTTTGAAAATATAATTTTTGTATTGTTTAAATCGAAATAAAAATATGATCTTTATATTGTTTACATAGGAGAAAATTTAGATCTTTATATATGAAAGCGAAGAATAAAAATTAGTTTTTTTATATTGAATGGCGAAATAAAAATTCGATTTTTATATATTGAACTTCGAACTAAAAATTCGATTTTTATATATTGAACTTTGAACTAAAAATTCGATTTTTATATATTGAATGTTGAAATAAAAATTCGATTTTTATATATTGAACTTCGAACTAAAAATTCGATTTTTATATATTGAACTTTGAAATAAAAATTCGATTTTTATATATTGAACTTTGAAATAAAAATTCGATTTTTATATATTGAACTTCGAACTAAAAATTCGATTTTTATATATTAAATAGCGAAGTAAAAATGTGATTTTTACGTATGTAGTGAAAGCAGCAACGAAGGTAACAAAAAGGCGAAACGACGAAGACTTCTGCAAAAGAAGAGTCGAGATGGTTGGATAGCTAAAGGTGAGAATATCTCACCTTTCAATTTATTTTTCTAGTTATATATATACTAGGATGCAGACGGTGCTTAGTAGCACCCGACACCCGTCCACAGACCATGGACTTGTTTGTTTGACTGTTTGGTGATTGATTGTGATATTGGTTTGAATGTGGTTTGTGGTGTGAAAAATCGAATCGATAAATTGGTTAGGATTAGACGTGCGCCGTTATAAGGCGAAGGAGTAAGGCTAGGTTAGACCCTTACTCCAAAGTTTGTGGTTTGCATAACGAATTGATTTGATTGATGTGTGAATGGCGTGGGCCTTCACTAGACCGGGGATAAGGCTAGGCCTTGTCCCGTTTCTAGTATCGTGCCGTTATGCCGCCGAAATTTTCTAAAATAAGTTAGAAAAATAAAAATAGCATTTTATTTAACGAATGAACTGAATATAAATTCATATGTTAAAATAAAATGTGTTATCGTTAAAAATATAATTTTTAACGTGAATGTGAATAAATAAATATTCATTTACAAACCAGACGGTTTGTTTATGTACACCTATTTGAATGACGTTGATTGGGTCGATAAATTTTACACATCGCCTAACTGCACAAATAAAATATGTGTTTGATTGTTTGAAACCCCACACGGGTGTTAGGATGAAATTTGAAGTTCACTCATCCTGATTTATTAAATATGTCGATCGATTGATTGACAAGCTGCTATAAGCGTTAAATGTCTATATTTGATGCTTATACAGTGTAGTGCACTTTGGTTGATGGTTGATTATTCATCGTTGTTGATATATACATGTGTTGTAGAAAATCCATATAATTAACATTATATGGTAATTGATTGGGCCTCATTCCAGTTTCGAGAAAAAAAGAAATATTTGAAATAGAAATATTTGAAATAGAAATATTTGAAATAGAAATATTTGAAATAGAAATATTTGAAATAGAATATTTGAAAATAGAAATATGTGAAGCCGTGAGGATTAGATTGACGCCATTTTGACGTGAACGATATTTATATCGATTTTATTCATTTTAAAATGAATATTGAAACGTGATTTCGAAATCGAATATTTTGAAATGAATTGAATTGAAAACGATTTCGAAATGAATTGAATTGAAAACGATTTCGAAATGAATTGAATTGAAAACGATTTCGAAATGAATTGAATTGAAAACGATTTCGAAATGAATTGAATTGAAAACGATTTCGAAATGAATTGAATTGAAAACGATTTCGAAATGAATTGAATTGAAAACGATTTCGAAATGAATTGAATTGAAAACGATTTCGAAATGAATTGAATTGAAAACGATTTCGAAATGAATTGAATTGAAAACGATTTCGAAATGAATTGAATTGAAAACGATTTCGAAATGAATTGAATTGAAAACGATTTCGAAATGAATTGAACTGAAAACGATTTCGAAATGAATTGAACTGAAAACGATTTCGAAATGAATTGAATTGAAAACGATTTCGAAATGAATTGAATTGAAAACGAATTCGAATTGAATTGAAAGCGAAGTGAAATAAATTCAAATTGAATTGAAATTTGAATTGAATGGAAATGGATTTTGAAACGAATTTATAAAGAAGAATTCAAGTTTGATTTGAATTGAAATGGAAGTTGAAAATGTTTTTGAAACGAATTCAAAACTATTTATATAATTTGTTTTAAATAGAAATCGACGAAATATATATTATATATATTATATATAATATAATGGCCTGAATAGAACGCGCCGCGTCGCGGCAGTTCGCGAATTTCGACCATTTATTTCGAACGGACATTACGGGAGATCCGACCGTCGGATTCTCCTAAAACCGGAACCGTTGGGTTCGTATCGAAAAGAGCTTTCTAATGAATGTTAGAAATTTGAAATCTAACGGTTGGATTTGGAGATACGTCCAAATCAAATTCGAAAAAGGTCGCTGTAAGTGCAGTTCGATGGCCGTTAATGGAAATCGACTGTATGGGCCTTGATAAAATTATTAAAAATAGCAATAATTTGTGTAAAATCATAAGAAATGATTTAGAAAGAATTGGGATGAAAAACTCCATATTTGAAAAGATAAAAATGGATTTTTATCGAAATGAACTAGTTTTGAACTAGAATTATAATTCTATTTATTTTTAAATAAATAAATTGAATTCGAAAAGGGTTTTAAAAATAACCAAAATTTCCAATGATTGCATTGGAGTGGATTTGAATCGAAATTGTCTTCGGAATATTTCGATGTTGGAATTCGTGATTATACAGGTGTTGTTATGGAAATTTGAAAGATATATATTGATATCGTTATTTCCAATACGACATTTGTTAGTCGTAGAATTCGATATTGAATATAAGCTGATATATTTTCTATTCAGAGCCTTGTATTGAATATCGAATGTGATTTGGGTTTGTCGTGAATGGTGTCTTCACTAACACTATTCTTGAACCCAGTTGAGAAAAGATTAAATCTTTTTATTTAGATTTAATGAAGTGTACCAATTAAATAATATTTAATTGGAATTGAATTGATATTGATTTTTGGGTTTATCGTGAGCAGTGTTTTAAATAACACTCGTTCTTTAACCCGATAATTAATGAATGTGATTTTGGGTTTATCGTGAACCGTGTTTTAAATGACACTGATTCTTTAACCCAGTCGAAGATTAAAACTAAGTGGAGTTTTAATGAATCTTTAATTAGATTGAAATGATCGAAAGTGGAGTATCACCAGTTTTGCTCCAGGCGATAGTTAAATCTTTAATTAGATTTGAACGTGAAATGGTAATTGAATTTACCGATAACACTGTGGTGTTAGATATGAAGTATTACCAGTTTTACTTCATGGGATGAATAGGTTGGGATTGGGAAATTAAAACAAATGATTACTTCGGTAAGGTTCGCTAATCCCGACTAGTTTGAATTGATATTCAAAAATGGATTAAAGAATAAATTCAAGGAATTTATCTTTTATAAAATTAATGGGAATCTTTCCCTATGAATGTGAAATTTAGAAACTACCTGTCGGTTAGCCAAGCAGAATGGTTTTCTGGATATTGATCTGATGTTGGTTTCGGCCTTCGGGGTTAATATTTGGGGAATTATTCTCTTGATTAATTTACGGTTAGTGACTAATGAATTGGAATGAGGCGTATGTTGTGTTTGTGTAACACTTTTATAAAATATACGCGAGTTATTCGGGAAGACCGGGTTTATCCCATTCTGAATAACTGATACGACGATAAGTCGAAGATGAAGACGATGGTCGAAGACCGGAAGTCTTCACGTCGTTTGGGTGATAACTGATGATCTTGATTGGGCTGTACACCCAAGAAGATGGAAACAGTTAGTGATCGTCCAGACGTGCTTGGAGATCGATGGATATGCGGGGTACTAGGTGCCTCCGGTTTCGTTCAGACCCAGAACGGACTTGTAAATGGACTGTGTGTCTGACATCGGATTTCATTCTGTGTGACTGATATCGGTTGCATAGGATGGCTTGCCTGTGTGGCATGCTAAGATGCAAATGATCAAGGCTTCTGTTGAAAAGCAAAGTCTTGTGGTGATGATCAAAGCACGGCCTTTGTGGCGTAGCTTTGTGTAACGTTTACCTCGCGTGTTTCACACCCGGTATGAACCAAAAACGGGAGACGGACCTCAGGGAGGACTTGCGTTTCTTTCTAGCTAGAAGTGGCGTCAGTGGTTTTACACGCCCTGACGAGTTTGACTTATGTGGTTGTTGCGGTTGCGAGGCGCCTCGGTTATATCGGTTTCGGCCGAATGCATTCTGGTCGGCTGACGGACCAGACTTACACCCCATAGGGTGGGGAGACGTAGTGTTCAGGCATTTTAATCCACATCGGTGGACCGGCCCTGTCGCTCCAAGGCTTGACTGAGTACTTGCCGGTGGCTCGGGCTAGAGAGTCACGAATAGGTTGAGGACTATCTTTTGCCTCGGTTCATAGATGGAAATCCAATTTCCAAATACGTGACATTTGCGGTTTTAATTGTAACCCTATATATGGCGACATAGTGGGATGGGGCGCTTATGCCGCCTATGATTGATACTTATGATTTGAAGTTGTTTTATACACTTATAATAGTATCAAATGATTTGTTTTAAAACGTATCAAGCATTCTTTGGCTGTTATAAGGGAAAACCCTATCCTCGACTGCGTTGCATTGTGTGATGGGACCTGGGTCTTATAACAGCTTCATTTTTCTTTATTTAGCATTGCGCTGTTTGTTTTATGCACTGGTATTCTTGGGAGGAAACCCGTTCCGTGTTATACGGCGTGGTCCCTTGATTTACCTAACTTTGAAAATAAAGATTAACTGTTTTAGTTCTCACACCAGTCACATGACTGACCTGGAGTTTATTGTTTTAACCTAAACTCTGGGTGCCCCTATTTTGACACGGGCAGCTAGTAGTTTTGGTTTTGCAGATTTATATTCACAGGATCCTGGTTTACAGCTGGAACGATATCCGGAAAGCTTTGTGTCCGTATATCTACTTCTAGTTGTGTATTGTATTATTTTCCGCTGCTATGTATTTAAATGTAATTTAAATCTCTGATATTTCTGTGTAATATTCATTTATACTCTGTATATTCTTGTAACCTGATGCATTGTTGTAATGTACAATGAAATGTTCTTCTGTATGCGTTCTGGTGTGGCTTGTTCTCGAACTATCCGACGCTTTCCTTTACGGGGAAGTTGCGGGTCTTCACATTTGGTATCAGAGCTTTGGTTTACAAAGCAGAGAACAAGGCACATTAGAAACATACGAAAGAATTCATCAGATATTGGATTAGTAATATCCAATTAGAATGACTCGTTAGAGATAGGATCAGTAGTATCCTAGAACGAGTGTGAAGAGTATATTTTTAAAGTGAAAACAAATTTTGTTTTGAAAATTTAAATCAATTATTCGTATTTGATTATTTATATGGATGTGGACAATCGAGTATATATAGACTTCGCGTATACGCGTCATGAACGTATATTCGAAGTTGTAATATATTGGATAGATATAGCATCACACTCTAGTCGCCCGGAGATATTATTGATGATAGCGATCGCATCATCAACATTTATGTTCGAGTTTCGAAGGTGTGATTTTCTATATATTTCCATTAGACTGGTGTGAGAACCAAAACTTATATAGATAGAACACATTGTTGTGATTTGGCATCAAAAATCTGATTTTTGACTATGTATCAAAGTTATGAATTTCAAATGATAAATCAACTAATGGATTGATGTTTGTGCTGTTTGTTTATTTGTTTGCTAATTTTTAGCCGTTTAGCCTAACAGAACCAAATATTGAATTATATCGAAGATTGGTTGCGTTTGCTTGCATATACATATATATCATTGAACAGGTCATAGCAAGGAGGCTAGAGCAGAGAATAAAATTTGTTTGCCCGACAAATAGGTACATGTTTACTACATAATTTCCTGTTTTGTTTGGGTGATGATGATTTTGTGAGCCTATTGGCTAGCCGCTTGGCTTTTTCTTTTTCTTTTTGAGATCTGAAGGACCGGGGAAGCTATTTGAAATTCCCCGATGCTCCCGGTGCAGGGGAGGTTATGGCGAAATTTTTCGAAAATTTAGGGTGTTAGCCAAATTTTTGAAATTTTAGAAATTCTCAGAAACTAAAGAGTTGGAGAATAGAAGCCAGATCGAGCGTAGAGCTGAATAATCAAACCACTTTCGACTTTGTTCCTTTTCGGGGACGAAAAGTTTTAAGTGGGGGAGATTGTAACAACCCGTAAAATCTGGGCCAGTTTAAAATTTTTATTTTGGCAGTTTTAGCGAATTTTGATTATTTAAAATGAATTATTTTAAATAAAATCGACGAGAAATTTATTTCGAATATAATTAGAACGTATATATTATATACGTCGTCGTTAGAATATATAATAATTATATATAATTATAAAAGGAATTGAAAATGGCGCGGTAGTTCGAAAATTCGATTTCTAATTTCAAATGAATATACAGGATTCAATATAAGTCAAAATTGAACGAAACAAGAAATATTTGAATCTGTATAACTATATCTTTGTAACGAAGTTAACAAACTGAGATTTCACTTTATAAATGATAAGATATGTCCAGTTGAAAATTCTGAATAGTCGCTATGGAATTCAGGCCCTTAAAAATGGACATTTTGCAAATGACCTCGGATTTCGACGAAACTAGTTTTGTTGGGTCCGCAGGGTCAAGTTATTGCTAGGTTTCAAATTTCATAATTTTTCGAATCAATATGTGAGTGTAGCAAAGGAAAACGTGTTTTGACCATTTCAGTTGATTTTAATCGACTGGAAATTGGCCATTTTTCAAACGGTCTCAGAATTTGACGAAACTAGTTTTGTTAGGATCGTATCGTCAATACGAAGCTAGAAAATATTTTTCGGGAATTTTTAAAGTTAGTATGTGACCCCGGTAATTCGAAATGTACGTTTAAAATTCAATATAGTGATTTAAATGTAAATTTAACGGAAACTGATTCAAATAGTCGAATCAGCCTACGACACATATCCCATTGTGCTCGGAATGGGGGTAGAACGCTGTGGGCGACAGGCGGTGGGCCTCGTTTCGAGGTCGTTTATGAAAGTCAACTTTTCCGATTAAAATAATAATAAAAAAAAAGAAAATATATTTCCCCCCTTTATCATTGGCCCCCCCCCCCTTTCACGTTTCATTTCAAATCAGAAAACAAATAAAAAAAAAAAAAAGAGGAAGCGAAAGACGGAGGAGCCGTCGCTCCTCCGAGGGGTGGCGCCGCCGCCTCTGGCGAGCCCCAACGTCGGAGCGCCTCGCGCGAGAGACCCCCCCCCCCCCAGTTCGATCGACGCGCCGCCCAGCTCCTGCCTCCACAACCCTATTCCGCCGCCTCTGGCCATCTGCCACCCTCTCCGACCGCCAAAGCCCCCCTGTAAGTTCCCTGCTATTTTATTTTTATTTTATTTACTTTTTCTGATTTTATTTATTTTTAAAACTGTTTTTATTTATTTTTAAAAACTGATTTTTATTTTTAGATTTTAAAGTGAAAAGATTTAAACTTCAAAAGCTGAAAAGTTAGGATTTTTAAGTTATAAAAATTTAGATTTTTAATTTATAAAAGTTCAGATTTTTGTATTAGGAAAAACCAGATCTTTATATTTGTAGAAAAATAAAAAAAACTGATTTTACTTTATGGTTTATAACTGATTTTACTTTATGGTTTTTAAAAATGAATTTGCTTTGAAAATATAATTTTTGTATTGTTTAAATCGAAATAAAAATATGATCTTTATATTGTTTACATAGGAGAAAATTTAGATCTTTATATATGAAAGCGAAGAATAAAAATTAGTTTTTTTATATTGAATGGCGAAATAAAAATTCGATTTTTATATATTGAACTTCGAACTAAAAATTCGATTTTTATATATTGAACTTTGAACTAAAAATTCGATTTTTATATATTGAATGTTGAAATAAAAATTCGATTTTTATATATTGAACTTCGAACTAAAAATTCGATTTTTATATATTGAACTTTGAAATAAAAATTCGATTTTTATATATTGAACTTTGAAATAAAAATTCGATTTTTATATATTGAACTTCGAACTAAAAATTCGATTTTTATATATTAAATAGCGAAGTAAAAATGTGATTTTTACGTATGTAGTGAAAGCAGCAACGAAGGTAACAAAAAGGCGAAACGACGAAGACTTCTGCAAAAGAAGAGTCGAGATGGTTGGATAGCTAAAGGTGAGAATATCTCACCTTTCAATTTATTTTTCTAGTTATATATATACTAGGATGCAGACGGTGCTTAGTAGCACCCGACACCCGTCCACAGACCATGGACTTGTTTGTTTGACTGTTTGGTGATTGATTGTGATATTGGTTTGAATGTGGTTTGTGGTGTGAAAAATCGAATCGATAAATTGGTTAGGATTAGACGTGCGCCGTTATAAGGCGAAGGAGTAAGGCTAGGTTAGACCCTTACTCCAAAGTTTGTGGTTTGCATAACGAATTGATTTGATTGATGTGTGAATGGCGTGGGCCTTCACTAGACCGGGGATAAGGCTAGGCCTTGTCCCGTTTCTAGTATCGTGCCGTTATGCCGCCGAAATTTTCTAAAATAAGTTAGAAAAATAAAAATAGCATTTTATTTAACGAATGAACTGAATATAAATTCATATGTTAAAATAAAATGTGTTATCGTTAAAAATATAATTTTTAACGTGAATGTGAATAAATAAATATTCATTTACAAACCAGACGGTTTGTTTATGTACACCTATTTGAATGACGTTGATTGGGTCGATAAATTTTACACATCGCCTAACTGCACAAATAAAATATGTGTTTGATTGTTTGAAACCCCACACGGGTGTTAGGATGAAATTTGAAGTTCACTCATCCTGATTTATTAAATATGTCGATCGATTGATTGACAAGCTGCTATAAGCGTTAAATGTCTATATTTGATGCTTATACAGTGTAGTGCACTTTGGTTGATGGTTGATTATTCATCGTTGTTGATATATACATGTGTTGTAGAAAATCCATATAATTAACATTATATGGTAATTGATTGGGCCTCATTCCAGTTTCGAGAAAAAAAGAAATATTTGAAATAGAAATATTTGAAATAGAAATATTTGAAATAGAAATATTTGAAATAGAAATATTTGAAATAGAATATTTGAAAATAGAAATATGTGAAGCCGTGAGGATTAGATTGACGCCATTTTGACGTGAACGATATTTATATCGATTTTATTCATTTTAAAATGAATATTGAAACGTGATTTCGAAATCGAATATTTTGAAATGAATTGAATTGAAAACGATTTCGAAATGAATTGAATTGAAAACGATTTCGAAATGAATTGAATTGAAAACGATTTCGAAATGAATTGAATTGAAAACGATTTCGAAATGAATTGAATTGAAAACGATTTCGAAATGAATTGAATTGAAAACGATTTCGAAATGAATTGAATTGAAAACGATTTCGAAATGAATTGAATTGAAAACGATTTCGAAATGAATTGAATTGAAAACGATTTCGAAATGAATTGAATTGAAAACGATTTCGAAATGAATTGAATTGAAAACGATTTCGAAATGAATTGAATTGAAAACGATTTCGAAATGAATTGAACTGAAAACGATTTCGAAATGAATTGAACTGAAAACGATTTCGAAATGAATTGAATTGAAAACGATTTCGAAATGAATTGAATTGAAAACGAATTCGAATTGAATTGAAAGCGAAGTGAAATAAATTCAAATTGAATTGAAATTTGAATTGAATGGAAATGGATTTTGAAACGAATTTATAAAGAAGAATTCAAGTTTGATTTGAATTGAAATGGAAGTTGAAAATGTTTTTGAAACGAATTCAAAACTATTTATATAATTTGTTTTAAATAGAAATCGACGAAATATATATTATATATATTATATATAATATAATGGCCTGAATAGAACGCGCCGCGTCGCGGCAGTTCGCGAATTTCGACCATTTATTTCGAACGGACATTACGGGAGATCCGACCGTCGGATTCTCCTAAAACCGGAACCGTTGGGTTCGTATCGAAAAGAGCTTTCTAATGAATGTTAGAAATTTGAAATCTAACGGTTGGATTTGGAGATACGTCCAAATCAAATTCGAAAAAGGTCGCTGTAAGTGCAGTTCGATGGCCGTTAATGGAAATCGACTGTATGGGCCTTGATAAAATTATTAAAAATAGCAATAATTTGTGTAAAATCATAAGAAATGATTTAGAAAGAATTGGGATGAAAAACTCCATATTTGAAAAGATAAAAATGGATTTTTATCGAAATGAACTAGTTTTGAACTAGAATTATAATTCTATTTATTTTTAAATAAATAAATTGAATTCGAAAAGGGTTTTAAAAATAACCAAAATTTCCAATGATTGCATTGGAGTGGATTTGAATCGAAATTGTCTTCGGAATATTTCGATGTTGGAATTCGTGATTATACAGGTGTTGTTATGGAAATTTGAAAGATATATATTGATATCGTTATTTCCAATACGACATTTGTTAGTCGTAGAATTCGATATTGAATATAAGCTGATATATTTTCTATTCAGAGCCTTGTATTGAATATCGAATGTGATTTGGGTTTGTCGTGAATGGTGTCTTCACTAACACTATTCTTGAACCCAGTTGAGAAAAGATTAAATCTTTTTATTTAGATTTAATGAAGTGTACCAATTAAATAATATTTAATTGGAATTGAATTGATATTGATTTTTGGGTTTATCGTGAGCAGTGTTTTAAATAACACTCGTTCTTTAACCCGATAATTAATGAATGTGATTTTGGGTTTATCGTGAACCGTGTTTTAAATGACACTGATTCTTTAACCCAGTCGAAGATTAAAACTAAGTGGAGTTTTAATGAATCTTTAATTAGATTGAAATGATCGAAAGTGGAGTATCACCAGTTTTGCTCCAGGCGATAGTTAAATCTTTAATTAGATTTGAACGTGAAATGGTAATTGAATTTACCGATAACACTGTGGTGTTAGATATGAAGTATTACCAGTTTTACTTCATGGGATGAATAGGTTGGGATTGGGAAATTAAAACAAATGATTACTTCGGTAAGGTTCGCTAATCCCGACTAGTTTGAATTGATATTCAAAAATGGATTAAAGAATAAATTCAAGGAATTTATCTTTTATAAAATTAATGGGAATCTTTCCCTATGAATGTGAAATTTAGAAACTACCTGTCGGTTAGCCAAGCAGAATGGTTTTCTGGATATTGATCTGATGTTGGTTTCGGCCTTCGGGGTTAATATTTGGGGAATTATTCTCTTGATTAATTTACGGTTAGTGACTAATGAATTGGAATGAGGCGTATGTTGTGTTTGTGTAACACTTTTATAAAATATACGCGAGTTATTCGGGAAGACCGGGTTTATCCCATTCTGAATAACTGATACGACGATAAGTCGAAGATGAAGACGATGGTCGAAGACCGGAAGTCTTCACGTCGTTTGGGTGATAACTGATGATCTTGATTGGGCTGTACACCCAAGAAGATGGAAACAGTTAGTGATCGTCCAGACGTGCTTGGAGATCGATGGATATGCGGGGTACTAGGTGCCTCCGGTTTCGTTCAGACCCAGAACGGACTTGTAAATGGACTGTGTGTCTGACATCGGATTTCATTCTGTGTGACTGATATCGGTTGCATAGGATGGCTTGCCTGTGTGGCATGCTAAGATGCAAATGATCAAGGCTTCTGTTGAAAAGCAAAGTCTTGTGGTGATGATCAAAGCACGGCCTTTGTGGCGTAGCTTTGTGTAACGTTTACCTCGCGTGTTTCACACCCGGTATGAACCAAAAACGGGAGACGGACCTCAGGGAGGACTTGCGTTTCTTTCTAGCTAGAAGTGGCGTCAGTGGTTTTACACGCCCTGACGAGTTTGACTTATGTGGTTGTTGCGGTTGCGAGGCGCCTCGGTTATATCGGTTTCGGCCGAATGCATTCTGGTCGGCTGACGGACCAGACTTACACCCCATAGGGTGGGGAGACGTAGTGTTCAGGCATTTTAATCCACATCGGTGGACCGGCCCTGTCGCTCCAAGGCTTGACTGAGTACTTGCCGGTGGCTCGGGCTAGAGAGTCACGAATAGGTTGAGGACTATCTTTTGCCTCGGTTCATAGATGGAAATCCAATTTCCAAATACGTGACATTTGCGGTTTTAATTGTAACCCTATATATGGCGACATAGTGGGATGGGGCGCTTATGCCGCCTATGATTGATACTTATGATTTGAAGTTGTTTTATACACTTATAATAGTATCAAATGATTTGTTTTAAAACGTATCAAGCATTCTTTGGCTGTTATAAGGGAAAACCCTATCCTCGACTGCGTTGCATTGTGTGATGGGACCTGGGTCTTATAACAGCTTCATTTTTCTTTATTTAGCATTGCGCTGTTTGTTTTATGCACTGGTATTCTTGGGAGGAAACCCGTTCCGTGTTATACGGCGTGGTCCCTTGATTTACCTAACTTTGAAAATAAAGATTAACTGTTTTAGTTCTCACACCAGTCACATGACTGACCTGGAGTTTATTGTTTTAACCTAAACTCTGGGTGCCCCTATTTTGACACGGGCAGCTAGTAGTTTTGGTTTTGCAGATTTATATTCACAGGATCCTGGTTTACAGCTGGAACGATATCCGGAAAGCTTTGTGTCCGTATATCTACTTCTAGTTGTGTATTGTATTATTTTCCGCTGCTATGTATTTAAATGTAATTTAAATCTCTGATATTTCTGTGTAATATTCATTTATACTCTGTATATTCTTGTAACCTGATGCATTGTTGTAATGTACAATGAAATGTTCTTCTGTATGCGTTCTGGTGTGGCTTGTTCTCGAACTATCCGACGCTTTCCTTTACGGGGAAGTTGCGGGTCTTCACAAAAGTTTATAGAAAAAGAAATAAATATTTATTATTTAAGTTTATAAGTAATCATTAAATGGTTCATTAACGCAAATTCTTATATCGATATGATTTTATAAGCAAGTAAGTAGAAATTAACCTAATGTTTAAGAGATTGGATTAATTGTTTCCAAGAGACAATTAAATGGGATTGTTTAGACTAATTGTAGTATTAATTAATTTATAGGAAGGACTAATTGGAATTGCTTAATGAGATAATCGTGTTTTGAGCGGACTAAGTCGACTATTTTGATTGGGATTGGTTATTTGATTAATTTACTTTAAATTAATCAAATGAAATAGTTTAACAAGTATTTGTTCAAAATTTTAATAAGATTTTAAAAAGAAATTTATTATTTATTTTAGTTAATAAAGCAGTTAAGTACTTATACAGTAGTTAATGTTGAAATAAATTATTAATTTTAATTTTGGAGATTACTTTTTAAATGAAAGTCATTTAAGTAAGTAATTAAGTTTGAAATTAAATATATTTAAATGGTGAAAAGAGTTTATAATCGGGAGTTTTATGAATTAAATTATAAATGGGATTTTAAATGAATACGATAACTTAAAATAAAGGATTATTTAATATTTGAATTAAGTAAAAAGAAATCGAGATAAAAAAGGGTTTATTTTAAAATAGAGTTTATTAACAAGGTTTATAAAGAGATGAGAAGTTAAATCATTGATATTTATTTGGTAATACTTAATAATGAAATTTAGTGAAGTGAATGGAATTGAAAAGAGATTTTCAAAGCAGGAAATGGTTGAATGGATTATAAGAGAAATAATACAGGTTGATAAGGAGTTCGGATAAGAAATTAAAGAATTGGAACCTACCGGAGATTGGTTGAGTTGAGTGATTTTATGAGTGTTAATCTAATGTTGATTTCGGTCTTTGGGGTTGATACTTAGGGAGTTATTCTCTTGCCAATTTACAATCAGCGACTAATGAATATTGAAGTATAGAATTATATGAATAAGAAACAGGAATGTTTCCAACTAATAAAAAGGATTTGAGGATATAAATGATATTTCCAAGGTAACAGAAATGAAAAGAGATTTTGCGAAAATATAACGATATTTTCGAGATTTAAGGAATTAGCAAGATGAGTTGAATAAGTTATTCAAAAGGGGAAATGTTAATTATTGTTTTCGAGAAATGAAACAAAAGAGATTTCGTAATGAGGTTTACGTGAAATTTGTTGAAACCAAAGTTGGGAATATATATATATATATATATATGATTTAATTCTAAAGTATTTAAATGATTTTGAAATGTATTTATATTAAAATAAGAAGTGAAAAACTATTTTTCGTAATATTGAAAGATTTAGGAGTTTTAAATTACCCTTAGTTAATTATATTTTAATTAAAGAGGCCAAACAATGCTAAGTACTTAACCAGTGAACTTATTTTATTTTCATGGTTGTTTATTTGATAGTTAAATAACCGACTATCAAATCTTACCTGTACGATTGTTGGTATGAAAGAACGTGATCTAATTTATATTCGAAAACCATTTCAAACCAGAAAACACGAAATCGTAGAAGATGCGGATTGAAGATGGAGCAGTTAAAGACCTTGGTTCATAAACGAAAGGGCTACTTGATAAATTTCTCTGGATTGCAACATAGTATTTTGATGGTATTTTGGTCGTGATAGAATCTGCGAATTGCAAGCACTACTCGCTATTGATCCATAGGGTTATTCATCGGATGCGGTAGGAGGGTGCCTTTGGTTTGTTCAGTCTCAGGACAACTTGTATGGACGAATGTATGACAAAGTATTTCCAAAGGATCACATTCATTGATTTCTACATACATACTTCTGTTGGTGGCGTAGGAATTTGTTCTTGTTGCTTAGACACCCAGAGTATTTTTGTAAACATCAATTAGCGATTTGATGGATCTGACGATGTGGCATTCAAAGTGAATGGTGGTGTGCTATCTTAAAAAGTTAATTTAAACCTCAAGCCTCTTCAACCGGGAAATGACAAAAATCGGGCAGGCAGCATGGCTAAGTGGATCGCTCCCAATTAGGGTGTATTATCACCTATCTAGAGAAAATCCATTTCCTTCTTCAACCCATCGATGCTATCCCTATCGAGAAACGGTTGTTGATCCCAACCGTTGGTGATATACATTCGATACACTAAAGCGAAATGAGTGGTCGGTCATGTGTGGCCGGGTTGCAAGATGTTATTATTGAACCAAGTGTATTCCCCTCTAGAGATACACTATCGGAAGATGGTTCCATACTGTTAGGGAATGCGGAATGGATCTTAAGGCAAAATTAACTCTAGAGGGGGGTGGTGAATAGTGTTTTCAAGGATTTTTATAAAATCTAAAACAAATATGATCTACTATATGAATAACATACCATAGAGATAATTACAGACATTGAATCAAACATAAACACAGAAATAAACAAAATAAAATGCAGAAAAGGAACGAACACACCGGATTTTATACTGGTTCGGATTGCTGCTACGTTCAGTCCCCCGCAACGCTGGATTATGCAGAGTTTTATTACTAGATCAAAATCTCGGTACAATCCCCTTGATTTCATGGCTACAAAGTTAACACCGTTTCCACCACCCTTGATTTTCCGTTACTACAAGGTTAACACCGTTTCCTTCCTTGATTTCACGACTACAAGGAACACACCATTTCTAAAACTATCCGAAACAATCCCAAATGATTACAAAGCCCTATAACTCCTCAATAGCACTTTGATTCAAAGAGTAATGGGTAGAGAGTGAGAAGAGAAGAAGTTTTATGTATTTAGAATAGAAATTGATAGTATAAGTGTAGAAATCATAAAAATATGAAATAATAATGGAGGAATGAAAAGGGATGAAGATAGAAAAGAAGAATGAGTACAAAATTCAAAATCAACCCCTATTTATAAGATTCGAAAGGTTGCAACGCTTCTGGAATGTTACAAATGGTGAAAAGACACTTCCTTTCAAAACTGAAAATATGACAGTTGTATGTCGACATCCCTATATATGTATGTCGACATAAGTGTTTTGAAAATTTGAATATTTTTCAAATGTTTTACTATAGATATAATTCTGGAAATTCTTGAATTAAAACATAGTGATATAAATAAGTATTATAAAGTATAAAATCATATGAAATCATAAATATAAATTATATAAACATATTTATAAAATTATAAAGTTTAAAACTACATAAATATAAAGTATATAAAAGTATATAAATATATAAAAACTTATAAACTTTAAAACACAAATTTAAAATCAAAAGTAAGATAGAAAAACTTAATTAAAATTAGAATTAGAACTTTGAAAATTAGAATTTGAATTTGAACCTGGAGTACTATTCAGAGTCTTACATATAAACTAGACTCTATTACTATATTTATCTTGAACTCTTGATTTCTTGATTACTTATGAGTCTTGAATCTTCTTTGAATTCTGAATCTCTTAAATTTGTAAATCTAAAACTGTACATCCTTAAGTACTTAAGTCCTGCATATATATATATATATATATATATATGCCTGTATATTCTAGATAGAGATTTTAGT
The DNA here is from genome assembly GCA_030737875.1 of Allium sativum. NCBI lineage: Eukaryota > Viridiplantae > Streptophyta > Magnoliopsida > Asparagales > Amaryllidaceae > Allium > Allium sativum. The sequence goes on from CM060910.1 coordinate 823,323,745, forward strand.
TTATATTTTATAATCAATAACAATAGAAATAAGGTTGTTGTCATCAAAACTCCATTCTCTTACAATCTCCCCCTTTTTGATGATGACAACCTTAGTTTATAAAATATTCATACTTGTTGATGTTGATCCTTCTAATACTCCCCATGTCAATATGAATCCTATATACTCTACTTAAACTAAGTCCATATTTTATTATTTCTCCCACTTTGGCATTATCAAAAAGAAATTCTAAAAATACTCCCCATTAATCCTATAACTATCTAAACTTATCTTATGTTTAAATCTATACTAACTTTCTAAGAAATATGAATAACTCCCCCTAAATTCATGCCTATACTTATACTAAACAAATCAATCCAAATATCATAATTACACCTATTTTAAGTCATATATACAAATCAATACAAGCACACCAATCCAAGTAATGTTTACTTATGTTTTAATATATAGGTTTTAAGTCAAGTAATTCAGTCCAATCATTACATAAGTTCAAATAAATTCAAATAAATCAAATCATACCAAACAATCAAACGTTTCTTGGGACTTCTACCCATTCATCTTGTCCAGTGATTGGGTCCTTCTTGATGTCCTTCCAATCTTCTTCATTTGTGATTGGTGCTTCGTTGTTTTCATTTCTGAAATGAGAAGAGATTGACCAACGAATAGCGTCAAAGTGTTTCTCTTGATATTCAACCATTCTCATCTGAATTAATTCTAGATGACATTGATTACGTAGTTCTATGGAAAGGATGTTCTTGAAGGAATTCAAAGTATCTTCAAGTTTTTCACTCAAGTTATGAATTGGATTTGACATAATTTTGATTAAAAAATGAATAGAGAAGAAGGAGAAATAATATAATGAATTTTTCTGGAAGATGTAGGATTAAATAGGGTTTGGAATTCGTTGGATTTGAACGGACATGAGTTAGTTATTTGAATCTAAATTTTGAACATTTTTGAAAAACTGGCAGTTATATGTCAACATACTTAGTTAAAAAAAACTTTGAAAATTTTCAAATTTTGAAACTTTTGTTCTTATATTATATTATATTTAATTCTAAAGTTTTTACAGGCTTAAAGATGATTTAACATAAATAAAACTCCATTCACTACTTCTTAAAAAGAAAATACATCTAACTAATTAAGACACACTAAATACGAGATTTGAAAGCAAATACAAGTAAATACTAGAGATAACTTAAACTAGATAGACTTGAACTTCAGTGGATGATGAGGAGGAAGATAAAAGTCCAAGTTTCCTTCCTATTTTGCTCATGAACTTAGTCATTTTGCTAAGACTTTTCTTAAGCTTCTTTTGATTCTTGGCTAGTTTTACTTAGTTTTGGACAACTATCTCTTTAGAAATTGTTCTAGTGTTGATGTGATATTTAACACTTTCCAAAGAAGTCTCTTCTTCTTCTTCGATGTCCATAGGCTCTTGTTCTTATTGCATTCAAGCTTGTTTGTCTTCAAATGTCTCATAAGGCTTGAAAGTGAGTGAAATTTGCATAAGGTGTATGTTTGTGGATTCAAACACCTTTTTTGGTACAAATTCTTCTCCATTAAGATCAACCCTGAAATACTTGAAAATACGAGTGTGATAAACTCCATAATATAGAGTGTTTTCTTTTGTTGATGTTTCTATGGTCGTGAATTCTTTTAAGATCATGTCGGCCCAATTGATGTCATAGCCACCAATAATAGCAAAGATTGCTTTTTGGACCTTGAGAGTTGGTTTGTTAAAATTTCCAGAATGTGGAGTGATGGTATGTTGCAGGAGAAGGTTTACAATTCTTGTTTTTAGGCGGAAAAAGCGATTTTTGAATTCTATGTGGGCATCGCTTTCAAATATTTTGTGATAATTTCTAAATCGGTTTCATCAATTTTTAAATCTGAAAAATCTGAACTCGTACTTCTACATTTCAAGATATTTCCTAAGATTTTGCAATCTAGAACAATTTGAGTGCCTTTGACACTACTCCAAATTTGGTCTTCATTTCCTTTATAAAAATCGCGATTAAGATTCACATAGAGCATTTTGACAAGCTTTGGGTAACACACTTCATCGTTATCCCGAGAGTCAATCAAACTCAATACTTCATTGTGATTGCAAAGAGAGATAAGATCATAGGATGGAAAGTCTCCAAAGACAGTGATAGCACTAGTATTGACTTTTGCATTTCTATATAGTCAACATAGGTTTTGATTGCTTATCTACCATTATGGAGATAACCTTTGATGATTTTGGTTAATTTCAATTTCTGAGATAAACTTGAGGAAGCGATTGAAATGTTTGTTTTGAAGAGTGTAGATATGAAAAATATAGTTTGAATTGTGAATGAGAGACATAGAGAATAGATGTATAAATAGAAATTGAATGGATATGAATTGAATAGGCACAACTTTTTAGAAATCAATGACACCTTTTCAAACACTGGGAGTTGGTAAAAAGTTTGAGGGAAGATTGGAAGTTCAACCCTTTGAAATTCAAAATTTCAATTTCAATTTACAGGCCGATATGTCGACATATAGACATATGTATGTCGACATACATGCTCATTTTCAAAGGACATATGATCTTCGTGACTTTTGGTAAAAATTATCGCTTTATATTTCAGGCTTAACTATTTCCTGAAATAATACTGATCCTAGAAAACATTCAAAATTTATTTTATTATTAATTATTATTTAATTATTTTTATTTTGAATTTTAATTTTTAAGTTTGAATTTTAAAGTTTAATTTTCAATTTCAAAATAAAAAAAGCAATCAAAACAATCAAAGCATCCATTCAATCAAAAGAAATTTAAAAATTATTTTAAGGGGTACACGGTTTTTAAGTCCATTTCTTCGATATTCTTTGAATTCTAAATTGTTGTGAAGCATATGTTAGTATTTCCGGTTTCTGGCTCTTCACCACTTCATGATGAATCTGAATCATCTAGAGTTGTTGTGTATGCTTTCTTTCTTTTCTTTGATGGATTTCTCTTGTCTGTTTGTTGAATTGATTTATCTGGATATGGATACATTCTCTTCATATGGCCCGGTTGATTGCAGTTATAACATCGATTATTATTTCTTTCTGAACTTCTTTGAAAATTATTTCTCTTTCTGTATTTCAGAAATTTTCTGAAATGTCTTTTCATTAAGGTTGTTTCTTCATCGTTTTCACTACTTGAGTCCAAACCATTTTTTGTTGCTTCGAATGCAATTGATTTCTTTTCAGTTGATCTATTTTCGTTTCTGGAGTTGAACTTCTAATGACATCAAATTTCCGATTAACTCCTCAATCTTCATTTCGTTGACATTATTGGCATCTTCAATTGCTAATGTTTTCTGATCCCACTCTGGAGTTAATGAACTCAATATTTTTCTGACTTAATCTCCTTCTGAATAGGTTTTTCCCAGTGCTATTAGTGAATGCACTATCTATTAAATTCTGCAATACATATCAGAGATAGATTCATTCTCATTCATTTTGAATAACTTAAACTGATTAATTAACATTGATATCTTTATTTGTTTAACTTTACTAGCTCCTTCACGAGTAACTTGTAAAGTTCTCCAAATGTCATAAGCAGTTTTACAGACTGACACTCTATTAAATTCATTCCTATCTAATGAACAGAACAACATATTCATGGCTTTAGAATTGCTTTGTGCAGCAGCCTTTTGTTCATTAGTCCATTGTGCAAAATTAGTTGTGGGTTCAACAAACTCACTCTACGTACTATTCCAAGTGTCTATTCCTACTGATTGTAAATATATTTTCATTCTACATGCCCAATATGAATAATTACTAACATTATATAGTGGTGGTTTAACAATGGACTTACCCTCTACAAAAGAACCATTATTACCAATGTTGGTTGCCATTTAAAATTTTCAAAAATCAGATTATGAACTTTTTGAAAGACCTTGCTCTGATACCAATTGTTAGGGAATGCGGAATGGATCTTAAGGCAAAACTAACACTAGGGGGGTAAATAGTGTTTTCAAGGATTTTAAGAAAATCTAAAACAAATATGATCAACTATATGAATAACACACCACAGAGATAATCACAGACACATAATCAAGCACAAACACAAAAATAAGGAAAGAGCATACCAGATTTTATACTGATTTGGATTGCTCCTATGTCCAGTACCACACAACGCTAGATTGCACAGAGTTTCATGACTAGATCAAAATCTCAGTACAATCTCCTTGATTTCACGGCTACAAGGTTAACATTGTTTCCACCACCCTTGATTTCCCGACTACAAGGTTAACACCATTTCCTTCTTTGATTTCACGGCTACCAGGAACACACCGTTTCCAAAACTATACAAAACAATCCCAAATGATTACAACAGCCCTATAACTCCTCAGTAGCACTTTGATTTAGAGAGTAATGAGTAGAAAGCGAGAAGAGAAGATGTTTTATGTATTTAGAATAGAAATCAGCAGAGTATAAGTGTAGGAATCATAAAAATATGAAATAATAATGGAGGAATGAAAAGGGATGAAGATAGAGAAGAAGAATGAATAAAAAAATTTGAAATCAACCCCTATTTATAAGATTTGAAAGGTTGCAACGCTTCTGGAACGTTACAAATTGTGAAAAGACACTTCCTTTCAAAACTGAAAATATGACAGTTGTATGTTGACATCCTTATATATGTATGTCGATATAAGTGTTTTGAAAATTTGAATTTTGAATATTTTTCAAGTGTTTTACTTTACATATAATTCTGGAAATTCTTGAATTAAAACATAGTGATATAAATAAGTATTATAAAGTAGAAAATCATATAAAATCATAAATATAAATTATATAAACATATTTATAAAATTATAATGTATAAAACTATATAGATATAAAGGTATATAACTATATAAATATATATAAACTTATATATTTTAAAACTCAGGTTTAAAATCAAAAGTAAGATAGAAAAACTTAATTAAAATTAGAACTTGAAAAACAAAATTTGAATTTGAACATGGAGTGCTATTCAGAGTCTTACATATAAACTAGACTTTATTGCTATATTTATATTGAACTCTTAAAATCTTGATTTCTTGATTACTTGATTACTCATGAGTCTTGAATCTTCTCTGAATTCTGAATCTCTTGAATCTTCTCTGAATTCTGAATCCATTGAATCTCTAAACTCTAAAACTGTATAGTCTTTAGTACTTAAGTCCTGAATATAAATCCTGCATATATATGTCTTTATATTCTAGATAGAGCTATTAGTATATATTTTATAATCAATGATAATACAAATAAGGTTGTTGTAATCAAAACTCCATTCTCCAACACATACCTTGTCGTAGTCGGAATCCATTACCCAATAAGCGCCAGCGGTTTTGATTGTTTACTATGTATGTGGAGCATGAGATGCAAGCGTTCGGCTAGATTGATATTTATTTGATTTAGACACTATTATGATATCATAATAAGGTATGATTTCAAAATGTTTTGGGTTACGTAAGGTAAAAACCGTCCGTGTTTATGTGTGGACTAGCCTTACGATTATCCTTGTCTTTCGAAAAGAAATGTTTTTGATTTTAAAATCAAGTTGGACAATACCCTTAAACTTAGTGAGTTTTCTCACTCTGGTTCACCAGACCGATCCTGGCGTTTTCCATGCTTGGGTCAAATCGAGTTTTACAGGTTCGGGTTAGGATGCTACGGACCTCAGAAGATATACTGGAGAAGTTTAGACGTATCAGTCATTCCATTGTGTGTTGTATATGAGAACAGGTTATTATCACTATCCAGATGTGTTGACTGTAAGTTGTACTCTGATGGTTGTAAGTATTTATTTCAAGCTCTCAATAAAGATTTATTCCTATATTATATTTTGTTCCGCTGCGATGTGAGACTCTATGTTGTCGTGTTGTTGTTGTTGTTCTTATTCAATTCTAATATTTCTTTCTTATCTCATACTTTAATTTATTTCTATTAACTCTCTGGTGTTTTCGATACTTGATTTCTGGCATGTGATGTGAGTTTATGTATTATTGTCGAAATTCGGCCATCAAGTCCCCCGGGTCGTTACAGTGGTATCAGAGCATAAGGTTTAGTAATAACCTTGGCTCTGTGGCAAAACTTTATAGAGATAGACTTAGTAATACCCTGATTGAGTTTGAGTGTATATATTTGAGAGAGCGTATTTGTAAATTTTATATATAAATGTTTTGTATTGTGTTATTTGATCGATTCAATTTTGAACAAGCATTTGACAGGATATCGTTTTGTAAAGGGGGCAAATGAAATAATTTTACCCAAATTATATTTTTATATAGAAAAGAAATAATTTTATTAAGTTATTGAGATATTGATTGGTTTGATTAGTTTAATTAATTTGAATGGAATTCAAATCAAATTATAAATTTGAATGGTTTAATATAGTGAAAGGTAATTTCAATGTGAAATTAGTAAATAAGATTTAATAAATATGAATTTGGATTTTGGAATGGAAGTGAACTAATTAGAAAATCAATTAGTTAGTTGATATGGAGTTGAAACTTAACTTGGTTAAGTTAAGAATGGATATTGGAATTAAATATGATAAATTTGGAATTCGGAAATCAAATTAATAAATAATTGAATAAAATATAAATCGGATAGATTGGTTATGTTGATTGTGCAGTGATTGTTGATTGTATGTTAGATTGGTTGAATAGAATTCATAAATGGTTTAATTAAGGGGTTGAATGAATTGGTTTTCGATATATAATAAATTGGATTTTGAAAAGCTAATGGGTATATAGCATTTCTTCTATCTTGCTAATTTCGGGGACGAAATTCTTTTAAGGGGAAAGGAATGTTACATCCCGTATTTTTGGCAATCGAATATTTAATTTATCTTATTACTTTAAATATTGATTTGGGATTATAAATGGATTTATACTATAGAATTTGTTTTGTAAATGAAGTTTGAACGTTAAATTCATATTAAATTATAATTCGAGTTCGTAACATCGCGGTAGTTCGTAATTTACGATTTGAACTTCAATTGAATATACAGAATCCATTTTAAGTCAGAATTGTTTGAAACAAGAATCTTCCAAATCTATTTGATTAAATTTTTCTAATGAAAGAGAAAAATGGAGATTTCATATTATAGATTGTTAGTTATGTCCAATACAAATTTTCAAATAGTCGCTATGAAATTATTTATAAACTGTAACGTTTATTTAATAAATATAAAAGGGATTTTTATATAATGTAGATATCATTTCACCAGGAATTTTAAATGTTGAGTTTAAAACTTATATTGGTTTATTTTGAAGCTATATAAATTTCCTTTAGAGATATACAATGATAATAATTTATTATTTTCTAAAATTGAATTGATTTGGATTTAGTTATATTTTATCGATATTATATAGTATTTAGAGATAGCTATTTTTCAAACGACCTCCGTTTTCGAGAAAACGAGTTTTATTGGAATACATATAACTAGTTATTGCTAGACTTCCAGTTTGGAGCCAGTCAGAGTTATTTTATCTGCGTGTTGCAATTTAACGTGAACCGATGAATTAATTGAAACTAAAATAACGCCGCTTTACATACGAAGTCGGTTTTCAAGGAAACAAATTTCATTCAGACAGGAACGTTAAGACATAGCGATGTATCCATTTTCATTGTGGTCGGAGTTCGCATGTGTCGATCCGAATACAACGGTTAGCAGTAAACAACGGTTAACGGTAAAATTTAATATTGTATTAAATAAATAAATAAATTTATATACTTCACCTCTAAGTAATGAGGTACGCACGCCTAAGTTAAATCACGCACAACCTATTCTATCAGTAAAAGTACTTACCTACCCTTTGACTTCAACACGCTTAAGTACTAAAAAATATATGTGTTAACCTACCTTTTGCCCACCCAAAATATAAGTTGCACATCCTTGATATTAAGAGCATGCCTAAACTACACTTCCAAAAAATTTATGACCTACGCATATTCATTTTGTGGGTTGAAAAGAAGCTACCCTGAACAAATTCTCAAATCAATACGGCTATGAGCTAACCCATGTCTTCAAATCAAAATATCCCTCTGAAATGAACAGACGTAGAACAAAATATATGCATAAATACTTCGTGTTTGAGAAATTTGGGTACAACCCTATATTTTGTGTACAAGCTAATCTATTCCTATTATACTTCATGCGCAAGAAATATAAATACATAGGTGACAGATTTGTACATGCTCTTTCTCCCATCATATGCACGTGTTATACCTTCACCATCACCCTAGCCTGCATCTTATCCATCACAACTCTTCTCCATTGTAGACCTACCGTAACCCATGTTGTAGCTAACCTAAAACATGAAAGCCAAGGATCACCTTGTTATAAATACGCCCAAAGTTCGTCATTTTCTTCTTTCAACTGAAACAGATTAAAACGAAACCTCCTGCCTTCACAAAAATCGAACCCGTATATTTAAAGGAAAAAATAAGTAGTAGGGAAGTAACGATGTAGCAAGTATTGGGAAGATGAACAATAGTGAGAAAGTATAGAATGCGTGAGGGGGAGTTTGCTGTTGAACACACATCGTGATGATTGGTTCGTTTTTGGTGAACAAGAAGGGATGTAGTCACGCAGTCGCCGGGGAAGTATGTGTGGCATTGGAAGTTCGGTGGTCAGAGGGTTAAGTAATGGTGCGTGGGATGTTTCAAGGTATTTTTGAACATTTGCTGGAGGTTGGAGATGATCGTTGGTCAAGCTAGTTGGTCGAGCAGGAGGAGTCGGGCATGGTAGTGCGCTGGTGACGGTGGTACGAGGCTTGTGGTACGGCGATGTGGGAAATTGCATGGGTGAATGGGTTCGAACAGTAAATACGCGGCATGTGAGAAGAAGATGCAGTATACCTAATTACAATTTAAAATGCCTAATCTCCCTTTGGTATAACACAAGTTAGGATTCATATATATATATATATATATATATATATATATATATATATATATATGAGATACTGTAGCATGTCGAAGTATATTTTAAACCGTGCCTAATGGTTTTAATGTGGCTTGTTTTTATTTTATTTATATTTGTGCCTAAGTAGTAATTCAACATGTCTAATTGGGTTTAATAGTAAGGATTCAACGTGAGTAGTCTAGATATGACATAGCCCGGAAAGGAGGAGTTTCGCATGTGCCTAACTTTTGAAATTTACATGCATAATACTGTATATAATGTTATAACAAGGCCAAAGATTTATTTAATAATGTGCCTAACTAGTGTATTCAATCTTCCAGTTATGTATATCATGCCTAATCGTTTACATACGGTAGGCCGATTTTTATATAATAACGGGGGTAAACATTAACTAAGATTTCAAGTGCTTAAACTAATTTTAAACGTGATTAACGTTAATTGAAATTAATTAAAGTTTTATTGTTTGAATTAAAAAATCCATGACCATATAAATTTTGTAGCGTACTCATATGTTGTTAGAATTTGGCAAGACCGAAAGCTGGGAACCGTATCAGTGAGCACGACATTAGGGTGCTGATTTGGACAGAGTTGGGATCAACTAGATGTTTTAATAATATTAAACACTTGTTTAATTTAATTTAAATAAATTGTTTAATTTTAAACAATGAATCGAATCAAGTTGAGTACAACTCACTCAGTTTCACTTATATTTTATATAAGTTGGGTTTAATATTTATGTGCTATAATTGGTTATTATTGAATGATTACTGCATATATTTATATATATTAACTGCATTGTTTAAATTAAACGTTCGTTTAATTTAGTTTAAACCTATCGTTATTTATAACGGTTGTAACCAATTGAGGTAACTTACCTTATTGGTCACTTCTATAATAATATAAACGTATAAAATTAATAATTGGATGTTTAAACTTCTGTTATTAGTTGATTGTTAGAAATTATATCTGTATATCGAATTGAATGATTTTGTTTGAGGTAACCTATTTGGATGTAGGGGAAAACAGGTTGGAGGGATCCAACTGGATTCCTTAAATATATTAAAGGTTATTTATTTTCATATTATCATTATATGAACTGTTCTAAGTGGATGATTGATTTGGTTGTTGATCGTTGACTGGAAATTCAACATTTGTTTATCATTATATAAATCCACTACGCCATAGATGGCCTATCGCAACGAAAATCCAAGGTGTTGTTAGCTACAATGTTACTATAGGTATGCTGTTTTTTGTCTATTGCAACACAGGTTTCAAAGTGTTACCATAGAAAATCCAAGGTGTTGCAGTAGCCACGTGAATAAATTTATCAATTCGGGTGATTACGATCCAACGGTCCACGTTAGCAATCCGCGTGACGTGAAATAATCTTTAATGCGGGAAGCAAAAACAAAAAACAAAAAACAAAGCGGTAAAAAACTTAGCCAAATTTTCAATTAGGGTTTCAATCGAAAACTTAACAAAATACGCCGCCGCTCAATCTGTCAAAGACTCTCACTCGCAATTTCAATTAGGGCTAAAAGTTCAAGTTTACAAGCTTAATTGGGGTTCGATTACGGCAAGTTCGAGTTCAAGTTCAATTAGGGCTTCAGTGTTTCAATTAGGTCTTCAATTGGGTTCGTCTGGGTCTCAAATTTCAGTTAGGGCTTCGATTTAATCTGCTGCTTAAGGTATCACTCAATGTATATTTCAAGTATTTCCTAATTTGATTGTTGTGTTGCCTAATTTACAGATTTACTTGTGTATTCAGGCGTAATCATATTCCTGATTTTGTTATTATGTTTATTTTTGTAACAAACTTATGTTGAGCACTGCTTATATGATATTATTCTGTTTTTTTGCCTTATAGTCATGGCTAAATAGTATTTGTGTATGTTATTTGTGTGTAAATTAGTGATGAACGAGGATAAAATATGGGCAGAACTTCATAAGTTCAGATGGTTGCATTTTATTTGTGTGTAAATTTAGGCCTCGATTACCAAAGAATACATACATGTCCAAATGACTACATGCTATATATTGGGAAAAAAATGAAAAGGAAAATAACTGCAAAACTTGTGGTGTTTCAAGGAAAATAACTGCATGCTATTTAAGTAAGAAAATGCTGTTTCTTCCTATAGTGAAGTGGCTGTTTTATTTTATAATGCGGTTGGTTTATTTTATTTTGTAATTATTTCAATCGAATGCTAATTTCTCCATTTTGTGTAGGATGTAGGCAAATCTTAGGTTCCATCACAAGGGAAAATTTGGGAAGAATGGATATGTTGGTGGAGAAGAGGCTATTGTCAAGGATGTTGATCTGGATAGGTTTTCGTGCACAGTACTGATGGAGTTTGTCAAGGAAGAGCTAGAGTACACCGAAATTGGAGGAATATATGCATGGAAAGGTCCAACGAGTGGGTGGAAATTGGTGGCTGATGATGTAGAGCTGTTGTTATGATGCAAATAAAAAATAATGGTGATTACATTGATTTCTATGTCGACACTGTCGTCGAGGATAATACCGAGCCAATTAAACAAATGCAGCCACATGTCATCGTACGCCCAAGGAAGAATCTATTTCCAGGTATAAACATGTCTTCTTATTTGTACTATTTTGATGAAGTTGGTCATTTTGCTGAATATGTTTTTCGTTTAGGACTTGTTTGATTTTTAGTGCACTTAGTAGAATAATAAAGAACTTGTATGTTGCAGCTGCGAAATAACTGAAACGGCAGTTTGTCACCTCTCACCATCTACAACAGGTAGCAAAAAAGAAGCAGCAGACCAATCAAGTCTTTACTCCTAGAAAGTCGACACGGCTAAACAATTTACAAATGATCAGCGAAGCTGCTGTGAGTCCACCTATCAACAACAAGCAGACCGATCAAGTCTTTACTCCTAGAAAGTCGGCACGGCTAAATAATCCAGTGACGAACAATCCAGAAGTGATAAGCAAAACTGCTGCGAGTCCACGTATGAAGAAGAAAAAGGCAGTCAGCAAGAAGTCAACTAGAGTCAGTAGTTCGATGAAGTTACCCGAGAAGGAAAATCCAATTGAAGTCAGCGATGCAACTTTGAATACCAACTCAGCAGGTGTCAAGAGTAAATTGGATTTCAATACTCCACATGATGAAGAGGAAAATACAGATGAAAATGAGTTTCTGGGAAGAAGACTACAACCTGATCTTCTAATATATGATCTACATATTTTGCTAATATTTACAATAATGTCTTGTTTAATTACTTTCAGAATGATGATCTATCACCTCCGCCACCTACACCGCTTACAGAGTACGAAATGGAGAGAGACAAAAATGTCTCACAAAAGAATAAAGTTTTTGAAAACCTTGGGATGCCTAAATTAGTTTCTGGAATGAGAAATAAATTTGGAAAAAATAAAGCAAAATCAAAGATGTTTGATGAGGAAAGCGAAGATTATGTTCCAGAATTTGAATATGATACTTCAAAAAATCAGGCAAAGGTGCGATATAGCTAAAGAATTAATTTTATGTTGGTAATCATAGACTAGCTTCATTATTATTATTTATTGTTTTTGTGTGCGTATTTTAGAGAACCAAAAAAGATAGGGTTACAAAGCCTCAATCTGGACCAACAACTCGTTCACGAGCCAATGTCGAATCTGCAACTGGTAATAATGCAACTCCTAAGGCAGGGGAAGTACCAATTCATACGCAATCTGATGGTTCACCATGTAGTGTTGAGTTACCACACAATGAAGGGATAGGAACAATGGTGGCTTATTTGGCTATGTGAGAACGCCAGAAGATTAACAGTAGTGGAAGTGGAAGTGTAAGGAATATGGCTGTTGTCGGAAATGTCTCGACAAATATTGAAAACGAAGAAGATGAAGTAGCAGAAGATGAAGGTAGTATTTGATTGAGTTCTGATTTTAATAGTTTAAGTTCTCATTTATGTTTTTCCTAGCCTTCTCATTACTATTGTATGTACTTTGTAACGGTAGTCGGAGCTCCCAGAAGGCTCAGGGGAAAAACAAAGATGGATAAAGTTCATTCAAGGCCATATGACAAAAGAGTTGTAATCCAAATGAATGATCGGGGCCAACCTATTTCAGACGATGACCAAATAATGACTGAACTGAGTTATTTTTTAGGAACACCGAAGAGGAGTGTTCCACTTACTTACAGGTCTTGGTTTGATGTTCCTGCAAGTTTGAAAGACACGCTGTGGAGCTACGTGAAGGTAATTTGCAAACTTAGTTGAATTTTACTTAAATATAATAAACTTGTCACAAAAGTAGCATGACTGTTCTTTTTAATGTTTGATTTGTATTTAAGCAACGGTATATTATTCCGAATGAATGTGAATATTGGGCTTTGAGGTAAATTCGTGACGCTTGGAGGGGGTACAAGAGTCGTATTAAAAAGGCACACTAACTGATGAAGAGAGGCTTGAAAATAGGCCGGACGAAATTCCACTTCAGGATTTCAAAGTACTCTTGCAGTTTTGGGGAGATGAAAAGTTCAGGTATAATTTTAAGTTTTATCATAGATTTTTTTCCCTTTTTATTCATTCAAATCAGTCAGATAAACATATTTATTTCATGTTGTTTTGTAGTCCAAGGCCCTTACAAATTCTGCAAATCGGAAATCGTATACTGACACGCACACTGCTGGTCCAAAACTTTTTCCCAAATTCGGCATAAAATGGTATGTATTTTGCTTATTTAACTCGAATATTGCAGTATCCTTGTTTAACTCGAATGCAATATCCTTGTTTAACTTGTGAATAAACTACATATCCTTGTTTAACTTGTTTAGCCATATTAGTGATATATGTCCTGGAACAATTGGTTTGATATATTTTTACTACCTAATGTTTTTTAATTTGTATCAGGCCAAGGAATCTGATGGAGAACTTTATGTTAAAACTCGCAAGCGGAAAGAAGGAAAGGTGTACAAGACTGATGCTTCAATAATGAACTACAAAATTGTAAGAATTTTATTTTCTCTTCAATCAGGTGTCAAAAACAATGCTTCATTTTGCACATGATCATCATTATTGTAGAATTAGATCCTGTTTTGTTGAAACCGATAGCAGGATCGATCATAGGAATGGGTGTGATCTTTTACTTTGGGCATCAGTGTGTATATACCGCAATTCTTGTTTAAAAATTGTTAATTTTATTTAATGTCACATTTTAAAACTGCTTCATTTTGCAGGAGAAGAGTGAAAAAGCAATTGGTGAAGGAAGCAATGATGGAGTTGTTTATGAACTTGTTTTTGATGGAAAGTCGCACGGTCCATCATGGCTTATAGGATGGCACACCGAGTCTCCAAAAGTTTCAAAAGCTGCTCCAACAACAGGCACATACATACAGGTGCTGGAAACGAAGATAAGGGAAGATATAGCCGACGAAGTTGAAGCAAAGGTGAACAAGATGGTCCAAAGTGAATTTGATGCAAAGGTGGATGAAAAAGTTCATCAGAACTTGACAAGGATGCTGAAGAAATTGGGTGAAGCAAACCCTCACATGCACATTGATATTTGGGATTTTTGTGCGACAGTTCGCAGTGAAGGCACTGAAACTGAAAGCAGTGAACGTAGTGGAGGCTCGCGCTCTTAGTCATGATATTGGGGATCTTTTTGCGCAACTGCCGTGAACATGAATTGATATTTAGCACGTACTAGCTATGTTTGTAAGTATGCTCCGTGAACATGATTTTTCTGGCTACGTTTGTAAGTGTGTTTGTAAGTACTAATATTTGTGTCGCTCGTGAATCCGAGATAATCAGTAGTTTAATTGATCAGTGTGATGTTAAATTCTGTAATGTTGCAGTATGTGATTTAATGTTGCCATAGCTCTTATATAATGTTGTTGTATGTAATGTGAACTATTGCCATTGTTATGATATGGTGTTGCCATTGGATGGTAAAAGTGTTGCAAAGATTAACGCATGTGGGTCCCACAACATGATTTCGTGAACCCGGGCTACAGTCACAACAGGATTCCGTGAACCCGGGTTACAGATTTTAGTTGACCCCACATTTTTGTAAATTTAGTACATGTGGCAACACCGGTGATGATGTTGCCTTAGGGTCGCAAATGTGTTTCCTTTGACTCTAAGGCAATGCGGCAAAAGGCAACCCCAAAAAAGTGTTGCCACAGATCATTTTTTGTCTATACCTACACTTTTTGGCACCTACTGCGTCATTACTCTGGGGTTGCCGTAGGCCATCTATGGCGCAGTGATCAATCGTTTTATAAATGTTGACTTACCGTCAGGTGAATCGATAGAAATGAAGTTACAAAATTTATTTTATGACCCAAGATAGATTTTTTAAATCTATTAATTTAATTGAAAGTTTATAAAAAAAAGTAATAAATATTTATTATTTAAGTTTATAAGTAATTATTAAGTGGTTCATTAACGCATATTCTTACATTAATATGATTTTATAAGCAAGTAAGTAGAAATTAACCTAATGGTTAAGAGATTGGATTAATTGTTTCCAAGAGATAGTTAAATGGGATTATTTAAATTAATTATAGTATTAATTAATTTAAAGGAAGGACTAGTTGGAATTGGTTAACGAGATAACCGTGTTTTTAGCTGACTAAGTCAACTATTTTAATTGGGATTAGTTATTTGATTAATTTACTTTAAATTAATCAAATGAAATAGTTTAACAAGTGTATGTTTAAATTTTAGTAAGATTTTAAAAAGAAATTTATTATTTATTTTAGTTAATAAAGCAGTTAAGTACTTTACAGTAGTTAATGTTGAAATAAATTATTATTTTTAATTTCAGAGATTACTTTTTAAATGAAAATCATTTAAGTAAGTAATCGAGTTTGAAATGAAATATAGTTAAATTGTGAAAAGAGTTATAATCAGAAGTTTTATGAATTAGGTTATAAAAGTGATTTAAAACGAATACGATAGCTTAAAATAAAGGATTACTTAATATTTGATTTGAGCAAAATGAAATCGAGATAAAAAGAGGTTTATATTAAACCAGAGTTTATAACCCAGGTTTATAAAGAGATGAGAAGTTAAAACATTGATTTTAATTTGGCGATACTTAATAATGAAATTAAATGAAGTGAATGGAATTGAAATGAGATTTTCAAAGCGGGAAATGGTTGAATGGGTTATAAGTGAAATAATATGGGTTGGTAAGGAGTTAAGTTAAGAAATTGAAGAATTGAAACTTAACTGGAGAATGGTTGAGTTGAGTGATTTTCTGAGTGTTAATCTGATGTTGCTTTCGATCTTCGAGGTTGATACTTATGGAGTTATTCTCTGGCTAATTAACGGTCAGGGACTAATGAATGTTGAAGGATTGAAATGTATGAATAAGAGATAGAAATGTTTCCAACTAATAAATAGGATTTAAGTATATAAATGATATTTCCAAAGTAGCGAAAATAAAAAGATATTTTGTGAAAATATAACGATATTTCCGAGATTTAAGGAATTAACGAGACCAGTTGAATAAGTTATTCAAAAGGGGAAGTGTTAATTATTGTTTTCGAGAAATGAAACAAAAGAGAATTCGTATGAGGTTTACGTGAAATTTGTTGAAACCAAAGTTGGGAATATATATATGATTTAATTCTAAAGTATTTAAATGACTTTGAAAATGTTCTTATATTAAAATAAGAAGTGAAAAGCTATTTTTCGTAATATTGAAAGATTTAGGAGTTTTAAATTAACCTTAGTTAATTATATTTTAATTAAAGGGGCCAAGCAATGCTAAGTACTTAACCAGTGAACTCATTTTATTTTCAAGGTTGTTTATTTGGTAGTTAAATAACCGACCATCAAATCTTACCTATACGATTGTTGTTACAGAAAGACCGAGATCGAATTTATATTCGAAAACCATTCCGAACAGGCAAATACGAAATCGTAGAAGATGCAGATTGAAGATGGAGCAGTTGAAGATCATCGTTCATAAATAGAAGGGTTACTTGATAATTTTCTCTGGATAACAACAAAGTATTTTGATTGTAATTCGGTCGTGATAGAATTTGCGAATTGCAAGGACTACTCGCTGCTGTTCCATAGGGTAATTCATCTGATGCGGTAGGAGGGTGCCTTAGGTTTGTCCAATCCCAGGACAACTTGTATGGATGAATGTCTGACAAAGTATTTCTAAAGGATCGCGTTAATTGATTTCTACAAACATACTTCTGTTGGTGTCAAAGGAATTCGTTCTTATTGCTTAGACACCCAAAGTATTTTTGTAAACATCAATTAGTGATTTGATGGATCTGACGATGTGGCATTCAAAGTGAATGGTGGTGTGCTATCTTAAAAAGGTAATTTAAACCTCAAGCCTCTACAACCGGGAAATGACAAAAATCGGGCAGGCAACGTGGCTAAGTGGGTCGCTCCCAATTAGGGTGTATTATCACCTATCTAGAGAAAATCCATTTCCTTTTTAAATCTATCGATGCTACCCCTTTCAGGAATGGTTGCTGATCCCAACCGTTAGTGATATACATTCGATACACTCAAGTGAAATGAGTGGTCGGTCATGTACGGATGGGTTGCAAGATGTTCTTGTGCAACCCAGTGTATTCCCCTCTAGAGATACACTATCGGAAGGTGTTTCCATACCTTGTCATAGTCAGAATCATTACCCAATAAGCACCCGCGATTTTGATTGTATACTATGTATGTATAGTGTGAGATGCAAGCGTTTTGCTAGAATGAGAGCTTGAGATGAGAGCGTTCTAGTAGTGGTGGAGGATCGCAATTGGATGGCGGAGCTGGTGGGGGTGGTTGGGTCGGAGTTCGATCATCAGAGGGTGGCGCGGTAACGCGGTTTATGGGGCATGATAGATTCAGTTTCATGGCCTAGGAGTAGCGTGATTAAGAGTGTTGACTTAATTATGCTAATGAAGGTATTAAGATGGCTAATGACATCATTAATTAAACAATAAACTATTTTAATTCGTGTCAAATGTTATAACACTTGTAACTCTTTCATATGAGGTCAGAGAAGCACGAAACAAGTTACGTTGGGTTCGTATTCGCGAACACCATGCACACGAGTTGGATTAGGTTTATTCAGATTTTTATGAAATTATATAAAGCAACGTAAAAACGTTGATTAGTGGATGGTGAGTTAACACTCACACTTTCTGAAGTACTATTATAATATAAATATCTATTGTTGAATCAATATTTATTTGTGTGATATGTGAGATGAATTGATTGGATGATTTATTGCTTTGTTGGTGGTTATCGATATATATTCTCATCTGTCAACTGACGACCTTTGACACTACTTGTTTGTAAGCGGAAGATTCATCTTATATGAATTTGATTCTATTATCTAATTATTATGCATATATGTGCTGATATATGAGTTGTGATGCAGGGAGAGAGGCTGGAGGGATCCAATATGATTCTCAATGTTTTGGATGTTATTCGCTTTCATTTTATACATGTATGAACTGTCTAACTTAAGTATCACTAAAACCTGATTTTGATGATGTTTGTTGAATTAAAATGAACACTGATACGTTATTAATCAATAAACTATATTGGTTAAATGTTGATGATAGACAACCTATAATTTAGCATTTTGAATGTGAAGATTTGTTTTAAGACAAAATTGAAGAACCTTTGAAGTTATAAACTATTATGTAACCAAAGTAAGATTTTGAAGTGATGGTTAATGGCGTCTGATTTCCCTGATCTTGATTCGTCTTCCTCTTTCCTTGATTCTTCTTCCTTCCCTTCCCTTCCTCCTCATCCTCCCCCTCCCCCTACCCCCTGATCCTCTTTCTGTGTCAAGTTCTGATTTGTCATCTTCTTTGTTAGCTTCGGAAATCTTGGATGACATTTTGAATCCTGTTATTTTTGGAGTTCTTGATGATGTTTCGGAGAATTTAATTGATCTTGTTGATGGTAGTCGTGTTTCTGTTGCTACTAACCCTGGTTCAGGAAATAATTCAAACATCTTGTATTCAGGGGTGAATGTTGACTCTAATTCAAACAATTCATTTGTTTTGCCCGTTTCCTCTAATGGATTTGTTCCTTCTTCTTCTAATTCTGATCCTGTTCCTTCTAACTTGAATAATTCGATTTCAGTGAACTCATCCAAAAATCTTGCTGCTTCTAATATTTCTATTCCTTCCTCTTCTAAACCTAATCAAGCTCTCCCTGATTTGCATGACTTGAACTCCTTGGACCCTTCTAAGAATCTTGCTACCTCTACTAAAATGGATTATCTATCCATGTTCAACTCTCTTCCTAGAAATGCTGGTTCCTACAAACCTCTGGAGTTTCAGAAAATTAAGAATAGTATAAAGAAGAACCCTCTAGATATTGTAAGAGCTGAAGGTGTTAAGTATTGGAATCAGTACTTGGTGGTTTTTTTCTTGATGGTTCTTTATCTTACCTATCTGTTGTTAATTTTCTGCGAAATTATTCGAAATTGCATGGTGATGTTGATATTAAATCTGATGGGATCAACTTTTATTTCAAATTCTCTAATGATATTGATCGGGATAAGGTGTTGAAAGCGGATCCAATATTCATTAGAGGTAGAATGTTCATTATTACAAAATGGGATCGTTCTATTGGGAGTGCTCAATCTCAGATTAGAAGAGTTCCTATTTGGATACATTTGCATCGCATTCCTTTATTGATTTGGACTCTTATGGGTATTAATTGGCTGGCTTGTCAAGTTGGCAAGCTTATCTGTTTTGATTTGAACACAGAGAGAATGCATAGAATCAAGTATGCTAAGGTTCTTGTTGAGGTTGATGCTGAAGCTGAATTGCCCCAGTGTATTGAATTGGGTGAATTAGGAGATAATTGTCCACCTGTAATTGTATCTTATGATTGGAAGCCTGCCATTTGTACTGATTGTAAGGTGTTTGGGCACCCTACTAGTCAATGTGATGTTCATAATTCAGATAAAAAGTATGAAGCTAATCAAGTTGATGAAGGGAATGAAAGTCATCATGTAGAAGCTACTCATTTTGGTAGGAAAATTACTTCAAGTTTAGTCCAGAATTATGAAAATAAAGGTTGGACAAGGGTGAATAACAAAAAGAAAAAGGTTTGGAAAGTGAAAGAAGGGAATTATGGTACTGATGTTGAGAAAGAGCTAAACAAAGTAATGGAAGAGGTTGTTGAAATAGTTAGCAATGGTAAATTGCAAGCTGAGCAGAATAATGAGGAAACAATGGATATTGACTATGTTAGGCGTGGTATCAGAAATCAAAATGTTTTGGAAGTGGATGAGAGTGGTGTTTGCTTTTTTCAAAAAAAAAGAATGATATGTATGATAAAAAGGGTACTACTGTTGATAAAGGAAAAGAAAAGATGTTTGTTAATGATCAGCATGAGGATCAAATTGAATTTCAAATTCACAACCCCTTCTCTATTTTAACTGAAATTTCTACCATGCCATCTACTTCCACAAGTGATCCTTTTGATCTTGTCAAATTCTCTTGTTCTAATGTTTCTCAATCATGTCCTATTTCCTTTTCATCTAATTGTAAATCATCTTCTGGCAATTCTCCTATCAAGTTTAATATTCACCCTCAATCTAAATTCAACTTTTATATGAATGGTCCTTCTAATTCTTCCTCTTCACCTTACTCTCACTTATCACCTCCTGCTGGTATCACTCTTCCTCCTCCACCAATTATTAATCACTCTTCTTCATTGGCTGATAATCCTTATGATCCTTCCAATGCTCCCAAAGCTAAAGTTAGTGACTTTGTTGATGCTGCTCTTAAGTCAACTTCTAAATCAGGTTCTAAATCTATTTCTAAGGATAAGAAGGGTAGGAAAAAGAAAGTTATTATTAACTCAGTAGATGATAATGACATTGATGAAGAAATAACTTTTAATCAGAATAATGTGCTTCCATTAAGTAATCAGCAGAGTCAAATGAGAAGGTGTACTAGGAGTAATCCTGGTCCTCATGAAGATCCTTCTAATATCAAATTATGAATCATAACATATCTTTTTGGAATATTATATGGATGAATCTACCCTCAAAGCAAAGTGAGATCAAAGTTTTCATGAAGAAAAGTAATATTCATCTTCTATGTTTATCTGAGACAAAGCTTGATATGGGTTCAACTGCATCTGCTGCTTCTTACATTGCTCCTAAATGGAATTATGACCATAATCTTGATAAAGTTTCTTTTGGTTATCTTCTTACATATTGGAATCCATCTGTCTTTAAGCTCTCAAAGTTATCATCCTCTGATCAATTTATTCATTACCTTTGTATTTGCTTGCCATCCAACTCTTGTTTTTTTCTCACTTCTGTCTATGCTCATAATGCCTCTTCCCTTAGAATTCCTTTCCTTTCTAATCTTTGTAATATTCACCATTCTAATGACCCTTGGATTTTAGGGGGGATTTTAATTGCATGTTCTCCTCTTCTCAAAAGATGGGTGGTTGTGCTTTAACAGTAAATGATATTGCCCCTCTAAATCAAGCTATTATTTCCTCTAATCTGTTTCCACTTAATAGCTTTGGTTCTGCTTTCACTTGGTCAAACAAGTGTCATACTTGTAATCCAACTTTATGCAAGATAGATCATATCTTTGCTAATTCGTCCTTTTTTCTTACTTGGCCAAAATCTTTATGTCATATCTTGCCTCCAACTATCTCTGATCACTGTCCTTTGCTTTTATATAGGGGAAATTCAGATGCTATTGTGAAAGGGAAGTCCTCTTTTAATTTTTTTAATTTTTGGTGCTCACATGTTGATTATGCAAGCATTTTATTGCAGGTTTGGGGTTAATTTTCCTGGTAGGAATCCTTTGGATAATCTGATTTACAAGTTAAGACTTCTAAAGATACATCTTAGGGCATGGTCTAGTCAAACTTTTGGGGATGCATCTTTACAATCTTCTATGGTGAGATCTCAACTTGTTTAAGTACAAAATTGTTTAGTGGGAAATCCTTATGATTCACAGCTTCAAGCTTTGGAATTAGAGCTACAGGATAAGCTAAAGCATTTTTTGGATATAGAACTACAGTCTTCATGGCAGAAATCTTATGGTAAGAGGGAATTGCAAGCTAATAGGAATACTAAGTATTTTCATAATACTTTGAAGGTTAACAAAATTAAAGAAATGGTTCATATGATTAAGGATTCTGCTGGAAATATTCTGCACTCTCTGAGTAGTATAGATAATGCTTTTGTTGACTTTTTTACCTCCTTGTTAGCTCCAACTTCTTTACCTTTGTTGAATGTGGATCCACTGTTTAATATTGATATTCCCTTTCTTCATAATAATCTTGCTTTAAAGCTTATTAACCCTGTTACTAGTGATGAAATTAAGACAACAGTTTTCAGTCAAGATACTTCTAGTTCTGGTGGGCCTGATGGTTACAATGCCTGTTTTATTCATGAAAGCTGGTCTACTATTGGCTCTGATATCATCGAGGCTGTTAAGTATTCTTTCTTGAAGAATTTTCTTCCACCATTCTTTACAGCTACTTTTATTGCATTGGTTCCAAAGGTAGAAAATCCATCATGTGTTTCAGATATCAGACCTATTTCGTGTTGCAGTGTTTTCTATAAGATTAATTCTAAAATTTTGGCTAACAGGATTCAAGCTACTCTACCTTTCATTATTTCACAAAATCAATCTGCATTTGTTCCTGGTCATTCTATTAGTGATAATATCCTGATCACTCAAGAACTTCTTCATGGTTATGATAGGAAGAATATCTCACCTCGCTGTATGATTAAGCATGATGTCAAAAAGGCATTTGATAGTGTATCCTAGTCATCTATTATTGCTATTTTGTTGAGAATGAATTTTCCTAAGCCATTTATGGCTTGGGTTTATATATGTATATCTTCACCAATGTTCTCAGTTTCTAGACATGGAGAGCTTCATGGTTATTTTAAAAGCAAGCGAGGTGTTAGGCAAGGTGACCCCATATCTTCTTACTTGTTCATCATTGTTATGGAGCTGTTTAATTCTTTGATCAATGAACAAGTGCAGAAAGGAAAATTTCAACTACATCCTCGATGTAAGAATCCTCTAATTTCCCACCTTTGTTTTACCGATGATCTTATTATTTTTACCAAGCCTACCTTGAAGAATATTCACTGTCTTCTGTCTGTTCTGAAGTCTTTTTATCATATTACTGGTTTGGAAATTAATTTGAATAAATCGCATATTAAAGTTGCTGGCTTATGTCACAATGAGAAGCAAGAGCTGATTTCTTTATCTGGGTAAAAGGATCTTCCTGAAAATTCTAAATATCTTGGCTTACCTTTGTTTACTGGAAGGATTACCAAAGACAAATGCATGCAGCTATATGAGAAGATTATTGATCGTATGAAGTAATGGCCCTCTTGTAATCTACCTCAAGCAGGTAGACTTACTATTGTTCAATCCATTGTTGTGTCGATGACTACGTATTACACCAGGCATTATATCCTTCCTTTAAAGCTTATCAATATGATTGTTAGTGCTATGAATAAGTTCCTGTGGCATGGGGATCCATTTGCAAAGAATATCATTCCTATTGCTTTTACAAAATTATGTGATAATAAAAGAAATGGTTGTTTGGGTTTAATTAATCTTTTTACATGGAATAAGGCGGCTATTTCGACTTATATTAATAAGCTGTTTTCTGAAGATGAGTGTTTATGGGCGAAGTTTGTAAAAAACAATTTGATTGGAAGAAAGCAGTTCTGGACAATGCCTGTGCCAAATTTTTGTAGCTGGACTTGGAGACATATTCTAAATCTTAGAGATCAATTGCTTCCTTTTGTTCGATGCAATGCTAGAAGATTGAAAGGTTTATCATTTTGGCATTCTTCTTGGGCAGGTAATGGATTGATATTAAGCAAGGTTGTGGATTACAACTTGAGAAGAAACAGTGGCATTCATGAGAATGCTAGTGTGGATGATATGATTCATGATGGTGATATGATTTTGCCTCATAACAGTTCAGCCTTATTAAGAAGATTATGGGTTGAGATTAGTTCCAGTTTTAAAATTGATCTTAATGCTATTACTTGGATGGGGAAAAATCACTCTATTAATCATGTATATAATGAGTAATGCGAAGCAGAATCTTTTGTTACGGAAGGTTATGTCTAATGCAATTAACACAAAGGATAAGTTATTCAAGATGGGTATTATCTCTGATGATTCATGTGTTTTTTGTGGCATAGAAACTGAATGCAATACACATCTTTTTTTTTGAGTGTTTGACTGTTTATCAGTTGTGGAAACGAGTGTTGCAAACATGAAACTTTCATGTACCTTCAAATTCTTGCAGAGATGAATGGTCTATTTTGTTCAAATCAACAAGATGGAAGGATAGTAAAAGTTTGATGCTTTTAAGGGTGTTAAAATTTTTTGTATATGAAATTTGGATGGATAGAAATAGAAGAGTCTTCTCATCTGCTTTGTTAAGTTCTGATCAACTCTTCTTGCTGATTTGCAATGTTATTTTTAAGAAGGTAAATTTTGGTTGATTGGTAAGTGAAGCTTTGATCTTTCGTGGTTCTGATTACTTGGAGATACAATTTTCATCATGTTCATTTGTAGTTGTTATACAACATTGAGTTTTTTATGCATTGTCTTGTATATTGATATAATTTTTTTC